>CM066036.1:122980812-124199979 GCA_033557465.1 Ichthyophis bannanicus | reverse complement strand
CTGTGGTAAGTAAATTATTGGAAACGCTGCTTAAAGAGAATATAGTGAGGTTTCTGGAGTCCAATGGCGACAGAAACTTTTGGGCCAGCCCTGGACGTCACCTTTATGTGAGGACTGACTTCCTGCTTGTACCGAGAGAACAAGACAATTACAGAGGTAAATCTCCAGTTACAATATGATTTGTTTGTTCTGGGCAGAGGGGAGAAAGGACCTTACACCCTTTTCAAATATACTGCTAAAACCTATTCTGTGCCTCTTGCAAGCAGCCTAATGTGCCCTTGCCAAACATTAGGATGCATTACTTCCTTCCAGACTAGAATGATTAAATAAAGTCTCAGACATTTATGTTATGGAAAAGTTGACCAATACCATAAAGAAAAAAACTCAGCTTCCAACTTTATTTGATTCGCTTACAATGCTTTTATGGATAATTACGATTTTGTTTGATGTTTGAATTTTTTTACATAGTATATGTTTAATATGGTATTATCTGTGCTGAGCAATCACGGTAAGTGTGCATTTTATAAACCATTTGCATCTCATACTCTGTGTTAATGTATGGGAATTCAAAAACATGAGATCTAGTCAAACCAAAACTGGAAATAAGGAAGCATTATACTATCCCACAAATGAATGTTTAATAATAAATAAAAAAATTTTACAAAATGTTATAGGGAATAAAGGCCCTTTCCTTGTCTCGAGCCCTTACTTGGTTTGCGGCTTGTCATGTCAAGAAAGTTAGCGTGCATCAGTGATGCTCAGAGCTATTCTATCAGTAGCTTAACTACTGGCAGGCTCTTCTTCCAAGATGGACAGGTGTCAGCAGAGGTGCAAAACTAAGACAAACAACCCATATGAGCAGCAGAAGTATGGGACTGCATTGGTGGCAGAGGATTACATGTCTGTGACAATGGTAATACAACTGGCATTACCTGCACAGAAGAAAGGCCTGGCAATCTGCTTCCATATCTTGGCAGGAAAACCAATGGATAGTCACAACAAAACAAAACACGATATACTACTGGAGGATGAGCCCCCCAGGTCAGAAGGCACTCAATGGGCTACTGGGGAAGAGCTGAAGCATTAGAATATACAGCATTAAATGAAGAGAAAGATATAATAGGCATTTCGGAGACCTGGTGGAAGGAGGACAACTAATGGGACACTGATACGAGAAAACACAGTTACTTACCTGTAACAGGTTATCTCTGGGAACAGCAGGAATAAGTCTTCACATATGGGTACGTCGGTACCGACGGAGTCTGCGCGGGAACGCTTCCCAGCGTCCAATCAGAAAGCTTTTGGAAGCATCCCAACACGCCTGCGTGCTGCCTTCCCGCCTTCCCAACTGCCTCTCCTCAGTTAAGTTTTAAAGCTGAGACAAAGAGAGAGAGAGCAAGGAAGGGAAAGATAGAGATAGAGAAAAAGCAACTCCTAGGGGAGGTGGGTGGGTTGTGAAGACTTATTCCTGCTGTTCCCAGAGATCACCTGTTACAGGTAAGTAACTGTGCTATCTCCAGGAACAAGCAGGAATGAGTCTTCACATATGGGGACTACCAAGCTCAGATGCCAGGGAGTCCTAGCATGTTGCAAGTCTAGAACGAGCCATGCTATTCCTCAGGAACTCAGGCATCCTGGGGATGGAGGGTAGGAGTTGAATACAGAAAAGGAGCTGTGGAACAGCTGGCTAGAACAGGGCTTCAAAAGGGGAAGACCCTGTACAGAGGGCGTTTAGTAGTATAATATTGAAATCTGGGCCTCCCTTGTTGGCATTGCACAAGTCCACTGAGCTACATATGGATCTGTTAGAAGAGCCAGTGAATGTGCTCAAGGGGTACCTCACTGAGAAGTAGAGGTAATAAAGTAGAACAAAAACAAGTGGAGGTCAGAACCCTTCAGGGTGAGAAATAGCCCCAGGGGAAAAACTGGGGTAGTATAAGAAGTAGAGCTTCAGCGGAGACGCAGAAGGTACTATGAAAGAAAGCTTAAGCTGTTTTGGTCCAAAAACAGTACAAACCTTGGCCCAAGAGAAAAAATGAGTCTGACCTAACTGGACTGGGGTTGGAATCAGTCCATGTAGGGGAGAAAGGGTATGGAGACCCTTGTATCTGATAAGAAAGTAAGGACAGACTCAGGAGCGCTAAGCTTTAGAGTAACTGAAGCTCCGCAATGTCTTTCCTAAATGGGGTCAAGTAGGAAAGAAAAAAGGTACATGGAGAGCTTCAGGAGTACCTAACCTGAAAGGTTATGGTAAGGAAAAAATGTGTTAATTACCACAGGAAGTGGTTATAGCTGTAGCCCTCTAAGAATGCTGGCACAGGATTGATAGAGGTAGTGCCCATCTGTCAGGCTTATATAGGGATATCTGAACCTGACAGACAGATAGATAACTTTATGCACTATCTGAACCTGACAGACAGATAGATAACTTTATGCACTATCTGAACCTGACAGACAGATAGATAACTTTATGCACTATCTGAACCTGACAGACAGATAGATAACTTTATGCACCATCCCTCTGTAACTCTCTACCAAGCCACATCAGATGCAACAGAGATCCCCTAGCATTCAAGAAACAACTGAAAACCATTCTATTCCAGGAATACCTCGGAACTGATGAGAACACACGTCACTGACTACCCAAACCCCCCCCCCCCCCACCGCCCAGAAGATCTTGCTCTAAATAACTGCGTCTCAATGTCCATGTCTATATCCTAATTGTTTGTCAAAATCATTACTGTTGGTCACCTGGTGATGGCCCCGACCCCAAAAAACTGATTCCTGTCCACCCCCCCCCCCCTTTTTATGCTACACCGCTTTGACCCGGTGAAAAGCGGGATATAAATACAGTTAAATAAATAAATAAATAAATAAGTAGATGGATACAGATCTATCTAAAAATATATCTTATTATAACGATAAACATATATGTATATATATATATATGTATATATATATATATATATATATATATATATATATATATATATATATATGTATTTAAAAATATACACCTAGAGGGTATATAGGCATATAACTATAAGAGATATGTATGGGCAGAAGAAACACCGATAGATATAGATAAGTATATATATGTATCTATATATATATCTATATATATACCTATATGAATAGGCAGGCATATAGACACATGTCTCCAGGTATAAGGGTGGAGAGATGTCCATAAAACCTCATCCCCCCTAGGGATATAGGGAGAGAGAAAGATTTATCTGATAGCAAGAAGGTTGATACCTGCTTGAATAGATACATAGAGAATCCTCTTTTCCTGGTTATGACTGGCAGAGTCAGAGGAGAGGTCTCCCTGAAAAGAAGTAGTCTGAATTCCTTGCAGAATTTGAGCTCTTGAATAACCAGGATGGCCTACGTGAAAATGGCAGAGGATAACTTCAGTCTGCAGACAGGAAGTCCAGGTATCTCCAGAATTGCAGTATGGAGAATGGAGAGAGGACGCCTCTGGAGGAAGATACCTTAGTGACCTGCCTATGAGGGCAAGAAGGGTATTAGGCGTCCTCTAGCTGCCACTGAAGAAATTGACCTCTGGCGAGAAGACCCAAGGAGATATGGGCCAAGCTAGGGATTTGGCCCTCCTTAAGTCTTTCTCGCAATGAAAGGCCTGAGGCGTATGCCTCAAAAGAGATTTAAGATGAGATGGTAAGGGTAGGGAATACCTGCCAGACATGAACATGACTGGGGGAGCCCCCTCTAACCATCTGGGGTTATCTGCTAGGCAAGATACTAATGCTCTCTAGCAAGGCCCCATAGTGCAAAGCTACTCTGTAGAGATGCAGAGAGCATGTTGCAGGTTGGTTAGAAGAAAAAACTGGCTGTGAAAAGCCAGCAGGTAACCAGCTATTCTGCCAAGGACAAAGGGGCGAAGAATAGAAGTTAACCAACCAGACTGTTATAATCCCTGGTTCTGTAGAGAAACAAAACCAGTGACTTAACCACTAGGAATTGCTGTATCTGCAGCAACTACCAGAGCAGTATTGAAAAGTTCTTTTCCCTGCTCCTTTTTTAGACTGGGAAAAAGAAGCAACAGACATGATAGGAGTCCCTATTGTCTGATGAGCTGCTCTAAGGTAAGAAGGGGGGGGAGACATCTCCAGAAGGGAGAATCCACCAGTAGAACAGGTAGAGGACCATAGGGGCTTACCTGTTTAAAGAGCCACTCTTACAAGCAAATGTTGTAGTAAGAGGGAGGCAAGACAGAGTTGCAAGAGACCGACTATGGAGGAGGTCTCGGATAGATGAGATGATACATGCCAGTACAGGGAAACAACTGTCTATTGATAGTTGCTACCTCTCTTTCCACCAAGAGGAAGAGGAAAATCTATTGATTATGGGCATGATCATCATAAAGACTCTTAGAGTTAGAGAAAGATGTCTCATGAAGAGATATCTAGGTAGGTTAGGATGAAAATTAGTGCAGATACTTCAAGTGAAAAGAAGCAGACTGCTATCCTAACCCCCAACCAAAAGGGACAATGATCTATTTGAAACCCTGCGACTGCTGTGTTTGTTGACCCTGTTGAGTTTGTGGATTCTTCAGACCAGGGCAATGTTTCCCTTGTTTGGGAACATCTAAATGATGGGCAGATGATGGGTAAAACCTTCTCCCCCTAGGGGAAGAAAGTTTGGTAGGACATTTCCTACCTACTGGGAAAGAAGAAGGCGTAGGACAGCCTCTGGAAAAAGGAAGGTTAGTGGATAACTGAGTAACCTGAAGTAAAGACTCCTTGTTGAAGAGATTTTCTCCAGTGCAAGGAGTATTTCCCAGTCTTTCTTGTGCCCATTTGTATAAGTCTGAAGCTTGAAGCCAGGCTCTACGTCGTGCCCCTATAGCTATAGCAGAAGTCCTGCTAACAGACTCAAAGGAGTCTAGGGTAGCACGAGTAAGAAACCTAGAGATATTTTGAGTATGACTAACCAGTGAGGAATAGTCTGTACATCTGGGCTCTTGAAAAGGAGTCAAAAGATGTAATTTCTTTGTGACCTCCTCAAGAGATAGACCCATATAAAAAATATATGAAAGAATTCTTGCTGAAAGCATGGATGTCTGGAAGGTTTGACGTCCAAAGGCATCTAGTGTCTTAGACTCACGACCTGGCGGACAAGAAGAGTGCTTTTTATTACTCTTCACTCGCCTCATTGCTGATTCTACCACAATGGAATGATGAGGAAGTTGAGTCTTTTGAAACCCTGGAGAGGGGGGCACCTGATATAGAAGATCAGATGCTCTAGAAGGTGGGGGTACCTTTAAAGGAGCTGCCCACATTCGTAGAAGGAGATCCTGCAAAGAATGATGCAAAGGAAGCATTATGTTCTCCTTTGCTTTGTTAGGAACAGAGAGGTATTCTGTATTCCCATGTGTAGGATCTTGTCCAGGAATAGGAATGGCAAGTGATTTTGCCATATCCAGGAGGAAAGTCTGGAAAGAAGGATCCCCAGAGGGAACTTCCCTTAGATAGGCTAGATCTGATGAAGAACTAGCGTTGGCACCGAGGGATCTATCTAAGTATATAGGAATAGAAGATCCTGAATGGTGCAGTATGGGATCCTTAAATGGTGGTCGCTGGTTCTGCAGGTGAGGACCTGCAACAGCCGGTAACAGGTCGTCCATGCTAGGGATCGATTCCAAACTCGGCATCGAGGGAAGCGAGCCTGACGAGAAAAGCATGGACGGTACCGACAACAAAGATAAAGTGGATATCGGTACCGACTTCGGTACCGTATCTGATACCGGTGGATGAAGGCCAGCCGGTGGCAACTCTAACGGTGTCGGAGGAACCGAGAGTTGCGGATCCGAAGTATCGGTACCAAGGCGAGTCGGTACCCAGTCCTCCAGACTGGAGATCGATTCCAGACTCGGCATCGAAGGAAGCGAGTCTATCAATGCACGTCTGGAGGGTACCGACGTCGGTACTAGTATCTGTGTCGGTACCGATACTGGAAAGTCGGTCTGAAGCGTATCCACCGGGCCCATAGGTACCGAGGACGCCAGACGACGATCCTTGGTGAGGAATGTTTCATCCAGCACCATTGCCGATGCCGGGGTATCGGTACTGCTCGAAGCGGATGCCACCACCGGGCATGGCTCAGGTATGTTCTGTGAGGGGTGAACCTCAGGAACAACTTGAAACCCCACAAAGGCTTTGGAGGCCGAAGACTCCCACCGGGGTTTTGAAGCCAGTGGATTCTCGAGGACAAGGCCGGAGGCATCTCTATGCTGTGCATGAGAACTGCCGCTCGAGGACTGGCTAGTCTTAACAGACTGTTTTTGGGTTACCTGATCCTGTGGAAAAGAAGACATGGTCGGTTGCCCTGAGCGTGTCGAGGGGCACTCAATGTTGAAAACTTCTTCTCACAATACTATTGCCCGAGGGCTCTGGAGGAAAATGGTCAGGACCCAAGCAGGTTAGACACCAATTGTGAGTGTCTAAAAATAAAGCTGTACCGCCACAGTTTGTACATTTCTTGGGGAAAGTGGCTGGCGGTTCCATGAAGGAAATGGAGAGGCCTAGAAGGCCTGAGAAACTGTGAGACACTAAGGAAGAAAAAATATTCCTTAAAAAGGAAAATTTTACAAGAAAAGAAAAAAGAAACACCGGCGGTACTGGTGGCGTCGGGAAAGGCAGCCGCGACCACAAGAAAACTAAAAAATAAAAGAAGAATTTTCTGCGGTGACAGGAGGACGTCCTGCCGGCTCCGCGGAAAAACGAAAACTGAGGAGAAGCAGTTGGGAAGGCGGGAAGGCAGCACGCAAGCATGTTGGGATGCTTCCAAAAGCTTTCTGATTGGACGCTGGGAAGCGTTCCCGCGTGGACTCCGTCGGTACCGATGTACCCATATGTGAAGACTCATTCCTGCTTGTTCCTGGAGATTACAAATTATATCGCAATGATAGTATGGATCAAATCAGCGGATGAGTGGCAATAAGTTAAAGAGAGAACTGAGTCGAATAGATAAAGGTTCTGCAGGAAAGAAAATGTGCCATTGAATCTTTATGGATAGAAATTACATATACATATATATAAATAAAGGGAAAGAAAATAGTGCTAGAGGATTACTACCATCCACCTGGACAGAATGAGAAGACAGAAGATGAAATGCTATCAGAAATCAGGAGATTCAGCAAAATTAGTAATAAAATAATAATGGGCGATTTCAATTACCCCAAAATTGATTGGATACACATAGCATCAGGACATGCAAAGGAGGTGAAGTTCCTAGATGAAATAAATGACTGCTTCATGGAGCAGCTGGTTCAGGAATAGACTAGAAAAGGAGTTATTTTAGACGTTGGGACCGATATTCAAAGAATTTATGCTCCTAACTTTGACAGTTCTGCACCTAAATTGGCCTCTTTGAAAATTTACTAGGGCTGAGTACCTAAACAGTTTCTTAAAATTTCACTAAACTCCTAAATTTAGGAGCATAAAAGGAGGGTGGCAACGGGGATGGATTTAGGGTGGGATAAAGAAGTTAGGAGCTTAGCATTGATTTTCAGTACTAGGCACCCAATGAGGCTCGCAAATCTAGGCAAAGAATAATAGACTTAAAGGAGCATAAATTTTAAGCTCTTAAATTAGGATGAATTTTCAGATGAAAACTTAGGCTCCTGAGTGTGGCTGAAAATAAGGTACAAATTTAGGAGCTCAGCTTTTTTTGGACAATCAGCTCCATAGTCCGGGACCATTTGGCATTAGTGATCATAATATGATCAAATTTGACTTAATTGGAGTGAGCATGCAAAAGACATCTCTGTGTCAGCATTTAATTTTCAGAAAGGAGACTAGGATAAAATGAGAAAAATGTTAAAAAAATTAAAAGAAGCAGCTGCAAAGGTCAAGGGTTTATATCAGGCAAGGACGTTGTTCAAAAATACAATCTTGGAAGTCCAGACCAGATTTATCCCACACATTAAGAAAGATGGAAGGAAATCCCAACAGACAGCATGGTTAAAGGTGAGGTGAAAAAAGCTATTAGAACCCCCCCACACCAAAAAAATATCTTTAAAAAAATGGAAAAAGGAACCAAATGAAGAAAATAGGAAATACCAGGACTCGACAAACCCTAGGTGCCAGGTCACCATGGCGATTGAAAAATCAGACCTGGTTCTTGGGATCCAGAGCACATGTGGGGAGAACAGCTGTTAAAAACAGTGCTGTCTGTCCATGGTCTCTGCTGCAATCACAGCCTTTCGCAGCACTTCTGCCTGCAGAAGATGGAATCCTGAAAGACAGAAGTGCCGGCACACACTGCCTGAGGGGGATGGGATCCCTGAGGGCAGACATGCCGATCAAGGCCTTTTATAGCACTTCTGCTTCACAGCAACCCCATCGTATGTGTTGCAGAAGACTGCGATCATGGCAGAGGTACTGCAACCATTTGGCTTGCAAAAAAAAAGGGGGGGAGGAAGTGATATCACCGAACCCAATGGCAGTGTGAAGACATCACTCCGGGCCGACCCTGCCGATTACTAGCGAATCGCCCTCATGAAAGAAAAAAAAAAATAACGGGCTGAAATGGCACCGGAGTGCTTCTGGAGAGGCAGGAGTGTGTGAACCCTGAGTGAAGGGACACCGATGTCGACGGAGCAGAGCGGGACATGATCGGGCTGCAGAGGTGGCTGTAGCGGCAGCAAAGGCTGAGAGCAGTGCCGGAGTTTACATGAGGATTAAAGCAGGGAATCAGCTGGTGAGGTGGTGACAGTGTGGGTTGCAGCTAAGGAGGCATCTGCAGTCTGGTGCAAAGGTGAGAGGCGTCCTTGGCGGTGAGCAAATCAAAGAGGTGTGCGGAGGAGGCAATGAACAGGGGAAGAAAATGGAGATCGAGGACCACGTGGTTCAGGATGGCAGCCTGAACTGGCAAGCAGAAGGAAGTGATTGACGAGAAGACAAACAGAGCAGAGGAGACTGACAAGAGATGTACAGGGAAAAGGTGGAAATAATAAGATCAAGAGCTAAGAGGAGTGAAAGAGATCTCTATTACTTGATGAAGGGTGCAGATGGAAGAGTGACAGCCTGCTCAGAATACAGCGGGTAGGAAAGGAGGAGGGAACAGAGTTTCCATTGAGAAAGCCTGGGGACTTGGGCACTGTGCAAGACTTTCACGGAGCTGGGTGTGAGGGAAAAAAAAACAGTTAAAAGTACAGTGACAAGAGAGAGTAGTTACTCACCTGTAACAGGTGTTCTCCAGGAGAAGCAGGAATCAGTCCTCACATATGGAGGACTCCTGCCGTATGCGTCAGTTCTGCTATATCTTCTTTCAAATTCCCTGTGAGTTCACTTACTTCTATTTTAACAGCTTGTACTTTCTTCTTTATTTCTATGAACCACTCCTTTAACTCTGCTCTGATGATCTCTTGCAGAATTTCCTTTCCTTGCTCCTTAGCATGTCGTTGCATAGGCCCTTCAGCAGGTTCACAATTTTTGTTTTTATTTTCCACCGCATCATTCTCACTGGTGCCTGCCCCTACACTCTGATACGCATACTCTCTCAAATCCATAGTTTTCCTACTCGTGGCCATTTTCAACTCCTAGCCTTTTCCCTCTCCAGTATATTCTGCTTCTCCAGGATCAAGTAGGAAGTCAGTCCTTACATATGGGTGACGTCGGTGCCGACGGAGCCCTCGTGCGGAGCATTTCCCCAGCTTTCAAAGAAAGCCTTTGGGAATGCAGCGAGCATGCGCGGTCCCCTTCCTGCCCAAGGGTGCCATCTTGCCCAGTCTGATGACATAGCTAAAAGACAGCAAAAAACAAAATGAAGTATATGACTGCAACTCCAGGGGAGGAGGGAGGGTCGTGTGGACTGATTCCTACTGCTCCTGGAGAACACCTGTTACAGGTGAGTAACTATTCTTTCTCCAGGACCAAGCAGGTAGTCAGTCCTCACATATGGGACTCCCCAGCTATAGGCTACCAGGAACCCTAAGCTGAAAAATGGCTCTCTCTCAAGAGCCTCAGCATGCATGAGAATATCATCCTATGAGAATGACCCTGTACTGTAGCCCAACACAAGGGCCGGAGGGTAGGAGCTGCCTAACCTCAAAGAGATTGCGGAGTTCCGCCTGGCCGAAAGCACTGTCCCTTTGGGACTCTCTCTCGAGGCAGTAATGGGCTGCAAAACTCTGGCTTGAAGACCAAGTAGCGGCCCGGCAGATGTCTGCCAACGAAACAGAGCGGAGATGAGCTACTGATGCGGCTTTCGCCCTGACACGGTGGGCCGTGACTCGACCCTGCAAGGGGAAGTCGGCTGCCTTGTACACCAAGGCGATACAATCTGCTACCCAAATGGACAATGTACGCTTGGAGACAGGTAACCCCATCTTATTAGGGTCAAAAGAGACAAAGAGCTGAGTTGCCCTTCGATGCCCCCGCGTACGTTCTATGTAAAAAGACAACGCCCTCTTACAGACCAGGGTATGCAAGACTGTTTCAGCCCGGCTGGTATGCGGCCTGGGAAAGAAGGTCGGAAGAACCACCTCCTGGTTGAGGTGAAAAGAGGAGATCACTTTTGGAAGCAACTTTGGATGGGTCCCGTAGGACCACCCTGTTCCTATAGAACCGTTTATACGGTCTATCCGAAACCAGAGCTTGTAGTTCACTCACATGTCTGGCCGAGGTAAGAGCCACCAGAAAGAGCGCTTTCCAAGAGAGGAAGCGCAAATGTCAAGTAGCCATTGGCTCAAACGGTGGGCGACCGCATTCAAATTCCACTCAGTTGCCGGTGGACGAACTGGAGGCTTGAGTAGAAGCAGACCTCTGAGAAATCTGGACACCAAGGGGTGAACCGACACAGACTGTGCTTCCACCGGTGAGTGGTGCGCTGACAGAGCACTGAGGTGGACCCAAACAGAGTTAGACTTAAGGCCTAGGTCTGACAGGTGAAGTAGATACTGCAGTACTACTGGCACAAGGCAAGAGAAAGGATCTTCATTGCGCTGAGCACACCATACCGTAAACCTACGCCACTTGAGGGCATAGGACTTTCTGGTGGACTGCCTCCTAGAGGCCAAGACCACCTCCTCAACTTCCTTAGGTAGAAGTAAGGGAGTTAGTACTATCCTTTCAGCAGCCAGGCCATCAGATTGAGGGACCTGAGATTGGGGTGCAGAAGGGAACCCTGATCCTGAGACAGGAGATCGTGTTGCAACCTCAGAGGGAATGGGGTTTCCACCGCCAACTGCAGCAGAAGTGGAAACCAAAGCTGCCTCGGCCATCTGGGAGCTACCAGAATCACCAAGGCCTTGTCCTGGAGAATCTTGAACAGAGTTCGGGCCACCAGGGGTGTGGGAGGAAACGCATACAGGAGGCCCGTAGACCAAGAAATCAGGAAAGCATCCGCTGCTATCCGCAGGGGATGTGGCTGTCTGGAGCAGAACCTGGGCAGCTGACGGTTTAGTGGACTTGCAAAGAGATCGATGGCTAGAAGTCCCCAGCGGAGGAAGATCAGCTGGACCACCTATGGATTCAACTGCCATTCATGAGGCTGGAGAATCCTGCTTAGCTGTCTGCTAGGAAATTCTCCTGACCAGGTAGATAAACAGCTTTGAGAAACATGCCTTGATTGACTGCAAGGAACACAGG
This sequence comes from Ichthyophis bannanicus, assembly GCA_033557465.1. Lineage (NCBI taxonomy): Eukaryota > Metazoa > Chordata > Amphibia > Gymnophiona > Ichthyophiidae > Ichthyophis > Ichthyophis bannanicus. Next base: position 124,188,367 of record CM066036.1, on the reverse strand, counting down.
GCCAGTGCCTCCTGACATAGGAGCCTGGACCCTGTGCCCCCTTGTTTGTTCACATAGAACATTGCCACTTGATTGTCCGTCTGAACTAGGACAGACTGGTGAGATAGGGCATGAGAAAATCTGTAGCGCTAAGCAGATTGCTCGCAGCTCCAAAAGATTGATTTGCTGTGTGGCCTCCCGAGGAGACCACCGGCCTTGAGTGCACATGTCCTGGCAATGTGCACCCCAGTCCATTAAGGAAGCATCGGTCGTCAGCACCCTTGTGTGTGCAGGAGCCTGAAAAGGTACCCCCCTGAGAAGGTTTGGGAGATGTAGCCACCACTGTAAGGAGTTCAAAAGTGGTTTGGACACCTCTACTCTGTCTCGGAGGCCGCATGCGTCTGAGTCACCATTGAGCAGGCTGCACGTGCAGGCGGGCGTTGGGAGTCACATGCACCGTGGATGTCATGTGGCCCAGTAGCCTCAGGCATTACCTGGCAGACACATGAGAACTGCTGTGGAACTGGTAGGCCAAGTCCATCAGTCTGTGAGTCCTGTCCTCGGGCAAGTAGGCCCATGCCTGAAGGGTGTCTAATCTTGCTCATATAAACTCTAGGTTCTGAGAGGGGAGCAAAGTGGACTTTGCGCAGTTTATGACAAAGCCCAGATACTGAAGAAGAGAGACAGTGCGAAGAGTGGCTTGTCGTGTTTCCTGGGAAGACTGGCCCCTGAAGAGCCAGTCATCCAGGTATGGGAAGACAAAAATCCCCTGATTTCAGAGAAAAGCCGCCACCACCGCCAGGCATTTGGTGAAAACCCTGGGGGCAGAGGCTAGGACAAAGGGAAGAACCCTGTACTGAAAATGGTTTCCTCCCACCACAAATCTGAGATATTGTCTGTGGTCTGGATGAATGAGGATGTGAGTATACGCATCCTTTAGGTCTAATGAGCATAGCCAGTCTCCCTGCTGGAGGTAAGGCAGAAGTATCCCAAGGGTAAGCATCTTGAACTTTTCCCTCTCCAGAAACTTGTTTAGGTTTTGCAAGTCTAGGATAGGCCAGAGGCCCCCTGTCCTTTTTGGTACCTGGAATAGAAGCCTTGCTCTTCCAGGTGGTGAGGCACCGGTTCCACCGCCTGTTCCTTTAGAAGACTTGCCAAGTCCTGAAGGAGGAGGTTTCTGTGTAGAGGTAGTCTGGTAGGCTCCCCTGGAAAATAGGAGGGGGGTAGCTGGTGGAAGTGGAGCATGTAGCCCTGCTGGACTATGCTCAATACCCAGGAATCCCCTGTGATGGCTGGCCACCTGTAGGCGTACAGGGTCAGCTGACCCCCTGTGCTGAATGGAGCCACCGCGGAGGAGAGGCTATGCTGTAGGAGTCAAAACCCCGCTCCCTGCTGTGCAGGAGCCGGAGCTGGCGGCTTGGGGTTCTTCTGCCTACGGGGACCATGCCCCCGCCCCTTGGCCTGCTGGCCCTGTTGGGGAGCTGAAGAGGCCTGATATTGAAGGTAAGATTTGTAGGCAGCACCCTTCCTCGGGAAAAGGGGCTTCTTTCCCGAGCCCTTCTTTTTTTGAGAAGGGGCAGAAGTCTTCCTGGGCAGCCTTGTTCTGGTGAGAGTCTCAGTCTCGATTTCTGCAGCCTTTTCAGTCATGGGCTTACCGAAAAGGTTTTCACCTCGGCAGGGGACATCGACCAACTTGTCCTGCACCCATGACTCCAGGTCTGATGACTGTAGCCAGGCCTGAGGGCGTGCACCGATGCCGGCCGCGGCTACCTGGGCCGAAGCCTCTAAGCCATCATAGGCTACTCAAGAGATAAACTTCGAGCACTGTCAGATCCCTGTTGACCAAGACTTGAACCTCTGCAAAGGTTCCTCGGAGAGACCAGCTCAGAACCCGGCAATCTCCTTTGCCAGGTCTCGTAGGTACATGCCCATGTACAGCTGGTAAGGTCTGGGGACACGGCAAGATAGCATAGAACCCTGGAAGCACTTTCTACCGAGGGCATCCAGGTTCCGGGCTTCCCGGCCGGGGGGCACCGAGGAGTGCATCTTCTGACTCTTCAGGCGGTGCATGACCAATTCAACAACCATGGAGTTGTGCAGTAGCTGCGCCTTTTGGAACCCAGGGCTCTTATGGACTCGATAAATGGAATCAACCCGTTTGCTAAGAACAGGCGCCGAGGCCGGTGCCTCCCACATACAGAAGAGTAGTAATTCCAGCATCGGAGGAACCGGTACAGTAAAGGCTTCCTTCGGAGGAAAGTCATACTGGAGGGCTTCGAGCTCCTCAGCTCGAGGCTCCTCCTCGGCGTCCACAGGGAAGGCCAAGGCTTTGGCCATGTCCCTCACGAAGTCTGAGAACTGGGTATCCTCCGGGGGGGGGGGGGGGGGTGGCCTTCTCCGAGGTTTGGACTCCAGTGAGTCCAAAGGGACACACCGGGTCCGGAAAGTGTACGAGGACTCCTCGTCCTCCATTTCCCACACTGACTTCTCCGAGAAGGACTCGAGCGGCTCTGGCCGTGCGGGCCTCGGTGCCACCTACCCCGACGCCGAGGATATCGGCGTCGACGACCTCGGCCCCGCACGGGAGGTCGAGGGGGACCTTGATTGAGGATCAACTTGAGACTTCATTGACTCGAGGACCGGCTCGGTCTCCGGGGTCGACTTAGCCGTCGAGGTCCCGGTGGTCGGGGCAGATGCACCGGTCAGACCGGCAATCAGCACTTGCTGCTATCCAATGAAGGCAGCCAAGCTGCTCTCCAAGGCCGTCAACCTGAGTCCAAGCTCAGGAGACTCAGCAGCGCCCAGACTCGGGCCCCGACAGCATTGGGCCCGACGTAGGCTCTCCCGGAGGAGAGTCCATGAGGACAATAGCACTTACGTGACTCGGGGACTCCGGTTCCACGCGAGGTAACTTTGACGATCTCTCCGACTCCGAGAGCCCGGGGTGGTGGTCAGGGCTACGCGACCTGGCCCTCGAGGACCCAGGAGCCTCCACCGACGCCACCCTCGCGAGCTTCTTCTTCTTTTGTGCTCCCGGGTGGGCGACTCCCGCTCAGAGGAACCCTGACGGCGCTCTGGGTCAGACTCCCGAGATGTTAAGGCCTCTGACGAAGTCTGGGCCCAGCTGGATGCGGACTCTGAGAAAATTCTCTCACGTTGATGCTGACGGCTCCGAAGTGCCTTCGACGACATTTTGCCGCATGGGCCACAGACCAGCGGGTCATGGTCGGGCCCGAGGCAGCAGTCATGTGTGTCGATGAGAGACATAAGTGTCTTGCACCGATCACACTTTTTGAACCCGCTGGCAGAAATTGGGGGAAAAAGGGCACCTGCAAGGTCAAAAGAACGGGCTGCCAGTGAAAAAACAAAAAGAGCACGAAGGACAAAAACCGAAAATCAAAATTCCGGACTCAATACCGGTGTACCGAGTCCAAGCAGGAAGGGGAACTGGAGTCGAAACAGATTAGAAAAAGCCAAAATAGCTGAAAAAACCTACTTTTCCCGGGTGACATGAACTCACGTCCATTGGGCTCTGCGGAAAAAGAAAGACTGAGCAAGATGGCACCCTTGGGCAGGAAGGGGACCGCGCATGCGCGCTGCATTCCCAAAGGCTTTCTTTGAAAGCTGGGAAAATGCTCCGCACGAGGGCTCCGTCGGCGCCTATGTCACCCATATGTGAGGACTGACTTCCTGCTTGGTCCTGGAGAAGCAGAAGATACTGGAGAGGGGAAAGGCTAGGAGTTGAAAATGGCCACGAGAAGGAAAACTATGGATTTGAGAGAGTATGCGTATCAGATTGCAGGGGCAGGCACTGTTGAGAATGATGCGGTGGAAAATAAAAACAAAAATTGTGAACCTGCTGAAGGGCCTATGCACCGACATGCTAAGGAGCAAGGAAATGAAATTCTGCAAGAGATCACCAGAGCGGAGTTAAAGGAATGGTTCATGGAAATAAAGAAGAAAGTACAAGCTGTTAAAATAGAATTAAGTGAACTCATAGGGAATTTGAAAGAAGATATAGCGGAACTGACGCATACGGCAGGAGACCATGAGAATCGGTTGCAAAGTTTGGAGCAGCAGCAGGACTATCAGGCAATTCAAAAATGGCAACAGGATATGCAATATAAATTGCAGGATTTGGAGAACAGATCACGTCAGAATAATCTGAGGATCCGTGGAATCCCAGAGGAAAGGGAATTCCAAGACAGCATGAAAGTGGCGGCTTCAATATGTTCAGAGATACTCAAGAAAGGAGGGGAAGAAGTACGTCCTGAGGAGACAGAGTTGGATAGAGTGCACAGAGCATTGGGAGTAGCCAGAATGAATAGACCTCGAGATATCATCATTTGTTTCACTGGATATAAAATGAAAGAAAAGTTTGCAGCAAAAATAAAGAGCTTGGGGACCATAAATTGGAAAGGATATTCAAAAACCATATACGAGGACTTGTCCCTTGGAACTCTACAGAGGCAGAAAGTCTTGCAGCCGGTCACACGGACTTTGCGAAGTAGAGACATTACATATCGATTGCTACATCCATTTGGGCTGGCATTCACAATAAATGGGAAAACCCAGAGTGTGCAGATGCTTGAGGGGAAGACAGCGGCATTAAAAGATGAAGGGATCAGAGCTGCAAAGGAGATCAGCGGACCGGTTATAGAGGCAGAGGATCCTGAAGGAGAGAAGCGTATCGCTATTGAGGAACAGCAGAAGAAGGGGAGGAGCAAGGAGAGTAAAGACCATGCAAAAAGATGAAAGACTGCAAAGTTGGGGAGTTGATCTAAGTGTTGGGGTGTGCAGGGTGGGAAAGTATACTTGGGGAATAGAGAGAGAATAGTTGATTGTAGAAAGCATTGTTACTCACCTGTAACAGGTGATCTCCGGGAACAGCAGGAATTTAGTCCTCACATATGGGTATCATCGGTACCGACGGAGCCTGCGCGGGAACGCTCCCCAGCGTCCAATTAGAAAGCTTTTGGGAGCATCCCACAGCGCCTGCGTGCTGCCTTCCCGCCTTTCCCAACTGCCTCTATCCAGTTGAGTTTTAAAGCTCAGACAAAGAGAGAGAGAGAGGGAAAGGAAAGAGATAGAGAGATACAACTCCTAGGGGAGGTGGGTGGGTTGTGAGGACTAAATTCCTGCTGTTCCCGGACATCACCTGTTACAGGTGAGTAACTGTGCTATCTCCAGGAACAAGCAGGAATGTAGTCATCACATATGGGAACTCACTAGCTTTAGGTGCCAGGGAGAGACCCTAGAAGTTGTGTGTCCCTGAACAGGGCTCGACTTCCCCCATGGATCTCTGGCATCCTACCAGGGATGGTGGGTAAGAGTTGATCAGGTATGGAACAGGTGTTCGAGAACAGCCTGACCAAACAAGGCATCCCGGCGGGAGTCATTGTCCAAGCAGTAATGGGCTGTAAAGGTATGAACCGAGGCCCAAGTGGCTGCTCGACAGATGTCGTCGATAGACACAGAGTACAGATGAGCCATTGAGGCTGCCATGGCTCTCACATTGTGAGCTGTGACATGGCCCTCCAGAGAAAAGTTCTTACTCTGATAAGCGAAGGAAATACACTGAGCAATCCAGTTAGACAGTGTTCTCTTGGAGACTGGAAGTCCCAAATGAGAAGGATCAAAAGCAACAAAGTGTTGAGAGGATTTTCTATGTTGCTGTGTTCTTTGTAAGTAAAAGGCTAAAGTTCTTTTACAGTCCAAGGTATGGAGATTCCTCTCTGCATTTGATGCATGAGGCCTTGGAAAAAACACAGGTAGGCAGACCGCTTGGTTTAGATGAAAAGGCGAGACCACCTTTGGCATAAAGTGTGGATGAGTCCTAAGGACTACCTTGTCATGATGGAACTTTATATAAGGTGGATCAGCTACTAGCGCTTGCAACTCACTAATGCGGCGTGCTGATGTGATTACAATGAGAAAGATAACCTTCCAAGAAAGGAATTTGAAGGAGGTAGTAGCTAAAGGTTCGAAAGGTGGCTTCATGAGCTGCCCAAGAATCAGGTTTAAAGTCCCATGCCACCAGTGCTGGCCTAATGGGAGGCTTAGTTAGAAGAAGGCCTCTCATAAATCTTGCTATAAGAGGATGAGAGGAAATAGGCTGTCCATTTAGAGGCTTAAAGGAAGCTGCAATAGCACTCAAATGGACTCTTACTGAATTAGTTTTAAGACCTGCATTGGATAAATGAAGGAGATACTCCAGCAATGATTCCAGAGGTATCGCAGGGGGTTAAGACCCTTTTGCGAACACCATATGGTAAGCCTTTTCCACTTGAAAGCATAAGAGCGTCTTGTAGAAGGTTTCCTGGAAGCAAAAAGAATATCTTTTACTTGCTGAGGGAGATTAAGATCATGGAGATCTAGGCCTTCAGCAACCAAGCCCTGAGACGCAGAGACTGGGGATTGGGATGCCATAACATTCCGTCCTCCTGGGATAGGAGATCCGGAGCAGACCCTAACTGCAGGGAGGGAGCTTGAGAGAGCTGTAGAAGCAGAGAGAACCACACTTGCCGTGGCCTATGTGGAGCTATGAGAATCATATGGCCTCTGTCTATCTCTGAAGCTTGAACAGGGTTTTGGGAATTAGGGGAATGGGTGGAAAAGCATAAAGGAAGTCTTGACCCCAATGAAGGAGGAAAGCATCCCTGGCCTGAGTCTTATGAGCCGGAATTCTGGAACAGAACCGGGGAAGTATGGCATTCCATGGACTTGCAAAAAGGTCTATGTCCGGGGTTCCCCAAATTTGAAAAATCTTGGTTACCTGGTCTGCATGCAGAGACCATTCGTGTGGAAGCAGAACTCGACTGAGTCTGTCTGCCCAAGAGTTTTGTATGCCTGGAAGATACACTGCCAGGAGATGAATCTGATGCTCTCTGGTGAGGGTCCATAGTCGCAAAGCTTCGTTGCAAAGCGACAGAGAGCCTGTTCCCCCCTGCTTGTTCACATAGAACATGGCTACTTGATTGTCCGTATGAATGAGGACTGTCTTGCAGCTGAGCAGGGTGTGGAACACTTGCAGAGCAAGGAAGATTGCTCTAAGCTCCAAGAGATTGATATGTAGATGACTCTCCTGTGGAGACCAGATGCCTCGGGTGGAGAGGTCTTGCAGATGAGCTCCTCAACCCATTGGAAAAGCATCTGTTGTGAGAGTTGCTTGGGGTAGGGGTTGTTGAAAAGGGGACCCCAGCAATAGGTTTTGAGTGGACTTCCACCACTGTAGGGACAAAATAAGGCGACTTGTGTTTGCTATTTTGTCTGACAGGCATCCTGATGCCTGGGTCCATTGGGTGGATAAAGTCCACTGAGCTGCCTCATATGGAGGCGAGCATAGGGAACCACATACACCGTAAATGCCATGTGGCCTAGTAGTTGTAACATTTCTCGAGCAGTTAGATGAGGCTTTAGCACTGCTTGATAAGCTAACTGCACCATGCGAAGGCAACGGGCCTGAGGGAGATAGGCCCTTGCCTTTCTGGTATCCAGCAAAGCTCCTATGAACTCTAAAGACTGAGTGGGAGTTAAACTGGATTTTGGGATGTTTATTATGAGCCCTAAATACTGAAGGATACGCATTGTGCAGGATAGAGAAGTCCTGGCTTCTGACTCTGTTGGGGTTCAAATTTGCCAGTCGTCTAAGTAGGGGAAGATGAATATCCCTAGAGTGCGGAGAAATGCTGCTACTACAGCCATGCATTTCATGAACACCCTTGGTGCTGAGGCCAGGCCTAAAGGAAGCACCCTGTATTGGTATTGCTTTCCTTGAAAAAGGAACCGAAGGAACCTTCTGTGGGTTGGATGGATGAGGACATGGGTGTACGCATCCTTGAGATCTAGAGAACAAAGCCAATCCTGACTCTGAAGGTATGGCAGCAGAGATCCGGGAGAAATCATCTTGAATTTCTCCTTGACAGGGAATTTGTTAAATTCTCTGAGGTCTAAGATAGGTCTGTAACCCCCTGTTTTCTTTGAGATAAGGAAATAAAGGGAATAGAACCCTGTACCCTGCTGATGAATGGGTACTTCTTCTATTGCCCTTGGGCAAGAAGGATAGCGACCTCCTGACCTAACAGGTTGATGAGAGAGGTCGGAGAATTGAACTGCTTTACTATTGTGTGAGGGGGCATGCTTGAAAAATGAAGCTTGTACCCCTCCTTTATGATGGAGAGTGTCCAATGCTCCGCTGTTATCTGCCCCTTCTGGGGGCAAAATGACATAACCTTCCTGGAATGGTGGAAGGCTCTGGTCCCCCGAGAGCCAGGAAGGCTAAGTTCTCTAGTTAAGAGTCAAAGGCCCTGTGGAGGCTGAGACTGCTGGGCCGGCTGAGGCTTAGCAGTCTTTGCTTTCTTCTGTTTGGGTGGTTGCTGACCTTTCCTGGCAAGCTGACCTGCAGAACGTCCCTGCTGAACATAAGCAGGATAATAGCTTTTCTTCTTAGAAAAGAATGGTTTCTTGAACAATTTCTTTCTAGCAGGATCAGCTATGGACTTGGATAATCTATCCAAGGTGGAATTTTCAGCATCCATCTCATTGGCTTTTTCCTGCCAATCTCTACCAAACAGGTTCTCACCAGTACAAGGGATGTTTCCCAATCTGTCTTGTACCCAGAGCTCCAAATCAGATGCCTGGAGCCAAGCAATTCTACGTGCACCTATGGCAATAGCAGAGGTCCTGCTTATGCACTTAAAGCAGTCAAAGGCTGCACAGTTGGCAAATTTAGAAACATCTTGGGCATGTTTGACCAAAGTGAGAAAATCCTGTCTTCTATCCTCAGGAAGAATAGGACTTAAAGCTTCTAAATCATCTGTGACCTCCTTCAGGAACATTCCCATGTAGAGACTATAGGAAGTGATCCTGGCAGAAAGCATGGAAGCTTGGAAGACCCGACGTCCAAAAGCATCCAGGGTTCTGCACTCATGTCCTGGAGGATTAGAGGCATGCCTGTTTGCACTCTTGATCCTTCTCATAGCTGATTCCACTACAATAGAGTGGTGAGGAAGCTGAGTCTTTTGGAAACCAGGACGAGGGACTTGATACATAGTATCCAGTCTGCGAGAATGAGGAGAGGTGGTAAGAGGTGTCTCCCACATCCTTCACATGAGATCATATAAAATCTCATGAATGGGCAAGGTAGCTGCCTCCTTAGGAGTTTTGGGATATTGTAGAATTTCCAACTCCTTGGCCCTTGGCTCTGTTTCAGGGGCCACAGTAATGGATAGACCCCGAGCCACCTCCCTGATAAAATCCTGGAAGGAAATATCCTCTGGAGGAGACATCCTGCGCTTAGGGGAGGAGGGCTCCTCTGGGAGAAGCATTCCTGCATCGACAGAACTGTCAGAATCCTCAGAGTACCGTTTGTCCGGATGCTCTTGAAGAGCCCGATACCCGTACCGACCAAAGTCGGTACTGGGAGTAACCGGTACCGGGGTATCGGTACCGGAGGGCATCGGATGACTGGGTACCGGCAAAGCAGACACGATGCCAATGCTATCGGTACCGGTACTGATACCGATGCCAGTACTGGCTGAATTGTCTGTCGCGGTTCCGAGGGCGTCGATGCCACAAGGAGAGCCGCCAGACTGCACTCAATAGCCAGGACTCTCTGGTCTATCGACACTGCTAATGCCTGGATGTCGGTACCAGAGGAGACCATCGGTACCCCAGAGCATGGCACCAGTAGTTCTGCTGAGGTTGAGGCCTTGAAAACATCCTGGAGCACCGATAATGCTTTGGAAGCCGAAGCCTCCCGCCGGGGCAATTTTGCCGGTGCAGAATCCTCAAGAGCAACGCCAGAGGCATCTCGATGCTTAGAAGGAGATCTACCCTTTGAGGACCGGCTGGACTTATGTTTAGTTACCTGAGATCCACTGGAGGAAGAAGCAGCCCTGGAAGACGTCGATGCCACCGAAGCTGCATCAGAGGGAAACAGGCTACTGAGCTTAGCAGCTCGGTTCTGCCGACCTCTTTTAGACATCATGGCGCAGGACATACAATCCGTGATGGAGTGGTCAGGACCTAAATATTTTAGACACCATTCATGGGTGTCGGTGACGGAAATGGTACCGCCACATTTGGTGCATTTTTTGAAACCTGAGGCAGGTTTCTCCATTGTAAGGAAATGTTTTGGGGCCTAAGGCCCAAAAAGGAGCGTGCACCTGAAGAAAAGAAAAAGTAGAATATATATTTTTTTTAAAGAAAGAAATAAGAAGAAAAAAAACGGCGGTACCAGTAAAGCGTCGAGGAAGACCGACGCGGCCACAAAAAAGAAAGAAAGAAAAAGGAATTCTTCTGCGGTGACAGGAACAACGACCTGCTGGCTCCGTGGAAAAAGAAGAACTGGAGAGAGGCAGTTGGGAAAGGCGGGAAGGCAGCACACAGGCACTGTGGGATGCTCTCAAAAGCTTTCTAATTGGACACTGGGGAGCATTCCCGCGCAGGCTCCGTCGGTACCGACGATACCCATATGTGATGACTACATTCCTGCTTGTTCCTGGAGATATATGTTTATGGATAAGAGGTATAAGAATGTAAAATGTTATAAATGTGGAACTGAAAGTGAATATGTAGTGGATGAGTTTGCCTATTAGGAATCAGGGAAGAAGGGAAGGGGGAAGATGGGAAATAAGGGAGGAGACAAGGTTGGGGATAGAGGGGAGGAAGAGGGAGGGAGTGGGGGGAGAAGGCAGGTGGGGAAGGCAAGGGACGTGCTACTCTAAATACTCCTGGGAAAGGAGGGGGGATGAGGGATGAGAGGGGATGAGGGGGGGAGGATGAGAGGGGATGAGGGGGGGAGGAAGGGAGGGGGGGTGGGGAAGGGGGTGGGGGGGAGGGAGAGAGCAGAAGATACAGAAGAGGCAGCGAAGAAGGAGTAAAGTGGAAAGAAGGGTGGGGTAATGAGGATGAAGGTAGGAGAGGGGGGAGGGCACGGAGACAAGGGGGGGACTACACTCTAAAGGCTTAGTGGTTACTACTATCAATGTTAAAGGATTGCGAACGTGGCAAAAACATAGGCTTTTGGAAAGGGAAGGAAGGCGAACAGATGCACATATTGTGTGTGTGCAGAAGACACATTTAAGGGTGGGGCAGGAATACTTGCTGCCTTCAAAACAGTACCCACAGGTGGTGTTGGTGGGGCAGAGGGCCAATCCCCAGAAAGGCGGAGTAGGAATTTTGGTGGGAGAATCTTTAAGACATTAGGTGGTAGGGGAAAGGAGAGGGAAAGATGGGAGATGGGTTGGTGTGAAGTTGAGAGTGGCGGAAGGAGAGGTATGGGTGATGTGTATATGGGCCAAATGAGGGGCAGGGGGAGACATTCGATAATATAACCAAAGAATTGGAAGAACTGGGAGATAACCCGTTAGTGGTGTGGTGGGGGGGATTTTAATTTGACCTGGAATCCAAGGTTGGATAATAGTGGGGGGGGGGGGGGGGACGCGGAGGAAAGAAGGACAGACAAAGCTTGAGAAGGATGCAGGAGAGATTAGGATTGCTAGATCTGTGGTGGTCGAGGCATCCAGGGGAGTGTAAGTATACATTTTATTCTCAGGTGCATGGAAGATACAGTAGAATAGATATGATATAGGGAGGTGGGATATGGGCCTTGAGAGTAGAAGATGGGGAACAAGGGGAAATTACATGGACAGATCATGTGCCAGTAATGGTGATTTTTGACATGGGCAGGGAGGAGGGGGGGGAATAAAGTTTTGGAAGCTAAATGACTTTGCTGGAGGAGGAGGAAAATGTGAGGGTAGTTAAGGAAGCTATCAGAGAGTACTTAGTATATAATGAAACAGGGAAGGCTCCATTGAAGATTGTATGGGAGGGGTTAAAGGCGGTAATTAGGGGGAAGCTCATAAGTATAGCAGCACGACTTAAGAGGGAGAAGAGGAAAGTAGAAGGAGAATTGTTGAGGCAGATACAGCAGCTGGAGGCTCAACATCAGAGGAATAACGAGGCCGGGACTATGGCTAAATTGATAAAGGCTAGGGCTGAGCTAAGTAGGTTGAGGGCTCAGGAAATAGCGTATAAACTGGATGTTTTAAAGCAAAAATATTTTGAAGGGGGAAATAAAACAGGGAGGATCTTGGCAAGCAGATTTAGGGCACAGAGGCAAGCAGCGTATATTGATGGAATTAGGGATAATAAGGGGAGAATGGTGCATTGCACGAAAGAAATAAGTCAGATTTTCCAAGAATATTATAGTAAGCTATATCAAAGTGAGCTACAAAAAGGACACGGGGTGATAAAGAGATATTTGCAGGAGTGGGTTGAGGACGGTAACACCAGAGGATAGGGAAAGAATAGGGGAGGACATTAAAGAGGGGGAAGTAAGGGAGACTATAAAGACATTGAAATTGGGGAAATCCCCAGGACTGGATGGGTTTACAGCGCAATTCTATAGGAAGATGGTAGAGCACGTTGCGCCAATACTGACCAGGGTTTTTAATAAGATGATAGAAGGGGAAGGGATTCCACAAACTATGGGGGAGGCGGGTATCACTGTGCTACTGAAACTGGGTAAGGATAAAGGTGTGTGTGGCTCTTCTAGACCCATTTCGTTAATTAACTTTGATGCTAAGCTTTTAGCTAAGATACTGGCTAACCGGATTCAAGGGATTTTGCCTATGGTAGTACATAGATATCAAACTGGGTTTGTCAAGGGGAGGCAAGGGAGTGATAACATCAGGAAAGTGCTGAACATTGAGTGGCATCTCCAGAGAACTGGAGAGCCAGCGGTTTTTCTTACAGTTGATGCCGAGAAGGCGTTTGACCGAGTGGAATGGCCGTATATGTTCCAAGTGTTGGAACAGATGGGATTTGGAGACAAGTATATAGCCTGGATAAAAGCTCTGTATGCACATCTGTGCACAAGGATTAGGGTAAATGGGGGGTACTCAAAGCAGTTTACATTGGGGAGGGATACACTGCAAGGCTGCCCATCATCACCGCTGCTATTTGCGCTGGCAATTGAGCCATTGGCAGAAGTGGTTAGGAGGGAAGCAGATGTTAAAGGAGTGGTAGTGGGAGGAAGGGAGGAGAAAATAGAGCTGTTCGCAGATGATGTAATATTCACTCTGGGGCAGCCATTAACTACTTTGCCAGTATTGATGAAACTTATAAAGGAGTTTAGTAGCTTTGCAGGGTACAAAATAAATGCAAATAAGACCGGGGTATTGGGGTTTAATCTTGAAGGAGGTTTAGAGGAGCGATTGAAAGAGCATTTTAATTTTAAATGGGTACACAAGCAGTTTAGATATTTGGGGATACAATTAGGGAAGCCCCTAGAGAAAATTAAACAGTGGAATTATCAGATGATAGGAGAAAATATCAGGAAAGATCTATCAAAGTGGAGGATGATTAGATTGTCCTGGATGGGGTGGATAGCGGTGGTAAAGATGAGTATCTTACCCAGATTGTTGTTTTTGTTCACGTCTCTGGTTTGTAAGGTAACTAAGAAGTAGATAGGGAAGTTGCAGAATTTGATTATGCAATTTATATGGGAGGGGAAAAGGCTGAAGTTGGCAAGAGGGACTATGTTTCAAGTGAGATCGGAAGGGGGTTTGGGGGTACCATGCTTGGTAAAGTATTATGAAGCTGCACAATTAAGGGCACTTCTGGAGTGGAGAGAGGGGGCAGAAACATTGAGTTGAGTGCAAACAGAATCAGGGAGTGGGGAAGGTAAGGAGGGGAGGATATGGGATCCAGGAGGGTGGCGAGATATAGAGGGAAAGGATAATCCCTTCAGAGAACTTATGTTCCAGATTTGGAGGAAATGGAGGGGTCATCTTATGGAGGGGAAAGTGTACTCGAGACATACCTTTATTAGAGGTGGGAGACAAGGGGATGGGGGAGGCAGAAAAGGTGTTTAGGGGTGGAGAGGTAAAGGGTTGGAGAGGTTGGGGCAACTACTGAGGAAAGGGGGGGCAGAACGTTTGAGGAACTTCAGCAAGAATATAAGTTGGATAGGATGGATCACTATGCATATGTGAAATTGTGGTACTTTTTGCATAAAAAAAAAAGAGGTGAAATCAGATCTCGAACGTAGGTTCACACCGTTTGAAGAGATGATGGGAAAGCAATGGTCACAGAGGGGAGTAATATCACGACTTTACAAAATGCTTCTCCAAAAGGGGAAAGAGAAGGGGAGGTGGCAGTAGAGATGGGAAGAGGATCTACCGGGTAAATGGGATGAGGGTCAGTGGGCTGACATATATGAGAAGTGTGATGCAGCGGACCCTCTTGAAGGGAGAAAAAAAGTTTTAAAACCAGAAAAAGGCAGGCATAACCTGCAATATTGGGAGGATCCATCTAGGGGGAGCAGGAGAGTCGAGAGAGAGACCGAGAAACCACGCCCCTCTGGGCGGGACGCAATCCCAGCCAGCTTCTTTTTGAACAGGGGCAGGTCTGACTTAAAAAGAAAGGACCAAGGCCGAAGCAAAGGCAAGGACCAAAGCAGAAGCCAAAGCAGAAGCAGAAGCAGCAGCCAGAGTCAGAGTACAGAAGGCAAAGAGGAAGGCCAAAGCATTGGCAAGAGCAGAAAGAAGCAGAGTCCTGAGCAGGAAGCAAAGCAGGAATTTCAACAAGAGTTGGAGTGGAATAAGGAACAGAGAAAAAGCCAAGAGAGGTACTGGGGCCGCAAGGGAGCACCTGGCAGAGGGTCACCACAGCAGCCGTGGAATAAAGAGGTTCGTCCATTTTCAGAGGTGGGAAATGTTTGTTTGGAGAAAAGAAAACATCCTTACCACTATGGTCTGAAGGCTAAGGAAAGACCACAAGAGAGCCTGAGCACTGCTGCGCTGAAGACAAACCAAGGTAGGCCTCAAGCCTTATTAGAGAGAAGGAAGAGAAGCCTCAAAGGTAAAACTCTTATTACTGATAATTGCCTTCAGAAGCCTAAAGTAGGGGGAAGACAGTGGGAAGAGGATTACTGTTACCCTAAACATTCTGATGAGCAAAAGTATGAAAGAAGCTTGTCTAAGAAGAGAAGTTTGAGTGGGAAATCTTTTTATGAACCTGCTTTTGAACCTCTGATCAGAGAGGGACCGTTGTACTGCAAAACTCCTAGAGACCGACGCCCAAAACTAAATGCTAGGCACTGGGACATAGTGCAACAAGTATATAAGAAACCAGACTATAATTACCTGGAGGCTACAGATTCAGAGGCTTCTGAGGTTGAATCCATGCAAGTGGAATCAGTGGGGGAAGAATCCGATAATGCAATGGATTGTACATATTGTGCCTCAGGGAGTGTTGAATCTATCCCCAGTTTATCAGATACCTAAGTGAAGGAAGTTTATTGTTTTGCACAATGTTCTGTGAAGATAACAGCCTTTACTTTATTGCTTGCTTTTATTTTTTTCTCTATCCTGAAGGAAGGACATTTCAGTTGTTACCATAGCCAATCCTTATGAACCGTTTTGTGCAAGAAAGGGAAATAAAGTCTTTAACTTTCCCTCCACTCTGTGCATTTGTTCTTTGAGTGTTGGTTACAAGGAAGCCACAAGGAATAACCACCCTTGACCCTTGCAGCATAGGCCAACCTCAAACCTCACCTTTCTTGTGTCCGGGCCCCACCAGGATCTACTACATCTCCAAAGGGGGTGCCCTGCGACATAAGGCATATAAATTAGCAAGGGGAACCCCAATGTTAGAAAATAGTTTGAAGCTGAGATATAGGATGTACTGGACACCAGTGAGGCTATGCACCATATTTCCAGATAGTTCAAGGGAATGCTGGAAGAAATGTGGGGCAGAGGGGGATTTAATGCACATGGTATGAAGGTGTCCAAAGGTGCAGGAATATTGGGGTAAAGTGGGAAGGTTATATGGAGATATCATGGGAGTGCAGATAACATTAACCCCAGCGATGGTAGTGCTTAATGAGGGGACCTGGGGGATGAGGGAGATTTGGTAACCTTTGTGGGATATGGAGTGATAGTAGCACGTATGTGTCTATTTCGGTGGTGGAAGAATGTTGAAGTGCCTTCAATACGAGAGGAGGTGGGTAAGCTGGAACAAATTTTGGGGTGTTGTATGATGGAAGCATGCAGAAAGCATCAAGTCAGGAACCATAAAAAGGTGTGATATTGGTATGAAAGGTGGAGGCGGAGGGGAGTGGAGCGGGTGTGGGGAGGGGAGGGTGGTCAAGGGCTACGAGGGTGAGTGAATAGGAGTTAAGGCTAGGGGGGAGGGGGAGGGGGATGGTGAAATAGGGGAGGAGGCAGGGGGTTGGGGAAGGGAGGGAGGGGGAGGGGGGAGGGATAGGAACTATGGTGGAGACGGAAGAAGAATATGAGAAGAGGAAGGTCAAGGGAGGTGTATATGTTATCGGTTAAGTAATTAAGAGATGTTCTGTATACACACGGGGTAAGTGGTCGTACTGTTTATATCATCACTATTGGGGTGAAGATGGTTAAAGTTAAGGTTACAACAAAAAGTATATGGCGGACAGAGGAGAGGATGTGAAAGAGGAAAGGGGTTATATGCAGGAGAGGCAACAGAGAAGAATATATGTTAAACTATATATCAGACTATATATGATAAACTATGTATGTTAAAATATATGAGTTAAAAGGGTAAGGTTAGCAGGTATTGCTAGGTATGGTATTGCAAGGAATGACAATGCATGCAGTTGGGAAAATATTGACAATGATATGAACAAAGCTGTAAGTTTATTTTGAAAAATCAATAAAAGTAAATTGCAAAAAAAAAAAAAGAAAAAAAAAAAGGAAAACGGTTAGAGTGCAAAGGCTGAAAAAAATTTAAAGGGGCAGCAGGTTCCATTAAAGAAAGAATGAAGGGGGGGGGGGGGCCAAAATCCTTCCTTGTCTTTGGATGGAGCTAGATCGTTGGTCAATGCTCCAGAGCATTACAGGTGCTTGGCTCTGATTGAGCTTGAGAGCTCCTCTATGTCGATGCACCGCCAGCATCCAATGCAGCCTTAGAAGCCATCAAAGCCGATGGATCGGACTTTTGAGCGCCAAAAAGTGATTTGCGCTGCTTCTTTCTACCTTTGAGTCCCCTTCTTGTTATCTTCAAACAAATTACCAGAAGAGGGCTGATGATTGGGCTCCAGGCACAATAGAGAACAGTTATGGGTATCTGTGGCAGATATGGTCCTAGAGTACTTGGAACAGAGAAACCGCAATCGGCAGGAAAAACTAAGGAAAAGGTCAAAAAAGGGACAAAACCTAGTGCAAACACCCTTGCAGGGGAGAAGGAAATATTACAAATGGAGAAGACTGGAACATGTCCATAGTGCTCAACGGAAAACAAAAGACTGAAGCAGCATGGCATCATGGTGGCAGGCAGGAAGGAGGCACACAGGCACGGTGGAGCCTCCCAAAGGCTTCCAACAGAAGCTGGGGAGTGTTTCCATACAGGACTCCATTGGGGACGTCACCCATTTTATTTATTTATTACAGGCTCTTATATACCGCACTATTTAGCATCAGCGCGGTTTACATTATAACAATAGACCAGAACAACAAACTGTTTGGTTTTACAGAGAACAGGTACGACAACTTGGATAAACATAGGGGAATTGTTAGCTGAAACTATTTACATATGTATTTACATGTATATACAGTAGGTTTTATGTTCTTAGTTTGAGTTGGGTCCTGTAGAACAGGTGGTCAAAGTGGGGATGGGTGGTCAGGTCGGTGTCTGGCTGGTCTGGTAGTAGTGGGAGAAAAGGTGAGATTTGAGTGCCTTTCTGAATAGAGTTAGATCGGTGACATCACGAATCTCCGGTGGCAAGGTGAGGACCCATATGTGAGGACTCATTCCTGCTTGTCCACAGAGAAAGATATTTATTTATTTATCTAGTTATATTTATATACTGCCTTTCACCAGGTCAAGGCAGTGTACATGGAACAAGAATGGTACATTAAGACCTTGAAACAATTAAAACCTAATTATATCAATTGATTTTCTTTTAAGCCAAAACAGAAATCTTTACATTTCAACCATTTGTTATATTGCGACTACCCAAATTCCACTATATACTATTTGCTTGCTACATTTTTTTCTGGAAACCTAAAATACATTTTTGAAGATGTGAAAATATGAGGGTAATACTATTTCTTTGCAGATTAACTCCTTGGAACTCTCAATTAAGAGTATGAAAGCACTTTATTTTAAAACATAGGACTATAATTTTTTTCTTTCATTTACCTGATCATACAATTTCCCCACCAGCTTCAGATGTTTCTCGCCTCCCTCTTGAAAGATCACCCCATTCCTCTGTTGAGCCATCAGCAGACAGAGTGGGAGGGCAAGATCATGGTCTAATAAGGCATCTTTTAACCTTTGAGAAGATTTTTTAGTGTTTCTGATCTGTCCAAAATAGCCACCCTAGACAGAGAAATCCAGAAAATAAATTAGTGCATTTTTAAATATTTTCTCTTTACAAAAATGTACAAGAAAATGACTGAAGCTAAATTAATTAAATGTAAATTAGGTTATAGCTTGTTGGTTCTTCCATGATACAAAAACCAAAAATTCAGTTTTTCCCTAGTTCTGCTACTATGTTTTCCAAGATGATTACAGTAATCCTGACAAAGATGAACAAAAACAAGGCTGAATGTATTTTCTTTGACTAGTATTCAATGTTGCAACTCTGTTTTTGGACAAAATATTTTTAATGACATATTTCTTCATGTTTATGTTCTAGAGACTAGAATGTGACTGCTCAGTTTAGGTGACCATGACGATAACATTTTAGTTTAACAGCAGTGTGGTCTATTAGCTCAAGACAAAGATGAAGAATGTAGAAACCGCAGTGCAATAGACTTTGTACAACACACAGTGTGATCTCAGATCTGGATTATAAGATGTATGGAGAAAAAAACCTTATAAGCATATACGCATTGAAGGCATTATATAAACGATAAACATTACAATAAACTGGCTCAACTTTCTGTCCTCATCTCCACCATCTCCTCAGACAGCCTCTTCTCTATGGCTACTGTGCCCTTCCCTTCAGTTGCTGGAGAGGAATTGGGTGAGATGAAGTGTTTTACAAAGTATGTCTCTGCTAAGAGTCATTCAGCTGGCTCACATAAGGAAGTAACTTACCCTATACTCAGAGAACACTGCAGCAAAAAGAGCAAAGCTGCAAGTACTTCTTTGTGATTTTTCATTGCATTCAATTAAATATGAATAGAGAACAAGAGATGTGATGTATAAGCAGAACAATGGAAGCAAAACTTCATACAAGCAAATCAAGCAGTCTGGTCATTAGAATCACATATAAGTTTTACAATTCAATTTCATTCATCTATTGCATTTACATAACTCCACATCGCAATTATATCTGCGTGGTTTACAAATAGCATTCATAATATAACATTGACACTACATCAGATATAAAAACATAATATATAAATCAATATATAAACTAATTTTAAAAATAAGTATGATTAAGATCAATTGCCAAAATTGCTGATATGTACATCTCTTCTATCTAGCCGCACCCAGGTTATGGAATACCCTCCCAACATATTTGCGTGCAACCAAAGACATCAAAAAGTGTTCAGAAAAGAACTAAAAACCTTGCTATTCACCCAACATTTCAGTGATCACACAAAAGATGCTGGCTTGCAACATGAAACAACACAAATACCACCCTCTCAATGGCACCCTCACCACACCAACTGTCAACAATATTACCTGCTGTAACTGTACATATTTTTGTAAGATCAATTCATTAAGTAACAATCCTATCTTGCACATAGTTATAACTGTTACAACTTAATTATGTTAAACCATGTTCTATGTAGAATTGTTGTTCCTTTGTAAACCACACCCCGATCTTGGGAAGGAGCGGTATAAAAATAACAATAAAATAAATAAATAATTCATCACCAAAAGCTTGCTGGAACAAATATACATTTAATGTTTTCTGAAATGAGAACATAACACCATATGGATGTTTAATATCCAGTAACTTATTCCAATCACAGGCCTGCATAAGACATTGCCCTATTTCTTGTTAAAGACGTCTTTACTTGTGAAAGAAGAGGCAGGGTCAAAAGATCCCTTAAATTATTTCAAACATATTTGTGTATTAGAATACTTCACAAAGCGCATAAAAAGTTGTCAATTTTAAGTTATGCAATTACCAAGTATATACTTAAAAAGACATCTCTCTACACAGGCAGCCAGTGCAATCTTATAAGTACTGGGGTGGTATGACTGTACTTAGCTCCAGAAATAAGGTGAGCTACATTATTCTGTACAATTTGTAATGATTGTATATATTTTCAGGAAGACAGACATAAATAAGATTACCATATTCCAAGTATGGAAAAAACAGTGATTGGACCACTGCAAAATTTTTCTTGTTCCAGGTATGGTCGTAACCGCTTTACCACTCAATGGAAGCTTCTAAAGCTATGCCTATTGCTATTATGAAAGCTAACACTACTAAAGTATGAAGGGGAAGGATTCTGAAAGCACCTGACATGCTGAAGGAGCAGTATACTACTCAATTACAAACACACTAACTGGCTGAGGTACCCACATAGGAGTACAAATGAAATGAAAAATCTTAACATATTTTTAAAGCAAGTATTTATTTATTTATTTAAAAACATTTATTTACCGCTGCCATATAGAACATTATATGCGGTTTACAATAAGAACATGCTAAATAAAACATAATGCAGGGAAAATACAAAATAACAAAACGGACTATGGCTCCACTCATCCACTCACCCCTTCCCTCTGCTACAACCTAACTGGGGAACAAAAAGGTCTTCTAATATTTCCAAAAGTGGCCCTTGTCTAATTCCTGCTGTAGCGCATTGGAAACCTTATTCCACCACACCAGTGCAGCCACCCTAAAGGCACGCTCCCTCCATTTCTGTGGCCGCACTTCTTGACTATCGATAACACTCCCAGCAAAAAGATGGGCCCACGCCTCTCAAGATTTTAAAGGTCAACATTGTACGGCTTCATCTGAAAAACCTGATACCAAACTATCTTCCTGTGAGCATCTTCTATATAGTATCTGAAATCCAAAAACCCAGAAGTCCTTCTATTTTAGGTACACTGGCCACCCATACAAAACTCTGACTGACTCCTAAGGCCCTTTCTTCAGAAGTCACCGGAATATCTCTTATCACTAATCATTCCATATTGTTCTGCTTGTTCTCTATGCTCATCACATGGTAATTATCTATGTCGGCCATTGTCCATTAGTGCTCACTATGAAACCACCAGGAAATCAGCATTTTTATATCTAGCCCCCCATGTTATGGAACCACCTTCCCCCTATCTTCGTCATCAGGGCTCCTATAACGTATTTAAGTCAGATTTTAAAACTATTATTTAAACGGGCATTTGAAAATTCAGCCTGAAGCCGGGTAGGTTGGCTTCTCCATTGCCTGAAAGGTGCAGATAACCATCAGTTATGAATGTAAACTATACCTTGTTGCATATATATGAAATATGTGTTTTTCTCCCTCACCTATCTTTTTCTTATTACCTCCTCTTTCGTATTGATTTTTGGAGTTCCTTTCATTATTTCTTTTATTTTTGATTGTAAATCACTTTGCATTTTTATTTAAAAAAAGTCGGCATAAACTAAAATTTTCAGGACGTGCATCTCAAAACACAGCAAACTGCTGAATGTACTCAATTTAATATCTGAATGGTAAAAATAAAGCAGTTAAACGCTTAAAAAACATTAAATGCTATTTATACGTTTGGGAGGCAAGTTATAGTATGACATTTAAAAGAGTTTAGCCTTAATTTGTCAAATCCCAACTACTACTACCGCTATGTGAGTCTTGAATGACTACCAAAAAGGACTGCTATTGCTGGAAAAAAATTTACCTGCTAGGAAATTATCTAAATCTTGGGGAAAGGGAATTCTTTGGGTTAAAGCTGATTAATCTGTATATTTTAGAATTCAGTGTTTTTGCTATCAGACAGGGCTTAGCACCACCAGAGAGCTTTTCATTTAAATCAAATCAGAGTATATCTTAGCATAAAGGGTAGAATAGAGTAGATATTCTTTGAGTAAAAAGAAATTGTTTCTAGATACCTTTACAAAAAGGCTTTCCAGTCAGGAGGCAAGAGACCTGTGAAATTGTTTTAAATAGGTGATAAAGCCCAGTGACAGAACAAAGGGGCAATTTGAAAGGCTCCCTTCTCTAGCAAATAAAGGGCTGTGTGAATCACCCAAGAAATTAAGAGATTACCTTATAAGCACAGGTCAGGGTACCGTGTAGTAAGCCAGTTTTTATTAAGTATATCTTGTAAGGCTATAGCCTTTAAGCTTGCTGCTGTGGTAGCCTTTGCTCTGATTTGATGTGGCCCCCTCTTTCCCTGGGGGCTGCATATTCCCTCGTATATAATAGAAGTTGTTATAGTCTGAGACACAGATTGATAGAATCTTTTTAGAAGCTGGTTTGCCAGGATTATTTGGATTGTGAGTGACACAAAGTTGAGAAGTTTTCCAAACTTCTTTGATTGCCTGTAGGTAGTACAGTAGTAGTGCATGTCTGCAGTCTAACATACACAGAGCAGACTCTGAATTTTCTGCTTTGGTATTAGGTATTAGAAAAAAATATCAGTAAGACAATGGGGTGGTTAATGTGAAAATCTGTCACAAACTTGGGAAGAAATATGGGATGCATTTGAAGAACCCCTCCCCCCTGAATATGGGAATAGTGAGTATAGGGAGAGTAATCCACAAGTGTTTGGGATTCACTGACTCTTCTCATAGAAGTGATTGCCAACAGAAAATCATTTTCCATGTGAAGTGTGTTTCAATGAGGTATGGCCTAAAGGTTCAAAGGAGCTGTCCATGGGGTTCAGGAGAATGACATTGGCATCCCAGACAAGAGTTGAAGATGTGGGTTGAGAGGGGGGGGGGCTCATATTCATAAAGCCCTTCATCAAACTGGTTACTAATAGATCAGTGGGGACAGAGGTTTTCTTCCCATCTGGTCATGGTAGGAAACAACTACTGCTAAGAGAATTTTTACAGACAATGTTTTCAGCCCTAAATCAGAGAGGTGGAGAAGGTAAGAGAATATGATATCTCAGACAAGAAAAAAGGTGTTTATTATGGTTGGCAGCCCATTCTGCAAAACTCCTCCATTTGGTTTGATAGGATCTGCGTTTTGAACGTCATCTAGATGCCATTATGATGTTCTTTACCTAATGGGATATCAGCAGATAGTTTAGAAGCTGCCATTCAATCTCCATCAGAGGTTCTTTAGGTTTGGGTGGATGAGTTCCTCTTTCTGTCCAAGTAGAGTGTAATTGTAAGCCAGGGGTATAAGTGGCTTTGAGCTGAGGGAGAGAAATGTGGGAAAGCGTAGTTACTCACCTGTAACAGGTGTTCTCCAGGGACAGCATGAATCAATCCTCACATATGAGTGACGTCAGCACCAACAGAGCCCTTGCAGAAGCAACTCCCCAGCTTTCAAAGAAAGCCTTTGGGAGATGCCACTATGCATGCATGGTCCCCTTCCCGCCCAAGGGTGCCATTTTGCTCAGCCAGATGACATAGTTAGAGCCGATAAAAGAAGATGGCAAAAAATACAGCAACACGGGGAGGAGGGAGGGTTGTGAGGACTGATTCCTGCTGTCCCTGGAGAACACCTGTTACAGGTAAGTAACTACGCTTTCTCCAGGAACAAGCAGGAAGTCAGTCCTCAAATATGGGACTCCCTAGCTACAGGCTACCAAGAACCTGCAGAAAAAACACAGCCAGCGAGTCTGAGGAGAGTCTCAAAGGACTACAGAGTCTTGGGAGAACCATCACTCCGGTAGCCTGAACACAGAAGGATCGGAGGGGAGAAGTTGCCTAGATCCTGAAGAGATTATGGAGTACAGCCTGGCCGAAAGCACTGTCCCATCAAGACTCACTCTCCAGGCAATAGTGAGCTGCAAAGATGCAGACTGAGGACCAGTTGGTGGCCCAGCAGATGTTTGCCACAGGCCAAAGCGCAAGCTTGCAGCCAAGGTCGCTATAGCCCTGACGTTGTGTGCCATGACCCAGATCTACAACGAGAGCCCAGTCTGATCGTGGGCAAAGGCGATGCAGATAGACAGGGTCTGCTTGGTAACAACCTTCCCAAGCGACTAGGGTCGTAGGAAAGAAAAGCTGTGAGGCTTTGCGGTGGCCCTAGATACATTGCAGAAAGGAGGACAGGGCCCTCTTACAATCCAGAGTATGGAGAACAGATGATATGACTATCACGCCAGGTACATCTCATTGTTTCCACATTCCTACACTATCAATTCCAACTTGTAAATATGTAAATAGTTCATATTTTATGAACTATTTACATATTTACAAGTTGGAATTAATAGTGTAGGAATGTGGAAACATTCCTACACTATTAATTCCAAGTGTAAATATATTTACAAGTTGGAATTAATTAATATGACTATCACGCCAGGTACATCTCACTGTTTCCACATTCCTACACTATTAATTCCAACTTGTAAATATGTAAATAGTTCATATTTTAACTCTGCTATTTAACCCTGTTAATAGCTTATTAGTTTCCTCTTCCCCGTTCAATCCAAGTTTATTTTCCTGTTACAATGTAAGCATTGATATCACTGTTCTGATGTAATGCAAATGTTATGTTTTATGCAAACCGCACTGACTCTGAATAGCGCTGTATATAAGAATGGATAAATAAATAAACAGCTGCCACCTTGTCAGCTGGGGCCGTGGGAATTAGGTGGGGAGCACCACCTCCCGATTAAGGTGGAACACGGACACCACCTTCAGAAGGAATTTAGGTTGGGTGCGAAGCACGACTCTTTCTTATAGAACCTGGTATAGGGTGGTTCAGCCACCAAGGTCTGAAGCTTGCTGATTCTGCGTGCAGAGGCAAGCATCACTAGGAAGACAACCTTCCATGTGAGGTAAGCATATGGCAGGTAGCCAGAGGTTCAAACGTCAGTTTGGTGAGCTGCATCAAGGCCACACTGAAGTCCCATTTGGCCAGGGGTGGGCGGATGGGAGGCTTAGAGAGCAGGAGGCCCCACATGAACAGAGTAATGACGGGCTGAGCAGAGAGGGGTTTACACTCCATAGAATGATAATGCGCCGACAGCACACTCAGGTGCACCCTGATGGAGTTGGACTTGAGTCCAGCTTGCGAGAGATGAAGCAAGTACTGTAGCACTGTGTGCACATGGCAAAAGAACAGGTCAATCCACTGCTCTGTGCACCACACTGAGAATCTGCTCCACTTGGAAGACGTAGGCCTGTCTTGTGGAGTTCTTACGAGAGGCCAGGAGGACCTCTTCCACTCCCTCGGGAGGTTAAAGGGAGCTAAGGCTACCCATTCAGCAGCAATTTTGTTAATGTTAAGGACCCCAGGTTGTGGTGGAGAAGGGAGCCCTCCTCCTGAGTAAGTAGCCCCGGAACATTCCCCAGAGGGACTGGGGGCTCCATCAAGAGGCAGAGCAACAGGGGGAACCAAGTCTGCCTGGGCCACCAGGATCAGAGAAGCCTTGTCCCGCAGGACCTTGAGGCGAGTCCAGGCAATTAGTGGCATGGGAGGGAAGGCATACAGAAGGCCCTCCGACCACGAGGTGAGGAAGGTATCCGCTGCTTCCCGGGATGGGTGCAGCTGGCGACAGCAGAAGAGAAGCAGCTGAGCATTGGTTGAGCTGGCAAAGAGGTCCAGACTCAGGGTGCCCCAGAGTCGGAAGAGACGCTGTGCCACCCTGTGGTCCAGTCGCCATTCGTGCGGCTGGAAGAGCCTGCTCAGCCTTTCTGCTAGGACACTGTCCTAGCCCGGAAGGTACATCCCCTCTGAGGAGCATTCCTTGGCTGATCGCATACGAGCAGAGGGCTACTGCCTCCTGTGCTCCCTTGTTTGTTCAGGTAGAACATCGCGACTTGGTTTTCCGTTTGAACCAGCACAGACTGGTGCTGAAGGAGGTGGTGAAAGGCCCTGATCGCCAGAAAAATGGCAATCAGGGTCCTTCACCACCTCATGCAGCACCAGGTGATGGTGAAAGGTGCGGGAGAAGTTCAAGATGCAGCCTTAGTCTTCCCATATTTGGACAACTAGCTCATAAAGAGAGACACTGCCACCGAGGTGCAACAGGCCACGGCCTACACCAGTGTCCTACAGTATCTGGGGTTCGTGATAAATCACCCCAAGACCCACCTCATTTGGGGTGGTTTATCAGATTGATCCGATGCTGGCTCCTCTCTAGGGAGCAGCTGCCCTGCATGCAGAGTTCCTCGAAATGGGCATCCCAGACCAGTAAGGAGGCGTCCGTAGTAAGGCCCCTCTGGAGATTTAGAGGCTGAAAGGGCATGCCCTCCTGCAGGTGCTGTGTTGCCCACCACCAGTCAAGTGACTCCGCTAGCTTGCGGGTCACTAAAACTTTGTCCCGGACTGACTTCCTGCTTGTTCCCGGAGAAAGCTTAGTTACCTGTAACAGGTGTTCTCCGGGGACAGCAGGAATCATGGAGTTGCTTCTTTACCATCTTTTATTTTTTTGCCATCTTTTAGCTATGTCATCTGACTGAGCAAGATGGCACCCTTGGGCGGAAAGAGTACCACGCATGTGTGGTGGCATCTCCCAAAGGCTTTCTTTGAAAGCTGGGCAGATGCTTCCACGGGGGCTCCGTCGGCACTGACTTCAACCATATGTGAGGACTGACTTCCTACTTGTTCCTAGAGAAACTAGATTTGCCTTGGCCAGTGAGTGGCAACCAGAATCATTTGTGAATTGTCCTTACAAACGTTGTGTAATAACCCCAGAATTGGTGGAAACTAAGAAAAAGCATAGAGATGACCTGTGTTCCATAGGATTATGGATGTGTCATATGCTATGCACTCTGGTCTTGGGCAAATGGAGCAGAACCGCAAGCATTTGGTACTGTTCTTCACTGCAGAGAGATCTATATCCAGGGTTACCCATGTCCTTAAGGATGTGGTCTGAGACTCTCTGGTGGAGGTACCACAAGGGTGGACCCAACTGGTGGCTGAGAGAGTCTGCTAGTTAATTCTCTTGACTGGAAAAATAGATCATATGGAGTGTGATATGTATGGAACATGCAAAATGCCATATGTTTATAGGGAGGGATCCTGAACCCTCTTGCTTATTGATGTAAAGCATTGCTACTTGGTTGTCTGTTCTGACCATGACCAACACTTTTTGCAGTCATGTTTGAAGTCATTTATGGCAATGGTTGGTATTTTGTGTTTGTCAAAAATTGTTACCACTGGTCATGCATGCTCACATGTGAAAAAAGTGCTTCCCATCCAATGGTGGAGTCATCCATGGTCTGGATGATAGCTGGTAGTGATGCTGTGAACAGGTGTCCAATAAGGAAACTATTAGGATGCATCTACCAAGTCAAAGCGTGTCACTGATTAACTGATGGGAATTGTTTTCTCAGTAACTGCCACCACTGATCTCAATGTAGCCTTCAGATGCCACTGCAGTAGTCTTATATGAAGCTTTGCCAGAAGTAGAACATGCACTGCTGCTGACGTATGTCAGAGGGTGGAGGACAAATTGAGCAACAATGTAGGAACTCTGGCTGAGGTGCAAACTGAGTTGCAGGATCATATCTGCTCTTTCCTTTGAAAGGTATGCCTTTTCGTGCTTTGTATTGATGTGAGCTCCAATAAAATAAGCTGGAAGAAGGGCTAATTTTTCTTATTTTTATCAAGAAATCCACATCCTTGAGAAACCGGATGGTTTCTTGAGTGGATAGGATTGATGATCCTTTGCTTGGAGCCAGTATCAGCAATTCGTCCAGGTAAGTAAAAACATAATGGCCCTCCTTGGGAAATTGAACTGCTACTACTCTGCAAGACATTTTGCAAAGACTCTTGGAGCCAATAAAACGCCAAAAGGAAGCAGTTTGTACTGAAAAGTTTTGTTTTGGGATATGAACCATAAATATTGTCTGTGATTTGCATGAATGAGGTCCAGGAGGCTAGCCAATAGTTGCAACCTAATAGAGGCATATTGTTGCAAGGGAGTTCATTCTGAACTTTTCGCTCTATGCATTTGCTTAGACTACAGAAATTGAGGATCCGTGACTTCTTTGAGGGCTAAGAACCAGCTTGAAAGACTTGTAAAGTAGTATTTTGATCTCTTGTTCCAGGATGGATTTGTGGTCAAAGAGGGTTATGAATGGAGAAGGATGATTTTGCAGGGGGGGGGGGAGGAAGTATATTAGCAAATGTATTTTGTATCCTTGTTTTAAGACTATGGAGAGGACCCAACAGTCCAACAAACTTCTTTTCCAAGCTTCCCTGAACTAAAGGATTTTACCCCTGAATGGAGGGTAGTCAAAATTGGGGATTCTACTTCCCTGTAGAAATCAAGGGGACTATTTACTTCTTGCGCTCTCTTGGACTTTAATGCTTGTTGTATGTTTGATAAACAGAAAGAAACAAAAATGGATGTAGACAATGGCCACAAATGTAGAAAGTCCAATCAAATATGTTTATTGAAGGACTTTCTACATTTCTAACCGTTGCCTACCGCCATATTTTTGTTTCTTTCTATTTGTGCTGGTCTTTTGGCGATTTCCTTCTCCTTGTCTTGTATGTTTGATAAGCCATACAATGCGGGGTGGGGGGTTGATATATTTGGAGTACGGCCGACATCTTTGTCTTGAGTAAAATCCTTGAAAATGCTGGTAGCGGTAAGGTCTTCAGTAAGGTTACTGCTGATTTCCATATCATCCTGCTAGACCAGTCCAGACAAGTGGGCTGTGTTCCCCTACCAGCAGATTGGTGGAGAGAAAGAACCAATGAAAAGTCCAGGTTTCAATGACATCACTTCCATGCTTCTATTCACCTCAGCCACCAGAAGCCCTTCAGTATTTCTTTCTCTCCAGCAGATGTTGGATGGATTTTCTCCTCTATGAAGAAAATTCTGAGGATTTGAGGGGAGAAGATTGATTTAGAACGCTCGTGAATGACAGCCTGCAGGTTGATCTCTCACTACAGTGCAATGTGAGAGGCTCTACTAGACTGCGGTCTTTTCAGTAGCCATAGGAGAAGGGAAAATTGTTTCAGTTCCATGCTCTTACCCTACTTAAGGGCCTGCTGAGCAGCCAGAAATTGGAAGAATTTGGAAGGATCTGGAAGTACGACTGCCTCATACAACCTCAATGCCCCCTCCTTCCTCCTCTGTCCCCACTGATCTCTCCCGAAGACTACAGAAGACTCTCAGAGGGATCTGCCTGCCAGCCACCTTACACTCAATGCTGCAAAGCCAGCCAAACAGTTACAGGGGAGTAGAGCTGAGCCCAGCACAGATTCTCTGCCTGCTGCTCTAAGGGTGTGAGTATCAAGGCTTGACCTCGTCATTTCTCCTTATCTGGGGCTCCCGCTTACATCTATGGGGGATGCAATTCAGGGTAGACCGCTGGTGCTGGGTGGGGGTTCCCATTTTCTGCACAAGTTAATAGCATTTTCTATTGTTGTGCGCCTGATGTTCACACATTCCTTGCATGCGTTCTGCCCAAGCAGCTCCAACGAGTGCTCCTACCCTAGCGGCTGTAACACGTGCTGTACTAATAGGTCAGTTAACGCACGGCCTTAGCACACATTGCTGTGACACTTAACTTTTATGTCTTTTCCCAGGTGATGTTTGGCCTGTGGCAAACCTGGTGCCTCCTGTATTCTCCTGCTTCTGAGTCATCCCTAGAGGGCCTATTTCT
Organism: Ichthyophis bannanicus; assembly: GCA_033557465.1. Taxonomy (NCBI): domain Eukaryota; kingdom Metazoa; phylum Chordata; class Amphibia; order Gymnophiona; family Ichthyophiidae; genus Ichthyophis; species Ichthyophis bannanicus. The sequence continues at coordinate 124,158,687 of CM066036.1, read as the reverse complement.
CGTCTTTCAGGCAAGGGATGCAGTTAGCCCAACCCTGCCTGCCTCAAGGCAGGGCGGACAACACTATGGGTAAGGATATTTAGCTAGCCGGAGGATTCGGTGCCCGTGCTGTGAGCCTCTCCCCGTCCTCCAGGGGATCAATGGAGGCTATGCCCCCTGAGTGTAGGGGAGTCATTTCAGTGAAGAGAACATCTGGAGTCCAGATTGTCCTCCCTGGAATTCTTTCGCTTTGCAGCAGGCCTGGCCATTTCGGCATGGGCAGTCTCGTGGGGAACAGGCTGTGAGTGGAAGCTTTCTTCAATTAATGGCAAAAGGTCCCCAGCAGGGGCGCCCCCCTCCCCCCCCGGGAGGGGTCAGCTGTGGCTTGGAATGAGATGTCCAATGTGGAAGAAGTACACATGCCTTCAGAGGACTGTGAGGAAGCTAAGGTTACTTGCTTCTTCCAGGAGTAGGAACTGGTGGTGTTGATCCCAGGGTTTTATCCACTTCGAGCTTGGCGGAGGCTCCAGTCAAGCAGCAGGAGCCGAAGGGGTTCAGAAATCCACTACTGTCTTCCACAAGGTGCTCAAGGGCCATTTCCGGTCAGAGGGGGATTACCCCGACTTCCCACCAAAGCAGCTAGGGGTCTATAAGAAGATGCATGCTCTCCTGGAGAGGGAAAGTTTGAGTGGTTGATATTTCCAAGGTGGATACGCAGATCACGGCGGTTACCAGACAGACGACCATTCCTGTGGAAGGCAGATTAGCCTTAAGGGATACTCTGGATCAAAAGGCTGATTTGCATTGAAGAACCAGTTTGCTGCAGCAGCCGCTATTCTTCAACTGCAGTATATGCAGGCCTGACATCTCGAGCACTGCTCCAGTGGATAAGAAAGGGAGGGGGGGGGAGGGACAAAAGAAAAGAAAAGGAGTGAGTCCAAGTCAAGGGGGAACATTTTAAGCCCAAGACATCCATAAAATATAGGGCATATATATTTTAAAACTATAATATAAAAGGTTTTCAAACACCATGATGTTAAAAAAAGAAGAGAAGGAACATGTGGACCCAAGAACTATGTGTAAGATAAAGGACTCAGCTCAATGAGATATATTTATTGTATTAATTCCTTTGTTTTTAGAGCCTTAGGTTCCTTATGACCTGTTTTTCTAAATATGTTTTTTAAGATTAATGCAAGTGTAGCAATATATGTTTTGTAAGGATTTTATATTATCGTTTATCTTTTAAGATATATCTTCAGTCCCTTTTGCAGCATAAATTCTTTAAAGGTATGGTTATTCTGTACGGTGTGTTTTTTCTTTTTATTCATTGAGCTGAGTCTTTAGTTCACCGGCTCGCGACATCACTAGTTCAATCGCTATTTAGCCATTGCACATGCGCCGGCGTTTTCACTGAACAGCTGATTTTTCATGGAACCTGCTCTTCTCGCTATTTTGTAGCAGCCCCTCTTTTGATTTTGGAGTTCTTTTTGAACAGCGGTACCTTTAGATAATTTAAATGGTAAGTTTACTTACTTTCGCAATTCTGGATCAGTTCCTTTTTCTTTTTCTGGAGTCAGAATGATGTGTGTTTGTTTTATTTTAACTTAGCATGAGGTATAACAATGAGACTGCCATTAGTAAGTAATACAATTTGCAGCGGTTTTTAATTCTTTCGTTCCTTGTGACGGTTATAATTACTTATGGATAGTTTTGGGAGATTTTACACGTGGAATTTTATATGGGCTCATGTTTGTTTCACTTGATCGTTCTATCAATATAGAGATAACTGCGGAGTTTTGAGCTATTCAATATGGTTGCTTGGATATGACACAATTTTCACTGTGATACTTTTTACAACGTGATTTCTTCCCCTTTTTTCAAATCGCATTTTATCTTACACATGGTTCTTGGGTCCACATGTTCCTTCTCTTCTTTTTTTAACATCATGGTGTTTGAAATACTTTTATATTATAGTTTTAAAATATATATGCCCTATATTTTATGGATGTCTTGGGCTTAAAATGTTCCCCCTTGACTTGGACTCACTCATTTTCTTTTGTCCCCCCCCCCCTTTCTTATCTCTTGTTTTTATAGATAGTGAAGAGCATTTGAGATATATTGGTAAGGTTTTGATGTGTATATTTACATGTTATTTTGTGTATATTTACGTTCCTCATTTTGAATAATTATCTGATTATCATTATTGATGATGTTTTTATATCTCTGTTTGTATGTTTTTAAATAGCATTTCAACATTTTTGTTTTAACATGTACTTTTATACATATTAGATGTAATTGTTCATATAAGTGTATGATATTTATGTTGACATTTTACTTTTTATTTATTTATTTAATTTTTGATGGTTTTACTGATTTTAGTTTACCTTCACCCCTGAAGAAGTATTCACGAAACATGGCCTGTGTCGGGTTGGCAAATTTGTGCCTGTATTGTTAATAAAGTTTCATTGATATATGTCCGTATCCTTGGCATCTCATCACGTTCTCTGACTGTGTGCCTAGTTTGACGTGTTTTCCTGCTTTCTGGTTGGTCTGGTACGTTTGGCAGCCAGGGATGGTGCCCTGATGACTGTGTCACGGCACTGGATTTGGCTCTGGCACTGGGCAGCGGATACATCTTCCAAGACCTGGTTGGCCCACCTGGCTTTTAAGGGGAAGCTTCTTTTGGAGCCAATTGGGAGAAGCTGGTGAAGGACCTGGGCGAGACTAAATCTTATCACCTTCTGGAAGGCAGGTCCAAGGGACCTGTGAAACAGGTTGGTGCCCCTCTCTGTCAGCCTCCGCCCTGTCGGCCAAGAGTGCACTAGCCAGATCACCAGAGGTCTTGGGACTCTCGTCATTACCAACATGGAAAAAAAAAACCTGCTTCTGGGCTTCAGGATTGTTCTCAGTCTTTTCAAGGAGCACGTGGGCCCAGGAACTGTCCCACCCAGAGGAGGACCATACCAGGCTGCGCAATGAAGGTTTGGGGGCCCTTTGCCTGTTTCCTATGGTTGGAGGCAGGTTTCACCTTTTCTTTCAGAAATGGGCCTAGGTTACCGAGAATTGCTGAGTGCTAGACACCTTTCAGTTCGGCTATGTCCTGGGATGCAAGAAGCCAATTCCAGATGCCTTATCATCCCCCACTGTGGGTCTGCTATTGAAAGTGCCATTGTGCAGACCACCGAACAGGACAAAGGGTCGTAGGACAGGAGTTGCCTTACACCCCAAACAAATGATGGAGTACTGTCTGGCCGAAGGTGCTATCCTGGCAGGACTCCCTCTTCAGGCCATAGTGAGCTGCAAAGGTATGAACAGAGAATCTGGTGACAGCCCAGCAGGTCTCTGCCAAGGGGACAGAAGGCAAGTTTGCCACAGACTCCGCCATGGCCGGGATGCTATGCGCTGTGACTGGGCACTCCAGCGAAAGACCAGTTTGATCTAAGCGAAGGAAATGCAGTCCGCCTCCCAAGTGTACAGGGTACGCTTAGAGACTGCTGTCTCCAGCCTACTTGGGTCATAGGAGACAAAGAGCAGTGAAGAGTGGCGGTGGGCTTGAGTATGCGCCAGGTAAAAGGTCAGGGCCCGCTTAGAGTCCAGAGTGGATAGCGGCCTCAGCCCTGTTGGCATGGAGCCACGGAAAGAATGTGGGAAGTACCACCTCTTGGTTGAAGTGGAATGGGAGAAACTTTGGGAGAAACTTGGGGTGTGTGTCGGAGCATGACCTGTTATTGTAGAGCCTTGTGTAAAGTGGGTGAGGCACCAGGGCCTGTATCTCGCTGACCCTGTGAGCAGAGGTGAGCACTGCGAGGAAGACCACCTTCCAGGAGAGATACTTCAGATGGCATGAGCCGAGAAGTTCAAATGGTGGCGCAGTGAGTTTCGAAAGAACTATGTTGAGGTGCCACTCCGCCAGGGGGCAGATGGGTTGTTTAGAGAGTAGTAGGTCTCTCAAGAATAGAATTATGAGAAGCTGGGTGGAGAGAGGCTTGCCCTCAACAAGAAGATGATGTGCTGAAAGTGCACAGAGGTGAACTCTGATGGAGTTGGACTACAGCCCTACCTAGGACAGGTGGAGCAGGTACTGGAGTACCAGCTGGACCGAACAGGAGAAGGGGTTAATCCGCCTCTCAGCGCACCAGACCGAGAACCTTCTCCCCTTGAAGGCATAGGAGCGGGAGGTGGAAGGTTTGCATGAAGCCAAAGAACTGATTCCACCTCAATGTAGAAATCAAAGTGGGCCAAGGCTACCCTTTCAGTAGCCAAGCTGTCAGAGATAGGGACCCAAAGTTGGGGTGCATGAGGGAGCCGCCCTCCTGCGAGGGCAGACCTAGGTCATACCCCAGAGGGACCATGGATGCTTGGGACAGGCAGAGAAGCAGCAGGAATCATGGCTGCCAGGCCCACCAAGGGGCTACCAGTATCAACGTGTCCCCAAATGCCAGGCTCCATATGAGGCCTGCACAGTGGTGCCTTCGGATTCAGTGGTCACAAGCCACAGGCAGCCTAAGAGACAGGATAAGGGTGTCCCGAAGATTTCTGAACTCCCTCAACTGGTGGCTGCACCCACCCAATCTACTAAAGGGGGTGCCTTTTCAGATTCCTGGGTATACGGTGGTACTGACCACGGACGCCTCCCTGCAGGGCTGGGGAGTTCATTGTCTAGGCAAGTGCACTGTCGAAGCCATGTGGCCAAGCAGCCTTAGGCAGAGTCTGGTGGAGACCAGTGACCTGTTGAGAAACTGGTTTGCTAAGTTTATCAGTCTTTGGGCTCTGTCTGCTGGCAAGAAAGCCTTTGCTAGTAGGGAGTCCAGCCTTGCTCCTATGAACTCCAAGTTCTGGGAGGGGAGCAAAGTGGATTTTGCGAAGTTTATTACAAACCCCAGGCTTTGAAGAAGAGCAATAGTTCTGAGGGTGGCTTGTCCGGCCTCCTGGCACGTCTGACCCCTGATGAGCCAGTCGTCCAGAGAGGGGAAGACAAAGATTCCCTGATTTCTCAGGTAGGCCGCTACCACTGCCAGGCATTTGGTAAAGACCCTGGGAGCAGAGGTGAGGCCAAAAAGCAGTACTCTGTACTGATAATGGTTTCCTCCAACAATGAACCTGAGGTACTTTCTGTGGTCTGGATGAATGAGGATGTGGGTATACGCATCCTTTAGATCTAAGGAGCATAGCCAATCTGCCTGCTGGAGTTAGGGCAGAAGTGTTCCAAGAGTAAGCATCTTGAAATTCACTTTCTCTAGGAACTTGTTGAGGTTCCTGAGGTCCAGAATGGGTCGAAGGCCACCAGTTCTTTTGGGCACCAGGAAATACCTGGAGTAGAATCCGTGACCTTGGAAGTGGGGAGGCACAGGCTCCACCGCCCTGTCCACCAACAGACCTTGAAGCTCGTGAAGGAGAAGGTCTGTGTGCAGGGGAGGCCTTGGAGGCTCCCCTGGAAAGTATGGAGGAGGCAGTTGGTGAAAATGCAGTGCATAGCCCCTGTGGACTATGTCCAACACCCAACTGTCCCCGGTGATGAGGGGCCACTGGTGGGCAAAGAGGGCGAGGCGACCTCCTGTGCAGGGTTGGGATAGCAGGGATGGAGAGGCTACGCTCAAGGAGTCAAAAACCCCCACCCTGCTGAGTGGGAGCAGGGGCCGGAGGCTTGGGGGTCCTCTGCCTACGGGGCCCATTACCCTGCCTCTTGGCTTGCTGACCCTGGGGTGCAGATTGGGTAGCCTGATATTGAGGGTACTGTTTGTAGGCAGTGCCCTTCCTCGGGTAAAAGGGCTTTTTACCTGGGCCCTTCTTTTTATGAGAAGGGGCAGAGGTCTTCCTCGACAGCCTTGTCCGTGTAAGGTGCTCTGTTTCGAGCTGAGCGGCCTTCTCGGTCATGGGCTTGCCAAAAAGGTTCTCACCTCGGCAAGGGACATCGACCAACTTGTCCTGAACCCATGGCTCGAGGTCCGATGACTGCAGCCATGCCTGGCGTCAAGCCACGATGCCGGCTGCCGCAACTCAGGCCGAAGCCTCGAAGCCATCGTAGGCGGCACGGGACATGAACTTCGAGCAGTCCCGAATCCCCGAGGACAAGGACTTAAATCTCTGCAAGGGTTCCCCGGAGAGACCAGCAGAGAACCCGGCCAACTCCTTGGCCAGGTCCCGCAAGTACATGCCCATATACAGCTGGTATGACTGGACACGGCAAGCAAGCATCGAGCCCTGGAAGCACTTTCTACTGACACCATCGAGGTTTTGGGACTCCCTGCCAGGAGGCACCGCGGAGTGCATCTTCTGGCTCTTCAGACGATGCAAGGCCGATTCCACAACCATAGAATGATGTGGTAGCTGTGCCTTCTGAAAACCAGGGCTCTTTCTGAGTCGACAGATCGAGTCGACTCGCTTGCTTAGAACCGGCGCCGAGGCCGGTGCCTCCCACATACGGAAGAGGAGCCGTTCCAGCATCGGAGGAACCGGGACAGTAAAGGCCTCCTTCGGAGGAGAGTCATACTGCAGCGCCTCGAGCTCCTCAGCTCGAGGCTCTTCCTCGGGGTCTGCCGGAATAGACAAGGCAGTGGCCATATCCCGGACGAACTCCGAGAACCGAGTATCCTACGAAAGGGATCTACTCCGTGGCTCAGACTGCGGTGAGTCCGATGGGACGCACCGAGTCTTGAACATATCGGGAGACTCCTCGTCCTCCGTCTCCCAGGCGGACTCGTCTGAGGAGGAGTCAGGGTCCGACCCCGCGGGGCCCTGGAGCACCCGCCCCGACACCGGCGTCGACGCCCTCGGTCCCGAACGGGAGGTCGAGGGAGACCGCGACCGAGGTCGACTTCGAGCCACGATGGACTCGAGTATCGGCTCGGTCTCCGGGGTCGACTTCAAAGTCGATGTCGATGTCCCGGTGGTCGGGGCAGATGCGCCAGACAGGCTGGCCATCAGTGCCTGCTGCTGCTCCATGAAGGCAGACAGTCTGCTCTCCAAGGCTGTCATCCTGAGACTCAGCTTGGGAGATGCAGCAGCCACCGACTCGGGCCCCGGCGATGCCGGGCCCGACGTCGGCTCTCTGGGAGGAGAGTCCTCAAGGACTACGGGGCTTACGTGTCCAGCAGACTCCGGCTCCACGCGAGGAACTTTGGCAGGCTTCTCTTGTTCCACGGGCCTGGGGCGACGGTCGGGGGTCTTAGACCTGGCCCTCGAGGAGCCAGGGACCTCCTCCTCCGATGCCCTCACGAGCCGCTTCTTCCTCTTCCATTCCCGGTCGGGGGACCGCCTGTCCGAGGAGCTTCGATGGTGCTCGGGATCGGAATCCCGAGATGTCGAGGTCCGGGCCCGGCCGGAGGCTGAGTCCGAGAAAAGCCTTTCTTTTTGCTGCTGTCGACTTCGAAGTGCCTTGGAAGACATCTTCCCACATGGCCAGCACGACTTAGTGTCGTGATCGGGGCTGAGGCACCGAAGGCAGCAGTCGTGTGTGTCGGTGAGAGACATTAATTTCTTACACCGATCACACTTTTTAAAACCACTGGAAGCCATCGGGGAAAAAAAAGAGTCCCCGCAAGGTCAAAGGACCGGCCTTCCAGGGAAAAATGGAAAAAAGGGCGCGAACGCCAGCCACGAAGGGCAAAAACCGAAAAAGAAGAATCGGGCTTGATACCGGTGTACCGAACCCGGCGGGAGGGGAACCAGCGTTGAACCGGGAGAAAAAATAGCGATAATCGCCGAAAAAAATCTACTTTTAACCGGGAGAACAAGACGCACGTCCGGTGGGCTTCTCGGAAAAAAATAGACTGAGGTAAGATGGCACCTTTAGGCGGGAAGGGAACCGCGCATGAGTGCCTGCATTCCCAAAGGCTTTCATAGAAAGCTGGGGAAATGCTCCGCTGGGGCTTCATCGGCACCGATGACACCCATATGTGAGGACTGACTTCCTGCTTGGTCCTGGAGAAACTGTACTGGTAGTGGTCGCCCCCGACCATGAACCTTAGGTACTATCTGTGATTGGGATGCATAAGGATGTGGATAAAAGCATTCTTTAGGCCCAAGGAGCATAGCCAATTTCCCTGCTGGAGGAACGGCAGTAATATTCCAAGGGAGAGCATTTTAAACTTCTCCTGCACCAGGAATTTATTCAGGTTTCTCAAGTCTAGGATGGGCCTTAGGCCTCCTGTTCATTTTGGAACCAGAAAGTACCTGGAGTAGAACCCCTTTCCTTTGAGGTGGTGTAGTACAGGCTCCACAGCCCTGTCCCTCAGAAGGCCTGCAAGTTCCTGCAGTAGCAGGGCCTGGTGCAGGGGAGTCCAAGGGGGCTCTCCTGGAAAGAAAGGGTGGGGGGCGTCTGGTCCAGATGAAGGAGGTAACCTTCCCTGACCACTTGAAGTGCCCAGAAGTCGGTGGTGATAGCAGCCTACTGGTGGTCAAAATGAATCAGTCACTCTCCTGGCAATAAGCTGGTCCCCCATGGGTGGAACGGCTGTGCTCTGGGAGTCAAAACCATGACCCAAGTCTGGGCTGGAGCTGGTGTCTGGGGCCCTTAGGCTTACATGGGCCCTGGCCTGCTCCCTTGCCCTAGTGACTCTGCTGAGGGTGGGGGGGGGGGGGGGGGGGCTTGGTATGGGAGATAACCTCGGTATGGCTGGCCTTTCCGGTGGAAGGGAGGCCTTTTTCCTGATGGTTTCCTTCCTGGGAAGAGTGGAGGTCTTCCTCGAGAGTCGAATCCTGGTGACATACTCTGTCTCGATATCCACCGCCTTGTTATCCATCGGCTTGCCGAAGAGGTTTTCACTGAGGCAAGGGACACTGAGGAGTTTTTCCTGGACCTATTGCTTGAGGTCAGATGCCTGGAACCAAGCCTAACATTGAGTGCAAATGCCTGCAGCAGCCACCCTCACATTAGACTCAAAGCCATCGATGACTGCTCGAGAGAAATACTTCGAGCACTCCCCTATAGACTTCGTGAGGGTATGAAAGCGTTGGAGGTGGTCCCCACCGAAAAATCTCCAAGTTCCTTGGTTAGGTCTCGGAGGTACATGCCAATAAACAGCTGGTATGCTTGTATACGGCACGCTACAATCAAGCCCTGGTAAAGCACAGTTACTTACCTGTAACAGGTGATCTCTGGGAACAGCAGGAATAAGTCTTCACATATGGGTATCGTCGGTACCGACGGAGCCTGCGCGGGAACGCTCCCCAGCATCCTGAAAGAAAGCTTTTGGGAGCATCCCACAGCGCCTGCGCGCTGCCTTCCCGCCTTTCCTAACTGCCTCTCTCCAGTTCGAGTTTTAAAGCTGAGACAAAGAGAGAGAGAGAGGAAAGGAAAGATAGGTAGAAAGATACAACTCCTAGGGGAGGTGGGTGGGTTGTGAAGACTTATTCCTGCTGTTCCCAGAGATCACCTGCTACAGGTAAGTAACTGTGCTATCTCCAGGAACAAGCAGGAATGAGTCTTCACATATGGGGACTCCCCAGCTAGAGATGCCTGGGAGATCACCCAGATCGTGAACCCTGAGAAGGGCTCTACCTTTACCCATGAATCTCAGGCATCGAGTTCAGGGATGGAGGGCAGGAGTTGATTAGGTATGGAACAGGTGTTTGAGAACAGCCTGACCAAACAAGGCATCCCGAAGGTATGAACCGATGCCGCTCGACAGATATGGTCGATGGACACAGAGTTTAGATGAGCCATAGAGGTTGCCATGGCCCTCACATTGTGGGCTGTGACATGGCCCTCCAGAGAAAGGTTCTTACTTTGGTAGGCAAAGGAAATACACTGAGCAATCCAATTGGACAGAGTTCTCTTAGAGACTGGAAGTCCTAAATGAGAAGGATCAAAAGCAACAAAAAGTTGAGAGGACTTTCTATGTTGCTGTGTCCTGTGTAAGTAGAAAGCAAGTGCTCTTTTACAATCCAGGGTATGAAGATTCCTCTCTGCACTTGATGCATGAGGTCCTGGAAAAAAGACAGGTAAAAACACCTCCTGGTTCAGATGAAAAGGTGAGACCACTTTAGGCATAAAGTGTGGATTAGTTCTGAGGACTACCTTGTCATGATGGAACCTTGTATAAGGAGGATTAGCCACTAAAGCTTGCAGCTCACTGATACGACGAGCTGAGGTGACTGCAATGAGAAAAATAACCTTCCAGGAAAGGAATTTTAAGGAGGTAGTGGCTAAGGGTTCAAAGGGTGGCTTCATAAGCTGGCCAAGAACCAAATTCAAGTCCCAGGCCACTGGAGGTGGTCTAATGGGAGGTTTAGTCAAAAAAAGGCCTCTCATGAATCTTGCTATAAGAGGATGAGAGGAGATAGGTTGTCCATTGAGAGGCTTAAGGGATGCTGCAATAGCACTCAAATGGACTCTGATTGAATTTGTTTTAAGGCCTGCATGGGATAAATGCAGCAAATAGTCTAGTAAAGAATGCAAAGGTATTGCAAGAGGGTTGAGACCCTTCTCTGCACACCAAATGGAAAACCTTTTCCATTTAAAAGCATATGAACGTCTGGTGGAAGGCTATCTGGAAGCATGAAGGATATCCTTCACTTGCTGAGAAAGTTGTAAATCTTGAAGGTCTAGGCCTTCAGCAACCAGGCCCTCAGATGAAGAGACTGAGGATTTGGGTGCCACAAGGTTCCCTCCTCCTGGGAGAGGAGATCTGGAGCGGACCCCAGGTCTAGGGAGGGAGCTTGAGAGAGATGCAGAGGTAGAGGGTACCACACTTGGCGTGGCCAAAGTGGTGCTATGAGGATCATAGTTCCCTTGTCTCTCTGAAGCTTGAACAGAGTCTTGGGGATTAGGGGAATAGGTGGAAAGGCATAGAGGAAGTCTTGCCCCCAATGAAGGAGGAAGGCATCCCTGGCATGAACTCCCTGACATGGAATCCTGGAACAGAACCGGGGAAGTTTGGCATTCCACGGACTTGCAAACAGGTCTATGTCTGGGGTACCCCAAATCCGAAAAATTCTTGCTATCTGGTCCCCATGGAGGGACCATTCGTGCGGAAGCAGAACTCGACTGAGTCTGTCTGCCCAAGAGTTTTGAACCCCTGGAAGATACACTGCCCTGAGATGGATTTGATGCTCTCTGGCGAAGGCCCACAATCTCAGAGCTTCGTTGCAAAGCGACAGAGAGCCAGTCCCTCCCTGCTTGTTCACGTAGAACATGGCTACCTGGTTGTCCGTGTGGATGAGGACTGTCTTGTAGCTGAGCAGGGTGTGACATACTCTGAGAGCCAGAAAGATTGCTCTGAGCTCTAAGAGGTTGATATGAAGAGATGTCTCCTGTGGAGACCAGATGCCCTGGGTTGAGAGATCTTGAAGATGAGCCCCCCAACCCCTTGGAGAGGCATCTGTTGTAAGGGTGGCTTGGGGTAACACCTGTTGAAAGGGTGACCCCAGCAACAGATTCTGAGTGGACTTCCACCAGTGGAGGGACCAAAAAAGGCGACTGGAGGTTGCTATTTTGTCTGACAGGCAACCTGATGCCTGGGTCCATTGAGAGGAAAGGGTCCACTGAGCTGCTCTCATGTGAAGGCGAGCATAAGGAACCACATGCACCGTGGATGCCATGTGGCCTAAGAGTTGCAACATCTCTCGAGCAGTTAAATGGGATTTTAACTGAATCTGAGAGGCTAACTGCACCAAGCGTAGGCAACGGGCCTGGGGAAGATAGGCCCTTGCAGTTGTGGTATCCAGTAAGGCCCCTATGAACTCTAGAGACTGAGTAGGGGTGAGATGGGATTTTGGAATGTTGATTACCAGTCCCAGATACTGAAGAACACGCTTTGTGCAGGCCAGGGAAGTCTGGGCCTCTGACTGGGTTGGAGCTCGGATGAGCCAGTTGTCCAGATATGGGAATACGAATATCCCTAGAGTGCGCAGGAATGCAGCTACTACTGCCATGCATTTTGTGAACACTCTTGGAGCAGAGGCCATACCGAAAGGAAGCACTTTGTATTGGTAGTGCTTTCCCTGGTAAAGGAACCGAAGGAATCTTCTGTGTGTTGGATCGATGAGAACATGGGTGTACACATCCTTGAGATCTAGAGAACAAAGCCAGTCCTGACTTTGGAGGTATGGAAGGAGAGTTCCGAGAGAAGTCATCTTGAATTTCTCCTTACATAGAAACTTGTTCAATTCTCTGAGATCTAATATGGGTCTGTAGCCCCCTGTTTTCTTCGGAATGAGGAAATAGGGGGAGTAGAACCCTGAGCCCTGTTGAAGAAGGGGTACTTCTTCTATTGCCCCTTGGGCAAGAAGGGTAGAAATCTCTTGACCTAGAAGGTTGAGGAGAGATGGTGGAGAATTGAACTGTTTCACCATGGTGTGAGGAGGAAGGTTTAAGAAATGAAGTTTGTACCCTTCCCTTATGATGGAGAGGGTCCACTGCTCTGCTGTGATTTGTTCCCATCTGGGAGCAAAGTGAGCTAACCTTCCTGGGATGGTGAGAGGCTCTGGATGTTCTAGAGCCAGAAAGGCTACGTTCTCTATTACAAAGTCAAAGGCCTGAGGAGGCTGAGGCTGTTGAGCCGTAGCAGTCCTCACAGCCTGGGTTTTGGCCTGTTTTGGTTGTTGCTGTCTCTTTGTAGCAAAACGACCTTAAGAAGAGGCCTGACCATAAGAAGAAAATTTCCCTTTCTTTGGGAAAGATCCCTTTTTGAACAACCTCTTTTTAAAAGGAGCAGTAGTAGACTTTGAAAGTCTATCTAAAGTAGAGTTTTCAGCATCCATTTGGTTGGCCTTTGCTTGCCAATCTTTGCCAAACAGGCTTTCGCCTGTACAGGGAAGGTTACCTAGACCATCCTGTACCCAGAATTCCAAATCAGAGGCTTGCAACCAAGCAACTCTGCGTGCACCTATGGCAATAGCCGAGGCTCTACTGGCCCCCTCAAAAGAGTCAAAGGCTGCACGGTTGGAAAACTTGGATACATCCTGTGCATGTTTAAGCCAGGTGATGTATTCTTCTCTCTTATCTTCTGACATAAAAGGAGATAAGGTATGCAGATGATCTGTAACTTCTTTTAGAAACATCCCTATATAGAGACTATAGGAGTTGATTCTGGCTACAAGCATACTGGCCTGGAAGATTTTAATGCCAAAGGCATCTAGTGTTCTGCATTCTCTTCCTGGAGGAGCAGAGGAGTGCCTTTTTGTACTCTTGATCTTTTTCATAGCAGACTCTACCACAATAGAGTGGTGAGGAAGCTGAGTCTTATGAAACCCAGGACAAGGAGGAACACAATACATGGTGTCCAACCTTCTGGAATGAGGGGAGGTGGAAAGAGGAGTCTCCCATATGCCCAACATGTGTTCAAAAAGAATCTCATGTATTGGTAAGGTAGCTGCCTCTTAAAGAGCCTTAGGATATTGTAGGACAGTGATGGCTAACCTTTTTGAGCCCGAGTGCCCAAACTGCCGCACAAAACCAAAGAATTTCCTCAAAGTGCCAGCACGTCAATTAAAGCTCCATTTGCATAAGGTGCTTCATTTGCATAAATATTTGCATAATGTTACCATACACTAACTTTTAGTAAACATGCCTCTTAATGAGTATATGGATAAAGAAAGACTAAAAGGTTTCTACATTACTATAATCCAGTACCAACCGCCAGGCACATTAGGAACTACTACAAACGCTGCCCATTTAGAACTCATAGCAAACCCGCCGTATCCTAACAGCACTACCAGGACTCACAAAGCACCATACTCTACCTATCAAAAGGCAACACTGCAAATATTAAACCAATACATCTCAGAGAACAACAATACATGACCTACTGGGGAAAGAACAAGTGGCAATGTCAAATAGGAATTATATAAACAGAATACCTCAGCTCAGTTACACATGCAGAACAGACCATTACCAAACAAGGAATCACAATTTAGAAACAGGAAGACAATAATTAAACTGGGAACCCCAAAAGCCAAACTTGGAATATACAACAACACTGTAGAAATAAAACTATATATTAATTTCCTCTTGTACTAAACAAAGCGCAAAAATTAATGATGCACATTTCCCAGAGCTGACATATTCCAATTAATAAATTCAAAATAAAGAGATATTTTTCTACCTTTTGTGCATTTTTTTTCAGTTGCAATTGTTCCAGCCACTTTCTTCTGGTTTCTTCGTGTCTTCTGCTAACTCTCCATCTGCTGTCCATTTGTCCTTTCTTCTGTCTTCTTGGGGTTTTTTTCCATTCTCTCTCTACATCTGCTTTAACATACTAATCTTTCTCCTTTTGCTCTTTCCTCATTCCTATTTCATCTACTCAAAATTTACCCCTCCATCCTCAATCCCCACTTACTCTCCCAATACCCGGCCAATTGTAGATTTTTTATCCCTCCCACACAAAATATTTTTCCCCTCTCCATTTTACTCTCCCAGCCCCATCCCATTCTAATCCTCCCCCAACACCAGCTCCCTTCTAGTTCCAGCCTCACCCAGCATCCATTCCCTTCTAGTCCCTGCATCAGCCCATTTCCAGTCCTAGCAGCCCCCCAACCCATTTCCAGTCCTAGCAACCCCCAACCCAATACCAGTCCTATCCCCCCTCATCAACCCACTTCCAGTCCTAACCCCCATCACCCCATTTTCAGTTTAAGCCCCCCCTATAACCCATTACCAGTCCTAACCCCCCATCAGCCCACTTCCAGTCCTAACCCCCCATCAGCCCACTTCCAGTCAGCCCCCCATAGCCCATTGCCAGTCCTAACCCCCCCATCAGCCCACAGTCCATTACCAGTCCTAACCCCATCAGCCCACCTCAAGTCCTAACCCCTCCCCATCAGCCCATTTCTTGTCCCAGCCCCCCATAGCCCATTATCAGTCCTAAACCCCCCCATAGCCCATTACCAGTCCTAACCCCATCAGACCACCTCCAGTGTTAACCCCCATCAGCCCATTTCCAGTCCTAACCCCACGCAACAGCCCACCTCAAGTCCTAACCCCTCCCCATCAGCAGTCCTAACCCCCCCTAGCCCATTAGCAGTCCTAACCCCCCCCTCTCTAGCCCATTAGCAGTCCTAACCCCCCCCATAGCCCATTACCAGTCCTAACCCCCATCACCCCATTTCCAGACAGCCCCCATCAGCCCACAGCCCATTGCCAGCCCTACCCCCCAGCCCATTAGCAGTCATAACCCCCCCTATCCCATTCGCATTCCTAACCCCCCCCCCTAGCCCATTAGCAGTCCTAACCCCCCCCTAGCCCATTAGCAGTCCTAACCCACCCCCCATGGCAAATTTAAAAAAAAAAAAAAAGCAGCTGGCTCTGGCTTCTGCCGCGGCAGCGGCAGAATGCAATGTCCCGTGGGGCCCCTCCGCCCGCTAAGCCCCTCTGCAAGGGCTTTCAGATTCGCGAGGGAGAGCGTCTCCCTCGCGTCTCTGTTAAGCCCGCAGGGGCTAATGGGAAATTTCCCATCAGTCCCTCGCGTCTAAAGGGGCTGATGGGAAATTTCCCATTAGCCCCTGCGGGCTTAACAGAGACGCGAGGGAGACGCTGTCTCCCTCGCGAATCTGAAAGCCCTTGCAGAGGGGCTTAGCGGGCGGAGGGGGCCCCGCGGGACACTGCATGCTGCCGCGTCCGCGTCCGCGGCAGCAGCCAGAGCCCGCTTTTTCTTTTTCTGCGGACCTTCACGCGTGCCAGCTGCAAGGCCTTCGCGTGCCACAGCTGGCACGCGTGCCATAGGTTCGCCATCGCTGTTGTAGGATATCCAATTTTTTGGCTCTAGGTTCAGTCTCAGTGGTCACTGAGATGGACAAGCCTTTAGCCACCTCCCTGATGAAGTCCTGAAAAGACAAGTCTTCAGGAGGAGACATTCTCCTTTTTGGAGAAGAGGGTTCCTGAGGAAGGATGCCCGATGCTTCAATTGAGGCCTCTGAAGAATCAGAGTCTTCAGAGGAATCGAAGTATCGACTATCTGGATGCTCTCGTAGAGCCCGGTACGCGTACCGGGGGGTATCGACATCGGGAGTAATCGGTACCGGTCCGGTACTGATGGGCATCACTGAATAGTGTACCGCTGCAGTCGATGCTGATGTCGATGCAAGCGGTACTGGTATCGGAACCGATATCGGGTCCGGTACCGGAATCGGTACAGGTACCGACAACGGTGTTTGTTTCGGTA
This sequence comes from Ichthyophis bannanicus, assembly GCA_033557465.1. Lineage (NCBI taxonomy): Eukaryota > Metazoa > Chordata > Amphibia > Gymnophiona > Ichthyophiidae > Ichthyophis > Ichthyophis bannanicus. The sequence continues at coordinate 124,142,608 of CM066036.1, read as the reverse complement.
CCGTAGGCGTTGCAGCTTGAATGAATGCCGTGATGGCATGCTGCATGGTCAGAATATTTTGATCCATTGACACCACCAATGTCTGGATATCGGTACCGGTAGAAACTGCCGGTATCCCAGAACATTGTAACAGGTGATCGGTCGAGGCCGAGCCATCGATGTCAACCTGTGACCCCATAGGTAGTGCTTTGGAAGCCGGAGCCTCCCGCCAGGGTAATTTTGCCGGTGTGGTATCCTCAAGAGTAAGCCCGGGGGCATCTCGATACTTAGAGGGAGATGAACTCTTTGAGGACCGGCCAGATTTGAGTTTGGTTACCGGAGATCCATGGGATGAAGAAGCAGCCCTGGAAGACGTCTATGCCACGGAAGCTGCATCGGAGGGAAACAGGGTACTGAGCTTAGCTGCCCGATTCTGTAACCCTCTTTTAGACATCATGGAACAGGACTCACAATCCGCAATGGAGTGGTCAGGACCTAAACATTTTAGACACCAGTCATGGGTGTCAGTGACAGAAATAGTGCTGCTGCACTTTGTGCATTTTTTAAAACCGGAGGCGGGTTTTTCCATGAGGAAAAATATATCTGTAGGCCTAAGGCCCCAGAAGAAAAATGCACTGAAAAGTTTTGTTTGTTTTTTTTCAAAGAAAGAAAAAAGGACCGGTGGTACCGGTGCGTAATCGAGAAGGCAGACACGCGACTAAAGAAAAATAAAAGAAAATAAGAAATTCTTCAGCGGTGACAGGAAACACGACCTGCTGGCTCCGCGGAAAAGAAGAACTGGAGAGAGTCAGTTAGGAAAGGTGGGAAGGCAGCGCGCAGGCGCTGTGGGATGCTCACAAAAGCTTTCTTTCAGGACGCTGGGGAGCGTTCCCGCGCAGGCTCCGTCGGTACTGACGATGCCCATATGTGAAGACTCATTCCTGCTTGTTCCTGGAGATCATTTTATGCCCGAGAGTATCGAGAGCGCAGGACTCGCTGCCTGGGGACACCGAAGAGTGAGTCTTTGGGCTCTTTTGTCGACGCATGGCCGACTCGACCACCATGGAGATGTGAGGGAGTTGCGCCTTCCTGAAGCCGGGTCCCTCCTGGACCCGGTACATAGTTCAAGGCGTCAACTAATAATCGGCACCAATGCCAGTGTTTCCCACATTCGGAGGAGGCGGCACACTAGGATGGAAGGGACAGTGACTGTGAGGCCTTCTTTAGGTGGGGCCTTGTATTGGAGGATTTTGAGCTCCTCCATGCGGCGGTCTTCCTCCGACTCAGTGGTGAGGGATAGTGCCTTCGACATGTCCCAGACAAACTCGAGGAACGAGTTGTCCTCGGGTGGGGACGGATCAGAGAGGAGGTCACGTTGTGTTCGTGTCTCTGGAGAAGTCTCGTCCTTGGATTCCCAGTCTGAGCAGTCCGTTGAAGACTCGAGGCCCAATGGCTCTAAGGGCAGTGTTGGATCCGGCCTTCCATGAGCTGCAGCTGGGGCTTGGCCGGAGCCAGAGGTACTTGCCGGGGAGGATCTCACTCCCGAGGACCAGGATAGAGACCCTCGCTGAGGATCAACTCGAGGCATGGGGCTCTCAAGGATCTCCTCAAGGCATGGGGCTCTCAAGGATCTCCTCAAGGCATGGGGCTCTCAAGGATCTCTTCGGTGGCCTGGGGAGTCCTCGACATAAAGGTCCCTGCGGTTTCAGTATGTGCGCCGGTGGGACTGGGCATGAATGCTTGCTGCAAGGCAAGGCATGCAGAAATACTGCATTCCAACACCATCATCTTCTCTCTAGTCCTATTAGTGAACCACATTGTAACATCCAAATCATGTTTTATATTACTGTATATATTATTTAAGTCAATCTGTACATAGTTCCCCCGGTTGTCCTATGTTGAATCTCCCTGTTCAATGTAAAACTCAATGTTACTTGTATGCATTGTAGTATGTTCTTGTTTCAATGTACACCGCACTGATTGAAATAGCGCGGTATAAAAGAATTGTTAAATAATAATAATAATAAATAATCATCCTGACCTCCCACTCAGGGGTTGCAGCCTGTGACACAGAAGCCAGGCTGACTGGTTCAGGTGTCAGGGAGGAGAGGGAGTCCTCGATGGGACAGGCCTGGGGAGTCCGAGATCCATCGTCGGCAGCCTCGGCATCTGCCCTGGGTACCTTGACCAGTTGCTCCGACTCCTCAGAAACCCTCCGGGGACTGTGGGACCTCACACAGGAGTTGCCGTGCAAGTCCCCATCCCAGGAAAATGTCCTCAAAGATTATTTCTTCTTACACTCTCATTCCAGGGAACCCTTTTTATTTTATTTTTATTTACATTTTCTCATATACCGCGCTATTCTGCATCAGTGCAGTTTACATTGAACATACTAAAATTACATTGAACAGGGCATTATAACTTGGAGATAACTATTTTACAGGGAACATGGGCTATGGAGGGTTAAGTGGCTTGCCCAAGACCACAAGAAGCACCCATGGGACTAGAAACCCCAGTCCTTCCGGCCCAAGGTTGCTGTCCTCTAGTGGGATTTGAACCCCCGACCTTCCGGCCTGAAGTACCTTGCCCCAACCACTAGGCCACTCCTCCACTCCACTTTTCTGAGTGTCCACATGCCCGCTCGGGCACCGCTGGAGCTTTACGCAACTCCGAGGGTCCTTGCGGGGCCTTAGAAGGCACGGCTACCGGGGATACTGGGGCTTAGTCTGACCTGTGAAAGATGTCATCCTCCTCCTGCCGGCAACTCTGGATGGCCTTCGCGGACATCTTTTTGCACAGGGAGCACGCCTCTGGGACATGGTCGGCACCTAGACACCTGAGGCAACAATCATGTGTGTTGGTAAGGGACATGTTCCTGGAGCACCGATCACACTTTTTAAATCCAGTGACCACTGGGGCAAAAGGACCCCAGTGAGATCGAAGACCTTCGATGCGGCCAGAAGATAGAAAAGGTGCAAAACTGCGCTGAATGAAAAAAACTTAATTAAACAGGTTCCAAGTCCCGAAGCAGAGGCAATGGGGCTTGGAGGTGGGAAAGGGACTGATGCTAACCGAATGATACTTAGACGTGCATGAGGAAATCAACTTTTTTCCAGGGAAAACAGATAAAAGTCTATAGGCCTCTAAAGAAAATAGGAGACTGAGTAAGATGGCACCCTTGGGTAGGAAGGGGATCACACATGCATGGTGGCATCTCCCAAAGGCTTTCTTTGAAACTGGGGAGATGCTTCCACGAGGGCTCATATGGGTGATGCTCAGTTGGCATCACCCATATGTGAGGACTGACTTCCTGCTTGTTCCTGGAGAATGTCACTTTCTACAGTAATGTGAAGAGGTTTCTGGTGTTACAGAGAGCTCTTTCACCGCTAAACTGTCATCCTTCAGCTATTTCCTTCACTTTGTAGTTAAAGAGACTGTCTGTAAGACATGGGGCATTGGCTATTTTGTCATAGAGATCCTCCCGTAGTATTGATGCCTTAAGCTATGAAATTTGTTGAGTACAGATGGCCAAAGGTTGCTGCTCTAGCTATTGTCTCATGCATGTTGTATGTGGAACAAATAAGATAAATAGATTCTTGTTGATCTGCAGTCAGTAAGTCACAAGCTTCATAACTAGCATGGTGCTTTGATAAATCTTTTTGTTGATGTTATCCAGTAGCTTGTGATCCTTGCCTGGAGGAACTTGGGTTAGAGGCTTCGCAAACTTGTTATGTTTGCTGGCTTTTTATGAAGCCATTGACTGATGAGGGAGATCTGTATGATCATGTCCTAATGCAGAAAGAACTTTCTATTTTAGTCTGAGCCTTCGTGTAGCTCTTAAAGAATCTCATATATTGGTAGTGCTACCACCTCTTTCGGTGCATCACAGGATTGTAGGAATGACTGAAAAGCCATCTTATTAGCCGGGGTTAGATTTGGAGATAGAGCAAAAGCTCAGGAAATTTTGTGGAAGAAGTCTGGATAGGAGTATTCCTCACTAGAGGGTTCAAGAGGCACTTCAACTTCTAGGGCAAGCTTATTACTCTGTTCTGGGAACTGATCCCAATTTTGTGAACAAATGAAGTTTCTGGGGGAAGAATACTCCTCTTGGAAATTAGGAATGTGGAAGGTATCTGGGGACGGAAAGGATTCAGTTTGTTGAAAAAGGCATACTGAAGAGACGCCCAAGTCTGAGGGGATACCAGAGTGTCTGAAGTGGTATTTTGGAGGACAGCAGTAGTATAGTCTATGAAATTTGAAAATAACTGAAGGAGAGAGATATGAAAATTAGCAATGTATAGCATTTGTGGCTCTGGTGCCAGGATTAGCACACCACTGGGGAAAAGAGGAGCTGACAGACTATTTGAGCCACACTAGGTACATGAACCATTGTTAAGATTTTTCTCTTTAGTTTTGTAGGTTACTTACTTTTTTGTTTATTCAATCTCCTTGAGGATTTTTGATAAATATGCAAATTAAGACTGATCTGACTTTAAAATAGTCACTAATAATAAAGATCTTTATGAGGCCATTTTATTTCGGAGCCCTCAAAAGAAGGTTGGGAGTGCTTGTCAGTTTGTGCTTTGTGAAGATTGCACTGCTGTCTGTCTGCTTCTGATTATGTCTCAGAGGAGCCAATCTATGTTTTTGGACTTTGATTTGCCTGAAGCTGTCTTCGATGAGGGCGTCGTATTTTCAGCACTGAACTGGGCAGAAAAGCTCTCAGTCCTGACTATGGAAGGAATTGAGGTTGAACCCCAGTCACAATTCTGTGGACCTTGCTTGCTGGGCAGGCAGAGGGGAACTGCTCCTGACAGCACAGTAGATGCCTTAAAAACACTGGGATCCAATGCCAGAGCCTGTACTAGGCTGGCAGGGTCCTTGTAGCTGTGGTAATTGGCTTTCCATTGTTAGTTGCCAATGATCACGTGAGACAGTGGCACCACAGTGAAGGGGAAGAAGCAAGTGCTCAAATTACACAGATCAAAGTCACAGAGGCAAAGTAATTGGTTGAGATTTTGCTGGCACTGCAAATATGCTCGAGGTGCTGATGGAAACCAAGCTGTTTATTTTTGTGAGTTGGAGGAAGAAGATCCTACTGCACTGCAACACGGACAAAAAAAGACTGGTGAGCTTTTGACTGTCAGGACAGAACTGCACTGGTGCTAGCTTGTCTCTAGGTCCTTGCTGTTAAAGGGATTTTTATAATGAGCTCTTTAGAAGGCTTTAGTTCAGATCCAGTAATTCTAGGAGGGGATTTTAATTTAACCGTAAATCCCAGGGTGGATAATTCAGGGGATGCAATTTGGGGCAGTACAATTCATTGGCAAGAGTTGAAATCCATAGTAGGGAAACTTGGGTTGGCAGATGTTTGGAGGCAGAAGAAAGCGTAGTTACTCACCTGTAACCCATAAGTAAGGACTGACTTCCTGCTTGTTCCTGGAGAAAACATAGTTGCTCACCTGTAACAGGTGTTCTCCAGGGACAGCAGGAATCAGTCCTCACTTATGGGTGACGTCAAAGAAAGCCTTTGGGATTGCTGCCACGCATGCGTGGTCCTCTTCCTGCCCAAAGGTGCTATCTTGCTCAGTCAGGTCGCTTAGCTCAAGCCCTACCAAGAAGATGGCAAGGGAAGGATAAAAATACAGCAACTCTTCAAGGGAGGCGGGAGGGTAGTGAGGATTGATTCCTGTTGTCTCTGGAGAACACCTGTTACAGGTGAGCAACTATGCTTTCTCCAGGAACAAGCGGGAAGTCAGTCCTCACTTATGGGACTCTCCAGCTACAGGCTACCGAACCTGTAACCAAAAAAAGCCTCCGCGAGGTCGTGAGCAGAAGCTGATGCCCAAAGGAGCCCGAGTCCTCGGGTCCCAGGGGCGAAACCCTCGGTACGGGCACAAGAAGAGCAACCGCTCTTGCTGATACAGTATGTGTACAAAAGAGGCAAGAGAGATGGATGATCACATGTGCCTTTATTGTGTCCCCTACGCGTTTCGGCGTATGCCTTCCTCGGGGGGATATACTTAAACATATAAACATAAAACAACATGTTAAATAATTATACAGTAAAAAACAAATAATAAAAAAAATAAAAAGATAAAAACATACAGGCATGTATTGTTTACAAAATATAAGCCACTAAAAACCAAATGTAACAACCAAAAGAAAAAACTGTTAAAAACAAGCATTTAACAATGCTAAAAATATAAATAAACAATATAACAAATAAGATAATAAATAAGTAAACAATATGGCAAATAAGATAATAAATAATTAAAAGACGCAGGGCAGAACTCACAGAACAAATAGCATGCAAATAATAATATATATATAATAAATAGTAATAAAAATGATACTAATAATAACATAAACAGATGTTTACTTACAAGGCACAATTGGTTAATGGCCAATAGGCAGAATGGTAAGGAGATTCCTTGTATTAAAAATTAACTGCAAACATATAAAAATATATATAATGTAAAGCATAAACAAACAAGTAAAAACACTGTACCTAAACATAGGCAATTGGCACTAATGGACAAACGTGCTATTAAAGGAATGGATAAAAACAAAATTCTCTCAAAAGATGAGAATGTAAAAAAGTATACAGATAAAAAGAAGAAGAAAGGAAGAGGAAAAGAAAAAAAGATGGCATTAAGCTGAGTTGGTTGGCACATTTTAAAGACATCAACATGAATAAACTGAGGGTAAATGTGAAGCTCTATTTAAAATATACTCAACTAAACATGAACTTAAAAAACATGGGCACCACCAAAAATATACACGGAGTAACTTAAACAAAAATAAGTGCAAACCAATGAATGAGCCAAACATACATGAAATGAGCAATTCAATCCCAAGCAAAAGCAAAAAGGGTTGTCAATGAACAGGAAGCACGTTCAATTTGTCTGATCATGTTCTTACTGACACAGAGTTACAAGTATTAGAAAAGGGTTTTACTTATGTTCCCACAAAGTCCCATGATAGGTTCAACACTCATGTTGAACTCTATAAATTTTTTCGTAAGCTTAAAATTTTAAACTTTTTTGGTAATTCTCACAATGATGATACAGATCCCTCTGTAGTTAGACGACCCTCAACATGGATACCTCCCTCCAATACGGACCCTCTCATCATAGCTTATGAAAAAGTCGTTTTAGCAAAGGTACAAGAATTATACCAATCTAAAGTTAAAGTATTTTTTAATACAACAAGGGCTCAAAAGGAAGCGCTCAATGGACTACGTAACAACAATTCCATTATTATTAAGCCTGCGGACAAAGGAGGGGCAATTGTCATTCAAAATCGTAGTGCATATATAGCTGAGGTCTTACGCCAATTGAATGATGCTCATTTCTATGAAAAAATTTATGAGGATCCTACAACTAATTTACAAAAAAGAATAGACACTATGTTATATATAGGTAGCCAAGCCGGCTATCTTACACCAAAAGAGGTCTCCTTTCTCACTGTTGCACATCCGATCATTCCCACCATTTATGTACTACCTAAGATTCACAAATCTTTGAAAAATCCCCCGGGTCGTCCAATAGTCTCGGCTATTGGTTCACTTTTTGAACCTATCTCTAAGTTTTTAGACCATTTTTTGAGACCATTCGTTTCAGAGGCACCATCCTATATACAAGATTCTACACATGTTATTAATATATTGCATTCTTTTTCTGGTTATCATGATCGATTGCTATTAGTTACCTTAGATGTTGTTTCACTATACACAAACATTCCCCAAAAAGCGGCAGTGGAAGTATTGGCTAACACCCTGATTCGTAGACCATATCCAGCACGTGTTCCTACATGTTTCCTCACACAATTAGCTTCTCTTGTTATGGAAGAGAATTATTTTAATTTTAGAGGAATATTTTACAAACAGATAAAAGGGGTTGCAATGGGGTCGCCCATGGCCCCGAACGTGGCCAATTTATATGTTACTGATTTTGAAGATAAATTTTTACAATCACATCCTTTTAAACAACATATCTTACTTTGGAAAAGATATATAGACGATGTTTTAATAATTTGGGATGGAACGGAAGTTGTTTTACAAGAATTTTTTTCATGGATAAATGACTTGGATCCCAATCTACAATTTGAAGGCCATTTTAGTGAGGAGAGTATACCTTATTTAGATTTATTGATTAAGAAGGGAGAATCCGGTTTTATTACTGACCTTTATCGAAAACCTACGGACCGTAATAATCTCTTACGGTATGATAGTTATCATAACACGGCCTTAAAAGACAATTTGCCAATTAGTCAATTCCTTAGAATCAAACAATTGTGTACTAAAGAATCGGATTTTCAAAAACATGCAGACATGCATATGAGATTTTCCAATCGCGGATATCCCAAGAGATGTATTAAAAAGGCGTATCTTAGAGCTTGCACCACACAGCGTATTACCCTTTTACAGAAAAAACAATGCTCTCAAGAGGATAGGATTACGTGCTCCCTGACTTTTTCACAATATTCAAAAGAGATCGCCAGTATCTTGAAAAAAGAGTGGTACCTGCTGACCGGTTTACCCAACTTCACTTCAAAAAAGATAATGATTGCTTACAAACGGAATCCTAATCTGGCCAATACACTTGTTCCTTCCGCTCTTACCTATCCTAAACCTGCACCTAAGATTAAAGGCCATTTTAAATGTGGGTCTTGTTCCGTTTGTGCGCATACTATTATAGTTAAGAATATGTTTGTACATCCGGTTACACAACAGAAGTTTTACATTAACCACTTTTCTAACTGTAAATCTGAAAAAGTCATATATTTAATCATGTGCCCTTGTAGTTTGTTCTATGTCGGTAAAACCAAACGCCAAATTCGCACTCGCATCATCGAGCATAGGAGTTGTCTACAGAGAAAACTGTTAGACAGTCCTCTAGTACAACACTGGCAGGATAAACAACATACCATTCAAGATTTAAAGTATTTTGTCCTTAAGACTGTGATTCCTAGTTGGAGAGGTGGAGACACAGATAAAGCTTTGCTTAGATTGGAACAAAGGTACATTTATGAATTTAACAGTTTGGCACCTCATGGCTTGAATCAGGAGGTAGATCTGACAGTTTTTCTGTGAGCAATGCCCCTCCCCTCCCTCCCCCCTTCTTTCATATCATGAATTTCTCTGAGAGCCATAATTTGTTTACACTTCTTTCATTCATATTTACATTTAGTTATATCTTTTCATCATTACAATTTAATGACGCTTACCTGTGTGCCTCTTAATGTGACACAACATATAGAGGTACTTTTCTTCTGTTTAAAGGTTGAGCACTCCTATTTTGAAGTTTTTAGGTCACCTGATCACTGTCACATGGTCTTTTTAGCCTTGCCCCTTTTTTCTGGTATATAAAGTTCCAACGTTCAGCCAGTCAGTCCTTAACTCGTCCTGAACGCTAACAGAACGTGCTTCCTGTTCATTGACAACCCTTTTTGCTTTTGCTTGGGATTGAATTACTCATTTCATGTATGTTTGGCTCATTCATTGGTTTGCACTTATTTTTGTTTAAGTTACTCCGTGTATATTTTTGGTGGTGCCCATGTTTTTTAAGTTCATGTTTAGTTGAGTATATTTTAAATAGAGCTTCACATTTACCCTCAGTTTATTCATGTTGATGTCTTTAAAATGTGCCAACCAACTCAGCTTAATGCCATCTTTTTTCTTTTCCTCTTCCTTTCTTCTTCTTTTTATCTGTATACTTTTTTACATTCTCATCTTTTGAGAGAATTTTGTTTTTATCCATTCCTTTAATAGCACGTTTGTCCATTAGTGCCAATTGCCTATGCTTAGGTACAGTGTTTTTACTTGTTTGTTTATGCTTTACATTATATATATTTTTATATGTTTGCAGTTAATTTTTAATACAAGGAATCTCCTTACCATTCTGCCTATTGGCCATTAACCAATTGTGCCTTGTAAGTAAACATCTGTTTATGTTATTATTAGTATCATTTTTATTACTATTTATTATATATATATTATTATTTGCATGCTATTTGTTCTGTGAGTTCTGTCCTGCGTCTTTTAATTATTTATTATCTTATTTGCCATATTGTTTACTTATTTATTATCTTATTTGTTATATTGTTTATTTATATTTTTAGCATTGTTAAATGCTTGTTTTTAACAGTTTTTTCTTTTGGTTGTTACATTTGGTTTTTAGTGGCTTATATTTTGTAAACAATACATGCCTGTATGTTTTTATCTTTTTATTTTTTTTATTATTTGTTTGTTACTGTATAATTATTTAACATGTTGTTTTATGTTTATATGTTTAAGTATATCCCCCCGAGGAAGGCATACGCCGAAACGCGTAGGGGACACAATAAAGGCACATGTGATCATCCATCTCTCTTGCCTCTTTTGTACACACGCGAAACCCTCGGTAGCCATCGAGAAGGGTCGGAGGGCAAGAGTTGCTTATACCCTTAAAAGATTACGGAGTACAACCTCGCCGAAGGTGCTCTCCCGACGGGACTCCCTCTCCAGGCAATAGTGCGAAGCGAAGGTATTCGCTGAAGACCAGGTCGCAGCCTGGCAGATGTCCATCAGCAGCACCGAGTACAGCGAAGCTACCAAGCCGCCTTGGCTCGGACGCCGTGGGCAGTGACATGTCGCTCCAGCTTGAGCGAAGGCGATGCAGTCCACCACCCAGGTGGGGAGTGTGTGTTTTGTGACTGCCTGCCTCAGACGATTGGGATCATAGGTCACAAAGAGCCGGCCAGACTTGAGATGAGGCTGGGTGCGCTGCAGATAGAAGTTAAGAGCCCTCTTGCAGTCGAGTGTATGCAAAACCACCGATGCCTGGTCGGCATGGGGTCTCAGGAAGAAGGTCGGCAAGACTATCTCCTGATTGAGATGGAAATCCGAGACAACCTTTGGAAGGAACTTGGGGTGGATATGGAAGACCACCCTGTTGCTGTAGCATCTGGTGTACGAGGCATCAGCCATGAGAGCCTGAAGCTCACTGACTCGGCGGGCCGAGGTCAAAGTCACCAGGAAGGCCAACTTCCAGGACAGGTGCCAAAGCAGGCACGTCGCCATCGGCTTGAAAGCTGAATGCGTAAGCTGCATTAGCACTACGTTCAGGTCCCACTCCACCAGAGACACTGCATAAAGCGGGAGACCAAGGGCTGCTCCAAGAGGGGTCTACCCTCGACGGGAAGGTGATTCGCCAAAATGGTGCTCAGGTGCACCCTGACCAAGTTTGACTTTGGCCCTTCCTTTGAGAGGTGGAGAAGGTACTGGAGGACTCATCGGGTAGGATAAGAGAACGGGTCGATCTGGAGACCGGAGCCCCAGACTGAGAAGCGTCGCCACTTGAAGGCGTAAGCTCGTCTCATCGAGTCCTTCCTTGACCTCCTCCAGGAGGTCCAGCAGAGCTAAAGATACCCGTTCAGCCGCCAGGCTATGAGGGACAACGAGGCAAGGTTCAGGTGAAACACACGCCCCTCCTCCTGTGTTAGCAGGCCCAGGGCACAGTCCAGAGGAACTAGGGACTTGGACGCAAGCCGGAGCAGGAGTGGGAACAACGGCTGTTGAGGCCACGAGAGAGCGATGAGGATCACCGACGCTCGCTCCCGATGAACCTTGTAGAGGGTCCTCGCAATGAGAGGAGTGGGGGGGAGGGGAACAGGTAAAGAAGCCCGGAGGTCCAGCTCAAGAGGAACGCATCCGGGGTCTCCCTGCTCGGGTGCAGAGTTGGTCCGCAGAAGTGGGGGAGCTGCGTGTTCATTGGGCTGGCGAACAGATCCATGGTCGGGGTCTCCACCGATGGAACAAAAGGCCGGCCACCTCCGGGTGCAGCCGCCACTCATGAGGGCAGAGGATCCTGCTGAGTTTGTCCGTGAGGACGTTCTCATGGCTCGAAAAGTAGACCGTTCGTAGGGTCATCTCCCGATGGAAGGCAAAGGAGCAGAGGAGGACTGCCTCCCGGCAGAGGAGGCAAGAGCCTGTGCCCCCCTCCTTGTTGATGCAAAACATCACTACTTGGTTGTCGGTCCGCACGAGTACAGACCTTCCTTTCAGATGGTACTCGAAAGCCTTCAGGGCCCATCAGACCACCCGCAGCTCGAGCAAGTTTATTTGCTGTTGGAACCCTTTGGGTGATCATCACCCATGTGTGCACAGCGTACCGCAGTGAGGTCCCCACCCCAGCAGGGAAGCATCCATCGTCAGGACGAGATCGTGCTGTGGGGTTTGGAAGGGCAGCCCCCGGAGAAGGTTGTGGGGGTCCTGCCACCAGTCCAGGGACCTGCAAAGGTTGTGGGAGATTCGAATGGGATCTCTGAGGTGACCTAAGGGGCTCGACTGAGCACTGAGGCACCACTGGACCGTCCACATATGCATGCGGGCAAGGGGAAGCACATGGATGGTGGAGGCCATGTGCCCCAGGAGGCGGAGCATAGTCCAAGCCATGACCAGAGGGTTGCTCTGGACCTGAGCTGCCAGGGCTCGGGGACGGTCTGCACGGTCTGCCAGCGGTCACTCACTAAGTGTCGAAACGTGCACCGATAAACTCCAAGGCCTACACCGGCTCGAGGTGGGACTTGGGGAAGATGACCAGGAACCCCAGACGTTCGAGAAGGAGGATCGTGCGTGATGCCGCCGATAAAGCTTCTCTGGCCGAGGGTCCCATGACGAGCCAGTCGTCAAGGTTAGGGTCTGATGGAGGCGGCTGCTGCGGAGAGGCACTTTGTGAAGACCCGCGGGGCAGACGCGAGCCCGAAGGGGAGCACCCTGTATTGGTAGCGCTCTTCCTGCACCCTGAAGTGCAGGTATTGCCTGTGCTGGAGGTGGGACAGGATGTGGGCATAAGCATCCCTGAGATCCAAGGAGCACAGCCAACTGCCCTGCTGGAGGAAGGACAGCAGGATGCCAAGCAATAGCATTTTGAACTTCTCCGGCACCAAAAACTTGTTTAACTTTCTGAGGTCAAGAATAGGCCATAGGCCTCCTGTCTTTTTCGGGATGAGGAAGTACCGGGAATAGAAGCCCCAAACTTGGAGGTGCGTCGGTACCCTCTCGATCGCCCTCTGGGCGAGGAGGTTGTCCAGCTCCCGCTTCAGAAAGGTCTGGTGCGCGGGGAGTCAAGAAGGCTCCGCTGGGGAGAAGGGAGGGGGAAGCTTGTCCAAGTGGAGGCGATAACCAGCTCGGATGACTCTGAGAACCTAGGTGTCCGACGTAACGGACACCCACCGAGGGGCGAAGAGGGACAGGCGTCCCCCCACCAGCTGTGAAAGGCTACGAGGTGGCACCAGGGTTTAGAGGTCTTGGGCCCTTTAGGCTTGTGGTGACCATGGGGGGTCTCTCCCTGCATCGCTGTGGCCAGCGCGGGAGTGGGTGGGTAACCCCAGTAAGGTAGGCCCTTTCTAAGGAAGAATGGCTTCTTAGCTTGCTGTTTCTTCCAAGGGAGGGAAAAGGTCTTGCGCGAGAGGCGAGTCTGTGTTACAAACTCCGTTTCTATCTCGGCAGCCTTATCCTCCCATAGGCTTACCAAAACGTTGGTCGCCAAAGCAGAGGACACCCAAGAGCTTTTGCTGGACCCACTGCTCCAAGTCCGAGGACTGGAGCCATGTCTGGCATCAGGCCCCAATGCCAGCTGCCGCCATATGGGCTGAGGATTAAAATCCATCGTAGGTGGCAAGGAAGAGGTACTTGGAGCACTCCAAGATGGACCTCTGGAGGGTCCGAAACCTAAGAAGGGGTTCGCCCACGAGCCCCACAGAGAAACCCCCGAGTTCCTTGGCAAGGTCATGTAAGAACATGCCCATGTACAACTGGTAAGCCTGAATACTACATGTGAGCATGGACCTCTCGTATGCCTTGCGCCCCAAGGCATCGAGGGCTCTCGACTCCCTACCCGGCAGAACCGAAGAGTGCGACTTCAGGTACTTTTGATTCTGCATCACCGATTCTACCACCATGGAGGTGTGAGGGAGCTGGGTCTTCCTAAACCCAGGACCGCGCTGGACCCTGTACATCACATCGAGGCGCTTACTCACAATGGGAACCGAGGCAGGTGTCTTCCACATGCGGAGTAGTAGCCTGGACAGAATAGGAGGAACAGGGACAGTGAGAGACTCCCGAGGCGGGGACTCGTACTGCAAGATATCGAGTAGCCAGGTTGAGGGCCTGTGCCATATCCTGCACGAACACAAGAAAGGATGTGTCCTCGGGCGGCGAACGCCTCTGAAAGGCGGGCGGGGACGGGTCAAAAGGAAGGTCCCTGTGGGTGCCAGTCTCCGGGGATGTATCACCATCTGACTCCCAACCCAAGAGATCAGAGGAGGAATCCAAGTCGGGTTGATCGCCCTGTCCGGAGGCCGAGGCCCACTTGGAGCCGGAGATCCTAGAGGATCTCACCCCCAAGGAACGGGAAGGCGAGCGAGACCGACGCAGAGGACCCTCACAAGGCCCACGGCTCTCGGGAGTTTCCAGGGCAGGATTAGACATCCCTCTCGAGGGAATCTCGGTCTCTAGCCACGAGACAGCAGTGCTGGGTGTGAGCGCCTGCTGGGCAGCTCAAAAGGCAGAAACGCTGCACTCTAGTGCCAGCATACGGGACTCCCATGTGGGCGTGGGGCCCTGTGATGCCAATCCCAAGGTCACAGGGTCAGGCGTTGAGGAGGAGAGGGGGTACTCGCCGGAACGGCCCTCAGGAGACCGGGCGCCATCGTCAAAGGCCTCGGTGTCTGTACGAGGTACCCTACGAGGCCACTCCTTCTCTGACTCTCAGGAACACCGAAGGGGACTGAACGACTGAGCACGGGAGCACTCACACTTGTGCGGAGCCCCTGAAAGCGACTTTGAGGCCTTCTTCTTACACCACTCCACTTCAGGGGACCCCTGGTTGGAGTGCCACCTTGAGCGCGGGACTGAGGTGGGGATCCCACCCGTGGAGAGACGACCAGGGGCGCAACCGGGGATTCTGAGGTGGCCTTATGGAAAATGTCATCGGATTTCTGCTTACGACTTAGCAGGGCCTTGGAGGACATTTTCTTACAAAGCAAGAAGAGCTCCGGATCATGGACAGCCCCAAGACACCGCGGACAGCAGTCATGGGTGTCCATAAGTGACATGTTTTTGGAGCACCTGTCATATTTTTTGAAACTGGTGGCCATTGGGGCAAAAAGGGAGCAAATCCCACAAAAGGGAAAAATGCTACGAAAAACGTCCACCTTTGTTCAAAAAGAGGAAGAGCAGGGGAAGGACGGGTAGAAGACGGGTAGAGGACCAGTGCAACCGGAAAAAAAGCAGGCCAGAGGCGGAAAAAAAACGCTTATTCCAAGGGATGAGGACGTGCGTCTGAAGGGCTCGGCGGAAAAAGGGAGACCGAGCAAGATGGCACCTTTGGGCAGGAAGAGGAAATGCATGTGTGGCAGCAATCCCAAAGGCTTTCTTTGAAAGCTGGGGAATTGCTCCGCGCAGGTTCCGTCTGTGCCGGCATCACCCATAAGTGAGGGCTGACTTCCTGCTTGTTTCTGGAGAATTATACTTCTATCCCATCCCCATGGGACATACAGTAGGATTTACATGATACTGGTGGACAGCTCAGAGAGCTTAAGAGGCTGCAATCGCTCAGATAACTTGGTCTGAACATGCCCCAATATATGTGAGAATGCAACTAGGAAAAGAGAGGTCTGACATTCTGGAGAGAAATAAATCTTTGCTGGATAATAGGTATGTTGTTGTTAAATGCCGTCGAGTCGGAGTCGACTCATGGCGACCCTCTGGATAGGTATCCTAAATTGTGTTCGGTCTTCTGTCAGGAGGCTCATTGTTGACAGACTTGTACCCATAGCTTCTGTTATTGTATCGATTCATCTCATTGCTGTCATTCCTCTTTTGCGTTGACCTTCTATCTTGCAAAGCATGATGTCTTTCTCTAATGCTCTCTCTCTTCGCATGATGTGTCCAAAGTATGAAAGTCAAAGTCTTGTCATCTGAGCTTCTAAAGAAAGCTTAGGTTTGATATCCTCTAGTACCGACTGGTTTGTTCTTTGGGCAGTCCATGGTAAACACAGTATTTGCCGCCAGCACCATAATTCAAAGGCATCAATTTTCTTCCTGTCTCTTTTTCACTGTCCAGCTTTCACATCCATATAATGCTATTGAAAATACCATGGCTTGAACAAGTCACATCTTTGTATGAGAGAGACATCTCTGCTCTTGAGAATCTTATCTAGGTCTTTCATAGCCATTCTGCCAAGAGCAATACGTCGTCTGATTTCTTGACTGCTTGTTGCTTCTTTATTGATAGTTGATCCAAGTAGGTTAACGTTCTTCACGATTTCAATTTCTTCTCCTTCAACGATGAACCTGTTGATTATGCCAGTTGTCATGATCTTTGTCTTCTTTACATTAAGGTGCAGGCCCATTTTGAGACTATGTTCTTTGATTGTGAGAAGCAAATGTTTCAAATCATCTTCACTTTCAGCCAGTAATGTCGTATCATCAGCATAGCGAAGGTTGTTGATGAGTCTTCCACCAATCTTCACACCTCTGTTGTCTTCATACAATCCTGCTTCTCTGATGATTTGTTCTGCATATAAATTAAACAGGTAGGGGGAAAGTATGTAGCCTTGTCTTACACCTTTGCTTATTTTAAACCATTCTGTTTCTCCTTGTCCCGTTCGAACTGTTGCTTCTTAAACAATGTACAGATTGTGCAAGAGTACGATCAGGTGTTGTGCTATACCCATGCTTCTTAATGTGGCCCAGAGTTTCTCATGCTTTACACAGTCAAAAGCCTTGCTATAGTCGATAAAGCACAAATAGATATCCTTTTGGTATTCTTTAGTCTTTTCAAGGATCTCTCACATCCGCAATGTCGTCTCTCGTTCCTCGCCCTTTCCTGAACCCTGCTTGCACTTCAGGTAGTTCTTGTTCCAGGTATGGTTGTAGTCTCTTTTGAATAATTTTCAGTAGAATCTTGCTGGCATGTGGGATCAGAGCGATTGTGCAATACTTTCCACAGTCAGTTGGATCACCTTTCTTTAGTATTGGTATAAACACAGATCTTTTCCAGTCAGTTGGCCATGATGTTGTCTTCCATATTTCTTGGCAGAGCCTTATAAGTATGGTAACAGCTGCATCAGATTGCTGTTAATACTTCTATGGGAATGCAATCAATGCCTGGTGCTTTGTTCTTTGATAAGGCTTTCAATGCTGCTTCAACTTCTTCTTTTATCAGCAATGGTTCCCGATCATAAGGTACAGGTTGAAACGTCTGTTGGTCCACTTGATCTTTATTATATAAAAACTCTGTATATTCCTTCCACCTTTTCTTGATCTTCTCAGCATCATTCAACATAGAACCTTGAGCATCTCATAACATTCCAATTCGAGGCTGGAACTTTTTCTTTAACTCTCGTAGCTTTAGGAAAGCGGATCTTATTCTTCCTCTAATTGTTTTAGCTTCTATTTTCTTGCATGCGTCATTGTAGTAGTTTTCCTTGTCCTGTCTGGCAGCACGTTGGAAATCTCTGTTGAGTTCTGTGATTGTCTTTCTTTCTCCTCTGGCTTTAGCGTCTCCGTGTTTCTGGGCAATTTTTAGAGTTTCTTCCGTCATCTATTTTGGCCATTTTTTCTTTTTCACCTTTTGTAGAGACTTCTCGCTTTCTTACAACACAATCTTCTTGATGTCATTCCATAACTCTTCTGGAGCTCTATCATTTGTATCTAAAGCAGCAAATCGATTTTG
Organism: Ichthyophis bannanicus; assembly: GCA_033557465.1. Taxonomy (NCBI): domain Eukaryota; kingdom Metazoa; phylum Chordata; class Amphibia; order Gymnophiona; family Ichthyophiidae; genus Ichthyophis; species Ichthyophis bannanicus. The sequence continues at coordinate 124,124,903 of CM066036.1, read as the reverse complement.
CAGGCAGTCTTTAAATTCCAGTGGTATATTCTCAAGGTCATATTTTGCTGCATTCATGAGTGGTTTGCTCTTTTTCATCTTTAGCTTGAGTTTGCATACTAGTAGTTGATGATCTCTACCACAGTCAGCTCCAGGTTTTGTCTTCATTGATGTTATAGAGCTTTTCCATCGACTTCCACAGATGTAGTCAATTTGATTTTTATACAATCCATTGGGTGATGTCCAAGTGTACAGTCGCTGCTTGTGTTGCTGGAAGAAGGTGTTTGAGATGAATAGATAGTTGGTCTTGCAGAATTCTATGAGTCTTTCTCCAGCTTTATTTCTTTGGCCAAGTAAATATTTTACAACTACTTTGCCTTCTTTGTTGCCAACTTTTGCGTTCCAGTCACCCATGACTATCAGGATATCCTGTTTGCATGTTCTGTCAATTTCAGCTTGTACTTGTTCATAGAACTCTTCAATTTCATTCTCTTCTGCAGCTGTTGTTGGGGCAAATACTTGAATTATAGCTGTGTTGATAGGCATTACTCGTAGATGAATAGAGATTAAGCGTTCGCTGACTGCATTGTATTTCATTACGGTTCTTGCAAGTTTGTTCTTTATTATAAATGCAACACCATTTCTTCTTTGTCTTTCATTTCCAGCATAGCAGACCATGTGATCATCTGATACAAAGTGCCCGATGCCAGTCCATTTCAGTTAGCCGACACCCAACAGATCAAGTTGTACACGTTCCATTTCATTCTTGACCACCTCCAACTTCCCTTGGTTCATGCTTCGTATGTTCCATGTTCCAATGTGTAAGACATCTTTACAGCTTCTGACTCATTTCATGCACAGCTACATCAGCAGTCAGACGTCCCGAGGGCTTTGATCCAACCACATTATAAATGCTGGCTTTACTCTGAAAAGTCTTCAGCTGAATGGGGGGGTGGGGGGACATTGGGATTGGGAAGGGGTAGGAGGAATGTGCTATAATTGTCATAATATTGAACTAAAAAAACACAAAAAGAAGGCGTTTTTGTAGGCTAGTTCTGTGTTTCATGTTAGCGGCTTTGGCCTTGCTATTCTTTGATATTGTAATCTGTTAACGCTTCATGTTCCTCTGTATTTCATGGAAGCCTTTCAATAAAAAAAAAAAAAAAAAAGTCTTCAGCTCTTCCCCAGTAGCTAGTCGAGTGCCTTCCGACCTGGGGGTCTCATCTTCCAGCACTATGGCACAATTTGTTTTGTTGTAACTATCCACTGGGTTTTCATTTGGTTTGCAGCTTGTCGTGCTGTGAGGGCTTGTGTGAATCAGTGATGCTGAGAGCTAAACTACCAGTAGTTTAACTACTGGCAGGGTCTCCCAAGATGGACAGGTCTCAGCTGAGGTGCCAGACCAAGACAAACCACCCATCTGGGCAGCAGCAGAATGGGATAGTGTTGACAGCAGAGGATCACATTTCTGTGACAACGGCAACCACACCAAACTTAAACTGCGCGGAAGAGGAGCCTTCTGTATCTTGCCATGAAAACCCAATGGATAGTTATAATAGGTATACTTGTCTACAAATTAGTAAAGCCATTCAGGAATACTTTGCATTCAACTGTAAACCAGAAACATCAACAGGGATGGTCTGGGATGGGGACAGTAGAGCTGTTCTTGGAAACATGAAGGCAGAAAAAGACCACATGGCCTATCTAGTCTGCCCTTCAATATCAACTACATTAATCCCCCTTTTACCTTTAAAAAGTCCCCTCTATGCAGCAAATCACAGCCATAGCGGAAATAGTACGCTCAACATCATTGACTTAAACAACTCCCCCTTTTTTATTATTTAAATTTTTATTTAAAATGAAAGACTTAAAGTGTTTTTTCAATCTCCAATATATCTTTAATCAAATTTTATCTATAAACTAGTCAATAATTACTGGTACCCTCTTTACCCACAATCTTTAAGAGGTAAAACCAGAACAGATAAAGTAATCACCCAGGGAACATACAGGGAAGCTGTTACATGCACAAAGGCATACTCCTGCAAACAAAATGTAGTACAGCAGTTAAAAACTTTCAAAAGCGCTCCCACAAAGTCCCTACCAATGTACTTAGCTTAGGAAATACTGACGGCTAATCCAACTACTCTCACTTGGTTTGCAGCTTGTCGTGCTGTGAGGGCTTGCGTGCATCAGTGATGCTGAGAGCTAAACTATCAGTAGTTTAACTACTGGCAGGGTCTCCCAAGATGGACAGGTCTCAGCTGAGGTGCCACACCAAGACAAACCACCCATCTGGACAGCAGCAGAATGGGAAAATGTTGACGGCGGAGGATCACATTTTTGTGACAACGGCAACACCACCAAACTTAAACTGCACGGAAGAAAGGCCCGGCAATATACTTCTGTATCTTGCCATGAAAACCCAATGGATAGTTACAACAAAACAAATTGTGCTATGGTGCTGGAAGATGAGACCCCCAGGTCGGAAGGCACTCAACTAGCTACTGGGGAAGAGCTGAAGACTTTTCAGAGTAAAGCCAGCATTTATGATGAGTTGGATCAAAGCCCTCGGGAAGTCTGACTGCTGATGTAGCTGCGCATGAAATGAGAATCAGAAGCTGTAAAGATGTCTTACACATTGGAACATGGAACGTACGATTCATGAACCAAGGGAAGTTGGAGGTGGTCAAGAATGAAATGGAATGTGTACAACTTAATCTGTTGGGTGTCAGCGAACTGAAATGGACTGCAATGGGGCACTTTGCATCAGATGAGCACATGGTCTACTATGCTGGAAATGAAAGACAAAGAAGAAATGGTGTTGCATTTATAATAAAGAAGAAACTTGCAAGAACTGTAATGAAATACAATGCAGTCAGCGAACGCTTAATCTCTATTCGTCTACGAGGATAGCACAGTTACTTACCTGTAACAGGTGATCTCTGGGAACAGCAGGAATAAGTCTTCACATATGGGTACGTTGGTACCGACGGAGTCTGCGTGGGAACGCTTCCCAGCATCCAATCAAAGAACTTTAGGAAGCATCCCACTACGCCTGCATGCTGCCTTCCCGCCTTTCCAAAACTGCCTCTCCTCAGTTAAGTTTTAAAGCTGAGACAAAGAGAAAGAGAGGAAAGGAAAGATAGATAGAGATACAACTCCTGGGGAGGTGGGTGGGTTGTGAAGACTTATTCCTGCTGTTCCCAGAGATCACCTGTTACAGGTAAGTAACTGTGCTATCTCCAGGAACAAGCAGGAATGAGTCTTCACATATGGGGACTCCCAAGCTGAGATGCCTGGAGTCCCAGCATATCATAGGTTGGAACATGCTATCCCGCACAACACCAGGCATCCTGAGGATGGAGGGTAGGAGTTGAAGAGAGAAAGGTGCTGTGGAACAGTTAATCTAGCATAGGATTGCAGACAAGGAGTCCTTGTGTGGATGATAATTGTCATCAATGATATTGCAAAGAAAAAATATTGCAATATGGACCTCCCCTAACAGGACTTCAGAGAAGTATGGAGGTTCATGGGATCTACTGGGGAACCCAGTAGAGGAACCTCAAGAAGGACCTCACTGTAAGTGGAGGTAGTAAACCTGTAGGAAAAGCAATGGAGGTCAGAATCCTGAAAGGTAACAGGTAACCCCAGTAGGAAAAACTGGGGTAGTACAAAAGCGGTGGACCTTCAGCAGAAAGCTTTATGATAAAAGCCGAACTCTATTGGCGGCAGAGTGGCTCACTCTTAGGAACAAAAAGAGAAAGGCTAACAGATTTGGACAAACAGGCCCAGTCCTTGTGGGAAGAAAGGGTATGGGAACCCCTTGTATCCCAAAAGAAAGGACAAACGTCGGAGGCGTTAGAGCCTGTGATTAGCTGAGGATCCGCAATGTCTCTCCTAACTGAAGTCAGCTGGGAGAGATATATGAACATGGAGAGCTTCAGAGGTACCTAACCTTAAGGTTATGGTAGGTGTTAACTACCACCAAAGTGGTTGTGAGTGTAGGACCCCAAAACATGCTGGATAGCATAAGTATGGGTAAAGCCCATCTGTCAGAATCATATAGCTATATGAGCCTCGACAGTCAGGTAGATAAAGCAGAATACATATCTACCGATAGTAAAGCACAGTTACTTACCTGTAACAGGTGATCTCTGGGAACAGCAGGAATAAGTCTTCACATATGGGTATCGTCGGTACCGACGGAGCCTGCGCGGGAACGCTCCCCAGCGTCCAAAGGAAAGCTTTTGGGAGCATCCCAAAGCGCCTGCGCACTGCCTTCCCGCCTTTCCTAACCGCCTCTCTCCAGTTTGAGTTTTAAAGCTGAGACAAAGAGAGAGTAAGGAAAGGAAAGAAAGATAGAGAGATACAACTCCTAGGGGAGGTGGGAGGGTTGTGAAGACTTATTCCTGCTGTTCCCAGAGATCACCTGTTACAGGTAAGTAACTGTGCTATCTCCAGGAACAAGCAGGAATGAGTCTTCACATATGGGGACTCCCCAGCTAGAGATGCCTGGGAGATCACCCAGGTTGTGAGTCCCTGTGAAGGGCTCTACCTCCACCCATGAATCTCAGGCATCCAGGCAGGGATGGAGGGTAGGAGTTGGTTAGGTATGGAACAGGTGTTTGAGAACAGCCTGACCAAACAAGGCATCCCGGCGGGAGTCCTTGTGCAAGCAGTAATGGGCTGTGAAGGTATGAACCGAGGCCCAGGTGGCCGCTCGACAGATCTGGTCGATGGACACAGAATTTAGATGAGCCATAGAGGCTGCCATGGCCCTCACATTGTAAGCTGTGATATGGCCCTCCAGAGAAAGGTTCTTACTCTGGCAGGTGAAAGAAATACACTGAGCAATCCAATTGGACGGAGTTCTCTTAGAGACTGGAAGTCCTAAATGAGAGGGATCAAAAGCAACAAATAGTTGAGAGAACTTTCAATGTTGCTGTGTCCTTTGTAAGTAAAAAGCGAGAGCTCCTTTACAATCTCTAGGGTATGAAGATTCCTCTCAGCAATTAATGTATGAGGTCCTGGAAAAAAGACAGATAAATAAACCTCCTGGTTCAGATGAAAAGGTGAGACCACTTTAGGCATAAAGTGTGGATTAGTCCTAAGGACCACCTTGTCATGATGGAACCTTGTGTAAGGAGGATTAGCCACCAAGGCTTGCAGCTCACTGATGCGGCGAGCTGAAGTGACTGCAATGAGAAAAATAACCTTCCAGGAAAGAAATTTCAAGGAGGTAGTGGCCAAGGGTTCAAAGGGTGGCTTCATAAGCTAGCCCAGAACCAGATTCAAGTCCCATGCCACTGGAGGTGGTCTAATGGGAGGTTTAGTCAAAAGAAAGCCTCTCATGAATTTGCTATAAGAGGATGAGAGGAAATAGGTTGTCCATTGAGAGGCTTAAGGGATGCTGCAATAGCACTCAAATGGACTCTTACTGAATTCGTTTTAAGGCCTGCATGGGATAAATGCAGCAAATACTCTAGAAAAGAATTCAGAGGTATTGCAAGAGGGTTAAGACCCTTCTCTGCACACCAAATGGTAAACCTTTTCCATTTAAAAGCATAGGAACGTCTGGTGGAAGGCTTTCTGGAAGCATGAAGGATATCCTTTACTTGCTGAGAAAGATGCAAATCTTGAAGGTCTAGGCCTTCAGCAACCAGGCTCTGAGGTGAAGAGACTGGGGATTTGGGTGCCACAACGTTCCCTCCTCCTGGGACAGGAGGTCTGGAGCAGAACCCAAGTCCAGAGAGGGAGCTTGGGAGAGATGCAGAAGTAGAGGGTACTACACTTGGCGTGGCCAATGTGGTGCTATGAGGATCATAGACCCCTTGTCTCTCTGAAGTTTGAAGAGTGTCTTGGGAATTAGGGGAATGGGTGGAAAGGCATAAAGGAAGTCTTGCCCCCAATGGAGGAGGAAGGCATCCCTGGCCTGAACTCCCTGACACGGAATTCTGGAACAGAACCGGGGAAGTTTGGCATTCCACGGACTTGCAAACAAGTCTATGTCTAGGGTTCCCCACATTCGAAAGATCCTGGCAATCTGGTCCCCATGGAGGGACCATTCGTGTGGAAGCAGAACTTGACTGAGTCTGTCTGCCCAAGAGTTTTGATCCCCTGGAAGATACACTGCCATGAGATGAATCTGATGCTCTCTGGCAAAGGCCCACAATCTCAGAGCTTCGTTGCAAAGCGACAGAGAACCAGTTCCACCCTGCTTGTTCACGTAGAACATGGCTACTTGGTTGTCCGTGTGGATGAGGACTGTCTTGTAGCTGAGCAGGGTGTGAAAGACTCTGAGAGCTAGAAAGATTGCTCTGAGCTCTAAGAGGTTGATATGTAGAGATGTCTCCTGTAAAGACCAGACGCCTTGAGTGGAGAGATCTTGAAGATGAGCTCCCCAACCTCTTGGGGAGGCATCTGTTGTAAGGGTTGCTTGGGGTAACACCAGTTGAAAGGGGGACCCCCAGCAACAGATTTTGAGTGGACTTCCACCACTGGAGGGACCAAAAGAGGCAACTGCAGGTTGCTATTTTGTCTGACAGGCAACCTGATGCCTGGGTCCATTGGGTGGACAGAGTCCACTGAGCTGCCCTCATGTGAAGGTGAGCGTAAGGAACCACATGCACAGTGGATGCCATGTGGCCTAACAGTTGTAACATATCTCGAGCAGTTAAATGGGATTCTAAATGAATTTGTGAGGCTAACTGCACCAAGCGTAGGCAACGGGCCTGGGGAAGATAGGCCCTTGCAGTTGTGGCATCCAGCAAGGCCCCTATGAACTCTAGAGACTGAGTGGGGGTGAGATGGGATTTTGGAATGTTTATTACAAGTCCCAGATATTGAAGGATACGCCTTGTGCAGGTTAGAGAAGTCTGGGCCTCTGACTGGGATGGAGCTCGGATGAGCCAATTGTCCAAATATGGGAATACGAATATCCCTAGAATGCGTAGAAATGCTGCTACTACTGCCATGCATTTTGTGAACACCCTAGGTGGAGAGGCCAGACCATAAGGAAGCACTCTGTATTGGTAGTGCTTTCTTGATAAAGGAACCGAAGGAACCTTCTGTGTGTTGGATGGATGAGGACATGGGTGTACGCATCCTTGAGGTCTAGAGAGCAAAGCCAATCCTGAAGGTATGGAAGGAGAGTACCTAGAGAAATCATCTTGAATTTCTCCTTGTATAGAAACTTGTTCAATTCTCTGAGATCTAATATGGGTCTGTAGCCCCCTGTTTTCTTTGGAATACGAAAGTAGGGGGAGTAGAACCCTGAGCCCTGTTCAATGAGGGGTACCTCTTCTATTGCTCCTTGGGCAAGAAGGGTAGTAATCTCCTGACCCAGAAGGTCGAGGAGAGATGTCTGAGAATTGAACTGTCTCACCATGGTGTGAGGAGGAAGGTTTAAGAAATGAAGCTTGTACCCCTCCCTTATGATGGAGAGGGTCTATTGCTCTGCTGTGATTTGTTCCCATCTGGGAGCAAAGTAAACCAACCTTCCTGGAATGGTGAGAGGCTCTGGATGTTCTAGAGCCAGAAAGGCTAAGCTCTCTAGTGGTAAGTCAAAGGCCCTGAGGAGGCTGAGGCTGTTGGGCCGTAGCAGTCCTAGCAGCCTTAGGCTTGGCCTGTTTCGGTTGTTGCTGTCTCTTTGTAGGAAAACGACCTGCAGTAGATGACTGCTGACCATAAGCAGAATAATATTTCCCTTTTTTGGGAAAAAATCCTTTTTTGAACAACCTTTTCTTAAAAGGAGCAGAAGTAGACTTTGAAAGTCTATCTAAAGCAGAATTTTCAGCATCCATTTGAGTGGCCTTTGCTTGCCAATCTTTGCCAAAAAGATTTTCACCTGTACAAGGAAGGTTTCCTAGTCCATCTTGAACCCAAGGTTCCAAATCAGAAGCTTGTAACCAAGCAACTCTGCGTGCACCTATGGCAATGCCCGAGGCTCTGCTGGCACCTTCAAAAGAGTCAAAGGCTGCACAGTTGGAAAACTTGGAAATATCCTGGGCATATTTGAGCTAAGGTGAGGAACTCTTCCCTTTTATCTTCTGCAATAAAAGGAGATAAAGTTTGCAGGTGATCTGTAACTTCTTTTAGAAACATCCCCATATAGAGACTATAGGAGTTGATTCTGGCAACAAGCATACTGGCCTGGAAAATTCTCCTGCCAAAGGCATCTAAGGTTCTGCATTCTCTACCTGGAGGAGCAGAAGAGTGCCTTTTTGTACTCTATCTTCTTCATAGCAGACTCCACCACAATGGAGTGGTGGGGGAGCTGAGTCTTATGAAAGCCAGGACAAGGAGGAACACGATACATGGTGTCCAACCTGCGAGAATGAGGGGAAGTGGTGAGAGGAGTCTCCCATATGCCCAACATGTGATCATAAAGAATCTCATGTATTGGTAAAGTGGCTACCTCTTTAGGAGCCTTAGGATATTGTAAAATATCTAATTTTTTTGCTCTAGGCTCTGTTTCAGAGGTCACTGAGAAGGAAAGACCCCTGGCCACTTACCTAATGAAGTCTTGAAAAGACAAGTCCTCTGGAGGAGACATTCTCCTTTTTGGAGAAGAGGGCTCCTGAGGATGTATCACCGATGCTTCGGCAGAGACTTCTGATTCATCAGAATCTTCAGAGGAATCGAAGTATCGCCTGTCTGGATGCTCCTGCAGAGCCCGATACGCATACCGGGTGGTATCGACATCGGGAGTGATCGGTACCGGATCGGTACCGATGGGCATCACCGAACAGTGTACCGCTGCAGTCGACCCCGAAGCGGATGTCGATTCAATCGGTACCGGCAACGGAACCGATGACGGTATCGGTGCCGGGGTTGGTACCGGCAACGGAGTTTGTTGCGGTACCGAAGGCGTCGCAGCTTGTATGAATGCCGTTATGGCACGCTGCATGGTCAGGATATTCTGATCCATCGACGCAACCAATGTCTGGATGTCGGTACCAGTGGGAACCACCGGTACCCCAGAACATGGCAACAGGTGATCGGTCGAGGCCGAGCCATCGATGTCAACCTGTGATCCCATAGATAAAGCTTTGGAAGCCGGAGCCTCCCGCCAGGGTAATTTTGCCGGTGTGGATTCCTCGAAGGCAAGCCCGGAGGCATCTCGATACTTAGAGGGAGATCTACCCTTCGAGGATCGGCTGGATTTAAGTTTGGTTACGTGAAATCCATGTGAGGAAGAAGCAGCCCTGGAAGACGTTGATGCAACCGAAGCCGCATCCGAGGGAAACAGGGTACTGAGCTTAGCTGCTCGATTCTGTAGACCTCTTTTAGACATCATGGAGCAGGACTCACAATCCGCAATGGAGAGGTCAGGACCTAAACATTTTAGACACCATTCATGGGTGTCAGTGACAGAAATAGTGCCGCTGCACTTCGTGCATTTTTTAAACCCAGAAGCGGGCTTTTCCATGAGGAAAAAGTTCTAGGCCTAAGGCCAAGAAGAAAATGCACTGAAGTGAGGAAAAACAGTAGGTTTTTTTTTTTTTGTTTTTTTTTAGAATAAAGAAAGAAAAGACCGGCGGTACCGGTCCAGCGCTGAGAAGGCAGACGCGCAACCAAAGAAATAAAATAAAATAAAGAAATTCTTCAGTGGTGACAGGAACACGACCTGCTGGCTCCGCGGAAAAGAAGAACTGGAGAGAGGCGGTTAGGAAAGGCGGGAAGGCAGCGCGCAGGCGCTGTGGGATGCTTCCAAAAGCCTTCCTTTGGACGCTGGGGAGCGTTCCCGCGCAGGCTCCGTCGGTACCGACGATACCCATATGTGAAGACTCATTCCTGCTTGTTCCTGGAGATAATATCTCGACAGATACAGATATATATATAACATATAGATATATGAGAATATATCTATAGTGAGATATGAAGGGCATAAAATACACACAAATGATAGACATAGACATCTGTAAGATGTGTGCTATAAGTATGAATATATAGGCCTCTATATGGAATTCTGCAATGAAGGAGACAGAGATATGCCTACAAAAAGGTATTCACATAGGAAAATGTGGAGAGGAAAGATTCATCTAATAACAAGAAGGTGGAACCTACTTGAGAAGATATATAGAGAATCAATTCCCACTGGTTATGGCTACAGGGATGCTGGGTAGTAGAATAACCAGGATGGTTACGTGAAAAGCAGAGGATGATATCAGTCTGCAGCCAGCAAGTCCCGAGTATTCTAGAACTCTAGCATGGTAAGTGAACAGAAGACGCATAGGAATGAGATACCATGCTGACCTGCTTAAGGGCAAAAAGGTATCATGCGTTCTTACCATGAGGACGAGCTGGAAGGAGAAAACATATTCCCTATTGGAAATACTTTGGACCAAAGCAGGGAATTAGCAACTCCTTAAGCTTTCACGTAAGAGGAGGCCTATGTCCTTTATATTAAAAAGGAGAACTTTTCTAGTCATGGGAGACATGACTGAAAAAGCCTTTTTCAACCATCTAGTATAGCTGTTGGAGAAAAAGCCCCCCATGCTCTCTAGCAAGGGCCCTTAGTGGAGAGCTGCTCTGTAGAATTGCAGAGAGCATGATGCAGGAGAATGAGGAGATAGAACTGGCTGCAGGAGAGCCAGTACCTATGTCAACTATGCTGCCAAACCCAGGGGAATGGAGATGGCAGAAAGAGAAGACAATCCAACAAGCTTGTAGTGAAAATATTTCCAAGACAGATGACAGCACTGACTTGGAGCCAACTACTAAGACCAGACAGAATGTTAGTGGAGGACAAATCTGGTTGCTGATGGACAAGAACCAGTGGGCCAAACATTAAGGCTCCTGCATTGGCAGCTGCTTGCCAGACAGCAGAAGAATGGTACTGTTTAAAAACAGAAAGAACAGACAAAACAAGAGTAGAAAACTCTGGACGTGTCTGATGAACTGCTTCAAAGCAAGATTGAAAAAGAGGAGTCAACTCAGAGAAGAGAACTCCACACTGGAAAAGTAAGAAAACTAGAGAGGCTGAAGAAAAAGCCCTCCAGTGAAGCAATACCGCTCTTACAGAGGAAAAACCTGGTAAGAGGGTAAAGAGAATGGAGCTGAAGAAAACTTACAAAGTAGTAAGTTTATAGAAAGGAAAAAAGATATGCTGGCACAGGAAACTATCGTTTGATAGTGGATAGACCTCTTTCACTAGCAGGAAAAATAGGAGAACCCTGTGACCTAGAAGCATGAACATCCTGACAGCTCATAGAACACAGAAAGAATGGATGTCTTTCGGGAAGAGATCCATGTTTAGGATTTAGAATGACAGCAGTAGATTGCATCTATTGAGAAGAAGCAACTGCAAATTCTAATTCCAAGATTCACAAGCATCTGATTGATTGATCAGAAACCCTGTGGTTGCTGGGTTTGCTGAGCCTGGTGTGAGGTTGAACTCTGCAGACCAGGACGATGCTTCCCCTGTTTGGGAACATCTGTATGATGGGCAGATGATGCAAAAAACCTTCTTCTCCTATGGGAAGAAAGTTTGGCAGGACATTTCCTACCTACTGGGACAGAAGAAGGTGCAGAACAGCCCTTAGGAACAGGTAAGTCAGTGGAGAACTGAGTAACCTGACGTAAAGACTCCTTGTTGAAAAGATTGTCTCCAGTGCAAGGAGTATGTCCCAGTCTGTGCTGTGCCCACTTGTCCAAGTCTGAAGCTTGGAGTCAGGCTCTACGTCGTGCCCCTATAGTTATAGCAGAAGTCCTGCTAACAGACTCAAAAGAGTCTAGGGTAGCACGAGTAAGAAACCAAGAGATATTCTGGAGGTGCTTGAGCAGTGAAGAATAGTCTGCACTCTTGGACTCTGGAAGGGAAGGAGTCAAAAGATGTAATTGCTTTGTGACCTCCTCAAGAGATAGACTCATATAGAAAATATATGAGAGAATTCTTGCAGAAAGCATAGATGTCTGGAAGGTTTGACATCCAAAGGCATCAAGTGTCTTAGATTCACGACCTGGCGGATAAGAAGAGTGCTTTTTCTTGCTCTTTACCCGCCTCACTGCTGATTCCACAACTATGGAATGATGAGGAAGTTGAGTCTTTTGAAACCCTGGAGAGGGGGGCACCTGATATAAGAGATCAGTTGCTCTGGAAGGTGGGGGTACCCTTAAGGGTGTTTCCCACATTCCTAGAAGGAGATCCTGCAAGGAATGATGCAAAGGAAGCATTATGTTCTCCTTTGCTTTGGTAGAGAGAGAGCCCTGTGCAGGATCATGTCTTGGGATAGGAATGGCAAGAGATCTTGCTATATCCAGGAGGAAACTCTATAAAGAGGGTTCACCAACAGGAATTTCCCTTGGACAGGTTAGATCTGAAGAACTAGCCTGAGCACCGACAGAGCTATCCAGATATATAGGAATAGAAGATCCTGCACAGTGCAGTGTGGAATGCTTAAAGGATGGTCGCCGGTACTGGCTGTCAGGAGCAGCGACGGTCATTACCACATTGTCCATGCCAGGTATCGACTCCAAGCTTGGCATAGAAGGGAGCGATCCTGTTGAAAAAGCATGGTAGGAGTTGGCCACGATGCTACTGTGGATACCGGTACCGATGCCAATATCGGTACTGATGTCGGAGTCAAGCCCGACAAAGACATCGGAGCAGTCATCGGTGACAGTTCAATCGGTACCGAGGTAACCGAAAAACTCCGGGTGCCATCCTCGGTACCGAGCCACCGGTATCGATCGGTATCGGTACCAAAGTGTATTGGTACCGAGTCTTCCAGACTAGAGAGCGATTCTAAACTCGGCATCGATAAGCGAAGCATGGAAGGCACCGACCGTAAGGGTAATGAGGACATCGGTACCGACTTCGGTACCATGTCTGATACCGGTGAATGAAGGTCAGCTAGTAGCAACTCAATCGGCCTCGGGGGAATCGAGAGTTGCGGATCCGAATCATCGGAACCGAGCCTTCGGTACCACCGAAAGCCGGTACCAAGGCGAGTCGGTACCCAGTCCTCCAGACTGGAGATCGATTCCAGACTCGGCATCGAAGGAAGCGAGGCTATCGATGCACGTCTGGAGGGTACCGACGTCGGTGGTAGTATCGGTGCTGGTACCGATAATGAAAGTTCAGTCTGGAGTGTATCCACCGGTCCCGAAGGCACCGAGGACGCCAGATGACCATCCCTGGTGAGTAGTGTTTCATCCAACACCAGTGCCGATGTCGGGGTATCGGTACCGCTCGAAGCGGATGCCACCACCGGACACGGTTCAGGTATGTTCTGTGAGGGGTGAACCCCAGGAACAACCTGAAACCCCTGAAAGGCTTTTGAAACCGAAGACTCCCACCGGGGTTTCGAAGCCAGTAGGCCCTCGAGGGCAAGGCCGGAGCCGTCTACATGCTGTGCATGAGACCTACCACTCGAGGGCTGGCTAGTCTTAACAGACTGTTTGTGGGTTACCTGACCCTGTGTAGAAGAAGAAGGTGACGGTGCCCCGAAGCTGGAGGGAAACTGTGTATCGAGGGACCTCGATATTGAAGACCTCTTCTCACCAAACTGTTGTCAGGACCCAAGCAGGTTAGACACCGACTTCGAGGGTCTAAAAATAAAGATTGTACCGCCAGAGTTTGAACATTTCTTGGAGAAAGTGGCTGGCGGTTCCATGAAGGAAAAAGAAGAGGCCTAAAAGGCCTAAGACACCGTGGGACACTATGAAGAAAAAATATTCCCTGAAAAAGGAAGATTTTACAAGAAAAGAAAAGAAAACACTGCCAGTACTGGTAGCGTCGGGAAGACAGCCACGACCACAAGAAAACTAAAGAAATAAAACAAGAATTTTCTGCGGTGACAGGAGGACGTCCTGCCGGCTCCGCGGAAAAACGAAAACTGAGGAGAGGCAGTTGGGAAAGGCGGGAAGGCAGCACGCAGGCGTGGTGGGATGCTTCCAAAAGCTCTTTGATTGGACGCTGGGAAGCGTTCCCGCGCAGACTCCATTGGTACCGACGTACCCATATGTGAAGATTCATTCCTGCTTGTTCCTGGAGATTGCCTATCAACACAACTATAATTCAAGTATATGCCCCAACAGCTGCAGAAGAGAATGAAATTGAAGAGTTCTATGAACAAGTACAAGCTGAAATTGACAGAACATGCAAACAGGATATCCTGATAGTCATGGGTGACTGGAACGCAAAAGTTGGCAACAAAGAAGGCGGCAAAGTAGTTGGAGAATATGGACTTGGCAACAGAAATGAACCTGGAGAAAGACTGATATAATTCTGCAAGACCAATGATCTATTCATCTCAAACACCTTCTTCCAGCAACACAAGCGGCGACTGTACACATGGACTTCACCCAATGGATTGTATAAAAATGAAATTGACTACATCTGTGGAAGTCAACGATGGAAAAGCTCTATAACATCAACAAAGACAAAACCTGGAGCTGACTGTGGAACAGATCATCAACTACTAGTATGCAAACTCAAGCTAAAGTTGAAAAAGAGCAAACCACTCATGAATGCAGCAAAATATGACCTTGAGAATATACCACTGGAATTTAAAGACTGCCTGCAAAATCGATTTGCTACTTTAGATACAAATGACAGAGCTCCGGAAGAGTTATGGAATGACATCAAGAAGGTTGTGTTGGAAGAAAGCGAGAAGTCTCTACAAAAGGTGAAAAAGCAAAAACGGTCAAAATGGATGATGGAAGAAACTCTGAAAATTGCCCAGAAACGCAGAGAAGCTAAAGCCAGAGGAGAAAGAAAGACAATCACAGAACTCAACAGAGATTTCCAACGTGCAGCAAGACAGGACAAGGAAAAATACTACAATGACACTTGCAAGGAAATAGAAGCAGAAACTATTAGAGGAAGAACAAGATTGACTTTCCTGAAGCTACGAAAGTTAAAGAAAAAGTTCCAGCCTCAAATTGGAATGTTACAAGATGCTCAAGGTTCTATGTTATTTATTTATTTTATTTATTTAACATTTCTTCTATACCGCGCTATTATAATCAGCGCGGTGTACATCGAACAAAAACATACTACAATGCATACAAGCAACATTGAGTTTACAATGAACAGGAAATTAAACATGGGATAAACTGGGAAAACTATGTACAAGTTAACTCGATACTATGTACAATACGCTAACTCATTTGGATGTTGCATGTGCTTTTGTGGGTAGATGGTACACGTATGATGATTAGCGGTTGGGCTTATGTGTAGGCTGACCATTTTCTGTTTGTATTAAGGTGCTAGGGCGGCTTGGGCATGTGGGAAGCTTGCCGGGTGTGTGTTTGCCTCGGATGGTTTCTGGGTAGCATTTTGTGAACAGATGGTGTTTCAAGGCTTTTCTGAATAGGACTAGGCTTTTGATGCCACAGATTTCATGGGGAAGGGCATTCCAGTTTAAAGGAGCAAATATAGAGAAAGCCCTGTTGGAGGTAGCCTTTGTACACTTAGTCATCATCTTGGGGACTACTAAGGTGTTCATTGCAGTAGGCCTCCTGTTTCTATTTTCCAGGGTACCGTGGATTAGCTTGCTGATGGGCGTAGGGGGGTAGTTATTTAGGGCTTTGAAAGTAAGGACTAATGACTTGTATTGGAGTCTGGCATGTAAAGGTAGCCAATGCACATCTTTCATGATAGGCGTTATGTGGTCAGATCTTGACGATCCAGAAAGGACTCGCTCAGCTGCATTCATAGCTAGGCGGAGCGGATTTAAGGTTGATTGTGAGAGACCATGGAAGATGATGATAGCGAAATCCAGATGTGGGAGGACTAATGCCTGGAAGGTTGTTCGGTAGTCGGTGAAATCCAGTAGGGGGCAGAGGTGACGTAGAGTTCTGATCTTATGATATATTGCCTTTGTGACGTTATGTTTTGTGATGTTGTGATGTTGAATGATGTTCAAGAAAATCAAGAAATGTTGTGATGTTGAATGATGCTGAGAAGATCAAGAAAAGGTGGAAGGAATATACAGAGTTTTTATATGATAAAGATCAAGTGGACCAACAGTCGTTTCAATCTGTACCTTATGATCGGGAACCATTGGTGACGAAAGAAGAAGTTGAAGCAGCATTGAAAGCCTTATCAAAGAACAAAGCACCAGGTATTGATTGCATTCCTAAAGAAGTATTGCAGCAATCTGATGCAGCTGTTACCATACTTACAAGGCTCTGCCAAGAAATATGGAAGAAAACATCATGGCCAACTGACTGGAAAAGATCTGTGTTTATATCAATACTAAAGAAAGGTGATCCAACTGACTGTGGAAATTATTGAACAATCGCTCTGATCCCACATGCCAGCAAGATTCTACTGAAGATTATTCAAAAGAGACTACAACCATACCTGGAACAAGAACTACCTGAAGTGCAAGCAGGGTTCAGGAAAGGGCGAAGAACGACAGACACCATTGCGGATGTGAGATGGATCCTTGAAAAGACTAAAGAATACCAAAAGGATATCTATTTGTGCTTTATCGACTACAGCATGGCTTCTGACTGTGTAAACCATGAGAAACTCTGGGCCACATTAAGAAGCATGGGTATACCAGAACACCTGATCGTTCTCTTGCGCAATCTGTACATTGATCAAGAAGCAACAGTTCGAACAGAACAAGGAGAAACAGAATGGTTTAAAATAAGCAAAGGTGTAAAACAAGGCTGCATACTTTCCCCCTACCTGTTTAAGTTATATGCAGAACAAATCATCAGAGAAGCAGGATTGTATGAAGACAACAGAGGTGTGAAGATTGGTGGAAGACTCATTAACAACCTTCGCTATGCTGATGATACGACATTACTGGCTGAAAGTGAAGATGATCTGAAACATTTGCTTCTCACAATCAAAGAACATAGTCTCAAAATGGGCCTGCACCTTAATGTAAAGAAGACAAAGATCATGACAACTGGCATAATCAACAGGTTCATCATTGAAGGAGAAGAAATTGAAATTGTGAACAACTTTAACCTACTTGGATCAACTATCAATGAAGAAGCAACAAGCAGTCAAGAAATCAAACGACGCATTACTCTTGACAGAATGGCTATGAAAGACCTAGATAAGATTCTCAAGAGCAGAGATGTCTCTCTCCATACAAAGATTCAACTTGCTCAAGCCATGGTATTTTCAATAACATCATATGGATGTGTAAGCTGGACAGTAAAAAAAGACAGACAGGAAGAAAATTGATGCCTTTGAATTATGGTGCTTGCGGCGAATACTGTGTATACCATGGACTGCCCGAAGAACAAACCAGTCGGTACTAGAGGAGATCAAACCTAAGCTTTCTTTAGAAGCTCAGATGACAAGACTTTGACTTTAATACTTTGGACACATCATGCGAAGAGAGAGATCATTAGAGAAAGACATCATGCTTGGCAAGATAGAAGGTCAATGCAAAAGAGGAAGGACAGCAATGAGATGGATCGATACAATAACAGCAGCTACGGGTACCAGTCTGTCAACAATGAGCCGCCTGACTGAAGACCGAACACAATTTAGGATAGCTATCCAGAGGGTCGCCATGAGTCGACTCAGACTCAACGGCACTTAATAACAACAATCCAGCTAGCTTCTGCTGCCCAACAAAGATCTTCATTTCACCCATACGAGCTTACTCAGGGTCAAAGAGTGATGTGATCATTTCCTGAGGCTTCTTCTCCCGTTTGGTAAAATGCTGAGATTTGCATGACTGGTTGATCTTTCTTTATCTTCAAGATTGTATCTATAGAGTAGGATCCTTTTTGTGCAATTTTAGACCTGTTGAGGTGTCAATGTTGATAAGTTTGAGATACTGAATGATTGTAGGAGTGTATTAATACTTTTTAAGTGATATCGTAGTTACTCACCTGTAACAGGTGATCTCCAGGAACAGCAGGAGTAAGTCTTCACATATGGGTATCATCAGTACCGACGGAGCCTGCGCAGGAACGCTCCCCAGCGTCCAATAGGAAAGCTTTTGGGAGCATCCCACAGCGCCTGTGTGCTGCCTTCCCGCCTTTCCAACTCTCCCTCTTCAGTTGAGTTTATAGCTGAGACCAAAGGAGAGAACAGACAAAGAGAGAGAGATAGATAGAGACAACTCCTAGGGGAGGTCGGTGGGTTGTGAAGACTTATTCCTGCTGTTCCTGGAGATCACCTGTTACAGGTGAGTAACTATGCTATCTCCAGGAACAAGCAGGAATGTAGTCTTCACATATGGGACTTCCCAGCTGAGAGATGCCAGGGGGGTGACCACAGCAAGCTGCGAACCCCAGGTGAGATGGGTCATGCTTCCACCCATGGATCTCTGGCATCGAAACCCGGGACGGCGGGTAGGAGTTGTATACTAAGTCTGAAAGAGATGCTGGAGCACAGCCTGACAAAACGAGGCATCCCGACGGGGGTCCTTGTCTAAGCAATAGTAGGCTGTAAAGGTGTGTACCGAAGCCCAAGTGGCTGAACTACAGATGTCATCAATGGACACAGAACGAAGATTAGCCATTGAGGCTGCCATTGCTCTCACATTGTGAGCTGTGACATGGCCTTCGAGAGAAAGTCCCTTACTCTCATATGCAAAGGATATGCAATTTGCAATCCATCTAGAGAGAGTTCTTTTGGAAACTGGAAGTCCCAAATGACTAGAATCAAAAGCAACAAAAAGCTGAGAAGATTTTCTATGTTGCTTAGTTCTTTGAAGGTAAAATTCTAAAGCTCTTTTACAATCTAAGGTATGAAGATTCCTTTCTGCATTAGAGGCATGAGGCCTAGGGAAAAATACAGGAAGGTAAAATGCTTGGTTTAAATGAAAAGGTGAAATCACCTTTGGCATAAAGTGAGGATGAGTCCTAAGAACTACCATATCATGGTGAAATCTTGTATAAGGAGGATCCGCCACTAAAGCCTGTAACTTGTTAAAACCCAAGAGAATTGTGGAAAATTGCAAGAGGATCTTGATAAATTGGAAGACTGGGCATCAAAATGGCAGATGAAATTTAATGTGGACAAGTGCAAAGTTATGCACCTAGGGAATAACAACCCAAACTATGGTTACACGATGCAAGGTTCCACATTAGGAACCACTACCCAGGAAAAAGATTTAGGCGTCATTGTGGATAGCATGTTAAAACCCTCGGCCCAGTGTGCAGCGGCAGCCAAGAGAGCAAATAGAATGCTAGGTATCATAAGGAAATGAATGGAAAATAAAACAAAAGATATTATAATTTATTTTATTTATTTATTTAGTATACACTTGTATACCGCTACTTCCAGCGATCAGTAGCGGTTTGATTACAGATTGGTAAATGTCAAATCATGACAGAAATGTAGGGGTATACACACATAGATTAGAGGGTAAGGCACAGCACACAGAAATAGGGTCTTAAGGATAGGCGTTAGAATTTACATATTTACATTTTTACAGGAGAGGAGTTAGAACTTACATATATACATATATACATTTTTACAGAGCAGAATTCATGTTTTATTTGCGTCATCTTGAAGTCCAGTGGGATTTACATCGAATTGAATGCCTCTATATCGTTCCATGGTGAGACCGCACCTTGAATATTGCGTGCAATTCTGGTCGCCGTATCTTAAAAAGGATATAGTGTTATTAGAAAAGGTTCAGAGAAGAGCCACCAAAATGGTAAAGGGGATGGACGGATACTCCTATGAAGAAAGGCTAAAAAGGTTAGGGCTCTTTAACCTGGAAAAGAGACAGCTGAGGGGAGATATGATAGAAGTCTACAAATTAATGAAAGGAGTGGAACGGGTAAACATAGATCGATTGTTTACGTTATCAGAATATAGAAAGACTAGGGGACATGCAATGAAGCTACAGGGTAAACTACCGTATTTAAGACTAATAAAAGAAAACATTTTTTCACTCAACGTGTAATCAAACTCTGGAATTTGTTACCGGAAGATGTAGTAAAGGCTGTTAGTGTAGCTGGGTTTAAAAAAGGTTTGGACAAGTTCCTGGAGGAAAATTCCATAAGCCATTATTAAGAAGGGACCCAGGATATCAATGCTTGACCCAGTACAAGCATTGCGGAACCTGTGTCTTTTGGGGAAACTGCTAGGTACGTATGACCTAGATTGGCCATTGTTGGAAACAGGATACTGGGCTTGATGGACCTTGGTCTGACCCAGTATGGCATATCTTATGTTCTTATGTTATGTTCTTATGAACTCACTGATGCGTCTTGCAGAAGTAAGGGCAACTAGGAAGATGAACTTCCAAGAAAGAAACTTTAGAGCTGTAGTGGCTAAAGGCTCAAAGGGCGGTTTCATGAGCTGCCTGAGAACAAGATTCAGATCCCATGCCACCGGCGTTGGCTTAAGGGGAGATTTTGTTAAAAGTAAACCTCTCAAATCTCGCTACGAGTGGATGAGAGGAAATAGGTTGTCCATTCAGAGGTTCGCGAAAAGCAGCAATGGCACTAAGATGGGCCCTTACTGAATTGGTCTTAAGACCAGAATCTGATAGATGGAGTAGATACTCCAGAAGCGATTCAACAGGCACTGTATGGGGGTTACGTCCCCTTTGAGAACACCATACAGAGAATCTCTCTTCCACTTAAAGGTGTAGGATCGCCTTGTGGAAGGCTTCCTGGAAGCCACAAGGATATCCTTTACCTGTTGAGATAGGCTGATATCCGGGAATCCTAGGCTTTCAGTAACCAGGCCCTGAGGAGCAGGGGACTGGGGATTCGGGTGCAATAGCGCCCCATTTTCCTGGGAAAGAAGATCTGGAGCATATCCCAACTCCAGAGGTGTGGCTTGAGAGAGACACAGAAGCAGAGAATACCACGTCTGCCGTGGCCAACGTGGAGCTATGAGTATCATATGTCCTCTGAAGGTTGAACAAAGTTTTGGGAATGAGGGGAATGGGTGGGAAGGCATAGAGGAAGTCCTAACCCCAATGGAAGAGGAAAGCATCCCTTGCCTGACAGTTTTGAGCCTGAATTCTGGAACAGAATCGGGGAAGTTTGGCATTCTGTGAACTTACAAAGAGATCTATATCTGGTGTTCCCCAGATTCGAAACACTCGAGCAAGCTGGTCTGAGTACAGAGACCATTCGTGTGGCAGCAGTATTCGACCGAGTTTGTCTGTCCAAAGATTTTGAATGCCCGGAAGATATACCACTAGAAGGTGGATTTGAAGCTCTCTGCCGAGGGCCCATAGTCGCAAAGCTTCGTTGCATAACGACAGAGCGCCTGTTCCACCCTGCTCGTTCACACAGAACATGGCTACTTGATTGTCGGTCTGGACCAGAACTGTCTTGTAGCTGAGATGGGCCTGAAAAACTCGGACAGAATGGAAAATGGCTCTGAGCTCTAGAAGGTTTATGTGAAGACAAGACTCCTGTGGGGTCCACAGACCTGAGTTGATAGATCGTACAAGTGAGCCCCCCAACCCAACTTAGACGCATCTGTTCTTAGGGTGGTTTGGCATAGAGGCTGCTGGAAAGGAGAACCCACGAGGTTTTCCAGTGACTGCCACCATTGCCGGGACAAAATGAGACATGTAGAGTTTCTGATTTTGTCCGTTAGCCGACCCGAGGCCTGTGTGCACTGGGAGGATAAGGTCCTCTGGGCTGCGAGCATATGAAGGCGAGCATAGAGAATCACATGGACAGTGGATGCCATATGTCCCAGAAGCTGAAGCATCTCCCGAGCAGTCAGGAAGACCTTCATAGCTGCTTGGGAGGCCAGCTGTACTATACGAAGACAACGTGGCTGTGGCAGGAAAGCCCTTGACTGCCTTGTGTCTAGACAAGCCCCCATCAATTCTAGAGACTGAGAAGGGGTGAGATGAGATTTTGGGAGGTTTATGACCAGTCCCAAGTATCGAAGGATTCACATGGTACGAGAAAGAGCAAAGCTGACTTCTGGAGCTGTTGATGCTCGAATGAGCCTGTCGTCTAAGTAGGGGAAGACGAATATTCCTAGAGTTCTCAGGAATGCTGCTATTACTGCCATGCATTTTGTGAAGACTCTTGGGGCAGAAGCCAGACCGAAAGGAAGAACCTTGTATTGGAAGTGTCTTCCCTGGAAAAGGAATCAAAGGAATTTCCTGTGATCTGCATGGATGAGAATATACATATATGCATCCTTTAGATCTAGAGAACATAGCTAGTCCTGACTCTGAAGGTATGGCCGGAGTGTTCCGAGGGAGATCATTTTGAATTCTTCCCAGAACAGATACTTGTTTAATTCTCTGAGGTCTAGTATAGGCCTGTGTCCCCCTGTTTTCTTTGGGATGAGAAAGTAGGGGGAGTAGAACCTGGTACCCTGTTGGGGTATGGGTACCTCTTCTATTGCTCCTTGAGCAAGAAGTAATGCGATCTCTTGACCCAAGAGACTGGTGGCAGGGACCCGAGAATTGAACTGTCTTATAATTGTAGGAGGGGGCATACTGTGAAAATGAAGTCTGTACCCCTCTCGTACAATGGACAGGGTCCAGTTTTCTCATGCTATTTATTGCCATCTTCTGGCAAAATGGCATAACCTGCCCAGGATTGTAAGGGGTTCTGGACCTTTCAGGGGGCAAAAAGACTAAGTACTCTAGGAAGGAGTCAAAGCCCCTGAGGAGGCTGAGTCTGTTGAGCCGGTTGAACTCTTGGAACTTGTGGCTTCTTCTACTGTCTGCTCTGTTGTTGCCCCCTCTGGGGAACATGAACCGGGCAGTGTCCCTCATGGGTGTAAGATGGGTAAAATTTCTTTTTCTTGAAGAAAAAGGGTTTCTTGACTGACTTTTTCTTTGCTGGGCTGTCAGTAGACTTTGATAGTCTGTTCAAGGTAGTATTTTCAGATTCAATCTGATTGGCCTTCTCTTGCCAATCCTTGCCGAAGAGATTTTCTCCTGTGCAAGGAATGTTTCCCAGTTTATCTTGCACCCATTGCTCTAAGTCTGATGCTTGAAGCCAGGCAATACGACATGCACCAATGGAAATAGCAGAGGTTCTGCTAATGCATTCAAAGCAATCAAAGGTTGCATGGTTTACAAATTTAGAGACATCCTGGGCATGTTTGACCAGAGTAAGGAATTCCCCCCTTTTTTCCTCAGTGAGAAGAGGGCTCATGAGCTCCAAGTCACCTGTAACTTCTTTGAGGAACATTCCCATATAGAGAATGTAGGAGCTAATCCTGGCTGCCAGCATGGAGGATTGGAAAAATAGACGCACAAATGCATCGAGCATCCTCGATTCACGGCCCAGAGGATTGGAAGAATGTGTTTTAGCACTCTTAATCCTACGCATCACCGATTCTACTACCATTGAATGGTGTGGTAACTGAGTCTTTTGAAAGCCAGGACAGCTTGGAACTCGGTACATGGTATCGAGTCGTCGAGAGTGTGGAGACACCGTTAAAGGAGTTTCCCCACATTCTTAGCACAAGATCATTCAAGATTCTGTGAATGGGCAGAGTAACTGCCTCTTTAGCAGCCTTAGGATACTGAAGAATTTCTAATTCTTCTGCTCTGGGTTCCTTCTCTGGAGTCACCGTGATTGCAAGAACCATATTTTTATTTATTTATTTAACAGTATTTCTAAACCGCCTTATCATAATAATCAAGGTGGTATCACAGCAAACAATCTGGTAGTGTGAGTGTGTTATACATGCAGTGAGGGTGAGGATTTTGTTGAGTGTGTGTTGTATTGTGTGCTAGATTGGTTTGAGCTATGTACAATGTGGGCTATATACAGTGGTGCTAAAGACATTTATATACATACAGTGTTAGGCGGTAACATGTGCTGTTATACAGACAATTAGGTTATGTGATGTGACCATAGTGTTCTATGAACAGCATGGTTTTCAACTGTTTTCTGAAGTCTTTGAGGTCTGTGGTTGCCCTCAAGTCGTCCGGTAGTTTGTTCCATATTGTTGGAGCAGCCATGGATAGTGCTCTGTCTGTTGTGTCCTTGCGTGTGTGTTTGTATTCACATGGGGTGCTGACTCGGTTGTGTGTTTGTTTTCTTCTAGGACGTATGCTGGTGTCTGGTTGTATGAGGGTGTGCAGGCTGTTGGCTGATGTGTGCTGTTTTATCTTGAATAGGTTTATGATAGTTTTGTATCTGATGCGTGCACCGATTGGAAGCCAGTGTAAGTCCTTCAAGGTGGGTGTGATGTGCTCCTGTCTTGCAGTTCCGGATATGATTCGTGCTGCTGTGTTTTGTGCCAGTTGGAGTGGTTTGATGGCTTGTTTCGGTAGTCCAAGGTATATCGGATTGCAGAAGTCCAGTAGTGGGGTTATCAGTGCTTGACAGACGGTACGGAAGTGTTCTGGGGCGAGTAGTGGTTTCAGTCTCCTGATGATTCGCATCTTGTAGTAGGCTTTTTGGATGGTCTTGTCTATGTGTGGCTTGAGATTGAGTTTATTGTCCAGGGTAACCACGAGGTATCTCACTTCTGACCTTATTGGTATAGTAGTGCTTTGTATCTTTATATTTGGTGGGTGTATGAAGCTTTGGTTCCGAGTGATGATTAAAGCTTCGGTCTTGTTGTAGTTTATTGCGAGGTTGTTGTTTTGACACCAACTGGTCATTTGGGTAAGGCAGTCTGTTATCTGAAATCCTGGAAGGACATGTCTTCTGGAGGAGACATTCTGCGTTGAGGAAATGGAGATGGATCCTCTGGAAGAATAGCTCTAGTACTGGCAGAGTCATCAGAGTCATCAGAATTGGATGATTTGAAGTACCTCTGCGCCGGGTGTTCTTGCAACGCACGGTACCAGTATCGCTCAAAGTCGGTATCTGGGTGTCTCGGTACCGATCCGTCGATACCTGAGATAGACTCAAGTATACCCGCTGAGGCACTTGGTACCGGTACCGATACCTGTGGAACAATCTGTAGCGGTCTTATCGGTACTGAAGCTGCTAAGAGGGACACTAGACTGCGTTCGATAGAAAGGATTCTGTGATCCATTGCTCCTGAAGATGCCTGGGTGTCGGTACCGGTGGAAGCGGCTATGACCCAAGAACATGGCATCAGTAGTTCTGCAGAGGTGGAAGCCTCTGGAACATTCTGGAGCCCCATTAATGCTTTGGAGACCGAGGTTCTCCAGTCGGGGCCATTTTGCCAGTGAACTTTCCTCGAGGGCAACGCCAGTGGCATCTCAAGACTTGGAAGGAGATCTACCCTTTGAGGACCGGCCAGTCTTAGACTTAAGTTTAGTTACCTGAGATCCATGGGAGGAAGATGAAGCCCTGGAAGACGTCGATGCAACTGACATTGTATCTGCGTCAAAAAGGGTACCGAGTTTTGCAGCTCTATTCTGCAGGCCCCTCTTGGTCATCTTTCTGCAGGAGAGACACTCCAATGGAGAATGTTCAGTACCTAAACACTTAAGACACCATTCATGGGTGTCGGTGACAGATATGGTACCGCCACATTTAGAACATTTCTTGAAACCACTAGCTGGTTTCTCCATGTCTGAAGAAAAATGGGCCTAGTGCCCAAAATGGCGCTTAGCCCCGAGAGGGGAAAGGCCCCTGAAAGAAAAATCTTTTAGAAAGCTAGGTGTTTTTTTGAAAAAGAAGAAAAGAGAACCGGTGGTACCGGTAGGCGTCGAATGAAGGCAGACGCGACCACAAGAAACAAAAGAATAAGGATAAATGTTTCTGCAGTGACAGGGTATGCGTCCTGTCGGCTCCGTGGAAAAAGAAAAACTGAAGAGGGAGAGTTGGAAAGGCGGGAAGACAGCATGCAGGTGCTGTGGGATGCTCCCAAAAGCTTTCCCATTGGACGCTGGGGAGCGTTTCCGCGCAGGCTCCGTCGGTACCGACGATACCCATATGTGAAGACAACATTCCTGCTTGTTCCTGGAGATACTTTGCTCCCACTGCAGTTATTTGATTTACAGTAAACATATTGAGATTTTTAAGTCTGTCCCCATATGCCTTGTGATAAAGCTAACGGACCATTTTAGTAGCCATCCTCTGCAGTCTCCATCCTGTTTATATCCCTTTGAAGGTGTGGTCTCCAGAATTGCATACAATACTCCAAATGAGGTCTCACAAAAAATTTAGGCAGAGACACTATTACCTCCTTCATCCTTCTAGCATTCCTCTCATCCTTCTGGCTTTTGCCATCGCCTTCTATACCTGTTTAGCCACCGTAAGATCATCAGAAACAATCACCCCCAGGTCTCACTCTTATTTGATGGATGGAAGTACTTCACCCCTTATATACTTTACTGTTCCTTTGGATTTTTGCAGCCCAAATGCATAGCCCTGCATTTTTTAGAGCTAAATCTCAGCTGCCAAATTCTCTACCATTCTTCAAGCTTTGCTAGATCCCTCCTCATGCTATCTACTCCTTCCTGGGTATCTACTCTATTGCAGATTTTGGTATCATCTGCAAAGAGCCAAACTTTATTAAACAAAAATGCTAAAAAGACTCTGACAAAGGACAGATCCCTGTAGCACACCACTAGTAAATCTAAGAGAGCTCCATTTAACTATACCCTTTGTTGCTGCCCACTTAACCAATTTCTAACCCAGTCAGTCACTTTAGGGTCCATCCCTACTGCACTCAATTTATTTATAAGTCACCTGCACAGAATGGTGTCAAGGCGTTACTGAAATCTAAGTAACACCACATTTAAGGCTCTCCCTCAGTCCAACTCTCTGCTCGCCCAGTCAAAGAAATTAATTAGATATGTTTGACGAGACCTGCCTCTAGTAAAAACCATGCTGTCTCGGATCCTGCAATCCACTGGACTCCAGAAAACTCACTATCCTCTATTCTAGCAGACTTTTCATTAATTTACTCATCACAGAGGTCAGACTAACTGGCTTGTAGTCCCCAACCTCATCCTTACTTCAAGCTTTTGTGTTAAGGGAACACACGTTCCTTTCTCCAGTCCTCTAGGGCCACTCCCAACTCTAAATAAGCATTGGAAAGGTCAGACATTAGAGCCACTAGATATTCCCCAAGTTCCTTCAATACACTCTAAAATATATCCCCATCTGGCTCCATCATTTTATCTACTTTTAGTCTAGCTAGCTCCTCAGAAACAGAGACTTCAGAAAGCCATTCAAAATCCCCCTCACTTCTGTTCCTATTTGTGGATGTTTTCTGAGGTCCTGCTCCTGTCCCTTCATCTGTGAACACAGAACAAAAATATTTGTAAGCAATTCTGCTTTATCTTCATCAGCTTTTACATATTCCTTCCCGTCACCCTTCAATTGGACAATACTACCTCTCACATTTCCTCCTCTCACTAACATATCTGAAAAATGTTTTGTCCTCCATTTTACTGCATTGGCTAATTTTTCTTCCATTTGTATCTTTGCTTTCCTGACACCTTTCCTAGCTTCTTTTAGCTTTCCAAAAATTGATGCTTGTTTTCCTCTTTCTGTGATTTCTTATATTTTATGAAGGCCATCCTTTTTCTTCACCTTTTCAGCTACTTCTTTTGAGAACCATAGTAGCTTCATTTTCCATTTATTTACTTTCTTAACAAAAAGGTTTGTTGCCCTTAAAATACACCCTTTGATTTTGCTCACTGCTTTTCTACATCTCCCAGTTTTGCACAAGAACAATTGACAAAAAAGCCTTCTGTTAAATATGAGCACCTTAGGAAAATAAAAAGCAGAAGAAACTGTAAAAAAATACAACCATTGGAAGAAGTGAGTGCGAGAAGTCTGGGTAGGAAGGGAAGGGGGGAGGTAATGCTATTTTGTAAGAAAATCAAGGCTATATTCTGCTGTTGCATGTTGTCTTGGAAATTCTAAAAAAAAAGACAGTGTACCATAAGAGAAGACACACCAAAAAGACTGTATAATATTAACTTTCTCAGGAATATATGAAGCACCTTTTATGTGGATAATACATGCCAAGAGAAAAGATATTAAGTATCCTCAATTTTTTATAGCTTCCTTATGTTTTTTTAAGGCAATTTGATAATATATACTTTTGTGAATAAAATTATACCATTTTGTGAACTTTCTTGAAGACTCAGAAGGTACAAAGAACATTCAGACTTCCACA
Source organism: Ichthyophis bannanicus (assembly GCA_033557465.1). Taxonomy (NCBI): domain Eukaryota; kingdom Metazoa; phylum Chordata; class Amphibia; order Gymnophiona; family Ichthyophiidae; genus Ichthyophis; species Ichthyophis bannanicus. Next base: position 124,096,975 of record CM066036.1, on the reverse strand, counting down.
TTTTGGGGAAAAAATTGAGAGTTTAACTACTGAGAAGGTAGGCACAAACACAATCACCAGGACAGAGACAAAAGCCAAGAAAAAGACAAACCACTGCATTTCTCTAAATAATCTATCTCACCTCAGCTTTCAGCTGTTCCCCTCCAGTCATAGCTTCAAGCTGCTCCATTGTCATCTCCTCTGTAATCTCTATTCCAGCCATTTTCTGTACCACCTCTTTCAAAATAAGCAAATCAAAGCTGAAGGAAAGAAAAAAGGAATAAGAATTTCAAAACAGTTGATTAAGCAGCATATGAAAACAGTTTGCAGCATTAAGGGAGTAATTTTATAAAGCTTTTCAACAAATAAGACCTGTTTTATACATAGAAAAGAGCTTTTATGAAATTGAACAACTGCATGTATATGTTAAAAATATTTGCCTACTTTTACTCAATCTAAATGTAGGTATTCCAGGAGGTGTAGCTTGGATATTACGGACAAGACTGTATACCTTCATAGCAGGTGAAAATTTGCACTACTGGGGCTTGATCTGGGAACCTATTTTACAAAGGCACACCCCTATGTTGCTTTTATAAAACAGACACCTTTTTGTACTTCTTACATAGGCATCCTGTTAAAAAAAAGTATTCCCCAAAGTTAACTGCTAACATATTTTACATAACCCTATTTGACCATAAATACAATTTAAAAATAAATGTGACGTTCAGGGAGTTTCAAACATTGTGTACAAAAAAAACAAAAAAAAAGAGAACCAGCAGCCATAAGAGATTTCAAATAAAAAAACAAATCACAATCAAATTCAGGTTTATAACTGCACTGTCACATAAACAAAACTTATGGATTTTCAGATATCAATTGTTTATTAGCACTAATAAAAAATATGGGCACAAGATGGGCAGGGTTATTTGTTTTGCTATAATTGAATAACTGTGGTCAGAAAGAAACAATGTAAATAGTTTTGAAAAGCAGCAAAATAGCAACTAATCAATGCTCATTAATTCATCAGAAGTCCCATGTACAGCAAAGGGGAAAAAGAATGTATGGTATTAAAACCAAGAAAACCTGTAATAATTAACATTATACTGGGGAGAAAGCGTAGTTACTCATCTGTAACAGGTGTTCTCCAAAGACAGCAGGAATCAATCCTCACATATGGGTGACGACAGCGCCAATGGAGCCCATGTGGAACATTTCCCCAGCTTTCAAAGAAAGCCTTTGGAACATGATACCACACATGCATGGTTCCCTTCCCACCCAAGGGTGCCATCTTACTAAGTCAGAAGACACAGCTAGGATGGCAGTAAAAAAATAACATGGTATGGAGGCAACTCCCAGGGAAGGAGGGAGGGTTGTGAGGACTGATTCCTGCTGTCCCTGGAGAACACCTGTTACAGGTGTGCAACTGTTTCTTCCAGGAAGAAGCAGGAAATCAGTCCTCACATATAGGACTCCCTAACTCCAGGCTGCCAAGGACAGAACCAGGACAGCACTAACGACAACCAATCGGGTAGCCATGAGTTGCAGAATGTGAGTCCCCACTGAGAGACTCTGCAAGACCCTAGCATCCAGCGACACTATCACTCCGGTAGTCTGAACATAGAAGGGTCAGAGGGCAGGAGTTGCCTACGCCCCGAGAATATTACAGAGTACTGCCTGACCAAAGGCACCGTCCCTGCGGGACTCACTCTCCAGGCAGTAGTGCGCCGTGAATGTATGAATTGAAGACCATTGTGCAGCCTTGCAGATTTCCATCAACGGCACTGAGCGGAGATTGGCCACCAACACGGCCATCACTCTCATGCGATGCGCTGTGTTCCAGTACTCGAGGGAGAGGCCAGCTCGCTCATAGGTGATGACAATACAGTCTGCCACCCAAGTGGACAGAGTTCGCTTAGTCACGGGGAGTCCCAGTCTGCTGGGGTCATAAGAATGAAAAGCTGAGGAGCTTTTTGATTGCCCTGGGTCCGCTGTAAGTAGTGTGATGAAGAAGATGCTAGTGAGTCTATGGAGATAGGAAAAACTAGTGAATGTACCTTTAAAGAACGTGACAGGTCTGCAATACACACACTGCAGAGTGCAGCTAGAGGGAGTAAGCACAGAGTCTGAAGTTAGGTTGCCACACCCAAGCTATCCTGAGGTAGTTACAAACTTAGGGGATGATCACACACACCTGAGGGGAGTGAGAGAGACCCTGACAGAGAAGCAGCTTTATAAGCCTTGCTTAGAAGGAGAGAAAGGGAAGAAGAAGAGGGAGAAGGCGACGAAGCAACACCAAGAAAGGCAGCCGGAGGGGCTGTTGTTGCAGGATAAGAGAATGTTCCAAACAGGCCAGCAGTTCCAAGGTGGAGAGCTCCAAGGAGAAGCCGTCAGGAGAGGTACCAGGAAGGCACAGCTCAGGGAGAGGGGGCATAAAAAGTCTTCCCACGTCTATGCCGGACTGGAAGTCTCAAGGTGTTCAGAGGTGGGTGCCCAGGGCTCAAGCTAGGAGGCAGAACCACCCAGCCTGGAACAGGGAGCCAGCGATTAACACCAGAGAGGAACTTAAGCAAGGAGGCCGGGAACTGTTTAACCGCAGCTGGAGAGAGGTTTGTGAACCTAGCCAGAAAGAGATAGCTCAAACCCCAGATACCTGTCTTCCATACCAGGTAGACCACTGCTGGAGGGAATTACAGAGATCCCCCGAGAAAGTATATCCTGTTTCTTCAGAGCAGGAAGAAATGCAGATAGATCCTAGCAAACAGGATTCCATACTGCCTGGGTTTCCCATGGATTGCACATTATGTTTGGCTGGAAGCTTGGAGTCCTTAACTGAAGAATAGCTTTCAGGATGTGTGCTTTTGGGTAACAGAGTAAAGAAGTCTGACCTTGTTGAAGGTAAGAGCTCTTAAAAATCATAACACGGAGGAAACTGCAGAAAAGGAATAAAAGAATTGAAGAGATGCGTGACACTTGAACACTTGTGTATAACAGTACATGTGTATAACAGTATAAAATATTATGGGGAACTAAAGATCATTGTTGTATTGATTGCGCGATATAAGGTAACAAAATGGAAATGCTTGTATTATGAATCGTAAAGTAAAGTCTAAAAAATGTGCACAAAAATCAAAGATGATTGGGAATTATATTGGTATAAAGGCATGTTGTCAATGCTTGAAAAAACTTAAAAAAGGAAAAACTGTGTATGGAAACGTGAGGCAGCGTGTAAAACAACTCTTCTTTGCAAATATATGAATGCAGTGCCGCCGACTGCAGAGGAATAGTGACGGTCAGCGCAAGTGCTTTAAAAACATGAGTGCCTCCGTGTTATGGTTTTTAAGAGTACCTGTGAATATAGATGATGTACTTCAGCAGTCCTCTATCTTTAGTTAGAACCTCTCACGCTCACGTCTCCGTTTCCCAATCCATGTGGGTCTACTCTTAATCAGCTTCGTCTTGTAGTATAGCCCAATAGCACATCTTGTTTTATTGAGCCTCCCTCTTGCTAATTTTATACCACACATTTTATTAGTTTAGAAGCCTTACTGATACATTACCATCACGTCCCCTCACACTATTATTTTCGTAGCAACACCTTGTGTCTATACAAGATTTTCTAGCGTCTCTTATTTTATTTATTTATTTATTTATTCAACAGTTCTTCTATACCGCTCTATTTTAGATCAGAGCGGTTTACATTTAACATCAACTATACAACACAGGCACTCTGAGTTGTATTTACAATAAACAGGGAGATCAACTTGGACGTAACTGGGGGAACTATATACATTGTATTTACGCTGTTATCTGTTTTCAGGCGGATCCTATCTACATCTTATTTACACTGGGAGTCTAAATTCTATTTCTGGGAGTACTTATGTCTCTACATTCTGACACGGATTCAATGTTGCAACATTCTAGCATTTTCAGTTATCATATTCCCACTATGGCATATGGTTTTCTGTGATTTTGGTATCCCTTTAGTGTAGTTTTTCAAATAATTTTTTTAAAAATATTTTTTAAAAAATGTTTTTAATTAAAAAAATTTTAATTACATTTTTTAATTACAATTTTTATTTTTATTTTTGTTCTATGATGCATCACTTTTAGTTACCCCGTTAGGTTTTTGCGTTTTTATATGATCAAGTTACAATAATTTTATCATGACAGATGTTTATCCCCCTAGTGTAGTTTTTCTAAATTTCTTCATTTGTCCTATGGTACACCATATTAGTCACCTCATTAGGTTATAATATCAATTTATTTTTTTATTTTATTTTATGTTGTTCATATCTCTGTATAGTGTTGAAGTTATTAATACTCAGTCATTTACGTTTTAGTACTTTGATTAAGTTGGTATTAGGAGTACATTTTGAGTTTTTCTTTTATCCTCTGCTCCTTCTTTATGTCTCTTATTTTTACAATTTGGCATATTGATTTCTCACTAATTGTTGTTTTCATAAATGGTCAATCTGATATTACTATTAATATTTATTTAAGTTATATTTATGATTCATTTTTTAATATACTATCTTTCATTTTTAGTATACTATTTTTTAATGGTTTATATTTAATTAGTTACTATCTATGTTGTTCTGTATATATTATATTTTATTGCTTTGGTCTCTCAGCCCTGCGTTTGTTTGTTTATGCATTTATTTTATGTATTTATTCTATTATACCTTTATTTATTTATTAATTCATATAATTATATTGTTATACGTTTACATGCAATAATTTTGTGGCATGCCAATTGTTTTTAATTGTTTTTAACCCTTTTTATTATTAATTGATTATGTCTCTGTTTGTCAATTAAAGTGATATTTCCCCTGAGGAAGGTGTTGCCGAAACGCGTTGGGGTTCCTCTTTCAGCAATAAAGACTCTTTAGTTCATCCAACGTCTCCTGCTTCTTGTGTTTGCTATTCCGTAGTTTGCCTGTGGCCTGAGTTCACTGCAAACAGTACCACTGAGCTGTCTGCATGTGTAAGCAGGCTGAAGGCATGACATGGACCGTCGAGGCCATATAACCCAGTTGACGGAGGAGGAGATGAGTCATCACTGACCGGCAGCATAGTACCTCTCCTGCCAGTTGCCTGAGACATTCTGCCCTTTCTTTTGGGAGGACTGCATTGACCTATAACATGTCCAATTATAACTGGGCACCTATGAACTCCAGACTTTGGGCTGGAGAGAGATGGGATTTGGAGTAGTTGAAGATGAACCCCAGGTGCTGCAACAGAAGGGCTGCACGTTCTGTGGCCTGACTGACTTCTGAGGCCATACCTCCTCTGATGAGCCAGTCGTCCAGGTCAGGGAAGAAAAAAACCCCTTGTAGGTGTAGGTAGGAGGCTATCACTGCCAGGCATTTGGTAAAGACTCTTGGTGAGGAGGTCAGGCTGAAGGGTAGCACCTTGTACTGGTAGTGCCTTCCACCCACCATGAACCGAAGGTACTGCCTGTGGGATGGATGGATCAGGATGTGCGTGTATGCATCCCTTAGGTCCAAGGAGCACAAACAATCTCCCTGGTGGAGGTAAGACAGCAGTGTTCCAAGGGAGAGCATCTTGAACGTCTCCCTCACCAGAAACATGTTTAAATTTCTAAGATCTAGTATGGGCCTGATGCCCCCGATTCTTTTTGGGATGAGGAAGTATCTGGAGTAGAAGCTTTTTCCTCATAGATGTTAGGGTACAGGCTCTACTGTGTTGTCCCTGAGCAGACCTGGAAGCTCCGAGAGCAGAAAGGTCTGGTGAAGGATATGTTGCACTGGTTCTCTTCGAAAAAACCTGGGAGATACCTACTAGAGATGGAAGACATATCCCTCCTTTACCAACTGCAGTACCCACTGGTCTGCGGTAACACTGGACCCCTGTGGGCTGGAGGTGGTCTCCGGTGGGACCTGCCCTGGGAATCAAAAGCTTCCCCTGGGCGGGGTGGGAGCTGGGGCTTCTGTATCCCATGGTTTTGTCTTTTGAGGTAAGAACCCTGCTGTTGGCCTGAGAAGGGCTAGTAGTGGCGACTCTGATGAAAGGGGCCCTTTTTCCTCGGGAACAGGGGTCTTTTCCCTGATGGTTTCTTACAGGGGAAGGATGACGTCTTCTCGGAAAGCCTCTGTCGAGTCACCCACTTCGGCCTCTATATTGGCTGCCTTGTCGGCCATAGGTTTGCTGAACAGGCTTTCCCTGGTACAGGGGACGTCGAGCAGCTTGTCTTGGATCCATTGCTCAAGGTCCAAAGACTGCAGCCAAGCTTGGTGCTAGGTGCCGATGCCAGCTGCTGCTACTCGAGCCACACACTCAAAGCTATCATAGGCTGCCCGGGAAGAACTTAGAGCAGCCCTTGATGCCGGAGATCAGGGAATGGAACCATTGGAGAGGTTCCCCAGTAATCCCATCTGAAAACCCGGACAACATGTGTTACAGCCTAGAAGTACATGCCTATGTATAACTCATAGGCCTGGATCCGACACCCCGCATTGAGCCCAAGTAACACTTGTGCCCAAAGGCATCGAGGGCTCTAGCATCCCTACCAGAGGGAACAGAAGAATGGGTCTTCTGGCTCTTGAGTTTTTGCATGGTTCACTCAACAACTATGGAGTTATGTGGGAGTTGGGGCTTTTAGAATCCGGGCCTCGTCCTGACATGGTACATGGCGTTGAGGTGCCGGCTGACCGCCGGTATAGATGCCAGGGTCTCCCACATTCTCAACAGGAGCCACTCGAGGATCAGCTGCATCGGCACAGTGAGATTTTCTTTGGGTGGAGACTCGTACTGGAGGATCTCCAGCTGTTCAATACGTGGATCCTCCTCCTTCTCAGTTTGCACCAAGAGGGCTTTGGCCATATCCCTGACAAAGTCATGGAAGGCCACGTCCTCCGGAGGAGAATAGCACCAAGATGCCGGGGGAGATGGGTCCGAGAAGATGTCTCGTTGCGGTCTGATTTCTGGGAATGCCTCATTGTTGGTCTCCCACTCGGAGTCGTGGGGGTGACGATGAATACGAAGCCCTGCAACTCCTTGCCTCGAGGCCAGTGCTGAGGAGCCTGGGGCCTCCGGAGAACCTAGGGTCAGAGTCACGGAAACTTGCCAGGGAGGATCGGATTCCCAAGGAACAGGACCAGGACCTCAACCAGCACCGAGGATTTACCTGAGGCCGGTGACGCTTAGAGATTGACTCGACAACCAGGGACCCCTAACCCCCCCCTCCCCGCAGTCGGCGGGCCAGACGTCGGGGCAGATGATGCGGACAAGTCAACCATCATTGCCTGCTGCAGGGCCAGGATAGCAGTGATGTTCTGCTCCAGGGCCGCCATTCTAGTTTCCAAGCCAGAAGGCTCTGCAGCTGTCAGCACGGGCACAAAGGATCTCAGGCCCAGCACCAGCAATCTCAAGAGTGCATCATCAACAAGGACTACTGTCTCAAGGAACCTCGCATGGTCTCCGCCGGCCAAGGAATCCTTTTTGAGAATATTGGTAGGGTGCTTCTCTGAGCCGCCTGAGTCCCTCCAAGGGATTTTATCGTTTTTCTCCAGTGGAACCTCGATGGACTTAAGAGAATTTTTTTCTTTTTTCTCTCAGGGTCTAAGATCTTCTCAGAGGAGCTGCTGCCGTGTGACTCAGAGGATGCTCAGGCCTCACGGGTAGTCCTGGAGCTCAGCGTCGGGGAGGCCAGTGCCAAGTCGGACCTTGGAAACAGTTTTTTCTGCAACTCCAACCTCTTCTTATTGGTCTTAGGCATTATGGTCTGGCACAGATTGCAGGAGGTGCTGTCATGGTCTGGTCTCAGGCAGCGTATGTGTCGGTTACTGTATTGGTTTGATTGCAGCGATCACATTTCTTGAACCCACCGGGAGACATGGTGGGAAACACCCAGCCGAGGTTGACGTCCCCGGGCGAAAAAAGGTGCGAATGCTGTTCGAGGCAAGCCTCAATTGAAAAAAGGGAAAAAGAACCAAGAACAGCGCCGAGTCCGGTGCCAGCTCAAGGCGTGAAGAGGAATCGGGATGCAAACTGGGAAAGCTAACTTTTAAGGAATATAGCAAGGAGTTTTTCCAGAGAAACAGGACAGATGTCCGTTGGGCTCTGCGGATAAAAGCAAAAACTGAGCAAGGTAGCACTCTTGGACGGGAAAGGGGCCACACACGCGTGGTAGCATGTCTCAAAGGTTTTCTTTGAAAGCTGGGGAAATGCTCCACGTGGGCCCCGTATGCGCAGACATCACCCATATGTGAGGACCGACTTCCTGCTTGTTCCTGGAGAACATTTTTTTCTACAAGCTTATAAGGTAACAGATGAAGATGCATTGAAAAGGTTACAAGTGATCCTAAGGTATTCTGCAATGAACTTGCTCATAAAATAGAACAAATCAGTCTGAGGCTTTGGTCCAAATTAAGTTTTGCAAAACCAAAGCCCTATGGATCTCCCACAAAGTGCAGTTACTCACCTGTAACAGATGATCTCCAGGAACAACAGGAATCAGTGTGCACATATGGGTGAATGTCACTGATGGAGCCCGTGCAGGAACGCTCCCCAGTGTCTAATAGGAAAGCTTTTGAGAGCAGTCTACTGTGCCTGCATGCCTGCCTTTCCAACTCCTCTCCTGAGAAGACTAAAATAAAAGAACCCTATAATGCCTAGGGAAGGAGGGTGGTTTGTGAAGACTGATTCCTGCTGTTTCTGGAGATCACCTATTACAGGTGAGTAACTACATTATCTCCAGGAACAAGCAGAAATGTAGTCTTTACATATGGGACTCAATAGCTCCCAGGTATCAGACTGGTATGGGGGGGGGGGGGAGAGAGAGCACAGTTACTTACCTGTAACAGGTGATCTCTGGGAACAGCAGGAATAAGTCTTCACATATGGGTACGTCGGTACCGACGGAGCCTGCGCAGGAACGCTCCCCAGCTTCCCAAAAAGGAAAGCTTTTGGGAGCATCCCACAGAGCCTGCGTGCTGCCTTCCCGCCTTTCCTAACCAGCTCTCCTCAGTTCGAGTTTAAAGCTGAGACAATAGAGAGAGAGAGGAAAGGAAAGACAGAAAAGAGGTACAACTCCTAGGGGAGGTGGGAGGGTTGTGAAGACTTATTCCTGCTGTTCCCAGAGATCACCTGTTACAGGTAAGTAACTGTGCTATCTCCAGGAACAAGCAGGAAAGAATCTTCACATATGGGGACTCCCTAGCTAAGATGCCTGGGAGATCCCCAAGGATATGAGACCCTGGGAAGGGTTCTACGTCCTCCTATGGATCTCAGGCATCCATCCAGGGAAGGAGGGTAGGAGTTGTTTAAGAATGGAACAGGTGTTTGAGGACAGCCTGACCAAACAAGGCATCCCGGCGGGAGTCCTTGTCCAAGCAGTAATGGGCTGTGAAGGTATGAACCGAGGCCCAGGTGGCTGCTTGACAGATCTGGTCGATGGACACAGAATTTAGATGAGCCATAGAGGTTCCCATGGCCCTCACATTATGAGCTGTGACATGGCTCTCCAGAGAAAGATTCTTACTCTGGTAGGCGAAAGAAATACACTGAGCAATCCAACTGGACAGTGTTCTCTCAGAGACTGGAAGTCCCAAATGAGAAGGATCAAAAGCAACAAAAAGCTGGGAAGACTTTCTATGTTGCTGTGCCCTTTGTAAGTAAAAAGCAAGAGCTCTTTTACAATCCAGAGTATAAAGATTCTTCTCTGCACTGGATGCATGAGGAGCTGGAAAAAAGAAGGTAAATATACCTCTTGATTAAGATGAAAAGGTGAGACCACTTTAGGCATAAAGTGTGGATTTGTCCTAAGGACTACCTTATCATGATGGAACCTTGTATAAGGTGGATTAGCCACTAAGGCCTGCAGTTCATTGATGCGGCGAGCAGAAGTGACTGCAATGAGGAAAATAACCTTCCAGGAAAGAAATTTCAAGGAGGTAGTGGCTAAGGGTTCAAAAGGGGCTTCATAAGCTGACCAAGAACCAAATTTAAGTCCCATGCCACCGGAGGAGGCCTAATGGGAGGTTTAGTTAAAGTTAGGCCTCTCATGAATCTTGCAATGAGAGTATGAGAGGAGATAGGTTGTCCATTGATGGGCTTAAGGGACGCTGCAATAGCACTCAAATGGACTCTTACTGAATTTGTCTTAAGTCCTGCATTGGAAAGATGCAGGAGATAGTCTAACAGAGAATTTAAAGGTAGTGCTAGTGGGTCAAGACCTTTTCAGCACACCAAATGGAAAATCTTTTCCACTTAAAAGCATAGGAACGCCTGGTGGAAGGTTTTCTGGAAGCATGGAGGATATCCTTCACTTGCTGAGAAAGATTCAAGCCTTGAAGGTCTAGGCCTTCAGTAACCAAGCTCTGAGGTGAAGGGACTTGGGGTTTGGGTGCCACAAAGTCCCTTCCTCCTGGGACAGAAGGTCTGGAGCAGCTCCCAAGTCCAGGGAGGGGGCTTGGGAGAGATGCAGAAGTAGAGGGTACCACACTTGGCGTGGCCAGCGTGGAGCTATGAGGATCATAGATCCTTGATCCCTCTGGAGTTTGAACAGAGTCTTGGGAATCAAGGGAATGGGTGGAAAGGCATACAGGAAGCCCTGACCCCAATGAAGGAGGAAGGCATCCTTGGCCTGAACTCCCTGACACGGAATTCTGGAACAGAACCGAGGAAGTTTGGCATTCCACGGACTTGCAAAGAGGTCTATGTCCGGGGTTCCCCATTCTTGGAAGATTCTGAGTACCTGATCCATATACCCAATAGAGCTCAATAGATACTGAATGGAGATAGGCTATGGAGGTTGCCACATCCCACACATTGTGAACAGTGATATGACCCTCCAAAAAGAGTCCTGCTTGTGCATAAGCAAATGAAATGCAATCTGCTATCCATCTGGAGAGAGTACATTTCAACACCAGTGACTAGGATCAAAGAAAATGAATAATTGAGAGGATCTTCTGTGGACTTTAGTTCTATCCAAGTAATAGGCCAGCGCTCGTTTGCAGTCTAAGTGTCCAGCACTGCTTCAGCCCAAGAAGCATGTGGTCTAGAGAAGAAAATCAGGAAGATTATCTACTGGTTTAGAGGAAAAGAGGAAAACACCTTCGGGGGAGGAAGTGTGGATGGATATGAAGAACCACCTTGTCATAGAAGAACAGAGTATAGGGGGATTTGCCACGAGAGCATGCAGCGAGCTGAAGGGAGGGCAATAAGGAAGATGACCTTTCAAGATAGAACTTCAGTGAAGTGGTGGCTAAAGGTTCAAAAGGCGGATTCAGAAGTTGCGCCAGAACCACATTCAGATTTTCAGTCACCGGAGGTGGCTTAATGTGTGGCTTGGAGAGGAGACCTCACATGACGTATGCTACTAAGGGATGTGAGTAGATAGGCTCTCCATCCACTGGTCTGTGAGAGGCCACAATGGCACTAAGGTGAACTCTCACTGAGTTAGTTTTAAGACCTGTTAAGGATAAGTGGAGGAGATATTGTAGAAGCAACTCCACCAGGCAAGAAAAGAGGTTAATCTCCTTTGGGGAGCACCAGAGGGCAAACATATGCTATTTGAAGGTATAAGAGCGCTTGGTGGAATCTTTATGAGATGCAAGGACTTCCTTGACCGCCTGTAGTAGGTCGAGGTCGGCAAACACGAGTCCCTCAGCAAACAAGTTGTCAGGCATAGGGAGTAAAGATTGGGATGGAGCATCCCGTGGTCCTAATAGAGGAAGTCGGGTGCGCATCCCAGGTTGAGTGATTGAGTCTGTGCAAGGCAAAGAAGCAGAGTAAACTATGGTCAACAGGGCCAGAAGAGGGCTATGAGAATCATCGAGTCCCTGTCAGCCTGTAGCTTGAACGTCTTGGGTATCAAGAGGATGGGAAGGAATGCGTAGAGTAGCCCCTGTCCCCAATAGAGAAGAGAAGGCATCTGGAGCCTGTTGATGCAGTGACAGAATCCAGTAGCAGAAGTGTGGAAGCTGTGTGTTTTGCGGAGTGGCAAAAAGATCTGAGCCGAGTTCCCTACATCTGGAAGATCCAAGCAGCCATCTCTGAAGCAAGATCCATTTGGGGGGATGAAGGATACAGCTTAGTTTGTCTGCAAGGACATTAAGTTCGCCCAGGAGGTATACCACTCTGAAGTGAATGTGGTGTGAGATGGCAAAACTACACAGGCAAATCACTTCCTTGCAGAGGGGATGGGACACCGTTCTCCCCATTTGTTCATATAGAACATGGTAACTTGGTTATCCGTCTTGACTAGAACATGTTGCCCCAAAGGTTGGGTTGAAAAACCCGAAGAGCAATTGTCAGTGCCTACAGTTCTAGCAGGTTGATCTGCAGGGCAGATAACTATTGTGTCCACAGTCCCTGCATGGTCAGATCATTCAGATGCACCTCCCAATCCAGCTTGGAAGCATCCGTCAGGGTGCATCGAGGTGGAGGCATCTGAAAAGGTAACCCGACAAGTAGGTTCTGTGGGAGACACCACCACTAAACGGGTTTGATCAGTTGAGGGGTGATGTGGATCTTACCTCTGAGTCGATCCTCTGCTTGCATCCATTGGGAAGAGAGTCCACTGTGCTTATCGTATGTGTAATCGAGCATAGGGGGCGACATGGACCGTGGAGGCCATGTGTCCTAATAGTTGTAGCATCTCTTGAGCTGTTACTCAGCTTTGCTGTTGCACCCCTTTTGCCAGCTCGATTAGACAGGCACAGTGATCCTGTGGGAGGAAAGCTCGGGCCTGTTGAGTGTCTAAGAGCACTCCAATGAAATCCAGTCATTGGGTTGGAGCGAGGTGTTACTTTGGGAGGTTTATGACAAATCCCAGATGTTGGAGCATAGTGATGGTGCAATGAAGGGAGAGTCTTACCTCCTGTGAAGAGTCTCCACTGATCAGCCAATTGTCTAAGTAAGGGAAGACGAATACACCCAAGGTGCGTAGGTGGGCAGTGACTACTGCCATGCATTTTGTGAAGACTCTTGGGGCAGAGGCTAGACCGAAGGGGAGAACTCAGTATTGATAATGGTTTCCTAAAAAACATGAAGCACAAATACTGCATGCAAGGAATGGATCAGTAAATGCGTGTACACCTCTTTAGGTCTAGAGAAGATAGCCAATTGTGTTTCTGGAGTTATGGTAGAAAAGTTCCTAGAGAAATAATTTTCAATTTTTCTTGGACCAGGAACATATATAAGTGTTCGAGACCCAAGATGGGTCTGAATTCTCCTGTTTTCTTTGGAATGAGAAAAAATGACGAGTAGAAGCCCATCCTTTCTTAAGGAGAAAGAACTTTTTCTACGGCACCCTGGGATAATAGGATAGTCAACTCTTCTTTTAAGAGAATGATTTGAAGGGGTTGCATGGGATAATCCCCTGTGAAGCTGGCGGGAGGTAAGGTTTCGAAGTGAAGCTGATAACCCCTTTGGACAATCTGGAGTGTCCAAGTGCTATGATGTTATGAGGTGCCACCTGAGGGCATAGTGACAAAGTTTGCCTAGGGACAGTTTCTCCAAATGGGTTAGTTTTGCACATAAAAATAAGACAAAAATCCCTTATATTAACCCCAAAATACTCTCATACTAATAACAGATAACTAAATTTGTTACAACACACTCTCACAATACACAAAAAAGGCTACAGCCAAATACATAAATGTCTTATGTAACGGGAGAAACAAAAGACCTCAGGGATAGTTGATAAAGCATTGTTACTCACCTGTAACAGGTGTTCTCCAGGGACAGCAGGAATCAGTCCTCATTTGTGGGTGACATCGGCACCGACAGAGCCCACACAGAGCAATTCCCCAGCTTTCAAAGAAAGCCTTTGAGATTGCTGCCACACATACAAGGTCCTCTTCCTGCCCAAGGGTGCCATCTTCCTCAGTCAGGTCCCTTAGCTTGAGCCCTACCAAGCAGATGGCAAGGGAAGGACAAAAATCCAACAACTCATCAGGGGAGGTGGGAGGGTAGTGAGGACTGATTCCTGCTGTCCCTGGAGAACACCTGTTACAGATGAGTAACGCCTTTCTCCAGGAACAAGCAGGAAGTCAGTCCTCACTTATGGGACTCCCCAGCTACAGGCTACCGAACCTGTAAGCAAAAAATGCCTCCGCGAGGCCGTAAGGAAAGGCCGATGCCCAAAGGAGACCGAGTCCTCAGGTTCAAGCCCTCGGTAGCCATGAAGAAGGGTCAGAGGGCAGGAGTTGCTTATATCCCGAACTTATTATGGTGTACAGCCTGGCCGAAGGCGCTGTCCTGGCAGGACTCCATCTCCAGGCAGGACTCCATCTCCAGGCAGTAGTGAGCAGCGAAGGTATTCATGGAAGACCAGGTCGCCGCCTGGCAGATGTCGATCAGAGGCATGGAGTGCAGGGAAGCCACCAAGGCCGCCTTGGCCCGAACTCCGTGTGCGGTGACTCAATGATCCAGAGGGGCACCCACCTTTGTGTGAGTGAAAACGATGCAGTCAGCTACCCAAACAGAGAGGGTGCATTTGGTAACTGCTTGACACGGTCTATTAGGATCATAGGTCACAAAGAGCCGGCCAGACTTGCGATGAGTCTGAGTGCACTGCAAGAAGAAGGTGAGAGCCCTTCTGCAGTCAAGGGTGTGGAGAGCCGCCGATGCCTGGTCGACATGGGGCCTCGGGAAGGAAGTCGGCAGGACTATCTCCTGGTTAAGATGGAAGTCCCAGACGACTTAGACAGGAATTTAGGATGAGTATGGAGGACCGCCCTATTCTGATAGAACCTCACTAACTCGGTGGGCCGAGGTCAGTGCCACCAGGAAGGCCACCTTCCAGGACAGGTGTCAGAATGAGCACATCGCCACCGGCTCAAAGGGTGGACGGGTGAGCTGCCTGAGCACCACATTCAGGTCCCATTCCGCCAGAGAAGAGCAGATGGGTGGCTTGAAAAGTAGAAGACCCTGCATAAAGCAGGATACTAACGGCTGCCCCGAGAGAGGCTTTCCCTTGATGGGGAGGTGGTTCACCGAGATGGCGCTCAAGAGTACCCTGACAGGAAGGCCACCTTCCAGGACAGATGCCGGAGCAAGCATATCGCCATTGGCTCAAAAGGTGAACAGGTGAACTGCATGAGCACCACATTCAGGTCCCATTCTGCCAGGGGAGGACAGATTGGTAGCTTGTAAAGCAGAAAACCCTGCATAAAGCGGGAGACTAACGGCTACCCTGAGAGGGGCTTTCCCTCGATGGGGAGGTGATTCGCCGAAATGGCGTTCAAATGTACCTGACAGAGTTCGACTTCAGCCCTTTGAGAGATGGAGGAGGTACTGGAGGATCCATCGAATGGGGAACGAGAACGGATCGATCTGGAGCCCCGAGCACCAGACCTAGAAGCGCCTCCACTTGAAGGCGTAGGCTCTTCTAGTGGAATCCTCTCTCGAAGCGAGGAAGACTTCTTCAACCTTCTCCAGAAGAGCCAGTGAGGCTAGGGAAACCTGTTCAGCCGCCAGGCCATGAGGAATAAGGTGGCTAGGTGCGGATGCTGCACCCTCCCCTCCTCCTGTGTTAGCAGACCCGGGACAGAGCCCAGGGGGACAGGAGGCTCCGTCGAAAGCCGGAGCAGAAGCGGGAACCAAGGCTGCCGAGGCCACGAGGGGGCTACAAGGATCAACGATGCCCGATCCCACTGAGCCTTGAAAAGGGTTCTCGCAACGAGAGGGAAGGGAGAGAATGCATTGAACAGGCTGGATGACCAGCCAGAAGGAATGCATCCGGGCTCTCCCTGCTTGGGTGGGGTACCAGGCCGCAAAAGCAGGGAAGTTGCCCATTCTGGGGAGTGGCGAAAAGGTCTATCGCCGGCATCCCCCAGCAAAGAAACAGTCAGCCAGCTACCCCTGGATCCAGCTGCCATTTGTGGGGGTGAAGGATTCTGCTGAGCCTGTCCACCAGGACATTCTCCTGGCCCGGAAGTTAGATCGCCTTGAGGGACATCTTCTGTCGGACAGCGAAGGAGCAGATGAGGACTGCTTTCCGGCAGAAGGAGCACGATCCCATGCCTCCCTCCTTGTTGACGTAGAACATTGCCACGCGGTTGTCAATCTGCATGAGAACCGACCTCCCCTTGAGGTGGTCCTCGAAGGCCCTCAGGGCCCACCAAATCACCCAGAATTTGAGCAAGTTTATCCTCGGGCAACCACTGCCCCTGCGTGCACAGCGGCTCGCAGTGGGCTCCCCACCCTAACAGGGAAGTGTCTGTTGTCAGCACCACATTGTGCTGCGGGGCCTGGAAGGGCAATCCCCAGAGGAGGTTGCAGGGGTTTTGTCACGGAGGTCGGGAAGGACTCTGACAGGGTCCCTGAGGTGACCGAGGGATGGGCTCCATTGGGCGCTGAGGCACCACTGAGCTATCCGCATGTGCAGGCAGGCAGGCATAGAGGACCACATGCACAGTAAAGGCCATGTGGCCCAGGAGATGTAGCATGGTCCGAGCTGTGACCCAGGGAGTGCTTTGGACCTGGGCCGCCAGGGCTCGGAGTCAGTCGGCATGATACACTAGTAAGAAGGCGGTTGCCCGCTGAGTATCGAGACATGCCCTGATGAACTCGAATGCCTGCACCGGCTCAAGGTGAGACTTTGGGTAGTTGACCAAAAACCCCAAGCCCTCCAACAGAAGGACTGTGCACGTCATTGCTCGCTGGGTTTCCTCGACCATGACGAGTCAGTTGTCGAGGTAGGGAAAGACCAGCACACCCTGACGCCTGAGACGGACGGCGACCACGATGAGGCATTTCGTAAAGACTCGTGGGGCGGACATGAGGCCGAAGGGGAGAACCCTGTACTGGAAGTGCTCTCCCCGCACCCTGAAGCGCAGATACTGCCTGTGCTGGGGGTGGATTAAGATATGGGCGTAAGCACCCTTTAGATCCAAGGAGCACAGCCAGTCACCCTGCCGGAAGAAGGGCAGCAGAACCCCAAGGGATAACATTTTGAACTTCTCCCACACCAAGAACTTGGGACAAGGAAGTGCCAGGAATAGAAGCCCTGACCTCAAAGGTGCAGAGGGACCGTCTCGACTGCCCGTTGGGCAAGGAGAGAGAGTAGTTCCCGCTGCAGTAAAACCTGGTGCGCGGGGAAGCGAGGCAGCTCCGCCGGGGAGAAGGGAGATGGAAGCCCGTCAAAGCGAAGGCGATAGCCGTCTCAGACGACCTGGAGAACCAAGGTATCTGAGGTGATGGAAGCCCACAACGGGGTGAAATAAGACAGGCATCCCCCCACTGGCTGATGCATCGCCGGAGGGCAAGGGGCTATGCCGATGGCATCAAAACCCCTGTGCAGGTTGTGGAGAAGCCGGAGTTTGGGCTTTTGGCCCTTTCAGCTTGCGATGCCCTTGGCCGGACATACCCTGGACCGGGGTGGTCGGCGTGGGGGTAGCTGGGTATGGCAGGCAGCCCCGGTACTAGAGGCCCTTCCTCGGAAAGGATGGCTTTTTGGCTTGTTGTTTTTTCCAGGGCAGAGTGGAGGTCTTGCGTGAGAGATGGGTTCTGGTGACAAACTCTTTCTCTATCTCCGTGGCTTTATCCTTCATCGGCTTGCCGAAGAGCTGCTCGCCGAGGCAGGGAACGTCCAGGAGCTTTTCCTGCACCCACTGCTCCAAATCTGAGGATTGGAGCCATGACTGGCGGCGGGCCCCGATGCATGCGGCCGCCACCCGAGCAGATGACTCTAATCCATCATAGGCAGCTCGAGAGAGGTATTTTGAGCACTCTGCAATGGACTTCTATTGAGGGGCTCGCCCTCGAGGCCCACGGAGAACCCTCCGAGCTCCTTGGCTAAATCACGCAAGAACATACCCATGTATAGATGGTATGCTTGAATGCGACAAGAGCGCATGGTGCCTTTGTAGGCCTTGCGGCCCAGGGCATCAAGGGCTCTCGACTCTCGGCTGGGAGGTACCGATGAGTGCAATTTTGGGCTCTTCTGCTTCCTCATAGCCGACTCCACTACCATAATGGTGTGGGGAAGTTGGATCTTCCTGAACACCCGCACACACTGTACCTTGTACATAGCATCAAGGCGCTTGCTTATGATGGAGACCGAGGCGGGTGCCTCCCACATTCGGAGCAGCAGCTGAGACAGAATAGGAGGAACCGGCACAGTGAGAGATTCCCTAGGCGGGGACTCGTACTTAAAAATATCAAGTTCTTCAGCACGAGGGTCCTCCTCGGCCCGAGTGGCCAGGTTAAGGGCCCATGCCATGTCCCCGAAAGAACACCAGGAAGGATGTGTCCTCGGGTGGAAAGCGCAGCTGGAATGCGGGCGGGGAGGGGTCTAACAGAAGATCCCGGTGGGCACGGGTTTCCGGGGAGGTGTCCCCATCGGACGCCCACTCCAAGAAATCAGTTGAGGAGTCCGAGCCGGGCAGATCGCCCTGTCCAACAGCCAGTCCCTGTTTGGAGCCGGAGGCCCTGAAAGATCTCGCCTCCGAGGAATGGAAGGGCGAGCGAGACCGACGTCGAGGACCCTCACGATGCCCGCGGCTCTTGGGATTTCCTGGATGGATTTCAGTGTCCCACGTGAGGGACCCATAGTCTCTGGGGGCGAGTCAGCGAAGTTGCCTGTGAGCGGCTGCTGGGAAAAGATGAATGCAGAAACGCTGCATTCTAGCACCAGCATGCAGGACTCCCACACTGCCGTGAGCAGTTGTCTGTAAAAGCCAAAGGCAACCCGGGGACCTTGGGTCCATGGATGGCCAGACTCCCGATAGCTGGAACAAGAAGGGTCGTAGGGCAGGAGCTGCTTAAACCCCGAACAGATTACGGAGTACAGCCTGGCCCAAGCCAGCATCCCAACGGGACTCCCTCTCCAGGCAGTAATGCACCGTGAAGGTGTGAGTGGAAGACCAGGTGGCAGCCTGGCAGATGTCTGCCAGTGGCACCGAGCGCAGACTAGCGACAGATGTCACCATCGCTCAGACATTGTGAGCCATGACTCTGGGCAAAGGCGATGCAGTCCGCCACCCAGATGGACAAGGAATGCCTGGTGACAGGCAGCCACAAGCGGCTGGAATCGAAGGAAAAGAAGAGCTGCCCGGATCTGCTGTAGTCCGGAGTCCGCTGCAGGTAGAAAGAGAGAGCCCTCTTACAATCCAGGGTGTGGAGAATCGCCCACACCCGGTCAGTGTGGGGCTTCAGGAAGGAAGTGGGCAGCACTATCTCTTGACTGAAATGAAAATCTGAGACAACCTTCGGAAGAAACTTGAGGTGAGTCTGCAGGACCACACAGTTCCTAAAGAACCTGATGTACGGTGCCTCAGCCATCGGCGCCTGGAGTTCACCGACTCTCTGGATGGAGGTGAGAGCCACCAGGAAGGCCACCTTCCATGACAGGTGCCGCAGCAGGCAGGTAGCCATGGGCTCAAAGGGCGGCTTGATCAGCTGTGTGAGGACCACACTGAGGTCCCATTCTGCCGGAGGAGGGCAGGTAGGGGTGCTTGGAAAGAAGCAAGTCTCACATGAAATGAGACACAAGTGGTAGACCTGAAAGAGGTTTTCCCTCAATGGGGTGGTGGTTCGCTGAGATGGCACTCAGGTGAACCCTGACCGAATTAGATTTCAGTCCAGACTGCAAGAGATGGAGCAGGTATTACAAGATGAGCGGGACCGGGGGCTCCATCGAGAGACAGAGCAGCAGGGGAAACCAAGGCTGCCTGGGCCACCTCAGGGCTATGAGAATCATCGAGGCCCTGTCCCGCTAGACCTTGAGAAGAGTCCGGGCAATGAGGGGCATGGGAAGGAAGGCATATAATAACGCCGTGTCCCACAAGATGAGGAAGGCATCGGGGGGCCACCTAGTCATGGTGCAGGAGGGGACTGCAGAACTGAAGCAGCTGTGAGTTCACTGGGCTGGCAAAGAGGTCCAGGTCTGTAGTCCCCCAATGCTGGAAGAGGCACTGCATGGCTCGGGGACACAGGCACCACTCGTGTGGCTGGAAGACCCCGCTGATTCGATCTGCCAATGCATTGTTCTGACCCAGGAGGTAAATGGCACGGACAGTCATGCCCTGGGGCTCACCTCAAAGGAGCACAGGTCTGTTGCCTCCAAACAGAGGCTGTAGGAGCCAGTGCCCCCGTCTGTTCACACAGAACATCGTGACCTGGTTGTCCGTCTGGACCAGCACCGCTCGGTGCTGCAAACGGTCTCTGAAAACTCAAAGAGTGAGGTGAATTGCCCAGAGTTCCAGCAGGTTGATCTGCTGCCGGGACTCCTCGAGGGACCAGGACCCCTGAGTGCGTCGTCCCTTGCAGTGGGCTCCCCAGCCTGCCAGGGAGGCATCCGTGGTCAAGGGGCTTTGAAGGGCATACCATGAAGCAGATTCCGAAACTCCTGCTACCAAGCCAGACCGAGATGGGGTCTCGGAGGCAGTCGGCCAACTTCGCCCATTGTGCTCGGAGACACCACTGCATCACCTACATGTTGAGATGTGCATTGGGCACAACATGGACTGTGGAGGCTATGTGGCCAAGAAGTCGAAGCATCATCCGGGCGAGGATGCCGCCGCAGCACCGCACCTTGGACCCTTTGGCCATGGGGGCAACAATGGCCCCTGCGAGGTCAAAGACCCACGCAGCCAGCGGTTAGAGGAGAAAAAGGGCGCGAAGCCCAAAACAAAAAATGAAAAAATAGACTATCCCCATAAGCTCTAAAAATGTAGGGGGGATGAGTAGAGGTTCGGTGCAACCGGAAAACAGAAAGGTCTGTAGGCCAAAAAATGAGAACTTTTTCCGAGGGACGAGGACATGTGTCCGAAGGGCTCCACGGAAAAAGAGAGACTGAGCAAGATGGCACCTTTGGATGGGAAGAGGATCACGCATGCGTGACAGCAATACCAAAGGCTTTCTTTGAAAGCTGGAGCATTGCTCCGCGCGGGCTCCGTCGGTGCCGATGTCACCCGTGAGGACTGACTTCCTGCTTGTTCCTGGAAAAAGAGGCTTCTGACCTGCTTGAGTGCGGCCTTGGAAAGAAGGTGGGAAGAACCACCTCCTGGTTGAGGTGGATGGGAAAAACATCTTAGGAAGAAACTTGGGGTGTGTGCAGAGAACCTCCTTATTCCTATGAAACCTAGTGTAAAGGGTTTGAGACATCAGCGCTTATTTATTTATTTAACATTTCTTTTATACCGTGCTCTTTTCCATCAGTGCGGTTTACAAATAACAAAGTGGCTCAATGACAGTGAAGGCAATCAGAGTTTACATAGAACAGGGGAAAACAACTTGGAGTGAACTGAGGGAAACTATGTACAATATACATATGAACAGTTTGCATATAAAACTATGTACAAATTACAAGTTACCACATTAATCTTTCCATTGTTTCTAGGGTTATACAATTGCTGAGAGCAAGTGTAGGACAGCAGGGTGTAATCTGTCTGAGGCTGTTTTGCGTAACCTGACAGTTGCCCCTTGTGGATTGTGAGGTTCAAGTTGAGATGTTAGGTGGAGGGGAGGGAGGTATGGTGGGGTAGTTGTGTTGAGAATAGTGTATGAGGAACAGGTGGTGTTTGATGGCTTTTCTAAACTGCATGAGGTCTTTGATTGCTCTGATATGGGGTGGCAGATTGTTCCAGGCCCTGGGGGCATAGGACACGAAGGCACGTTTGTTTGTTGATTGTGCCCATTTTGTGGTTATTTTTGGGATGATTAGCATATTGTCGGCAAGTGCTCGCTTAGATCTGTTACTGGGAATGTGGGAAAGAAGAGCTGAGATTGATGAGGGTGATATGTTATTTAAGGCTTTGAATGACATAAGAAGGGCTTTGTAAGTTATCCTACTGCTTACTGGGAGCCAGTGTAGCTCTCTTAATATGGGGGATATGTGATCGCTCGCAGGAATCCCACCGCTTGCAGTTTGATAACCCTGCGCGGTGACGTGAGCACCACCAGGAAGACTTTCTTCCATAGAAGGTACTTGAGATGGCAGGAGGCCAATGATTCAAAAGCAGGATCAATCAGCTTACCCAGAACTATATTAAGGTCCCAGGTCATCGCCAGCGAGCGAATGGGAGGCCGCGAAAGGAAGAGGCCCCACATGAAATGGCCAATAAGAGGATGAACTGACAGGGAACACCCGTATACCGCATGATGGTAGGCCACCAGGGCACTCAGGTGTAACCTGACGGAACTGGACTTTAATCCAGCCCTGGAGAGGTGCAGAAGGTACTGCAAGATCACCTGAATGGGACAGAAGAATGGATTGAAACCTCTAACAGCACACCAGACTGAGAACCTGCACCATTTGAAGGTGTATGCTTGCCTGGTGGAATCCTTGCAGGACGCAAGGAGGACATCCTTGATGTCCCTAGTTAAGTGGTGCAGAGCGAAGGCTATCCGTTCAGCATCCACACTGTCAGAGTCAACGACTTCAGATTGGGATGGAGGGTCCCGTCTTTCTGAGATATCAGATCCGAGACGAAACCCAGAGGAATGGGAGGCATCTGAGAAAGGCGGAGCAGCAGTGGATACCACGGCTGCTGGGGCAAGCGCGGGGTGATAAGGATCATTGTGGCCCCCATCTGTCTGGACCTTGAAGAGGGTCTTGGCCACCAGGAGTGTGGGCGGATATGTATACAGCAGGACCTCGGCCCAGTGGAGGAGAAACGCATGGGCCACAAGGCGGTCCCGGCAAGGAATCCTAGAGCAGAACCTCAGCAGTTTAGCGTTGTGTGGGCGGGTGAAGAGGTCCACCGCCGTGATACCTCACTTCCATAAGAGGTCCCGTGCCACTGCAGGGCTGAGGGCCTACTTGTGAGGCTGCAGCACCCTGCTGAGCTGGTCTGCCAGGATATTTTCCTGCCCATAGAGATTGATGGCCAGGAGGAGCATAATCCACCATTTTGCAAAATTCCAGAGTCTGATCGCCTCCCAGCAAAGGTGGTAGGACTCCGTTCTGCCCTGTTTGTTGATGATCATCATCAACACCTGAACGAACAATCAAGTGGCTTCGCTAGGTAGTGCTGGAAGACTCGCAGGGTGTTCGCAACTGTTCGGAGCTCAAGGAAGTTGATTTGGAGCTGGCTCTCCTCCTGTGACCAGAAACCTTGGAACTGAAACCTGTTCCAATGAGCTCCCCAGACGAGTTTGGAAGCATCCATGGTGAGGACCTGAAAGGGGAGCCCGGCCAGAAGGTTGCGTGACCTTCAACACCTGGCAAAAAAGCAATAGAGCAGTGGGGTGACCTGTACTCTGCCTGACAGGCGCCCCGTCGCCTGCTTCCATTAAGTGCAGAGAGTCCACTGGGTCTGACGCATGTAGAGATGGGTTGAGGGTGTGACACAGACTGTCGAGGCCATGTGCCCCTGGAAGCGGAGCATCTGCTGAGCCGAGAGAGTTGGACCTCCTCCACCAAGACGGAGACGTGCTGAGTCCTGCCAGGCAAGCCCGGGCCTGAGTGTTATCGAGGAGAGGCCTGAATGGTATCGAGGAGAGCCCCGATGAATGCCAAGCGCTGGGCAGGCTGCAAGTGAGATATGGGATAGTTTACCATGAAAACCAAGGTCTCCAGGAGCAGCCAGTCGTCCACGTAAGGGAAGACGAACACGTCCTGCAGCTGTAGGAAGGTGACGACCACCACCAGGCACTTTGTGAACACCCTGGAAGCAGACACCAGACCGAATGGGAGGGCCCGGTACTGGAAGTGACATCCTCCGATGACGAAGTGCAGCTACTGCCAGTACAAGGGGTGGATCAGAATGTGAGTATAGGCATCTTTGAGATTCAAGGAGCATAGCCAGCCTCCCCATTAGAGGTAAAGCAGCAACGTTCCAATGGATAACATCTTGAACTTCTCCTTCACTAAGAAGTGGTTGAGATTCTGTAGGACCAGAATGGATCACAACCTGCCCATCTTTTTGGGAATCAGGAAGTAACAAGAGTAGAACCCTATGCCCCTTTGAGGCAATGGGATGAGCTCCACTGTCCTGTGGTGAGAAGAGCTGTGAGCTCCATTTGAAGGAGGTCCCAATGGATGTGATACAGAGAAAGTTCCCCTGGAAAGAACGAGATTTGCATCTGATGAAAGTGAAGAAGGCAGTCCTCCTTTACCACCTGAAGCGCCCAGGCACCTGTGGTAATGCTGTACCACCGATGGACAAAGAAGTGAGATGTCCCCCTATGTGCTGCAGTTCCTGACCTCTCATAGGAAAAGGGGCTATGCCCTGAGAATCAAACCGTCCCCAGGTTGCAGCATGTGCACTGCTTGGGGATTGGTGGCTTTAGGCCTACAGGGACCCTGTCACTGGCCCTTGGCTGGCTGCCCCTGCGGTGGAGCCTGATAGGACTGATAGGCCTCATGTTGGGGGTAAGTTTTGTAGTCCTTTTTCCTATTCAGGTAGAAGGAGATTTTCCCCAAAGCTTTCCATCGGGAAGGATCAGCGGTCTTCCGAGAGAGCCTGGTTGTGGTTATTAGCTCAGTCTCCAACTCAGCTGCCTTATCTGTCATGGGCATGCCAAAGAGATTCTCACCCCAGCAGGAGACATGAACCAACTTGTCCTGAACCCATTGCTCCAGGTCTGAGGACAGTAGACATGCCAAGCAGCAGGCACTAATGCCTACCACAGCCATTCTAGCCACAGATTCGAAGCTGTCATAGGCTGCTTGAGACACACACTTGGAGCACTCCTTGACCATTGACACCAGGCCCCGGAAGCACTGGAGATGGTCATCGGACAGCCCAGCTGAGAACCCAGCAAGCTCCTTCGCAAGGTCTCTCAGGTATATGCCCATGTACAGCTGGTAAGCCTAGATACTGGCAACAAGCATTGAGCCATGGAAACACCTCTTACCAAACTTATCCATGGTGTGGATCTCCCGACCCAGGGGCACCAAGGAGTACATCTTCTGGCTCTTGATCAGGCACATGGCCGACTCCTCCATCATGGAGTTGTCTGGTAGTTGAGTTTTTTCAACGTCGGGATTCTTGCGGACCAAATACATGGAATCAAGCTGCTTGCTCACAATGGGAACTGTGATCAGGGCTTCCAGCATTCTGAAAAGGAGGTGCTCCAAAATGAGCGGCACAAGCACAGTTATGGCCTCCTTGGGAGGAGAGTCATACAGAAGCATGTCCAAGTCCTCTGCCCAAGGCTCCTTTTCAGCATCAATGGTGATGGCAAGGGCCTTGTCCATGTCCCAGATGAAGTCTAGGGAGGACAGGTCCTCAGACAGAGACCTCTGACGGAACGTCCCGATACCGAGCAGTATTGGGGGGACTCGTCTTCCGTCTCCCATTCCAAATCGGAAGGGAGCTCGAAGCGCCAGCAGGAATCGCTTCTGTGCGCAGTCAGGGGCGAGGATGGCAGCCAGGGTTCCTGGCGGTCCAATCCCAATGCACTGAGTGGAAAACAGAAATCGGTCATGGGACTCTGCCCACAGAGAATGCCATTCCAGAACAGGCTGGAGCTCCTCCGGTGAGGCCCTTGGGTGGAGAGGACCATCACTGGCCCCAAGGAAATGGAAGGAACTGGAACTGGGGTCTTCTGGCTCACCAGGAAGGCAGCCAGGCTATAGTCCAGGGACACCATTCTGGTCTCGAGGCCCGATGGCTCCACAGCCACTGGCACAGGCATCAGAATCAATCCTGATGCCGGTTCCCTCAGTGGGCACTCACAGATAGTGATCGCCTAAGTAGCCTGAGGGTGATCCTCCGAGTGAAAATAAGTCGGAATCTCGTTGAGGACTGCGGTGCCTATGCTCACATCTTTCCCGCAGCTCAGACATCGCTCCCTATTGAAGGCTTTTAGACGAAGTCCATTCCTTCCAGGGACCATGTTCATTGACAGTCACCGGTCCGCTGCTCCGCAACCTCAGGGCTCTGAGAGAGCTCGACAGACAGCAGGGTCAGAGTCCTCTGCAGCTGCTTCCAAGAACACCGATTCAGAAGTTGATGACTAGGCCAAGGTCGAGAACTTGGGGCCAAACAGCGTCTCCTCCTGCTTTCCATGATTCTTTTGCCCCTTGCTCATCATCTGAAGACAGAGCAGGCAAGAGGAGGCATCATCTTCAGCCCTGAGGCATTCAAGGTAGCAATTGTGGCGGTCCATGATAGACATGAGCATGCCACAATCAGTGCACTTCTTGAAACCACTAATCGAGGACATAATGGGAAAGACAGCTCCGTGAGGTGAAACACCTATGTCCTGATTAGCAGGGCGTGAAAAAGAAAAACCTGAGAAAAATGAGAAACTGTGGTAGTGACGCTCCCAGGACCACGAGTAGGTGACTGTATGCAGCCAAGAAAAGAGTGAAAAAAACAAAAAAAGAAGAGTACTCTTTTCCTTGCAGTGCAGACAGTACATCTGGTGGGCTCCATGGAAAAACGAAGACTGAAGGAAAATGGCTCCCTTGGGCAGGAAGGTGACGATGCATGTGCGGTTGATCGCCCAAAGGCTTTCTTTAAAAGCTGGATAGAGATTACCACGCAGGCTCCGTCAGTGCCTACGTCACCCATATGTGAGGACCTCCTGCTTGTTCCCAGAGAACCCTCCTTTACCACTTGTACAGCCCAAGCATCAGTGGTTATGCTGGGCTGATAATGGGCAAATGATGTGAGATGCCCCCCAATGGGCTGATGAGGGGGGCAGGCTAGGAATGGAAATGGGCTGAGTTGGGGGGGCTAGGGAATGGAAATGGGCTGAGTTGGGGGGGCTAGGGAATTGAAATGGGCTGAGTTGGGGGGGATAGGGAATAGAAATGGGCGGAGTGAGGGGGGCTAGGGAATGGGAATGGGCTGAGGAGGGGGCAGGCTAGGAATGGAAATGGGTTGAGTGGGGGGGGGGGCTAGGGAATGGAAATGGGATGAGTGAGGGGGCTAGGGAATGGAAATGGGCTGAGTGAGGGGGTGGCTAGGACTGCAAATGAGCTGATGGGGAGGACTAGGACAGCAAATGGGCTTTTGGGGGGGGGTAGGATTGGAAATGTCCGATGGGGGGGGGGGTGTCTATTTTTAGAAATGGCTGATGGGGCAGCTTGGACTGGAAATGAGTTGATTATGGGGGGGGGGGGCTAGGACTGGAAATGAGTGATGGGGTGGGCTCAGAGTGGAAATGAGTGGAAGTGGAAATGAGTGGAAATGAGTGGAAGTGCTGCGGAACTGAGCTGGAAAGGGGAAGAAGGGCCATGATCCAGGAGTCAAAAGCTCCCCCCCCCCCCCCCAACAGGCTGTGATTGTGGCGCAGGTTGAGGCTTCAGGGCTTTAGGCAGTCATTGCTTCTGGCCTTGGCCCTTGGCTTGCTGCGCCTGCTGGGGCAACTAGTAAGAATGGTACAGGACATAAGTACCGCAAGCTTTCTTCTTCTTTGGATAGAAGGACTTTTTCCTCCAGAGGCCTTCTGACGGGAAGGATCAGCAGTCTTCCTCAAGAACCTGTTCATGGTGACATGTTCAGTCTCCAATTCTGCGGCCTTCTCTGTCATGGGTATCCCAAAGAGGTTCTCTTCCTGACATGGGACATTGACCAACTTGTCCTGAACCCATTGCTCCAAGTCCAACGGCTGTAGCCATGCAAGATACCAATGCCCACTGCAGCCACTCTAGCCATGAACTCAAAGTCACTGTAGACTGCACTGTAGGGCTGGTGCCTGTTCAGAAACTAAAGGCAGAACCAGACAGCGTGGCTTCCTTTTACAAGATGGGGCCTGTCCTGAACCACAACATGAACCAAACAAGATGGATTCCTTTTCTGCTATAACTCAGCTTGAAACCTGCAAATCAAGCAATTCTGCAAGGTTATGTACTATACAGCAGAGCTATTGCTCATGCCTACGTGCTAGAGAACTTGCTCTCATGTAAAGACTGTGCCACTGGGCCTAGGATTTGCAATAATGTATACACCTGCATATCAGCATCTTTCCTGCACCATAGACCTTTGTTTGGAAAAGGATCACCTGACCACTGTTACAGGTTTTGCTGAAGATAACATACAGTATCTGAGACCAGCCAATCACCATGCCGTGGACAGGGAGGTCAGGACTAAGAATTATACGCTGGACTTAGAGAAACTCTGGACATTTCTGGGCACTCCTAGACTTGCAGAGCTTTTGAATACTGCTTGGGAACTTTAACTCTGGCAGTTTGTTTTTTGCAGTCCTTAGCCCTACTGCCTGCCTGTCTCAAGGACAGAGACTAACCTCGGGAAGAAGTGACTCTCTCCCACAGACCTGCAGCTCAGTGTTATCACACGGCTTGGCTCTACTGCGTTTTAGCTGATGTTGGACCTCTGCCATACTGTGGACTTCGTACCATTCCTGAGACAACTTCTCGGACCCAGCCAAAAGCGCTCTGGCAAGAGCAAAGGTAATGAACCTTAATTCTCCCCCCCCCCCCCCAAGGTTGGGTCTAGCCTACATAGACAATTTGCTGTACTTTGGAGTGCAGAATCAATGGCATTGGTTGCTAGAACAGTGATTTGTGATCTTAGTAAATTGTAATCATAGGGCTCCGTAACCTGCTACCTCAAAGAAACTAATTTATTCTAATTCTGTACTATTGCTATCAGCAATAAAGTCTAATTTATATACAAACACAGGGTTGGCTCGTTTATATCATGTAGGCATCGCTCCCGCCCCCTGAGTTTTAAGGTACTGTGGAGGGGGGGGAGGGTCCCAATACTCCTGGAAGAGCGAGGTTTGGGAGGTAGAGGGGATCATGATGGGGGGGGGGTGGTTCTGGTCAAATCATCTGAGGTGACGTGTCAAACTTCACCTCAGAAGACCTTTTTTAAGCAAGCCACATATGCACAGGTGTCAGACAATGCATATGTCTAGCTTGCTCCCCTTGTTTAGTGCTGACTTTCTGCACACAGCTGATTTGCATGCTGTTTGCTTACAGCATCGCTAAACCCTGCGCTAGGAAGCTCTGCGCTAGAGCCTGCAATTGTCCTAGGACATAAAATGTTTCCCTTCTTTGGAGGAAAACGCCAAATCCAAAAGCCTGCATACAGGTAGATTCTAAAAACATAAAAATAAAGTATGAGTAAAGGATGACGTATCAACAGTTTGTAAGTACAACTTGCTTACATAAAAACAGACTGCATAGGTAATAGATATATAAAATATATCTACAATTTAATCCTTTAAATGTTAAGATTTGCCTGCATAAGCCAGAAACCCTGTCAAGAAGATACACAGCTAATGTTTGGTTCCCCTTTCTTGATATGCTGTACAGGACCCCATGTTGGGACAGGGTGGGATACTATTGCCTTTCTCAGGAAGTACGCAGCCACATCAGAGAACTGAGGGAGTGTGCAAGCACACAAATGGGAAGCACCCTTCATTCATGACCACAGCTACATACCGTATTGGTTAACCATGTAAATTTCAATAGTTTAAATATGTTAATTTTTTTAAATTATATTTGTATCCTTAGCAGATACACATCCACCACCTGAAGAATCTGCTTCAACTTTTCATGAAGAAATGCAGAACCTAACATAAAGACACTGACCAAAGGACTCACTTGGTCTGATCACATCTCCCTCCCGCTCGAATACTACAGCATCCACCAGGATCTCTAGCTCTACCTTTACTTTCCCACAAATCTTATGTGTTCATTCCATGCTTTTTGAATTCTGATATGGTTTTTGCTTCCACTATCCTTGCTAGGAGGTTGTTCATATATTTACCACCCTTTTGGTGAAAAAATATTTACTGAATGTACTCCTATGTTCCCAAAAGATAGATAGATTCCATTTCGCTTAACCCAGGGGCAAGCAGTGGATTCTTTTTTTTTAAACTGGACTGGGGAAAGTCTATAAACAATTATTAAAATAAACTAGGGAAAACCACTGTTTCCCCCAAGGATAAGCAGCATGAAATCTGTCTACCTTTTGGGAATCTGACAGGTACTTGTGACCCGGATTGGCCACCATTGGAAACAAAACCAGTATGGCATATCTTATGTTTTTACCCCTTTTCAAGTCTCATACCATGAATTCTTGATCTACAACTTCCTCCCCACTGAAAATGCTTGACTCTTCTGCATCACTTAAACCTCTGAATACCTCCATCACTGCTCTCCTTGCCCTCCTCGCCTAAGTAAATATATGTTTAGTTTAGTTTGTTAAAATTTTGATATACAGCCTTTTCACAAATACACCAAATCAGTCTATAAGAAAATAAAATATGATTATACAACAAATAATAAATAGTACAGGACCAGCACTAGGAAAAATAGACATATAAATAAAATAAAACAAACCAACCATAATAAATGAAGTCATAAACTAACATATCTTAAAGATAACCAAACAGGTACATCACCAGATGCTCCAGTTAATAAGGACATGCCTAGTGAGTAGGGGGAGCGCTGGGAAGATTGCAAGCCTATTGGTCGGGGGTTCAAATCCCACTAGAGGACAGCAACCTTGGGCCGGAAGGACTGGGGTTTCTAGTCCCACAGGTGCTCCTTGTGGTCTTGGGCAAGCCACTTAACCCTCCATAGCCCATGTTCCCTGTAAAATAGTTATCTCCAAGTTATAATGCCCTGTTCAATGTAATTTCAGTTTGTTCAATGTAAACCGCACTGATGCAGAATAGCGCGGTATATAAGAGAATGTAAATAAATAAATAAAATTTAGACCCTTAAGTGAAGTTTGAGGATTGCAAAGGGATACAATTCACCATTAACACATATCATGGAGCTGTTTCAGGATCAAACAGGAGATCTTTGAAAGATTAGAAAATAAATGTATATCCCAAAAAAGATTGACCTAGACTGTCTATTATGTAGGTTGTGTGCGCTACTTCAGAGAATGAATTATAAAACTTAAAATTAAGTTGGATGAGTTCCTAGAGGATGAAATCTAATGAATAGGTTCTAATCTACAATTTTTTTTAATTATTCCCTTGTTAAAATCAAGGCAAAATCTTTTTATCTGCAGAATACAATGGGGTTAAGTCCATCAGGAATTTTTCTTGGGTTCCTACAGTTACCCAAATGCGAGGAATTATAATAAGTTTGAACTTAATAGGTCATTGTCTTCCTTCAGTCAAAAACTTGTATTTTATACTGAGAAAAATAATAAATAAAATGTAAAAATGCTGTAATACTATTTTGCCTTGAATTTTACATGCATACCTTTTCCCAGCCTTGAGCTGATTTGCCACATATTGAAGAAGACCAGCAAGCTCAATGGGATATTTCCGAAACACTGCACCACAGAAGCTAGCCAGGCCTACAATAAACAGTAAATTTGAAAAAAATCAGGACACGTTAGTATCTTATAGTTGAAATGCAACACTCAGCATATGATTATTTTTCTAACACAAACAAGGATAAAGGAAAGCGAAGTAACTCACTTGCAACAGGCGATCTCTGGGAACAGCTGGAATTTAGTCTTCACATATAGGTAAGAGTAGTTACTCACCTGTAACAGGTGTTCTCCAGGAGCAGCAGGAATCAGTCCTCACATATGGGTGTCATCGACATCGATGGAGCCCTTGCGTAGCATTTCCCCAGCTTTCTATGAAAGCCTTAGGGAATGCAGGCACGCATGCGCAGTTCCCTTCCCGCCTAAAGGTGCCATCTTGCCCAGTCAAATGACCTAGCTAAGAACAGCACAAAAAAAACCCAAAATAAACTATATACAACTGCAACTCCAAGGGGAGGAGGGAGGGTTGTGAGGAATGATTCCTGCTGCTCCTGGAGAACACCTGTTACAGGTGAGTAACTACTCTTTCTCCAGGACCAAGCAGGAAGTCAGTCCTCACATATGGGACTCCCTAGCTCTGGGCTACCAGGAACACAGGCTGAACAAGAGAACTTCCTCTAGTCCCAGCATCAAAGAAAGGCTTTTCACCGAAAGAATCTCCACTGGTAGCCCAACGGAGGGCTGGAGGGCAGGAGTTGCCTAAACCTCAAAGAGATTCCGGAGTACTGCCTGGCCAAAAGCACTGTCCCTACGGGACTCCCTTTCCAGACAGTAATGGGCCGCAAAAGTCTGGCTGGAGGACCAAGTTGCAGCCCTGCAGATGTCTACCAATGGTACAGAGCGGAGAGGAGCCACTGAGGCAGCCATTGCCCTGACACGATGGGCCGTAACCCGACCCTGCAAAGGACGGTCAACCGCCCTGTAAGCCCAGGTGATACAGTCAGCCACCAAGATGGACAAGGTACGCTTGGACACTGCTAACCCCAAATTATTAGGGTCGAAAGATATGAAGAGCTGAGTAGCTCTTCTATGCCCCTGCGTACGGTCAAGGTAGAAGGATAAGGCCCTCCTACAGTCCAGGGTATGCAGAACTGCTTCAGCCTGGCTTGCATGAGGCCTAGGGAAGAATGTCGGAAGAACCACATCTTGGTTGAAGTGGAAAGAGGAGACAACCTTCGGGAGGAACTTTGGATGAGTCCTAAGGACTACCCTGTTCCTGTAGAAGCGGGTGTAAGGCCTGTCACAGACCAGGGCCTGAAGCTCACTCACACGCCTGGCCGAGGTTAGGGCTACCAAGAAGAGTATCTTCCAGGACAGGAAGCAGAGAGGACAAGTAGCCATCGGCTCAAAAGGTGGGCGAGTCAGTTGCTGCAAGACCACATTCAACTCCCACTCAGGAGCTGGAGGACGGATTGGAGGCTTTAGCAAGAGCAAGCCTCTGAGAAACCTGGACACCAAGGGGTGAACCGACAGAGAATGTCCTTCCACCAGTGAGTGGTGAGCTGCTAGAGCTGAGAGGTGGACCCGAACAGAATTGAACTTAAGCCCCTGACTGGATAAGTGCAGCAGGTACTGAAGCACGACTGGTACAGCACAGGAGAAAGGATCTTCTGTACGTAGCTGACACCACACAGAAAACATTTTCCATTTCAGGGCATAGGTTTTCCTAGTGGACTGCTTTCTAGAGGCTAGGACAACCTCCTCAACTTCCTGAGGTAGGTCCCAGGGAGCCAAAACTACCCTTGCAGCCTCCATGCCATCAAATTGAGAGCTTTGAGATTTGGGTGCAGAAGGGAACCTTGATCCTGAGAGAGAAGGTCGGGCTGCAACCCCAGAGGCAGTAGGGGATCCACTGCCAGTTGAAGCAGAAGTGGGAACCAAGGCTGCCTCGGCCATCTGGAAGCTACCAGCAGGACCGAGGCCTTGTCTTGTAGAATTTTGAATAGGATTCGGGCCACCAGGGGCGTGGGAGGAAACGCATACAGGAGGCCCTGGGACCAGGAAATCAGAAAAGCATCTGCTGCTAGCCGCAGAGGATGCGGTTGCCTGGAGCAGAACCTCGGCAGCTGTTTGTTCAATGGACTGGCAAACAGATCTATGGATGGAAGTCCCCATTTCAGGAAAATCTTCTGAACCACTAAGGGATGGAGCTGCCATTCGTGGGGCTGCAGAATACTGCTCAACCTGTCTGCCAGGTAGTTACACAGCCTTGAGGAACATGTTGCGCCTGAGAGCAAACAAGCAAAGATCCTGCGCCTCCTGACAAAGGAGCCTAGACCTAGTGCCACCCTGCTTCTTCACATAAAACATGGCTACTTGGTTGTCTGTTTGAACTAAGACAGACTGATGAGCCAGGGTTCGAGAGAAAGTCTTGAGGGCTAACCGAATAACCCTGAGTTCCAGTAGATTGATCTGCTGCATGGCCTCCCAGGGAGACCACAGGCCTTGGGTGCACTTGCCCAGACAATGAGCCCCCCAGCTTTGCAGGGAGGCATCTGTGGTCAGCACCACTGAGAACCGAGGAATCTGAAAAGGCACCCCTTGCAGTAGATTGGGTGGGTGCAGCCACCAGCGGAGGGAGTTCAGGAATGGTCTGGACACCCTTACTCTGTCTCTGAGGCTCCCTGTGGCCTGTGTCCAATGAGTTCTGAGGCACCACTGTGCAAGCCTCATATGGAGCCGGGCATTGGGGGTCACATGTACTGTCGAAGCCATGTGGCCAAGAAGCCTCAGGCAGAGTCTGGCGGAGACCAGTGACCTGCTGAGAAACTGGTTTGCCAAGTTTATCAGTCTTTGGGCTCTGTCTTCTGGCAAGAAAGCCTTTGCCAGCAGAGAGTCCAGCCTTGCTCCTATGAACTCCAAGTTCTGGGAGGGGAGCAAAGGAGAAATTTCACTTACCGTTAATTTCCTTTCCTGGAATACTGCTAGACCAGTCCAGACAAACGGATTGTGTTCCCCTGCCAGCAGATCTTGGAGACAGAGAATTCTACCAGAGCTCTGATAGGCTGGACTCTGGTGATATGGTCCTACCCCTAGGGGTCTCCCTCAGTATTGTCTGTAAAGCGAACCCAAACATGTAACGCAACTAAACCATAAGTGGAGGAGTGGAGGAGTGGCCTAGTGGTTGGGGCAAGGTACTTCAGGCCGGAAGTTCAAATCCCACTAGAAGACAGCAACCTTGGGCCGGAAGGACTGGGGTACCTAGTCCCACAGGTGCTCCTTGTGGTCTTGGGCAAACCACTTAACCCTCCATAGCCCATGTTCCCTGTAAAATAGTTATCTCCAAGTTATAATGCCCTGTTCAATGTAATTTCAGTTTGTTCAATGTAAACTGCACTGATGCAGAATAGCGCGGTATATAAGAGAATGTAAAATAAATAAATAAGACCACACATAGTGGACGTTTAATTCAACTATGTACAAGGGAGCTGAAAGTATCCCCAGAACTGAAGGCTGCTAAGACCGATAATGCAGCCATCGGGCCCCCATGGTGAGGCATACTGACAAAGAAGGAACAGAGGCCAGCGGCTTCACCGCACTAGCAGCACCGCAACTGACAGCAGGGTGGGTCCTGGACTGGTCTAGCAGTATTCCAGGAAAGGAAATTAACGGTAAGTGAAATTTCTCCTTCCAGGTCATACTGCTAGACCAGTCCAGACAAACGGGCAGTACCCAAGCTACCTGCTTTCAAGGGGGGGTCAATGCCAACGACAGCACTACAGCTCCAAACTGACCTTCCTGCCGAGTGTGAACGTCCAATCTATACTGACGGACAAATGTAGACAACGATGACCAAGTCACCATCCGGCAAATGTCGAGAGGGGCTACTTGAGACCGCTCAGCCCAAGACGAAGCTTGAGCCCGAGTGCTCGGAGCCCTGCTGGAACCTGCTTGCCTTGCAGTATATAAGCTGCCTCAATAGCTCCTCGCAACCATCTAGAAATGGTGGATTTGGAGGCTGCGGACCCCCGTTGAGGGCCCGCAAACAGGACAAAAAAGATGATCGGTCTTACGGAAGGCGTTCGTGATCTTAAGATACCGATAAAGCACTCTCTTCAGGTCCACAGCATGCGATTGACGAAGGTGACCGGACCACTGCTCTCTTTCAAAGGTAGGCAAGAAAAGAGGCTGGTTAACATGAAACGGGGTAAGCACCTTAGGTAAAAAGGATGGAACAGTTCGAAGAGAAACTCCCGCCAAAGAAAATGAGAGATAGGGGTCTCGACAAGAGAGAGCCTGAAGTTCGGAAATCCGACGTGCCGAGGTTATGGCCACTAGGAAAACCATCTTTAGCGTTAAATCCTTAAGGGAACATGCCTTCAGGGGCTCAAAGGTAGGAGCAAAAAGGGCACGGAGAATGAGAGCGAGATCCCAAGAAGGAACTATAGGACGTATCAGGGGCCGTAATGTCTGAACCCCTTTAAGAAAACGCGAAACGTCCACATGCGAGGTGAGAGAACGCCCCGCTATCGGCCCTCAAAAACAAGATAGCGCGGCAACCTGCACGCGCAAGGTCCCGAGCGCCAGGCCCTTATCTAGACCGACCTGCAGAAAGGAAAGAATATCCGGGATGTTGCAACGCCAGGGCGAGATGTGACGTAGCGAACACCAAGTGTCAAAGAGACGCCACACACGAGCGTAAGCCAGCGACGTCTAAGACCGCCGTGCCTTAAGCATTGTCGCCACCACACTCGACGAATATCCCTTCTGAACTAACCTGCGGCATTCAAGAGCCAGGCCGTAAGCGAGTAAGGAGTCGGGTTTCCCATTTCCACCGGCCCTTGGAGCAGGAGCCCTGGGAACGACCCCAGGCGTAGAGGAGACACCCGAGACAGCCGGACGAGATGCGCATACCACGGTCTGCGAGGCCAATCCGGTGCCACCAGGATCACCAGGCCGCGAAGCTCCCTGACTCTTTGGAGAATCTGGCCAATCATGGACCAGGGAGGAAAGACATACAGAAGGAGATGGGTTGGCCACGCTTGAGATAGAGCATCTGTCCTGTGCGACCCATTGTCTCTCCAACGGCTGAAGTAGATCAGTGCCTTGGTATTCTGCGCCGTAGCCATGAGATCCATTGCCAGTAGACCCCATCGTTGAACAATGGACTGAAAGGACTCTGGTGCCAGAGCCCACTCCCCCGGATCCAGAGCATGTCGGCTGAGGAAATCGGCTTTTACATTGTCTACCCCCGTGATGTGTTGCACCGAGATCGCCTGCAGATGCCTCTCCGCCCACGGAAGGAGAAGACCCATTTCCTTCGATACACCTGGACATTTTGTGCCCCCTTGGCGGTTGAGGTATGCCACTGTCGTAGCGTTGTCGGACAGAATTCGAACCGCCTGACGCCGCAGAAGAGACTGAAACTTTTTTAAGGCTAAGCGCACCGCTCGCTTCTCAAGGCGATTGATGGACCACCGGGCCTCCCTGCACTGAGTGTGAGCCGCAATGCGCTCCCCAACCGGAGAGACTGGCGTCTGTCGTTACCAACACCCAGTGCGGAGTCCCCAAGGGAACCCCTCGAAGGAGACGAGACTGCGGGGCCGGAGCCACCAACGGAGGCAAAGTCTCACCGCCGGTAGTAGAGGGAACCGAACTTGATAATCCTCTGGACACCATGCTCGAGGCGAGACCTGTGCTAGGAGACTGCGAACTTGAGAAGTTAACTTGAGGAATCGAGGCACTGACAAATAGACCCGACCTAAGGCTGTATCAAATCAAGCCCCCAAAAAATTCGATCTCCTGGGACAGCTGAAGACAACTCTTGTCGCGGTTGATTAATCAGCTGAGGCTTTCGAGAAAGGCAACAACCACCGAGACTGTGCTGCAAGCCTCGGGGAGAGAGTCTGCACGAATGAGCCAGACGTCCAGATAAGGATGAACTCTGATGCCGTGGCTGCGTAAGGCCGCAGCTACTACCACCATTACCTTGGAGAAGGTTTGAGGCGCCGAAGCTAGACTGAAGGGCATCGCACTAAATTGGAAATGTTGACCGAGTACCGCGAATCGAAGGAGTCGCTGATGCCCGTCTCGAATGTGAATGTGAAGAATGCTTCTGTGAGATTGAGGGAAGCTAGAATTCCCCCTTGCATACCGCTTGAATAACGTATCGCAGAGTCTCCATTCGAAAGTGTGGTACCCGCAGACTGCGATTGACACCTTTGAGATGCAAAATAGGACGAAAGGAGCCGTCTTTCTTTTTTTTTTTTGGCACCACGAAATAGACAGAGTAACGGCCTAGTCCTCTTTCCAACGGTGGAACTGGACGAATGGCAGCTAAACGCTGGAGTCTTTGAACGAATCAACATCCGCTGCCCATTGACACAGCCAGAGCCATCTCCGAGCTACTGTCACCGGTGCTACGGAGCGAGCTGACAGCCGCAAGAGATCAGAGAAGGCCTCTGCCAGGAATGCAGCGATGGATTCTAAACAAGCCAACTCGGGATCACCTGGAAGCTGCTGAATCTATCGAAGGGAGGCCCGTGCTGCTAGACCTGCGCAACCCTTGCTTGAAGGGAAAGAGCGGACAACGAAAAACCCGTCTTTAGCAGACTCTCAACATTTTTTGGTCTTGCTGGTCGCGGAGTGCCGCTCCGCCCTCAACTGGAATTGTGGTATGCTTGGTGACCCCGGTCACTAACGCATCAACGTTCGGGTATGTCAGCCAACGGTCCAAGTCAGAAGGAGACCAAGGGTATAACTGACCAATACCGCGTGCCGTACGTAGAGAGGACTCTGGAGAGT
This sequence comes from Ichthyophis bannanicus, assembly GCA_033557465.1. NCBI lineage: Eukaryota > Metazoa > Chordata > Amphibia > Gymnophiona > Ichthyophiidae > Ichthyophis > Ichthyophis bannanicus. The sequence goes on along the minus strand of CM066036.1, from coordinate 124,059,116 downwards.
CCCACTCTCGAGATACCATATGCTGTAACTCGGCTGGAAAGGAAAAAGCTTTGGAAGGCTTACAAATGCCCTGTAAAATGGGATCCGGCTGCAACAGGGTTTGAGAACTGAGGATCAGGCGTGTCGACTAGGCGTAGCGACTCCATCACCTGTGTGATTAGGGCCGGCAACTCCTCTTTCCGAAAAAGTCTGATAGCTTGAGAGCCCTCGTGAACTGTCAGCGAAGAATCAGACAGAGAATATTCCCCATCTTCTTTCTCCAATGAGTCAGGGCTCACCTCCGACGATTTAAAGTCTTCTGGAATATCCGTAGTGTCCCGCAAGCCATATGCAACGTTCCTGGAAGGACGTACTGCTTTAAGGTCTGAGGACTTTCGGGACCACTTGCGAGACCCCACCATATCCTTGTGTGCTACCGGGCGGGTGCTGAAGGTATACCAACAAACTCAGAACGCCACAGGTGCCATGCCTGGCGGAAAAACGTCAGGAACTCCCTGTCAGCCAAGGCTGCCGTGGCTTCCAGCGGCTGTGGAAGCAAAATGGGAGCTGACTGAATCTTTTCTGCAGGAAGATCCTGCTGCAGGGGCTCTAAGGAGGGAGGAGTTAAGGCGCTGATGTCCCCAGCTGGCAGCGCAGAGGGAATGGAGGAAGAAGATTCTCCTGGATGCAGCATACAGGTGGAACACAAGCAATCTATTAACTCCTTTTTCTTATTATTACATATAATACAGCTGTGCAGAGAAACAGGCATTGCAGAGGCTTAAACCCTTTTTTTTTTTTTTTGTAAACAAAAATCAAAGTAGGCTTAGGGAAACAGAAGACTCTTCAAAGAAAAGGGATTTTGAAACTCCCTGTGCCTTCACAGCATGTTTAAATGTTTTGAAATGGCTGCCCAGAACTATTCCCTCCAAAAAAAAAACGATGTTCTATGTAAAACCATGTTCACTAAATGTTACCTGTAAACCGCCTTTGATCTTTGGAAAAAGCGGTATAGAAATAAGCATAAATAAATAAATAAAAAACAACACTGAAGAGAAATCCCTCCTGATTTTCAAAATGGCCGCTGGCACAGAAAAACTGCAAAATAAAAGTTCCCTAAGCTCTAAAAACCTTAAAAATGCAGCGAAATCGCTGGGGAAGAGGCAAGGAGTGCTGCTAGCAACTTAAAAATTCAAATCCTGACGAACCCTGAATCACCAGAAACAGAGGGGAGAAGGAAACTGTCAGTTATTCATTGTGCTGGTACAGAGGAGCTGAGCTCCCATGGAGGAGAAGAGAAACTTTCAAAGTCAGTGTAAGGTAATTACAGCGACTGAAAGGTAGGGAAATTAGAGTTTGATCCCTCTGCAGCCACTTAGACCCTCATGGCAGGGGCTGGAAGGTGTTTCTGGAGAAAAGGGCAGCTGCACAGACAGTGAAATCAGAAGCTCAAACCCTGTTTTATTGCTGATTACAGAAAATACAGCTGTTAAGGAGGGAAGCCTGATAAACCCAGAGAAACACCTCTTGTGTGCTCTGGGTGCATCCAGGAAATTAAAATGAAGAAAATAGGAACTTCAAACCCAGTTGAACAGACCCTGATGGAACCGGAAGTGAAGGAATCAGGTCAGAGACAGCCGGTCCCAATGCAGTTGAAATAAACCCAGGGCAGCTGAGGCAAGTAAGAAAAACAGTTTACTTAGTTTCTCTCAGAAATTGATACCTGATCCTCCTGCTGTCTAAGCTCTCGAGTCAAAGACTCAGCGCTGCTTAAAGAAAATCAGGAGCTCCACTGAAGCCAGGCCCAGGAGCTCCACAAGTTTATCTGGGGAATCAAGTTGCTGGGAAACCCAGAGTAACACCTCTTGTGAAATCTGGGTGCATCCAGGAGCCTCAAGATACAGAGAAACCTGATTTTAGGGAGGCCTTCGTCCAGCTAACAAGCCCTCATGGCCAGATGCTGGGGATGCTTCCTGTCAGCGAGCTCTACTGTGTCAGAAACAGGAGCTCAGCAGCAAACACCCTGGTGCACAGTGAAACTATACTGGCAGCAAAAGGCAAGTAGAAATATCAATCCCCAAAGGGATTCTAAATAATTTTAAAGATTTTGAGGGAAAAACAACAAAAGCAACCAGATCTGCTGGAGACAGAGAAATACTGAGGGAGACCCCTAGGGGTAGGACCATATCAAAAGAGTCCAGCCTATCAGAGCTCTGGTAGAATTCTCTGTCTCCAAGATCTGCTGGCAGGGGGACACAACCCGTTTGTCTGGACTGGTCTAGCAGTATGACCTGGAAGTGGACTTTGCGAAGTTTATGACAAACCCCAGGTGTTGAAGAAGAGCAATAGTTCGGAGGGTGGCTTGTCTGGCCTCCTGGCACGTCTGATCCCTGATGAGCCAGTCGTCCAGATAGGGGAAGAAAAAGATACCCTGATTTCTCAGGTAGGCTGCCACCACCGCCAGGCATTTGGTAAAGACCCTGGGGGCGGAGGTGAGGCCGAAAGGCAGCACTCTGTACTGATAATGGTTTCCTCCCACAATGAACCTGAGGTACTTTCTGTGGTCTGGATGAATGAGGATCTGAGTGTACGCATCCTTTAAATCTAAGGAGCATAGCCAACCTCCCTGCTGGAGGTAGGGCAGAAGTGTTCCAAGAGTAAGCATCTTGAATTTTTCTTTCTCTAGGAACTTGTTGAGATTTCTGAGGTCAGGAATAGGCCTGAGGCCACCGGTTCTTTTTGGTACGAGAAAGTACCTGGAGTAGAACCCTTGACCTTGGAGGTGGGGAGGCACAGGCTCCACTGCCTTGTCTCGCAACAGACCTTGGAGCTCCTGAAGGAGAAGATCTGTGTGGAGGGGAGGCCTTGGAGGCTCCCCTAGGAAGTATGGAGGAGGCATCTGCTGGACGTGTAGCATATAGCCCTTGTGGACGATGCTTAACACCCAACTGTCCCCAGTGATGAGTGGCCACCTGTGGGCAAACAGGGTAAGTCGACCTCCTGTGCAGGGTTGGGAGAGCAGGGACGGAGAGGCTATGCCTAAGGAGTCAAAAAACCCCACCCTGCTGAGTGGGAGCAGGAGCCGGAGGCTTGGGGGCCCTCTGCCTACGGCACCCATTCCCCTGCCCCTTAGCCTGCTGACCCTGTGGGGGAGTTTGGGAGGCCTGGTACTGTGGGAACTGTTTGTAGGCAGTGCCCTTCCTTGGGTAAAAGGGCTTTTTACCTGAGCCCTTCTTTTTCTGAGAAGGGGCAGAAGTCTTTCTAGACAGCCTTGTCCTTGTGAGGTGCTCGGTTTCGAGCTGTGCAGCCTTCTCGGTCATGGGCTTGCCAAAAAGGTTCTCACCTCGGCAAGGGACATCGACCAACTTGTCCTGAACTCAAGGCTCGAGGTCCGATGACTGCAACCACGCCTGGTGTCAGGCGGTGATGCCAGCTGCCGCAACACGGGCCGAAGCCTCGAAGCCATCGTAGGCAGCATGGGACAAACTTAGAGCATTCCCGTATCCCCGAGGACAAGGACTTGAACCTCTGCAAGGGTTCCCCGGAGAGACCAGCAGAGAACCCGGCCAGCTCCTTGGCCAGTTCTCGCAAGTACATGCCCATGTACAGCTGGTAAGACTGGACACGGCAAGCAAGCATCGAGCCCTGGAAGCACTTTCTACCAAAACCATCCAGGTTTCGGGCCTCCCTGCCAGGGGGCACCGCAGAGTGCATCTTCTGACTTTTCAGACGATGCATGGTCGATTCCACCACCATGGAATGGTGTGGTAGCTGCGCTTTTTGAAAACCAGGGCTCTTCCGGAGTCGATAAATGGAATCGACCCGCTTGCTCAGAACCGGCGCCGAGGCCGGTGCCTCCCACATCCGGAAGAGGAGCCGCTCCAGCATCGGAGGAACCGGCACAGTAAAGGCCTCCTTCGGAGGAGAGTCATACTGGAGGGCCTCGAGCTCTTCGGCTCGAGGCTCCTCCTCGGAGTCCGCAGGGATAGCCAACGCAGTGGCCATATCCCGGACGAACTCCGAGAACCGGGTATCCTCCGGGGGGGGGGGGGATCTACTCCGGGGCTCAGACTGCAGTGAGTCCGACAGGACGCACCGAGTCCTGAAGGTATCGGGGGACTCCTCGTCCTCCGTCTCCCATGCGGACTCATCCGATGAGGAATCGGGCTCCAACCGCATGGGGCCTGTAAGCATCCGCCACGACGCCGAAGGCACTGGCGTCGACACCCTCGGTCCCGAGCGACCGCGACCGAGGTCGACCTCGAGCCTTCATGGTCTCGAGTATCGGCTCAGTCTCCGGGGTCGACTTCGACGTCGATGTCCCGGTGGTCAGGGCAGATGCGCCAGACAGGCTAGCCATCAGCACCCGCTGCTGATCCATGAAGGCAGACAATCTGCACTCCAAGGCTGTCAGCCTGAGACCCAGCTCAGGAGACTCAGCAGCCACAGACTCGGGCCCCGGTGGCGCCGGGCCCGACGTCGGCTCTCTGGGGGGAGAGTCCACGAGGACTACAGGACTTACGTGTCCAGCAGACTCCGGCTCCACACGAGGTACTTTTGGCGGCTTCTCCTGTTTCACGGGCCAGGGACCTCCTCAGACGCCGCCCTCGCGAGCCGCTTCTTCCTCTTTCGTTCCCGGTTGGGAGACCCCCTGTCCGAGGAGCCCCGACGGTGCTCGGGATCAGACTCCCGAGATGTCGAGGCCTCAGACGAGGTTTGGGCCCGGCCGGAGGACGAGTCGGAGAAAAGCCTTTCCTTTTGGTGCTGACGACTTCAAAGCGCCTTGGTGGACATTTTTCCACATGGACCACAGGTCTTAGGATCGTGGTCCGGACCCAGGCACCGAAGACAGCAGTCGTGTGTGTCGGTGAGAGACATCAGTTTCTTGCACCGATCACACTTCTTGAAACCACTGGAAGCCATCGGGGAAAAAAGAGTCCCCGCGAGGGCAAAGGACCGGCATTCCAGGGAAAAAGAAAAAGGGCGCGAACGCCAGCCACGAAGGGCAAAAACCGAAAAAAGAAGATCGGGCTCGTTACCGGTGTACCGAACCCGGCGGGAGGGGAACCGGTGTCGAACCGGAGAAAAAATAGCGAAGGAATCGCCAAAAAATCCAACTATTTTCCGGGAGGACTAGGACACACATCCGACGGGCTTCATGGAAAAAGAGAGACTGGGCAAGATGGCACCTTTAGGTGGGAAGGGAACTGCGCATGCATGCCTGCATTCCCAAAGGCTTTCATAGAAAGCTGGGGAAATGCTCCGCAAGGGCTCCATCGATGTCGATGTCACCCGTATGTGAGGACCGACTTCCTGCTTGGTCCTGGAGAAACGTCTGTACCGATGGAGCCCACATGGGAATGCTCCCCAGCTTCCAATTGGAAAGCCTTTGGGAGCACTCCACTGCACCTGCATGAATGCGTTCCCATCTTCCCAACTCCCTCCCCTCAGTTGAGTTTGTAGCTGAGAAAGGAGAGAAAAGGAAACTCCTAGGGTAGGAGAGCAGGATGTGAAGACTAAATTCCTGTTGCTCTTGGAGATCACCTGTTAAAGGTGAGTAACTATGTTACCTCCAGGAAAAAGCAGGAATGTAGTCTTCACATATGAGACTCCCTAGCTCCTAGATGCCGGATGAAGTGACCTCAGAACCGGTGGAAGTTTGCCTCGGAGTAGGCCTGATGAGGTCATGATCCCACATGGATTTCTGGTACCGTCAAAGTCTGGGACGGAGGGCAGGAGTTGCCTCTATGTCTGAAAGAGACGCTGGAGTACAGCCTGCCCAAACATGCCATCCTGATGAGAGCCCTTGTCCAGACAATAATGGGCAGCAAAGCTATGGACAGAAGACCAAGCTGATGCTTTACATATCTCGTCAATGGCAACTGAGCGTAGGTTTGCCATTGAGGATGCCATGGCGTGAATGATGTGAGCTGTGACATGCCCTTCCAGGGAAAGTCCTGCTTTCTCATAGGCAAATGAGATGCAGTCTGCTATCCATCTGGGAGCGTGCATTTAGATACAGGGAGACCTAAGTGACCGGGATCAAAGGAGATGAACAGCTGCGAGGCTTTGTGGTACTCTCGAGTCCTTTGGAGACAGAAAGCCATCGCACGCTTGCTATCAAAAGTGTGCAGTGCTGCTTCCTCTCGGGACACATGCAGTTTGGGAAAGAAGACTGGAAAGAAAATGTACTGGTTTAAATGAAAAGGAGAGACCACCTTTGGCATAAAGTGTGGGTCAGTCCTAAGAACGACTTTGTCGTATTGGGACTGGGTATACGGTGGATCCGCTACTAAAGCCTGAAGATCACTAATGCATCTAGCTCAAGTGAGAGCAATTAGGAAGATTACTTTCCAAGACAGGAACTTTAGTGAGGCTGTGGCCAATGGTTCAAAAGTGGGCTTGAGAAGCTGCGATAGAATGACATTAAGGTCCCAAGCTACTGGAGGTGGCCTAATGGGCAGTTTGGACAGGAGAAGACCTCTCATGAAACGGTTGTCCATCCAGTAGGTGGTGAGAAACTGCAACTGCACCGAGGTGGACTCTCACCAAGTTTGTCTTCAGACCTGTCGATGACGGGTGGAGGAGATACTGGAGGAGTGACTCCACTGGAGCCAAAAAGTCCTCAGATACGTCTGAGAGAACCAGACAGAAAATCTCCACCATTTGAAAGTGTATGAATATCTGGTGGAGGGCTTCTTAGAAGCCAAAAGGATCTCCTCTCGGGTAAGGTCATGGCCCTGGAAAGCTATACTTTCAGCAGCTGAGCTATGAGATGGAGAGACTGTGGATTGGGATACAATGGTGAGCCATCATCCTGGGAGAGAAGATCGGGTGCAGATCCCAATCACAGAGGTTAAGTCCAAGTCAGACGCAGTAGAAGAGGAAACCACAGTTGCATCGGACAGTGGAGGGCTATGAGTATCATGGAGCCCTTGTCTGACTGAAGCTTGAAAAGCATCTTGGGAATGAGGGGTATAGGAAAGCGTAAAGCAGGCCCTGACCCCAATGTAGGTGGAAGGCATTCACTGGTTGGTTAGTGGATGTCCGAGTTCTCGTGCAGAAGCGAGGAAGCTTAGCATTTTGGGGAGTCACGAACAGATCTACATCTGGTGTTCCCCAAGTCTGGAAGATGAAGGACGTGTGTCCGGATACAGAGACCATTTGTGGGGAAGAAAGATACGACACAGTCTGTATGCCAAGACATTGGACTCCCCCAGGAGGTACACTGATTGGAGGTGTATCTGATGAGCAATGGCAAAGGACCACAGATGTAGCACCTCCTCGCAGAGAGCACAGGAGTCTGTTCCTCCCTGCTTGTTCACATAGAAAGTGGCAACCTGATTGTCCTTCCTGACTTAAACCTATTGTGTCCCGAGTTGAAACACTCTGAGGGCATTTGAGATAGCTTGAAATTCCAGGAGATTGATCTGGAGTTGTGACTCTTACACTGTCAAGAGTCCCTGTCTAGCCAGGTTGCCGAGGTGAGCCCCCCAACAAAGTCTGGAGGCATCTGTCGTCAGGATGCACTGAAGTGGAGGCATCTGAAAAGGTGACCGTACAAACAGGTTTTCTGGAAAACACCACCACTGAAGGGATGTGGTTAGATGGGCAGTGACTTGTATGCTGTCCCGGAGGCAGCCCGGGGCCTGGTTCCACTGGGAGACCAGAGTCCATGAGCTATCCGTATATGTAGCTGGGCATATGGAACGATATGCACTGTAGAGGCCATGTGCCCAAGGAGCTGCAGCATCTCTTGGGCTGTCAGATAGTCTTGTAGGAGCATCTGAGACGCTAGTTCAACTAGACAGGCACAGCGGAGCTGAGGCAGGAATGTCCTGGACTGTAGAGTGTCTAGTAGGGCTCCGATGAACTCAGGTTTTTGAGATGGAGTGAGGTGGAACTTTGATAGGTTTATCACAAGCCTAAGTTTTGTAGCATTGTGACGGTATGATACAAGGAGAGCAGTATCTCTTGGGAGGTGTCTGCTTTTATTAACCAGTCACCTAAGTAAGAGAAAGTTAATATCCCCAGAGTTCTTAGGTATGCGGCTACGACCGCCATGCACTTTGTGAAGACTCCTGGGGCAGGGGCAAGTCCGAAGGGTAGGATTATGTACTGGTAATGTTTTCCTTGAAAAGTGAAGCACAGAAACTTCCTGTGTCCGGGTGAATGAAGATATGTGTGTACACTTCTTTTAGATCTAGAGAACAGAGCTATTCCTGACTGTGGAGGTAGGGAAGAAGAGTCCTGAGGGAGATCATCTTGAACTTTTCATGAACATGAAACTTGTTGAGGTTTCTGAGGTCTAGAATGGGCCTGTACCCTTCCGTTTTCTTAGGCATGAGAAAGAAGGGAGAGAAAAGCCCATTTCCTGTTGGGATGTGGGGACTTCTTCTATGGCACCCTGAGACAGAAGAGAGGACACCTCGTCCGGTAGGACAGCAGTGAGTGGGGGTTGCGTTTGTTATTCCCCTGTGAAAGTAGAGGCGGGTCAGAGTCTGTAGATGTAACCTTTACCCTTCCTGGACTATGGTTAGTTTTCACTGCTCTGAGGTGATGAGGTGCTATCTGTGGGCATAGTGACACAGTCTGCCTGCTATGTGAAGGGGCTGGGGTTCCTCCAGAGGCAGGGTAGCAATGTTCTCTAGGAAAGAATCAAAAAGAAGGTGCAGGCTGTGGCTGCAGAGCTGGTTGAGATTTAGCCACTTGTGGCTTCTTCTGTTGCTTAGGAGGCTGCTGCCTCTTTTGTGAGGCCTGACGCTGGTACTGAGAAAAAGGTAGATAAGAAGAGAAAGCGTAGCTACTCACCTGCAACAGGTGTTCTCCAGGGACAGCAGGAATCAGTCCTCACATATAGGTGACTTCGGCGTCAAAGGAGCCCCACAGAAGTATCTCCCCAGCTTTCAAACAAAGCCTTTGGGAGATGCCACCTCGCATGCATCGTCGCCATCCCGCCCAGGGGTGCCATCTTAATCAGTCAGATGACACAGCTAGAGCCGACAAAAGAGGATAGCAAAAATTGTACAGCAACTCCAAGGGGAGGAGGGAGAGTTGTGAGGACTGATTCCTGCTGTCCCTGGAGAATACCTGTTACAGGCGAGTAACTACGTTTTTCTCCAGGAACAAGCAGAGGTCAGTCCTCAAATATGGGACTCCCTAGCTACAGGCTACCGAGCACCTATAGAAAAACATGGCCCAGCCATGAGCAGCCACAAGCGAATCCGAGGACAGACTCTGAGGACCCCAGGGTCCAAGGAGAACCATTGCACCAGTACCCTCAAAAAGAAGGGTCAGAGGGAAGGAGTTGCCTAAACCGTGAACAGATTATGGAGTACAGCCTGGCCAAAGGTGCTGTCCCGTCAAGACTCCTTCTCCAGGCAGTAGTGAGCTGCGAAGGTGTAAACTGAGGACAAGATGGCGGCCCGGCAGATGTCTGCCATAGGGATAGAGCGTAGACTTGCAACCGAGATCGCCATAGCCCTGACATTGTGCGTCGTGACCCGGCACTCCAATGAGAGCCCAGCCTGATCGTGGGCGAAGGTGATGCAGTCTGCCACCCAGGTGGACAGGGTCTGCTTGGTAACATCCTCCCCTAGTAACATAGTAAATGACAGCAGATAAAGACCAGTATGGTCCATCTAATCTGCCCAGTAAGATGGCAAGAGTAGGTGCACCTGCCGCTCCGTGCAGGCCACCCCTCCCCATGTCTTTGTTTAGGGGTGAACCCACCACTCCGTGTAGGACACCCCTGTCTGTTGAGAAATTAGATAGTTAAGTTTATTTTGATTTTATCCTGTTGCTGTAAAGGGATTCACTGTGTCTTTCCCATGCCATTTTGAATTCTGTCACTGTATTTACCCCCACCACTTCCATCGGGAAGGCACTGCAAGCATCCACCACCCTTTCAGTGAAACAGCAATTCCTGACATTGCCTTTCAATTTACCCCCTTGCAGCTTCATGTTATGCCCTCTAGTTTTACAGCTTCCCCATCTTTGGAAGAGGTTTGTTTGTTCATTATTTCTCTTTAAGTATTTAAAGGTCTGAATCATATCTCCCCTATACCTCCTCTCCTCCAGAGTGTACATATTTAGGTCTTCAAGTCTCTTCTCATAAGGCTTCTGACGCAGGCTCCAAATCATTTTGGTTGCCTTCCTCTGAACAGTTTCCAGTCTTTTTACATCCTTTGCAAGATATAGTCTCCAAAACTGAACACAGTATTCCAAGTGAGACCTCACCAGTGACTCATACAGTGGCATTAGTACCTCTTCCTTTCTGCTGGTAATTCCTCTTTGAATGCAACCCAACATCCTCCTGGCTTTTGCCACTGCCTTGTTGCACTGTTTTGCCACCTTGAGATCCTCAGAAATAATCACACCAAGGTCCTTCTCCTGGTCCGTGCACATCAACCTCTCGCCCCCTATCGCGTACATTTTCCTTGGATTTCTGCTTCCCAAGTGCATGATACTGCACTTCTTCGCATTAAATCTTAACTGCCAAGCATTAGACCATTCTTCCACCTTTTGTAGATCTTTCCTCATGTTATCCACTCCCTCAGGGGAGTCCACTCTGTTGCAAATTTTCATGTCATCTGCAAAAAGACAGACTTTTCCATTCAGTCCTTCAGCAATATCACTCACAAATACATTGAACAGTGCCTGGCCCAGGACCGAACCCTGGGGCACCCCACTAATCACCCTCCTTTCATCCGAGTGAGCTCCTTGTACCATCACCTTCTGTCGTCTGTCAGTCAACCAATTTCTGATCCAGTTCACCACCTTGGGACCCATCCCCAAACTATTGAGTTTATTGATAAGCCTCCTATGAGGAACAGTATCAAAGGCTTTGCTGAAATCCAGATAGATGACATCCATCGCATGCCCCTGACCTAGTTCTCTGGTCACCCAGTCAAAGAACTCAATCAGATTTGTTTGGCAAGATCGTCCTTTGGTAAAACCATCTTGCCAGGGATCATGCAACCTGTTGGTTTTGAAAAAGTCCACTATTCGCTCTTTCAGGAGCGCCTCCATTACTTTTCCTGCCACCGAGGTAAGGCTCAAAGGCCTGTAGTCTGTCACTTCTTCCCTGTCACCACTTTTGTGAAGAGGTACCACATCAGCCCTTCTCCAGTCGACTGGGGTCCTATGAAACAAAGAGATGAGAGGCTTTGCGGTGGCCCTGGGTACATTGCAGGTAGAAGGACAGGGCCCTCTTACAATCAAGAGTACGGAGAATGGCCGCCGCCTTGTCGGCATAGGGCCATGGAAAGAAGGGGGGATCACCACCTCCTGGTTGAGGTGGAAGGTGGATACCACCTTCGGAAGGAATTTAGAGTGGGTGCGAAACACGAACCTATTCTTGTAGAACCTGGTGTAAGGTGGCTCGGCCACCAAGGCCTGAAGCTCGCTGACACTGCAGGCAGAGGTGAGTGCCACCAGAAAGACAACCTTCCAGGACAGATAACGCAAATGGCAAATACCCAAAGGTTCTAAAGGCAGGTGGGTGAGCTGCGTCAGAACCACATTGAGGTCCCATTCTGCCAGGGGATGGGTGGATGGGAGGCTTAGACAGCAAAAAGCCCCGCATAAATCGGGTAATGAGGGGCTGCGCAGAGAGAGGTTTGCCCTCTAAGGAATGATGGTGCACCGAGAGTATGCTCACATGCACTCTGACAGAGCTTGACTTTAGTCCAGTTTGCGAAAGGTGAAGCAAGTACTGTAGCACAGTGTGCACCTGGCCAAAGAACAGGGTGAACCGTTGTTCCACACACCAAACTGAGGATCTGTGCCACCTGAAGGCGTAGGCTCATCTCGTGGAGATAAGAGGGAGGTGGAGGACGTCCTCCTGGCCTTGGGAGGTTGAAGGGTGCTAAGGCTACCCGTTCAGCAGCCATACTGTTTGAGACAGGGACCCCAGGTTGGGGTGAAGAAAGGAGCCTTCCTCCTGGATCACTAGCCCCAGGGCATTCCCCAGAAGGATCGGGAGCTCCGTCGAGAGGCGGAACAGCAGCAGAAACCAAGGCTGCCTGGGTCACCAGGATCATGGAGGCCTTGTCCCGCAGGACCTTGAAGAGAGTCTGGGCAATTAGTGGTGTGGGAGGGAAGGCGTACAGAAGGCCCTCCAACCAAGAGATGAGAAAGGCATCTGCTGCTATCCATGACAGATGCGGTTGGGGACAGAAGAAGCAGGGCAGCTAAGCATTGGTTGGACTGGTGAAGAGGTCCAAACTTGGAGTTCACCAGAGTCAGAATAGCCACTGCGCCATCCTGGGGTCTAGGTGCCATTCGTGCGGCTGGAGGACCCTGTTCAGTCTGTCCACTAGAGCACTGCCCTGGCCCAGCAGGTATACCACCCTGAGGAGCATTCCCTGACCCATCACGTATGAGCAGAGGCGCGGAGACCCTGTACCCCTTGCTTGTTCAGGTAGAACATCGTGACCTGGTTGTCTGTTTGGACTAGCACAGACTGGTACCGCAGGCGGTGGTGGAAGGCCTTGATCGCAAGAAAAATGGCCTTGAGTTCCAGCAGATTGATCTGCTGCTGTATCTCCGCCAGGAACCAGTTGCCCTGTGTGCGCAGTTCCTTGCAGTGGGCACCCCAGCCCTGTAAGGATGCGTTCATGGTGAGGACCTTCTGGGGATTTGGGAACTGGAAGGGTATGCCATCCTGCAGGTGCTGTGTTGCCTTGCCACCAGTTTAGTGATTCTGCTAGTTGACAGGACACTGAGACCCTGTCCCGGAATCTGCCTGTGGCTTATGTCCACTGTTAGCGGAGACAACACTGAGCTGCCCAAATGTGGAGGCGGGCGTTGGGAACCACATGAACTGTGGATGCCATGTGGCCTAGTAGGCGGAGCATGGACTGTGCTGACACTGAGTGATGGCGCTGTACCTCCGGGAGGAGAGGCTATGCTCAGGGAGTCAAAATCCTGACCCAGCCTGGGCAGGAGCCGGTGTTTGGGGCTTAGGAGCCCTTAGGCTTATGTTGGCCTTCACCCTGGCCTGGTGCTTTGTCCTGTTAACCATGCTGCGGAGTCTGGTATTAGGGATAGCCTCGGTAAGGCTGGCCTCTTCTGTGAAAAGGGGGCCTCTTCCCCAACTGTTTCTTCTTGGGAAGAGTGGAGATCTTCCTAGAGAGCAGAGATCGTGTAACATTCCCTATCTTATCTCAGCCGCCTTGTCGTCCTCCAGTTTGCCGAAAAGGTTTTCACCAAGACAGGGGATGTCGAGGAGGTACTTCCTGTACCCACTGCTTGAGGTGCGATGCCTGTGGCGACCATCCTCACATTAGACTCGAAACCATCGTAGGCGGCTCGAGACATGTACTTCGAGCACTCCCTGACGCACTTCATGAGGGTTTGGAATCGCTGGAGGTTATTTTCACCAAAGCCTGCTGAGAAACCTGCGAATTCTTTTGCTAGGTCTCAGAGACACATGCCTATATACAGCTGATATGCTTGTATTCAGCAACCCAGCATCGAGCACTAGTAGCATTTGCGTCCAAGGCCAAGGGCACGGGACTCCCTACCCGGGGAAGCACAGAACAGTGAGACTTCAGGCTTCTCTGCAGGTGTGCATGGTCGACTCCACCACTAAAGAGGTGTGAAGAAGCTGTGCCTTCTGGAAGCCGGAGTCCCGCTGGACCATGTACATGGTATCTAGGCATCTGTTAACTATCAGCACCAATGCCAGTGGTCTCCCACATACGAAGTAGCCGTCGCTCGAGGATGGTGGGTATGGGGACCATAAGGGCCCTCCTTAGATGGAGCCTCATACTGGAGGATTTCGAGTTCCTCTGTGCGTGGGTCCACTTCCGACTCCGTGGTGAGACACAAAGCCTTCGCCATGTCCCGGACAAACTCGAGGAACGAGGTGTCCTCGGGAAGGGACTGGCATCTCAACGCCAGGCGAGACAGATCCAAAGAGAGATCACGGAGTGTGCTTATCTCCGGAGAAGCCCCATCCTCAGACTCCAGTCCAAGTAGTCCACTGAGGACTTGAGGCCTGACAGCTCCTGAGGAGTCAGGCTCGGATCGTGTCTTTGGTGACCCACGGCTGTTGCTTGGCTGGAGCCACAAGCGCTTGCCGGGGAGTATCTCGTGACTGGGAGTAGGTTCGAGAACCTCACCGAGGAATGGCTCGAGGCCCAGGGCTCGCGATGATCGTATCGGCAGCCCAGGGAGTCCTCAACATCGAGGTCCCTGCATTCCCTGTGAGAGCACCAGCAGAGCCGGGTATCGATGCTTGCAAGGCAAGGAAGGCAGCAACACTGCATTCCAATGCCATTATCCTGGCTTCCCACTCAGGAGTTGCAGCCTTCAATGAGGACACCGGGGTGACTGGGTCAAGCGTCGGTGAGGAGAAGGAGTCTTCGATGGGACAGGCCTCGGGGGTCCATGATCCATTGGAGGCCTCGGCATCTGTTCCGAGTACCTTTGCCAGCCACTCCTGCTCCAACTCCTTGGAGACCTTCTGGGGACTACGGGATCTTGCATGGGACTTGCCATGTGTGTCCGATTCCCAGGATTTCTTCTTCTTCTTGAGCTCCCGCTTTGGAGAACTCTTATCGGAGTATCCACGGACCTAATCGGGCATCGCGGGGGCTTTACGCGACTCCAAGGATCCGTGCAGGGCCTTAGAAGGTGGGGTTACCAGGGACACTGGGGATGAATTTGACCTGTGGAAGATATCATCCTGCATTTGTCGATGACTTTGCATGGCCTTAGTGGACTATTTTTTGAACCCCCTGGCGAATGGGGCAAAAAAGATCCCAGTGAGATCGAAGACACTCGATGCGGCCAGCGGTTAGAAAAAGGCACAAATCTGCGTTGGAGAAAAACCCTAAAAAACGGTTTTGAGACTCGAAGTCGATGTGCCGGGGCTCAGAGATGGGAAAGGGACAGATTCTAACTGGAGAAGGAAATGCACTTTACTGCACTAGAAAATCAACTTTTTTCCCAGGGGAAGACAACGGATGTCTGTATGGCTCTGCAAAAAAAGGGAGACTGAGTAAGATGGCACCCTTGGGCAGGAAGGGGACCATGCATGCGTGATGGCATCTCCCAAAGGCTTTCTTTGAAAGCTGGGGAGATGCTTCCACAGGGCTCTGTTGGCGCCGTCACCCATATGTGAGCACTGACTTACTGCTTGTTCCTGAAGAAAAACTTTTTTCTTATTATAGAAAAACTTCTTTGCAGATGTCTTCCTAGCAGGGTCAGCTGCAACTCTGGACAGTCTCTTTAGAGTAGTGTTCTCTGACCCTAATTGAGAGGCCTTATCTTGCCAGTCTTTGCCAAAGAGGTTCTCCCTTGTGCAGGATATGTCGCCCAGCTTATCTTGAACCCACTGCTCAAGATCTGAGACCTGAAGCCATGCAATTCTACGGGCCCTGATGCATATGGCTGTAACCCTGCTTGTACATTCAAAGGCATCGAAGGTGGCCTTACTGACAAATTTGGATACATTTTGACTATGCTTGACTAGGGGAAATAGTCTGCTCTCTTGTCATCTGGGAGGAAAGGAGCAAAGACCTCAAGATCCCTGGATACTTCCTTTAGGAACATTCACATGTAGAGAATATAGGAGTTAATCCTGGCAGAGAGCATGGATGCCTGGAAGCATCGTTGCCCAAAGGCATTGAGAGTCCTTGATTCCCTATCAGGAGACTTTGAGGAATGAGTCTTCGAGCTTTTGATTCGGCGCATCACCGATTCAACTAACATGGAGTGGTGTGAAAGCTGCAGCTTTTGGAAGCCTGGACACACTGCTACCCGGACATGGTATAGAGCCGATGGCTGTAAGGTGAGACTGTAAGAGGAGTCTCCCACATAGCATAGTTATTCATCTGTAACAGGTGTTCTCCAGGGACAGCAGGAATCAGTCTCAAATATGGGTGACATCAACGCCAACGGAGCCCTCACTGAAGCATCTCTCCAGCTTTCAAAGAAAGCCTTTGGGAGATGCCACCACACAAGCATGGTCCTCTTCCTGCCCAAAGGTGCCATCTTGCTCAGTCAGGTGCCATAGCTAGAACCCTACCAAGAAGATGGCAAAAATAAACAGCAACTCCAAGGGGAGGAGGGAGGGTTGTAAGGACTGATTCCTGCTGTCCCTGGAGAACACCTGTTACAGGTGAGTAACTACACTTTCTCCAGGAACAAGCAGGAAGTCAGTCCTCACATATAGGACTCCCTAGCTCCAGGCTACTGAGGACCGGTAGAAAATCATGACCTGGCCGTGAGCAGTCGCAAGCAAATCTGGGGACAGAATCTGAGGACCCCAGTGTCCAGGGAGAACCGAGGTTCCAGTAGCTTGAACAAGGAGGGTCAGAGGGCAGGAGTTGTTTAAACCCTGAAGAGGTTACGGGGTATGGCCTGGCCGAAGGCACTGTTCCACCGGGACTCCCACTCCAGGCAGTAATGGGCTGCGAAAGTGTGGACGGAAGACCAGGTGGCAGCTCGGCAGATGTCAGCCAAAGGCACTGACCGGAGGTTCGTGACAGAGGTTGCCATCAACCTGACATTGTGTACCATGACTCGGCACTCCAGGGGAACTTTGGCTCGACAGTGTGCGAAGGCGATGCAATCCCCCACCCAAATGGACAGAGTTCATTTGGTGACCGCCTCCTCCAGACAACTGGGATCATATGAGACAAAAAGCTGTGAAGCTTTGCGATGGCCCTGGGTGCGCTGCAGGTAGAAGGACAGGGCACTCTTGCAGTCCAGAGTATGAAGGATAGCCGATGCTCTATCGGCGTGGGCCATGGGAAAAAGACAGTAAGTACTACATCCTGGTTGAGGTGGAAGTCAGACACTACTTTCAGCACGAATCTCGGGTGAGTGCAGAGCATGACCCTGTTCTTGTAGAATCTGATGTAGGGTGGCTCAGCCACTAGGGCCTGAAGCTCACTGACACTTCGGGCACAGGTGAGTGCCACCAGGAAGGCCACCTTCCAGAGGCTCGAAAGGTGGTTTGGTGAGCTGTGCCAGGACTACATTGAGGACCCATACTGATGGGGGCAAGCAGATGGGAGGCTTAGATAGCAGTAAACTCCACATGAAACGGGTAATGAGGGGCTGCACGGATAGAGGCTTGCCCTCTATCGAGTGGTGGTTGGCGGAGAGGGCATTCAGATGCACCCTGACGGAGTGAGACTTAAGTCCGGATCGCGAGAGATGAATAAGTATTGGAGCATCACAGGTACCGGGCAAGAGAACGAGTTCACCCACTGCTCTGTGCACCACACAGAGAACCTGTGCCACTTGAAGGCATAGGACCGTCTCGTGGAGGCCTTGTGGGAGGTCAGGACGACATCTTCCACCTCCCGTGGAAGATTTAGGGGTGCTAGGGCAACCCATTCAGCAGCAATGCCATGGGGGACAAGAAGCCCTGGTTGGGGTGAAGGAGCAAGTCCTCCTCCAGGATCAAATGTCCTGAGAAGACCCGAGAGGGACTGGGGGCACCATTGAGAGGCGGAGCAGCAGAGGGAACCAAGGCTTCCTGGACCACCTCGAGGCCACCAGAATGAGGGAGGTCTCGTCACGCTGGACTTTGAGTGGTGTGGGAGGGAAAGCATATAGTAGACCCTCCGACCATGACCAAGGGAACAGGAATGCATCCACTGCTATCCGGACCAGATGTGGGTGAGGGCTGCAGAAATGCAGTAGCTGAATGTTGGTCGGGCTGGCGAAGAGGTCCAGGCTTAGGGTGCCTCAGAGCTGGAACAGCCGCTGCACCATCTCGGGGTCTAGCTGCCACTTGTGCGGCTGGAGGACCCTACTCAGCCAGTCTGCCAGAGTGTTGTCCTGGCCTGGAAGGTATACTACTCTGAGGGACATGCCCTGTCTGATCACGTACGAGCAGAGGAGCACTGCCTCTTGGCACAACTGGTAGAACCCATGCCTCCTTGCTTGTTCAGGCAGAACATTGTGACTTGGTTGTCCATCAGGACAAACACTGACTGGTGCTGAAGGCGGTGCGGGAAGGCCTTCAGTGCAAGGAAGACGGCCCTGAGTTCCAGCAGATTGATCTGCAGTTGGCTCTCCTTGGGGGACCAGAGTCTCTGGGTGCGCAGTTCCTCACAATGGGCATCCCAACCCAGCAGGGAAACATCTGTTGTGAGCACCTTCTGGGGGTCCGGGGCTGGAAGGGCATGCCCCATCGCAGATGCTGTGCATCCTGCCACCAACTGAGTGACTCTGCCAGCTGATGAGACACCGATACTCTAAGAGTTGGCCGGTGGCCTGGGTCCACTGTGAATGGAGACACCACTAAGCCGCCTGCATGTGTAAGCAGACACTGGGGACCACATGTACCGTGGAAGCCATGTGGCCAAGGAGGCAAAGCATGAACAGCGCCGATATGGTGCGGTGGTGTTGCACTTCCACTGCTAGGGCCATGAGGCGATCCGCCCTGGCCTGAAGTGTCCAAGCAAGACCCTTTGAACTCCAAGTCCTGAGTTGGGGTGAGGTGGGATTTTGGTAACTTACCACGAATCCCAGGTATTGTAGTGCCTGGATGATTCGGCCCGTGGCCTGCAGTGCCTCCGAGGTCGTGTCCCCTCGAACTAACCAGTCGTCGAGGTAAGGGAAGACAAAGGCTGCCTGGAGACGAAGATGTATGGCCATCACTGCTAGGCATTTGGTGAAGACCCTATATGGGTAGGCTAAGCCAAAGGGAAGTACCCTGTACTCGTAGTGGTCACCCCCAATCATAAACCTGAGGTACTGTCTGTGACTGGGATGGCTAAATGATGTGGGTATAAGCATTCTTTAGGTCCAAGGAGCATAGCCAATATCCCTGCTGGAGGTAGGACAGCAATATTCCAAGGGAGAGCATCTTGATTTTCTCCCACATCAGGAATTTGTTGAGGTTTCTCAGGTCCAGGATGGGTCTTAGTCCTACTTTATTTTTCTTTGGAAAAGGAAGTGTTGTTGTTGTTAAGTGCCGTTGAGTCAGAGTCGACTCATGGCGACCCTCTGGATAGCTATCCTAAATTGTGTTCGGTCTTCAGTCAGGCAGCTCATTGTTGACAGACTGGAACCCGTAGCTGCTGTTATTGTATCGATCCATCTCATTTCTGGCCTTCCTCTTTTGTGTTGTCCTTCTATCTTGCCAAGCATGATGTCTTTCTCTAATGATCTGTCTCTTCGCATGATGTGTCCAAAGTACGAAAGTCGAAGTCTTGTCATCTGAGCTTCTAAAGAAAGCTTAGGTTTGATCTCCTCTAATACCAACTGGTTTGTTCTTTGGGCAGTCCATGGTATACACAGTATTCGCCACCAGCACCATAGTTCAAAGGCATCAATTTTCTTCCTATCTTTTTCACTGTCCAGCTTTCACATCCATATGATGTTACTGAAAATGCCATGGCTTGAACAAGTCGAATCTTTGTATGGAGAGAGACATCTCTGCTGTTGAGAATCTTATCTAGGTCTTTCATAGCCATTCTGCCAAGAGCAATCCTCCGCCGTCAACACTATCCCACTCTGCTGCTGCCCAGATGGGTGGTTTGTCTTGGTCTGTCACCTCAGCTAAGACCTGTCCATCTTGGGAGACCCTGCCAGTAGTTAAACTACCGATAGTTTAGCTCTCAGCATCACTGATGCAGACATGCCCTCACAGCACAAGCTGCAAACCAAGTGAGGGAGAACAGGAAGTACCTGGAGTAAAACCCCTTTCCTCTCAGGTGCAGAGGAATGAGCTACATAGCCCCATTCCAGAGAAGACCTACCAGTTCTTGCTTCAGCAGGTCCTGGTGCAGGGAAAAATCGAGGCAGCTCCCCAAGAAAGAAGGCTGGAGGCAGCTGATCTAGCTGGAGGAGGTAACCCTCCCTTACCACCTGAAGTGCCCCTGAGTCAGTGGTGATGAAAGCCCACCTGTGGGCAAAATGGATCAAGCGACCCCCTGTGGGCAGCTGACCCCCCAGTGGGAGAGGCTATGCAGAGGTCAAAACCCTGACCCAGGCTGGGCTGGGGCTGGTGCCTGAGGTTTAGTGCCATTGGGCTTGCGAGGGCCCTGGCCTGCCCACCTTTGGCTGGTGACTCTACGGAGAAGTCTGGGTGGCCGGATAAGGAGGATATCCTTGGTAGGGCTGCCCTTTCCTATGGAAAGGGGGCTTCTTCCTCGGAAGAGTTGAGGTTTTCCTCAAGAGTCAAGTCCGAGTCACATACTGTCTCTATCTCAGCCGCCTTGTCCAACATAGGCTTACCGAAGAGCTATTTCGAGACATAGGATGTCGAGGAGCTTCTCCTGCACCCACTGCTTGAGGTCGGAGGTTTGCAGCCAGGCCTGGTGCTGAGTGCTGATGCCCATGGCAGCCACCCTCACACTGGTCTCGAAGTGGTCGTAGGTGGCTCGGGATAAGGACTTAGAGCACTCACCAACAGACTGAGTGAGCGTCCGGAAGCACTGGAGGTGATCTCCATTGAGGCCAGCCTCGAAGCCCCTGAGCTCCTTCACGAGGTCCCAGAGGAACATGCCAATATAGAGTTGGTATGTCAAAATACGGCATGCCAGCATCGAGCCCTGGTAACCTTTCCCCCCAAGGAGTCAAGGACTCAAGACTTCCTGCCCGGGGGCACTGATGAGCGCATCTTCGAGCTCTTCTGTCGGCGCATGGCTGACTCGACCACCATGGAGGTGTGAGAGAGTTGCACCTTCTGGAACCCCAGGCGGCAATGGACCCAGTACACTGTGTCCAGGCAGTGGCTAATGATGGGCACCAACACCAGGGGTCTCCCACATTCGAAGGAGGAGCCAGTTGAGGATAGAAGGAACCGGGATGTCAAGGTCTTCTTAGATGGTGCCTCGTACTGGAGAATATCTAACTCGTCCGGTACAGGGGTCCTCCTCAGACTCTGTTGTGAGGGAGAGGGCCCAAGCCATGTCCCGAAAAAATTTGAGGAACAAGGTATCTTCGGGTGGAGACGGGTCCGACGAGAGATCTCGGGTTTTTTTTTTGAAGGAGTGAATAAACAGGTGGACAAAGGTGAGTCGGTTGATATTGTGTATCTGGACTTTCAGAAAGCCTTTGACAAGGTCCCTCATCAGAGACTTTTGGCAAAACTAAAGAGTCATGGGATAGGAGGCAGTGTACTATTGTGGATCGGGAACTGGTTAAAAGATAGAAAGCAGAGGGTAGGGCTAAATGGCCAATTTTCCCAATGGAGAAAGGTGAATAGTGGTGTACCCCAGGGATCTGTGCTGGGTCCGCTGCTTTTTGACATATTCATAAATGACCTGGAAAGTGGAACAACGAATGAGGTTATCAAATTTGCAGATGACACAAAACTATTTAAAGTTGTTAAAACCCAAGAGGATTGTGAAAAATTGCAAGAGAATCGTGAAAAATTGGAAGACTGGGCATCAAAATGGCAGAGAAATTTAATGTGGACAAGTGCAAGGTTATGCACCTAGGGAAGAACAACCCAAACTATGGTTACACGATGCAAGGTTCCACATTAGGAACCACCACCCAGGAAAAAGATTTAGGCGTCATTGTGGATACCATGTTAAAACCCTCGGCCCCTCAGCCCAGTGTGCAGCGGCGGCCAAGAGAGCAAATAGAATGCTAGGTATGATAAGGAAAGGAATGGAAAATAAAACAAAAGATATTATAATGCCTCTATATCGTTCCATGGTGAGACCGCACCTTGAATATTGTGTGCAATTCTGGTCGCCGTATCTTAAAAAGGATATAGCGATTTTAGAAAAGGTTCAGAGAAGAGCCACCAAAATGGTAAAGGGGATGGACGGATACTCCTATGAAGAAAGGCTAAAAAGGTTAGGGCTCTTTAACCTGGAAAAGAGACGGCTGAGGGGAGATATGATAGAAGTCTATAAATTAATGAACGGAGTGGAACGGGTAAACGTAAATCGATTGTTTACGTTATCAGAATATAGAAAGACTAGGGGACATGCAATGAAGCTACAGGGTAAACTATTTAAGACTAATAAAAGAAAATATTTTTTCACTCAACGTGTAATCAAACTCTGGAATTTGTTACCGGAGGATGTAGTAAAGGCTGTTAGTGTAGCTGGGTTTAAAAAAGGTTTGGACAAGTTCCTGGAGGAAAGGTCCATAAACCATTATTAAGAAGTGACCGAAGATATCAATGCTTGACCCAGTACAAGCATTATGGAACTTGTGTCTCTTGGGGAAACTGCTAGGTACATATGACCTAGATTGGCCACTGTTGGAAATAGAATACTGGGCTTGATGGACCTTGGTCTGACCCAGTATGGCATATCTTATGTTCTTATGACTCGAGATTCTGGGGACGTCTCGACATCGGACTTCCAATCTGAGTACTCTGAGGAAGGCTCGATGCTCTGCGGCTCTGACAGCATTGCTGACTCCAGTCTTCAGAGCTTCGAGGCAATAGCATGGCCGGAGCCAGAGGCACTCACCTGCGAAAACCTCTCACCTGAGGAGCGGGATCAAGACCCTCACTGAGGATCTGCCCAAGGCGTCTGGCTCTTGGGGATTGCATCGGTAGCCCAGAGAGTCCTCGGTGTTGAGAGCCCTGTAGTCTTGGCGCAAGCACCAACGGAGACAGGCATTGGCGCCTGCTGAGATGCGATGAACGCAGAAACGCTGCAGGGCAGCGATGGACAGCACTCCAGGGTCACCAGGTCTGGCGTTGAGGAGGAGAGGGGTCCTTGGCAGGACGGCCTTCGGGGGACCAGGGGCAGTCGTCAGAGGCTTCTGGTTCAGTCCAAGGTACCTTTCGAAGCCACGCCCGCTCAGAGTCCTTGGAAGCCCGCCCAGGCTGAGGGACTGTGCCCAGGATTTCCCAGGCTTGTCTGCCTCCCAGGAAGAGGCTCTCAAAGTCTTCTTCTTCTTACATGTCTGCTCCAGGGACCCTTGCTTGGAGTGCCTGCCAGGCCACCCTGCTGCGGAGGCCCTTCTGTGGGATGAGTCTACCATATGGAAGAGGTCGTCTTGCTTTAGCAAACGGGCCTGGATGGCCTTTGTAGACATTTTCATACATAAGGAGCAGTCCTTTGAGTCATGGTCAGCGCCCAAAAACCGGAGGCAACAGTCGTGCATGTCGTTGATAGACATTTTTTGAGCACCGATCAAATTTTTTGAAACCAGTGCCCACTGGGGCAAAAAGGACCCTCGCAAGATCGAAGACCCTCAGCACGGCCAGCAGTTGAAAAAGGGTGCAAAAGCACTGGAGTAACTTAACAACCAAATATGAAAAATTAAGCTAAGTTCCAAGACCCGATACTGAGGCAGGCAGGAAAGGAGCCGGTGCAAGTTGGAAAAAACGTACAGGTGGGGGACTAGACGAATGTACGAAGGGCTCCACGGAAAAAGGGAAACTGAGCAAGATGGCACCTTTGGGCGAGAAGGGGACCACACATGCATGGTGGCATCTCCCAAAAGCTTTCTTTGAAAGATGCTTCCACGAGGGCTCCATCGGCGTCATCATCCATATGTGAGGGCCGACTGCCTGCTTGTTCCTGGAGAAATGGAGCATAACATCATGAAGGATGCGGAGCACCGGCAGAGTGGCTGCCTCCTTGGGTGCTGTTGGGTATTGGAGGATCTCAAATTCCTCCGCCCTTGGCTCCTTTTCCAATGTTACAGTGATGAAGAAACCCTTAGCTAGGTCTCAAATGAATTCCTAGAAGGACACGTCTTCCGGAAGCAACATGTGTCATGCTGTTGTGGTGGGGAAGGCCCCAAGGGAAAGTACCGGGGCCCCTGGAAATCGAATGACTCTGCTTCCAAAACATTGGCATCTGAAGACTCAAAGTATCGACGGGCATGGTGCTCAGCCGAAGCTGGTACCAATGCTCCGAGATATTGCCCTCTTTAATCCACTTGAGCTGGGTACCGGTATCAGTGATAGACTCAAGAGAGGGCATGGGTGGCAGCGATGTCAATGCCATCTGCATGGGCATACCAGCCATCGATGTCTATGTTGGTACCGGTGCCGACAGGGCGGTGCCTAGCGCCAACTGTTTTATAGGTACCAGGGCTGCCAGGAGAGCTGCCAAGCTCTGCTCGATGGTCAGTATGCACTGGTCAATCGATGTTGCCAATGCTTGGGTATTGGTGGCGAGTACTTTTGCCACCATTCCAGAGCATGGCACCAGTAGCTCTCCAGAGATCAAAGCCTCGGGAGTATCCTGAGACACCTCAATATCTTTGAAGGACAGAGCCTCCTGCTGGGGCTGTTTGGCAAGCTGATCCTTCTCCAGGGCAATGCTTGAGGGATCTTGATGCTTGGAAGGAGATATACCTCTGAAGGGTTTCTCCTTCTTCACTGAAGACTTCTGATTGGACTTTGGCGATACCCTATGATCCATGGGAGGAGGATGAGGCCCTCGATGATGTGGAAGCCAAGGATACCGCGTCCGAGGGGAAGAGTGTCCCAAGTTTAGAGGCCTGGTTCTGTAGGCCTCTCTCTGTCATCTTTTGACAAAGGGGACAATCTTTTGGCTGGTGGTCTGGCCCAAGGCATTTTTAAGCCCCAGTCATGGGTGTCAGTTGCTGAAATAGTGTTGGCACATTTAGCACATTTTTTGAAACCACTAGTTCGTTTCTCCGTACCATCGTTAAAGGGTGTGGTAGGCTTAAGGTCTGTTTTGAGGCACCAGAAAGAAGTAATTAGATCTTACCTGCTAATTAGTGTTCCTGAAGGAACGACAGTCCAGTCCCTTTACTTCTGGGTTGCGCAACCCTTCCAGCAGCTTGGAGGCTGAGCCCAACCTTTTTGGAGGTGGGGCGGTATAAATACCACCAGGACCACAAACCAACTCCAGTAATCGACTGAAAAAGCAAACCTAAAGCCATTCCATTAACCACCTATATAACCTAGAAACCTATAGAACATAACATAGACTATGCCTGCATAAACCTTTTTTTTTTTTTATAGAGAACATTGAGGAGAGAATTAGGATGGGGGGGGGGGGGAGGTATGCTTGAGGCTGCCGAATCCGACTTTCCCCCCGAGTCCCCTCACCCCGAACTGGCCCCATGCTCGGTCCAAAGTTTCCTTCTGGCTGCTAGGTCCTAACCGGGTGGGAGCAGGGACTGGACTGTTGTTCCTTCAGGAACACTAATTAGCAGGTAAGATCTAACTACTTCTTCCTTATCGTCACTCCAGTCCAGTCCCTTTACTTCTGGGATGTACAAGAGCAGTTCAATCCTGGGTGGGATCCGGCATTCCGGACTGAAGGACCGCCAGCCCAAACCGAGCGTCCGCCGCACTCTGGATGTCCAGCCTGTAGTGCTTGGTGAAGGTATGCAGCGGAGACCAAGTCGCTGCCCTACAGATATCTAGCGGAGGCACTAGACTGAATTCTGCTCAAGAGGTAGCCTGTGCCCGGGTGGAGTGTGCTCGAAGACCCGCTGGCACCTGCTTCCCTTTCAAAATGTAGGCGGAAGCGATCGCTTCCCTGATCCATCTGGAGATGGAGGCCTTGGCCGCCGCCTCCCCTTTGTGTGGCCCCCCAAACTGAACGAATAGACGTTCGGACTTCCGGAAGGGGGCTGTGCGGGAAAGGTAGCGTTTCAAGGTCCTCCGAACATCCAAAAGGCGAAGATTTCTATCCCTGTCTTCCAGCCCCTCGGCGGAAAGGACCGGTAGGATAACCGCCTGGTTCACATGAAAGGGAGAGATAACCTTAGGCAAGAAGGAAGGGGAATCCTTGAGGAATACTAGGAAGGGGGGCTGAAAGGACAACGCTTGTAATTCGGAAACGCGCCTTGCCGAGCAGATAGCGACCAGGAAGACTGTCTTCAGGGTTAAGTCCTTCAAGGAGGTCGTCTTCATTGGTACAAATGGTTCCCTGAGCAGGGCGTTAAGCACTAGGTTGAGGTCCCAAGGGGGGACGACCGACCTCCGTTGAGGACGCAGGCGTCTCACCGCTGTTAGGAACCTGGAGACGTCCGCGTGTGCCCCTAGAGACTTGCCGTGGATTTTACCTCTATAGCATGCGATTGCCGCCAGCTGAACCCGCAAGGAGCTGTGTGCTAGCCCCTTGTCAAATCCTGCCTGTAAGAATTCGAGGACCTCAGGAATCGAGGCGGCAAGGGGTTTCCACCGGCGCTCCGCACACCACGCCTGGAAGATGCGCCAAGTCCTAACATAGGAGAGACAGGTCGAGCGCTTTTTGGCGTTCAATAGGGTGGAGATGACCGCTCCTGAATAACCTCTCTTCAGGAGCCTCGCCCTTTCAATAGCCAGGCCGTAAGCGAGAATCGATCCACGTGAGGCATACGCACTGGGCCTTGCCTCAGTAGGTCCCTCTTGCAAGGTAGCCGCCACGGTTGGTCGGCGGTCAACCTCATCAGATCCGCATACCAGGGGCGGCGAGGCCAATCCGGTGCTATGAGGATTATGAATCCCTGGTGCGACTCCACGCGCTGTAGAACCTTTCCGATGAGCACCCAGGGAGGGAACACATAGAGCAGGCCCTCCGAGGGCCACTTCTGGGACAAGGCATCCAGGCCTTCGGACATTCTTTCTTTTCGTCGGCTGAAGAATCGGTCCACCTTGGCGGACGAGAACCTCGCCATGAGATCCATGACCGGGAGACCCCAACGGGCCACTATCTGGTTGAAGGTCCCCTGCTCCAGTTCCCACTCTCCGTGGTCTATCTTGCACCTGCTGAGATAATCTGCCGTGATGTTGTCCACACCTGCCACGTGCTGAGCTGAGAGGGCCTCCAACCGACCTTCCGCCCACTGGAACAGAGAGCCCGCCTCCTTTTCTAAGGCGGGGCTGCTGGTGCCGCCCTGGTGGTTGATGTACGCCACCGCGGTGACATTGTCGGAAAGAACGCGAATTGCTCTCTTTTGCACTACGGCCTCGAGAGCCCTGAGTGCTAGACCGACGGCTCGCAATTCCAGTCTGTTGATGGGCCATTGTGCTTCCATCGGAGTCCAGCTGCCCTGGACGAACTGGTCCTCGCAGTGGGCTCCCCAGCCTGCTAGGCTGGCATCTGTCGTCAGTAATAACCACTGATGAGGCTCGAGGGGCATGCCGCACTCCAGATTCCTGGGGCACTGCCACCAGCGTAGAGCCTGTTTGGTCCGCGGAGCGCAGGGTAACTGCCTTGACATGGAATGAAGTTGGGGCGACCACCGACGCAATAGAGCCCTCTGCAATGGCCGCATGTGGGCCCGGGCCCATGGCACCACTTCTATCGCCGCTGCCAATGTCCCCAGAACCTGAAGATAATGCCACGCAGTGGGATTTCATCTGGCCAGAAACTGCGTGACCAAGAGTCTCAGTTCCCTTGATCTTGATCGAGACAGGAACACCTTGCCTCTGTTGGTATCGAATCTTGCCCCGAGGTACTCAAGTTCCTGGGAGGGAGTCATCCTGCTTTTTGTTCGATTGATGACCCAGCCCAATTCTTCTAGGACTTGGGACACTCTTGCCGTCACAGAGTGGCTTTCCTCCTCCAACTTTGCCCGGATTAGCCAATCGTCCAGGTAGGGATGTACTAGTATTCCCTCTTTCCGTAGGGAGGCCGCTACTACGACCATTACTTTGGTGAATGTTCTTGGCGCCGTAGCTAGGCCGAAGGGAAGTGCCTGGAATTGAAAGTGGCCCCTTGGCACTGCGAATCTCAGGAACTGTTGATGGGATGCTCTGACCGGAATGTGCAGGTAGGCTTCTGTCAGATCTAGAGACGTTAAGAACTCCCCGCCTTTTACGGCTGCTATTACTGAACGTAGGGTTTCCATCCGAAAATGCGGCACCCTGAGGCAGCGATTGACCTGTTTTAGATCTAGGATCGGACGGAAGGAGCCTTCCTTCTTTGGTACCACGAAGTAAATCGAGTACCGACCAGTACCGCACTGGTCTCATGGTACCGGGACTATGGCCCCGAGCTTTATTAGGCGGGTAAGGGTTGTCTCTACCGCCGCTCTCTTTGCCGGAGAACCGCAGGGAGACTGGACAAAGGCTGGGTGTATTTGTTTTGCAAATTCGACAGCATAGCCCTCGCTGATGACTTCTAGGACCCATTGGTCTGACGTGACTCGGGACCAGGCTGGAAGGAATCGCCTCAGGCGTCCGCCTACTGACGGTTCTTCCCCCTGGACCCCCGTCACCTCATTGTTTTCTATTACCCTGAGAGGAGAAGGAGGAGGCAGTCCCGAAACCTCGGCCTGCTCCCCGAAACCCTCTAAAGCCTTGTCCCTTCGAGGGGAAACGGCCCCTGGGAAAGGAGTTTGACCTGGATGGACAAAACCTTCGAGCGTCCTTGGGCTGGTTCCGCGCAGAGGCTAGGGGACGTCCTTGCTTCGGTCAGTCTTCAGGCAGCCTGCCCCCCTTAGATTCGCCAAGGTCCTTGACCAACTTCTCCAAGTCTTCTCCGAATAATAACTTCCCCTTAAAGGGAAGACGGCTCAGGCGTGCCTTCGAGGAGGCGTCCGCTGCCCAGTTCCGTAGCCACAGATAACGTCTAGCCGCCACCACCGATGCCATGTTCTTGGCTAGGCTTCTGATGAGGTCATACTGACTATCTGCCAGGAAGGCTGCTCCGGATTCCAATCTAGCCGAGTTGGTCTGAACCTCGCCTGTTGGTCCCTCTGCTGCCTGGAGCTGCTGTGACCATCTTAAACAGGCTCTTGCGACCCAGGCTCCCGACACTGAGGCCTGCAAAGCCAGGGCACTGACATCAAAGGCTTGTTTGAGTAAGGTATCTAGTTTTCTGTCTTGAGTGTCTCCGAGGGCCGTGCTACCCTCCACCGGGATAGTAGTCTTCTTCGTGACTGCTGATACCGCTGCATCCACCCTGGGAGACTTCAACAGTTCTTTGTCCGCCTCCGGAAGTGGGTATAGGCGAGACATGGATCGGATTCCTCTTAGAGCCGACTCAGGTTGATCCCATTCTTCCTGGATCATCTGACGCACTACCCTGTGGACAGGGAAAACTTTCTGAGATCTCCTGATGGCCTGAATTAAAGGGTCCTCCAGCGCCTCCTCCTCTACTGGATTGTCCGAGGTCACATTGAGGGCCTTTAGGGACTCATGAATTAATGCCAGGAGCTCCTCCCGACGAAAGACTCTAATGATTCGGGAGTGATCTTCTTCAGGGATCTCTCCCTCTTCCAGCTCCTCCTCTTCCTCATCCCAGTCCTTGTCAGAGCCATCCCCCTCCGGGGAGCCCTGGGAAAGGAGCGGGAGAGGCTCTTCACCGCCCAGGTGAGGCCGTTTAGGCGGCCTGTCTGAGTCTGGCTTGCTTGTCCTTTGGGGGTTGGCTTCGGCCGTTGAGACCGCCTCTCCTGTCCCTGAGCTCTGTTTAAGCAGGCAATAGGCCTTATGGAGTAAAAGGATGAAGTCTGGGGAGAAAAATTCCCCGGCGCCCCCTGCCCCTGAGGAGGGGGGAGAAGGGAGCAGGGGAGGAGTAGGCAGATCCGAGGATGTCGAGGGGGGAAACTGGGATCCCTCTTCCCCTTCTAAGGGGTCCCCAGACCCCTGAGAAGGCTGGACTATGGCCAAATTCAGTTCATGTTCAACTGAGGCAGCCACTGCAGCACAAGCCCTGCAAACTCCTGCCTCTGTGGAAGTGCCCCTGCGTGTGCCGAAGGACGGGCATTTAGATTTGGCCGCCATGCTTGTAGTTCAGACAACGAAGCCCTTGCCGCTAGCAGGACTATGCAGCGTGCCCAAATAGCAGCACGCTGTCCGGCTCAGTTCCGTGTATGAGCTTCTTAATATCCCCGAAGAGAAGGCAGCTACCAGGGCCTTTTGTATATTATAAAAACAGTCCCCCCTAACTGGAAACCGGTGAACTAACCTAGGGAAATCAATCAAATTAACTTCAGTAAAATAAACTAATCTAAAACAAACTAAAATAAAATAAAGTTTGAAAATGCTTAAAATTAGCTTAAAATGATCCCGAAGGAGTCTGGAAATAATTTGTACTTGCGGTTTTGAGCATCCGTTGACTAGGCCCGACTCAGCGGTCTCTGCCCGTTGGCTCTACACGTGGTGGGCCTCACCACGTGGAGCCAGAACGGGGGACCGCGAGTTTGTCCTCTGGGCCGTTTCTTTTTTCTTCTCCCCCCCCGGATACCGCAGGAGGCTGGAAGTCGACCCCTAGGGCAGAATCGCCGAGATCGGGAGGCCTGGGGTTCGCCGCCGCATCCTTTGCCTTCAGGACGGGTCCGGCATTGCCGATTATCTTCCGGCGATGCCTCAAGCGCTCAGCCTCCGGGGGGCTTCGGCGCGAGGCAGGGCCAATCCGAGATGGAAAAAACCTCGGGGAACCATCGGATGGCAGCCGCAGAGCTCTACGAGATCCTCCCCGGGACTGCATGCACAGATCACCTTGAAAGCTCGGCCCGACCGGGAGGAGGAGGGGGGGGGGGGAGGGAGAGATAGCCTGCAGGAGTAATTAAAGGAGCAGAGACTGCTCAAACCTGAAGGAAAGAAATTAAGAGAGGTAAGGCAATAAAATAATAAATCAGGAATTAAACAAAGTAATCAAATAAGGAAATCAAGTAAAAGTATAGGAAAAGGCTCCAGTAAGCCCTAGGCTTACGGAACCCTCCAGCTGCTTGGAGGCTGAGAATACTGGAGTTGGTGGGTGGTCCTGGTGGTATTTATACTGCCCCACCTCCAAAAAGGCTGGGCTCAGCCTCCAAGCTGCTGGAAGGGTTGCGCAACCCAGAAGTAAAGGGACTGGACTGGAGTGACGATTTTTTTTTAATTTTTAATTTTTTTTAATTAAGTAAAAAGAGGAAACAAAGAAAGAAAAAAGGAAAGAAAGGGGAATCGGTGATGTCTTCGACGGTGCCGGCGTTGACGAGAATGCAGACGCTATCCAAAAAAAGACGTTTTTTCGGCAGTGACAGGATTTTCTACCTGCTGGCTCTGCAGAAAATGAAGAATTGAGGAGAGGGAGTTAGGAAGGCAGGAAGGCAGTCACCCAGGCAGAGTGGAGTGCTCCCATAGGCTTTCCAATTGGATGCTGGGAAACATTCCCACGCGGGCTCCATCGGTACAGACATCACCTATATGTGTAGACTACATTCCTGCTTGCTCTTGGACATTATTGGTATACTTTACAACTGCATCAAGCCATAAGACATCCTATGTTATCAAGGGCTATACTGGGGTTAAGACTTAGGGCCCAATTCAATAACATTTATTCCCAAAGACATAAAATGAGAAAGGCGCCTTAGCAAATCTGGCTCTTGATCAGGAAATTAATATTTGTAAGCAATAAAGGGAATACTAACTCTGCAACCAGTTGGAGATGGTCGTATCATCATGTTTCATTCTCTCCTTCTCTGGATTAGCAAGAGCTTCAATGATACAATCTTTTCCATCTCAAAGTTAAAGAAAATCTGTAGTCAAACCAAATATTAGGAAAAAAAAAAGAAAGCACAAGTTTTGGATAAAATCACTCACTCAATGAATACCCCAATGAATAAGCATATGAGAGATTTGCATATAACGGAGAAAGTGCATGCAAATCTCTCATATGCATATTTATTGTGGTTATCCTGAAAACCAGATCAGCTAGTTGTGTCCCGAGGCCTGGGTTCAGAATCCCTGCTGTAAATATTACTATCAGAGAAAATCTAATTTACTAAAAATTTATTTCCAATTACCAATCCATTACCAAAAACATTTATAAAATTATATTCTAATTCTAATTCTGGCACTACAGTACAAAGCTTTAATAATCCCTTTAAAAGAAGGAAACAAGCAGTTTGAATGTACACAAAATAAACATCAAAAAGGAAGTTGTAATTTCATTAGATATGAGTTAGTTCCAATGTAAGTGGCAGCTCAAGGGGGAACGAGAGAAACCTAAGCAAGGCGATATGTACTATCAAAGAAAAGCAATCTACTAACCAACAATTTTGCTATTACAGTACATACGATTACTTTTGTATTAATAAAATGTATAACTAATGAAGGAAATTATTTTAAAAAACAACAATATGTATTATCAACAGCTCACGCACAATTTACAATATAATTCTAAGATAGATCTTCTCTATACACCTGTCCAAACAAGAGCAACTATGGATCAAAAGGTGACATTTTCTTACCAGATAAAGCATAGTTACTCACAACGGAGCCTGTGCAGGAATGCTCCTCTGCGTCCAATAGGAAAGCTTTTGGGAGCATCCCACAGCACCTGCGTGCTGCCTTCCCGCCTTTCCCAACTGTCCCTCTCCAGGTGAGTTTAAAGCTGAGACAAAGAGAGAGGGAAAGAGACAAAGAGAGATACAACTCCTAGGGGAGGTGGGTGGGATGTGAAGACTAAAATCCTGCTGTTACCGGAGATCACCTGTTACAGGTGAGTAGCTATGCTATCTTTAGGAACAAGTAGGAATGTAGTCTTCACATATGGGGACTTCTTAGCTGCAGATGCCAGGGAGAAGGCCTCAGAAGTTCTGTGCCCCTATAAAAGGGCTCCACTTCCCCCCATGGATCTCTGGCACCCTACCAGGGATGATGGGTAGGAGTTGATTAAGTATGGAACAGGTGTTGAACAGCCTGACCAAACAAGGCTTCACTGCGGGAGTCCTTGTCTAAGCAGTAATCAGCTGTGAAGGTATGAACCAAAGCTCAAGTAGCTGCTCGACAGATGTCGTCGATAGACACAGAGTGAAGATAAGCCATAAAGGCTGCCATGGCTCTCACACTGAGCTGTGACATGGCCTTCAAGAGGAAGGTTTTTACTCTCATAGGCAAAAGATATACACTGTGCAATCCAGCTGGAAAGTGTTCTTTTGAAGACTGGAAGTCCCAAATGAATAGGATCAAAAGCAACAAAGAGTTGAGAGGACTTTCTATGTTGCTGTGTCCTTTGCAAGTATGAAGATTCTTATCTGCATTTGAGGCGTGAGGCCTTTGGAAGAATACAGGAAGGTAAACCGCTTGGTTTAAATGAAAAGGTGACACCACCTTTGGCATAAAGTGTGGATGAGTCCTAAGGACTACCTTATCATGATGGAACCTTGTTGAAGGAGGATCAGCCACCAACGCTTGCAATTCACTGATGCGACGTGCTGATGTGATTGCAATAAGAAAGATGACCTTCCAGGAAAGAAATTTCAAAGAGGTAGTGGCTAATGGTTCAAAAGGCAGTTTCGTGAGCTGCCCAAGAACCAGATTTAAGTCCCATGCCACCGGTGGTGGCTTAATGGGAGGCTTAGTTAAAAGAAGGCCTCTCATAAATCATAATATGAGAGGATGAGAAGGAATAGGTTGTCCATTTAGAGGCTTGAAAGAAGCTGCAATAGCACTCAAATGAACTCTCACTGAATTGGTCTTAAGCCCTGCATTTGATAAATGAAGGAGATATTCCAGTAATGATTCCAGAGGTATCGCAAGAGGGTTAAGACCCTTCTGCGAGCACCATATGGTAAACCTTTTCCACTTAAATGCATAAGAGCGTCTTGTGGAAGGCTTCCTGGAAGCATAAGGGATATCCTTTACCTGCTGGGAAAGGTTCTAGGCTTTCAGCAACCAGGCCCTGAGATGCAGAGACGGGGATTGGGATGCCACAGCATCCTGTCCTCTTGAGAAAGGAGATTTGGAGCAGATCCTAACTCTAGAGGCGGAGCTTGAGAGAGATGTAGGAGCAGAGGGTACCACATTTGCCGTGGCCAACGTGGAGCTATGAGGATCATATGACCTCTGTCTCTCTGAAGCTTGAACAGGGTTTTGGGAATTAGGGGAATGGGTGGAAAGGCATACAGGAAGTCCTGACCACAATGGAGGAGGAAAGCAACCCTGTCCTGACAACCCTGAGCCGGAATTCTGGAACAGAACCGGGGAAGACTGGATTTCAGCGGACTTGAAAAGAGGTCTATGTCCGGGGTTCCCCCAATTTGAAAAATTTTGGCCACCTGGTCTACATGGCGAGACCATTCGTGTGGAAGTAGAACTCGACTGAGTGTCTGCCCAAGAGTTTTGAATGCCTGGAAGATATACCGCAAGGAGATGAATCTGATGCTCTCTGGTGAGGGCCCATAGTCGCAAAACTTTGTTGCAAAGCGACAGAGAGCCTGTTCCGTCCTGCTTGTTCACGTAGAACATGGCTACTTGATTGTCCGTTTGAACTAGGACAGTCTTGTAGCTGAGCTGGGTGTGGAATACTCGAAGAGCAAGGAAAGTTGCTCTGAGTTCTAGGAGATTGATGTGTAAATAGACCTCCTCTGGAGTCCAGGTACCCTGGGTAGAGAGGTCTTGCAGGTGGGCTCCCCAACCCCAGCTATGAAGCATCTATTGTTAAAGTGGCCAGGGGTGGGGGTTGCTGAAAAGGAGACCCCACCAAAGGTTTTGGGGTGATTGCCACCATTGGGGGGAAAAAATAAGGCGATCTGAGCTTGCTATTTTGTCTGACAGGCAACCTGATGCCTGAGTCCACTGAGTGGATAAAGTCCACTGGGCTGCCCTCATATGGAGGCGAGCATAAGGAACCACATGCACGGTGGATGCCATGTGGCCTAGCAATTGTAACATTTCCCAAGCAGTGAGGTGAGGTTTTAGTACTGCTTGGGAAGCTAACTGCACAATGCGAAGGCAGTGGGGCTGTGAAAGGTAGGCCCTTGTCTGTCTGGTATACAGCAGAGCACCTATAAACTCTAGGGACTGAGTGGGAGCAAGGTTGGATTTTGGGAAGTTTATGACATGTCCCAAATACTGAAGGATGCGCATTGTGCGAGAGAGGGCAACCCTGGCCTCTGGCTCTGAAGGGGCTCGAATGAGCCAGTCGTCTAAGTACGGGAAGACGAATATTCCCAGGGTGCGGAGAAATGCTGCCACCATAGCCATGTATTTTGTGAACACCCTTGGTGCAGAAGCAAGGCCAAAGGTAAGAACCCTGTATTGGTAGTGCTTCCCTTGAAACAGAAAGCAAAGGAACTTTCGGTGAGTTGGATGGATGAGAACATGAGTGTACACATCCTTGAGATCTAGAGAATAAAGCCAATCCTGGCTCTGAAAGCATGGCAGCAGAGTTCCTAGAGAAATCATTTTGAACTTCTCTTTGAACAGGAATTTGTTCAATTCTCTGAGGTCTAAAATGGGTCCGTGTCCACCTGTTTTCTTTGGGATAAGGAAACAGGGGGAGTAAAACCCTGTACCCCGTTGGGGAATGGGTACCTCTTCTATTGCCCCTTGAGCAAGGAGCACAGTGACCTCTTGACCTAACTGGTCGTTGAGAGAGGTCTGAGAATTGAACTGTCTTACCATTGTAGGAGGGGGCATGCTGAGGAAATGAAGCTTGTACCCCTCTCTTACAATAGACAGAGTCCAATTTTCTGCTGTTATCTGACCCCATCTGGGGGCAAAATGACATAACCTTCCTGGGATGGTGGAGGGTTCTGGGCCGTTCAGGGCCAGGAAGGCAAAGTTCTCTAGATAGGAGTCAAAGCCCCTGTGGAGCTGAGTCTGCTGAGCCGGTTGCAGCTTAGCTGCATTTGTCTTTCTTTGTCTAGGTTTTTGCTGCTGTCCCTTTTGGCCAGACTGACCTAAACTATGCCCCTGCTGGGTATAGGAGGGATAAAACTTCTTCTTACTGAAGAATGGTTTCTTATAGGATTTTTTCTTCGCAGGATCAGCTGTAGATTTAGACAATCTAGCCAAAGTGATATTGTCAGCATTTATCTCATTAGCTTTTTCCTGCCAATTCTTGCCAAAGAGATTCTCTCCTGTGCAAGGAATATAACCTAGTTTTTCCTGTACCCAAATTTCCAAGTCAGATGCCTGGAGCCAGGCCATCCTACGTGCACCTATGGCAATGGCAGAGGTCCTGCTTATGCACTCAAAGCAGTCAAAGGCTGCACGATTCACAAACTTGGAAACATCCTGGGCATGTTTGACAAGGGCGAGGTAATCTTGCCTCTTATCATCAGGAAGGAGAGGGCTCATAACCTCTCAATCTCCTGTGACCTCCTTAAGGAACATTCCCATATATAAGATATAGAAACTGATCCTAGCAGAAAGCATGGAAGCCTGGAAGTTTTGACATTCAAAGGCATCAAGAGTCCTGCACTCACGTCCTGGAGGATTAGATGCATGCCTTTTTGCACTCTTTATCCTTCTCATAGCTGATTCCACCACCATGGAATGGTGTGGTAATTGAGTCTTCTGAAACCCAGGACAAGGAGGAACTCGATACATGGTGTCGAGTCTTCGAGAGTGAGGAGATGTGGTTAGAGGCGTTTCCCACATCCTTAACATGAGATCATGCAAGATCTCATGAATAGGTAAGGTAGCTGCCTCCTTGAAAGCTTTAGGGTATTGCAGGATTTCTAATTCGTTTGCCCTAGGCTCTTTTTCAGGAGCCACTATGATGGAAAGACCTTGGGCCACATCTCGGATAAAATCCTGAAAGGACATATCCTCTGGTGGAGACATCCTACGCTGAGGAGAAGAGGAATCCTAAGGAAGAAGTACTCTGGTATCGGCAGAGCTTTCAGAGTCTTCAGACTCATCCGAGGATTCGAAGTATCTCCGATCCGGGTGATCGTGCAAGGCATGGTACCGGTACCGATCGAAGTCGGCATCGGAGTGGTCCGGTACCGACTTGTTGATGCCAGATAGACAAGCATGACTCGGCCCTGGTAGAATACCTGCCGATGTCGATGCAGTCGGTGCCGGCACCGGAGTCGATGCCGGTACAGGTTGAATTGTCTGAAGCGGTTTCAGGGGCATCGGGGCCGCGAGAAGAGCCGCCAGACTGCGTTCAATAGCCAAGAATCTCTGGTCTATCGACGCTGCCGATGCTTGGGCATCGGTACCGGAAGAAGCGGCTGGTACCCCAGAGCATGCCACCAGTAGTTCTGCCGAGGTTGAAGCCTCGAGAACATCCTGGAGCCGCATTAGTGCTTTGGAAGCCGAAGCCTTCCGCCCGGGCAATTTTGCCAGTGAAATTACCTCAAGGGCAACGCCAGAGGCATCTCGATGTCTAGAAGGAGATCTACCCTTTGAGGACTGGCTAGATTTATGTTTAGTTACCTGAGATCCATGGGAGGAAGACAAAGCCCTGGAAGACGTCGATGCCACGGAAGCTGCATCGGAGGGGAAAAGGGTGCTAAGTTTAGCAGCTCGGTTTTGCCGGCCCCTTTTCGACATCATCCCACAGGCAACACACACTGAAATAGAGTGGTCAGGACCTAAACATTTGAGGCACCACTCATGGGTGTCGGTGACGGAGATGGTACCGCCACACTTAGAACACTTTTTAAAACCCAAAGCGGGTTTTTCCATTTTGAAGGAAAAAGTTGGGCCTAGTGCCCAAAATGGCGCGTGGCACCTGAAGAGAAAATTACTGGAAAGCCCCCGGAAAGAAATTTTTTTTTTTTTTTAAAGAAAAGAAAGAACAACCGGCGATACTGGTGTAGCGTCGAGAGAAGGCAGACGCGACCACAAAAAAGAAGAATAGAAGGGATTTTTTTCTGCAGTGACGGGATGTGCGACCTGTCGGCTTCCGGAAAATGAAGAACTGGACAGTTGGGAAAGGTGGGAAGGCAGCACGCAGGCGCTGTGGGATGCTCCCAAAAGCTTTCCTATTGGACGCTGGGAAGCGTTCCCGCACAGGCTCCGTCGGTACCATATGTGAAGACTACATTCCTGCTTGTGCCTGGAGATAAAACGTTACTTACGCATGCAGAAAACGGCAGGAAGCCCCCACCCAGCGCATGGTCGCTAGCAGTTCACCCCGAATGGCGTCCCTCAGAGACAGAACTGGGAACCCCCAACAAGGACAATGACAAGGTCAAGCCTTGGTACTCACCCCGAGAACCCTAGGCACAGGATCCATGCCGGGCTCAGCTCTACTCCCTCTGACAGTGCTTCATTGGCTGGGTTTAGATTTCAGAAGCACTGTGTGAAAGGTGGTTGGTATGCAGATCCTTCTGCCATCTTCAGTAGAGAGCAGGGGGGGAGGAGGAGGGAAGAGGGGGCGCTGAGGTTGTGTGAGGCTATTGCAGACTTCCAGATCCTTCCAATTATGGCTGCTCAACAGGGCTAAGGGCGTGGAGCTGAACCAATTTTCCCTCCTCCTATGGCTAAGAAAAAGGCCACAGTCTAGTGGAGCCCTTGGCATCGCATTCAAGTGAGAGTCACCCCTTTAGGGCTTGAGGTGGTCGTCCACGAATGTTTAATCAATCTCCTTTCCTCTCAATCTTCAGATTTTCTAAAGAGAGGAGAAAATCCTACCATCAGCGGGAGACAAAGAAATACTGAAGAGAGACCTCTGGTGGCTGAGGCTGATAGAGGCATGGAGTGAAATCATTGAAACCTGGGCTTTTCATTGGTTTTTGCACCAATCTGTTGTAGGAGAACACAACCCACTTGTCTAGACTGGACTAGTAGGACAATATGGTATAGCAGGATGATATGGAATGTTATTTAAATATTAAGATGCCAGTCATATTGAGAGGATCCAAGATGGCGATTATGGCGGTGTGCTGATCGGCGCAGCGTTTTTCGTATGGGGAAGAAGCGGAAGACTAGAGGGGCTAAACAGCCTTCTATAGCCCCTCAGGTTTCGTCGCCATTACCTGCTGCTATTGTTGGTCCTTTGGACTCTTATTTTCTCTCCGAGTCGAGACAGTTGAGAGAAGAAGGGGAGTGCGGCTCGGCTTTGCAACATTCGGAGGTGGAGTCTCTGTCTTTTGCATCGGGCAGTGATCTTTCCTCCCCTGGCTCAGTCCGGGCCTCGAAGGTCCCTCGTCAGGATACCAGTGGTGTAGGGAAGCAGGTGGAGGGTGTTGAGTCGGACTCCCCTGATGAGCAGTGTCTGGCCTCGGAGCAAAGGTTGGACGCTGCTGCTTTCCCAGAACAGCAGCAGAGGGCAGAGCTAGAAGTTGAGATGGCAGAAGGCGGTGTTGGCACTGTGACTTGTCCGACTGCATCAACTCCGTTGCCGGGCAGATCATCTTTGGGAGGAGTGGGGGAGACACTCCCTGCAGCGTCTCTGGAAGCCCCGGAGGTGGTAACACTGGAAACAATATGGGCTGCTATCATGCAGCTACGCGAAGAGATGGTTCTGTGGATGTCTGGTTTGGCATCTCAGGTTACTAATAATGAACTGGTTATCCAGGAAAATGTGGTAAAAATCTCTAATCTCCAGGCGGTTGTGGAAGAAGTTCAAACTAACACTGTACCCCTTGAGAAGGAGGTGGAAATCCTTAAGAAGACTATATTGCCTTTGAGATTTAAATTAAAGATGTTGGAAAACATTTCTAGAGCTGTGAACCTTCGCTTGGTTAATTTTCCTAGGGTGCCATTGATTTCTGCGAGAGATATGTTTAGGATGTATTTGGTGGAGAATCTGGGTATTCCTCCTGAATCTCATCCTCCTATTGCAAAAATGTATTTGCCATCTGGGAAAAAGAATGAGGGGTTGGGCATGATTAAAGGAGTATCAAATGTAGATGTTTTAAATATAACAGCAATGTTGGAATCATCGCAGGAGGAGCAAGTAGCGCCCTCTACGTTATTGATTACATTGGCTTTGCTTTCCGATAAGGAATTGCTTAAGTTGTTTTTCAAAAAGCGAAATATTGCATTTAAGGGTTTGGACTGTCCGTATGTTTCCGGACCTCTCCAGGGAATCCCAGAAGAGGAGGCGGGATTTTCTCCTTCTACGGCCTGGAGTTCAGCAATTGGGAGGGCTCTATTTTTCTGAAATTTCCATGTAAATGTCTGATCAAGTATCAGTCTGAGTCCTATAATTTTTATGAGCCTTCCCAATTGCTGGACTTCATTAATGCCCATCATCATGCGGAGATAGATGCTCCTCCTTCTGCTTCTCTCTGAGCATAACGGATTCAACTGTTTAGTACACCTCTATTTTCCTTTCGTAATTGTGGATGTTTATCTTCCTTATTGGTATCCTCTCTAATTGAGGGCTAGAGTGGGTTGGGTATCTGATTTTGTTATTTCTTCATGTGTTAGTAGTGGGACTGTTTAGTTCTGTGGAAGTTTTTCCTTACCCTTCTCAGTTTCTGTTTCAAGAATGTATTCTTGATATGTAATGTTGAAACTTATAAATATTAAACAATGAAAAAAAAGATGCCAGTCATATTACTTCTTAAAGGATACAAGCCAAAACATCATAGTTCAATGAAGTGAGGTATTTCAAGGAATCCACAACTGGTGTTATTAAGTTGTCATACTTCTGTATCTGTGACAAAATCTGAAAAATAAAATCAAGAAAGATGAGTTCCAACACAACTGCCAAATCTACAGAAAGCATCACATATGATGTAACACAATTTGGATCCCCTTGTGGGGAATAAGACAGTATTACAAACCTAATATAATTTTTTCATGGGAACATAAAGGGCAGAGAAAGCAAGAACTAGGGGTGATTCGGGGAAGGAGGAAGAATATTTGCCACCTCTGTTCCTCCCTCCTCTCCCAGACTGCTGGAGTCACCTGTCACTCTGATGCTACATTTCATGCCTTTGTCTTTCTCTATCTGTTGGCCCTATCCTCTCACACTGATGTCACTGCTTGACATCTTTAACAGCCGCCTACTGCAGGGGTAGGAAAATAAGTCACCCTAAGCAGATTTTCCTGAAGGGATAATATCAAATGATGTTGACCCTTTGAGAGTGACTGGGAGGGTTAGGTATGTATTTAAATGTAGATATAGGTTTAAGTGGGCACTCTGCTACTAACTCCACTGATCCTTGGGCAAGGGGGGATGGTGAACAACAGTCACTGTTTTTGATGTACATATTATTGTATTTTGTATTCTATTTTATTAATGCTTTGTAGTAATGTACCATTGTTTTTTCAATGATATACTTTGATAACCTAGGATGGGTCAAAACA
Organism: Ichthyophis bannanicus; assembly: GCA_033557465.1. Lineage (NCBI taxonomy): Eukaryota > Metazoa > Chordata > Amphibia > Gymnophiona > Ichthyophiidae > Ichthyophis > Ichthyophis bannanicus. The sequence continues at coordinate 124,018,336 of CM066036.1, read as the reverse complement.
TAATTCAGGTTTTCCCAAGCTGTACTTAGTAATGCTAAAATAATGCAGACTTAGAAGTATGCAAAACTTTACACAAGCATAAAAATGAAAGAAAAACAAATAGGACAGAGCTGAATATTCCACAAGCCATATAAAAAAGCAATGTTGCTTATCTGTAACAGTTCTTAAATGCAACAGGATAAGTCCTCACTGATTGGTTACATCATCTAATGGAGCCTGGTATAGTGAAGAGATTAACTCTTGACATTGACAATTTTTCCTGCTCTTTCAACTGTGCATGTGGAACGTGTCATTCTGATATCATCATGAGGGATCTTCTGATGCTTCTGGATAAGGAGTCTTTTTTTGAGCGGGGTAACAGCCCACCCCGTGGCCAAAGTCGTCCACGAGGGGGAGGCAGATATCAACAATGGTCTCGAAATCCAGCACTGTAAATGGGAATTTAAATCATTTGACAACATGTCCAGCCAGTAATAGATTCCTCCTTGGGTTTGGTTTTTAATTTATCCAGCCGTCAGTTGTCTTTAACGGAGATATCGGTTTTGAATCATGGATTATTGGTTTTATTGATTTGTGGGTAATCTGATTTCATTATATAAGAATGCATGCGCTGGCGTTTTTTGTCGTGGTTTCTTTGATGTTATCCGGGAGAGCCATGTGAAATATCAGGGTCTTGAGGGTCAGTGAAGTTTTTATACCTCAGAGATGTAGTATATTGTTGTGCCGGCATCCCCTAGTGGCCAGTGGCGGTAAGGGCATGCTGTACAACATATTTATTTTCAAGGAGCGTGGGGTATTTTAAGGCCAAAATGGAGATTGGTCTTAGGTATTTCAGCTCCTTGTGAGAACTCAATAATTAAGCCACGAGTGTAGGGAAACAAGGCTTTTATTTCCCCTCTGTGCAAGGGTTCATTAAGACACTAGAAATCAAAGAATGTCCTTTGTTCATAAAGGTTCCAGTAATAAGCAGGTAAAACCAATTGTTAATATCTTCACAATTAGTTGTAAGGGTTAAAGGGAGGAATTCAATTCATTCCAGGGCAAAGCAATTTAAACAAGACTTCTTCTTATTTACAAGGACGCTATGGATTCTAGGCTAGAAGCCATACACAAACTACAATCCATAGCTTCTTCCTGAGGAATGGGAATAGTATTTGCTTCTTCTATTTCCATAAAATCTGCTTCACTACTTCCCCCCTCAGAGCACATGCTGTCCCTGGCAGTTACAGGTTTATATGGACTGTCTCTGGTATCTTGCCTCCAATAAGACTGTGCTTTAAAGTCTTTTGGTAGTTCTTCAAACCACTCTGGTTTCTTTCCTCTTCTTATAAAGTGAGTTTTAGTTTTAGCAGTGCTTTTAGGAGTTAAACCTTCTTTAGCAGGAATAAAACGTTCATACCTTGAGTTTCTGTAGCTTGAAGCTCTGGAGCCTTCTCTCTCATGCACGTCTCTGTGACAACAGGTTTTCTGTCGGTAGCTTCTGGGCAGTCCTGGACTTCCTGAAAGCTTAGTAAAACCTGGTGCGGATTCTCCAGCTCTATGCTTCAGTAACAAAGTAGCTCTGTTAGAAACTCCTTCCCTTCGGGTACGTGGTAAAGCTTGTTCAGCATACTCCAATGCCTGCAGGCTTTCCTCCAAGCATGGCTCTCTGGCTCTCTGTATATGTCTTCAAGCTTTGGACTCAGGAACGTTGCTTAAGCAGGGAGTGGCATACCCTCCGCCTGACTGCTTTCCTTAGCAGACTCCCTCTGAACGGCTCTTGTAGCTTGGCCCCTCTGAACTCTACCTCTGTGAAGTCTGTCCTTTTGGGCTTGCTCAAGGAGGATTCCTTCCTTCAGGTCTCTCCTTCCTTCTTCAGCCGTAATCCTTGTTCCTTCTCCTTCTGTGTCTGCGTCTGTGTCTCCTTCTGCTTTGCTAGCATTAAGCTTCCGTTTATAAAGGGATCTTCCCTTTGAATCTCCCGGGCTCATTTCCAGGTGCAACCGGTTAGATCTCCTAACCTCATTAGCTTCTGTAGGATCACTCCTGCCCCCTCTAGCTGTGCTTTGAGGTAATTGCACCTCTCGAGCTCTGTGAAAAACAGAGTTTCTTTTCAACTCTGCATCTTTATTGGCACCAGCCTCATGACAATATGTTGGCATTTTGAGGTATTTACACATCCTAACAGAATTTGTAAGTTAGTAAGATTTAGATTAAGGTTTTATATCTAGATAGTGCATTGTTGTGATGATAATGTATTGATTATTTTGCATGTTGATGGTGATTTATTTTGATTGTCATCATGAGGGGAACACTTTAGTTCTATGCCATGTTAATATGGCCAAGACTGAACTCCTTATCTTTTCCCCCCAATGCCTCCCCTCCTCTTCCCCCTTTCTCAGTCTCCGTGGTTAACTCTGTAATCCTTCCTGTCTCCTCGGCCCGAAACCTGGGGGTTATCTTTGACTCCTCTCTCTCTTTCACCACACATATCCAGCTCGTAGCAAAGACATACCGTTTCTTTCTCTACAACATCAGCAAAATTTGCCCCTTCCTTTCTGAAGTCACTACTAAAACGATAATCCACTCCTTGATCACCTCCCGCCTTGATTACTGCAACCTTCTCCTTGCTGGTCTTCCTACAAACCACCTCTTTCCCCTTCATTCTATTCAACCTTCTGCTGCTCGACTCATTTTCCGTCAGCCTCACCATACCCACAGTACTCCTCAAGTCACTTCACTGGCTTCCCATCCGTTTCCGTATCCAGTTCAAACTTCTCCTCCTGACCTATAAATGCATTCACTCTTCAGCCCCCCAGTACCTGTCATCTCTTGTCTCTCCCTACATCCCCTCTCAGGAACTTCGTTCTTCTATCAGTCTACGTCTATCTATGCCCTTCACTCGTACTGCTAATTCCAGACTTCGCTCCTTCCATCTGGCTGCACCCTTCACCTGGAACAATCTACCTGTGTCAGTGCGCCGGGCACCCTCCCTGGCCCTCTTCAAGTCCAGGTTGAAATCTCACCTCTTCACTGTTGCTTTCAGATCCTGACTCCTGTGTTGTGACTTGACTAGATTATATATGCCGTGTTTGTGTTTGTGCTTTTTGCCCTGTCTAGATTTCTCCCTGAATATTTGTTACTTTGTCTTACTAGATTGTTAGGCTTGATTTGTAATTTGTATTTTGTCTTAACTAGATTGTTAGCTCTGATGAGCAGGGACTGTCTCTCCTACTTGTCTGTAGAGCGCTTCGTACGTTTGCAGCACTATATAAATGCTCAATAGATAGATAGATAGATAACAACAAGTAGCTGGGCTGTCAAATAAGCAAAGTCCAATGGGAGATGGGCTGATACTGCGAGGACTTACCTGCTGTCAAAGGCCACCTGTTACAAGATGCAATCTTGCCATCTAAGGACAAGCGTTATGTGAAAACCTTCACTGAAAAAGAATTCCTAGCTACTGGATGACTTTAATAAAGAAGAGAAAATGGGGGGGGGGGGGACTGTTGGATAACAACTTGCTTTTGTTAGCAACGGGCTTTTTTCTTTTTTCTTTTTTTGGACAAAGGCAACCTAAAAGAAGAATAAAGGGCCCTATGGGAGGTTAGAGTTGGATTCTACACATCAGAGTCCTCAAGACAGCCTGACCAAAGAATAATAAGATGTGAATATGAAGACAGAACCCTCAGTGTTGCAGATTTGCAGATCTCCTACCTGAAGGCTGACCTCAGATGGGTTACTACCACAACCATGGCTCTGATATTAACTTTAACATACCCCCCTCAAGGATCAAGCCCATTTAGGCCTAAATGAGAGATGCAATCCACTAGTCCAGTGGACAGTGTGTTTGACCATGATAGTTCCAGGTTTACTGGGGTTAAAAGAAACAAAAAGGCTGGGCAGACTTCACTTCATATAGAAGGCTAAGGTTCTTGTACAATTTATTGTATACTATGTACATTTATACCAATTTAGTACAGCTATCCAGAAGTTCACCATGAGTCGACGGCATGAACAACATGATGTATGTTCACCATCACAGAAATGAAGCTTGGGGAAAAATGATCATAGGACAACCGATTGGTTAAGGTGGAGGCCTGACTATATCTTAAGTAGGAACCTTAGGATAAGTACATAGAACCACAATTTATGAAAAATTGTATGTAGGCTGGATTAGTCACTAACACCTAAAGTTTGCTGACACTATGCAAAAAGTGACTGCCACCGAAAGAAGGTCAGTGCCCTAGGTGAATCTTCAGCATTGCACTCCTCCCCCCACCCACCACAGTGATTTTGATGGTTAAACTGAATCATTATCATCCCACTACAACCCCTCCCACAAAAAGCCTACAAACATGACATTTTACTTACCAGATAATGTCCTTTCCTGGAGTCCTGCTAGATCAGTCCAGGACCCGTTCCATGCTCTGCCATGTTACATTGTGGTTTAGCCCTGTGGACTCATAACCTGCTGGACAAATCCAGACAAATGGATTGTGCCCCTCTGCAAGAAGAAGTGGGGACAGAAAAAACCCAGAAGCTTCAGTTTCCGTACCCAAGCACGGATCAAGAGCCTCAAACTTTAATAAGGATAATGAAGGAAGGATCAAACCAATATCTATATACAAGATAGACTTCAGACAGAAAGTCTGTCAAGAAAGTTGTGAAACTGCAAGGCTAAACCGCAGCATAACATGGCAGAGCACAGAAGCAGGTCCTAGACTGGTCTAGCAGGACTCAAGGAAAGTACATTATCTGGTAAGTAAAATGTCACCATCCATATCATCCTCCTAGACTAGTCCAGACAAGAGGGACATACCAAGGCTATGACTCCAATGGGAGGGAAGAAGAGATGCCCACCTTCAAAACTGGAGGATGCAGTAAAAGTTGTTAGTGTAGATGCGTTTAAAAAAAGATTTGGACAAGTTTCTAGAGGAAAGGTCCATAAATCCATTATTAAAGAGGACCCAGGAAATCCATTTCTTGCCCTGAGAAAAGCACTGTGGAACATGCCAGATACTTGTGACCTGGATTGACCACTGTTGAAAATAGGATACAGCGCTTGATAGGCCTTGGTCTGACCCAGTATGGCACTTCTTATGTTCCTATGTTCTTAATTCTGCACCAAAGGCTGTCTCTTCCCAAGCATGAACATCCAAACTGTAATGCTTGGTGAGAGTGATGATCACATTGCTGCCCAACAAATGTCAATGGGAGGGACCAAGCTCCGCTCTGCTCAGGAGGAAGCCTGCACTCGAGTGGAATGCACACACAAATCAGCCAGTTCCCAACACATACGCAGAGGCTATTGCCTCCTTTATCTAACAGTCCAGGATATCCTTAGTGGCCACGTCACCCTTACAGGGGCCTACAAAGAGGACAAAAAGCTAGTCCGATTTCCAGAAGAATTAGTGACCTTAAGGTACCAAAGAAGTACCCTACAGACGTCCACCAGGCGAAAATGCTTATCCTTCCCCTAGCACTATTCCTTAGGACAGGAAGGTAGACAAACCACTTGACATGTAAAGACAACACCACTTTGGGGAAGAACGAAGGGATGGGCCAAATGTACACAGCCTTCTCCGAGAAGAACAGATGGGGATCTCTGCATGATAATGTCTGCGGTTCCGATATATGCCGCATTAAGCAGTCTACAACTAAGAAAGCAGTCTTGAAGGACAAATCCTTAAGCATAGTCTGCCTCAAGGGCTCAAAAGGCTCAGACATCAATGCCCAAAGGACTAGACTTACATCCCATGAAAGAACTGACCACAGCATAGACGCAAATGCTTCACTCTTCAAAGGAAATGGTCCACAGATGGGTGTAAGGCCATGGAGAACACCACCACCAACCTCTGAAAACAAGATAAGGCTGCCACTTGAACCCTCAAGGAACTGACTGAGAGGTCCTTGTCAAATCCATCCTGAAAGAAGTCAAGCAAAGAGGGTAAGTCCACTGTGCTAGGGCTGACTTGACGCTCATGATACCAGTGCTCAAAAAAGCAGGTAAAGCCTCTCTTTGCTCTCAGAGGTGAAAGCTACTGCAGAAGAATAGCCCTTACACACTAAGTGTTGCCTCTCAAGAGCCATGCTGTAAGAAGGGAGCTGGGTTATCTAGAAGGACTAGCCCCTTCTTCAACCACCCTCAGGTCGGTGGAAGGCATGAGAGTGGTCCCTGCAGGAGGTGCATCAGATCCACAAACCAAGGCCTCTGCGGCCAGTCCAGGGCCACCAGAAGCACCAGTCCAGTGCCAACAGAGGAAACATATACAGCAGCTGCCCTCTTAGCCAATGCTGGACTAGGGTATCTGCTTCCTTGCGACAACTGAAGAATCTTTGTACCTTGGCAATGGATCGGGTCACCATCTGATCCATCTTGGAAGGACCCTTTCTGTCCAGAATCTTTTGCAACACCATCCTGCTCAACTCCCACCCCCGTAGGATCGAGGGGGTTGTGACTGAGATAGTCCATTTCCACATTGTTCATGCCTGCAATGTGCTGAGCTGAGATGGCCAGGAGATTTTATTTTGCCCAAGGAAAGAAGAGGGCCATTTCCAGGGCCACCTCAGTACTCTGTTCCCCCCTGGCCTGTTGACATTTGCCACTGCCATGGCATTGTCTGATAATATCTGAACTGCTCTGCCCTGGACCAGGGGAAAAAAGCGAAAGAGCACCAAGTAAATGGCCCTTGCCTTGAGTCAGTTGATGGGCCACGCTGCTTCCTGACTGTTCCAATGGCCCTGAATTGTGTGTTCTTCGCAATGGGTACCCCAGTAGAACAGGCTGGCCTCCATCGATAGGAGAAGCCATGAGGGATCATTTAGAGGCATGCCCTTCATTAGGTGGCAGGGCTGACCCTACCAGCATAGGCTGGTCAACACCAAAAGCAGGAGGAGATTTCTGATATCAGACCTGTAAGTGGGGTGACTAGTGAGACAGCAAGGACTTTTGCAGAGGCATCATATGAGTCTGCGACAAAGGGACCAGCTCGATTGTTGCCACCACTGAGCTGAGGAGCTGAAGGTAATACCAAACCTTGGGAGCCACTGTTTTTGGAAGTCTGCCGAATGCACTGTTCCCTCTAAGCTGTGCGCGTGTGCGCGCGCACACACCTCGCCGAGCGAGCACACATACTTTACAACAGAGCGCACAAAAATTATGGTTCTGATTCTGATAGAAAACACCACAGACATCTTAAAATTTAAAAGTTGTGATTGTAATTATTAGAAATTTTCCGCTTCATTTAGTAATCGTCTTATTTTCATTTAATATGATTAAACTCAATGTGGTGTACATACTGTATTCTGACGTGTAGTCAAATTTTAAAGTATATAACTCCGAGTGTCGTTATGTGGTGCACAAAAATTTAACCTTCCTTCAAGAGCTGCACAGCTGATATTTTATGCGCACACAGCCTACAGAAAATTAGAGGGAACATTGGCCAGATGCAACAGTAGCTTTCCCACTCTCTCTTCGGGTAGGAAAACCCTGTCAGCATGTGTATTGGCTCTTGCTGTGGTTAACCACCCAGTCCTGGCTCTCCAGAAACCATGCCACACAGGCTGACGTCCGAGAGCCTTCCGACTGTGACTTGGTCCTGGATAAGCCAACCGCGTCCAAGTATGGATGAATACAGATCCCTTCACACCACAAGGCAGCATCCACCACTACCATGAACTTGGAAAATGTGTTCGGGGTAGTGGAGAGACTGAAATGGAGTGTGGAAAAATGAGAGTGAGAACCGAGAATGGCAAACCACAGGAAACGCTGCTGATCCTTGCAAATGACAATGTGGAAATAAGCTTTGACATGATCCAGGGAAGCAAGACTGCCAGTATGACTGACCTCAGCAGGTGAAAAGCGGTATATAAGCACAGTTAAATAAATAAATAAAAATAATAAATCTTCATGCAGAAATGAAAGACCTTCAGGTGGCAGCCTTCTTTCCTTTGGAACCACATGGAGAAAGCATAAAGGCATCCAGGATAGGTTCTTTGCATTCTAGAACATAACTGTGCTGAATAATACTCAGCCCCCGGCAGTCTGTAGTAACTCAGGCCTACTCCTGGTAAAAGAGGTGGAACTGGCCACCCACTGGACACACCTTGAAATGGGCCCCCAACCTGTCATTGCATCAAATGGGAAGGGTTATTTCTGGAGGACAGCGCATCCCAGGGCCTGCATGCCCGTGAAAGGACAGAGTCCGGGAGAAGCTAGAAGAGAGGAAGGAGGGCTTCTGCAGGCAATACTGCCGGAAGCCTGGAAACCTTGTGAATCCTGGTATAAGGAACAAAGATAATGAGAAGAGGAAGACAGGACTGACCACTTCTTGGATCCCCTGGGTTCATCTTCCAAAAGGCAATAAGGCTTAGATTCTCCCAATTCCTTAAGCGGTTTCCCCAAGTCTTCCCCAAACAATAGCTTCTCCTAGAAAACAAGCTTAAGACAACTGGGATTTAGAGACTGTTTCTGTTGCCCAATAACGAAGCCAAAACCAGCATCATGCAACTGACATGAATGCAATATCCTTGGCAATCAAGCAGGCCAGATCATACACAGTGACCCAAACAGGAATGCAACTACTGATTCCAGAAGGGCCAAGACGTCCTGAGTGAGTGAATGTATCCACTGAAGGAGGGCACAAGTCATCAGTCCTCCACAGACCATTGACTGGAGGATAAGGGAGGATTCTGATAACTGGCTCTTAAGGAGAGCCTTCACCTTGCAGTCCAAATGGACCCCGAGAGGCGATCCACCCTCTATGGTGATGGTGGTACGTTTGGTGGCTGCAACCACATGCACAGCCACATGTTAAAGTCCTCCAGACGAAGGACATAAAGCTTGTTCATAACCCTTATCCCCTTCAAAAGGGAAACGGGCAGATCCCACTTCATGTGAACCATGCTTTTGAGAACCTCTGGGAAGGGAAATGTATTTATTTATTTATTTATATTCTCTTATATACCACGTTATTCTGCATCAGTGCGGTTTACATTGAACAAACTGAAATTACATTCAACAGGGCATTATAACTTGGAGATAACTATTTTACAGGGAACATGCAAGAGGAGGTCCATAAGCCATCTAAAGGGAAGACGACACCTGCGTGATCAGAAGCTGCTAACTTCTAAATAGACGGATAAGGGAATCATCTTGGTCCTCTGGTGGAGAAGGCTCACCTTCCTCAAATCTGGAATCTTCATCAGAGCTATCGAAGCTCATCTCATGATTCAGAGCAGAAAGGAAACAATCCAAGTCCCTCAAACCCAAACTCTAACATGAATGCTTCCACAGAGGAGCGTCCAACAGGCTCTGGCTACCCTGCGCAGTGGGTCCCTCCTCTGATTATGTGGAGAAAGATCAAGACCTCCTGCAGACCTCTTGAATAAAGATGCCTTGCCAGAAGGACCATGCTTCCTGGAGAAAGGAGAATTCTGGAAAAGACAAACCAGAGGCTGAAAACTCCCTTGTCGGTGCTCACACCCCCCTCACCATCATAGGTCCAGCGCTGAGAAACACCAAGAGGAAGCAGGGAAAAACCAGTCAAGTGAAAAGAGGAATTTAATATCGGAGTGGTGTCTTTCTCCACAGCCACCCTCACTGCTCCCTGCTGAAAGGGCAACAAAGGAGGGTGTCCTTGCTCACCAGCTCTGAGGAAGGAACTCGCGAGGAAATACCAGAAGCCTCCATGCACAAACCGCAGTGGAAGTCAAATGAAGTAGCTCTGTGTCTGCCAGAGACCAGGCAACGCTTCTTCATAGATGGCATGCTCCTGACTCAGGTAGAGCATTTGGTACATTTTTTTTAAACTACTGGAGTGTTTTCCCATTGTGGCAAGAAAAATAGGCCGAATCCTAAATTGGTGGTGAAACCAGCAATTAGAAAAGTAAAAGAAAAGAAAAGATTAGAAAAAAATAAGAAAATGACAAGGCCTGTATCAGGGAAAGTATTGGCGTAGACGGAAAAGCAGAGTCTAGATAAAACACCAAAAAAGAACGTTTTTTGGTGGCGAATGTAAGAAAACAACCCGATGGCTCCACGGAAAATGAAGAACTGAGGAGTTAGGAAGGCAGATGTGCAGGAGCAGTGGAGTGCTCTCGAAGGCTTTTCAAGTGGACGCTGGGGAGCCACATCGGCTCAATCGGTACAGATGTCACCCTTATGTGAAGACTGCATTCCTGCTTGTTCCTGGAGATACCATTTTCCCCATTTCCTTTTCATCCTTCTTCCCCTGCCTTTTTTCCTCCTGTCTCTTTTTATGACAAATGGACACAGTAGCGAGATAGCCATGTTAGTCCACTTTAATGGGTGTTAAATAAAAAAAGAAACAAAAAGAAAATTAAGATGTCGTCTTTTTATTGGACTAACTTAATACAGTTTTAGACCGGCTTTCGAAGGTTGAAATGGTCTTCCTCAAGTCAGGACAGTATGAACAATGGATAATACCATAATGTACAATATTCAATGTAGAAAATGTACAAATGTTTGTTACACTGCAGAGACAAGCCAAATGTTAAAGAAGAAAATAAAATCTCATGGATATATGATAATGCAGAACAGACTAAGATATGACTTCTGTCACTTCTGTCTCCTCTATTGGAAAGCACTTCACAGGGCCAGCGCACAGCATTGATGATTCTATGGTGAGGGTCCTGAAGGGAAAATTTAAATCAATGCAGGATAATAAAATTTTTGAAATGAAGACAAGACAGTCTAGATGAGACCAGATGGTATTTGACAAAGACATGGGCATTCTGTAACATCACAAACTATAAATAGCAACAGCCTGGTCACCCTCTGATCAGTCATCCATTCTCTTCCGCCCTCCTCCCTTCCACTGCCAATCTAATGTTTTAGTGATTCACCTATATATTAGGAATTTGTCTATTGCTCCTACTGTCCTGACCTGAGGAAGGTGGTTTCATTCTTTGAAAGCTAGACAAAAGTGACATTTTACTTACCAGTTAATGTCATTTCCTTGAGTCCTACTAGACCAGACAAGTGGGTTGTGTTCCCCTACCAGCAGAATGGTGGACACAAAGAGCCAATGAGATGCCCAGGTTTCAATGTCATCACTCCCATGCCTCCATTTGCCTCAACCACCAGAAGGTCCCTTCAGTATTTGCCCCAAAACATAAGGGAGAAACATAGCAAGCCAAATACAACCTCAATCGTGGGCAACAATGAGTTATCAGCAGTAGAAAACTATGTACAGGAAAGCATAAACATAAGGCTGTCAGTAGAAGATGAACCTGCAGAGCTAAGTATAAACATCAAAGTGGGACCAAAGGCACCGCAGCAGAAGAACAGTTTCAGGGGAGGGTCCTAGACTGCTCTAGCAGGACCCAAGGAAAGGACATTAACTGGTAAGTAAAATGTAACATTCCATATCACCCTGCTAGACCAGTCCAGACAAGTGGGATGTACCAAAGCAACAACTCCACTGGGTGGGAAGAAGACACAACAGCTCACAAACATCCAAGCAGTAATGGTTGACAAAAGTGGAAAGTGATGCACACATTGTTGCTCGACAAACGTCTGCAGGGGCTATAGAGCTCTGCTCCGCCCATAAGGATGCTTGAGCTCGGGTAGAATGGGCATGCAAACCCTCCATAAATGGTCGGTTCCGTAACAGATACACCAAGGCAATGTCCAGTGCCCCGAAGTAGACTTAACTGCCACATCACCCTTGCGCAGGTCAGCAAACAGCACCAAAAAGGGATGATCAAAATTACGAAAGGAATTTGTAACCTCCAAGTACCAGAGAAGCATACTCCAGACATCCACAAGGTGAAGATCCCTATCCTTCCCCCGTCACAACTCCTTAGAAAAGGGCAGGCATACCACTGATTCACAGGAAAGGGAGAAGGCACTTTAGGCAAGAAGGTAGGCACAGGCCGAATGGAAACAGCCCCCTCAAAAAAGACAGATAAAAATCTATTAAAGAGTCTGTAGCTCAGAAATCCGCCTTGCGGAACAAACTGCAACCAAAACAGGCGGGGTTGGCTTGGCTCTGACCCCCCGCCCGCCTCTTTCTCTCTGCTACTGCTGCAGTTAAGCGATAATAATGACTCGGCAGAAAGCGGCGCAGCCAGACGCTGGCAGCAGCAGGAGGAGGAGGAGGAGGAGGTGGCGGCGTTAGTAATTAGGAACAGCGAGAGCGAGCACAGTCTTCGCTTCTTGAAAGGGTGAGAGGAACTTTTAAAATAGACTGCAGAATGTTGACTGCTCTATAGTAATTTTGTATAGAAAGCAATGGGAGGAGGAGCCAGCAACTGAAGGAGCAGCCGCCGCCGGCGGGAACCGCGGAGAACACCCGCAGCCATCTTCAGCTCCCCGATCAGGGTAGAGCTCCTGAGCGGGCCGACCAGCCTTCCCGCTCAGGCTTCCAGCCTAATCGGGGCTGTGGGAGGAGGAGCCAGCAACTGAAGGAGCAGCCGCCGCCAGGCGGGCCCACACCTGTCGGGCCCGCGCCTGAGGGCCTCGCCAGAGGGCCCTTTGGCGTGGCCCTCCTGATTCTCTTACCTCACCGATCCAGCAAAACCAGCCCACCACACCAACACATTTCCTGAAGAATCATCCACCGACCCTTTGAGGCACTTCGCTAATTAAAAAGAAGGACACCACTATTCTAGGAGGCAAATCTCCTCATTTAATTGTGGATACTCCACAGGGACTTGTAGAACTGAACATTAATCTTTTACTTTGTTCCCTCCAAAGCTAAATTGCCTTGCTTTAAATCGTAGATGTGCTTATTACCTAGATATCATGCTGTGAATAGCTCTCAATCTTTGTATCTATATGCTCTGACCTACCGTAATTTGCTACAGTACTGATACAGTTTTGATACATTACTGTTACATTGTTATATTCCCTACTACTATTGCCTTAACTTATATCTTGGTATCAAACTTAAATCCTGCACTCAAACGTATTAGCCGTCCACCCAAAGTAGCTGTCTCACATAGAACACCCTAAAATGCCTCCAATCTTATCCATATTCCTCCTCCTCCTTACCTCTTGGGCCCCCAACCTATCTCACGCATTTAGTCCTGGCATCAGCCATATCCCAATTCTCTACAACAACAGCAGAAGATGGTCTGAAAACCCCCGTCAACATTCAACAAAAGCCAGTGCCCTTCATCCTCACCTTCTACACATCCCCTTACAAGACTTCAAAAGGATCCAAACTGAGAAATGCAACTACCAACAGTTACTCAAATGTGCGCTTATCAACGCCAGATCAACACGCTCAAAATGGCCTGCAATCAATGACCTTATAACCCTACATGACCTTGATATCCTAATGATAACTGTATCTTGGTTATCCGACTATGATAATGCTCTATCAACCAGATGTCACCTCCCGGTTATTCGATCTTTGCCTGCCATAGGACACACCAGAGGGGAGGTGGAACACTCATCTTCGCCAGATCCGAACTTCAATTCACACTAAGCAATACCATTAGCTCAACCTATCTGGACATAATATCCATATTGAATAAACACTGTTCAATTAACCTACTATACCGAGCCCCAACTTCATCTCCAGATGACCTCCCATCTATATTCAACCTAGCTTGCAACTCCACCATCCCACGCGCCCTAAATTTCCTGATGGGAGATTTCAACTTGCCCTCCCTACATGATACGCATTCAACAGCATTCACTGACGCAATGAATGAGCTGGGCTACACACAACTCATCAACTTCCCTACTCATAACAAGGGTGGTATACTTGACTTGATCTTCGTACCACAGACTGCCATCAATCCCTCCCAGAGCTTGCTACTCTCCATAACACCGGTACCCTGATCCGACCATCATTTAGAGTAGTTACTCACCTGTAACAGGTGTTCTCCAGGACCAAGCAGGAAGTCAGTCCTCACATATGGGTGTCATCGGCGCAGATGAAGCCCCAGCGGAGCATTTCCCCAGCTTTCTATGAAAGCCTTTGGGAATGCAGGCGCGCATGCGCGGTTCCCTTCCCGCCTAAAGGTGCCATCTTACCTCAGTCAAATGACATAGCTAAGAACAGCACACAAAAATGAAAAATAAACTATGTACAACTGCAACTCCAAGGGGGGGAGGGAGGGTTGTGAGGACTGATTCCTGCTGCTCCTGGAGAACACCTGTTACAGGTGAGTAACTACTCTTTCTCCAGGACCAAGCAGGAAGTCAGTCCTCACATATGGGTGACTCCCTAGCTCTGGGCTACCGAGGAACCCAGGCTGAACAAGAGAACTCCCTCTAGTCCCAGCTGCAAAGAAAGGCTTTTCAAGGACACAACCTCCACTGGTAGCCCAACAGAGGGCAGGAGGGCAGGAGTTGCCTAAACCTCAAAGAGATTCCGGAGTACTGCCTGGCCAAAAGCACTGTCCCTACGGGACTCCCTCTCCAGGCAGTAATGGGCCACAGAAGTCTGACTTGAAGACCAAGTTGCAGCCTTGCAGAATGTCTACCAAGGGCACAGAGCGGAGATGAGCCACTGAGACAGCCATTGCCCTGACACGATGGGCCGTGACCCTACCCTGCAAAGGAAGGTCAGCTGCCTTGTAAGCCCAGGTCATAAGTCAGCCACCCAGATGGACAAGGTACGCTTGGACACAGCCAACCCCAACTTATTGGGGTCAAAGGATACGAAGAGCTGAGTAGCCCTTCTATGCACCTGCGTACGGTCAAGGTAGAAGAATAAGGCCCTCCTACAGTCCAGGGTATGCAGGACTGCTTCAGCCTGGCTTGCATGAGGCCTAGGGAAGAATGTTGGAAGGACCACCTCCTGATTGAGGTGGAAAGAGGAGACAACTTTTGGGAGGAACTTTGGGTGAGTCCTGAGGACTACCCTGTTCCTATAAATCCTGGTGTAAGGCCTGTCACAGACCAGGGCCTGAAGCTCACTTACTCGCCTAGCCGAGGTAAGGGCTATCAGGAAGAGTGTCTTCCAAGAGAGGAAGCGTAGTGGACAAGTAGCCATCGGCTCAAAAGGAGGGCGAGTCAGTTGCTGCAAGACCACATTCAGCTCCCACTCAGGGGCAGGAGGACGGATGGGTGGCTTGAGCAAAAGCAAGCCCCTGAGAAAGCGGGACACCAAGGGGTGACAAGATAGAGATTGTCCCTCTACCAATGAGTGGTGAGCTGCTAGAGCTGAGAGGTGGACCCGAACAGAATTGGACTTAAGTCCCTGATTGGATAAGTGCAGTAAGTACTGAAGAACTACTGGCACAGTACAGGAGAAAGGATCCTCTGTACGTAGGTGACACCACACAGAAAACCTCTTCCATTTGAGAGCATAGGTTTTCCTAGTGGACTGTTTCCTAGAGGCTAGGACAACCTCCTCAACTTCCTGAGGTAGGCCCCAGGGAGCCAAAACTACCCTTGCAGCCTCCAGGCCATCAAATTGAGAGACTTGAGATTGGGGTGCAGAAGGGAACCCTGGTCCTGTGTGAGAAGGTCGGGTTGCAACCCCAGAGGCAGTGGAGGATCCACTGCCAGTTGAAGCAGAAGAGGAAACCAAGGCTGTCTCAGCCACCTGGGAGCTACCAGCAGGACCGAGGCCTTGTCCTGGAGAATCTTGAATAGGGTTCGGGCCACCAAGGGCGTGGGAGGAAACGCATAGAGGCGGCCCTGAGACCAAGATATCAGAAAAGCATCCGCTGCTGTCCGCAGAGGATGTGGTTGCCTGGAGCAGAACTTTGGCAGTTGCTTGTTGATGGGGCTGGCAAAGAGATCCATCAAAGGGAGACCCCATCTCAGGAAGATCTTCTGAACTACTGAAGGATGCAGCTGCCACTCGTGGGGCTTCAGTATCCTGCTCAATCTGTCTGCCAGGTAGTTGTCCTGGCCAGGAAGGTACACAGCCCTGAGGAGCATGTTGTGCTTGAGGGCCAAAGGACAAAGGTCCTGAGCTTCCCGACAAAGGATCCTGGACCCAGTTCCGCCCTGTTTGTTCACATAAAACATGGCAACTTGGCTGTCTGTCTGAATCAGGACAGACTGTTGAGCCAGGGTAGGAGTGAAAGCTTTGAGTGCTAATCGAATAGCTCTGAGTTCGAGGAGATTGATCTGCTGTGCAGCTTCCCAGGGAGACCAGAGGCCCTGGGTGCACTTGCCCAGACAATGCGCTCCCCAGCATTGCCTGTTGTTAGCCTGTTGTTAGCATCACTGTGTAACCTGAAATCTGAAAGGGCACTCCTTTCAGCAGATTGGGTGGGTGTAGTCACCAGTTGAGGGAGTGCAGAAATGGTCTGGACACCCTTATCCTGTCTCTGAGGCTGCCTGTGGCCTGTGACTACTGAGACCGAAGGCACCACTGTGCAGGCTTCATATGGAGCCTGGCATTGGGGGTCACATGTACTGTCGAAGCCATGTGGCCTAGAAGCCGGAGGCAGAGTCTGGCGGAGACAAGGGACCTGCTGAGAAACTGACTTGCCAAGGCCATTAACCTTCGGGCTCTGTTTTCTGGCAAGAATGCCTTTGCCAGGAGAGAGTCCAACTTTGCCTCTATGAACTCCAAGTTCTGGGAAAGGAGCAAAGTGGACTTTGCGAAGTTTATGATAAACCCCAGGCGTTGTAGAAGAGCAATGGTCCTGAGGGTGGCTTGATTGGCCTCCTGACCTGTCTGCCCTCTGATGAGCCATTCGTCTAGATAGGGGAAGACAAAGATGCCCTGATTTCTCAGGTAGGCCGCCACCACTGCTAAGCACTTTGTAAAGACTCTGGAGGCGGAGGTGAGGCCGAAAGGCAGCACTCTGTACTGATAATGGTTTCCTCCCACGATGAACCTCAGGTACGTTCTGTGGTCTGGATGAATGAGGATGTGAGTGTACGCATCCATTAGATCTAAGGAGCATAGCCAATCTCCCCGCTGGAGGTAGGGCAGAAGGGTTCCAAGAGTAAGCATCTTGAACTTTTCTTTCACTAGGAACTTGTTGAGGTTCCTGAGGTCCAGAATGGGACGAAGGCCACTGGTCCTTTTGGGCACCAGGAAATACCTGGAGTAGAATCCGTGACCTTGCAAGAGGGAAGGTACAGGCTCCACCGCCCTGTCCAACAGACCCTGAAGCTCCTGACGGAGAAGGTCTGTGTGCAGAGGAGGCCTTGGAGGCTCCCCTGGAAAATATGGGGGTGGCAGTTGGTGGAAATGGAGGGCATATCCCTTGTGGATTATCTCCAGCACCCAACTGTCCCCGGTGATAAGGGGCCACTGGTGGGCAAAGAGGGCGAGACAGCCTCCTCTGCAGGGTTGGGAGAGCAGTGGAGGAGAGGCTATGCTCAAGGAGTCAAAAGCCCCCACCCTGCTGAGTGGCAGCAGGGGCCTGAGGCTTGGGGTCCTCTGCCTACGGGGCCCATTACCCTGGCCCTTGGCTTGCTGACCCTGGGGGGCAGCTTGGGCAGCCTGATATTGTGGGTACTGTTTGTAGGCAGTGCCCTTCCTCGGGTAAAAGGGCTTTTTACCCGAGCCCTTCTTTTTATGAGAAGGGGCAGAGGTCTTCCTCGACAGCCTTGTCCGGGTGAGGTGCTCGATCTCGAGCTGAGCGGCCTTCTCGGTCATGGGCTTGCCAAAAAGGTTTTCCCCTCGGCAAGGGACACCGACCAACTTGTCCTGAACCCATGGCTCGAGGTCCGATGACTGCAGCCATGCCTGGCGTTGAGCCGCGATGCCGGCTGCCGCAACTCGGGTCGAAGCCTCAAAGCCATCATAGGCGGCACGGGACATGAACTTCGAGCAGTCCCGAATCCCCGAGGACAAGGACTTAAATCTCTGCAAGGGTTCCCCAGAGAGACCAGCAGAGAAATCGGCCAACTCCTTGGCCAGATCCCGCAAGTACATGCCCATGTACAGCTGGTAAGACTGGACACGGCAAGCAAGCATCGAGCCCTGAAAACACTTTCTATCGACGCCATCTAGGTTTCGGGCCTCCCTGCCAGGAGGCACCGCGGAGTGCATCTTCTGACTCTTCAGACGATGCATGGCCGATTCTACAACCATGGAATGGTGTGGTAGCTGTGCCTTCTGAAAACCAGGGTTCTTACGGAGCCGATAGATCGAATTGACTCACTTGCTAAGAACCGGTGCCGAGGCCGGTGCCTCCCACATATGGAAGAGGAGCCGTTCCAGCATCGGAGGAACAGGGACAGTAAAGGCTTCCTTCGGAGGAGAGTCATACTGCAGCGCCTCGAGCTCGTCAGCTCGAGGCTCTTCCTCGGGATCCGCCAGAATAGCCAAGGCAGTGGCCATATCCCGGACAAACTCCGAGAACCGGGTGTCCTCCGGGGGGGACCTACTCCGGGGCTCAGACTGCGGTGAGTCCGAAGGGACGCATCAAGTCTTAAAGGTATCAGGAGACTCCTCGTCCTCTGTCTCCCAAGCCGACTCATCCGAGGAAGAGTCGGGGTCCGAACCCGCGAGGCCCTGGAGCACCCGCCCCGACGCCGGAAGCACCAGCATCGACACCCTTGGTCCCGAACGGGAGGTCGAGGGGGACTGCAACCGAGGTCGACTCCGAGCCACGATGGACTCGAGTATCGGCTCGGTCTCCGTTGTCGACTTGGACGTCGATGTCCCGGTGGTCGGGGCAGATGCGCCAGACAGGCTGGCCATCAGTGCCCGCTGCTGCTGCTCCATTAAGGCAGACATTCTGCTCTCCAAGGCTGTCATCCTGAGACTCAGCAGCCACCAACTCGGGCCCCGGCGGCGCTGGGCCCAACGTCGGCTGCCTGGGAGGAGAGTCCACGAGAACTACAGGGCTTACGTGTCCAACAGACTCCGGCTCCACACGAGGAACTTTGGCAGGCTTCTCCAGTTCCACAGGCCCGGGGCGACGGTCGGGAGTCTTAGACCTGGCCCTCGAGGAGCCAGGGACCTCTTCCGACGACGCCCTCGCGAGATGTTTCTTCCTCTTGCGTTCCCGGTCAGAGGACCCCTTGTCCGAGGAGCTTCGACGGCGCTTGGGATCGGAATCCCGAGATGTCGAGGCCTCAGACGAGGTCCGGGCCCGGCCGGAGGCTGAGTCCGAGAAAAGCCTTTCCTTTTGCTGCTGGCACCTTCGTAGTGCCTTGGAAGACATTTTTCCACAGGCCCCGCACGACTTAGGATCGTGGTCGGGGTCCAGGCAGCAGTCGTGTGTGTCAGTGAGAGACATTAGTTTCTTACACCGATCACACTTCTTAAAACCACTGGAAGCCATCGGGGAAAAGAGTCAAAAGACTGGCCTTCCAAGGAAAAAGAGAAAAAAGGGCGCGAACGCCAGCCACGAAGGGCAAAAACCGAAAAAGAGGAATCGGGCTCGATACCGGTGTACCGAACCCGGCGGGAGGGGAACCGACGTCGAACCGGTAGAAAGAGAGCAAAAAATCGCTGAAAAATCTAATTTTAACCGGGAAAACTGGACACACGTCCGGTGGGCTTCACGGAAAAAAGGAGACTGAGGTAAGATGTCACCTTTAGGTGGGAAGGGAACCGCGTATGCGTGCCTGCATTCCCAAAGGCTTTCATAGAAAGCTGGGGAAATGCTCCGCTGGGGCTTCATCGGCGCCGATGACACCCATATGTGAGGACTGACTTCCTGCTTGGTCCTGGAGAAACTCCTAATTCACATACCCACCAATGATCTCAGCATTTCCAGCAACAAAGCACGTGCCCCTACTAGAATGGTAACACGCTTTCTACCCCTTGTTAAGGATAAGGCTCTTAAGAAGATCCTACCTCTACTTGCCAATGAATCCCTCGATCCAGACGAACTGGTTTCCAATTGGGATGACACCCTTAGAGCTGCCGCCTGCCTACCATCCATCAACACGAACCGTGCGAAACATGAACACGCACCATGGTACTCCCAGGATCTGCGAGCATCGCTCCTCCACCTACGCAAGTTCGAGACAGTGGCACCACACCCGGACTCCTGAGGCACTCGGTGCATACTCCACTCACCTGCAAGCCCACCGACAAAAAACCATGGAAAAAACAGTATTACTCAGAATTACTAAAGCGATCATTGAACAAACCTCACGACTTATTCAACATTGTAAAGTCACTAACTGGCAATCCAGCACTAGTCCAACCAACCATGCCCCAGCCGCAAGAATATTCTTACTACCTTCAATCAAAGATGATACAGACCAAGTACAACATGAATGCAACCATATTATCTACCTCCACCCCACACGGACCCCCCCAACCAACCCCTCTGCTGTCATCTTCCAAGGTATCCAACAAAGAAATTTTAGATATCATCTCATCTATTAACCTCACCACTGCTCCCAACGATCCTTGCCCTGCTAGCTGGATTAAAGAGTTGCGCCAAGACCTCTGTCCAACTATATGCAGAATCTTGAATCAATCACTCACAACAGGATCCTTCCCTCAAAGCTTAAAATACACATCAATCTGCCCCCTGTTAAAGAATAGTAGGCTCGATCCATCTAAAGTTGAGTCCTTCCGACCAATCTCGAGCATTCCACTGCTTGCTAAAATTATGGAGAAGGTAGTCCAGCGGCAAATCCAACACCATGTTGATACTGTTGCACCACTGGACCCATCCCAACATGGCTTCAGGGAAGCCCACGGCATGGACACCATCCTCACATCCCTCTTCAACAACCTCATCACAGGAATTGACAATATCAACCATGGATTCGTCCTCATCTTCTTAGACATAGCAGCCGCCTTTGATTCAGTGAATCACGAAACACTTATTTCGCCTCAAAGATAAAGGACTACAAGGCTCAGCACTAGCCTGGTGTGAATCCTATTTGTGTAACAGATGGCAACAAGTCAGAGCAGGTTCCAAGACCTCTGAACCATTCTCACTGAAGCAAGGTGTACCTCAGGGATCTTTCCTCTCTGCATTAATGTTTAATATCTACATGCAGCCCATTTGCGCTTTAATCCGTTCCTTCAACGTCCAATGCCTTGCATATGCAGACGACATCCTCATGTACACACAGTTTAAAATCGATCAACCTGACTTTTCTCCAATTACAAGATGCTTTGAAGCGGTAGCAGATTGGCTCCTCTCTCAAAATCTATGTATTAACCACAGCAAAACAGATGTATTATTCATCTCGCGAAACCAGAAGTTCACGCCACCTTCCTCACTTCTAGTCAATAACATTGAACTGAAGTCCAAATCTACAATTCGCTACCTGGGCATCACCCTCGACCAGCGTCTTGACATGTCAGCAAATGTCATAAACACAACTAAAACAATATATCATAAGATCCGATCACTACGCCATCTCCGCCCACTTCTTGACTTCCCTGACTACCGTTCAATCTTCCAAGCCTTAGTCATCCCACACCTCGACTTTGCTAACATTATCCTACTCGGACTTCCACAGTCGACTCTTAACCCACTACGACTTGCCATGAATTCAGCTGCAAGGGTACTGACAGGGGTCTCAAGATCAGACCACATTACGCCAGTTCTAAAGAACCTACACTGGCTTCCGCTGCGGGCCAGAATTCATTTTAAGGCTCTGGTCATGACATTCAAGGCCCTTAAGAACCATCCCCCCACGCCCATCAGTGATCTTCTCCACAGCACACCAGACAACAGAACCAGGAGATCCACATTGATGAATACACTCGAAGTCCAAAATTGTTGATAAAATGTAGGAAGGCAACAGCAAGTAGAGCCTTCTCCATTTTTGCACCTATGGCATGGAATGCC
Organism: Ichthyophis bannanicus; assembly: GCA_033557465.1. Taxonomy (NCBI): domain Eukaryota; kingdom Metazoa; phylum Chordata; class Amphibia; order Gymnophiona; family Ichthyophiidae; genus Ichthyophis; species Ichthyophis bannanicus. The sequence continues at coordinate 123,996,682 of CM066036.1, read as the reverse complement.
CTCCCCGCTGAAATCCGGGCCATCTCAAACCTGGCGCTATTCCGAAAAGCCCTCAAATACCACCTATTCTTACAACATTACCCTGACACCAATCCCGATACTCACACTGCCATCACCTTACCTCCCTACCTAGCCCGTCCCTTAGATCATCCTCCTGTAGATAATGGTTAACCAATTTTTTCCCCTATCTGCTTCTTTGACCCACGAGCCCAGGCCCCTAGGTATAGTTTTTCAGATTTTCTTCGTAAGAGTATCCATAATTTGTATATAATTTGTACATAGTTTCCCTCAGTTTTTTCCTCCATGTTTACTTTCCCTGTTCAATGTAAAAACTCGATGTAACTTGTTACATTCTTGTATGTTCTGTTCAAATGTAAACCGCACTAATTATAATAGAGCGGTATATAAGAAATAAAAATAAATAAATAAATAAAAAGCTTGACCATCAAATCCTTTAAAACAGCATGTTTCAACAGCTAAAGGGGCGACACCATCAGGGACTTGAGCACCAGACACAGATCCCAGGAAGAGATCACAGACTAAAGTGGAAGACGCAGACGCCAAACCCCCCGGAGAAAGCACAAGACATCTGGGTGCAAAGCTAGAGACTTACCAGCCACCAGACCTCAGAAACAGTACAAAGCTGCTAGCTGAACTTTCATGGAGCTAAGAAAAAGGCCCTTCTCCAGGCCATCCTGTAGAAAGGCCAACAGAAATGGCAACTTGACTGCCTTAGGAGCCAACGGCCGAACGCCACATCATCGCTCAAAAGAGACACCATTATCTGCATGTAGCTAGCTTGGTAGACCACCTCCGGGCTCCAAGCAGAGCAGAGACCACCGCTGGACAGTAACTCTTATATGTCAGCCGTCTCTTTTCAAGAGCCAAGCCATAAGCGAGAAGGGAACTGGGTCCTCCAAGATGATTGGTCCCTGCTGCAATAGGCCCCAAGATGGAGGCAACTGAAAAGGCGGTGCCTGTAGGAGCCACATCAGGTCTCCGAACGAAGCTCGCCTCAGCCAATTCAACACCACCAGAACAATCCTGCCCGCGTGGCATTTTATACGCTGAATCACAAACCCTGCCAGGAGTCATGGCGGAAACACATACAGCCAGTACTGACATGGCTACGGTTGAGCCAAGGCATCAATGCCCTCTAGCCCCATGTCTGTGTGGTGACTGAAGCAACAGCAAACCGGCAATGGAGCAGGTCACCCTCCGTTCTATTTCGGAATGACCACAGCAGTGCAGAATCAACTGAAATGCCTCCCACTCAACTCCCACTCTCCAGGATCCAGAGAGTGCTGGCTGAGGAAGTCAGCTTCCACATTGTCCACCCCAAAAATGTGTTGAGCAGACAAGGCTAAAAGGTTCTTCTATACCCAGGCAAACAGGAGAGCCATCTCCAGAGCTACCTTGGCACTCCTCATGCCAAATGACATAAGCCACCGCTATGGAGTTGCCTAAAAATCACTCAAACCATGTGGCCTTCGTTTAGAAGCCGAAAATGCAAAAGAGCCAGCCTGATGGCCCTTGCCCTGAGACAGTTTATGGACTGCACCTGTTCCCTGAAGTTCCAACAGCCCTAGGCTGTAAGATCTTGGCAATGGTCTCCCCAGCCCAAGAGACTAGCATCTGCTGGCAGGGGAATCTAGGAGAAATAGTCCAGTGGCACGCCCTTCCTCAGATGACAGGGCTGCTGCCACCACTGCAGGCTGGACTTCACCATCAACGGGAGTGGAAGGCTGCGCTTGAACTCCTGAGCACTTAAGGATCATCGAGTCAACAAAGAATGCTTGGCTGGTTGCATGTGAGCACATGCTCACAGCACCATCTCTTTGGGCGCCGCCATCAATCCGAAGAGAATCCCAAACTTTGGGAACTTGCTATGCACAGAACAGCACCAGGCAACCCAACAGACTTTGACATTCTCCTCTGGCAGGAAAATTCTGCTCACTCGAGAGTCAAGACGTGCTCCCAGAAACTCCAGGGACTGGAAAGGCCACAGCTGGCTCTTCCTCGATTAATCACCCAGCAGAGGCTTTCTAAGGAGGAGACAGATCCCTTGGTGCTGAAGCCGCCTCCACCATGACCTGAGAGAACATCTACAGGGCAGTAGAAAGCCCAAAAGGGAGGGCGGCGAACTGATGAGAATCAAGCATGGTAACACGCAGATACTTTGCTGATCTGCTCAGTTCGGGATATGAAAATACGTCTCAGCCTGATCCAGAGAAGCAAGAACTCCCCTTGGCGCGCTGCTTGAATCACAGAGTGGTTTTCCATCCCGAAGCACAGGACGTGCAAGTGCTCGTCAACCCCATGGAGGTCCAGAGTGGGCCGGAAAGAAACATCCTTATTGGCACCACGAAATAGATGCAGTATCTGCCCTAGTCTCACACATCCAGCAGGAAAGGCATCACAGTCTTTAGGCACAGCAACTTGTCCGTGATCTGCACAGCAGCACTTTTGATTGCAGACCCCCAAGGGGAAATGACGAAGGCACAGATAATTGGCTCTTTGCATTCCAGGGCATAGCTGAACTGAATGGTGTTTAGCACCCTGCGATCCTTGGTAACCCAAGCCCATTCCTAAAAGAAAAGGCAAAGCCTGCCTCCAACTGCAGCGAATGGACCTCTAAACCTTCATTGCATAGCCCTGGAGGTCTGAAAGGGACCAAGTCCCTGAGCCCATATGCTCCATGAAAGGACTGAGAACCAGCCTGAAGCACAGAAGCAGAGGAGAAGAAAGGTTTTCCAGATTGGTAATGAGAATCCCGAGACCCCCAGGAATCCGGCCAGAGCGCCTTCAATAGACGGGCAGAGGTTGAAGAGAAAGGACACCAATCAGCCCACTTCACAGATCCCTTGGACTCGCCTTTCGGAAGACCGCAGATTTTGTCTCACCTATGTTCTTCACCAGCTTCTCCAAACTGGCTCCAAACAGAAGCTTCCCCTTAAATACCAGATGGGCCAACTGGGCTTTGGAAGATGTGTCCACCTGCCCTGTGCAGGAACCAAATCCAGCACTGTGATATCGTCAAGGCACCATCCATGGCCGCCAAACATACCAGGCCATACATGACATCAGAAAGGAAGTCTGTAGGCGACTCCAAAAGAGGGGTAGTATCATCCAGTGGAAGAGACTGAACCCACTGGAGCAGGGCTCGAAATGTCAGGCTGATACATGCCGCAAGCTGCAGAATAGCCACTACCATGGCGAAACTGGTTTCTCAACCACAAATCCACCTTACAATCCAGAAAATCCTTTAAGGCCAATCCACCTTCAACAGGAACAGTGGTCCACCTGGTAACTACCGTGACTTGCGCATCCACCTTGGCCATGCCAAACCACTCAATGGACTCCTACTCCAGGAAATCACAGATCTTCTTGAACACCCTAACCCTTTAGGCAGGGAGTCTGGCGAGTCACACTCCAACCAGATCATATCCTTGATCAAATCCGGAAACAGAAAGACAGTAGTGTATTTTCGCACCCTTTGAAGGAGCGGGTGTATCTTCGGCTCCTCCTTCATGCCAGAAGAAACCACAAGTTCAAGGCGGATGAGACCCCTGCCAGCACCCGGAATAGGTGAATCATACAGGCCTCCTCACAATCTTCTGAAGGCGAAAGCACATCTACATCCACGTCAGAGCCCAGTATCAAGCCATATGAATCCAAGCCACAGTCAAAATCTCAGAAAGCTCCCAGCTGTTCCCCATCTCCAGGGGGCACCCAACCGTGGGAACACTTAGTCAAAGGCAATCGAATAGGGTTTACACTCTCCACCTGCCCCACACAAGACTGCGCCCAAGGGCACCCAGAGGCCGCAGGGTCTGAATTTCCACACCAGAAGGACTAGGTCTGCTGCAAAAAAAGAAAGAATTTCAGGGAAGACAATCCAGAGTCTAAAAGCTTTCCTCTCTGAAATGACTCCCCCAACACCAGGGGAGAACATCTGCCAAAAAAACCCTAGAAGACCATGAGCGGCTCACAGCATGGTCGCTGGCTCTTCCAGACAGCTAGATATCCTTATCCATAGTGCCATCTGTCACCTCCTGCCCTGAGGCAGGCAAGGCTGGACAGCACAGTTACTTACCTGTAACAGGTGATCTCCGGAACAGCAGGAATTAGTCTTCACATATGGGGGTTCGTCGGCGCCGACGGAGCCCGCACGGGAATGCTCCCCAGCATCCAATCAGAAGGCTTTTGGGAGCATCCCTCGCGCCTGCGTGGTAGCTTCCCGCCCTTCCCACTGCCTCTCCCCAGTTGCGTTTAATAGCTGAGACAGAAGGAGAGGAGAGGAAGGAAGAGAGAGAGAGAGAGAGTTACAACTCCTAGGGGAGGTGGGTGGGTTGTGAAGACTAATTCCTGCTGTTCCGGAGATCACCTGTTACAGGTAAGTAACTGTGCTATCTCCAGGAACAAGCAGGAATGAGTCTTCACATATGGGGACTCCCTAGCTGAGGGTGCCAGGGGAGATCCCAGAATGCGCGCCCCTGGCAGGGCGGCATCGCCCAACCTGGATCCCCGGCATCCCCGGAGGGATGGAGGGTCGGAGTTGAGAAGAGTTGCCAAGGCACAGCAACCGAAGACTACAGGGGAGTCTTCAAACCACGTCAATTATCATTAAACCGTTAATGATCTAGCACAATCTAGAGCTTACCTACTGGATTGTAGAAGGCAGAGCTGCGACAGGTACTGTAGATGCAGAAGCGAAGTCTTCAAGGGAACTTCACCGCAGAGAGGACAAAGTTCCCAGTCCGGGCGGGCTGGAGACGCAGGTGTCAACCGGCACCGGAAAGACGGCAGGTCTTCACGAGGAGCTCTAAGAAGCTGAGAACTCCAGTAGGAGCAGAGTCCCCAATCCAGGGGACTAATCAGAAGACTGACCGATCTGGGAGAACCCAGCCCGGAGAAGAACAGAAGTGTACCCCGGGATACTGGGGGGTACACTGTCTACCGTAGCCGGCAAGGGATAGGAAGACAATGGGTTCGAAAACCTCCAGACAAGGAGGTGTAAACCAAGGGGCTGTTGACATCACAGCAAGTTTAAGCATAACCGGTCCGAGCACCCGAGCCGCAGAACGCAGGCAAGCGGGCCGGCCAGACCCCGTAAGAAATAACAAAACGTCAGTACCGACAATTGGGGGATAGTCGGTAAGACACAGGGCGCTATATCTTTTCCCAAAAAGGGCCCACCTGTACCGATATATATCCAATAACAGATATAGATGTATATCGGGCTATAGGTGGGCCCGGGAGCGCCCAACCAGGTTACTAAACCGGTATGGACACGTGAGAACGATACCGCCAACTCGGACCGGCCCTTGATCCACAGGAGGGCGCCTACCTGGAAGGTGGCGGGAGGAAGGGCCATCCAAAGTGATGGGCCAATGTGCGTGGAGCAGGGCAGATCGGCGAGAGTAGCAGTATGGTTGCGTGACCGCCAGATCAGTCGGGGAGAAGCACATCAGGAGTACGTAGGCCCCTGAGGCGTCCACCTGACAGCCACCCAAAATGTGTCCTCCGTGCCACAGGGAAGGCAGGAGGATAGAAAACCCTATAGCCACGGCGTGACCGTGGGGCCATCTCCGGCCTAGATAAAAAAAACCCTTGGGGTTAGGGCGAATGCCCTCCGCCGCTCCGAAGAGTGCAGGGAGCAGAGCCGGGGATCGGCATGGGCAGTGGGACCCCTGTCCACCGTAACCTGACGGACCCAGGGATTTCTCTGCGAGAGCGGAGACACAGACCGGGGGGGGGGGGGTCCGGCCCTGTCGAGGAATGGTTCGGCCACGCTCGGAGAGTAGCGGCCAAGGCCTACACTGGGAGAAGGAGATTTGGTGCGCGATCCCCTCAATCTGGGGGAACCAGGCAGAGGGGAATCCGAGGGATGTACCCGAGGGTAAGTCTGGAGAAGACTAGCAGGGCCCTGAGGAGCCAGGCTAACCTAGCGTGGGAAGGGTCCCCCCCCCCCGGGGGAGGGGGCTCCATACCTCCAATCAAGCAGCCGAACCGCTTGTCACGCTGAAAGAACCCCAGTGTAGAACTGGACAGTAACTTCATGTAAGAGGAGTTAAGCGCAAACCGCCGCATACCATAGCCTAAGGCTGCCTGGCATGGGCAGCCTGGCGCGAACCCTGGCACTGCCAACCGGTGTGAGACGTCCCTGGCATGGGCGCACCTGACATGCGGGCAGAGGGATGAAACCTCCTCCTCTTCAGACAGGAGGGTCGGGAAGGACATTTCCTACCCCCGGGAGAGGGGGAGAGCTGCGGGCGGCCAGTGCCAAACAGGTCGGCGGAGCACTGAGCAACCTGACGCAAAGCCTCGCCATTGAAGAGGTTCTCCCCGGTGCACGGGGAAGTACCCAGGTTATGTTGTGCCCAGCTGCACAAGTCGGAAGCCTGCCACCAGGCTGTACGACGCGCCACTATGGCTACCGCAGAGGACCTGCTAACTGACTCGAAAGAGTCCACAGCAGCCCGAGAAAGAAACCAAGAGATATTCCTGCAATGGTAAAGAAGCAAGGAATAGTCAGGGACCCGAGGGGCCGACACAAAGGGAGACAAAAGAGATAACCTCTCGGTGACCTCCCGCAGCGCCAGGCTCATATAGAAAATATATGAGAGAATCCTGGAAGCCAACATGGACGCTTGGAAGGATCGCCGCCCGAAGTTGTCCAGAGTTTTAGACGCACGATTCGGGGGGCAGGAAGAGTGCTTCTTCTTGCATCCGACCTTCCTCAGGGCCGATTCCACCACAATGGAATGGTGGGGAAGCTGGTGCGTCTGGAAACCCGGAGAGGGGGACACCCGATACCGGGCATGCATGGCCACAGGCGGCGCCGGTACCTGTAAGGGTGAGCGCCAAATCCCGAGCAGGAGATCCCGCAGGGAGGAAGGTAAAGGAAGCATTACGGCCGCCTGTTCCGCAGTACCCGGACTTAGCGAAGGGCCCGGAATAGGAATGGCGAGTAAGTCCGCCATATCAAGGAGGAAGTCCTGAAAAGACGGCTCTCCCAGAGGGGCTATCCCGGGAGAGGCCGAGGTGGAGGGGCCCGCTTGAACACCAGGGGACCCACCGTGTTAGTGCACGGGAGGAATCGCTCTAAACAGAGGAGGGTACTGACAGTCCCGATTCGAGGCAGATGGTACTGCATAGTCAGAGCCCGGGATTGACTCCAAGCGGGGCATCGAAGGGAGCGACGTCCCCGACGGGCCCGCGGTACTCGGCCTTGGCCCCGAATCCGGGGGCGGGGCAATCCGCAAGTGTGGCTGAAGTGGTACCGAGGCCGCTGGAGAGCAGGCGAGCGCGGCACTGCACCATCGGAAGAGACCAGGGTCGGATCCGAAATGTGCCGGGGCCACGCTTTCCAGACTGGAGATCAATTCGAGGCTGGGCATCGAACCGAGCGACGCCTCCTTAGGGGGCCCCGGTGTCGGCGGCCGCACCGGTGCTGCCACTCCCGCGAATGGAGTCGGGGTCGCGACGATTGGTGCCGAGGGCAACGAGGGCTTCCCAGGCCGAAACTCGGCGAAAAGGGAAACACCCGAAGTCGACTCCGACGTCGGGAGAGAGGCCCTCCTAGGCGCCGGGGTGCTGCCCGCGCCCGTTTTATTGAGCCGGAAACCCTTACAGGGCATACTACGCGGCCTCGAGGGTACCCAGGTAACCCGCCGACGAGCCCCGGCGGGGAGCGAGACGCCCAGCCCCGGCTCCGCGGCGCTTCTTTGGGTCGACTCGACCGAAGGACCCGGATCCCGCGGGCAAACTCCAGTGACGAGCGGAGCACTCGACGCCCGCGTAGATGCCGGGAGGTCGGTGGCATCCGGGGGAGACCACGGCCCCGCGCAAGGTGGGGGTGTCGACCCGCCCGACCGGGATAGATCGATCGGCTCCGCAGGCGGAGCCCGGAGGCGACCCCTGGCGAAGAACGGGGCCCTTGTTCCCGAGACCGCTGCGGGAGGGGCGGAGCCGCTCAAGGCCAGTACCGCCCCCGAGGAAGCCGGGGGCGAGTCGATCGGCCTTGGTGGAGCCGAGGGCACCCGGTGCCAATCCCCGGCAGGGAGTGGGGCCACCGACTCCGACAACTTGGTCCCGCTCGAAGCCGTCACCACCTCCGCGCATGGCAGGGGTGTGGGCACGCCATACCGGGTCAGGTTGGTCCGACGATCCCCGGTGACGAGTGGAACACTCGACACCGACGCCGATGCCGGGGAATCGGCACCGCCGAAAGCAGGTACCGCCCCCGCGCAGGGCCGGGATGCCGTAGAGCCAGACTGGGTCGAGTCGATCGGCCCCGAAGGCACCGAGGACACCTGTCGACAGTCCCTGGCGAAGAGTGGAACACTCGACGCCGGCGCCAATGCCGAGGGATCTGCACCGCTCGAAGCGGGTGCCACCCTCGGGCATGGCTTGGGAATGTTCTGTGAGGAGCGAACCTCAGGAACAACCCGAAACCCCGTGGAGGCTCTGGAGCCCGAAGACTCCCTCCGGGGTGTAAGGGACTGGAGGGGAAGGCCGGAGCCGTCGTCATGCGGCGCATGAGACTCACCCCTCAAGGCTCGGTTAGTCTTAACAGACTGTTGTTGGGTTACCTGATCCTGGCGAGGAGAGAACGCCGACGACCGCTCCTCAGAGGGAAAGACTTCATCGAGGGACACTCGAAACAGGGAGGGTCTTCTCCAGACGCTGAAGCCCGGGGAACCGGGGGAGAAGGGGGCAGGGCCCCAACAGGAGAGACACCAGGCGTTGGAGTCGGAGCAGAAGACAACATCTCCACAGTGGGGGCACTTCTTAAGGGAAGAAGGCTCCATGCTGGAAAGCCCGGTAGGCCTCAGAATAACACGAGGAGGATGCTCCTCGAAGGAAATAAAGGAAAACAAAAATAAGGAAAAAAGGGGGCACCAGCGGTGCCAGAGTCAGCGGGGGAAAAAACGCGACCACAGGAACAAAAAAGAAAAGAAGAAAAAGTTTCTGCGGTGACAGGAGTTACGTCCTGTCGGCTCCGTGGAAAAACGAAAACTGGGGAGAGGCAGTGGGAAGGGCGGGAAGCTACCGCGCAGGCGCAAGGGATGCTCCCAAAAGCCTTCGGATTGGATGCTGGGGAGCATTCCCGTGCGGGCTCCATCGGCGCCGACGAACCCCCATATGTGAAGACTCATTCCTGCTTGTTCCTGGAGATTAACTGCATCCCATGGCTGAAAGAGGGGAGCAGGTCCTCCACGGACGACTCAGAAGCTACTATGCAAGAAGAGCAGAGTCCAGAATCCGAATATGAGGCAACTCACTTGCCACAGATCAAAAACGTTTCCTGAAAGAAGACAGAGTTAAGGTAAAAATCACAACTACATGTGGTAAGGCCACGGTGGCCTGAAGACACACAGTAACTGCACTTTAATGCAGGGCACGTTAACTGTGCTTTTACCGTGATGTGCATTAACTGCACTCTCTGACACAATGCGAATTATAGGTTCTAGGGAAAGAACATGCAATGGAGCCACTTGTGCAGAATGCACAACCACCAGATGCACATTTGGAAAAAATGCTACCGCGTGCAGAAAATGGCAGGAAACCCTCACATGGCGCCAATGGTCCCAGCGCTCCACCCTGAATTGTGTCTCAGATAGACGGAACCAAGAGTTCCCACAAGAACAGCGACAAGATCAAGCCTTGGAACTCACCCCCTGAGAGCCCCAGGCCAAAATCCATGCCAGGCTCAGCTCTACTCCCCAGAAACTGTTTCTCTGGGCTTACAGCACTGCGTTTCAGGTGGCTGGCAGGCAGATTCCTCTGCGAGCCTACTGCAATCTTCAGGAGAGAGCAGGAGGGACAGAGAAGAAGGGAAGGAATTGAGGTTGTGTGCAGCAATCGTACTCTTCTAAATCCTTCCGAATTCTGGCTGCTCAACAGGCTCTTACTCAGGGTAAGAACATGGAGCTGAAGCAATTATTTCTCCTCCTATGGCTACCAACAAGATGGCAGTCTAGTTGAGCCTCCCAAATCACACTCCAGTGCAAGATCAACCCGCAAGCTATTATTCATGAACTCAAAACGCACATTTTCCAATCACATTTCAACCTGAACTAAACCCACAGATGGAGCAGCCCCTGACCACTGTGTCCAAGAAGATTATCCTGTATATATGTATTTATGTATATCTGTAAATGAACTCCCCCATAGCTAAGAAGTGTTAACTCTGTATGATGTGCTTTTCTGACAATCTGTATGTAAGCAAAATTTGTACCTGCCTTGATTCGACAGTCCAAGAAGATTATCCTGTATATATGTATTTATGTATATATGTAAATGAACTCCCCTATAGCTAAGAAGTGTTAACTCTGTATGATGTGCTTTTCTGACAATCTGTATGTAAACAAAATTTGTACCTGCCTTGATTCGGCAGTTTCACAATAGTAATCCTACCCGCTTCTGATCGCTGGAAGGAGCGGGCTACAAATGCTTGCTAAATAAATAAATAAAAATAAATTTCAAATCAATTTTTTCCTCTCAAATCCTTAGAATTTTCTCCAGAGAAGAGAAAATCCATCCACCATCTGCTGGAGACAAAGAAATATCGAAGGGACCTCTGGTGGCTGAGGCAAATAGAGGCATGGGAGTGATGTTATTGAAACCTGGGTTTTTCATTGGTTCTTTGTCTCCACCAATCTGCTGGTAAGGGAACACAACCCACTTGTCTGGAATGGTCTAGCAGGACGATATGGAAAAATGTATTGTTAGTCCAATAAAAAAGTATCACCTTAATTTCCTTTTTGTTTCTTTCTTTATTCATGACCAAGTAACTACTTTGATGGATATGTTCAAAGGCTGTCAAAAAAGTTTGATAACAAACTAAATATGCTATACAGATAGATGTTGTCTCACATATTCTCATCTGCACAAGCACTGTAATGCTTTCTGGGAGAGGGAGGGTTGGCGCTCGAGAAACTCAAGGATGTGCAACATCTCTACACTAAACTCTCTCTAAAGGAAAAGAATGGTCTTAGCCATTTCCCATACAAAATCCATGAATTGCCAAGTGGAAACTTTCTCCTTTCCTGGGGAGGAGAGGGATCCAAAAGGAAACCAGTTCATTCTTCCTCTTTAGAGAAGTCCACTGATCTATTAAGAGATCCCTAGAAGTGCTCAACCTCTGGAGACAAAAAGGCAACAAATTCCTCATACATATAAAATCTTTTATTGTAATCAGAAAAAGATTATGACAAGGTAAGAACTTCAAATAAACTTAAGGGTTGCAAACACAGAAATATAGCCGACTGAAAAAATAAAACTCATCTACAAATCTCAATATGAAAAATGAGGCAGTCTACTAATGCTTTGCACTAACTTTTTCAGAAAAGTAATTTTATTTTGGTATAATACACAGGAAAATAGGGAAAACAAATCATAACTTGGCTTGACTTGTGCTTTGAAATTATAGAAATTGTGCAAACAAATATCTATAATGCAGTTACTTACCTTTAACAGGGGTTCTCCGTAGACAGCAGGGATATACAATCACACTCAATAGTAAAGTCCCTTGAGTGAGCATTGAGTGGTTCTCCCACAGCTCAAAGCTTTGCTGCTTCATTGAGCATGAGTGCCTGCTTCCCACCTGCTTGTGCTGAATCAGTTCGTACCAGAGCAAAAAGAATGGAAACAAAAAAATTGAGATAGCGACACTGGTTCATATGAAGGAATTGACTCCAGTTATTATATTTTTAATTTTTTGAGGGGAAGGTGGGTGGGTGAGTGTGACTGTATACCCCTGCTGTCTATGGAGAACCCCTGCTACAGTTAAGTAACTACGCTTTCTCTGGAGACAAGCAGGGGGATACAGTCACACTCAATGGTGAGTCAGGAGGTAGGGGGCCTGCCTGGTCAGGAAACTTTAGGTGTGTGAAACGTCTTTGCAAACAGGGCGGCCCTGGACTTAGTTAGATTAAAGGAGAAGAATTAAGTTGCAAACATGTTCCGGAAGACAGCCTGGCCAAAGACAAAGTCTGTTACGGATGAATGATCCAAACTGTAGTGTCTAGTGAAGGTGTGGATAGATGACCAGGTAGCTGCTTTGCAAATGTCCTGGATAGAGACAGAAGCCAGGCTGGCTATGAAGGCAGTTGTGGCCCTGAGTTTGTGAGGCGCAACACATCCTGGAGAAGGAAGAAATGCTTGCTCGCGGCAGAAGGCAAAGCAGTCCACAAACCACGAGGAAATAGTCAGCTTTGCTGCTGATTGCCCAGGATTATTGGGATTTAAAGTCAGAAACAACCGAGATGATTTATGTAGAGGTTCAGTATGATACAGATTGTAAAGCAGAGCTCTTCGGCAATCAAATGTATTTAATTTCTCCTCTGGAGCGCCCACAGAGGCGTTCAGAAAGAAGGCAGGGAGCACTATAGATTGGTTGATGTGAAAATCAGAGATCACCTTGGGAAAAACGTTGGGATGAGTTCGAAGGACGACCTTGTCATGGAAGAATTGTGTATACAGGGGATAATGCACGAGAGCTTGGATTTCCCCAAACGTCTGGCCAAAGTGATGGCAATGAAGAAGACAGGTTTCCAGGTGAGATGTTTCAATGAAGAGGACAGGAAAGCTTCAAATGGTGGTTGCATCAGCTGAAACAAGACAACATTAAGGTCCCAGACTGGCGTAGGCAGTCAGATGAGAGGACTGGTGTTCATGAGACCCCTCATGAATCTGGAGACCACTGGATGGACCAAGATGGGCTGGACTTCGATGGGGTCATGTGAAGCGGCGGGGTCATGTGAAGCAGCGATAGCCAAAAGATGAAAACATACTGAATTAGTCTGTAGTCCTGAATGAGATAGGTGAAGGAGAAATCAAAAGCTGGGTCCTGTTTATATATTGTGGCCCAATGAACAAAACAGGCCCACTTGCGCTGATAGAAACATTGCATAGAGGGTCTGCGGGAAGCAGCAAGAACAGAAAGGACAGTCAGTAGCAGTGAAGAAATGAATGCTTGGTGCCCTGAAGCCACCATGCAATGAGGGGATAAGGACTGGAGACTAGGATGTAGAAGGCTGCCCTAATGCTGAGTCAGGCAGCCTGGTTGAGTTCCCAGAGGAATAAGAGTCCTGCAGTGGTGCCAGAAGATGGGGATACCAGATATGGTGGGCCATTGAGGAGCTACCTGAATGACTGATGCTTTGTCTTGCTTGATCTTGAGCAGAACCCGCGTGACCAGTCCAGTGGAAAGCATTGGATGCCTGCCTCTGGGGGCAGGGCCAAATTGAGCAGAAGATGGGACACTGTGTTGTCCACGGAGGCGAATAAGTCACCTCCAGCTGTCCCCAAAGAGCAAAGATGTCTCAAATGACAGTAGGATCAAAGGACCAGTTGTGTGGATCCAGCGGTCGGCTCAACTTGTTGGCCAGCTGATTGTGAATCCCTGGAAGGTAGGTTGCTCATAGAGTAGTGTCCAGAGAAAAAGAGCAAGAATCCATAGTTGTGTGCTTCTCGACAAAGTCAAAGAGAGCCTGTACCACCTTGCTTGTTGATATAAAATATGGACCCCTCATTGTTGGTGGGTACCAGGACAATCTTGTGACGCACCCAGGAGAAGAGTGGCTACCCAATGGCACAGATAGCTAGAGGGGCAACCCCAGATTCCACAGCTGAGACCGGAGATGTCAATACCAGTGCTGCGGCTGCTTTCAAAGATCTCCCCTCCCCCCGAGGCTGTGCTTAGCCTGATGGGGGGAGGGAGCAAGATGAGTGACAGAGCTGGCCCTACAGAGGTTGTGAGCCGAGCCAAGCCCAGCCGAGCTCTGGTAAAATGAGAGAGCTGACCCCACAGAAGCCAAAGCCAAGCCTGGTCTAGCTCTGGTAAAGGTAGAAAGAGCTAGACCCGCAGAGATGAAAACAATGAGCAAGGCCTGACTCTAACAATGTTGAAATGCAGCTCTCACTTGGACTTTCTGACTGAAACAGCACTTTTTTTCTGTCAGCCAACGAACACCGCAGCTCAAAAAGCACTTTACCGCAGTCCAGCAATAAAGTGCAGGAACGCTCGTGTAAGTTTTGACAGCTGCGATGTGAAGTGAAGACAGACACGTTTTTCTCCGATGGCCAAAGGGAAGGTGCAGGCAAAAACATTTATCTTCTCTTTCCAGCGGATTATAAATCATGCAGCAAAAAGAAAATAGCAGAAACGACTATCTGAAAACCAAGTGAGGAGACCGCCAAAAACTGTGAAAAAAGGTAAAAATGCAGGCAAAAATGAAAAGGGAGGAAGACCCGTGTAGGCTTCTGCACTGTGAAAGAGAGAACTGATTCTCTCAGCACAAGCAGGTACACATGCACAGTGAAGCAACAAAGCTTCTCTGAGCTGTGGGAGACCCGTTCAAGGTTCATTCCAGTGACTTCACCATTGAGAGTGACTGTATACCCCCTGTTTATTTCCAGAGAAAGCATAGCTACTCACCTGTAACAGGTGTTCTCCGTGGACAGCAGGAATCAGTCCTAACATATGGGTGACATCGGCACAGACGGAGCATTTGCGAAAGCATCCTCCCAGCTTTCAAAGAAAGCTTTTGGGAGATCCCAACATGCATGTGTGTTCCCCTTCCTGCCCAAGGATGCCATCTTGCTCATCAGATGACATAGCTAAAAGACGGCAAAAACAAGATGGTAAAGGAGCAACTCCAATGGGAGGAGGGAGGGTTGTGAGGACTGATTCCTGCTGTCCATGGAAAACGGCTGTTACAGGTGAGTAAAGCACAGTTACTTACCTATAACAGGTGATCTCTGGGAACAGCAGGAATAAGTCTTCACATAAGGGTACGTCGGTACTGACGGAGTCTGCGCGGGAACGCTTCCCAGCGTCCAATCAAGAGCTTTTGGAAGCATCCCAGCACGCCTGCGTGCTGCCTTCCCGCCTTTCCCAATTGCCTCTCCTCAGTTAAGTTTTAAAGCTGAGACAAAGAGAGAGAAAGAGGAAAGGAAAGATAGATAGAGATACAACTCCTGGGGAGGTGGGTGGGTTGTGAAGACTTATTCCTGCTGTTCCCAGAGATCACCTGTTACAGGTAAGTAACTGTGCTATCTCCAGGAACAAGCAGGAATGAGTCTTCACATATGGGGACTCCCAAGCTGAGATGCCTGGAGTCCCAGCATGTCATAAGTTGGAACATGCTATCTCCCAGAACACCAGGCATCCTGAGTATGGAGGGTAGGAGTTGAAGAAAGAAAGATGCCGTGGAACAGCTAACCTAGCATAGGACTGCGGAGAAGGAGTCCACGTGTGGATGATAATTGTCATCAATGATATTGCAAAGAATATTGCAATATGGACCACCCCTGATAGGATTTCACAGAAGTATGGAGGTTCGTGGGATCTACTGGGAAACCCAGTAGAGGAACCTTGAAGAGGACCTCACTGTAAAGTGGAGGTAATAAACCTGTAGGAAAAACAGTGGAGGTCAGAATCCTGAAAGGTAACAGGTAACCCCAGTAGGAAAAACTGGGGTAGTACAAAAATGGTGGGCCTTAAGTGGAAGGCTTTATGACAAAAACCCAACTCTTTTGGCGGCAGAGTGGCTCACTCTTAGGAGCAAAAAGAGAAAGGCTAACCGATTTGGACAAACAGGCACAGTCCTTGTGAGGAGAAAGGGTATGGGAACCCCTTGTATCCCAAAAAGAGAGGACAAATGCCTGAGGCGTTAAAGCCTGTGATTAACTGAAGATCCACAATGTGTCTCCTAACTGGGGTAAGCTAGAAGAGATATTGGAGCATGGAGAGCTTCAGAAGTACCTAAACCCTTAGGTTATGGTATAAAAATTGTTGACTACCACAGGAGTGGTTGTGTGTGTAGAACCCCAAACCTGCTGGATAGCATAGGTATGGGTAAAGCCCCTCTGTCAGAATCATATAGCTATATGAGGATAGACAGTCAGATAGATAAGTATGTGGATACATATCTATCTATAATAAAATATCTCGACAGATACATATATATATATATATATACACACATATATATATATATATATATATATAGATATAGATATATAGATATATACATATAGATATATAGATAGACATATGAGAATATATCTATAGTGAGATATGGAAGGGCATAAAATACACACAAAAGATAAATATGAATATGTAGGCCTATATATGGGTGTCTGCAATTAAACAGACAGGGATATGCCTACAGCACGGTATTCACAGAGGATATGTGGAGAGGAAAGATTCATCTAATAACAAGGAGGTGGAACCTACTTGAGAAGATATATAGAGAATCTATTCCTCCTGGTTATGATCTGCAAGAATGCTAGCTGGTGAAATAACCAGGACGGTTACGTGAAAAACAGAGGATAATATCAATCTGTAGCCAGCAAGTCCCGAGTCTTCCAGGACTCTAGCATGGTAAGTAGACAGAAGACGCATAGAGATGAGATACCATGTTGACCTGCTTAAGGGCAAAATGTATCATGCGTTCTTACCATGAGGACGAGCATATCCCCTATTGGGAATACTATGGACCAAAGCAGGGGTATTGGCAACTCCTTAAGCTTTCACGTAAGAGAAGGCCTATGTCCTTTATATCAAAAAGGAGATAGTAAAAGAAGGGAGAACCTTCTAGTCATGGGAGACATGACTGAAAAGCCTTTTCCAACCATCTAGGATAGCTGTTGGAGAAAACCCCCATGCTCTCTAGCAAGGGCCCATAGTGGAAAGCTTCTCTGTAGAATTGCAGAGAGCATGATGCAGGAGAATGAGGAGATAGAACTGGCTGTTAGAGAGCCAGTTTCTCTGTCAACTATGCTGTCAAACCCAGGAGAATGGAGATGGCAGAAATAGAAGACAATCCAGAAAGCTTGTAGTGAGATAATCTCCAAGATAGATGAAAGCACTGACTTGGAGCCACTACTAAGACTAGCCAGAATGTTAGTGGAGGACAATCTGGTTGTTTGTGGACAAGAACCAGTGGTCCAAACATTAAGGCTCCTGCATAGGCAGCTGCTGGCAAGACAGCAGAAGTAATCTTACTGTTTAAAAACAGAAAGAACAGACAGAACAGCAGTAGAAAACTCTGGACATGTCTAATAAGCTGCCCCAAAGTAAGATTGAAACAGAGGAGGTAACTCAGAGAGGAAAACTCCGCACTGAAAAGTGACAAAACTAGAGAGGCTGAAGAAAAAGCCCCCCAGTGAAGTAATTCCGCTCTTACAGAGGAAAAGCTTGGTAAGAGGGTGAAGAGAATAGAGCTGAAGAAGACTTACCAAGTAGTAAGTCTATAGAAAGGAAAAAAATACATGCTGGCACAGGAACTATCATTTGATAGTGGTTAGACCTCTTTCCCTAGCAGGAAAAAGAGGAGAAACCTGTGACCTACAGGCATGAATATCCTGACAGCTCATAGAAATATAGAAAAAATGGATGTCTTTTGGAAAGAGATCCATGTGTAGGGGTTAGAATGAAGCGGTGGATTGCCTTTATTGAGAAGAAGCAACTGTAGATTCTAACCCCAAGAGTCACAAGTATCTGATGATGATTGATCAGAAACCCTGCAGCTGCTGGGTTTGCTGAGCCAGGTGAGAGGTTGGATTCGTCAGACCAGGACGATGCCTCCCCTGTTGGGGAACAGCTGTATGATGGGTAAGTGATGTATAAAACCTTCTTCTCCTGTGGGAAGAAAGTTTGGTAGGACATTTTCTACCTACTGGGACAGAAGAAGGTGTAGAAGAACCCTTAGGAACAGGTAAATCAGTGGACAACTGAGTAACCTGACGTAAAGACTCCTTGTTGAAAAGATTTTCTCCAGTGCAAGGAGTATGTCCCAGCCGTTGTTGTGCCCATTTGTCCAAGTCTGAAGCTTGGAGCCAGGCTCTACGTCGTGCCCCTATAGCTATAGCAGAAGCCCTGCTAACAGACTCAAAAGAGTCTAGGGAAGCACGAGAAAGAAACCAAGAGATATTCTGGATATGCTTAAGCAGTGAGGAATAGTCTGAACTCCTGGAATCTGGAAGGAAAGGAGTCAAAAGATGTAATTGCTTTGTGACCTCCTCAAGAGAAAAACTCATATAAAAAATATATGAGAGAATTCTTGCAGAAAGCATAGATGTCTGGAAGGTTTGACATCCAAAGGCATCTAGTGCCTTAGACTCACGACCTGGCGGATAAGAGGAGTGCTTTTTCTTACTCTTTTCCCGCCTCATTGCTGGTTCCACTACTATGGAATGATGAGGAAGTTGAGTCTTTTGAAACCCTGGAGAGGGGGGCACCTGATATAAGAGATCAGTTGCCCTGGGAGGTGGGAGTACCCTTAAAGGTGTTTCCCACATTCCTAGAAGGAGATCCTGCAAGGAATGATGCAAAGGAAGCATTATGTTCTCCTTTGCTTTGGTAGAAAGAGAGCCTTGTGCAGGATCATGTCCTGGGATAGGAATGGCAAGAGATCTTGCTATATCCAGGAGGAAACTCGGAAAAGAGGGATCCCGAACAGGAATCTCCCTTGGACAGGTTAGATCTGAAGAACTAGCCTGAGCACCGACAGAGCTATCCAAATATATAGGAATAGAAGATCCTGCAGAGTGCAGTGTGGAATGATTAAGGGATGGTCGCCGGTACTGGCTGTCAGGAGCAGCAACCGTCATTACCACATTGTCCATGCCAGGTATCGACTCCAAGCTTGGTATAGAAGGGAGCGATCCTGATGAAAAAAGCATGGCAGGAGTTGGCCACGATGCTACTGTGGAGACCGGTACCGATGCCAATACCGGTACCGATGTCGGAGTCGAGCCCGACAAAGACATCGGAGCAGTCATCGGTGACAGTTCAATCGGTACCGAGGTAACCGAAAACCTCCGGCCGCTATCCTCGGTACCGAGCCACCGGTATCGATCGGTGTCGGTACCAAAACCTATTGGTACCCAGTCTTCCAGACTAGAGATCGATTCCAAACTCGGCATCGAGGGCAGAGAGCCTGATAAGCGAAGCATGGAAGGCACCGACCGTAAAGGTAATGAGGACATCGGTACCGACTTCGGTACCGTGTCTGATACCGGTGAATGAAGGTCAACCAGTGGCAACTCAATCGGCCTCGGGGGAACCTACATGAACTCAACGCATATCACTACGAGACTGACAAAGCTAAGAAAATCTACCACATGAAAATCATCAATACCTCCATAAACAAACCTGGTGAACTCTTTCAAATAATCAAAAAACTGACAAAAGCGCCTCATAACTCTGACCAATTACCGCAGATTCCACCAGCTACTGGCCCGTCAATACAAACAACTACAACGACCACAAAACCCACAGCCAAATCCACAGACAACTGCAGAGAACCTCCACCCCAACTTGCACAGTGACTGGACCACCTTCAAAGAAACATCAACAGACGAAATCTCCACCACCATCTCCTGCCTCCACACCACCACCTCCCCGCTGGACCCATGCCCCACTGACTGGATAAAGAAATCAAAAGACGAACTGAGCACGCCATTAGCCCATATCATCAATGAATCTTTCTCCAGAGGACACATGCCAGACGCCCTCAAAACTACGATCATCCAACCTTCCTTGAAAAAGCAAAACCTGGATCCTCTAGACCCAGCATCCTACAGACCCATAGCTAGCCTACCTTTCACTGCCAACATAATAGAGAAGATCGTCCAGCAGCAGCTTCAGGAACACCTGGATATTAACAACATACTGGACCCACAACAACACGGCTTCCGCCCTCTACATGGCGTTGAGACCCTCATGACCACACTGATGAACACCCTCCTCACAGGAATTCAAGAAAAACACTCTGGATATGCCATGATCTTCCTTGATATATCTGCAGCCTTTGACACCATCTCCCACAACATCCTCATACACAGACTACAGACTATTGGGATCAAGGACACTGTACTGAAGTGGTTTCAATCCTACCTAACCAATAGACAGCAACTAATCCGCACCAGCACCTCAACCTCCCCCCCATTCCAACAACACCAGGGAGTACCTCAAGGATCCACACTGTCAGCCATGCTCTTCAATATCTACCTCCAGCCACTCTGCACAGTCATACGCACTCACAACATCAGCTTCCACATATATGCTGATGATATCATGCTCTACGCCCCCATTACGACCACAAGCCCAACAAACTCCAACCTCTCAGCGTGCTTCACAGCCGTGTCTGACTGGCTACAAGCAAACAACCTAGCCATCAATATAAAGAAAACTGAAGCTCTCATAGTAACAAAGGACCCAGACTTCACACCACCTACACACCTCAACATAGGAACAAGCAGCATCAAAATACAACCGCAGATAAGATACCTTGGCATTATTATTGACCAAGCCCTCACCTTAAAGCAACAGATCACAAAAATCTCCGGAACTATATTCCACAAGGCAAGAACAGTGCAGCGTCTCAGACCTCTTTTAGAACATAAAGATTTCCGAACTGTGATGCAAGCCATGACACTCCCACATCTGGACTACTGCAACATAATCTACCATGGCCTCCCAGCCACACAGACCAACCCCCTCCGAACAGCATTGAACACCACTGCGAGAATCATTCAGAGGGCAAAGAAAACCGACCACATCACCCCAATTCTGAAAGAACTACACATTCTTCCCCTTGAAGCAAGGACTAAATACAAAGCCATCCTGCTCACCCACAAAGCCATCCATCAAACACAGAACACCCAGCTTCGCGCCCTACTGGCCCGCCCAGCTCACGGCAGAACTACTAGACAAGCCTCCAACGTTTCCCTTACCGTCCCTCACAAAAGAACCAAATGCTCGCAACGGACCTGCAATCGAGCCTTTGAGCTTTACGCTCCATCCTTATGGAACTAACTACCGAGCTGTCTCAGAAACAATACCAACCTACCATCTTTCAGAAAACAGCTAAAAACCATTCTTTTCCAGGAATGCTTCAACACGAATCCCACCGAAAAACCCACAAACCCCTGATCCAGCCCACAACGAACCTCTGACTCAAAGCTATACTAACCTGTCTATGTCTAAAGTCTGTCCTACCCCAAAATCATTAATGTTGCCTCCTCGGTGTTGGCCCTACCCTTGTACTTAATCTCCCCACCCCTATATGTAACACCGCTTTGACCCGGTGAAAAGCGGTATATAAATGCAGCTAAATAAATAAATAAATAAACCGAGAGTTGCGGATCCGAGTCATCGGAACCGAGCCTTCAGTACCGCCGAGAGCCGATACCAAGGCGAGTCGGTACCCAGTCCTCCAGACTGGAGATCGATTCCAGACTCGGCATCGAAGGAAGCGAGGCTATCGATGCACATGGGGAGGGTACCGACGTCGATGGTATCATCGGTGTTGGTACAGATAATGGAAAGTCAATCTGGGGAGTATCCACAGGTCCCGAAGGCACCGAGGACGCCAGACGACTATCCCTGGTGAGGAGAGTTTCATCCAACACCAGTGCCGATGCCGGGGTATCGGTACCGCTCGAAGCGGATGCCACCACCATACATGGCTTAGGTATGTTCTGTGGGGGGTGAACCCCAGGAACAACCTGAAACCCCTTATACGCTTTTGGGACCGAAGACTCCCGCCGAGGTTTTGAAGCCAGTGGGCCCTCGAGGGCAAGGCCGGAGCCGTCTACATGCTGTGCATGAGACCTACCACTCGAGGACTGGCTAGTCTTAACAGAATGTTTGTGGGTTACCTGATCCTGTGTGGAAGAAGGGGACGGTGCCTGGAAGTTGGAGGGCAACCGTGTATTGAGGGAACCTCGATGTTGAAGACCTCTTCCCACCAAACTGTTGTCAGGACCCAAGCAGGTTAGACACCGACTTCGAGGGTCTAAAAATAAAGATGTACCGCCACAGTCTGAACATTTCTTGGAGAAAGTGTCTGGCGATTCCATGAAGGAAAAAGAAGAGGCCTAAAACGCCTAAGAGACCGTGGGACACTATGAAGAAAAAATATCCCGTGGAAAAGGAAGATTTTACAAGAAAAGAAAAGAAAACACCAGCGGTACCGGTGGCGTCGGGAAGACAGCCGCGACCACAAGAAAACTAAAGAAATAAAACAAGAATTTTCTGCGGTGACAGGAGAACGTCCTGCCGGCTCTGCGGAAAAACAAAAACTGAGGAGAGGCAGTTGGGAAAGGCGGGAAGGCAGCACGCAGGCGTGCTGGGATGCTTCCAAAAGCTCTTGATTGGACGCTGGGAAGCATTCCCGCGCAGACTCCGTCGGTACCGACGTACCCATATGTGAAGACTCATTCCTGCTTGTTCCTGGAGATCTACGAACAAGCAGGAAGTCAGTCCTCACATATGGGACTCCCCAGCTACAGGCTACCGAAACCCAAAGCAAAAACACGGACTCCCTCATGGGAAGCCACAAGCAGCAGCAATTGAGTCCGTGTCCACAGACCGCAGTAGGACCCCTGTGTCCAATGAAACCAGCACTCCGGTAGCCTAAACACAGAAGGGTCAGAGAGTAGGAGTTGCTTAAACCCTGAAAGGGTTACAAAGCACAGCCTGGCCGAAGGCACTGTCCCATCAGAACTCTCTTTCTAGTCAGTAATGGGCTGCAAAGGCATGGACAGATGTTCACCATCGGGATAGTGCAAGTTTACCACCGAGGCAGCCATAACCTGACACGGTGCGCCTACTCATAGGTGAGGGCAATACAGTCCACCTCCCAGGTGGACAGAGTACGCTTGGTCACCGCCTCCCCTAGTCTACTGGGGATGTAGGAGATGAAAAGCTGAGAAGCCTTGCGGTGGCCCTGAGTGCGCAGGATATAGAACGACAAAGCCCTCTTACAGTCCGAGGTGTGAAGGACCATTTCCACCCGATTGGAGTGAGGTCTTGGAAAGAAGTTAGGGAGCAATACTTCCTGGTTGAGATGGAAGGAAGGAATTTGGGGTGCGTGCAAAGCACCACTCTGTTCTTGGTATAAGATGCCTCCACTATTAGGGCCTGAAGCTCGCTAACTCTGCAAGTGGAGGTGAGCGCAACAAGGAAAGCCACCTTCCAAGAGAGAAGAATGGGCGAGTGAGCTGCCCCAGTACTACGTTGAGGTCCAATTTGATTGCCGGAGGGCGAACTGGGGGCTTCAATACCTGGAAAAGAGACGGCTGAGGGGAGATATGATAGAGGTCTATAAATTAATGAAAGGAGTGGAATGGGTAAATGCAGATCAATTGTTTACGTCATCAGGATATAAAAAGACTAGGGGACATGCAATGAAGCTATAGGGTAACCTATTTAAGACTAATAAGAGAAAATATTTTTCCACTCAACGTGAAATCAAACTCAGGAATTTTTTACCGGAGGATGTAGTAAAAGCTGTTAGTGTAGCTGGGTTTAAAAAAGGTTTGGACAAGTTCCTGGAGGAAAGGTCCATAAACCATTATTAAAAGGGACCCAGGATATCACTGCTTGATCCAATACAAGCATTGAGGAACCTGAGTCTTTTGGGGAAACTGCTATGTACTTATTACCTAGATTGGCCACTGTTAAAAACAGGATACTGGGCTTGATAGACCTTGGTCTGACCCAGTATGGCATATCTTATGTTATATTCTTATGTTCTTATAAGAGCAGGCCCAGAAGAAAACAGGTCACCAAAGGCTGGACCGAGAGAGGCTTGCCATCCACCAGGTGGTAGTGCGCTGCCAGGGCACTAAGGTGCACCAGGACAGAGTTAGACTTGATCCTGGATTGTGAAAGGTGGAGAAGGTACTGTAACACCAATCCCACTGGGCAGGAGAATGGGTCAGCCCCATGATCAGCGCATCAAGCCAAAAATCTGCGCCATTTGAGGGCATAAACCTTCCTAGTAGAGGCCTTGCAAGAGGTCAGCAGAATCTCTAACACTTCAACAGAAAGGTTGTACAGGGTCAGAGTCACCCTCTCAGCAGCCACCGTCAGCGACAAGGATCCCAGGTTGGGGCCAGAAGACAGACCCCCTCCTGAGACTGGAGCCCCGGAGAGGTCCCCAAGGGGATGGGGGTCTCCACCGTCAACCAAAGGAGCAATGGGAATCACGGTTGCCTGGGCCACAGAGGGGCTATCAGGATGAGCAAGGCCCTGTCGCGGAGGGTCCTGAACCAGGTTTTGGTGATCAGCAGCATGAGAGGGAAGGTGTACATGAGGCCTTCCGATCATGAGACAAGGAATGCGTCCACTGAACTCTGGAGGGGTGGAACAGAAGCGGCGCCACTGGAAGATGTGCGGGCTGGGGAATAGGTCCATCACGGGTCCCCTCCATCATGGGTCCCCCCCCCCCCCCAGATCTGGAAAAGCTGATTGGCTACCCTGGGGTCCAGCTGCCACTTGTGTGACTGGAAGACTCTTCTCAGCCTGTCGACCAGAAGGTTGTCCTGGCCTGATAGGTACACTGTCCGCAGGAGCATACCCTGTTGGATTGCATACGAGCAGAGGATCACTGCCTCCTGACAAAGGGCATGAGACCCCATGCCCCCCTGTTTGTTCACAAAGAACATTGCCACCTGGTTGACTGTCTGGACCAGCACCGGCTGGTGACGCAGGTGATGGCAGAAGACTCACAGGGCTAAGTATATGGCCTGCATCTCCGGGAGATTGATCTGCTGCGTGCTCTTGTCTGGTGCCCTGCGTGCGAAGCTCCCCGCAGTGGGCTCCCCACATGAGCAAGGAGTTGTCCGTGGTGAGGACGGTTGAGGGGTTTGGGGCATGAAAAGGCACGCCCACCTCGAGATGCTGGAGAGATTGCCACCAGACCAGGGAGTCTGCCAGTTGGCAGGTTACAGACACACTGTCTCGGAGGCATCCATTGGCTTGAGACCACTGGTCCCGGAGACATCACTGCGCTGCCCTCATGTGGAGGTGGGCATCTGTGGTGACGTGGACCGTGGAGGCCATGTGCCCGAGGAGGCAGGAAAATAAGGGGAATAAGGATGTGGGTATAACCATTCTTGAGGTTTAAGGAGCATAGCCAATCTCCTTGCTGGAGGTAGGGCAGCAATGTTCCAAGGGAAAGCATCTTGAACTTCTCCCTCACGAGGGATTTGTTGAGGTTGCGCATATCGAGGATGGGCCTTAGGCCCCCTGTTCTTTTTTGTACGAGCAAGTACCTGGAGTAGAACCCCTTGCCCTCGAGAAGGTGGGGCACCGGTTCCACCACTTCATTCTCGAGAAGACCTGCCAACTCCTTCAGTAGAAGGTCCTGGTAGAGGGGAGACCTTTGGGGCTCTCCCGGGAAATAAGGGGGAAGTGTCTGAGTCAGGTGGAGGAGGTAACTCTCCCTGACCACCTGAAGTGCCCAGGAGTCGGTGGTGATGGGCAACCACTTCTGGGCATAGTGGGCCAGACGTCCCCCTGTGGGCTGCTGATCTCCTTGGGGTAGATAGGCTATGCTTAAGGAGTCAAAAACTCCCCCCAACTGGGCTGGAGCCGGTGCCTAGGGTTTTGGAGCCTTCTGCTTACGAGGGCCTTGCCCATGTCCCTTGGCCCGCTGACCGTGTTGGGGAGCTGGGGAGGCCTGAAAAGATGGGTAGTTTCTGTAAGCAGCCCCTTTCCTCGGATAAAAGGACTTTTTTTTACCTGAGCTCTTCCGGCGGGGAGGGACAGCGGTATTTTTTGAGAGCTTGGTCCTCATCATGAACTCAGTCTCCAGCTCGGCATTATTGTCAGTTTGCCAGACAGGCTCTGTCCTTGGCATGGAACATCGACCAATTTGTCCTGAACCCACTGCTCGACATCAGATGACTGTAGCCAAGTTTGGCATCATGCACCGATGTCCACCGCCGCTACTCAAGCCGCCAACTCGAACCTGTTATAGGCCACTCGAGATATGAATTTGGAGCACTCAAGGACTGCCTTGGCCAGGTTCTTGAACCATTGCAAGGGTTCCTAAGAGAGACCAGCTGAGAACCCGGTGAGTTCCTCTGCCAGATCTCTTAGGTACATGTCCATGTACAGCTGGTAGGCCTGGATGCGGCCGATGAGCATTGAGTCCTGGTAATACTTCCTGCCGAGGGCGTCCAGGGTGCGGGCCTCCCTGCTGGGGGGCACTGAGGAGTGCGTCTTCTGGCTTTTCAGATGACGTATGGCCTACTCCACCACTATGGAGTTATGCAGCAGCTGTGACTTTTGGAAGCCCGAGTTCTGGCGGACTCAATACATCGAGTTGAGCCATTTGCTCACCACAGGTACCAACGCCGGTGTCTCACACATCTGGAGCATCAGCCATTCCAGGATGGGAGGAATGGGCACCATGAGCAATTCCCGCGGAGAAGCATCATACTGGAGGATTTCCAACTCATCTGCCCGAGGGTACTCCAACTCAGTAGGGAACGCAAGGGCCTTTGACGTATCCTTGACAAATCAAGGAAGCCCATATCCTCCGGCTGGGACTGCCGTTGAGGTTCAGAGATGGGAGAGTCAGATGGGATATCGTGGTGGCAACGGGTATCGGGGGGACTCCTCATCCTCCGTCTCCCACTCTGAGTAGTCCATCAAGGACTCATAGGAGGGCTACTCAGCGGGATTCAGGGTGCCTGAAGCTCCGTGACCGTGCCCGGCATATTTGCCAGAGATGATCACAGTCCCATTGAGCAGGACTCGGCTCACAACCTTGGCTGAGGATCGGCTCGGCCTCCGGGGCAGATGAACCAATCCTGCTGGACAACAGCACCCGCTGCTGGTCCATGAAGGCAAACAAACTGCGCTCCGGGGCTGCCATTCTGGATTCCAGGCTAGAAGGCTCCACAGCCTTTGGCACAGGCATGGAGGGACTCGGGCCAGATGCCGACTCCCCCAAAGGGGAATCCTCGATGAGGATGGTGTCTGGGGACAGACGCTGGTCCGAGGTCGAGTCCTTTCAGAGGGCCTTTGCAGGCCGCATCCTTCTCCAAAACCTCTGACAAGTGTCTTGGACTGCGGTATCGGTATATTTGCCAGAGATGATCACAGTCCCATTGAGCAGGACTCGGCTCACAACCTTGGCTGAGGATTGGCTCGGCCTCCGGGGCAGATGAACCAATCCTGCTGGACAACAGCACCCGCTGCTGGTCCATGAAGGCAAACAAACTGCGCTCCGGGGCTGCCATTCTGGATTCCAGGCCAGAAGGCTCCACAGCCTTTGGCGCAGGCATGGAGGGACTCGGGCCAGATGCCGACTCCCCCAAAGGGGAATCCTCGATGAGGATGGTGTCTGGGGACAGACGCTGGTCCGAGGTCGAGTCCTTTCAGGGGGCCTTTGCAGGCCGCATCCTTCTCCAAAACCTCTGACAAGTGTCTTGGACTGCGGTACCGTGCCCATGGGGCACCCGGCCGGTCAGAACCATCCAAAGACGCTGCCTTCGAGGGTTTCTTCTTCTTCCTTGGTTCCCTCGGGGGAAACCCCCTTTCTGAGGACCCACGATGGGGCACGGGTTCAGAGTGCTCCACCTGAGGCATCGAGGTCTCAGACAAGGTCCTGGCCTTCGGAGGCACTGGGAACTCAGGCAAAAACGTATCGTGCTGCTGCTGGTGACTCTTGAGGGCCTTGCTGGACATTCTTTTGCAGAGACCGGAGGGCTGCCGGGTCGTGGTCTGGCCAGAGGCAGCAGAGACCGCAGTCGTGTGTGTCGGTCAAAGACAAAATTTTAAAGCACCGATCACACTTCTTAAAGCCACTGGTAGCCATGAACGAAAAAAGTACTCTGCGAGGTCGAATATTCTCGGGGCTGCCAGTTGGAAAACAGGCGCAAAAACATAGAGAAAAAGAAAAAACGAAAACTACAAAAAGAGATCCGAACGCGACACCAAGGCAACGAGGTTGGGTGGTGGGAAGAGTACCGGTGCGATACCAGAGGTGAGTATGAAAACTCGGAAACAAAAGTCAACTTTTTCCGGGGACAAGCCAGACAACCTCTGAAGGGTTCCGCGGAAAAAAGGAGACTGATCAAGATGGCACCCTTGGGCAGGAAGGGGACTACGCATGCGTGATGGCATCTCCCAAAGGCTTTCTTTGAAAGGTGGGGGGATGCTTCCGCGAGGGCTCCGTCAGCGCCGACATCACCCATATGTGAGGACTGACTTTCTGCTTGTTCCCGGAGGATAAATGCCAAGTAGGTCACTAAAGCTTTCTGTATTGTTATGAAACAGTTCTAGCCCTATCAGGAAAATATTTAAGCCTGCAAATTATTCTGTTTCCTTTATAGAAGGGACAAAAAAAATCACACACATACATAATCAAATAGAATTGTTGGATTGCTATGACTTAGCTTTCCAATCTGTCTTCCAGAAGGCTTCACATTTTCCTTGGTTAGACGCCTACACAAGGGAGGAAAAAAAAAAAAGGATCAGTGTAACCAGAATAATTTTTCCACACAAATCTGTGATGAGGACTCATACCATCATGTTATATTAGGTATCAGAAAAAATAAATGCAAGAAAATAATCAAACACCAAAAACAATACAAAAACATAAACATGTCCAATTATGAACATTTATTATTTGTTTATTAGTATTTATCTCATGCCTTTCCAGTACATGATTAAGGTGAGTTACATTCAGGTACAAAAGCAACTTTTCCAGGATAAAAAAAATCTCTTGAAAGGGTATTCTGCTCAGTTACTGCAGACAGACTGTATAGTTCAAGTTATCAAGCACAACACTGTAATGGATCTTCTAGCGATATTTTAGCAAGATGTGCAATTTAGACTTTTGCTTGCAGAGAAGAAAGCACAGATCTCAAAAAAAGAATGAGAGGTGATATGCTGCTTAAAATATGCCTACTTCAATAAATAACCTGGATACAGAATGAGTATTTTGCCATCACCACAATTGACAAACTAATAAGAGGAAGATGAGAGTTTTTCTTTATTGGAAGAGCTGTATTTCTCATTAGTATGTATTATAACAAATTTCAAAGTACACACAAATTCATTTGCACATATACATTTTAAGAGACACCATTTCATTTCTCTTCCAGTTCTTCCAATCTCTAGTTTAAACTTTCACAAATGCATTAGTGCAACTCTGCAGTCTCCTGTAATTTATCAACAGCTGCATGGCTTTAACAGCTTTACCACAATGAGGAACAGGGATGCAAATGCCCTTAAAATAATTTATTTGAATAGTTTGATTTTACATAATTTATTGTCAAATGCTTTGATAGTTTCTTCAACCTGTTTAGAACTGAAAAATCAAATATGGATATATATAAAAAATTGAAGACCTAAGCATGTAACTTCAACGCATGTTTGCTTTTGTTTTGAGCAGGGCACCAATAACTTAATGTGGTTTATGCCTAGCTCCCAACAATGCCACATCTAATCCTATCACCAGTACTATCTTACTACAGTTTCCTTATACTCCTATCATTATAAGTACCATACATCAGCCTCCTAAACTGAATGATCAATATTCCGATGATTGGTTTTGCAATATGTTTCTGCCTTTAACTTTAACTGGTCAGTTTTAGAGTTGGCTAAGCTGAAGTGCTCCCCATGGGTGCACAGAGCAATTTCAGCTGCAAATGGCTGTCTCAGTCACACCAAATATGATTTACTTTCAAAATACTGCGGCTTTGCAACGCTCCATATTTAAATTAATGTACAATAGGAATGATGTGGCTACGTCCTCAGCAAATGTAATATACTGAACACATTTTTCATACAGGAAAAAGTATTATCTTGTATCTCTGATGCAATTTCCTGTTGCTCTTTCATACTCCCACCTGAGTAAACACAAAATTGGGCCCTTTAATTTTCACTGGTCACCAGATGAAGGAGATTTTTCCTTTTTTTTTTAAATTTCTCATGTGTTGCCACAGTCTAGAACAGTGAGGTTCCTGTCCGTGGTAACATATAAGAAATTCCTTGTGAAGTTTAGATATGGATATAAATGTATCTCTTAGCTAAATTCACATTTTCACAGGTTGGCAAATAATACCATAGAAGCACTGTCCTGGCATGAATTAATTGTGTCTGCTAACCACAAATGTAACAGATCAAACAAACATACTGTTGATTCTTTTATTCATTTAAATGAACTTAATCAGATACTGTGGAGATATATATAAACAGTGAAAATTAAGACTGGCTACAGTTTAAAAACCTGCATTGTCCAGCAAAATCAGAAATTCAGGACAACTTACTTCATGATATATTTGGCTCTGTCTATTGTCTGAGCTTTAACTTTCATTAGCAGCGGGTGGCTGTTGTACGTTTCATTCTTCCACTGGCCATAAAGACGATACCTTAAACAACATACATATAGTATTAATAAAGAACATTTTGTTCAAAACAGATGTTATTCAAACGATCAAACATAAAAATAACAATGTTTTCACTCCATACCTGAAATGGTAAGAAAATGTTTTGAACATTCCCCAGAGCTCTTCTGACATGCATGCATTGCAGTCCATTAGAGTGAGAGATGGAAGCAACACCTGATCTGTAATACCGAGCAAACTGCTAAATAAGATCTCCTAGGATAAAAAGGAAATAGCATTAAAATCTACTGCTTATTCTAATATAAAATTTTACAGCCTTTCAAATATTTCCACTACAGACTAATAAGAATAAAACATGTACCGTTAATGGTTGTTGAGCAAATCCTTCTCTTTAAAAGTATAATGAATTTTCTGGCTAATTCCTTTTTAATTTTATTAACTGGCTAATTCAGAAACTTGGTTGTGATACATTTCTATTTCTAAGTCAGGTTTTCATATCACCTTCCTCATCTATAGGGGGCACCCAAAGTGGTCTGTTTATTGCCTTTTTATTTCTTTTTGCAATGAACATATCAATTAAAAAAAATTATAATACATCAAATAATATAGACAATAAACAGAAAATTTCTAATACAACTGACTACATCTTCCACTCTCAATAGCAAGGCAAAAGGTGGCATTGCATATCTTAAAAAGATTTACACAAGGAAGGATGAGTAAAGAATAAAATGAATTAACTTTATTTTAGTTTTGCAGCAAGCAGATTGTGATACCAGTGGGCATCATTAAAGTTTCCCTGCCACTGGGTTGTGTTTTAAGACTCTCCAGCTATATACCTCAGAGGATCTTATCTATCACTATTTTTCAAACACCAGTAAAATTAAGTTACTTACCTGCAAGCAGGTATTCTCAGTGAACAATTGGCTACAAGTCCTCACAACTGGGTAATGCCAACCAACAGAACCTGAATGAGAAAAAGTCTCTAACTCAGAAACGATCTGGAAGCTTCCGAGAGGCTGTACCATGAAGTGGCCTAGCTTCCTGTCTTGCATCATTGCATGAAATCTCAATCACTGAAAAGCTGAGTTTATGACACAATACCTAGAGAGTGGGAATATTATGTGAGGACTTGTATGCTGCTATCTACAGAGAACACCTATTACTGGTAAGTAACTTGTTTTTCTCCAAGGACAAGTAGTATAGCAAGACCTCACAACTGGGGCTCCCTAGCTATGAGTTGCCTTAAACACCAGAAGGGGGGAAATAGTCAAAGGAACTTCCAATGGGCAGACACACCAAAAACTGTTTTTTTATAGTAGCAAACAAGCCTCTTCTGGTTTTCAACCTCCCTTCAAAGGCAACCTGGAAAGTAATAAAGAGAGTCAGTCCTAGGGAGGGGAATGGATTTGGATTCAAACCTTGAAGAGATCCCAGACTGACCAAAACTACTGTACAATTGGGAGTCCTTTTCCAAATAATGAGATATGTATATATAGACCTATGTCCCCATCGCAGCTTTGCAAATCTTCTCCACAGAAGCTGATCTTAAGTGGGCTATCAACACAGCCATGCTCCGACACTGTGAGCCTTGACATAATCCTCCAAAGTCAGGCTTGCTTGGGCCATAAGCAAAGGAGATGCTGTCTGCTAGCCAAATGGGAAGTATTCACTTGGCAAACGCAGTGGCAGGCTTATTGGGATCAAGAGACACAAAAGGCTGGATAAATTTTCTAAGAGATTTAGTTCACTCCAAGTAAAAGACCAAATCTTGTTTGAAATCCAAAATGCTAATGAAATGTTCACTATTGTAGCTGCTACTAATAGTTAAGGTGTTAATTCATTACCACCTTCGGAAGAAAGTTTGCATTGGTGCGCAGAGCCATCCTATTGCTAAAGAATTCAGTGTAGGATGGACCAGTCAGTAGAGCCTATAGCTCACAAACACTGCATGCTGACCACCATTACAAAAACAACTTCCAGGTCAGCTACTGGAGAAGCCCAGTGGCTCAAAAGGAGCTTTTCCACTAGGTTAGAATGCTGAAGATCCAAAACACAATGGGTGGCTTGATGAAAGACGTCATAAACAAACTACATAAATAAACAACTGGAGACAGAGAAGAAATGAATTTATCATTTACATGGTGGGTGGTAAGCATCAAATGTCCTAATCAAATTAGTTTTAAAACCTGACTTAGACACATAGAAGGTATTCAAGCAGTTTCTGTGTGGGAAAAGATAAAGGAATCTAGGGCCTTTCCATCAAACCAAAGGCAAACCTCTTCTACTTAAGATCATGAGACCATCATGTGGGAGACTCTCATAGAAGTCAGAAGGATATGTGATATGCCGTCAGGTGATTTAAACTTGTAAAGAAAAGATTTGCCGAAGTGTAAAAGCAGGGACGGTCACACCCCTAAAACAAATATCTTTTTGTTGGAAGCGCCACTGAGGAGGAGAGAGAACCTCTCCACCAAAAAGCGTAGTTACTCACCTGTAACAAGTGTTATCTGGGAAAAGCAGAAATCAGTCCTTACATATGGGTGATGTCGGCGCTGACAGAGCCCTCCCAGAAGCATCCCCCCCCAGCTTTCAAAGAAAGCACTTGGGAGATGCCACCATGCATGAGTGGTCCCTTTCCCACCGAAGGATGCCATCTTGCTCAGTCAGATGACATAGCTAAAAGACGGCAAAAAGAAAAGATGGTAAAGAAGCAACTCAAAGGGGAAGAGGGAGGGTTGTGAGGACTGATTCCTGCTGTCCCCAGAGAACACCTGCTACAAATGAGTAACTATGCTTTCTCCAGGAACAAGCAGGAAGTTAGTCGTCACATATGGGACTCCCTAGCTTCAGGCTACTGAAAGCCCATCGAGAAAAAAACACAGTTACCCTTAGGGGAAGCCATGTGCAGCAGCAATTCAGCCCGCAAGGTGCAGACTGCAGTATGACCCGTGTGTCTGATGGAACCCTGGAAGCCTGAACAAAGAAGGGTCCGAGGGCAGGAGTTGCCTAGATTCCGAAAAGATTACGGAGCACAGCTTGGCCAAAGGCACTGTCCCGTTGGGACTCCCTCTCCAGCAGTATTGAGCTGCAAAGGTATGGACAGAAGACCAATTTGTGGCCCGGCAGATAACCACCATCGGGACAGAGCGCAGGTTTACCACGGAGGACGCCATGGCCATGACTCGGTGCCCTATGACCCGACAGGCCAGCGAAAGCCCTACCTGCTCAAAGGCGAGGGTGATAGTGCCTGCCACCCAGGTAGACAGCGTACGCTTGGTCACCACTTCAACCAGTCTACTGGGGTCATATGAGACAAAAAGCTGAGAAGCTTTACTGTGGCCATGGGTATATGCTGAATGAGAAGGACAGGGCCCTGTTACAGTCCAATTTGTGGAGGCCAGTCTCCAACCTACTGGCATGAGGCCTCAGGAAGAAGGTGGAAAGCAAAACCTCCTGTTTGAGGTGAAAGGGAAATACCACCTAGAGAAAGAATTTAGGGTGTGTGCGGAGCACAACCCTGTTCTTGGAGAACATGGTGTAAGACACCTCTGCCACCAAGGCTTGGAGCTCACTGACCCTGCGAGCGGATGTGAGCGCAACCAGGAACACCACCTTCTATGAAAGGTATCACAGGTGGCAGGTAGCCAGGTGCTCAAAAGGCGGACGAGTAAACTACACCAGTATGACATTGAGGTCACACTCGATCGCTAGAGGGCATACCAGAGGTTTCAATAAAAGGAATCCCCTTATGAAGCGGGTCACCAACGGCTGGGCAGAGAGGGGTTTGCCATCCACCGGGTGGTGACATGCTGCCAGGGCACTGAGGTGCACTCTGAGTTCGACATGAGTCTGGAGTGCAAGAGAAAGAGAAGGTACTACAGCATCAGCTGCACTGGACAGCAGAACAGGATAATCCCATGCTGTACGTACCAGACTGAAAATCTGCGCCACTTGAAGGCATATGCTTTCCTGGTGGAAGACTTACAGGAAGCCAGCAGGATTTCCTCCACTTCTTCCAAGAGGATGAAAGGACCTAGGGTCACCATTTCAGCACCCACGCTGTCAGTGACAGGGACCCCAGGT
Organism: Ichthyophis bannanicus; assembly: GCA_033557465.1. Lineage (NCBI taxonomy): Eukaryota > Metazoa > Chordata > Amphibia > Gymnophiona > Ichthyophiidae > Ichthyophis > Ichthyophis bannanicus. Next base: position 123,962,422 of record CM066036.1, on the reverse strand, counting down.
TGGAGTGCAAGAGAGAGCCTCCTTCCAGAGAAAGGAGCCCTGGGAGGCTCCCCAATGGGATGGGAGTCTCCACTGACAGCTGGAAGAGTAGTGGGAACCACGGCTGCATGGGCTATAAAGGGGCTATCAGGATCAGCAAGGCCTTGTCACGGAGGATCCTGAATAACCTTTTGGTAATTAGTGGGGTTGGTGGGAAGGCATACAGGAGACCTTCCAACAACGAAATGAGAAACGCATCTGCTGCCACCCAGGAAAGGTGGGCTTGCCAAGAGCAGAAGCAGGGCAACTGGTAGTTGTCTCGGCTGGAAACATGTCTATCCGAGGTTTCCCCCACAGATGAAAGAGTCGACGGGCCATCCTGGGGTCCAGTTGCCACTCGTGCAGCTAGAGGACCCAGTTTAATCTGTCGGCCAGTGTTTTGTACTGACCCAGCAGATATATTGCCCGTAAGAGTATGCCCTGATAGACTGCGTAGGAGCAGAGAGCCACTGCCTCGCAGCAAAGGGCACGGGACCCCATGCCCCCCCTGCTTGTTCACATAGTACATAACCACCTTGTTGTCTGTTTGGGCAAACACTGGTTGGCGCCATAGGCGGAAGTAAAAGGCTCAGAGAGCTAGATGTATTCACATGCAATTCCAGGAGGTTGATCTGCAGGTTGCTCTCGCCCTGTGGCTAGCTACACTGGCTGTGGAGGTCCTCATGGTGGGCTCCCCATCCCAGCATGAGGGCATCCGTCGTGAGAGCCCTTAAGGGGGCATGGAGCCTGGAAGAGCATCCCTGCCTCGAGGTATTGAGGATTTTGCCACCAGGTCAGGGATTCTGCCAACCAGTGGGTCACTACAACTCTGACGCGGAGACGGCCCGTGGCCTGTGTAAAATTGCTCCAAAGGCACCACTATGCAGCCCTCATGTGGAGGCAGGCATCTGGGGTCACATGGACCGTGGAGGCCAAGTATCCGAGTAGGCGCAGCAGGAGCCGAGCGGACACCAAGGGACAGTGTTGTATGTCCAGCGCCAGAGAACGGAGCAAGGAAATTCGGTCCCCTGGAAGGAAGGCCTTTGCTTGGAGGGTGTCAAGTCTTGCCCCTATGAACTCCAGACAATGTGTCAGGAGGAGGTGGGACTTGAGGTAGTTTATTACAAATCCCAGATTTTCCAGGACCTGGATGGTATGAGTGGTTGCCTGCTGCACTTCTGAGGCCATGCCTCCCTTTATGACCCAATCGTCCACGTAAGGGAAGACAAACACCCCCTGAAAGCGGAGGAAGGCGGCTACTACTGGCAGGCACTTGGTGAAAACCCTTGGGGCAGAAGCCAAGCCAAAGGGCAGCACCCTGTATTGGTAATGGCTGCCCCCCACTGTGAACCTCAGGTACTGCCTGTGATTGGGGTGAATGAGGATGTGTGTGTAGACATACTTCAGGTCCAAGGAGCATAGCCAATCTCTCTGCTGGAGGTAAGGCAGCAATGTTTCAAGGGAGATTTATTTATTTAACTGGTTTTATATACCGTTTTTCTTCAAGGCAAAACGGTTTACATAGAACAAGTAGTAAAGTTTATATGGAACAGTTAGAACTATGTACAGTTAACTGGTAAAAATATTACATTGAAATAAGTAGTAACTTTTTGTATGAACAGTTGGAACTATGTACAGATAACTGGTATAAAACTTATATTGTTACAATTGTATAAGAAAATAAAGCATAGTTGCAAACCTCTAACAGGTGATCTCAGGGAACAGCAGGAATTTAGTCTTCACATATGGGTATCGTCAGTACCGACGGAGCCTGCACGGGAATGCTCCCCAGCGTCCAATAGGAAAGCTTTTGGGAGCATCCCACAGTGCCTGCGTGCTGCCTTCCCGCCTTTCCCAACTATCCCTCTCCAGTTGAGTTTATAGCTGAGAAAAAAGAGAGAGGGAAAGAGAGAGAGATAGAGAAATACAACTCCTAGGGGAGATGGGCGGGTTGTGAAAACTAAATTCCTGCTTGGTCCTGGAGAAAGAGTAGTTACTCACCTGTAATAGGTGTTCTCCAGGAGCAGCAGGAATCAGTCCTCACATATGGGTGACGTCGGCGCCGACGGAGCCCTCGTGCGGAGCATTTCCCCAGCTTTCAAGGAAAGCCTTTGGGGATTGCTTTGGGGATTGCAGTGCGCATGCGCAGTCCCCTTCCCGCCCAAGGGTGCCATCTTGCTCAGTCTGATGACATAGCTAAAAGACAGCAAAAAAATTAGCAAAATAAATCATATGACTGCAACTCCAAGGGGAGGAGGGAGGGTTGTGAGCACTGATTCCTGCTGCTCCTGGAGAACACCTGTTACAGGTGAGTAACTACTCTTTCTCCAGGACCAAGCAGGAAGTCAGTCCTCACATATGCGACTCCCCAGCTTAAGGCTACCGGAGACCTCAAGCCGAAAAAACGAGCTCCCTCTAGCTCGGCAGCACATAAGGAAGGAATCTTCTCTGAGAACGCCCCCGACCGGTAGCCCAACACCAGGGCCGGAGGGTAGGAGTTGCCTAAATCCCAAAGAGATTATGGAGTACTGCCTGTCCGAAAGCACTGTCCCTGCGGGACTCCCTCTCAAGGCAGTAATGGGCCGCAAAAGTCTGGCTTGAAGACCAAGTAGCGGCCCGGCAGATGTCTGCCAACAGAACAGAGCAGAGATGAGCCACTGACGCAGCCTTCGCCCTGACACGATGAGCCGTGACTCGACCCTCCAACGACAGGCCAGCTGCCCCATAAGACCAGGCGATACAGTCAGCGACCCATATGGACAAAGCACGCTTGGAGACAGGTAGCCCCAACTTATTGGGGTCAAAAGAAATGAAGAGCTGAACAGCCCTCCGATGCTCCCGCGTACGGTCAAGGTAGAAGGACAACGCCCTCCTACAGTCCAGGGTATGCAGGACCATCGCAGCCCGGTTGGCATGCGGCCTGGGAAAGAAGGTCGGAAGAACCACCTCCTGATTGAGGTGAAAAGGGGAGACAACCTTAGGAAGAAACTTAGGGTGAGTCCGTAAGACTACCCTATTCCTGTAGAACCTAGTGTAAGGGGGATCAGACACTAGTGCCTGCAGTTCACTCACTTGCCTAGCAGAGGTAAGAGCTACCAAAAACAAGGTTTTCCAGGAGAGAAAACGGAGAGGGCAGGTAGCCATAGGTTCAAAGGGCGGACAAGTAATCCGCTGTAAGACCACAATCAGATCCCACTCAGGGGCTAGTGGACGCAAAGGAGGCTTAAGCAGAAGGAGGCCTCTGAGAAAATGAGCCACCAAAGGGTGGCTGGAAAGAGGCCTTCCGTCTACCAGCGAGTGGTGCGCTGAGAGAGCACTAAGGTGAACCCTGACAGAGTTGGACTTAAGGCCTAGATTGGAGAGGTAAAGCAAATATTGCAATACTACCGCTACCAAACACGAGAAGGGATTCTCGCTGTGCTGAGCACACCATGCGGAGAATCTACGCCACTTAAGAGCGTAGGATTTCCTGGTGGATTGCCGTCTAGAGGCTAAGACTACATCTTCCAACTCTCGAGGCAGTAGTAGGGGAGCCAGGACTACCCTTTCAGCAGCCAGGCCATCAGATGAAGGGACTGGAGGTTGGGGTGCAAGAGAGTCTCCTGATCCTGAGACAGGAGATCGTGCTGAAACACCAGAAGAGGGGTGTCCACCGCCAGTTGCAGCAGAAGCGGGAACCACGGTTGCCTCGGCCACCTGGGGGCTATCAGAATAATTGAGGCTCCGTCCTTGAGGACTTTGAACAGTGTTCTGGACACTAGTGGCATGGGAGAAAACGCCTACAGTAGGCCTGTGGACCACGAGATCAGAAACGCATCCGCTGCTACCCTGAGAGGATGCGGTTGTCTGGAGCAGAATCTCGGGAGTTGCCGGTTCAGAGGACTGGCGAAAAGATCCATGGTGGGGAGGCCCCACCGGAGAAAGATCCGCTGAACCACCAACGGGTTCAATCTCCATTCGTGTGGTTGCAGGATCCTGCTCAGTCTGTCCGCCAGGTAATTTTCTTGACCTGGAAGGTAGACAGCCTTGAGAAGGATTCCGTGATTGAAGGCCCAAGAGCACAGCCGTTGTGCCTCCTGACATAGAAGGAAGGAGCCTGTGCCTCCTTGTTTGTTCACATAGAACATCGCAACTTGATTGTCCGTCTGGACTAGTACAGACTGGTGAGAGGCGAGGTGGGAGAAGGCTCTCAGAGCTAGGCGTATCGCCCGTAGCTCCAGGAAGTTTATCTGTTGAGCAGCTTCCCAAGGGGTCCAGAGACCCTGAGTACATGTCCCTTGGCAATGTGCTCCCCAACCTAGAAGAGAAGCATCTGTCGTCATCACTTGAGAATGCAGAGGGGATTGAAAAACCACTCCGAGTACCAGATTCGGAAGATGAAGCTACCATTGCAAAGAGGAGACTAGCAGGTCGGATTTTCTTACCGAGTCCGCTAGGCTCCCTGTGGCTTGATACCACTGAGTGCGAAGGCTCCACTGAGCAGGCCGCATGTACAGGCGGGCATTGGGGATAACATGAACTGTGGAAGCCATATGGCCGAGAAGTCTCAGGAATTGCTTGGCAGAGACCAGGGAATTGCTGTGAAACTGCCTGGCTAGATCCATCAGCTGGTGGGCTCTGTCCATTGGCAGAAAAGCCTTCGCCTGAAGAGTGTCCAGCCTCGCTCCTATGAATTCTAAGTTCTGGGACGGGAGCAAAGTGGACTTTGCAAAGTTTATGACAAAGCCCAAGTGCTGAAGCAGAGCCACAGTGCGAAGGGTGGCTTGAATGGCCTCCTGGGAAGACTGGCCCCTTATGAGCCAGTCGTCCAGGTACGGAAATACAAAAAGACCTTGAAGCCTTAGGTAGGCCGCCACCACTGCCAGGCACTTGGTGAACACCCTGGGAGCGGAGGTCAGGCGAAAGGATAGTACTCTGTACTGATAGTGGTTTCCCCCCACAACAAATCTGAGATATTGTCTGTGGTCTGGATGAATAAGGATGTGAGTATAAGCATCCTTTAGATCTAAGGAGCATAGCCAATCTCCCTGCTGGAGGTAGGGCAGCAGGATTCCAAGGGTAAGCATCTTGAACTTTTCCCTCTCCAGGAACTTGTTGAGGTTGCGCAAGTCTAGGATGGGTCTGAGGCCTCCTGTTCTTTTTGGTACCAGAAAGTACCTGGCATAAAAGCCGTGACCTCTCAGGTGGTGGGGCACCGGTTCCACAGCCTGTTCCTTTAGTAGACTTGCTAACTCCTGAAGGAGTAGGTCCCTGTGCAGAGGGAGTCTTGGAGGCTCCCCTGGAAAAATAAGGGAGGTACCTGGCGAAAATGGAGAAGATAGCCCTTTTGGACTATATGAAGCACCCAGGTATCTGATGTGACGGCTGACCACCTGTGGGCAAAGTGGGCCAGCTGACCTCCTGTGCTGAGAGAAGCCAGCTGAGGAGAAGAGGCTATGCTTACTGAATCAAAAACCCCCACTCTGCTGAGCAGGGGCCGGTGTTGGTGGCTTGGGGGCCTTCTGCCTACGGGGCACATGACCCTGCCCCTTGGCCAGCTGACCCTGTTGGGGAGCTGCAGAGGCCTGATAATGAGGGTATTGTTTATAGGCAGATGACTTCCTCGGGTAAAAGGTCTTTTTTCCCGAGCCCTTCTTCTTCTGAGAAGGGGCAGAGGTTTTTCTGGACAGCCTAGTCCTGGTCAGAGTCTCGGTCTCGAGTTCTGCAGCCTTTTCAGCCATGGCCTTGTCAAAGAGGTTTTCACATCGGCAGGGGACATCGACCAACTTGTCCTGTACCCATGGCTCGAGGTCGGATGACTGTAGCCAAGCCTGTCAGCGGGCACTGATGCCGGCCCCGGCTACTCGGGCCGAAGCCTCGAAGCCATCGTAGGCTGCTCGAGAGATAAATTTCGAGCACTCTCGAATACCGGTGCACAAGGCCTGGAACCTCTGCAAAGGTTCCTCGGAGAGACCAGCAGAGAACCCGGCAATCTCCTTTGCCAGGTCTCGGAGATACATGCCCATGTAGAGCTGGTATGTCTGGACATGGCAAGCAAGCATAGAGCCCTGGAAGCACTTCTTACCGAGGGCATCCAGGTTCCGGGCCTCCTGGCCGGGAGGCACTGAGGAGTGCATCTTCTCACTTTTCAGTCGATGCATGGCCGATTCCACAACCATGGAGTGGTGCGGTAATTGTGCCTTTTGGAACCCGGGGCTCTTGCGGACTCGATAGATGGAATCGACCCTCTTGCATAACACCGGCGTCGAGGCCGGGGTCTCCCACATGCGGAAGAGCAGCCGCTCCAGCATCGGAGGAACCGGTACAGTAAAGGCCTCCTTCGGGGGAGAGTCATACTGGAGGGCCTCGAGCTCTTCGGCTGGAGGCTCCTCCTCGGGATCCGCGGGGAAGGCCAAGGCCTTGGCCATATCCCGCACAAAGTCCGAGAACCGGGTACCCTCCAGTGGGGATCGTCTCCGAGGTTCGGACTCCGGCGAGTCCAATGGGACACACCGAGTCCGATAGGTGTCGGGTGACTCTTCGTCCTCCGTCTCCCAGCCCGATTCCTCGGAGGAGGTGTCGAGCGGCACCGGTCGGGCGGGCACCGATGCCCTCCTCCCCGACGCCGAGAGTACCGGCGTCGACAACCTCGGTCCCGAACGGGAGACCGAGGGAGACCGTGGCCGAGGATCGACTTGCGCCCGCATGGACTCGAGGATCAGCTCGGCCTCCGGGGTCGACTTGGACGTCGATGTCCCAGTGGTCGGGGCAGATTCACCGGTGAGACCGGCGATCAATGCCCGCTGCTGTTCCATGAAGGCAGCGAGGCTGCTCTACAAGGCCGTCAACCTGAGTCCGAGCTCAGGAGACCCAGCAGCCCCCGACTCGGGCCCGACGTCGGCTCCATTGGAGGAGAGTCCACGAGGACTACAGCACTCACGTGTCCAGGAGACTCCATTTCTACACGAGGTTGCTTGGCAGGCCTCTCTGACTCCGAAGACCCGGGACGGCTATCGGGGCTATGCGACCTGGCTCTCGAGGAACCAGGAGCGTCCACCTACGCCGCCCTCGCGGGTTTCTTCTTCCTGCACTGTTCCCGCGAAGGAGACCCCCGCTCAGAGGAACGACGCTGTTCGTGGCCAGAGTCCCGAGACGTCGAGGCCTCTGACGAGGTCCTGGTCCGTCCGGACGCGGAGTCAGAGAAGATCCTATCCTTCTGGTGCTGCCGACTCCTCAACGCCTTCGAGAACATTTTGTCACACGGACCACAAATCATCGGGTCATCATCGGGTCCGAGGCAGCGGAGGCAGCAGTCGTGTGTGTCGGTAAGAGACATAAGTTTCTTACACCGATCACACTTTTTAAACCCGCAGGCAGCCATCGGGGGAAAAAGGGCCCCTGCAAGGTCAAAAGACAGGGCTGCCAGTGAAAAAAGAAAAAATGGCGCGAACGCTAGTCACGAAGGACAAAAACCAAAAAAGGAGAGAGTGGGCTCGATACCGGCGTATCGGGCCCAGGAGGGAAAAGGATCCGGCGTCGAACCAGAGGATTAGTACAAAAAATAGGGAAATCAACTTTTTCCTCGGCGAAAAACGAACTACGTCCGTCGGGCTCCGTGGAAAAAAGACGACTGAGCAAGATGGCACCCTTGGGCGGGAAGGGGACCGCGCATGCGCGCTGCAATTCCCAAAGGCTTTCCTTGAAAGCCGACGTCACCCATATGTGAGGATTGACTTCCTGCTTGGTCCTGGAGAAAACCTGTTACAGGTGAGTAACTATGCTAGCTCCAGGAACAAGAAGGAATGTAGTCCTCACATATGGGGACTCCCTAGCTGCAGATGCCAGGGAGATGGCCCCATAAAGTTGTGTGCCCTTGTGAAAGGGCTCCATCCCCCCCCCCCCCATGGATCTCTGGCATCCTACCAGGGATGGTGGGTAGGAGTTGATTCAGTATGGAACAGGTGCTGAAGAACAATCTGACCAAACAAGGCATCCCGGCAGGAGTCCTTGTCTAAGCAGTAATGGGCTGTGAAGGTATGAACTGAAGCCCAAGTAGCAGCTCGACAGATGTCGTCGATAGAGACAGAGTGAACATGAGCCATAGAGGCTGCCATGGCTCTCACATTGTGAACTGTGACATGGCCTTCAAGAGGAAGGTTCTTACTCTCATAGGCAAAAGATATACACTGTGCAATCCAGTTGGACAGTATTCTTTTGGAGACTGGAAGTCCCAAATGACTAGGATCAAAAGCAACAAAGAGTTGGGAGGACTTTCTATGTTGCTGTGTCCTTTGTAACTAAAAGGCCAAAGCCCTTTTACAATTCAAAGTATGAAGATTCCTTTCTGCATTTGAGGCGTGAGCCCTTGGGAAGAATACAGGAAGGTAAACCGCTTTGTTTAAATGAAAAGGTGACACCACCTTTGGCATAAAGCGTGGCTGAGTCCTAAGGACGACCTTATCATGATGGAACCTTGTATAAGGAGGATCAGCCACCAACGCTTGCAATTCAATGATGCGACATGCAGATGTGATTGCAATAAGAAAAATGACCTTCCAGGAAAGGAATTTCAAAGAGGTAGTGGCTAATGGTTCAAAGGGCGGTTTCATGAGCTGCCCAAGAACCAGATTTAAGTCCCATGCCACCGGTGGTGGCTTAATGGGAGGCTTAGTTAAAATGCAGCCTCTCATAAATCTCGCAATGAGAGGAAATAGGTTGTCCATTTAGAGGCTTGAAAGAAGCTGCAATAGCACTCAAATGAACTCTCACCAAATTGGTCTTAAGCCCTGCATTTGATAAATGAAGGAGATACTCCAGTAATGATTCCAGAGGTATCGCAAGAGGGTTAAGACCCTTCTGCAAGCAGCATATGGTAAACCTTTTCCACTTAAATGCATAAGAGCGTCTTGTGGAAGGCTTCCTGGAATTATAAAGGATATCTTCTAGGCTTTCAGCAACCAGGCCCTGAGATGCAGGGACTGGGGATTGGGGAAGCCACAGCATCTCGTCCTCTTGAGAAAGGAGATTTGGAGCAGATCCTAACTCCAGAGGCAGAGCTTGAGAGAGATGTAGGAGCCAACGTGGAGCTATGAGAATCATATGATCTCTGTCTCTCTGAAGCTTCAACAGGCTTTTGGGAATTAGGGGAATGGGTGGAAAGGCATACAGGAAATCCTAACCGCAATGGAGGAGGAAAGCATCCCTGGCTTGACAACCCTGAGCCGGAATTCTGGAACAGAACCGGGGAAGTCTGGCATTCAGCGGACTTGCAAAGAGGTCTATATCCAGGGTTCCCCAAATTTGAAAACGTCTGTCGTGTGGAAGTAGAACTCGGCTGAATCGGTCTTCCCAAGAGTTTTGAATGCCTGGCAGATACACCACAAGGAGATCAATCTGATGATCTCTGGCGAGGGCCCGCAGTCGCAAAGCTTCGTTGCAGAGCGACAGAGAGCCTGTTCCGCCCTGCTTGCTCACAAAGAACATGGCTACTTGATTGTCCGTTTGAACTAGGACTGTCTTGTAGCTGAGCTGGGTGTGGAATACTCGAAGAGCAAGGAAGATTGCTCTGAGTTCCAGGAGATTGATGTGTACATATGCCTCCTGTGGAGTCCAGGTACCCTGGGTAGAGAGGCCTTGCAGGTGGACTCCCCAACCCACCTGTGAAGCATCTGTTGTTAGAGTGGCTTGGGGTGGGGGTTGCTGAAAAGGAGACCCCACCAAAAGGTTTTGGGGTGACTGCCACCATTGGAGGGACAAAATAAGACGATCTGAGTTTGCTATTTTGTCTGACGGGCAACCCGACGCCTGAGTCCACTGAGTGGATAAAGTCCACTGGGCTGCCCTCATATGGAGGCGAGCATAAGGAACCACATGCATGGTGGATGCCATGTGGCCTAGCAATTGTAATATTTCCCAAGCAGTGAGGTGAGGTTTTAGCACTGCTTGGTAAGCTAACTGCACAATGCGAAGGCAGCGGGCCTGTGGAAGGTAGGCCCTTGTCTGTCTGGTATCCAGCAGAGCTCCTATAAACTCTAGGGACTGAGTGGGAGCAAGGTTGGATTTTCGGAAGTTTATGACAAGTCCCAAATACTGAAGGATGCGCACTGTGCGAGAGAGAGCAACCCTGGCCTCTGGCTCTGAAGGGGCTCGAATGAGCCAGTCGTCTAAGTAAGGGAAGACAAATATTCCTAGGGTGCGGAGAAATGCTGCCACCACAGCCATGCATTTTGTGAACACCCTTGGTGCAGAGGCCAGGCCAAAAGGAAGAACCCTGTATTGGTAGTGCTTCACTTGAAACAGAAAGGGAAGGAACTTTCGGTGAGTTGGATGGATGAGAACATGAGTGTACGCATCCTTGAGATCTAGAGATGGGTCTGTGTCCTCCTGTTTTCTTTGGAATAAGGAAATAGGGGGAGTAAAACTCTATACCCCGTTGGGGAATGGGTACCTCTTCTATTGCCCCTTGGGCAAAAAGCACAGTGACCTCTTGACCTAACTGGTCGCTGAGAGAGGTATGAGAATTGAACTGTCTTACCATTGAAGGAGGGGGCATGCTGAGGAAATGAAGCTTGTACCTCTCTCTTACAATAGACAGAGTCCAATTTTCTGCTGTTATCTGACCCCATCTGGGGGCAAAATGACATAACCTTCCTGGGATGGTGGAGGGTTCTGGGCCGTTCGGGGCCAGGAAGGCAGAGTTCTCTAGATAGGAGTCAAAGCCCCTGTGGAGGCTGAATCTGCTGAGCCGGTTGAGGCTTAGCTGCTTTTGTCTTTCTTTGCCTAGATTGTTGCTGCTGTCCCTTTTGGGCAGGCTGGCCTAAGCGATGTCCCTGTTGGGTAAAGGAGGGATAAAACTTCTTCTTACTGAAGAATGGTTTCTTAGAGGATTTTTTTCCCTCGCAGGATCAGCTGTAGATTTAGACAATCTATCCAGAGTGATATTGTCAGCATCTATCTCATTAGCTTTTTCCTGCCAATTCTTGCCAAAGAGATTCTATCCTGTGCAAGGAATATTCCCTAGTTTATCCTGTACCCAAATTTCCAAGTCAGATGCTCGGAGCCAGGCAATCCTACGTGCACCTATGGCAATAGCAGAGGTTCTGCTTATGCACTCAAAGCAGTCAAAGGCTGCACGATTCACAAACTTGGAAACATCCTGAGCATGTTTAACAAGAGCAAGAAAATCAAGGGTGAGGTAATCTTGCCTCTTATCAGGAAGGAGAGGGCTCATAAGCTCTAAATCTCCTGTGACCTCCTTAAGGAACATTCCCATATATAAGATATAGGAACTGATCCTAGCAGAAAGCATGGAAGCCTGGAAGGTTCAACGTCCAAAGGCGTCAAGAGTCCTACACTCACGTCCTGGAGGATTAGATGCATGCCTTTTTGCACTCTTTATCCTTCTCATAGCTGACTCCACCACAATAGAATGGTGTGGTAACGGAGTCTTCTGAACCCAGGACAAGGAGGAACTCGATACATGGTGTCGAGTCTTTGAGAGTGAGGAGATGTGGTTAGAGGTGTTTCCCACGCCCTTAACATGAGATCATGCAAGATCTCATGAATAGATAAGGTACCTGCCTCCTTGGGAGCTTTAGGGTATTGTAGGATTTCTAATTCCTTTGCCCTAGGCTCCTTTTCAGGAGCCACCGTGATGGAAAGACCTCGGGCCACATCTCGGATAAAATCCTGAAAGGACATATCCTCTGGTGGAGACGAGGAATCCTCAGGAAGAAGTATTCTGGTATTGGCACAGCTTTCAGAGTCTTCAGACTCATCTGAGGATTCAAACTATCTCCGATCCGGGTGATCGTGCAAGGTACGGTACCGGTACCGATCGAAGTCGGCATCAGAGTGGTCCGGTACTGACTTGTCGATGCCGGATAGACACGCATGACTCGGTCCTGGTAAAATACCTGCCGATGTTGATGCAGTCGGTGCTGGTACCGGTTGAATTGTCTGAAGCGGTTTCAGAGGTATCGAGGCCGTGAGAAAAGCCGCCAGACTGCGTTGAATAGCCAAGAATCTTTGGTCTATTGATGCTGCCGATGCTTGGATATCGGTACCGGATGAAGCAGACGGTACCCCAGAGCATGGCACCAGTAGTTCTGCCGAGGTTGAAGCCACGAGAACATCCTGGAGCCCCGTTAGTGCTTTGGAAGACGAAGCCTCCCGCCGGGGCAATTTTGCCGGTGAAAGTCCCTCAAGGGCAACGCCAGAGGCATCGCACTGTCTAGAAGGAGATCCACTTTTTGAGGACCGGCTAGATTTATGTTTAGTTACCTGAGATCCATGGGAGGAAGACGAAGCCCTGGAAGACGTTGATGCCACGGAGGCTGCATCAGAGGGAAAAAGGGTGCTAAGTTTAGCAGCTAGGTTCTGCCGGCCCCTTTTTGACATTATCCCGCAGGCAACACACTCTGAGATAGAGTGGTCAGGACCTAAACATTTGAGGCACCACTCATGGGTGTCAGTAATGGAGATGGTACCGCCACACTTAGAACACTTTTTAAAACCCGAAGCAGGTTTTTCCATTCTGAAGAAAGAGCTGGGCCTAGTGCTCAAAATGGCGCATGGCACCTTTAGAGAAAAATTACTGGAAAGACTCCAGAACGATGGTTTTTTTAAGAAGAAAAGAAAGAACCACCGGCAGTACCGGTGTAGCATCAAGGGAAGGCAGACGCGACCACAAAAAAGAATAGAAGGGATTTTTTTCTGTCGGCTCTGCGGAAAACGAAGAACTGGAGTGGGACAGTTGGGAAAGGCGGGAAGGCAGCACGCAGGCGCTGTGGGATGCTCCCAAATGCTTTCCTATTGGACGCTGGGGAGCGTTCCCGCGCAGGCTCTGTCAATACCGACGATACCCATATGTGAGGACTACATTCCTGCTTGTTCCTGGAGATAGTGATTATTTACAAATGACATAGTTGCTATCTGGTGAGACATTGTGTCAGCCTGCTTATGGGGGTTAAGTGGTGAGGGTGGGCGGGGTGTGCTCTTGTGTATGGTTTGTGGCAGTGGCTATGTTCAAGTGTCCTTCAAAAAGAAAGGTCTTAAGATGTTTTTTTGAAGAGGGTGTGGGATTGGAGGGCCCGTAAGGTGGGGGGTAGTTTGTTCCAGTTGGTGGGGGCATAAAATTGGAAGGCTCTTTGGCAGGTGCGTTGTGATTTCTTGGAGTTCTGTGCAGGTAGGAGGAGATTTGCCGTGTTTTGGCGCCGGAGTCTGCTGTTGTTGGGGCGCTCAATTAGTAGTTATAGCTGGTCCACTGTAGTGTTGAGGAGGGCTCTATGCGTGAGGACAATGGTCTTGAACCTGACAGGGGATGACATTGGTAGCCAGTGTAGGGTTATCTTGAACTTCTCCCTCACCAGGAATCTGTTCAGATTACGCAGGCTGAGGATGAGCCTTAGGCCCCCTGTTCTCTTTGGTACTAGGAAGTACCTGGAATAGAACCCCTTGCTCCTGAGATGGTGGGGGAACTGGTTCTATTGCTCTGTCCTCAAGAAGACCTGCCAGTTCCTTCAGTAGAAAGTCCCAGTGGAGAGGAGACCTGGGGGCCTTTCCCAGAAAGAAAGGGGGAGGTGTCTGGGCAAGATGGAGGAGGTAGCCCTCCTTGACAACTTGGAGTGCCCAAGAATCGGTGGTGATAGCTGGCCACCATTGGGCATAGTAAATGAGACATCCACCTGTGGGATGCTGACCTCCTTGGGGATAGAAAGGCTATCCCCAAGGAGTCAAAAGCTCCCCCCCCCCCCGGCTGGGCCAGGACCAAAAGTATTCCAGCTCCAAACAAACTTTTAGCAACCTCTAGTTGACAAAACAATGCTTGCCAACTATACCTTCTTCAAGTTCCTTAACTAGGGTGAGGCTAACCCTCTTAACTCATACAAACAAACAAAACAAAAAGTCCTGACCTGTTATAGAGGCCCAGCCCTGCAGGAATGTGAATTTGCCTCAGTCACGTGGTTAGAGGAAATCCCCAAGCCGCCACCATATGTGGTAGTGTGGCATGCGGTAGGAAGGAGTTTCTTTAAAACACAGGCCAGACAGCAGTTCAGGAAAAATAAAGTCAGCTAACTTCTGTCCCAGCTTGTTAAATCTCCACAAATTGGTTCTTCCAGCCTTTCTTCCAACCACAGTTAAAAGTTCCTATCTCAGAACTCCATTCTCCTTTGCACGGCTTGCACTGAAAGGACTTCTTGCTCCATGGGCCTCTCTCTCCCCTTCTTGCAGCCTGCTGGGTTCTTAATCTCTCCCTGTGAGCCACACACTCCCAGCCCTGAACTCTGTGCTGCAAGCTCTCTTAAAGGGGACTGTTGATAGTCCTTTTGGAGAGGGACAGGTAACATTCTATAGACCCCATCACAGTGCCCTGGTTTAGGATGCTGTAAAAATCACTATTTATAAATATTAAGAAAAAACAGATTAGTCACCACCAATATTAACAAACAAATACACCGGTGACTATAAGATACCAACCTAATGAATAAGTGCACATTATCAAAAAAGGAATAAAGAGAAGCATCCGTTCATAAATGTGCTGTCTAGCATCAGAGCAAGTGTTTATAACAAAATACATGCAGTGTTCCAAAGTCTAAACGACACAAAGAGAGAGCACCAAACTCGCAAAGAGTCCAAGACAAACAAAGGAGTGAGCAGGATAAGAGGTCACTTGCACTTTATTAATGAACAACCCCGACGCGTTTCGGCAGGTGCCTTCATCAGGGGGCTAAAAGGACTGCAAACCAGATAAAAACATATAAACAAAACATCAATAAATACATGCTAAAATAATAATAATGATGATAAATATAAACATCAATATATGATCACAAGTAAAAGAAAATTATACTTACACGTTGTACTCTAGTCATGCATTAAAGGAAGCGCATAAACAATGTGTGACCAATAGTACAATAGATAATGCTGAAAAAACAATAAATACGTTAAAATATAAAACTGCATGTGACTTCACATTAAGAAACAGTGAGAAACAGAGGAAAATGGGAGACCCAGACCAAGAAACAATATACTATATAGGTATATGTATATATAGTATAACAAAAATATCTACAATGTGACATTGAAAGATTATAAAAACCAATAAATATATAAAACTAAAGAACAAAATGTTTAAATACATCATTATAGGAAGAAACATTCAAAAACATCACAAAATAAAACACAAAACCATAAAAGCATTAGTAGATAAAAACAATCAAAATTAGATTAGTTGTTAATGAAATCAATAAAAACCACTAGGTGTAAAGACCATTGGACAACTATATAATAACAGATAATACATTTTTTGTGTAAAGAATGCCAATGCATTGAGATGTAACATAGGGGCAAAATATGACATACTAAAAAATAAAAAGGTGTATCAACATCTAAACCTAAAATAGATACAAAACCATACGGTGTGAGAACCAAGGTCAGACCATGCCAAAAAGGAGCTAAAAAAGTGAATAAAAACAAAATTATGGACAGCCCATGAAAAAAGAAAGGAGCCACTCGTACCTTAAGCAATTGCATGAGGAATTAAAACAGCCCAAAAAAACGTGAATGACCCATTTAAAAAGAAGCGGACTCAATATAAGCATATATACAGTACTTAGAAAAAATGATTAAAAGGCTATATCTGGCTGAATGAAAAACGTATCGATTAAACCTATCATGATTGCTAGATATAATCTAGCATGCTGACCTGGCTTATAAGAAAGTGTGACCGTGCACACGATCAAATCCAAATAAGGGTAGAGGAAAAAAGGTACAAAACCTACATAGGGGATACAAAAAATAAATAATAAAACATGAAACATGAATGCTCATGCAATGATAAAGTCAAAGGGCACGGTACCTTTTAAAAATACTTAAAAAAATATAACAACTTTAAAAGAACGCTGAATTTGGCGCGTTTTTAAAGGTCACAAGACTAGATTCAACATATATGCCTTTGGGGTCTGTTTACTAAAGGCCGGTGTTGTGCGGTCCGCGGTACCGAGCGGGTGCCGTATAAGGAGTGGGCGTTCCGTCGTGAAGAACAGAAGCTGTGATTGACAGATGCGCTAAGGTGCGCGGCGCCCGTGTGGTTAGTGCCCTGTGACATTACGGCGTTTGATCTGTGCACATAGATCACACTGCTCACGGTTTTTGGGCTTCCACTATTGTGCTGCACATTGCTGACGGAAACGGTTTTCTTTTCCCTGCACAGCACCTCTAACGCGAGTGTTTCACTGGCGGTAAATTTCTTTGCAGATTCGGGCACGCTCCTGTGCGGCGAGTCTCTCCCCTCCCACATTCCGCCCACTGACCCCGTCTCTCCGCCCCTAGGGGCCTTCCTCCGCCCTCATTTCGCCTTGGCACGCCTCTTTCGCACATTACCGCCCCGCAAATGTGCGCGTTGTCGGCGCACGCTTGCGGGACCCGTTAATGTGCCGCGCACTCGTACGGGGCGCTTAAGAGCACTTAAATACATCTTTTAGAGCGCTCATGTGCGCCCCGTACAAGTGCGCCGTTTAGTAAACAGACCCCTTTGTGTTAGAAAACATAATAGCACCAGAAAAAACAAAGGTCTAACGTTATGTCTTGCTTATAGACAAAAATAATAACGTTAAAAAATATATATGGGTGTATCTAGACATGATCGCAAAATCAAACCCAGACATATGAGATGGTGTAACCATGCTTGCAAGAGATCCTAATGCAAAAAGCACAAAAATAATACCATGAAGAGTAATGCGAAGCCTACAATGAGGCTGCAACAAAGAAGTAACTTAAACAGCCTGATGACATTGCATTATGTAAACAGGGGGGGGGGTTTAATGCCGCGTATAAAAACCAACGATCTGTAAAAAAACGTGTACGTATACCTTCATGGCAACTGAACCTAGAGAATGAAATAACTATAGATCAATGCGACAAAGAATTAAAAAGGAGATGAAGAACATACTCCTTGCACGAAGAGACACACATACCTTCAGAACCAGCATAAGGAACTGAAACAGCCTTAGACCGACGCGCTGAATTTTGAGGCGTTTTAAAGAAATCACAAGACTCGATTTAGCATATATGCATATGTATTAGAAAACGTGATGGCACCAGGTGATAGCAAAAATCTAATGCTATAACTAGCTTGTAAATAAAAAATATGTGAATATGTATTATCTTGTCATTGTTGCTGATATTGTTGCTAAATGCAACCCAACCACGTGAAACAAATTGGCCATGTTCATGATGAAGACATTAGTACAAATTTAAGGCTGCAAAGAACCTTTACATAACATCTAACTCAAGGCAAATATGCTAATGACTGTAGGTACAAACCTGAAAAGAAGAGGACAACTAAACACTGACAATAATATGAGAATTCAAAAAAGCTGTAGTAAAAACGCTAAATGAGCATACTCAAATTATACAACGATGAAACCAGCATAAAACACATTAACACCAAATAAATGAAACCAATACCATTTCTGGCTAATAATAAAACCCTAAGATACAGACGGCAATCTGTGGGTCCAACTAATCATAATTATTATTATATCAACACTAATAACATGACAACAGGAAAAAGGTAACATATATTAAAACCAAAATAAAAGACAATTGCACAGAAAAGGCTGAAATACCAATTTCCAGAAAAAATTATTATAATGTATAATTTAAAAACTGGTCATAAAAAGACAGACAAATTGAATTCTTGATTAAGACCAAGTGGTTCAAGCGACTGTAGCTCATAAATGTATCGATGCTCTAACCTAAGGAGAATCTAATCCAAATTACCTCCTCGCCAATGTGGATGCACCACCTTGATAACAAAAAAACTTGAGATCAGAGACTAAATGGCCTTTACTGATCCAATGCTGAACTAAGGGTTTTTCTTCCACCCGTCTACTCAAACAACTCTTGTGTTCAATAATACGCGTCTTAATAGGACGAGTAGTCTTCCCAACATACAAAAGCTTACAAGGACACATGACAACGTATACCACATTACTCGTGGTGCAGTTAGAGAAATGATTCAAAAAGAATTTTCTGGCAGTAATTGGATGTATAAAGGCATCTTTAATAGACAAGCTGTTTAAACAGACGGAACACCGTCCACATGTAAAGTGCCCCTTAATTCTGACTACTGGTTTGGGTTTTGCAAGAGCCGATGGAACTAAAATATTTCTAATATTGCGATTTCTTTTGTATGCAACCATAAGAGACTTACGTGCCATCCCTGGAAGAGAGGAAAGAAGGTGCCATTCGCGTCTCAAGATATGAGATATGTCTTTAGAAAAAGAGGAAAAGGTAAGGGCACATACTACTCGGTCTTCTTTGGGCAGTATGTGCTTCTGCAAAAGCTCATTCCTATTGGAAGATTTTGCCTTACCATATGCATCTCGAATAACATGTGCCGGATAGCCCCTGTCTTTGAACCTATCAAACATATTGGCAGAGTGGCGCTCAAACCGTATGGTTTTGTATCTATTTTAGGTTTAGATGTTGATACACCTTTTTATTTTTTAGTATGTCATATTTTGCCCCTATGTGTTTTATTTTATGATGTTTTTGAATGTTTTTTCCTATAATGATGTATTTAAACATTTGTTCTTTAGTTTTATATATTTATTGGTTTTTATAATCTTTTAATGTCACATTGTAGATATTTTTGTTATAGCCCCCTGATGAAGGCATCTGCCGAAACACGTCGGGGTTGTTCATGAATAAAGTGCAAGTGACCTCTTATCCTGCTCGCTCCTTTGTTTGTCATGTTCCAAAGTCTTACATTTTCAAAAAATATTCAAACAGAAGAATTTCCTTAAGAAAAATCAGATGAGCCACCACCTTAAGAAAATGCTTTAACTGCAGATGAGCATTTTTTTGAAGACGTATGAGACTATGGAGCACCATATTTAGTTTGCTATAAATACTTGTTTTTTTGAAAAAAAATATTGATGGACCATGGAGTTATAGATTATGGGGCTAAGATTATAAAAGATACGCTGACAAGATAACTCATATTCCGATCCTCGACAGGACATTTATGAATGCTCCTCTTTACTTCTTTCTTGAGGTGTTGATATGATTATTATATTGGTAACTCTTTAGTCACGTACACATTTTTGTATAAATTACTCTAGCATTATTACATAGAAACATGACAACAGATGAAGACCATATAGCCTTATTCAGTCTGCCTTTCCATATGAATTATTAAGCTCTAGAGTTCACTTTTTCCTTTAGAGATCCTCTATGTTTGTCCCATGCTTTCTTGAATTTAGATGCAGTTTTTGTCTCTACTACCTCCACTGGGAGCGGCGGCCAAGAAAGCAAATAGAATGCTAGGGATCATAAGGAAAAGAATGGAAAACAAAACAAAGGATATTATAATGCCTCTGTATCATTCCATGAAGCAACCACACCTTGAATATTGTGTGCAATTCTGGTCGCCATATCTTAAAAATATTGCAGAATTGGAAAAGGTAGAGAAGAGTCACCAAAATGGTAAAGGGGATGAAAGGATACCCCTATGAGGAGAGGCTTAAAGGTTAGGGATCCTCAACATGGAAAAGAAATGAAGAGGGGAGAGATGATAGAGGTCTATAAATTAATGAATGGAGTGGAACAGGTAAACGTAGATCGGCTGTTTACTCCTTCAAAAAGTAAAAAGACTAGGGGACACTCAATGAAGTTACAATGTAGCCCATTTAGGACCAATAAGACAAAATATTTTATCGCTCAACGAGTAATCAAACAATGCAATTTGTTACCGGACGATGTAGTAAAAGCGGTTAGTGTAGCTGGGTTTAAAAAAAGATTTGGGTAAGTTCCTGGAGGAAAAGTCCATAAACTGTTATTAACAGCAAATAGAAGAAGAAATTAGACCTTACCTGCTAATTGTCTTTCCTGGAGTACTCTCCGGGCCAGTCCAGGAATCTTGGGTGATCAATCCGCTCCAGCAGCTGAGGACTGGAATCTGACAAGGTTTTACTGACAACCCCTCCAGCTCCCCTAGGTGTCAGCTAACCAGTCTCTCGGTAACAAAGCAGTGAAGCTAATCCTAAGAACACGCACAACCCAAAACAACAAAAACTTAACCTAGATTACGAAAGAAAGAGAAGAAAAAACAGCCAAAGCACTGAACTGGTATAGACTGCTTGCGCCATTCTTTTTTTTTTTTTTTTTTTCTTTTTTTGTTGACGGAAAAAGGAATCACTGTTCACTCTAAAAACAAGTAGCTGCCCCACAGAGGAGCTTGAGCTAACTAGTCAGGCAATATTTGCCGTTCTTCCGGTTTTTTTTGTTTTTTTTTATTGTTAACCTGTTTACCACGCCCTCTAAGGGAATCGCAGTATCCGCTGCCCCTGCATTGTACGACCCCTTGACGAGATACTATGGAAACAAACAAATCAGTTCCACAAACCGGAACTTGCAGATACAGTAAGGGAGGGTCCTGGACTGGCCCGGAGAGTACTCCAGGAAAGACAATTAGCAGGTAAGGTCTAATTTCTTCTTCCTAGTCATCTCTCCGGGCCAGTCCAGGAATCTTGGGAAGTACCAAAGCAGTACTCAAATACGGGAGGGACCTGCGAGACCGGTCACCAGCGCCGCTGCGCCCACCCTGGCGTCATTCTGAGCCTGAACATCCAACCGATAATGCTTCGCAAACGCGTGCAACGACGACCACGTCGCCGCCCGACAAATGTCCACCTGCGGAACTAGCGCATATTCCGCCCAAGAGGCAGCCTGAGCTCTGGTGGAATGCGCTCACAGACCTTGCGGAACCGGCACGCCCTTCGCCTTGTACGTGGCGCGAAATGGCATGCTTCACTCAGCGAGCGATAGAGGCTTTAGTGGCCGCCTTACCTTTCGCCGCACCACCATAGAGCACAAATAACCTGTCCGACTGACGAAAAGACTTCGTCACCTTGAGATACTTACGCAACACTCGACCCAAGTCCAGCCGTCAAAGGGAACGATCGAAACCACTACTCCCTAACCCCTCGAACATAGGAAGGGAAACTACCTGATTGATGTGAAACGACGAAACCACCTTGGGAAGAAAAGAGGGCACCGGACGCAACACCACCTTCTCAGCTGAAAATTGAAGGTACGGTTCCTTGCAAGATAAAGCTTGAAGATCTGAAATCCTCCTCGCGGAGCACAAGGCCACCAGAAAAGCCGTCTTCCAGGACAATTCTCGGAGATGTGCCGCCCGATGCCCGACAAACGACGGATCCGACAACG
This sequence comes from Ichthyophis bannanicus, assembly GCA_033557465.1. Classification (NCBI taxonomy): domain Eukaryota; kingdom Metazoa; phylum Chordata; class Amphibia; order Gymnophiona; family Ichthyophiidae; genus Ichthyophis; species Ichthyophis bannanicus. The sequence goes on along the minus strand of CM066036.1, from coordinate 123,941,188 downwards.
CCTGGAGCACCAGGTTCAAATCCCAAGGAGGAACCACCGAACGCCTGGGAGGCCTAATATTCCTAGCGGCCCTTAAGAAACGCAGCATATCAGGATGGGAAGCAAGAGGCCTGCCCTGTACCAGTCCTCGGTAACAGGCCAGCGCCGCCACCTGTACTCGCAAGGTACTAAGAGCTAAACCCTTATCCAAACCGCCCTGCAAAAAACCCAAAAGGTCCGGTAGCGACGCCTTCCCGGGCTGCACCGCACGCCCAACGCACCACGCTTCAAATAAGCACAAAAATCCTAATGTAGGCCAACGACGTGGACCGCCTGCGGGACTGCAACAGAGTAGCTATGACCGCGCTGGAGTAGCCCTTGCGCCGCAACCTGCTACGCTCAATAGCCAAGCCGTAAAACAAAATCGATCCACCTGCGGCATGAGCACCGGCCCTTGCCTCAAGAGACCGCTGCGAGCGGGCAAACGCCAGGGAGGAGCCACAAGCACTCTGACCAGATCGGCATACCAAGGACGACGAGGCCAATCAGGAGCTACGAGAATCACCATCCCGCTGTGAGCCGCCACCCTTTGGATGACTCTCCCCAAGAGAGGCCATGGAGGAAACACATAGAGGAGCTGATCCGGAGGCCAAGGCTGCACAAGACCGTCCAGACCCTCGGACATGTGTTCCTTGCACCTGCTGTAAAACCGCACCGCCTTGGCATTGGACTGGGTAGCCATAAGATCCAGAACCGGCTGACCCCACATCAGTGAGATTTCCTGAAAAACCGTCTGGTCCAGTTCCCACTCTCCGGGATCCAGACGATGCCGACTGAGATAATCCGCCTGAACTTTGTCCTTGCCTGCCACGTGCGCCGCCGAGATCGTGGTGAGATGGACTTCCGCCCACTGAAACAACTGCAGGCATTCCTCCAGCAACAGAGCACTGCCCGTGCCGCCTTGCCGGTTGATGTAAGAAACGGTCACTTGATTGTCGGAGAAAACCCGAACTGCTCTCCCGAGCAGCAACGTCGCGAACGCCTGCAACGCGAGCCGCACCGCCCGGAGTTCCAAACGATTGATCGACCAGGCGGTCTCTACCGCCGACCACGAAACTTGAGTGACACGACCCAGGCAATGAGCCCCCCAGCCGGAGAGGCTGGCGTCTGTCGTGAGCAATACCCAATCGGATACCTCCAGAGGAACTCCCGCCTTCAGATGGGCTGGCACTAACCACCACTGTAGGCTGAGACGGACGCTCGGTGGACAGACTAACCTGCGGGAGAGAGGATGATCCTGAAGAGACCACCGAGACAACAACGCGCTCTGAAGCGGCCGCATGTGGGCTCTGGCCCAAGGCACCAGATCTAAGGACGCCGCCATGGAACCCAACAACTGTAGATACCTCCAAACCGTTGGAGCCTTGACCCGCAGAAACGCCGAGACCTGCCGCAAGATCTTGCGTACCCTGTCGTCCGGAAGAAAAACGGATCCTATCTCCGTGTCGAAGAAGGCCCCCAAGTAGGTCAGTCGCCGAACGGGAACCAAATGGCTCTTTGCATAGTTTATGACCCAACCTAACTGCTCCAGGAGCTGCACCACTCGCGCCACGGCCTCCTGCGACTCCTGCAGCGAGGACGCTCGAATCAACCAATCGTCCAAGTAGGGATGAACCTGAATCCCCTCTTTCCTGAGCGCAGCCGCCACCACAACCATAATCTTGGTGAAGGTGCGAGGCGCCGTGGCCAGCCCAAAAGGCAAGGCCCGAAACTGAAAATGACCCATGGGCACCGCGAAACTGAGATACTTCTGATGTTCGCTTCTGATCGGAATGTGTAGGTAAGCTTCTGTAAGATCTATGGAAGCCAGAAACTCGCCAGGTCGAACTGATCGAATTACCGACCGCAAGGTTTCCATCCGAAAATGAGGCACCCGCAAATAACGGTTCACATGCTTGAGATCTAGAATGGGCCGAAAAGAACCCTCTTTCTTGGGGACCACAAAATAAATCGAGTATCGACCTAATCCGCACTGGTCTGCCGGCACCGGAACCACCGCGCGAAGATGCAACAATCGGCAAAGGGTCTCCCTGACCACTTCCAGCTTTGCCTGCGGACCGCAAGGCGACAGGACAAAGGCGTCCGAAACCCGCTCCTCGAATTCTAGGGCATAGCCATCCCCGATAATCTCCAAAACCCACTGATCCATGGTTATAGTGGCCCAGGTGGAAAGGAACTGCTGCAACCGACCTCCTACCGGAATTCCCACCTGGACCGGCCTCATCTCATTGTGACTTCTTCGCTGCGGACTGTTGGTTATGAAAGACTCCTCTACTAAAACCTCTGGACCCACGAAAGGAATAGCCCCGAGAAGGAAACCGACCCCGCTGATAAGGAGTGAAGCGTGCTCCCCGAAACCTGCGAAAGTCTCTACCGTGATCCCTAAGGAGGAATCCCTGCTTTGCAGCTCTTGGGCGGTCCTCCGGCAGCCGCCCGCCCTTGGAGTCACCCAAATCCTTAACAATCTTGTCTAAGGCCTCACCAAACAACAACTTACCCTTATACGGCAATTTACTAAGACGAGCCTTGGAAGAAGCATCTGCGACCAGTTCCTAAGCCAAAGGAAACGTCTAGCGGCTATGACAGAGGCCATATTATTTATTATTATTATTATTATTATTATTTACATTCTCTTATATACCGCACTATTCGGCATCAGCGCGGTTCACATAGAACAAAAAGTCTCAGTACAATAACATGCATGAGTTTACAGATAACAAGGGAAGGAACTTGGATAACAGGGGAAACTATTTACAGTCTATTTACAGAGCCTTAGAGGAAATGCAGACCAAATCATAAAAGGCATCGGCCTGATAAGCAGCCGCCGATTCCAGCTTCGCCAAGTCCGCCGTAGGTTCATCAACTTTCTCAGGGGTCTGTTCTCCTTGCAGCCAGTGGAGGGAAGCCCTAGACACATAAGCTCCACAAACCGACGCTTGAAGGGCCAAAGCACTAGAATCAAAGGCCTGCTTCAGAAGAGCTTCTAACCTGCGATCCTGCAAGTCCTTGAGAGCTGCACCTCCTTCAACAGGAATGGTGGTTTTCCGAGTGACGGCGGACACCAACGCATCCACCTTGGGCGTACGCAATAAGTCCCTCTCTTCCTGCGGGACAGGGTAAAGCTTAGCCAACGAGCGACCTCCTCTGAGAGACGCCTCCGGAAACTCCCATTCAGCTTCTATCATTTGTTTAATAACTCTATGAACCGGGAAACACTTTTGTTCCGACCGGAACCCCTGCAGCAAAGGATCTTCCAGGGGTTCCTGCTGCACCGAAGGAAGGACTAAATTCAGAGCAGAAAGCAATTGCAAGATAAGCACTCCCAACTCCTCCTTACGAAACATGCGAAAAACATTGGGATCCTCACCAGGACCCAGTTCCCCTTCCTCCAAATCTCCCGACCAGGTATCCAACCCTGGTTCAGAAAATATCTCACCCTCTTCTACACCTGGAGATGGGGCAAAAAGCGCCTCTGCATGGTCCCCACTCTGGTCTCTGCCAGGAACTACCGAAGGGCTAGACTCCCCCTGAAGAGGTTCAGAAGGACCGGCCACAGGAGCCTCAAGGAGACCCTCAGAGCCAGGAGGGAGAGAAAACTGTGCCTTTTTGAGAAGATAAGCATTATGCAGAGAGAGAATAAAGTCAGGGGAGAAATAAGAACTGAAAGTCTCCTGAGAAGCAGGAACAGGCTGCTGCTGAATCTTTGCAGGCACAGTCGTTTTCGCTGATTTGGACTTCCTTTTGCAGGGTTTAGGGAGAAGCGCGGGAGCAGCAGCCTGCTCTGCTAAAATGGCCGCCGTTTCCGCTCTTTCTCCTGATGTGAGAGAAAAACCGGTGCTACTGTCAGAAGCTTTATGCTCCATCGCAGTAGGGCACACGCCGAAAAATAAGAAACAAACTGAAAAGCAACCGCAAAAACGAGAGCCTCCTGCCTCCGGAACCCGAAGAGCACCAGGAAAACCGTGGGCCGTGAAGAACACCTGTAACAAGGGAAACACTATGGCAAGCGAAATCCGCCCCCCCCCCCCCCCCCCGAGAAAGAATCGGAAGACTTACCGGCTGCTGAAAAAATACACGGAGCCAAACTCCACGCTGTCCTGCACCGCAGCGCCGTTGCTAACGGCTAGCAGATGCCCGAATGCGACCAATGCAGAGAGAGAGGACACTTGGGCTCCCAGGCCTGCTAATCTCCTGCCGCTGCTCAGCGTCTCGAAGGAGGCAGGCTCTACCTCATCAGACGGGCACCGAGGCACAAGGGGAGCTTCCCCGACCTCCTGCTTAAGTGCCTGAGCTGCGATCAACCCCGATTAAAATCCTCAATCTTGGACAGTGCCGTTGACAAAAGCAGCACGGGAGTCTGAACCCAGACAGACTATTTTTTTTTTTTTTAAGTGAGGCAAGCAGCCTAAAGCAAAAATAAAAGCAATGCAAAGAAATGATCTTCTAAACTAAATCCTATAACTTTCCTAATCGTATCTCAGGGGAGCTGGTCCAAAGGACGTCCAGTCCAGCTGCTGAGGACTGAAAGACTGGTTAGCTGACACCTAGGGGGAGCTGGAGGGGTTGTCAGTAAAACCTTGTCAGATTCCAGTCCTCAGCTGCTGGAGCGGATTGATCACCCAAGATTCCTGGACTGGCCCGGAGAGACGACTAGGAATGCTAGGTATGATAAGGAAAGGAATGGAAAATAAAACAAAAGATATTATAATGCCTCTGTATCGTTCCATGGTGAGACCGCACCTTGAATATTGTGTGCGATTCTGGTCGCCGTATCTTAAAAAGGATATAGCGATTTTAGAAAAGGTTCAGAGAAGAGCCACCAAAATGGTAAAGGGGATGGAAAGATACTCTTATGAAGAAAGGCTTAAAAGGTTAGGGCTCTTTAACCTGGAAAAGAGACGGCTGAGGGGAGATATTATAGAAGTCTATAAATTAATGAACGGAGTGGAACGGGTAAACGTAGATCGATTGTTTACCTTATCAGAATATAGAAAGACTAGGGGACATGCAATGAAGCTACAGGGTAAACTATTTAAGACTAATAAAAGAAAATATATTTCACTCAACGTGTAATCAAACTCTGGGATTTGTTACCGGAGGATGTAGTAAAGGCTGTTAGTGTAGCTGGGTTTAAAAAAGGTTTGGACAAGTTCCTGGAGGAAAGGTCCATAAACCATTATTAAGAAGGGACCCAGGATATCAATGCTTGAACCAATACAAGCAATGTGGAACCTGTGTTCCTTGGGGAAACTGCTAGGTACATATGACCTAGATTGGCCACTGTTGGAAACAGAATACTGGGCTTGATGGACCTTGGTCTGACTCAGTATGGCATATCTTATGTTCTTATGTTATGTTCTTAACAAGGACCAGGGAAATCCACTGCTTACCCCAGGATAAGCATTGTGGAATCCATGTACCTTTTTGGGACCTGGATTGGTCGCTGTTGGAAACAGGATACTGGGGGCTTGATGGACCTTGGTCTGGCCCAGTATGGCATTTCTTGTGTTCTTATTCCATGCATCTACCACTCTTTCCGTAAAAAAATATTTCTGCAAATTACAAAATGACAAACAGTACACAATTCATTAGGATGAAAGATGATAGAGGTCCAAAAATTAGAACCTCTTTTTTTTTTGACGGGATAATGATATTCAAACTAATTATTTTAAAGAAATGTGGTTTCTCTCTTTTCAATAAACTTTCTCAGCCTCCTTTTCCCACCACTGTCAGATTTCCGGTTGAAAAGAAAAGGGACTGTCTCAAGAAAGTGATTTCTAAAAATTATGACTTGTTTTCATCCGTTTTGAGTTGGCTCTTCATTCCTCCAGCAATATGCTCGCAAAATGCAATAGGGAGAGTATCAATTCCATTTCACTACAGAATGAAGTGCAGTCTCTTGAAAACAGTAATCTGGGAAACTGTCCCTGAAATTCCCCATCCAAGAACAGACAGCAAGTAACTAAAGAAAATCTTTTCATTTTCTTTCATGATCTGTCCTTTCTGAGCTCTCTCCAATGCCACTGTAGCTGTTCTTTTCAGGGAAAAGGTGAGGCATACTAAAAATAAAGTAGGTTAAGACTAATAGGCTGTTTCAAGGAATTTTATTTTAAGAATTGCATACAGCAAAAAGGTCTCGTATGTGCATCTCCCCAAGGTTCCCACATGACCTTGCTCTTTTCTCTGCAATGAAGCCTGTTAGCATGCCATGAACTGGTGCCTCATCTTTCAATAGTGTTATTCCATACACAGCAAAATAAAACACATTTTAGGCCAAATTCAATTTTAGCACTTAACTCTACAAAAAATCTGAAAAGAAAATGCATAATACTACTCATCCTTTACAGGTACAAAATATGAAATACATTTAAAAACAGCAGCCATTATAACTGTATAGTTACGTGCATGATTGGAAAAACCTATGGAGTATAGTTACTCACCTGTAGCGGGTGACTTCCGGGAACAGCAGGAATATAGTCTTCATATATGGGAATCCCTAACTCCCAGATGAAGTGACCTCAGAACCGGTTGAGGGTCGCCTCTGAGCAGCTTTGATAAGGTCATGGATCCCACATGGATTTCTGGTATCTTCAAAGTCCAGGGCAGAGGGTAGGAGGTTGCATCTAAGTCTGAAAGAGGTGCTGGAGTACAGCCTGACCAAACATGGCATCCCAATGGGAGTCCTTGTCCAGAAAATAATGGGCAGCAAAGGTATGTACAAAAGACCAATTTGCAAACTTCTTTGATTGCTATTGAGTGTAGGTTTACCATCGAGGTGGACATGGCACGAACACTGAGCAGTGACATGCCCTTCCAGACAGAGTCCGGCTTTGTCATAGGCAAATGAAATGCAGTCCGCTATCTATCTGGAGAGCGTATGCTTAGAGACAGGTAATACCAGGTGACTGGGGTCAAATGAGATAAACAACTGTGAGGCTTTACAATGATCCTGAGTCCTTTGGAGGTAAAAAGCCAACGCACGCTTGCAGAAGAGTGTGCAGAGTTGCTTCAGCTCTAGGCGCATGTGGCTTAGAAAAGAAAACTGAAAGGTAAATTGACTGGTTTAGGCTGAAGGGAGACACCACCTATGGTATAAAGTGTGGGGGAGTCCGAAGTACTACTTTGTCATAGTGGAAGCAGGTATAGGAGGATCTGCCACCAAAGCCTGAAGCTCACTAAATGCGTCTAGCTGAAGTGATGGCAACTAGGAAGGTCATCTTCCATGAGAGGAACTTAAGTGAGGTCATGGCTAATGGTTCAAAGGGCAGCTTGAGGGGCTGTGCTAGAATAACATTGAGATCCCAAGCTACCGGATGTGGCTTAATGGGAGGTCTGGACAGCAGGAGACGTCACATGAAACACGCCACTAGCAGTTGTGAGGAGATGGGCTGTCTATCAAGCAGATGATGAGAAGCCGCAATGGCACTAAGGTAATTCTCAATTAATTTGTCTTTAGAGCTGTTGAGGACCGATAGAGGAGATACTGAAGGAGTGACTATACTGGAGCAGAAAAAGGATCGAGATCCTTCTAGGAACACCAGACTGAAAATCTATGCCACTTCAAAGCATATGAATGTCTGGTGGAGGGCTTTCAAGAAGCTAAGAGGATCTCCTTAACCTCTTGAGTAAGGTCAACGCCCTGTAAAGCTATGCTCTCAGCAACCAAGCTGTGAGTCGGAGCGACTGTAGATTGGGATGGAGTAGAAGCCATTGTCCTGGGAGAGGAGATCCGATGCATATCCCATGCAGAGAGGATGAGTCTGAATCAGACGTAGTAGCAGTGGAAACCACGGTTGACGTAACCAGTGAGGAGTTATGAGAATCATGAAGCCCTTGTCGGACTGAAGCTTGAAAAGCATCTTGGGAATAAGGGGGTATGGGAGAGTACGCATACAGCAGATCCTGACGCCAGTGGAGGTGGAAGGCATCCCCCTGTTGGTTGGTGGATGTCTGAGTCCTTGTGCAGAAATGAGGAAGCTTTGCATTCTGCGGAGCAGCAAACAGATCTATGTCTAGAGTTCCTCAGGTCTGGAAGACGTAAGGACATTGTGTCCAGATGCAAAGACCATTCGTGGGGAAGAAGGATGCAACAGTCTGTCTGCCAAGACATTGGCTTCTCCTGGTAGGTACACAACTAGGAGGTGTTTCTGATGCGCAATGGCAAAGGACCAGAAATGTATCGCCTCCTCGCAGAGGGCCCAAGAGCCTGTTCCCTCCTGCTTGTTCACACAGAACATGGCAACCTGATTGTCCATCCTGACGAGGACCTGTTGCGTTGTGAGGTGGTGTTGGAACACCTGGAGGGCACTGAAGATAGCCCGAAGCTCCAGGAGATTGATCCGGAGTTGTGACTCCTGCACCATCCAGAGTCCTTGTGTAACCAGGTTGCTCAGATGGGCTCCCAACCCCGCTTGAAGGCATCCGTCGTCAGGGTGCATAGACGTGGAGACATCTAAAAAGGTGACCTTACGAGCAGATTTTCTGTAGAGCACCATCACTGAAGGGATGTGGTTAGATGGATCCTGTCCCTGAGACAGCCTGAGGACTGATTCCACTGGGAGGCCAGAGGCCTCTGGGCTATCTGCATATGTAGACGGGCCTGTAGAAAGACATGTACTGTAGAGGCCATGTGTCCAAGGAGCTGAAGTATCTCTCAGGCTGTCAGATGGTCTCTTAGGAGCATCTGGGATGCTAGTTCTACTAGACAAGTACAATGCAGATGTGGCAGAAATGCCCTGGACTGTTGGGTGTCTAGCAGGGCTCCAATGAACTCTAGTCTTTGAGTTGGAGCGAGATATGATTTTGGGAAGTTTATGACAAATCTCAAGTGCTGTAGTACTGTTATGGTACGATGCAAGGACAGCAACACCTCTTGGGAGGTGTCTGCCTTTATTAGCCAGTTGTCTAAGTAGGAGAAGACGAATATCCCCGGAGTCCTTAGATATGCAGCTACGACCACCATGCATTTTGTGAAAACTCTTGGGTCAGAGGCAAGTCCGAAAGGAAGGACTCTGTAATGATGTTTGTTTTCCCTAAAAGGTGAAGTGTAGATACCTCCTGTCCCCTGGATGGATGAGGATATATGTATACGCTTCTTTTAGATCTAGAGAACAGAGCCAATACTGACTCTGGAGATAGGGAAGAAGAATCCAGAGAGAGATCATCTTGAACTTTTCATGGACCAGAAACTTGAGGTTTCTGAGGTCCAGAATGGGCCTTTACCCCCCCCCCCCCCCCCCCCCCCCCCCCCACCCCCCCCCCCCCCCCCCCCCCCCCACCCCCCCCCCCCCCCCCCCCCCCCCCACCCCCCCCCCCCCCCCCCCCCCCCCCCCCCCCCCCCGGTTTTCTTTGGAATGAGAAAGAAGCTAGAGTAGAAGTCCACTCCCTGCTGGGATGTTCGGACCTCTTCTATGGCAACCTGAGACAGAAGAAAAGACACCTCGTTTTTCAGGAGAGCAGCGAGAGGGGGTTATGTTTGATACTCCCCCTTGAATGTGGAGGGGGCAGAGTTGTAGGTGAAGTCTATACCCCTCCTGAACTATGGTGAGCGTCCACTGCTCTAAGATGAGGTGCCATCTGTGGGTGTAGTCTGCCTGCTATGTGGAGTTGGGGATCCTCCAGAGGCAGGGAGGCAATGTTCTCTAGAAAAGAATCAAAAACTAGGTACAGCCTGTAGCTGTGGGGCTGACTGAGATTTAGCCACCCGTGGCTTCTTCTGCTGCTTAGGAGGCTGTTGCCTGTTATGTGGGATTTGGCCCTGATACTGAGAAGCAGGGGGATAGGAAAAGAAGAATTTCTTCTTATTGTAAAATAACTTTTTGCAGGAGTCTTTTTCTAGCAGGGTCAGCTGTTACTCTGGACAGTCATTTTAGGGAACAGATTCATGGAAAGTGACATTGAAAAAGCAAAAATGCTAAACAAACACATCTGCTCTGTTTTCACTAGAGAAAATCCTGAAAAAGGACCACCTGTGATTGACAAATATACAAATGGCAATGGAGCAGATACCACACCAGTTACAAAGATGATCTGTTAGAACAGTTTGCAAAACTGAAAGTGGACAAGTCTATGGGACCAGATCAGATACATTCCAAGATACTGAAAGAGCTTAGAGAGGTTCTTGCAGGGCCTTTAAAGGATGTTTTTAATAAATCCTTGGAGACAGGAGAAGTTCCACAGGACTGGAGAAGGGCTGAAGTGGTACATCTCCACAAAAGTGGTAATAGGGAAGGAGTGGCAAACTACAGGTCAGTAAGCCTTACCTTCGTGGCAGGAAAAGTAATGGAGGCGTTCCTGAAAGGGCATATAGTGGATTTCCTCGAAATCAACAGGTTGCATGATCAGAGGCAACATGGTTTTACCAAAGGATGATCTTGCCAAACAAATCTGACTGACTTTTTCAACTGGGTAACCAGAGAACTAGATCAAGGGCATGCAATGGATGTGATCTACCTGGATTTGAGCAAAGTCTTTGATACTCATAGGAGGCTGATCAATAATAGTTGGGGATGGGTCCCAAGATGGTGAACTGGATCAGAAATTGGTTGACTGACAGACAACAGAAGCTGATGGTAAACGGAACCCACTCGGATGAAAGAAAGGTGATTAGCGGTGTGACCCAGAGTTCGGTCCTGGGACCAGTACTGTTACATATATCTGTGAGTGATATTGCCGAAGGGCTGAATGGAAAAGTCTGTGTTTTTGTAGATAACATGAAAATTTGCAACAGAGTGGACTGAGGGAGTGGATAACATGAGGAAAGATCTACAAAAGCTGGAAGAATAGTCTAATACTTGGCAGTTAAGATTTTGTGAAGAAGTGCAGTATCATGCACTTGGGAAGCAGAAATCCAAAGGAATTGTATGCAATAAGGGGTGAGAGATTGGTGTGTACGGACCAGGAGCAGGACCTTGGAGTGATTGCCTCTGACGATCTCAAGGTGGCAAAACAGTGTGATAAGGAGGTGGCAAAAGCCAGAAGGATGCTGGGTTGCATACAGAGTGGAATTACTAGCAGAAAGGAAGAAGTACTAATGCCACTGCAGAAGTCGCTGGTGAGGCCTCACTTGGAATATTGTGCTCAGTTTTGCAGACCCTATCTCACAAAGGATATAAAAAGGCCAGAAGCTGTTCAGAGGAAGGCGACCAAAAGGATTTGGAGCCTGCGTCATAAGACTTATGAGAAGAGATTTGAAGACCTAAATATGCAAACTCTAGAGGAGAGGAGGGACAGGGAAGATATGATCCAGACCTTTAAGTACTTAAAGAGTATTAATGGACAAACAAACCTCTTCCAAGGACGGGGAAGCTGTAAAACTAGAAGGCATAACATGAAGCTGCAAGCGGGTAAACTTAAAGGCAATGTCAGGAAATACCTTTTCACTGAAAGGGTGGTGGATGCTTGGAATGCCCTCCCGATGGAAGTGATGGAGGCAAGCTAAGTGTCAGAATTCAAAACATGATGGGATAGACACAGTGGATCCCTTTATAGCAACAGGATAAAATCAAAATAAACGTAACTATCTCTTATATCTGAACAAATAGGAGTGACCTACACGGAGCGGTGGGTACACCCCTAAACAAAGGCAAGGGGGGGGGGGGACCTGCACAGAGTGGCAAGTGCACCTACTCTTGACGCCTTGCTAATCAGACTAGATGGACCATACTGGTCTTTATCTGCCATCATATACTATGTTACTATGTAATTGAGAGGCTTTATTCTTTCCAGCCTTTGCCAAAGAGATTTTCCCCTGTGCAAGGTATGTTGCCCAGCTTATCTTGAACCTACTGTACAAGATCTGAGGCCTGAAACCATGCAATTCAATGTGCACCGATGCAAATTGCCGAAGTCCTGCTCGCGCACTCAAAAGCATCAAAGGTAGCTCTACTAATAAACTTTGATACATTTTGGCTATGTTTAACTAGGGCGAGATACGTCTGCCCATTTGTCATCCGGGAGGAGAGGAGCAAATGCTTCGAGATCCCTGGAGACCTCCTTTAGGAACATTTCCATATAAAGTATATAGGAATTGATCCTAGCTGAGAGCATGGAGACCTGGAAGCATCGACACCCAAAGGCATGGAGGGTTAAAGAAATGAGTCTTTGAGCTTTTGATTCAGCGCATAGACAATTCAACCACAATGGAGTAGTGGGAAAGCTGTGTCTTTTGGAAGCCGAGACACTCGGGTACCAGGTACATGATATCGAGATGTCTACTTTGGGGTGAAACTGAGAGGCATCTCCCACATACGGAGTATAAGATCATGAAGGATGTGGTGCACCGGTAAGATGGCGGCTTCCTTGGGTGCCATTGGGCAAAGGAGGATTTCCAGTTCCTCCACCCTCAGTTCTTTCTCCGATGCCACTGTGATAGAGAGACCTTTGGCTAGGTCCTGGATAAATTCCTGAAAGAACATTTCCTCTGGTGACGACATGTGCCACTGTTGAGGTGGGGAAGGTTCCGAAGGAAGGTCCTGGAGCCCCCATGAATCGAGTGACTGCGCATCCAAATCCGGGCCATTTTTAATTGTCTATTTCGTTTTTATTTCATTATGTTTTTATTGCTTTTTTTATTGTTTCTACTGTTATTATTGCTTGTTTATTTATGACTACAGTTAATCCTTTTATGCGGTCACAGTCCCCTGATGAAGGCCTAAGTGGCCGAAACACGTGTTGGGTTGACCAATCAATAAGGTTTTGTCCGCCAAGGATTTCCTCTTTGTACTGGAACCAGTACAGATTGCCCGATACCTGTAGCCAAGGGTTTCATCGATACCGAGGCTGCAAGTAGGGCTGCCAAACTATGCTCGATGGACAGTTTGCGCAGGTCTATCAAGGTTGCCGATGCTTGGGTATTGGAACATGTATTTGTGTCACTGTCTCAGAGCACAGCACCAGTAGCTCTCTGGAGGTTGAGGCCTCGGGAGCATCCTGGAACCCCTCGATGGCTTTGGAGGGCAGGACCTCCCACCGGGGCTGTTTGGCAGGCCAATCCGCCCCTCCGATGCAAGCCCGAGGGATCTTGATGTTTAGAGCGAGATCTTTCCCTGGAGGTGCCCGCAGATTTCGGTGCAGCCTTGTGCTTGGACTTCGAGGATACCTGAGATCCAGGAGAGGATGAAGAGGCCCTTGACGAAGTAGACACCAACGATACCGCATCCGAGGCGAAGAGTGTACCTAATTTAGAAGCCCAGTTCTGCAGACCTCTTTGGGTCATTTTCTGGCAAAGGGGACACGTCCTTTGGCTGGTGGTCTGGGCCGAGGCATTTGAGACACCAGTCATGTGTGTCAGTTGCCAAAATGATGCTGGCACACTTGGTTTCGCCATACTCTCAAGGATGAAGAGCATGGACGGCTTAAGGCCTAAAAGGGCATCAACACCCAAGTAGTTTTTTCTTTTTTTAGGAAAATAAAGAAAGAAAAAAGAATAAGGGAACCAGAGATGTCTTAGACAGTGCTGGTGTCTATGGGAAGGCAGACACTATCCACAAAAAGAAGTTTTTTCTGCGGTGACAGGATTTGCTTTCTGCGGTGACAGGATTTGCTTCCTGCTGGCTCCATGGAAGAAGAAGACTTGAAAAGAGGGAGTTAGGAAGGCAGCAATGCAGGCACAGTGGAGTGCTCCCCAAAGCTTTCCTATTGGACACTGGGGAGCGTTCCTGTGCGGGCTCCATAGGTACTGACGTCACCCATATATGAAGACTACATTCCAGCTTGTTCCTGGAGATCATCGTGTTACCCAGATATCCAAAATTTAACACAACTGGCCCTCTGCCATAGGACAAGGCTGAGGACACACCAATGCTGAGGGACCAGCACTGCTCAAGAAATCACTGATGCTTCTATTATCAGGAGCACAAGGTCCAGGCTCACAAGTCATAGCTGATAGAGATCTAAGAGCCGCTGCTATTGATAGAAGAACCACAACAAAGACACAGTGGCAAAGAGGTGCCCTACACTGATAGGTCCTATACAATTATGTGAGCAGTATGATGGGATGATGAAGAGATGGTGAGAGACTATCAGAATAAAGGGTGAAGGGAGAAGTAAGCTTGGAGGGAACACGGAAGGATGGGGAGGCAGAGTTCCAGGAGACAAAATGAAGAAACCAGGAGAAGTTGGGGTAGTGCCTGGAAGGAAAGGAAATGTAGGATGAAAGAGCAAAGAAAAAAAATAAAAATATCCAAAAAGTGGTAAAAAGAAATCTAAACAAGAAAACTAAAAGAATAAAAGCAACGCATGCAAAATAAAAAATCAAAAAGATTAAGGGAAAAAAAACCTCCCAAAAAGTTTTGGCTGCCACCCAGTTTCTTAAATATTTTTCCACCCAGGTGGATATCATTCAAACCTTTCAAGAGGGCAATATAACATAGCACACCTATGAAATAGCAGAACTCACCATTTTTTCTTTTTCATCCTGTTTGCTTCCATCAGACTGCAACTAAATCAAAATGTGATATGTTAAATCATAAATGTGATGTTTTAAATTGTAAATGTATACAAAATTATTTCAAGGTGAAAAGAAACATTCAAGAGATCAAAGCAATATGCAAAAACATGCAACTAATAATGCTGAATGCAAGCTTTTAAGAACACAAAGGTCCCCTCTTCAAATATATAAATACAGACAACTAAGATAAGGAGTATCATAATCAAGTATAGGGATAAAATATTTCCTTTTAACAAAATCTAGCTCAATTTCAATTTTCTTGTTGCTGTTAGCTCATATAAAACCATTCATATCTCCCAACTACATGCTATGTCCCTTTATTTTTCTACAAGAAAAACAAACAAACCAGAAAGTACCCCCACAAATAAACAGTCAACCAAGGAAAACACAGCAGGGGTATATAATAGTGGATGCCAAAGAATATACCTCCAAATTCTCAAATAAAGCCTTAATTGTTAAAACAACTAGATATGGCCATGTTCTGGCAAACAACCGCCTATTGCTGTTAAGTTCTGTTGAGTCCGTGTTGACTTATGGCGACCCTCTGGATAGTTGTCCTAAACTGTGTTCAATCTTCAGTCAGTTGGTAGAGTGGCATTCATAGCTGCTGTTATTGTCTCATTGCCAGCCTTCTTCTTTTGTGTTGACCTTCTACCTTGCCAGCAAGATGTCTTTCTCTAACGATATCTCTCTTCGCATGGTGTGTCCAAAGTATGAAAGTTGAAGTCTTGTCATCTGAGCTTCTAAAGAAAGCTTAGGTTTGATATCTTCAGATAATGACTGGTTTGTTCTTTGGACAGTCCATGGTATACACAGTATTCATCGCCAGCACCATAATTCAAAGACATCAAATTTCTTCCTATCTTTTCACTGTCCAATTTTTGCATCCATATGGCGTTACTGAAAATACCATGGCTTGAACAAGTCAAATCTTTGATTGGTGAGAGACATCTCTACTCTTGAGAATCTTGTCTATGGCCCTTCGCAGCCATTCTGCCAAGAGCACTGAGGAGTCGGATTTCTTGACTGCTTGTCATTTCTTTGTTGATAGTTGATCCAAGTAGGTTAATGTTGTCAACTATTTCAATTTCTTCTCCATCAACGATTTGGTATACTGCCATTGACAGGTTGATACCATTATGGTTTACATTAGAAGAATCTTAAACAATGCAGACATCCAGACTTTCATATGGAAACATTTAATTCCTAATAACAAAGAGTGAAAAGAAAAGGGAGAGAGATAGGATGCAAAGCACAGCAGTATTTACCATCAACAAGAAACAAATAATGGTACACAAAACGGATAAGATTCCCAGGAGGAAGTGATGTCCTACTCTGTGATAGCTGCAACTTGCTAAAGCTCCAAAGCAGTGGAGCTTATCATTTGGACCCTCAGTAATTTTTCTGCATTCAGAAGTGTGATTCCAAGATGTGACATGGCTGGAAAGGTGTTCTGGCAGCTGTTGTGCAGATGACGGCATGAAAACGCACGGTGGATCTGGTGGAATTCATGCTTATATAGCAGCTGTCCTATGGAGCAAGCAGCTCCAAAACAGCAGGGGAAAGGTCTTTTGCATGCCACAACATGGCACAATGAGAATCCTGCATTGGTGGTAAACCGCAAAAGCAAGCTGGCCAAGGCCACCCAAGATCCATCAAGTGAAATGTCAGCATGAGGCTTAACTGGCCAAGCAATTTGCACCTACATCTGCACTAAAATGGCAGAAGGCACACAAGAAGGGGAAGAGACTGCAGCGGCTGGGAGAAGATCTGGCTGTGACCATGGAGAGTATAGAATAATGGCCAGATACAATGCTGGTCTGATGACGAAGACATACCACTCAACTAATGGAGCTTAAGGGTCCACTCATGTGATTCTAATTAACATCTATGGCAGGGCACTGCTGACATAACTAATTTGAGTTCTTCAGCAGTAAAAGAGAAGGGTGGTTAAAGGTTTGGTTTAAGAGTGGTTATGAATGCTGAGCAGCTCTCAAGTGTGTGGCTCAGGCTTCTGGAGTGGTTTGTTGAGGAGCTGTAGGTAATGGGACAGCCAAGGGATTGGGTGTTTTGGAGGGAGTAGAAGGGGATTAGCAGGGGGCTGGGTGAGTATGTGCATATGGGCAGCTAGATTGCTCAGAGGTTTGTGGGAGGACTGGATGTGTAGGAGTAGCCGACTGGCTTCGGTGGATGAAAGGTTGCGGCTGGGTTGTTTGGGTGTAAATATGGTATGACCGTGGTGAGGATATGGTATGGCTGTGTGCAGACAATGACACTGCGTGTGATATCCCTTAATGTATGAGGTTTAACTCCTTCATGAACAGTTCTCTGCGTTTTCAAGAGGCACATTCCTTAAGGGTGGATGTGTTACTCTTTTAAGAGAGACAACATTGCAGGTGCAATGAAGATTTTCTTTACCTCTAATACCAGAGTACTACATAAGGGTGGTGCTGCAATATTGTTACACAAGCACCGAGGGAGGTGATATGGGATGTGAAAAGAAACCCTGAAGCAAAAGATATACCAGGGGTTAATTTGTAGTTGGAGGATAACTCCCCCTTCACTCTAGCTAATATTTATGCCCCAAGTTATTGAAATGCTGCATTTGATAGCGCCAGATTTGACACTGGAGGTGGGAGATTTTAATGACATTATTCACCCAATTAAATAACTCTAAAGGGGTTGCTAGGTGGAGTCAAGCAGAAGGGAAATGTGCTGAAGACCTTTATGCGTCATCACTAATTGTTTAATATTTGGTGATGTCTGCACTCAACTAACCAGGATTACACCATTATTTTCTACTTCTTTTTTTTATTTTATTTTTTTTTATTTTGCAGAGATGAGAGAAGGTGAACAAAGTGGATGAATACCATCACCTGCTCCAATCATGCACCTATAACCATACAGTAAAAATGGAGGTGGAAGGGCAAAACAAGAGCAGTGGGTTTGCCATGAGTCACTGTTAAATGATCCTGCCAATGTCAAAATGTGTGAGAGGAAAGAGTAGTTACTCAACTGTAACAGGTGTTCTCCAGGAGCAGCAGGAATCAGTCCTCACATATGGGTGACGTCGGCGCGGACAGAGCCATCGTGTGGAGCATTTCCCCAGCTTTCAAAGAAAGCCTTTGGGAATTGCAGCGCGCATGCGCGGTCCCCTTCCCGCCCAAGGGTGCCATCTTGCTCAGTCTGATGACATAGCTAAAAGACAGCAAAAAATTAGCAAAAACAAATCATATGACTGCAACTCCAAGGGGAGGAGGGAGGGTTGTGAGGACTGATTCCTGCTGCTCCTGGAGAACACCTGTTACAGGTGAGCAACTACTCTTTCTCCAGAACCAAGCAGGAAGTCAGTCCTCACATATGGGACTCCCAAGCTTAAGGCTACCGGAGACCTCAAGCCGAAAAAATGAGCTCCCTCTAGCTCGTCAGTACGTAAGGAAGGAATCTTCTCTGAGAACGCCCCCGACCGGTAGCCCAACACCAGGGCCGGAGGGAAGGAGTTGCCTAAACCCCAAAGAGATTATGGAGTACTGCCTGTCCGAAAGCACTGTCCCTCTCAAGGCAGTAATGGGCTGCAAAAGTCTGGCTTGAAGACAAAGTAGTGGCCCGGCGGATATCTGCCAACGGAACAGAGCGAAGATAAGCCACTGACGCAGCCTTAGCCCTGACACGATGAGCCGTGACTCGACCCTCCAACGAGAGGCCGGCTGCCCCATAAGCCCATGCGATACAGTCCGCGACCCAAATGGACAAAGTACGCTTGGAGACAGGAAGCCCCAACTTATTGGGGTCAAAAGAAACGAAGAGCTGAACAGCCCTCCGGTGCTCCCGCGTAAGGTCAAGGTAGAAGGACAACGCCCTCCTATAGTCCAGGGTATGCAGGACTATCTCAGCCCGGCTGGCATGCGGCCTGGGAAAGAAGGTCGGAAGAACCACTTCCTGATTGAGGTGAAAAGGGGAGACAACCTTAGGAAGAAACTTCGGGTGAGTCCGTAATACTACCCTATTCCTGTAGAACCTAGTGTAAGGAGGATCAGACACTAGTGAGTGAAGTTCATTCACTCACCTAGCAGAGGTAAGAGCTACCAGAAATAAGGTTTTCCAGGAGTGAAAACGGAGAGGGCAGGTAGCCATAGGTTCAAAAGGCGGACAAGTAATCCGCTGTATGACCACATTCGGATCCCACTCAGGGGCCGGTGGACGTAACGGAGGCTTAAGCAGAAGGAGGCCTCTGAGAAAACGAGCCACCAAAGGGTGGTTGGAAAGAGGTGTACCGTCCACCGGCGAGTGGTGCGCTGAGAGAGCACTAATGAGAAATGTTTGTAAATAGTTAATGGCATTGCTACCGCATATTAATGGCATTGTTATCGCATGTTAATAGCATTGTTATCGCTGATTGAGCTGACTTCAATCAATAAGTTACTAAAATTTGTTATTGTTCATGATGTTAACTGTATATAGTTAAAAAAAACGCTGTTCCATGTAAAACCATGTTTAATATTTGTTATATGTAAACCGCCTTTGATCTCTGGAAAAAGCGGTATAGAAGAATAGCATAAATAAATAAATAAATAAATAACTCTGACAGAGTTAGACTTAAGGCCCAGCTTGGAGAGGTAAAGCAAATATTGCAATACTACCGCTACCAAGCACGAGAAGGGATTCTCGCTGTGCTGAGCACACCATGCGGAGAATCTACGCCACTTAAGAGCGTACGATTTCCTGGTGGATTGTCGCCTAGAGGCCAAGACCACATCTTCCACCTCTCGAGGCAGAAGTAGGGGGGCCAGGACTACCCTTTCAGCAGCCAGGCCATCAGATGAAGGGACTGGAGGTTGGGGTGCAAGAGAGTCCCCTGATCCTGAGACAGGAGATCGTGTTGAAACCCCAGAGGAAGAGGAGTGTCCACCGCTAGCTGCAGCAGAAGCGGGAACCACGGTTGCCTCGGCCACCTGGGGGCTATCAGGATCAATGAAGCCCCGTCCTTGAGGACTTTGAACAGCGTTCTGGACACTAGTGGCATGGGAGGAAACGCATACAGTAGGCCTGTGGACCACGAGATCAGAAACGCATCCGCTGCTACTCTGAGAGGATGCGGTTGTCTGGAGCAAAACCTCGGGAGTTGCCGGTTCAGAGGACTGGCGAAAAGATCCATGGTGGGGAGGCCCCACCTGAGAAAGACCTGCTGAACCACCAACGGGTTCAACCTCCATTCGTGTGGCTGCAAGATCCTGCTCAGTCTGTCCACCAGGTAATTTTCTTGACCTGGGAGGTAGACAGCTTTGAGAAGGATTCCGTGATTGACAGCCCAAGAGCACAGCCGTTGGGCCTCCTGACATAGAAGGAAGGAGCCTGTACCTCCTTGTTTGTTCACGTAGAACATGGCAACCTGATTGTCCGTCTGGACCAGTACAGACTGGTGAGAGGCGAGGTGGGAGAAGGCTCTCAGAGCTAGGCGTATCGCCCGTAGCTCCAGGAAGTTTATCTGTTGAGCAGCCTCCCAAGGGGTCCAGAGACCCTGAGTACATGTCCCTTGGCAATGTGCTCCCCAACCTAGAAGAGAAGCATCTGTCGTCAGCACTTGAGAATGCGGAGGGGATTGAAAAACCACTCTGAGTACCAGATTCGGAAGATGAAGCCACCATTGCAGAGAGGAGACTAGCAGGTCTGATATTTTTACTGAGTCCGCTAGGCTCCCCGTAGCCAGATGCCACTGAGTGCGAAGGCTCCACTGAGCAGGCCGCATGTGCAGGCGGGCATTGGGGGTGACATGAACCGTGGAAGCCATATGGCCGAGCAGTCTCAGGAATTGCCTGGCAGAGACCAGGGAATTGCTGCGAAACTGCCTGGCCAGATCCATCAGCCTGTGGGCTCTGTCCATAGGCAGAAAAGCCTTCGCTTGAAGAGTGTCCAGTCTGGCTACTATGAATTCTAAGTTCTGGGATGGGAGCAAAGTGGACTTTGCGAAGTTTATGACAAACCCCAAGTGCTGAAGCAGAGCCACCGTGCGAAGGGTGGCTTGACTGGCCTCCTGGGAAGATTGGCCCCTTATGAGCCAGTCGTCCAGGTACGGAAACACAAAAAGACCTAGAAGCCTCAGGTAGGCCGCCACCACTGCCAGGCACTTGGTGAACACCCTGGGAGCGGAGGACAGGCCAAAGGGTAGTACTCTGTACTGATAGTGGTTTCCCCCCACAACAAATCGGAGATATTGTCTGTGGTCTGGATGAATAAAGATGTGAGTATACGCATCCTTTAGATCTAAGGAGCATAGCCAGTCTCCCTGCTGGAGGTAGGGCAGCAGGATTCCAAGGGTAAGCATCTTGAACTTTTCCCTCTCCAGGAACTTGTTGAGGTTGCGCAAGTCTAAGATGGGTCTGAGGCCTCCTGTTCTTTTTGGTACCAGAAAGTACCTGGAATAAAAGCCGTGACCTCTCAGGTGGTGGGGCACCGGTTCCACAGCCTGATCCTTTATCAGACTTGCTAACTCCTGAAGGAGTAGGTCCCTGTGCAGAGGGAGTCTTGGAGGCTCCCCTGGAAAATAGGAGGGAGGTACCTGGTGAAAATGGAGAAGATAGCCCTTTTGGACTATATTAAGAACCCAGGTATCTGATGTGACGGCTGACCACCTGTGGGCAAAGTGGGCCAGCCGGCCTCCTGTGCTGAGGGAAGCCAGCTGAGGAGAAGAGGCTATGCTTTCTGAGTCAAAAACCCCCACCCTGCTGAGCAGGGGCCGGTGTTGGTGGCTTGGGGGCCTTCTGCCTACGGCGCCCATGACCCTGCCCCTTGGCCTGCTGACCCTGTTGGGGAGCTGCCGAGGCCTGATAATGAGGGTATTGTTTATAGGCAGATGACTTCCTCGGGTAAAAGGCCTTTTTTCCCGAGCCCTTCTTTTTATGAGAAGGGGCAGAGGTTTTTCTGGACAGCCTAGTCCTGGTGACAGTCTCTGTCTTGAGCTCAGCAGCCTTTTCAGCCATGGGTTTGCCGAAAAGGTTTTCACCCCGGCAGGGGACATCGACCAACTTGTTCTGTACCCATGGCTCGAGGTCGGATGACTGTAGCCAAGCCTGTCGTCGGGCACCCATGCCGGCCCCAGCTACTCGGGCCGAAGCCTTGAAGCCATCGTAGGCTGCTCGAGAGATAAACTTCGAGCACTCCCGAATACCAGTGGACAAGGCCTGGAACCTCTGCAAAGGTTCCTCGGGGAGACCAGCAGAGAACCCGGCAATCTCCTTTGCCAGGTCTCGGAGGTACATGCCAATGTAGAGCTGGTAAGTCTGGACACGGCAAGCAAGCATAGAGCCCTGGAAGCACTTCTTACCGAGGGCATCCAGGTTCTGGGCCTCCCGGCCGGGAGGCACCAAGGAGTGCATCTTCTGACTTTTCGGTCGATGCATGGCCGATTCCACAACCATGGAGTGGTGCGGTAATTGCGCCTTTTGGAACCCGGGGCTCTTGCGGACTCGATAGATTGAATCGACCCGCTTGCTTAACACCGGCGTCGAGGCCGGGGTCTCCCACATGCGGAAGAGCAGCCGCTCCAGCATCGGAGGAACCGGAACAGTAAAGGCCTCCTTCGGGGGAGAGTCATACTGGAGGGCCTCGAGCTCCTCGGCTCGAGGCTCCTCCTCGGGATCCGCAGGGAAGGCCAAGGCCTTGGCCATATCCCGCACGAAGTCCGAGAACCAGGTATCCTCCGGTGGGGATCATCTCCGAGGTTCGGACTCCAGCGAGTCCAATGGGACACACCGAGTCCAAAAAGTATCAGGTGAATCTTCGTCCTCCGTCTCCCAGCCCGACTCCTCGGAGGACGAATCGAGCGGCTCCGGTCGGGCGGACACGGATGCCCTCCACTCCGACGCCGAGGGTACCGGCGTCGACGACCTCGGTCCCGAACGGGAGGTCGAGGGAGACCGTGGCCGAGGATCGACTCGAGCCCGCATGGACTCGAGGATCAGCTCGGCCTCCGGGGTCGACATGGACGTCAAGGTCCCGATGGTCGGGGCAGATGCACCGGTGAGACCGGCGATCAATGCCCGCTGCTGTTCCATGAAGGCAGCGAAGCTGCTCTCCAAGGCCGTCAACCTGAGTCCGAGCTCAGGAGACCCAGCAGCCCCCAACTTGGGGCCCGATGTCGGCTCCCTTGGAGGAGAGTCCATGAGGACAACAGCACTTACGTGTCCAGGAGACTCCATCTCTACACGAGGATGCTTGGCAGGCCTCTCCAACTCTGAAGACCCAGGACAGCTATCGGGGCTATGCGACCTGGCCTTCGAGGAACCAGGAGCTTCCACCGACGACGCCCTCGCGGGTTTCTTCTTCCTGCGATGTTCCCGCGAAGGAGACCCCCGCTCAGAGGAACCCCGACGCTGCTCGGGACCGGAGTCCCAAGACGTCGAGGCCTCTGACGAGGTCCGGGCCCGTCCGGACACGGAGTCAGAAAAGATCCTATCCTTTTGGTGCTGCCGACTCAACGCCTTCGAGGACATTTTGCCACACGGACCACAGATCATCGGGTCATGATCGGGTCCGAGGCAGCGGAGGCAGCAGTCATGTGTGTCGGTAAGAGACATAAGTTTCTTACACCGATCACACTTCTTAAACCCGCTGGTAGCCAATGGGGGAAAAAGGGCCCCTGCGAGGTCAAAAGACCGGGCTGCCAGGGAAAAAAGAAAAAAGGTGCGAACGCTAGTCACAAAGGACAAAAACCGAAAAAAAGAGAAAGGACTCAATACCGGCGTATCGGTCCGAGCGGGAAAAGGATCCGGCGTCGAACCGGAGAAAAAAAAGAGAAAAAATAGGGAAAATCAACTTTTTCCTCGGGGAAAAACGAACTACGTCCGTCGGGCTCCGCGGAAAAAAGAAGACTGAACAAGATGGCACCCTTGGGCGGGAAGGGGACCGCGCATGTGTGCTGCAATTCCCAAAGGCTTTCTTTGAAAGCTGGGGAAATGCTCCGCACGAGGGCTCCGTCGGCGCCGACGTCACCCATATGTGAGGACTGACTTCCTGCTTGGTCCTGGAGAAAGCATAGTTACTCACCTGTAACAGGTGTTCTCTGGAGACAGATAGGAATCAGTCCTCACATATAGGTGACATCGGCACAGACTGAGCCCTCATGGAAGCATCCCCCCAGTTTTCAAAGAAAGCCTTTGGGAGATGCTACTACGAATGCGTGGTCCCCTTCCCGCCCAAGGGTGCCATCTTGCTCAGTCAAATGGCATAGCTAAAAGATGGCAAAATAAAATAAAAGATGGTAAAGGAGTAACTCCAAAGGGAGGAGCGAGGGATGTGAGGACTGATTCCTGCTGTCCCAGGAGAACACCTGTTACAGGTGAGTAAATACGCTTTCTCTGCGAACAAGCAGGAAGTCAGTCCTCGCATACAGGACTCCCCAGTTACAGGCTACCGAAAGCCCATAGCAAAAAACACAGTTGCCCTGAAGGGGAGCCGTGAGCAGCAGCAATTGAATCTGTAGCTACAGACTACTGTATAGTAGGACCCCTGTGTCCGAAGGAAACCAGCACTCCGGTAGCCTGAACATAGAAGAGTCAGAGGGTAGGAGCTCCCTAAACCACGAAAAGATTACGGAGCACAGCCTGGCTGAAGGCACTGTCCCATCAGGACTCCCTTTCCAGGCAGTAGTGGGCTACGAAGGTAGCGATTGAAGACCAGGTGGCGGCTCGGCAGATGTCCACCATCGGGACAGAGTGCAGGTTTGCCACCGAGGACACCATGGCCCTGACACAGTGCGCCGTGACTCAGCCTTCCAGTGGGAGCCCCACTTGCTCATAGGCAAGGGCAATAACAGTCTACCACCCAGGTAGACAGTGTACGTTTGGTCACCGTCTCCCCCAGTCTAATGGGGTCATATGAGATGAAAAGCTGAGCAGCTTTGCGGTGGCCCTGAGTATGTTGGATGTAGAAGGATAAGGTCCTCTTACAGTCCAGGGTGTGGAGGTCCGCCTCCCCCCCTATTTGTATGAGGTCTTGGGAAGAAGGTGTGACGTACCACCTCCTGATTGAGGTGGAAGGACGATACCACCTTCGGAAGGAATTTAGGGTGTGTGCAGAGCACCACCCTGTTCTCGTAGAACCTGGTATGTGGCACCTCTACTACTAGGGAATGAAGCTCGCTAACCCTTCGAGCAGAGGCAAGCACAACCAGGACCGCCAAATTCCACGCGAGGTATCGCAGGTGGCAGGTAGCCAGAGGCTCAAAGGGCGGGCGAGTGAGCTGCCCCAAAAGCACAATGAGATCCCACTCGGTCGCCAGAGGGCGAAGCCGGGGCTTAGATAAGAGCAGAATCCTCAGGAAGCGGTCACCAGCAGATGGACTAAGAGAGGTTTGCCATACACCGGGTGGTGGTGCGCCACCACAGCACTGAGGTGCACCCTGACGGAGTTTGATTTAAGCCTGTATTGCAAGAGGTGGAAAAGGTACTGTAGCACCAGTCCCACCAGGCAGGAGAACGGGTCGGTCCCATGCTCTGCACAGCACATTGAAAACCTGCACCATTTGAGGGTGTATGCTTTCCTAGTGAAAGCCTTACAAGAGGCCAGCAGGATCTCCTCTAACTCAGCCAAAAGGTTGAAAGGGGCTAGGGTCACCCTTTCAACAGCCACGCTGGTCAGCGATAGGAGCACAAGTTGGGGGTGCAGAAGAGAGCCCCACTCCTGGGACAGGAGCCCTGGAGAGTTCTCCAACGGGACAGGAGTCTCCACCGATAGCCGGAGGAGTAGCGGGAACCAGGGTTGCCTGGGCCATCGAGGGGCTATCAAGATGAGTAAGGCTTTGTCACGGACGGTCCTGAACAATGTCTTGGCAATTAATGGTGTGGGTGGGAAGTCGTACATGAAGCCTTCCACCAAGAGACCAGAAACGCGTCCGCAGCCACCCTGCCTGCTAGAAGCAGAAGCAGGGCAACTGGTAGTTGTCCGGACTGATAAACAGGTCTATCTCAGGTTCCCCCCAGAGCTGAAAGAGCCGGTCGGCCACACTGAGGTCTAGCTGCCACTCATGCGACTGGAGGACCCTGATCAATCTGTCGACCAGTGAGTTGTACTGGCCTGGCAAGCATACTTCCCGCAGGAGTATACCCTGCCAGGCTGCATGGAGCAGATGACAACTGCTTCTAGGCAGAGGGAAAAAGACCCCATGCCCCCCTGTTTCTTCACATACACTGTCACCTGATTGTCCGTCTGGACCAACACCAGCTGGCGCCATAGGCAGTGCCAAACAGGCTTGGAGGGCTAAGTATATGGCCCATAGCTCCAGGAAGTTCATCGGCTAGTTGCTCTCGTCCTGCGATCAGCTGCCCTGGGTGCAGAGTTCCTCGCAGTGGACTCTTCAGCTGAGCAAGGAGATGTCTATGGTGAGGACCCTTAAGGGTTTGGGGATTGGAAGGGAATCCCCACCTCAAGGTTTTGGGGAGTCGGGGTTACTGAGACTTTGTCCCGGAGTCGTCCCATGCCCACTAGTCCCAAATGCACCACTGCGTAGCCCCCATGTGGAGGTGGGCATCTGGGTGACATGGACCGTTGAGGCCATATAGAAACAGAAATATGATGACAGAAAAAGACCACATGGCCTATCTAGTCTGTCCTTCCATATCAACAACTACAACAGTCCCCTTCTTACCTTTAGAGATCCTCTGTGTTTGTCCCATGCTTTTTTGAATTCAGTTACTGTCCTCATCTCTACCACCTCCACTGGGAGACTATTCCACGGATCCACTACTCTTTCCGTAAAGAAATATTTCCGCATATCACTCCTCAATCTATCTCCCTTCACCCTCATCCCATGTCCCCTCGTAGCAGAACTTGCTTTCAATTGAAAGAGGCTCTCTCCCTGAACATTTATGCCACGGAGGTATTTAAACATCTCAATCATATCACCTCTATCCCGCCTTTCCTCTAAGGTGTACATATTGATATCCTTAAGTCTGTCCTCATATGCTTTATAATGAAGACCACTAATCATTTTAGTAGCCACCCTCTGCGCCGACTCCATCCTGTTCACATCGTTTTGAAGGTGCGGTCTCCAGAATTGCACACTATACTCCAAATGAGGTCGCACCAAAGACTTATACAGAGGCATTATCACCTCCTTTTTTCTGCTAGCCATTCCTCTCCATATGCACCCAAGCATCCTTCTAGCTTTTGCCGTCGCCTTTTCTGTTTAGCTACTTTAAGATCATCAGACACAACCACGCCTAGGTCTCCCTCTCCTTTAGTGGACAAAAGTACTTCATCCCCTATACTATATTGCTCCCTTGGATTGCTGCAGCCCAAATGCATGACCTTACATTTTTTAACATTAAATCCCAGCTGCCAAATTCTAGACCATTCTTCAAGCTTAGCTAGATCCCTCCTCATGTTATATACACCTTCCTGGGTGTCTACTCTATTGCAGATTTTGGTATCATCCGCAAAGAGGCATACCTTACCCGACAGCCCTTCCGCTATATCACTAACAAAGATGTTTAAAAGAATCGGACCAAGATCAGATCCCTGGGGCACACCACTGGTAACATCCTTCTCCTCAGAGTGAGCTCCATTTACTTGTACTCTTTGTCGCCTCCCACCCAACCAATTTCTAACTCAAGCAGTAACTTTAGGATCCATCCCTAGGGTGCTCAGTTTGTTTATAAGTCGCCTGTGAGGAACAGTGTCAAAGGCTTTACTGAAATCTAATATGCCCGAGAAGGCGCAGGAGGAGCCAAGCGGGTATCGAGGGGTGGTGCTGTACGTCCAGGGCCAAGGCCCTGAGACAGTCGGCTGAGTCTCCGGGCAGGAAGCATTTTCCTGGAGGGTGTTTAGTCTTGCCCCTATGAACTCCAGACACTGTGTCGGGAGGATGTGGGACATGGGGTAGTTTATCACAAACCCAGTATTGCAGGACCTGGATGGTGCATGCAGTTACCTGCGGTGCCTTCTTTTATGAGCCAGTTGTCCAGGTAGGGGAAGACAAAGACCCCCTGGAGGAGTAGGAAGGCGGCTACGACTGCCAGGCATTTTGTGAAGACCCTTGGGGTAGAGGCCAAGACGAAAGGTAGCACCCTGTATTGGTAGTGCCCCCTCCCCAACCATGAACCGCAGGTACTGCCTGTGGTCGGGATGAATGAGGATGTGGGTATAAGTATCCTTCAGATCCAAGAAGCATAGTTAATCTCCCTGCTGGAGCTAAGGCAGCAATATTTCACAGGAGAGCATCTTGAACTTCTTCCTCACCAGAAACTTGTTCAGGTTGCGCAGGTCGAGGATAGGCCTTAGGCCTCCTGTCTTTTTTGGCACAAGAAAGTACCTGGGAGTAGAACCCCTTTCCCTTGAGATGGTGGGGTACTGGTTCCACCGTCTTGTCCTCGAGAAGACCTGCCAACTCCTTCAGTAGAAGGTCCGGATGAAGGGGAGACCTGAGGAGCTCTCCCAGAAAGTATGGGGGAGGTGTCCGAGTCAGATGGAGGAGGTAGCCGTCCTTGATCACCTGAAGTGCCCAGGAATTAGTGGTGAGAGTTAGCCACCTTTGGGCATAGTGAATCAGACGTCCCCCTGTGGGCTGCTGACCTCCTTGGGATTGAGAGGCTATGCCCAAGAAGTCAAAAACTCCCCTCTGGTTGAGCCAGGGCCGACGCCTGGGTCTTGGGAGCCTTCTGCTTATGAGGGCCATGCCCATGTCCCTTGGCCTGCTGTCCCTGCTGGGGAGCCGGGGAGGGCTGAAAAAATGAGTAGTTTCTGTAAGCAGTCCCTTTTCTTGGGTAGAAGGCCTTTTTGCCCGAGCCCTTCCATCGGGGAGAGGAGCGGACCTTTTAGAGAGCCTGGTCCTTGTCATGAACTCTGTCTCCGGTTCAGCAGCCTTGTCAGTCATGGGTTTGCCAAAGAGGTTCTCTCCCTGGCATGGGACATCAACCAATTTGTCCCGAACCCATTGCTCAAGATCAGATGACTGTAGCCAAGCCTGATGTTGGGCACTGATGTCCGCCACCATTACTCGAGCCGCCAACTTGAAGCCGTCATAGGCTGCCCGAGGCATAAACTTGGAGTACTCATGACGGCCTTGGCCAGGTTCTTGAACCGCTGCAGGGGGTCCCTTGGACAGACCAGCTGAGAACCCGGCAATTTCCTTCGCCAGGTCTCTCAGGTACATGGCCCATGTAGAGCTGTTAGGCCTTAATGCAGCCGATGAGCATCGAGCCCTGGTAACACTTTCTGCCGAGGGCGCTGAAGGTGTGTGCTTCCCTGCCGAAAGGCACTGAGAAGTGTGTCTTCTGACTCTTCAGTCGACGCATGGCCGACTTCACCACCACAAACACAAACACATCACCGAGGGAGCCGCTATTGCCCTCAACAGCCCACTGTTGAACTCCTGCCCAATCGGGGCAGTGGGAGTGCTCCTGCCCAATCGGGGCAGTGGGAGCAGCTGAAACCGGCACCCCGCTCCATATTTAAGCGGCGTCCCTACTCCGAGGGAGCCGCTATTGCCCTCAACAGCCCACTGTTGAACTCCTGCCCAATCGGGGCAGTGGGAGCAGCTGAAACCGGCACCCCGCTCCATATTTAAGCGACGTCCCTACTGGGCGGTGCCCGCGCCTGAGGACCTCGCCAGAGGGCCCTTTGGCGTGGCCCTTAGGCGGAGGCCAATAGGTGTAAAGGAAAATCTCGGCCAGCACCTCGCACATGGAAAACCACCCTGGAATACAAGCAAAGCAAGTCACTACAGTCACACCTGGCAGGAGCTCCCCTGAATAGGTCTGAGCTCACCAGCACCAGCTGCCATCGTCTTCACGACCACCAAGTTTTCTCCTTTAATCATACCCGCCCTCTGATCACAGGAGAGAGAGGTATGCAACCACCACTGCTGATAAGGAAATACAACGATCCCACCGTGGCGCTGAACACCGAGGCGACAACTCCACGCGGCTAGAGCTCCCTTTAACCAGGTCGAGCACGCCAGCTCCTGATGTCAACGCCAGAGCTCCCGACCAGGTAAACGCTACACTGCGGAACTATATACACAGCAATACCACATGAACTGCAAGCATAACTTTAGACACTTAAACCTCTCATAAACTGATGATATGTCACACTGATCAGATGCCCATTCTGAACCACTACTCCATCACTGCAACCCTACCTATGTATTAAAGCATTACCTATCTACTCGAGCATTATCTATGTATTTAGAACTTTAGCAACCTCTTATCCTAAACACTGTGTACTGAATGCATTTAAATCTTTAGCTGCTTCATGGTGTAATAACCTGCGTGTTGTGTATTGAATGCATTGAAATCTTTAGCTGCTTCATGGTGTAATAACCTGCGTGTTGTCTGTAACAGCTATAATATCTAAGCTTATACGTGCTTAACATATACTTACATTATTATAGACAGATTGTCGTAAGTGCTAATTTAAACCACCAGAAAGATTGTAACATTCCACAGTTCGGATCTGAACCTTATCCTGTCACATCATGGCTCTCAGCGCCTATATGCTTGCTCTCTGCTTTTGCCTAACCCTAGCCGCACATGCATATGTACCACACTTGTCACATCAACAGACAATATTATGGCAACCAATATTTATTCATGGCCCAATACTGATACCGATAGTCCTGCTGCTATGTCCTGCTTACCTTGCTCAGGATAAAGCAATGCCCAAGCCAGACTTGAATACAATGGTTAAGATCTCAGACAAACCTCGTAATAAGCGCGGAGCCAAACTAAAAAAAAAGCACAGGAAGCCGGCAGCCACAGCTAATAAAAACAAGAACCAGCAACCATGCCAAACATCACAATCCCCTATCACGATCTGCCTTATCAACGCCAGGTCTATTAGAAATAAAGCACACATCATCCACAACATCATGTCTGACAACAAACCCGATATCCTCTGCGTCACCGAAACATGGCTCACTGACACTGACCCAGCAATAGTAAACCAATTAACTAAACCTGACTATGCAATTTTTAACTGCCCACGACCTAGCAGGAGAGGAGGAGGAGTCCTAATCCTTGCCAGAACCTCCCTACTTTTAACAAACACGTCCCTAACTGCATCCGAGGGCATTGATATACTCAAGATTGAGAATAAAACGATAACCATCTGCTTGATCTACAGACCCCCCTCATCCCACCACGAAACCCTGGCCACTGCACTAGAAATCATCTCAACCTCTGCAATCAAGAAAAAGCGAATTATCCTGGGTGACCTAAACCTGCAATCCGTACCCCCCATGCAGGCTGACACTTTCCTTGAAGCTATGAACCAGCTCGGATATGTTCAAATTATTCAGGAAGCCACTCATAGCAAAGGCAACACCCTAGATATGGTGTTCATATCATCCGACACGCAACTAAATGAAATACGAAAACCTGAAGCACGAGTGACCCAGGTCTCCTGGTCTGACCACTACCTAATTGAATTTGAAATCCTCTTACCAGCCATAAAAGAACAATCTCAAGCCGACCCAAAAACACATCACCAAAGGAAGTTCCGCAAATTCAATAGTGAAACATTTGTAACATCTATTTCTTCACACTTTGAATACACTCACACGGACCTAGATAAGCTGGTAGACATATGGAACTCAGGGATCGAAGCAGCAGCAAGATCAACCTGGAAAGCCGCAAACACAGCAACAAGAAAAGCTACCGAACCATGGTACTCTCCTACTCTATCCAGAATGAAAAGGGAGCTACGCAAAATGGAAAAAAAATGGAGGAAAACACAAACCGAGGAATACAAGCGACAATACCTAACACTCCTCATGAAATACAAGAATGAGGTCAACCTTGCAAAAAAGGTTCATCACACTAACCTACTCAATAAAGCTCTTAATAGACCCAGAGAGCTATTTGAGCTTGTTAAATCACTCACCAAAACCTCCCAGGACACCGTCTATGCCGACGAAATAAAGGCCCAGACCCTCGCAGACTATTACGCCAAGAAACTACACCCGCAAGTACCCACAATCATCGATCAAAGCATGGCTTTAGTCCTCACTCCTCGAGAAACCGACACCGTCCCGCAATCGGAGTCCGCAGCAGAATGGAATACCTTCCAGCAATTAGGTGAACAACAGGTCATAAACATCATAACCAATTTAAACTCCACCACCTCCCCTCTGGACCCATGCCCAGCGGCTTGGATAAAAGCAACTAAGAAAGAAATCGCAAAACCGATCTCCTACATTGTTAACCAGTCACTCCAACAAGGAACAATGCCGACCCATCTCAAGAGATCACTTATAAGACCCATCTTAAAGAACAAAACAATCAACAAAAGTGATCCTGCATCATATCGCCCGATCTCGAGCATAGCATTCTTAGCTAAAACAATCGAAAAAGCGGTTCAGCAGCAGCTACAGGATCACAATGACGACAGGGAAGCATTAGATATGCATCAATATGGGTTTCGTCAGCATCACGGAGTAGAAACCCTACTGTTGGCACTCCTCGACAACCTCCTCAGAGGCCTCGAGAACAAAAATGCGATGTTCATACTTATATTTATCGACATCTCAGCTGCATTTGATACAGTGCATCACAGCACCCTCTTAAACCGTCTTGCATCCATAGGTATAACAGGGACCCCTTTAAAGTGGTTTGCATCATACATATCCAATAGGATGCAACAAGTTCAATTCAACGATGATAAAGCCGATGCCTTCCCCCAAACCCAGGGGATTCCTCAAGGGTCCGCCTTATCATCGCTCCTATTCAATTTGTATATAAAACCGGTCTGCGAGATCTTCCGGAAGTGCAACATCAATTACCACATCTATGCGGACATAACACAACCGAATTTCACTCCACTAGAAGAATGCCTTGACATGCTCCAAACATGGCTTCAACAAAACAACATGTCAATAAACCACAAGAAAACAGAGGTCATGTTTATCTCTAAGAAAACCAATTTTATCCCGCCCATCACGGTCACCCTTAACAAAAACATATATCATACGAAGCCTACAATAAAATATCTAGGGGTCCTACTAGACAGCAACCTTAAGATGGATAAACACCTCCAAACAGTTAACCGAGCCATTTTTTACAAATTAAAAGTTCATCAACCACTTCGCAATATCCTCGAGAAATCTGACTTCAGGACTGTGGCACAAGCCCTCATTATTCCTCACCTAGATTACTGCAACGCCATTCTGCAAGGCCTGCCGAAGAACACCCTAAATTATCCTGCAAATGGCTCAAAATGTTGCTGCAAGAGTCATCATGGAAAAAAGCGTCACGGATCACATAACCCCAGTGCTAATGGAACTGCATTGGCTCCCGGTGACCGCTCGCATCATTTTCAAACTTCTCATAACAACGTTTAAGCTCATTCACAACATTGCACCCTCCTACCTCGATAACCTAATCACTATTCAGCCACACAACAGGAACAGAAGAACCATAAATCTCAACGCTCTCTGTGTTCCGACCAGCATAAGAACTGTCAAAACAGAAACAAGCAATAGAGCATTCACATATACCGCACCAATACTCTGGAACCAACTCCCACACGAGTTGCGACTGACCAATAATTTGAGTGAATTCAGAAGGAAACTCAAAACCCACTTATTTCAGACTCACTACAACCTGACCTAAGTGCGACGCCTTACCGCAACTAGATGGCTTTTGCCTGCCATGATGGCATTTAGAATACCGGTTTGTAATCTTGTATATATGTATATTCTAGGCCCCACCCATGCAACTACAATCAAATGTATATTTAGATTTGAGAGCCCCAATCCAATGTATAATTGCTATTTCCTGTTTTATGTAAATCATCGCCCAATCGAAATCTGTATCCTAAAAATCAATGTATTGTACGATACATTATGATTCTGTAAAGTAAACCGCTGCTGATCGTAGGAAGCAGCGGTATACAAATGTTTACTAAATAAATAAATAAATGGAGTTATGCGGCAGCTGTGATTTCTGGAAGCCCAGGCTCTGGCGGACTCAATACATCAAGTCAAGCCACTTGCTCACCACCAGCACCGATGCCGGTGTCTCCCACATATGGAGCATTAGCCATTCCATGATAGGAGGGATAGGCACCGTAAATGATTCCCTCAGAGGGGCCTCATACTGGAGGATTTGTAGCTCTTCCACCCGAGGGTCCTCCTCCGATTCCATTGGGAATGCTAGAGCCTTAGACATGTCCCTGACGAAGTCAAGGAATGCCATGTCCTCCGGCGGAGAATGCCACCGGGGTTCTGAAGTGGGAGAGTCAGAGGGGATGTCATGATGGTGACAGGTGTCGGGTGACTCCTCGTCCTCCATCTCCCACTCGGAGTAGTTCATCAAGGATTTGATGGAAAGCTGGTCTGCGGGCTGATCCCGGCCTGCAGCCCTCAGAGGCCCCGCGGCTGGCACAGAGCGCACTGGCTGGGGATGATCGTGGCCTCGTCAAGCGGGAACCAGATCGAAACCTTGGCCGAGGACCGGCTCAGATTCTGGGGACATCTTCAACGTCGAGGGTCCGGTGGTCGGGATGGAGGAACCGGTCGCACCGGACAACAGCGCCCGCTGCTGGTCCATGAAGGCATACAAACTGCGCTGCAGGGCTGCCATTCTGGACTCCAGGCCAGAAGGCTCCGCAGCCATCGGCGTGGGTACAGAAGGAATCAGGCCCAATGATGGCTCCCCGAAGGGAAATCCTCGAAGAGGGATGGTTTTTGGAAACAGAGGCCAGTCCGAGGTCGAGTCCTTTCAAGGGACCTTTGCAGGCTGCTGCCTCTCCAATCCCTTGGATTAGCATCTTGGACTGCGGGACCTAGCTTGGGATGCACCTGGTCAGTCGGATCTATCCAGGGACACGCCTTTGAGGTCTTCTTAGGTTCCCTTGAGAGAGGCCCCCTCTCCGAAGAACCACGGTGCCGCTTGGGTTCTGTAGAGCCGCCCCAAGATGCCATGACTTCAGATGAGGCCCTGGCCTTCGGAGGTACCGGGGACTCAGGGAAAAACTTATCATGCTGCTGCTGGTGGCTCCTGAGGGCCTTGTTGGACTTTTTTTTTTTTTTTTTTTTGCAGAGACTGCATGCTGTGGGGTCATGGTCCGGCCCTAGACAGCAATCGTGTGTGTCGGTCAAAGACATAATTTTGGCACACTGATCACACTTTTTAAAACCACTGGTAGCCATGGGGGAAAAAAGTACCCCAGCGAGATTGAAAACCCGCTGAGCTACCAGTTGGAAAAAAGGGCGCAAAGACACCAAGGAGAAAAAACAAACTACAAAAAGGACCCAAACTTGATGCCAAGACAGTGAGGTCAGGTGGCAGGAACAGTACCGGTGCAGTACTGGAGGAGAGTATGAAACTCAGGCTGAAAAATCAACTTTTTCCAGGGGCAAGCCAGACAGACGTCTGAAGGGCTCTATGGAAAAAAGAAGACTGAGCAAGATGGCACTCTTGGGCAGGAAGGGGACTATGCATGCGTGGTGGCATCTCCCAAAGGCTTTCATTGAAAGCTGCGGGGATGCTTCTGCAAGGGCTCTGTCAGTGTCGACGTCACCCATATGTGATTTCCTGCTTGTTCATGGAGAAATAACTTTTTATCTCAATGCTGACAAGGCATGGTAAGGATGGCGACGTTGTGGGACTGCATTAAAGCAGTTCTGTGAAGCAAATTTATTGCCTGGAGCTCCAAGAAAAAGATGATTAAGTTGTATTAAGAAGCTAACTTGTGAGAGGCTAAGGGTGCTGGAGTCACAACACAAGCAGGATAGTGAGCAAGTAGTGCTAAAAGAATTGCTGCAGATGCCCGAGATGTTGAAAGCTTTGCAAATTGGTGATATTGTATTTAAGTTGAGACTGCTGAGGCAACATCTTTTTTGAGGATGGCAATAAGGCAGGGAAATTGTTGGCTAGAAAACTGAAAGAGCTTTGCTGTTTACAAAAAGTGGTATATCAAATTTTAATTAAACTAAAATTTGCAACCAGGTCTTGGGCATCCAGGGATGGGACAGGTACTCTCATAACAAAAAAAATAAATCTGAAATTAGGGGGGAGATTTGCCCATTTCTACGAGGAACTATGTAAAGATGAGGTCAGTAACGGCAAAAAGGCTGGAGGTGTACTTAGCTGGAGTAGCTTTGGCCTGGTTTGCTGAAGGAGTGTGAGAGGCTTCATGTACCCATTACCACAGAGATAAAGGGGGTAATAAAGACTGATTAATGGGAAGGCCCTGGGTATGGACAGCTTAACGCATTTTTACAAGGTCTTCTGGGAGGATCTGACCACTCTTTTGGCAAGGTTGTTTAATGATTTTGGTGAGCAAAGCATGGTGGCACTAACTATTAGAGAGGCCTGTATCCAGGCGATACTGAAAGAAAGCAAACACGAAACAATATATGGGTTGTATTGCCCCCATATCATTGCTCAACCTTGATGTAAAAATGTTTGCAAAAGTTCTTGCTGGCTGCCTCCAGGGAGTGATCACCCAGTTCATGCACTTGGAGCAAGCCAGGTTTATCCTGTGTCGTCAGGCTGCACCTGCATTCAATTCTGAATCTGAAATGGTACGTGCATAAGACAGCAAACCTTATAATGCTCCTTGCCCTGGGTGCTGAAAAAGCATTTAACAGAGTGAGCTGATCATTTTTGTTAAAGATTTTAACAGATATGGGGTTGGGGAGGAATTACTTGAGGTGGGTCCAGGGTTTATACCATCATCCCTTGGCATGTGTGAAGATTAATAGTGGTCTCAGATTTTTTTTCCTCTGGTGCAAAGAACCAAGAATGGTTGTCCACTTTCACTTTTATTGTTTGCCTGGTATTTAGAACTCCCTAGTTTGTAAGATTCAGAGTAACTTGGATATTAAAAGGGGTAAGAATTGGAGGGACAGAATATAAGATGGCTCTTTTTGATGTGATTATCAACTTGAAAGGCGCTGACAACATTGTCAGTGCTCACACAAGAACTGGAGGAATTTGGTACCCTTTCTGAATTTAAGATTAAGATGAGCAAGTCAGAGACAATGAACATGAATCTGCTGGCAGATGTGGTGACCCATTTGGAGTCCCACTTCCCTTTTCATTGGGCCAAAGCAGAGATATACTGTTACATATCCCCTTGCAAATGTTTAAGGCCTTGGAGCGCCACATCTTTGGGTAGATTTGGCACAATGACCTCCCCGGGTTGTGCATCTAATTATCTATTTACCTAGGGTCAAAAAGAGGGTTTGGCAGCTCCCACTATTAAGCTTTATTATATTGTGGCTCAACTTCAATTGTTAATGGACTTGATTGCCCCAGTGCCAAAACAGTGGGTACTAAATGAACAGAGAGTTCGCCCGAAACTGGCCGGCCAACTTTATCAGCCTGTGAGCTCTGTCCACAGGCAAATAGGCCTTTGCATGGATGGTATCCAATCTTGCCCCTATGAACTTCACGTCCTGTGAGGGGACTAAAGTGGACTTTGGGAAGTTTATAACGAACCCCAGGTGCTGAAGCAGGGATATGGTTCGGAAGGTGGCCTGCCTGGCCTCTTGTGGAGACTGGCCCCTGATAAGCCAGTCGTCCAGGAAAGGGAACACAAAGATCCCCTGGTTCCTGAGGTAGGCCGCAACCACCGCCAGGCATTTTGTAAAAACCCTGGGGGCGGAGGTGAGGCCAAAGGGAAGCACTCTGTACTGGAAGTGTTTCCCTCCCACCACAAATCTGAGGAATTGTCTGTGACTTGGATGGATGAGGATGTCAGTATAAGCATCCTTCAGGTCTAAGAAGAATAGCCAATCTCCCTGCTGGAGGTAGGGCAGTAAGATTCCAAGGGTAAGCATCTTGAACTTTTCCCTCTCCAGAAACTTGTTCAGATTTCTCAGGTCCAGGATGGGTCTGAGGCCCCCTGTTCTTTTTGGTACCAGAAAGTACCTTGAGTAGAAGCCTTGCCCTTCCAGGTGGTGGGGCACCGGTTCCACCGCCTGGTCCTGTAGCAGACCTTCCAACTCCTGAAGGAGTAAATTTCTGTGCAGAGGGGGTCTTGGAGGCTCCCCTGGAAAGTAGGAGGGGGTATCTGGGTGAAGTGGAGCAGATAGCTCTTCTGGATGATGCTTAACACTCAAGTATCCCCTGTGACGGCTGGCCACCTGTCTGCGTACAGGGTCAGCCGACCTCCTGTGCCCTGTAGAGGAGGAGAGGCTATGCCGGCATAGTCAAAAAACCCCTCCCTGCTGAGCAGGAGCCGGAGTAGGAGGCTTGGGAGCCTTCTGCCTAAAGAGCCCATGACCCTGCCCCTTGGCCTGCTGGCCCTGTTGGGGAGCTGCAGAGGCCTGGTAGTGAGGGTAGGTTTTGTAGGCAGTGGTCTTCCTCGGGTAGAAGGCCTTTTTCCCCCGAGCCCTTCTTCTTCTGAGAAAGGGCAGAGGTTTTCCTGGACAGCCTTGTCCGGGTAAGAGTCTCGGTCTCGAGTTCTGCAGCCTTTTCAGCCATGGGCTTGTCAAAGAGGTTTTCACCTCGGCAAGGGACATCGACCAACTTGTCCTGTACCCAGGCCTGGCGGCGTGCACCGATGCCGGCCCCCGCTACTCGGGCCGAAGTCTCAAATCCATAGTAGGCTGCTCGAGAGATAAACTTCGAGCACTCTCGAATACCAGAAGACAAGGTCTTGAACTTCTACAAAGTTTCCTCGGACAGACCAGCAGAGAACCCAGCAATCTCCTTTGCCAGGTCTCGAAGGTACATGCCTATGTACAGCTGGTAGATCTGGACACGGCATGCAATCATAGAGCCCTGGAAGCACTTTCTACCGAGGGCATCCAGGTTCCGGGCTTCCCTGCCGGGAGGCACCAAAGAGTGCATCTTCTGACTCTTCAGGCGATGCATGGCCTATTCCACAACCATGGAGTGGTGTGGTAGCTGTGCCTTTTGAAACCCGGGGCTCTTGCGGACTAGATAGATGGAATCGACCCGCTTGCTTAGAACCGGCATCGAGGCCGGTGCCTCCCACATGCGGAAGAACAACCGCTCCAGCATCGGAGGAACCGGGACAGTAAAGGCCTCCTTGGGAGGAGAGTCATACTGCAGAGCCTCGAGCTCCTCGGCTCGAGGCTCCTCCTCGGGGTCCGCAGGGAATGCCAATGCTTTGGCCATGTCCCTTACGAAATCCGAAAACCTGGTATCCTCCGGGGGGACCTTCTCCGAGGCTCAGATCCCAGTGAGTCTGAAGGGACGCACCGAGTCCGGAAGGTGTCAGGGGACTCCTCCTTCTCCGTTTCCCATGCCGATTCCTCTGAGAAGGAATCGAGCGGCTCCGAGTGGGCGGGCACCAACGCCATCCACCCCGACGACCTCGGTCCCGAACGGGAGGCCGAGGGTGACCTCGGCCGAGGATCGACTCGAGTTTGCATGGTCTCGAGGATCGGCTCGGCCTCCAGGGTCGACTTAAGAACATAAGAACATAAGAAATGCCATACTGGGTCAGACCGAGGTCCATCAAGCCCAGTATCCTGTTTCCAACAGTGGCCAATCTAGGTCATACGTACCTAGCAGTTTCCCCAAAAGACACAGGTTCTGCAGTGCTTGTACTAGGTCAAGCATTGATATCCTGGGTCCCTTTTTAATAGCGGTTTATGGACCTTTCCTCCAGGAACTTGTCCAAACCTTTTTTAAACCCAGCTATACTAACAGCCCTTACTACATCCTCCGGTAACAGATTCCAGAGTTTGATTACACGTTGATGTCCCGGTGGTCAGGGCAGATACGCCGGTGAGACCGGCAATCAGCACCCGCTGCTGCTCCATGAAGGCAGACAATCTGCTCTCCAAGGCCGTCAACCTGAGTCTGAGCTCAGGAGACGCAGCAGCCTCCAACTCGGGCCCCGACGGCGTCGGGCCCGACGTCGGCTCCCCTGGAGGAGAGTCCACGAGGACTACAGTACTCACGTGACTCAGGGCCTCCG
The DNA here is from genome assembly GCA_033557465.1 of Ichthyophis bannanicus. Taxonomy (NCBI): domain Eukaryota; kingdom Metazoa; phylum Chordata; class Amphibia; order Gymnophiona; family Ichthyophiidae; genus Ichthyophis; species Ichthyophis bannanicus. The sequence continues at coordinate 123,901,806 of CM066036.1, read as the reverse complement.
ACTCTACCCGAGGATGCTTTGCAGGCCTCTCCGACTCCAAAGTCCCGGGACGGCGATCGGGGCTATGCGACCTGGCCCTTGAGGAGCCAAGAGCGTCCACAGATGCTGCCCTCGCGGGTTTCTTCTTCCTTCGATGCTCCCTCGAGGGGGACTCCCTTTCAGAGGAGCCCCAACGATGCTCGGGGTCAGACTACCGAGACGTCACGTCCTCTGACGAAGTCCGGACCCGTCCAGAGGCAGATTCGGAGAAGATCCTCTCACGCTGGTGCTGACGGCTCCGTAATGCCTTGGAAGACATTTTGCCACAGGGACTACAGACCACAGAATCATGTTCTGCCCTAGGCACCGGAGGCAGCAGTCATGTGTGTCGGTGAGAGACATGAGTTTCTTGCACCGATCACACTTCTTAAAGCCACTGGCAGCCATCGGGGGAAAAAGGGCCCCTGCAAGATCAAAAAATTGGGCTGCCAGGGAAAATAAAAAAGGCACAAACGCAGTCTCTAAGGACAAAAACCGAAGAGAGAGATCCAGGCTCGGCACCGGTGTACCGAGTCCAGGCGGGAAAGGAACCGACGTCGAACCGAAAAAAAACTCGACCCAACGCAGAAAAATTAACTTTTTTCACGGGTGACAAGGACAGGCATCCGTAGGGCTCCGCGGAAAAAAGAAGACTGAGCAAGATGGCACCTTTGGGCGGGAAGGGGACTGCGCTTGCGTGCCTGCATTCCCAAAGGCTTTCTTTGAAAGCTGGGGAAATGCTCCGCATGGGGGCTCCGTCGACGCCGACGTCACCCATATGTGAGGACTGACTTCCTGCTTGGTCCTGGAGAATCAGAGGATGTTTTGAGAATCCTTTTACATGTTTGACTTTTCTGATCTTGCAGCACTACCAAAAGGTATTGTAAGACAGTAAGGTTCTCTCCAGATACAAACCTATTTGCTATAATCTCAGTTTTATACCAGGGTTGGAGGATGCAGCATTTAAATGCTGGGAGGTGAGAGGGCTCTGTAGCTGGCAGAAGCTTGTAGACAGCAATATAGTATTGAGTTTAAGATGCTAAAGACCCGTGAGGGCTACGGGCAGATACTACTACTACTAATCATTTATATAGTGCTACAAGGCATACGCAGCGTTGTACACACACACATAAAAGACTGCCACTGCTCGTCCGAGCTTACAATCTAATCAAGACAGACAACATAACATATGAGAAAAAGGGTATAAAAGGAAAATAAGGAGTCACAAGGAAAACAGGAGATTAGGATCCAAAAGCCGTCTAAAAGAGAAACAGAGAAAAATGATGACAGAAAAAGACCACATGGCCTATCTAGTCTGTCCTTGCATATCAACAACTACAACAGTCCCCTTTTTTCCTTTAGAGATTCTCTGTGTTTGTCCCATGCTTCTTTGAATTCAGATACCGTCCTCATCTCTACCACCTCCACTGGGAGACTATTCCACGGATCCACCACTCTCCGTAAAGAAATATTTACGCAAATCACTCCTGAATCTATCCCCTCATCCCATGTCCTCTCATAGCAGAATTTGCTTTTAACATAGATTTGAAAAGAGGGAGAGATGAAGCCTCACATACTGATACAAGTAGTTTGTACCAGGAATAAGGAGCAGCAAGGTAAAAGAAGCAGAGCCTGGAGTTTATATATTTACATTCTCTTATATACCGCGCTATTCTGCATCAGTGCGGTTTACATTGAACAAACTGAAATTACATTGAACAGGGTATTATAACTTGGAGATAACTATTTTACAGGGAAAGCACAGTTACTTACCTGTAACAGGTGATCTCTGGGAACAGCAGGAATAAGTCTTCACATATGGGTATGTCGGTACCGACGGAGCCTGCGCGGGAACGCTCCCCAGCGTCCCAAAAAAGGAAAGCTTTTGGGAGCATCCCACAGCGCCTGCGCGCTGCCTTCCCGCCTTTCCTAACCGCCTCTCTCCAGTTCGAGTTTTAAAGCTGAGACAAAGAGAGAGAGGAAAGGAAAGATAGATAGAGAGACACAACTCCTAGGGAGGTGGGTGGGCTGTGAAGACTTATTCCTGCTGTTCCCAGAGATCACCTGTTACAGGTAAGTAACTGTGCTATCTCCAGGAACAAGCAGGAATGAGTCTTCACATATGGTGACTTCCCAGCTAGAGATGTCTGGGAGATCCCCAAGGTTGTGAGACCCTGAGAAGGGCTCTACCTCCTCTCATGGATCTCAGGCATCCAACCAGGGATGGAGGGTAGGAGTTGATTAAGCATGGAACAGGTGTTTGAGAACAGCCTGACCAAACAAGGCATCCCGGCGGGAGTTCTTGTCCAAACAGTAATGGGCTGTGAAGGTATGAACCGAGGCCCAGGTGGCCGCTCGACAGATCTGGTCGATGGGCACAGAATTTAGATGAGCCATAGAGGTTTCCATGGCCCTCACATTATGAGCTGTGACATGGCCCTCCAGAGAAAGGTTCTTACTCTGATAGGCGAAAGAAATACACTGAGCAATCCAATTGCACAGTGTCCTCTTAGAGACTGGAAGTCCCAAATGAGAGGGATCAAAAGCAACAAAGAGTTGAGAAGACTTTCTATGTTGCTGTGTCCTTTGTAAGTAAAAAGCAAGAGCCCTCTTACAATCCAGGGTATGAAGATTCCTCTCTGCACTTGATGCATGAGGACCTGGAAAAAAGACAGGTAAATATACCTCTTGGTTAAGATGAAAAGGTGAGACCACTTTAGGCATAAAGTGTGTGATAAGGAAGCTTATCATAGCTCAGGTAGGAGCTATAGAAAAGATGATGTGACTCTGAACAAGCAACCTGTCAGTTTTGGTAGAAGTAAGAAAACAGAGTTTTCACATAAAAGACTACCAGTCCCAGAATGCACCAGGTTTCCAGCAGCCATGAGAGGGGCTGAAGTGAGAAAATGTGTGTGCAATCAAGAGAGCTATGAGGTAATCCCTAAGCACTCATCTCAAAGGGCAGGGCCTGATTCAACACAGCTGCGCTGGGTTAGGGAGGAGCACACATTAGGAAAGAATAAGAATAGAGCTTATTCTTCAGATAACAGCTTCAGCAAAAGCCACAGAAGGAGCTTGAGGGAGAGCTTCAGCAACGGCTACAAGCACCAGTATCACCTGGAGAAACAGAAGCCAAGCCAAGCGGATAGAGAGAGAAGGAAACTCTCTGGAAGGAAGAGAAGAAAGGCCATTGGAAGGTCTGGGAGATTCCAAGGCAGTACCCATACTGGGAGGTATTCCAAATGCCAGCAGAGTCCATTGGACTGGATTCAGCCAGAGGAATGGAGTGGCAGAGATAGGAATCACCAGTGGCTACCTAGAAGAGAGAAGACTGCATGTGGAAAGGACTTTCAGACCAAGGCCAGAAGGTATGTGAGAGGAGATCCAGTGTCCAGGGATCAAGATTGGAAGGCTGGACATCAGAATTGGATTACATACTGGCCAGGCTTTACAGAGAGGAATTATGATGGCAGGAGAGGCTCAGGTATGAACACTGATCCAGACCCTATCTATAATAGAGAATGGCAGCAAGGAAATAAGCATTCTCATGATAGTGCCTTAATGAAAGACTCGTCTGTGCCAATGTATGATAGTGACCCTATGCTGATTGATGAAGGGGGAGATACAGCAGATGAAAGTACAGTTTACATGGACTGTTCTCTATCTAAATGCTATTGCTAGCTTTCTGTGAGCAAACACATCAGCCATCACAAAGAAACCTAACTTCGTTCTTTATTTCCACTGCAAACAGCTCTTGAAGCAGGATTTGGGTTCACACAGTAGCAGCCAGCCAGCTAAAGGCTTACAGCTGGTCAATTGATAGTAATTAAAGCTGCACCTGATTGTGTGTGTGAGCAAGGGAGAATCACTGCTGAGATCTGCGTGAAAAATAAGCAGAAGTTAACCTAACCAGCAAAGTTTATTCTTTTCTTTGTGCCTTTGTATTTGGTAATTATTTGCTAAGAAAACATTAGCTAATTGCCTGACAAGCTGAAGGTTGTTTTCTGATTTTGCTTTGTGACTTTTTGTTATCCATTTAAACACTGCAAGCAAGTAACCTCATTTATATTGCTATCAAGCATACATGTGCTGGGTGAATTAAACCCCATCAATAAAAGAAGTATTTTATTGACCTTACCACTTGGTTTCACAACTTAATTATTGTCATCAGCTGTGTTTGGGAGTGAATGAACTACAATACCCACAATACCTTGCAAGAATCATATGAATATATGCATCGTCAAGATTGTGTAAGTTCTCACCCTAGGCAGCCGTCTGACAAGTGTGGATTGGTCCTAAGGACTACCTTATCATGATGGAACCTTGTATAAGGAGGTTTAGCCACTAAGGCCTGCAGTTCACTGATGCGGCGAGCTGAGGTGACTGCAATAAAAAAGATAACCTTCCAGGAAAGAAACTTCAAGGAGGCAGTGGCTAAGGGTTCAAAGGGTGGCTTCATGAGCTGACCAAGAACCAGATTCAAGTCCCATGCCACTGGAGGTGGTCTAATGGGAGGTTTAGTTAAAAGAAGGCCTCTCATGAATCTTGCAATAAAAGGATGAGAGGAGACAGGTTGTCCATTGAGAGGCTTGAGAGATGCTGCAATAGCACTCAAATGGACCCTTACTGAATTCGTTTTGAGGCCTGCATGGGAAAGATGCAGGAGATACTCTAGTAAAGAATTCAAAGGTATTGCTAGAGGGTTAAAACCCTTCTCAGCACACCAAATGGTAAACCTTTTCCATTTAAAAGCATAGGAACGTCTAGTAGGAGGCTTTCTGGAAGCATGAAGGATATCCCTTACTTGCTGAGAAAGATGCCAATCTTGAAGGTCTAAGCCTTCAACAACCAAGCCCTGAGATGGAGAGATTGGGGGTTTGGGTGCCACAACGTTCCCCCCTCCTGAGACAGGAGATCTGGAGCAGACCCCAAGTCCAGGGAGGGAGCTTGAGAGAGATGCAGAAGTAGAGGGTACCACACTTGGGGTGGCCAACGTGGAGCTATGAGGATCATAGTCCCTCGATCTCTCTGAAGCTTGAACAGGGTCTTGGGAATTAGGGGAATGGGTGGAAAGGCGTACAGGAAGTCTTGACCCCAATGAAGGAGGAAGGCATCCCTGGCCTGAACTCCCTGACATGGAATTCTGGAACAGAATCGGGGAAGTTTGGCATTCCACAGACTTGCAAAGAGGTCTATGTCCGGGGTTCCCCAAATTCGAAAGATTCTGACTATCTGGTCCATATGAAGGGACCATTCGTGTGGAAGCAGAACTCGACTGAGTCTGTCTGCCCAAGAGTTTTGAACTCCTGGAAGGTATACTGTCAGAAAATGGATTTGATGCTCTCTGGTGAAGGCCCACAATCTCAGAGCTTTGTTGAAAAGCGACAGAGAGCCAGTCCCTCCCTGCTTGTTCACATAGAACATGGCTACTTGGTTGTCCGTGTGAATGAGGACTGTTTTGTAGCTGAGCAGGGTATGGAAGACTCAGAGTTAAGAAGATTGCTCTGAGCTCTAAGATGTTGATATGTAGGGAGGTCTCCTGTGGGGACCAAATGCCCTGGGTGGAGAGGTCTTGAAGATGAGCTCCCCAACCCTTTGGAGAGGCATCTGTTGTAAGGATTGCTTGGGGTAACAACTGTTGGAAGGGGGACCCCAGCAACAGATTTTGAGTGGACTTCCACCACTGGAGAGACCAAAAGAGGCGCTTGGAGGTTGCTATTTTGTCTGACAGACCCCCTGATGCCTGGGTCCACTGGGTGGACAAAGTCCATTGAGCTGCCCTCATGTGAAGGCGAGCATAAGGGACCACATGCACAGTGCATGCCATGTGGCCTAGCAGTTGTAACATCTCTCGAGCAGTTAGATGGGTTTTTAACTGAATATGAGAGGCTAACTGCACTAAGCGTAGGCAACGGGCCAGGGGAAGATAGGCCCTTGCAGTTGTGGTATCCAGCAAGGCCCCTATGAACTCTAGAGACTGAGTAGGGGTGAGTTGGGACTTTGGAATGTTTACCACCAGTCCCAGATACTGCAGAACACGCATTGTGCAGGCTAGGGAAGTCTGGGCCTCTGATTGGAATGAAGCTCGGATGAGCCAGTCGTCCAGATATGGGAATACGAATATTCCTAGAGTGCGTAGAAATGCAGCTATTACTGCCATGCATTTTGTGAACACTCTTGGAGCAGAGGCCAGACCAACGGGAAGCACCCTGTATTGGTAGTGCTTTCCCTGATAAAGGAACCGAAGGAACCTTCTGTGTGCTGGATGGATGAGTATATGGGTATACGCATCCTTGAGATCTAGAGAACAAAGCCAATCCTGACTCTGAAGGAATGGAAGGAGAGTACCTATAGAAATCATCTTGAATTTCTCCTTGCATAGGAATTTGTTCAATTCTCTGAGATCTAATATGGGTCTGTAGCCCCCTGTTTTCTTTGGAATTAGAAAGTAGGGGGAGTAGAACCCTGAGCCCTGTTGAAGAAGAGGTACTTCTTCTATTGCCCCTTGGGCAACAAGGGTAGAAATTTCCTGACCCAGAAGGTCGAGGAGAGATGTTGGAGAATTGAACTGTCTCACCATGGTATAAGGAGGAAGGTTTGAGAAATGAAGTTTGTACCCTTCCCTTATGATGGAAAGGGTCCACTGCTCTGCTGTGATTTGCTCCCATCTGGGAGCAAAGTGAGCTTACCTTCCTGGAATGGTGAGAGGCTCTGGTTCTTTTACAGCCAGAAAGGCTAAGTTCTCTAGCTGCAAGTCAAAGGCCCTGAGGAGGCTGAGGCTATTGGGCTACAGTAGTCCTTGCAGCCTTAGGCTTGGCCTGTTTAGGTTGTTGACGCTTTGCAGCAAATCGACCTGCAGAAGATGTCTGTTGACCATAAACCAGATAATATCTTCCCTTCTTGGGAAAATATGCCTTTTTGAACAACCTCTTCTGCACAGGATTAGAGGTAGACTTTGAAAGCCTATCCAAAGCAGAATTTTCTGCATCCATTTGAGTGGGCTGTGCTTGCCAATCTTTGCCAAACAGGTTTTCAAATCAGAAGCTTGTAACCAAGCAATTTTGCATGCACCTATGGCAATGGCCGAGGCTCTGCTGGCCCCCTCAAAAGAGTCAAAGGCTGCACGGTTAGAAAATTTGGAAACATCCTGGGCATGCTTAAGCCAGGTAAGAAAGTCTTCCCTTTTATCTTCTGGAAGAAAAGGGAGGAAAGTTTGCAGATGATCTGTAACTTCCTTCAGAAACAATCCCCATATAGAGACTATAGGAGTTGATTCTGGCAACAGGCATACTGGCTTGGAAAATTTTCCTGCCAAAAGCATCTAAGGTTCTACATTCTCTTCCTGGAGGAGTAGAAGAGTGCCTCTTTGCACTCTTTAACTTTTTCATAGCAGACTCCACCACAGTAGCCTAGTGGTTGGGGCAAGGTACTTCAGGCCGGAAGGTCGGGGGTTCAAATCCCACTAGAGGACAGCAACCTTGGGCTGGAAGGACTGGGGTTTCTAGTTGGAAGAAGTTGGAAGAAGAAAAGGGCATAGAGAGAAGCAGGCCAGTAGAAGAGCGGAGTTCACGAGGAGGGATGTAGGGAGCAATGAGAGAGGAAAGGTAGTGAGGGGCAGTAGAATGAATAGTGTAGTTACCACCTTTAACAGGTGTCCTCCGGGGACAGCAGGAATCACTCCTCACATAAGGGTGACATTGGCACTGACAAAGCCTGTGCGGATTCACTCCCCAGCTTTCAAAGAAAGCCTTTAGGAGCTAGATTGCACATGTGTGATCACCTTCCCGCCCCAGGGCACCAACTTACCCTCAGTATGATGACCTAGTTTAATCAAGCATAAAAAAGAAAAAATCCTCCACAGGGCTCCAGGTTGTGAGGGCCGAATCCTGCTGCCCCTGGAGAACACATATTATAGTGGAGTAACTATGCTTTCTCCGGGAACAAGCAGGAAGCCTGTCCTCACATATGAGACTCCCAATATACAGGCTACAGAAAAAAAACTGTAGCAGCCACAGACAATGCAAAAAAGCAAACCGTGCAGGGCAGCAAGGAGCACTGAATGGCTTGTAGTCCTGAGACGCAGCTGCAGCATCGACCATGGAATCACATTGTCAGTAGCCTGACTACAACAGGCCGGAGGGAAGGAGTTGCACTATTCCCCAAAGAGGTGATGAAGTACTGCCTGGCCAAAGGCGCTGTTGCACCGTGAGCTTTCTTCCAAGTAGTAATGCACTGCGAAGGTATGGACCGAAGACCAGGTGGCGGTCCGGCAAATGTCCAGCAGAGGGAATGATTACAGGTGAGCACCAAGGCTGCCATGGCATGAACATTGTGCATGGTAACGTGATGCTCCAGGGAGAGTCCAGCCTGCTCGTAGGTGAAGGAGATGCAATCTGCCTCTCAGGTGACCACAACCCCGAGTCTGTTAGCATCAAAGGAGATGAACAGCTGCAACAAGCGGCAATGAGGCTGTGTCCTCTGAAGACAGAAGGATAGAGCCCTCTTGCAATCCAGAGTGTATAAAACAAGGCTTCCAACTCAGGAGGATGGAGGCCTGGGAAAAAAGGTGGAAAGGACCACCTCCTGGTTCATAAGAAAGGTGGCCACTATCTTAGGCAGGAATTTAGGGTGTGTCCAGAGAACGATCCTGTTTTTGTGGAACCTGGTGTAGGGGGTGTGAGTCAACAACACCTGCAGTACACTAACTCTTCTGGTTGAAGTGAGCGCTACCAGGAACACTACTTTCCAGGACAAGTACTTGAGATGCAACATAGCCAGAGGCTCAAAAGGAGGAGCCATCGGCTTCCCAAGAACAACATTCAGGTCCCACGCCCAGTGGGCATACGGGAGGCTGTGAGAGGAGAAGTCCCCTCATGAAGTGGCCCCACCAGCGGGTGCACAGAGACGGGCTGGCTGTCAATGAGCTGATGATGCATCACTAGAATGCTGAGGTGCACCCTGACAGAAATGGACTTCAGACCAGTCCTCTCCGGCAGTCCAGAAGAGGTGGAGATATTGCAGAACATGTTGCAGGATGTCCTGCACCAAGCAAGACAAAGGGTTGAGATTCCTATCTGAGCACCAGACGGAGAATCTACGCAACTTGAAAGCATATGTGCAGTGCATAGAATCCTTGCACGATGACAGTAGAGCGTCCTCCACCTCTCCACTACGGCTAGCCTTTCAGCATCCATGCCATCAGGGCAAGGGACTGGAGGTTGGGATGGAGAAGGGTCCTATTCTCTGGTGAAAGCAAGTCTGGCTCCTAGCCCAGAGGTATCAGGGTCACTCATGACAGCTGCTCGAGCAGGGGGAACCACGGTTGTTGGAGCCATCAAGGGGCAATGAGGATTACGGAGGCCCCGTTTGACTGAACCTTAAAAAAGGCTTTGGGAATCAGAGGAGTAGGCGGGAACGCATAGAGAAGGCTCCCAGACCTGTGCAGAAGAAAGGCATCCGCCACCATTCGGCATGGGGCCTGCCTCCATAAGCAGAAATGCGGCAGCTGTGCATTCTTGGGGCTGGCAAAGAGGTCCAACATCTGGGTCTCCCAATGTTGGAAGATGGAGTTGGCTACCTCCAGACTGAGTCCCCACTCATGAGGCTGAAAAACTCTACTGAGCAAATCTGCAAGCAGATTGTCCTGGCCCGGCAGGTAGAACACCCAGAGGATTATGCCATTTTCCATGGCAAAATTCTACAGGAGAATCGCCTCCCAACAGAGGAGGTATGAGCCCACTCCCCCTTGTTTGTTGATGCAGAACATTGCTATTTCATTGTCCATCAGGACAAGAACTACCTGACCCACTAGATTGGCTTGAAACACCCGGAGGGCATTACTCACAGCCTGGAGTTCCAAGTGGTGGATCTGGAGGGCACTCTCCTCTCGAGTCCCGGAATCCTGCGACTGTAGACCGTCGCAGTGGACTCCCCAGTTGAGCTTGGAGGCATCCTCCTCTGACTCCATAGGGAACACCAGGGCTTTAGACATATCCTTTAGAAAATCAAGGAAGTTCATATCCTCCAGCGGGGACCGCTGCCGAGGCTCCAAGACAGGAGAGTCTGATGGGACATCACAGTGGCGACGGGTATCGGGGGACTCCTCATCCTCCATCTCCCACTCTGAGTAGTCCATCGAGGGCTCAGGAGAGCTGCTCCACGGGCCTCTGGGCTCCCGATGCTCCACGGGCCTCTGGGCTCCCGATGCTCCACGGTTGGTGCCCGGCACACTTGCCAAGGATGATCACAGTCCTGCCAAGCGGGAATCGGATCAAGACCTCGGTCGAGGATCGACTCAAGGCCAAAGGACCTCGAAGATCGGCTCAGCCTCCGGGGACTTCGACGTCGAGAGCCCAGTGGTTGGGACGGATGAACCTCAGGGAGTCGTTAGTGGGATGGGAACAGCTGGGGGATGTAGAAAAACAGTGGGCAAAACTGAAAGGGGGTATTTTAAGGGCAACCAACCTTTTTGTTAAAATGGTAAATAAAGGCAAAAGGAACAGGAGACCGCTATGGTTTTCGAAGGAAGTAGCTGAAAAAGTGAAGAAAAAGAGGGAGGCCTTCATGAAATACAAGAGATCACAGAGAGCAGAAGACAAGCATCTGTATTTGGAAAAACTTAGAGAAGCTAGCAAAGTAGTCAAGAAGGCAAAGATTCAAAAGGAGGAGGAAATAGCCAATGCAATAAAATGGGGGGATAAGACATTTTTCAGATATATTAGTGAGAAGAGGAAGAGCAAAAGTGGTATTGTCAGACTCAAGGGTGCAGGGGGGGAATATGTAGAAGCTGATAAGGATAAAGCGGAATTGCTTAACAAATATTTTGTTCTGTGTTCACAGATGAAGAACCAGGAGCAGGACCTCAGAAAACACCCACAAATAAGAACAGAAGCGAGGGACATCTTGAACTATTTTCAGAAGACTGTGTTCGTGAGAAACTAGCTCAACTTAAAGTAGACAAAGCAATGGGACCGGATGGGATACACCCTAGAATACTGAGGGAACTTGGGGACGTTCTAGCAGCTCCACTGACTGACCTTTTCAATGCCTCGTTGGAGTCAGGAGTGGTGCCAAAGGACTGGAGAGAGGCTCATGTGGTGCCTTTACACAAAAGCGGAAGTAAGGATGTGGTTGAAAACTACAAGCCGGTTAGTTTAACTTCGGTGGTGAGTAAATTATTGGAAACGCTGCTGAAAGAGAAAATAGTGAGGTTTCTGGAGTCCAGCGGATTACAGGATCCGAGGCAGCATGGATTCACCAGAGGCAGGTCTTGTCAGACAAATCTGATTGATTTTTTTGACTGGGTGACCAGGGAGGTGGACCGAGGGAGAGCTCTAGATGTGGTGTATTTAGATTTCCGTAAAGCCTTTGACACTGTTCCTCACAGGCGACTTATAAACAAACTGAGCACCCTAGGGATGGACCCTAAAGTTACTGCTTGGGTTAGAAATTGGTTGGGTGGGAGGCGACAAAGAGTACAAGTAAATGGAGCTCACTCTGAGGAGAAGGATGTTACCAGTGGTGTGCCCCAGGGATCTGTCCTTGGTCCGATTCTTTTTAACATCTTTGTTAGTGATATAGCGGAAGGGCTGTCGGGTAAGGTTTGCCTCTTTGCGGATGATACCAAAATCTGCAATAGAGTAGACACCCAGGAAGGGGTAGATAACATGAGGAGGGATCTAGCTAAGCTTGAAGAATGGTCTAGAATTTGGCAGCTGGGATTTAATGTTAAAAAATGTAAGGTCATGCATTTGGGCTGCAGCAATCCAAGGGAGCAATACAGTATAGGAGGTAAAGTACTTTTGTCCACTAAAGAAGAGCGGGACCTAGGCGTGGTTGTGTCTGATGATCTTAAAGTAGCTAAACAGGTGGAAAAGGCGACAGCAAAAGCTAGAAGGATGCTTGGGTGCATACGGAGAGGAATGGCTAGCAGAAAAAAGGAGGTGATAATGCCTCTGTATAAGTCTTTGGTGCGACCTCATTTGGAGTATGGTGTGCAATTCTGGAGACCGCACCTTCAAAAGGATGTGAACAGGATGGAGTCGGTGCAGAGGGTTGCTACCAAAATGATTAATGGGCTTCATTATAAAGCATATGAGGACAGACTTAAGGATCTTAATATGTACACCTTAGAGGAAAGGCGGGATAGAGGTGATATGATTGAGATGTTTAAATACCTCCGTGGCATAAATGTTCAGGGAGAGAGCCTCTTTCAATTGAAAGCAAGTTCTGCTACGAGGGGACATGGGATGAGGGTGAAGGGAGATAGATTCAGGAGTGATATGCGGAAATATTTCTTTACGGAAAGAGTAGTGGATCCGTGGAATAGTCTCCCAGTGGAGGTGGTAGAGATGAGGACAGTAACTGAATTCAAGAAAGCATGGGACCAACACAGAGGATCTCTAAAGGCAAAAAGTGGACTGTTGTAGTTGTTATGGAAGGACAGACTAGATAGGCCATGTGGTCTTTTTCTGTCGTCATATTTCTATGTTTCTATGTCATACCGGAAAACAGCACCTGCTGATGGTCCATGAAGAAAGACAAACAGCTCCATGGCTGCCATTCTGGACTCCAGGCCAGAAGGCTCTGCAGCCTTTGGCGCAGGTACGGAGGGACTTGGGCCCAGCGCCAGCTCCCCTGAAGGGGAATCCTCGATGAGGATGGTGTCTGGGGACAGAGGCCGGTCAGAGGTCGAATCTTTCCAGGGGACCTTTGCAGGCCGCTCCTCCTCCGACGCCTCGGACGAGCATCTCAGACTGTGGGATCTGGCCTGAGGGGCACCCGGCCAGTCGGATCCGTCCAAGGACGCTGCCTTCGAGGGTTTCTTCTTCTTCTTAAGTTCCCTCGAGGGAGACTCCCTTTCTGAAGACCCACGGCAAGGCTCAGGCTCAGAAGGGTCCGCTCGAGGTGTCGAGGCTTCAGACGAGGTCCTGGCCTTTGGAGGCACTGGGGACTCAGAGAAAATATCATCATGCTGCTGCTGCTGGCAGCTCTTGAGGACCTTGCTGGACATCCTCTTGCAAAGACTGCATGCTGCCTGGTCTTGGTCTGGCCCGAGGCAGCGGAGATAGCAGTCATGTGTGTCGGTCAAAGACATGATTTTCGAGCACCAATCACACTTCTTAAAGCCACTGGTGGCCATGGGGGGAAAAAGTATCCCTGCGAGGTCGAAGACTTGCCGGGCTGCCAGTTGGGAAAGAAGGCATGAAGACTGAGCAAGATGGCACCCTTGGGCGGGAAGGGGACCACATGTGTGTGGTGGCATCTCCCACAGATTTTCTTTGAAAGCTGGGCGGATGCTTCCACGAGGGCTCCGTCGGTGCAGACGTCACCCATATGTGAACTGACTTCCTGCTTGTTCCCGGAGAAAGTATTTGGTTAATATTGAATACAAGTCAATAAAATTATTTTAAAAAATATTTGATGCCTGTTGTCTAAAAACGAAAGGATGAAGCACCACATTTTGAGGCTTAAAATTTAGATGTGGTGGATTCCAGTTTAATATCTAAGGAGAAAGAGTTCCATAACATGGGAGGCGTCATATCCAAAAATAGCATTACGTACAGTTTCCAGCTGTATTTTTGATAGAATGTTACAACTAATAAATTAGCTTGAGATGAGCAGAGAAACCATTGTGGACAGTATGATATGAGGAGAGAAGGGAATGCACAGTGGGCTATCATCAATACTTTTTTTTTATTTTATTTTTTATTTATTCACATTTATATACCGCATCTTCCAAGAGTTCAGTTGCGGTTTACAGTTAACAATAATTAACAAATCAAGTTTGTTTTACATGGAACATTGCAATAATACAGAACTTATTTACAAGGAACATCATATAAAGTATAGAGCAAACAATGTGGTATAATACCGAACAGTGTGGAAACTATATACAAGTTATATATGAATATATATACATGGATTACATGGGAGAGGTCAGAAGATCATCATTGGAGAGTGCTATCTGTATAGGTTAAAGGTTTATTGCATAGAGCAACCGGATTGTCTATTTAACCTTTGTCTATTGTAGATATTGAGTTATTTATGTTATAATGTTTGGTGAACAGATAGGTTTTCAGTTTCTTGCGTAGTTCTGTGATCTCTGTTAGCTTTCGTAGCTCCTCTGGAAGGGAATTCCAGATAGTAGGGGCTATGTGCGAAAATGCTCTATTGTTTGTTGATTTGTGGGCTTTTGTGAAATCTTTCGGGATTTTTAATCTGCATAGTTGTCCTTTTCTGTGTGTAGGCTTAGCTGGTTCTTTGTGTATTAAGTTACATAACATGGGTGGGGCCAAAGCATATAAGGCTTTGAATGTTGTTATTATTGTTTTGTAGATTATTCTACTTTGAATTGGTAACCAATGAAGGGAGGCTAGTATTGGTGATATGTGTTGAAGGGAATTGATTTTCAATGTGATTCTAGCTGCAGCATTTTGTGCGAATTGCAATCGTTTTATACTTTGTTTTGTTAAGCCTATTAGGATTAGATTGGCAAAGTCAAAGTGTGGGGTTATTGTAGCTTGTATTATGTTGATAAAGTCCTGTGTGAAAACTAGTGGACGAAGTTGTTTAAGGGTTTTAAGTTTGAAATAGATTTTCTTTATGGTATTGCTGATGTGAGTTTCCATCGTAAGGTGTGTATCTAGTATGACACCTAGATATCTTATTTCCTTTTTTATTTTGATTTCTTGGTTTTGGAGTCTTATGTGTGATGGAGGGATATAGGTTCTGTTCTTGGTTACGATTAGAACTTCGGTTTTAGCGTGATTTATGTGGAGGTTTTGTGTTTTTAGCCAAGTTGTGACTTCATTATAGCAATCCGATAAGAGTTGAAGCGGTAGGTTGGGAATTGTGAATGGAATATAGAGCATAATATCATCTGCGTAGAGATGATATTTTACTCCAAAGCTTTTGAATATGTTGCAGACTGGTTTTATGTAAATATTGAAAAGTAGAGCTGACAACACTGAACCTTGAGGTAATCCAATTTCTTGCTTGTAGGTGGTGGAGTTTTGATTTCCAATTCTTACATTTTGTGTTCTATCAGTTAGATAGGATGAGAACCATTTGTGTACTGTAGAGTTTAATCCTATTTGTTTTAAGTTATTGAGCATTATTGTGTGGTGTACGCTATCGAACGCAGCTGATATGTCGATGAACAGTAGGATAAATGCCTGTTTAGGATTGTCAATCTCTCTTAGGAGTGCATCTATTAAAACTGTGAGGAGTGTTTCCACTCCATGGCAGGGCCGAAAGCCATATTGTTGCTCATCAAGAGGATAGGATGAGTCAAGAAAATCTTGTGTTTGTAATTGAACTACTTTTTCAATTATTTTGGCCAAAAAAGGTATGCTTGATATGGGTCTATATGACGTTGGGGATGTTTTGTCCAGTTTGCTGTTTTTGAGGATTGGCCGGATTTGTGCGTGTTTAAGAGATGGTGGGAGGTAGCCTTGGGTAAGTGAGAGGTTTACTATTGAGAGAATGTAGGGCAATAAGATTGGTAGTGTGTTTTTTATCCAAGTTACTGGACATGGATCTAGATAGGATGTTGTGGTGTTGAGGCCAGAGATGATGTTTTTTAGTGTCTCTTTAGTTATAGGATGGAACTCTAACCATTCGTTTGTATGTTGGTGTGACAAGAGGATAGTGTTTATAGGTATTGATGGCAATTTTGCTTTGTTTTGATAATGTTGGGCTAAAGTTTGGACTGAGATGTCTGTGATTTCGCTGTCAGAAGTTTGGGGGTTGGTTAGATTTCTGACAATGGAGAATAATTCTCTTGGTCTGTTGTATGATTTTGAGAGTATTTTGGCATAATATTCTTTTTTTGTGCTATCCAATGTATCTTTGTATTTAGTGAGTAGATTATTGTATATTTCTTTGTGTATCGTCAATTTGGATTTACGCCAGTTATGTTCTAGTTTTCTAAGGTTCCTTTTCATCTGATTTAGTGTAGTATTGAACCATGGTTTGGCATTGGTGTTAGAGTGGTTACTCTTTTTGTGTATTTGATTAGTTTTTGCGGCATTGTAGATGGTGTCATGCCAGTTTTTAACAATGTTATCTAAATTCGTCTCTGTTGTGACGAGGTGGGGGATTGTTAAGTCAATAAATTCATCATTGTTAAACTTTTTAAATCTTGTGGTTGTGACATTTCTGATGTTGTTGTTAGTATTTAAATCTAATCCTACTATAAATAGCGATCCCATGTTGCTCCTTTAACAATGGTGTGACATGGCTGTATCTTTGGGTATTATAAAGGATTTTAACTGCTGTGTTTTGTATTACTTGCAGACGCTTTAAATTTATTTAGATCTTTATTTATTTAGATCTTTTTTATATCGCACTCTTTAGAATCAGTGCGGTTTACAAACAGTTTGTACAATGCAGGCTGCAAAACATACAATGATTTTTACAGAGAACAGGCAAAAATACCAGCCCTTTCTGCGTGTTGAACCGCACCCCCAGATATTCGAGATTTTGCGTCGGTACCAAGTGACTTTTGGCTGCATTGACCACCCAGCCAAGACTCTGTAAAAACTTTACCACCTGGTCCGTAACCCGAACACTCTCATCCCTGGATTTCGCTCGAATTAACCAATCGTCTAGATACGGACGGACGAGAATTCCTTTCTTTCGTAATGCCACTGCTATTACCACCATTATTTTGGTGAAAGTCCGAGGCACCGTCGCCAGCCCGAACGGCAGAGCCCAAAACTGGTAGTGTCCCCAAGGAAGAGCGAAGCGCAGGAACTTGTGGTGAGCAGCTCTGATAGGAATGTGTAAGTAGGCTTCTGTCAGATCGAGGAAAGTCAAGAACTCGCCTTGGCACACCTCCACAATTACCTCCGTAATGTTTCCATCCTGAAATGGGGAACTCACAGGCAACAGTTTACCCCTTTGAGGTAAAAAGATAGGGCATAAGGAGCCGTCTTTCTTTGGCACCACGAAATAAATTGAGTATCGACCTGCACCATAGTCCTCTATGGGAACCGGCGCAATCGCCCCCAATTGCAGCAGCTGATCCAAGGTACGACGAACCCCTAGAGCTTTCCAGGGTCCTTTGCATGGGGACTTCATAAAAGAGTCCTGCACTGGTCGAGCAAACTCCAGCGCATAACCCTCGCAAATCACCTCCAAAACCCACTGGTCGGACGTTATCTGGGACCAGGCAGGAAGAAATTCCCGGAGTCGCCCGCCTACCGGTTGACTCCCTAGCAAGGCCCACCGCACTTCATTGTGGCTTTCGGGCTGCCGCTGTGGACGATGCTGCAAAACCTCTGCTTGCTCCACAAAACCCATGAAAGCCCTGGGCTCTGGAGACAACCCTGCCTCTCTGGAATCCACCCACATGTGAAGTCCAAATGTGCGACGAGGATTTCCCCTGCTTAGACTTATCCTCCAGCAGTCATCCGCCTTTAGACTCACCTAAATCCTTAACCAACTTGTCGAGGTCCTCTCCAAACAACAACTTCCCTCTGAACGGGAGCTTACTAAGGAGCGACTTAGAGGAACCATCAGCCGCCCAATTCTGCAACCACAAGGATCTACGGGCAGGCACCAAAGAGGACATACTATTAGCCAATGCCCTTATCAAATCATAATGTACATCTGCCAGATATGCCGACCCCGACTCCAGGCGATCGAGCTCCCTCAGACTCTCCTGCTCTAACTGAGGAGCCTGCCACAACCGTTGGGACCATCGGAGACATGCACGTGCCCACCCACACCCCACAAATGGAGGCCTGCATGGCTAAGGCGTCCGCCTCAAAGGACTGCTTCAACAAGCCATCAACCTTTCTGTCTTGCAGATCTTTCAGAGCAGCACTACCTTCCACCGGGATTGTGGTCTTTTTTGTTACTGCTGACACTGCGGCATCTATTTGCAGACTCCAAAATCGTTCTTTGACCTTATCTGCTAAGGGGTACAGCCTGTTCATAGTCCGAGCCCCCCCTTAGCCCCGCTTCGGGTAGATCCCACTCCTCCTGGATCATGGGGTCTACCACGCGATGGACCGGAAAGACTACTTGCGTCTGTCGAACGGCCTGAATAATAGGATCCTCTCCGGTGAACTCCTCTGCAGGTTGATCCACAGCCAGATGTCAGGTCTGTAGGGACTCTGTGATAAGAGCCGCAAATTCCTCCTTCCGGAAGACCCAAATAATTTTTGACTGATCCTCCGGTTCCGGGATCTCTCCCTCCTCCAACTCCTCCATACCGGTTTCGAGGTTGACCTCGGGCTCCTCTGCCTTTTGCCACTCAAAATCTGAGGGCGAAAGCTTCCGAGGTCTGGATCTCCTAGGGGCTCTTGGAGAACCGCTTCCCGCGCCAAGAGGTCTGAGCTGGCTCAATGGCGCAGAGAGCGGCAAGTGCTCCGGCACTTTCCCCTGTTGCCATAAACAGAACGCCTGATGCATTATTAAAACAAAATCTGGACAGAAATCTCCGAGCTGGGGCCCCGACCCCAAAGTCGGCAGCTCCCCAGGCCCCGGCTGCAGACTCCTGACCGGCTACTAACGGTGTGGCCACTATGAGCTCACCTTCGGCAGCTAACGAGGACCCTGGTAGCTCCGACCCTGCCTTACTTTCCATTTGCTGCTCCACACTGGTGGATACTGCCGCACAGCCCGGGCAGATTCCAGAATCAGCAATAGCTCCCCTTTGGGAACCGTAGACCACACACAAAGCCCGAGAAGCCATAAGGCAGACCCCAACCGGCTACCAGTTAGACCGTGGCCCAAGGGAAAAGAAGACTGAAGACTGCTTTCCCCCTTTTTCAAATTACTTTGTTTAGACCTTTTTTTTATTTTTTTAAACTATGAAGATAAAAATTAACGCTCATAGAAGCGCCAGCGGCCCCAACTACTAAACCACTGAGGTCCCCAGGCAATAAGAGCAAGGGAGACCCCCAGGAAAGGAAAAGCCATAGAAAAGAAATAAAATAAAGAACAAGCTTAATAAAATTGAAAATAAACTGTAGGGACAAGTGGAAAGCACACTGAAAGGCACGACCGCCGGCCCACTGCTATCCCGTGCGTCGCACATGCAACCAAGATGGCCGCCGCTGAAGAAAGTGTAAAATGGCACCAAAAGGAACTGGACGGGACAACCCGCACACTGCCGCATTCTGAATCCTCTTGCCGGCCCACTCCCCTCTACATACCTGCAGAAGACCTCTGTAAACGGTGCCATACTGCACGGCTCCAAGCCGCACGGCTCCGCTCAACTGAAAAGTGAGCGTATCGCCACCGGCCGAGCCTGTCTCTCGCTCCCCTGTCAGCCGCCCCAACAACCCACCAGCTGTTCTCAGGTCCACCTGCACAGGGGCATTAGCTGCCGCAGGGCTCTCCCCCGTCCGATCAAGGAGGAGAGACCCGTTCAACTGAGCTCCAAGATCTGTCCTTTTTTTTTTTTTGAAAGAGGAGAGGAAAGCCTGGACCGGCACAAGTAAGCAGGGTTTGCTTTTTTGTTTTTTTAAAGGTAAATACCCAATTAAAATTAAATTAATTAACCCCACTCAAAGAAAGAAGCTTAAAATTTTGAATTAAAAGGCACAGACACCTAAACTAAAGTTAGCCTAACAGCTCCTTATCTGTTCCTCCAGTTAGCCCAGCACCTAGGCTCACTACATCCTCCTGCTGCATCAAGACTGCACACACTGGGGCTGATGGGAAAGGCCAGCAGACTACATCCAGTGATGTCACGTTTTTTGACATGCCCACTCTCCAAGCTGCAGGAGGAGGTACACTACCCAGAGGTGTAGAACTGAACTGGAAGAACGATAAGGAATTAAAATTATTCTAGAACTGAGGCACTGATTGTTCATTGGACCATTGGCACCCAGTTTACGATACATTTTTATTAACAACCAAAAAAGAAAAACTGACAAAATACATATTGAGACCAGGGAAAGTGAGGAAGGGGGAATGAAATGGGGAGAAAAAGTGAAAGGAAAGAGGAAGGGAAAAAAAAGGGTGGAAGCAAAGAGGAGAGAAAAGGAAAAAATAAAAAAATAAAGGAATTTTAAATGAGTACAATAAATATTTATTCATTTAGTTATTTATTTAACTAGTTTTGTATACCACCTTATCCTTCAATCAAAGTGGTTAATAGCACAAACTGTAGGTATACATTTAACAGGAGGGGAGGGGTATGACAGATCATACATACAGACTATCTCCATTCGGTTCGCATTTGAGCATGCGGGTTGTCAATGGGCCATTTGTGGCAGAATTCTGGTGCTTGACAATTTTATGTTACTTGTCCATAGGAATCCGTGAACAGGAGGGTTTTGAGAGACTTGCGGAAGTCCTTGAGGTCATTTAGGGCTCTTAATTATTCAGGGAGGGTATTCCATAGGGCAAGGGCCGAGAATGAAAGAGCTCTTTTGGATGTTGCTTGCTTCATTTCATGATATCCTGCGGGTGTGCTGGGTCTGTTACTGTTGTTGATTCACCTAGATCTTCTACTTATGTCCTTGGTTATTATGACCTGGAGCATGTCTACTGAGCAGTGGTGGATGGCTTTGAACATGTTCAGGGTTGCTTTGAATCTTGCCTGTGCAATTATGAGCAGCCAGTGCAGCTGTTGGAGTATGGATGTGATCTGTTCAGACTTGGCAGTGCCAGTGATGATGATGCGCACTGCAGTCTTCACCAGTTGAAGTGGGTGGATAGTTTGCTTAGGTAGACTTGGTATGAGTTTCCATAGTCCAATATTGGGGTGATAACTGATTGGCATACGGTGCGGAAATGATCTTGCTGAGAAATGATTCAAGTCTCCTGTTGAGCTTTAATCGGTGGTAGGCTTTTGCGGCAGTTTTGCTTATGTGTGATTGTAGGTTTAGATTTTTGTCCATATAAAAAGATAACTTACTAAAATAAAAGTACTTTTGTGCAATAAAAAACAAAAACAATGCACAGTAAAATTAAAGTAAAAGTAAATGGAAAAATGAAACAAGCTGCTGTTTTACAGTTTCTCTCATTTTTTTTTAATTCTCATTCCATTTTTTTATTTTAGTTTTACTATAAAGCACAGTTACTTACCTGTAACAGGTGATCTCTGGGAACAGCAGGAATAAGTCTTCACATATGGGTACGTCGGTACCGACGGAGCCTGTGCGGGAACGCTCCCCAGCGTCCAATCAGAAAGCTTTTGGGAGCATCCCTCAGCGCCTGCGTGCTGCCTTCCTGCCTTTCCAACTGTCTCTCCTCAGTTAAGTTTTATAGCTGAGACAAAGAGAGAGAGCGAGGAAAGGAAAGATAGATAGAGAGATACAACTCCTAGGGGAGGTGGGTGGGTTGTGAAGACTTATTCCTGCTGTTCCCAGAGATCACCTGTTACAGGTAAGTAACTGTGCTATCTCCAGGAACAAGCAGGAATGAGTCTTCACATATGGGGACTCCCAAGCTAAGATGCCTGGAGCCCTAGCATGTTGGAGATTGAAG
Source organism: Ichthyophis bannanicus (assembly GCA_033557465.1). NCBI lineage: Eukaryota > Metazoa > Chordata > Amphibia > Gymnophiona > Ichthyophiidae > Ichthyophis > Ichthyophis bannanicus. The sequence continues at coordinate 123,880,335 of CM066036.1, read as the reverse complement.
CATGCTACACCTCATATGGCCAGGCATCCTGAGGATGGAGGGTAGGAGTTGAAAAAGAGAGGAGCTGTAGGAAACAGCTAACTGAAGAGAGGACTACAGGCAAGGAGTCCTTGTATGTATGATAATCATCATGAAATATATTGAAATGAACAATCACAATATGGACCTCACCTACTGGATTGCAGGACGTAGAGAGGCTGATGGAGTCTACTGGGGATCCAGTAGAGGAGTCTTCAAGGTGACCTCACTGGAGTGAAGGTGAAGGTCAAAATCTGGAAGTGACAGGTGACCCCAGGATTCAACTGGTGTAGTACAAAAATGGTAGGTCTTTAGTGGGAAGCTTTATGGAAAAAGCTGAAAATTCTTTTGGCTACAGAGTTATTCACAGTTAGGAGCAAAAGAGGAAGACTGACCAATTTGGACAAACTGGCCTAGTCCTTGAGGGAAGAAGGGGTATGGGAAAAACCCCGTATTCCCAAAGAAAGGACAGATGTCTGAGGAGTTGAAACCTCAGATCTACTGAAGATCCACCATGTCATTCCTTACTGGAGAGAAGTAGGAAGATATTGGAGTATGGAGCTTCAGGGATACCTGAACCTAGGGTTATGGTAGGAGCTGTCAGTACCACAGCAGTGGTTGTGTGCATAATACCCCAAACATACTGAGGAACAGTATGAACATGTGCAAAGCCCACTGTCTGGAACATATAGGAAGGAAAAACCTTTATGAGCATAGACAGTTAGAGAGATAAGTATGTAAATACATATCTACCTATGAGGAAGCATCTCAACAGATACACACACATATATATATATATATATATATATATATATATATGTGTGTGTGTGTGTGTGTGAAGATAGATATATATATATAAGGGTATATATATATATGTTTATAGTGAGATCTAGAGGGGCATAACATATGCACACGCAGCTGACAGACATATGTATCTATAGGGATGTATATAGATATATATACATATATGAACATATAGGTCTAAAATAAATGTCTGCAAGTAAGCAGACAGAGATATGCCTATAAGAACATTCACATGGAGATGTGAAGAGGAAAGATTCATCCAATAACAAGAAGGTGGAACCTACTTGAGAAGATATATAAAGAATCTATTCCACCTGGTTAAGATGGTGCAGGAATGCTATCCAATGAAATAACCAGGATGGTTGCGTGAAAAAACAGAGGATAATATCAGTTTATAAACAGCAAGTCCTGAGTCGGGTAGAACTCTAGCATGGTAAATGGACAGAAAAACGCATAGGATGAGATACCAGGTTGACCCACTTGAGGGACAAAAAGGGGTATCATGCGTTTTTTAGTGAAATATGTGCTGTCCATGAAGGATTAGGATACCATGAGGACAAGCTGCAAGGAAAAAAGAGCATATTCCCTGCAGGAATTGGACAACTCTTTAGACTGTCACGTAGGGAAGGCTTATGTCCTTTATTTTAAAAGGAGATAGAAGGGTGTAAAGAACCCTCACAGTCATGAGGAATGACTGAGGAAGCCTTTTTCAACCATATAGGATAGTCATTAGAGAAAAAACCCCATGCTCTCTAGCAAGGGCCCATAGTGGAAAGCTTCTCTGTAGGATTGCAGAGAGCATTATGCAGGATAATTGGGAAATAAAACTGGCTGTTGGAAAAAAACAGCTGCCACTTCAACTATGCTGCCAAATCCCAGGAATTGGAGATGGCAGAAAAGAAGATAGTGATAAGGATTATCCAAGACAGATGAAGCACTATCTTGGAAGCACTACTAAGGCCAGACAGAAAGTAGTGGAAGACAAGACTGGAACTTGTGGAAAAGTACCAGTAGTCCAATCACTGGAACTCCTGCATGGGCAGCTGCTGAATAGGACAGCAGAGAGAATCTTTCTGTGTAAAACAGAGAGAACAGACAGAACAAGAGGAGAACATCCTGTCTCTGTCTGATGAGCTGCCCAGACAAAAGAAGGGAGTTTACTCAAGAGAAAAAACTCCACACTGGAATGGAAAGAAAGATTAGAAAGGCTAAGAAAGCCTTCCAGTGGTATGGTACCACTCTTACAGGGGAAACCCTGGAGAAGAGGGTAGAGAAACAGGAGCTGAAGGGTGACCTACCATATGGTAAGTCTGTGGAAGGAAAAAATTCATGTCGGTACAGAAAAACTATCATGGGATAGTTGTTAAACCTCTCTTCTTGGCAGGAAGAGGAGGAAAAACCTGTGACCCATAGACATGAATATCCTGACAGCTCAGCATACCTAAGAGCAACAGGATGTCCTGAGAACAGGAATCCAAGTGTAGAGTTTTGAATGAAAAACAGTGAAAAACGTCTCTTGAAAAGAAGATAACTGTAGGTTATAAGAGATTATGCAGAACCCCATGGTTGCTGCGTTTATTCAGCCTGGCTAGAGTTTGTATTCTTCAGACCAGGACGAGGTTTCCCATGTTTGGGAACATCTGAATGATGGGCAGGAGAAGAGTAAAACCTCTTTCTCCTAGGGAAAGAAGGTTCGGAAGGGCATTTCCTACCTACTGGGGAAGGAGAAGGCTTAGGATCGCCTTCAGAAACAGGGAAGTCAGTGGAACACTGAGCAACCTGATGCAAAGACTCCTTATTGAAGAGATTTTCTCCAGTGCAAGGAGTATTACCCAGTCTTTGTTGTGCCCATCTGTTCAAGTCTGAAGCTTGGAGCCAGGCTCTACGTCGTGCCCCTATGGCTATAGCAGAAATTCTGCTAACAGACTCAAAAGAGTCTAGGGAAGCACGAGAAAGAAACCAAGAGATATTTTGGCTATGACTAAGAAGTAAGGAATAGTCTGCAGCCATGGGCTCTGACAGAAAAGGAGTCAAAAGAGATAATTTCTTTGTGACCTCCTGAAGGGATAGACTCATATAAAAAATATATGAGAGAATCCTTGTTGCCAGCATAGATGTTTGGAAGGTTTGACGTCCAAAGGCATCCAGTGTTCTAGATTCACGACCTGGCGGGTAAGAAGAATGCTTCTTCTTGCTTTTTACCTTCCTCATTGCCGATTCCACTACAATGGAATGATGGGGAAGTTGAGTCTTTTGAAACCCTGGAGAGGGGGGCACCTGATACAGAAGATCAGTTGCTCTAGAAGGTGAGGAAACCCTTAAAGGTGCTTCCCACATTCTTAGAAGAAGATCCTGCAAGGAATGATGTAAAGGAAGTATTATATTTTCCTTTTCAACAGAAGAAAGAGAGCCTTGTGTAGGATCATAGCCAGGGATAGGAATAGCAAGGGATGTTGCTGTATCCAGGAGAAAATTCTGAAAAGAAGGATCTCCAACGGGAACCGTCCCTGGACAGGCTAGACCTGCAGAACTAGCCTGGGCACCGGAGGATCTACTTGCTGCCCGGTGCAGAAAAGGATCCCTAAGGGATGGATGCTGGTACTGGAGGTCATGACTTGAAACAGTCAGTACTGCATCGTCCATGCCAGGTATCGATTCCAAACTAGGTATAGAAAGGAGCGACCCTGGTGAAAGAAGCATGGAAGGAGCTGGCCCCGATGTTACCGCAGGTACCGGCACTGACACCGATACCAGTAGCTGTGCCGGAATCAAAGGCGATACCAACATCGAAGCAGTCATCGGAGGCTGCTCAAGCGGTACCGAGGTAACCGAAGGCCTTTGGTAGTTACCCTCGGTACCGAGCATCCGGAACCGGTATCGGTTCTGAGACGCGTCAGTACCCAGTCTTCCAGACTAGAAATCGATTCCAGACTCGGCATCGAAGGAAGCGAGTCTATCGATGCATATCTAGAAGGTACCAGCGTCGGTGGTAGCATCGGCGGTGATGCTGATACTGGAAAGTCAGTCTGGGACGTATCGATCGGTCCCGAAGGTACCGAGAAAGCCAGATGACGATCCCTGGTGAGGAGTGGATCGCTCAACACCAGTGCCGATGCCGGGTATCGGTACCGCTCGAAGCGGATACCACCACCGAGCATGGCTCAGGCATGTTCTGTGAGGGGTGAGCCCCAGGAACAACCTGAAACCCCTGAAAGGCTTTGGAGACCGAAGACTCCCGCCGGGGTTTTAAAGCTAATGGACCCTTGAGGGCAAGGCCGGAGCCGTCATCATGCTGTGCATGAGACCTATCACTCAAGGATTGGCCAGTCTTAACAGACTGTTTGTGGGTTACCTGATCCTGTAGAGAAGAAAAAGTGGTCGGTGCCCTGACACTGGAAGGGAACCCGGTATCGAGGGAAACTCGAAATGGAAAATCTCTTCTCATAACATTGTAGCCTAATGGCTCCGGAGGAAAATGGTCAGGACCCAAACAGGTTAGACACCAGTTCTTGGAGTCTAAAAACAAAACTGTACTGCCACAGTTAAGGCACTGCTTAGGAAAAGAAGGTGGCAACTCCATAATGGAGAGGCCTGAAAGGCCCAAAAAGTTTAAACAGAAACTGAGGGAAAAAAATTCCCTGAATTTAATAAAAAGAAAGAAAAAAACACCGGCGGTACTGGTGGAGTCGGGGAGACAGCCACGACCACAATAAAACAAAGAATTAAAGAATTAAAAAGAAAAAAATTTTCTGCGGTGACAGGAGGACGTCCTGCCGGCTCCGCGGAAAAACGAAAACTGAGGAGAGACAGTTGGAAAGGCGGGAAGGCAGCACGCAGGCGCTGAGGGATGCTCCCAAAAGCTTTCTGATTGGACGCTGGGGAGCGTTCCAGCGCAGGCTCCGTCGGTACCGACGTACCCATATGTGAAGACTCATTCCTGCTTGTTCCTGGAGTTCAGGTGATCTCCGGCAACAGCAGTAATTTAGTCTTCACATATGGGTATCGTCGGTACCGACGGAGCCTGCGCGGGAACGCTCCAAAGCGTCCAATAGGAAAGCTTTTGGGAGCATCCCACAGCACCTGCGTGCTGCCTTCCCGCCTTTCCCAAATGTCCCTATCCAGTTGAGTTTAAAGTGAGACAAAAGAGAGAGGGAAAGAGAGAAAGAGAGAGATAGAGAGATACAACTCCTAGGGGAGGTGGGTGGGTTGTGAAAACAAAATTCCTGCTGTTCCCGGAGATCACCAGTTACAGGTGAGTAACTTTGCTATCTCCAGGAACAAGCAGGAATGTAGTCTTCACATATGGGGACTCCCTAGCTGCAGATGCCAGGGAGAAAGCCCCAAAAGTTATGTGCCCTAGTGAAAGGGCTCCACTTCCCCCCATGGATCTCTGGCATCCTATCAGGGATGGTGGGATAGGACTTGATTAAGTATGGAACAGGTGTTGAAGAACAGCCTGACCAAACAAGGCATCCCGGCGGGAGTCCTTGTTTAAGCAGTAATGGGTTGTGAAGGTATGACCCGAAGCCCAAGTAGCAGCTCGACAGATGTCGTCGATAGACACAGAGTGAAGATGAGCCATAGAGGCTGCCATGGCTCTAACATTGTGAGCTGTGACATGACCTTCAAGAGGAACGTTTTTGCTCTCATAGGCAAAAGACATACACTGTGCAATCCAGCTGGACAGTGTGCTTTTGGAGACTGGAAGTCCCAAATGACTAGGATCAAAAGCAACAAAGAGTTGAGAGGACTTTCTATGTTGCTGTGTCTTTTGCAAGTAAAAGGCCAAAGGCTCTTTTACAGTCCAAAGTATGGAGATTCCTTTCTGCATTTGAGGCGTGAGGCCTTGGAAAGAACACAGGAAGGTAAACCGCTTGGTTTAAATGAAAAGGTGACACCACCTTTGGCATAAAGTGTGGACGAGTCCTAAGGACTACCTTATCATGATGGAACCTTGTTGAAGGAGGATCAGCCACCAACGCTTGCAATTCACTGATGCGACATGCTGATGTGATTGCAATGAGAAAGATGACCTTCCAGGAGAGGAATTTCAAAGACGTAGTGGCTAATGGTTCAAAGGGCGGTTTCATGAGCTACCCAAGAACAAGATTTAGGTCCCATGCCACTGGTGGTGGCTTAATGGGAGGCTTAGTTAAAAGAAGGCCTCTCATAAATCTCACTATGAGAGGATGAGAGAAAATAGGTTGTCCATTTAGAGGCTTGAAAGAAGCTGCAATAGTACTCAAATGAACTCTCACTGAATTGGTCTTAAGCCCTGCATTTGATAAATGAAGGAGATACTCCAGTAATGATTCCAGAGGTATCGCAAGAGGGTTAAGACCCTTCTGCGAGCACCATATGGTAAACCTTTTCCACTTACGAGCGTCTTGTGGAAGGCTTCCTGGAAGCATAAAGGATATCCTTTACCTGCTGGGAAAGGTTAAGACCGTAAAGTTCTAGGCTTTCAGCAACCAGGCCCTGAGATGCAGACACTGGGGATTGGGATGCCACAGCATCCCATCCTTTTGAGAAAGGAGATCTGGAGGAGATCCTAACTCCAGAGGCGGAGCTTGAGAGAGATGTAGGAGCAGAGGGTACAATATTTCCCCTGGCCAATGTGGAGCTATGAGAATCATATGACCTCTGTCTCTCTGAAGCTTGAACACGGTTTTGGGAATTAGGAGAATGGGTGGAAAGGCATAAAGGAAGTCCTGACCCCAATGGAGGAGGAAAACATCCCTGGCCTGACAACCCTGAGCCGGAATTCTGGAACAGAACCGGGGAGGTTTGGCATTCAGTGGACTTGCAAAGAGGTCTATGTCGGGGGTTCCCCAAATTTGAAAAATTCTGGCCACCTGGTCAGCATGGAGAGACCATTCGTGTGGAAGCAGAACTCGACTGAGTCTGTCTGCCCAAGAGTTTTGAATGCCTGGAAGATACACCACAAGGAAATGAATCTGATGCGCTCTGGCGAGGGCCCATAGTCGCAAAGCTTCGTTGCAGAGCGACAGAGAGCCTGTTCCGCCCTGCTTGTTCACATAGAACATGGCTACTTGATTGTCCGTTTGAACTAGGACTGTCTTGTAGCTGAGCTGGGTGTGGAATACTCGAAGAGCAAGGAAGATTGCTCTGAGTTCCAAGAGATTGATGTGGAGATAGGCCTCTTGTGGAGTCCAGGTACCCTAGGTAGAGAGGCCTTGCAGGTGGGCTCCCCAACCCACCTGTGACGCATCTGTTGTTAGAGTGGTTTGGGGTGGGGGTTGCTGAAAAGGAGACCCCACCAAAAGGTTTTGGGGTGACTGCCACCATTGGAGGGACAAAATAAGGTGATCTGAGTTTGCTATTTTGTCTAACAGGCAACCTGTAGCCCGAGTTCACTGAGTGAATAAAGCCCACTGGGCTGCCCTCACATGGAGGCGAGCATAAGGAACATGTACGGTGGATGCCATGTGGCCTAGCAACTGTAACATTTCCAGAGTAGTGAGGTGAGGCTTTAACACTGCTTGGGAAGCTCACTGCACAATGCGAAGGCAGCGGGGCTGTGGAAGGAAGGCCCTTGTCTGTCTGGTATCCAGCAGAGCTCCTATAAACTCTAGGGACTGAGTGGGAGCAAGGTTGGATTTTGGGAAGTTTATGACAAGTCCCAAATACTGAAGGATGCGCACTGTGCGAGAGAGAGCAACCCTGGCCTCTGGCTCTGAAGGGGCTCGAATGAGCCAATCGTCTAAGTAAGGGAAGACGAATATTCCCAGGGTGCGGAGAAATGCTGCCACCACAGCCATGCATTTTGTGAACACCCCTGGTGCGGAGGCCAGGCCAAAAGGAAGAACCCTGTATTGGTAGTGCTTCCCTTGAAACAGAAAGCGAAGGAACATTCGGTGAGTTGGATGGATGGGAACATGAGTGTACGCATCCTTGAGATCTAGAGAACAAAGCCAATCCTGATTCTGAAGGTATGGCACCAGTGTAAATGCACCAGTGTAAATGAATTGTAAATAGCTTCCCCCTGTTATACCCAAGTTACTACCCTGTTCATTGTAAATACAATGTGGCTTGATGCATTGTAGTATGCTCTGTTTAATGTACACCGCACTGATCTGAATAGCGCGGTATAGAAGAAATGTTAAATAAATAAATGGCAGCAGAGTTCCTACAGAAATCATTTTGAACTTCTCTTTGAACGGGAATTTGTTCAATTCTCTGAGGTCTAAAATGGGTCTGTGTCCTCCTGTTTTCTTTGGAATAAGGAAATAGGGGGAGTAAAACCCTGTACCCCGTTGGTGAATGGGTACCTCTTCTATTGCCCCTTGGGCAAGGAGCACAGTGACCTCTTGACCTAACCGGTCATTGAGAGAGGTCTGAGAATTTAACTGTCTTGCGATTGTAGGAGGGGGCATGCTGAGGAAATGAAGCTTGTACCCCTCTCTTACAATAGACAGAGTCCAATTTTCTGCTGTTATCGGACCCCATCTGGGGCAAAATGACAACCTTCCTGGGATGGTGGAGGGTTCTGTGCCATTCAGGGCCAGGAAGGCAAAGTTCTCTAGATAGGAGTCAAAGCCTCTGTGGAGGCTGAGTCTGCTGAGCCAGTTGAGGCTTAGCTGCTTTTGTCTTTCTTTGCCTAGGTTGTTGCTGCTGTCCCTTTTGGGCAGACTGACCTAAACGATGTCCCTGCTGGGTATAGGAGGGATTAAACTTTTTCTTCTTGCTGAAGAATGGTTTCTTAGAGGATCTTTTCCTCGCAGGATCAGCTGTAGATTTAGACAATCTATCCAAAGTGATTTTGTCAGCATCTATCTCATTAGCTTTTTCCTGCCAATTCTTGCCAAAGAGGTTCTCTCCTGTGCAAGGTATATTTCCCAATTTGTCCTGTACCCAGATTTCCAAGTTGAATGCCTGGAGCCAGGCAATCCTGCGTGCAACTATGGCAATAGCAGAGGTTCTGCTTATGCATTCAAAGCAGTCAAAGGCTGCATGATTCACAAACTTGGAAACATCCTGAGCATGTTTGACAAGGGTGAGATAATCTTGCCTTTTATCATCAGGAAGGAGAGGGCTCATAAGCTCTAAATCTCCTGTGACCTCTTTAAGGAACATTCCCATATACAAGATATAGGAACTGATCCTAGAAGACAGCATGGAAGCCTGGAAGGATCGATGTCTAAAGGCATCAAGAGTCCTACACTCACGTCCTGGAGGATTAGATGCATGCCTTTTTGCACTCTTTATCCGTCTCAAGGCTGTTTCCACCACCATGGAATGGTGTGGTAATTGAGTCTTCTGAAACCCAGGACAAGGAGAAACTCGATACATGGTGTTGAGTCTTCGAGAGTGAGGAGATGTGGTTAGAGGTGTTTCCCACATCCTTAACATAAGATCATGCAAAATCTCATGAATAGGTAAGGTAGCTGCCTCCTTGGGAGCTTTAGGGTATTGTAAAATTTCTAATTCCTTTGCCCTAGGGCTCTTTTTCAGGAGCCACTGTGATGGAAAAACCTCGGGCCACATCTCGGATAAAATCCTGAAAGGACATATCCTCTGGTGGAGACATCCTACGCTGAGGAGAAGAGGAAACCTCAGGAAGAAGTACTCCAGTACCGGTGTAGCATCGAGGGAAGGCAGACGCAACCACAAAAACGAAGAATAAGAAGGGAATTTTTTCTGCAGTGACAGGATGTGCGACCTGTCGGCTCCACGGAAAACGAAGAACTGGAGAGGGACAGTTGGGAAAGGCGGGAAGGCAGCAGACAGGCGCTGTGGGATACTCCCAAAAGCTTTCCTATTGGACGCTGGGGAGCGTTCCCGCACAGGCTCCGTCGGTACCGACGATACCCATATGTGAAGAATACATTCCTGCTTGTTCCTGGAGATACAGTGGTGTGCAAAAGTCTGGAATCACTTTTAAATTTGATGTTTTTTCAACTTCATGACCTTATATCTTAATTTCTTTTTCCTCCCAGTGGCTTTTTCTGTGTATCTCATGATAAGTGATAGATTTGGCTATTAGGGCCAACTTTTAGTATTGGTTTGGCCCTTATTTTCTGAGTTTGTTCCCCATAGCTGTCCTGTTGATAGATTTTCTGTGAAAATCGTGTAATGTACATCATTGACCAACAATATATTATTGTAAGTATGCTTTAAAATATTATGGACGCACACCAGGTTTCCTTCAAATTAATGTATGTGGCCTTGAAAAAGGCCGTTTTTGTGTGTCAGTGATGGCTCAGTATTTGATGGGCCACCCTTTGTTCTTGATCACCTGACTGCAACTTGTCGGCATTGAATGAACCAGTCTGACAAGGTGATCGTTGGTGACAACGCGGTTCCAAGCTGCAATGAGTGACTCAATCAGCTCACGCTTTGATGTTGGATGCCTCTTGGATATTTCCAAGGCCACCTTGTGCCACAGGTTCTCGATTGGATTCAGATCTGGAGACTGGGCAGGCCAGTCCATTAACTTGATGTTCCGCTGCTTCCAGCTGATCACCTGTCTGGAGCGATGGCAGGGTGCATTGTCATCTTGGAACAGGAATTGGCCAGGAAACAGCTGGTTTGCTGATGGCACCATGCACTTTTGCAGTATGGTGATGTACTTGGCCCCGTTGACCATTCCATCGACGATGTGAAGACATCCAGCGCCACTGGCAGCAATGCAGCCCCAGATCATGACCTTCAAAGGATGCTTCACAGTGAGGCTGAGACACTCAGGCTTGAATTCCTCCCCAGGAAATCTCATCACATAGGTGTGGGCCTGGTTACCAAACAGGCAGAAGGTGCCTTCATTGCTGAATAGCACCTTTTCCCACATCTCAGTTGACCAGGTTGAGTGCTTTCTCGCCCACACAATCCGGTTGCGCCTTTGTATGTCAGTCATCAGTGGCTTATTCTGTGCTTTGCAGTCCCGGAGACCAAACTGCAGGCACCGGCGACAAACTGTTGATGATCTGACACTGACCTCACTCTTTTCTGACCACTCTTGAAGTAGCTGAGGAGAGGTCAACTTGCGATTAGTCAGTGAAATGCGTCGTAGTGCGCGGTCCTAGCGTGATGTTGATGCATGTGGGCGACCTAAACGAGGCTTGTCCACCACTGAACCCGTTTCTTTCTTCTTCTGTACAATCTTAACAGCGCTCTGACTGCAGCCAACTTTCCTGGCTATCTGACGGCTTGAAAATCCTTCCTCGTTCATAAAGGACACACAAACACACTCCTCTAACGTCAGGGTCCGAGTCATCTTCATGGTCGATCCAGAAAGCTTATGAAATTCAAAAGTTCCACGCGTTTTTATAGCTGCACTGTTAGCTAGATATCTGCATTGTGATTGGTTAGTGAAATCAGCCTCCTGATTGGTCAGAAATAACGTGTGCATATTGGATAATCTCAATCCAGTTTTGACGCAGGATCCACAAAAATCGCAGTAGCTATCTCCCAATGTCTGTAAAGTATTTAAATTGGAAGCAAGGAATGCAAAAAAGTCAAGTCTAATAGCCAAATGTATCCCTTTTAACGTGGTAGAAAGATGAACCTGCTGGGCTAACGCAAAATTTAAAAAAAAACGTTAGAAAGTATGAAAAACGGAAAACTCACAAGCGATTCCAGACTTTTGCACACCACTGTACAATTTATCTATCTATTGCAGAAAAAAACGTCACAATTATAAAAAGAGTATTTAAGTCTCTCGTTTTCTTCCCTGTATTTCTTCCTCTTCCTTTCCCACCTTTACCTTTCCTCCCCCTTCCCCACCCCCACCCTTGTCTCAATATATATTACTTCAATTTTTCTCTTTTGACAGTTTATGAAAATGAAAAGGTATAACTGTGTTCTTCTTTTTTTATAAACTTTTTTGTCTTGCAAAAATATGTTTTTAATGGATATGTTTTGTCTAAGAATATACCGAGGATAGTTTAACAAATGTTCCTTTGTGTATCATAACTTAACATTATCTTGTAGCATAACTTAACCGGTGAATTAAGCATTATTTCATTGCCAGCTTTATCTCAGTTCTTGCATTAAATTTTACTTTGTATCTATATTGCACTGACAGTCTTATCTTCCAGCAAAGATGAACCCCCATAAAATTGTAAGCTTAACACTCTGCACATTATTCCTATGCTGCCTAACCCTTAAGCTAAATGCCCAACTTTCTACCCTTGAACATAACCAACCCATCCCAATAATACATTACCATTACAGAGAAAGTGTAGTTACTCACCTGTAACAGGAACAGCAGGAATCAGTCCTCACATATGGGTGATGTCGGTGCCCATGGAGCCCTTGCGGAGCATTTCCCCAGCTTTCACAGAAAGCATTTGGGAATGCCACTACGCATGTGTGGTCACCTTCACGCCCAAGGGTGCCATCTTGCTCAGTCAGATGAGATAGCAAAAAGACAGAAAAAATTAAAGATGGTAAAGGAGCATCTCCAAAGGGGAGGAGGGAGAGTTGTGAGGACTGATTCCTGCTGTCCCTGGAGAACACCTTTTACAGGTGAGTAACTACGCTTTCTCCAGGAACAAGCAGGAAGTCAGTCCTCACCTATGCGACTCCCTAGCTCCAGGCTGCCAAGAAACGAACCATGACAGTACCACCAGCGACCCATCAGGTAACCGTGGGTTGCAGACGATGTCCCCACTGAGAGAATCTGCAAGACCCTAGCATCCAGCGATACTATCACTCCAGTAGCCCGAACACAGAAGAGTCGGAGGGCAGGAGTTGCCTACACCCTGAAAATATTATGTATTACCTGCCCGAAGGCACTGTCCATGCATGACTCACTCTCCAGGAAGTAATGAGCTACACACGTATGAATAGAAGACCATATGGCGGGCCTGTAGATTTCCGGCATTGGTACCGAGCGTAGGTTGGCCACCGCCGCAGCAATAGCCTGCACGCGAGGTGCAGTGATCCGGTGCTCAAGGGAGAGGCCCACTCACTCACAGGCGAAGGCAATGCAGTCCGCCACCCTCGGGGACAGAGTCCACTTCATTACTGGGAGCCCCAGTCTACTGGGATCATATGATACGAAGAGCTAAGGAGCTTTGCGACAGGCCTAGGTCCTCTGCAGGTAGAAGGACAGGGCCTGCTTGCAAGTCTAGCGTATGCAAGATGAGTTCCTCCTTGCCGGCATGGGGCCGTGGGAAGAAGGTGGAGAGGACCACCTCCTGGTTTAGGTGGAAGGGCGATACCCCCTTGGGGAGGAATTTGGTATACGTGCAGGGCACTACCCTGTTCTTAAAGAACCTTGTATATGGCGATCTGCCACCAAGGCCTGGAGTTCGCTCACTCTCTGAGTGGACGTGATGGCCACCAGAAAAAACAATTTCCAGGAGAAATGTCTCAAATGGCAGGTTGCTAGAGGCTCAAACGGCAGCTTGGAAAGTTGGGAAAGCACCACATTAGGGTCCCATTCCACCTCCGGAGGGCAGAGAGGGGGCTTTGATAGTAGGAGGCCCCGGAGGAAACTGGAGACCAGGGGCTGGTTTGAGAGGTATTTTCCCTCTACAGGGTGATGGTGAGCGGCATAGCGCTCAGGTGTACCCTCACTAAATTAGACTTTAGGCCGGCATGCGAGAGGTGCAAGTATTGTAGCACTAGTTGCATGTGGCAGGAGAAAGGGGTCTCCCTTCTCTCTGCACACCAGACTAAGAATCTCCTCTATTTGAAGGCGTACGCCTGTCTAGTGGAAGGTTTTCGGGAGGCCAACAAGATCTCATCGACTTCTCCTGGAAGACTGAAAGGAGCTAAGGCTATCAGTTCAGCAGCCACACCGACAATGTTAGCGACCCTGGGGTGGGGTGCAGGAGGGAGCCCTCCTCCTGGGACAAAAGGTCTGGACCCCGACCCAGCAGGACCGGGAATGTCACTGACAGGGAGAGCAGCAGAGGGAACAAGGGTTGCCGGGCCCATCGGGGGGTGATCAGGATCACTGATACCCGCTCACTCTGAATTTTGAAGACAGTCTTGGCCACCAGAGGAGTTGACAGGAAAGCATAGAGGAGGCCCCTCTAACCACAGGATCAGGAAGGCATCCGCTCCTACTCTCTCTGGGTGCGGCTGGCGTGAGCAGAAGCAGGGCAGCTGTGTACTGTCTGGGGAGGCGAATAAGAAAATAAGAACATAACATAAGATATGCCATACTGGGTCAGACCAAGGTCCATCAACCCAGTATTCTGTTTCCAACAGTGGCCAATCTAGGTCATATGTACCTAGCAGTTTCCCCAAGAGACACAAGTTCCACAATGCTTGTACTGGGTCAAGCATTGATATCTTCGGTCACTTCTTAATAATGGTTTATGGACCTTTCCTCCAGGAACTTGTCCAAACCTTTTTTAAACCCAGCTACACTAACAGCCTTTACTACATCCTCCGGTAACAAATTCCAGAGTTTGATTACACGTTGAGTGAAAAAATATTTTCTTTTATTAGTCTTAAATAGTTTACCCTGTAGCTTCATTGCATGTCCCCTAGTCTTTCTATATTCTGATAAGGTGAACAATCGATCTACATTTACCCGTTCCACTCCGTTCATTAATTTATAGACTTCTATCATATCTCCCCTCAGCCGTCTCTTTTCCAGGTTAAAGAGCCCTAACCTTTTTAGCCTTTCTTCATAGGAGTATCCTTCCATCCCCTTTACCATTTTGGTGGCTCTTCTCTGTACCTTTTCTAAAATCGCTATATCCTTTTTAAGATACGGCGACCAGAATTGCACACAAAATTCAAGGTGCGGTCTCACCATGGAACGATATAGAGGCATTATAATATCTTTTGTTTTATTTTCCATTCCTTTCCTTATCATACCTAACTTTCTATTTGCTCTCTTGGCCGCCGCTACACACTGGGCCGAGGGTTTTAACATGGTATCCACAATGACGCCTAAATCTTTTTCCTGGGTGGTGGTTCCTAATGTGGAACCTTGCATCGTGTAACCATAGTTTGGGTTGTTCTTCCCTAGGTGCATAACCTTGCACTTGTCCACATTAAATTTCTCTGCCTTTTTGATGCCCAGTCTTCCAATTTATCAAGATTCTCTTGCAATTTTTCACAATCCTCTTGGGTTTTAACAACTTTAAATAGTTTTGTGTCATCTGCAAATTTGATAACCTCACTCGTTATTCCACTTTCCAGGTCATTTATGAATATGTCAAAAAGCAGCGGACCCAGCACAGATCCCTGGGGTACACCACTATTCACCTTTCTCCATTGGGAAAATTGGCCATTTAGCCCTACCCTCTGCTTTCTATCTTTTAACCAGTTCCCGATCCACAATAGTACACTGCCTCCTATCCCATGACTCTTTAGTTTTGCCAAAAGTCTCTGCTGAGGGACCTTGTCAAAGGCTTTCTGAAAGTCCAGATACACAATATCAACCGACTCACCTTTGTCCACCTGTTTATTCACTCCTTCAAAAAAACATAACAGATTAGTAAGACAAGATCTTCCTTGTCTAAAGCCATGTTGGCTGTCTCCCATTAGGTGTGACTATCTACATGCTGAGTAATTTTATTCTTTATGATGGTTTCTACCATTTTTCCCGGTACTGACGTTAGGCTCACCGGTCTGTAGTTTCCCGGATCACCCCTGGAACCCTTTTTAAAAATTGGTGTTACATTGGCGATCCTCCAATCTTCAGGTATTAGAGATGATTTTAATGATAGTTCACAGATTACTGATAGCAGGTCTGCAATCTCATATTTCAGTTCTTTCAACACCCTTGGATGTATACCATCCGGCCCAGGTGATTTGCTACTCTTCAGTTTATCTAATAGTTGTAAGACATCTTCCCGATGTATCGATATTTCCTTCAATTCTTCCGCACCTTTAAATACCACTTCAGTCATGGGTAACATCCCTACATCTTCCTCAGTAAAGACCGAAGCAAAGAATTCATTCAGTCTCTCCGCTATCGCCTTGTCGCCTCTTAGTGCTCCTTTAACCCCTTTATCATCTATTGGACCAACTGACTCTCTCACAGGTTTTTTGCTACGAATGTACTTGAAAAGGTCTTTATTTCGCGTTTTTGCTTCCGCAGCAAGCTTCTTCTCAAATTCTCTCTTTGCCTGCCTTATCAATGCCTTGCATTTGACTTGCCAGTGCTTGTGCTGTTTCCAGGTTTCGTCGTTTGGCTCTTTTTTCCATTTCCTGAAAGATGCTTTTTTGGCAACAACAGCCTCTCTGACCTCACCTTTAAATCATGCTGGCAGTTTTTTGGACTTCCTTCCACTTTTCTTAAAGCGTGGAATACAGCTGGTCTGGGCTTCCAAGATAGTATTTTTCAACAACACCCAAGCTTGATGTACGTCTTTAACCTTCGCAACTGCTCCTTTTAGTTTTTTCTTAACTGTTTTCCTCATTTTATCATAGTCTCCCTTTTGAAAGTTAAGAGGTAGTACTGTGAATTTCCTTACTATCCCTCCTCCACTAATTAAATCAAAGGCGATCATGCTATGATCACTATTGCCAAGTGGCCCCAACACCCTTATCTCTTGCACTAGATCTGGTGTTCCACTAAGGACTAGGTCTAATATGGCTTCCCCTCTGGTCGGTTCATGAACCAGCTGCTCCAAGAAGCAGTCATTTATTTTATCTAGGAACTTTATCTCCCTAGCATGTCCTGACGTGACACTGACCCAGTCGATACCGGGGTAATTGAAATCACCCATTATTATTACTGCGCTGTAACTTTTGTTAGCTTCCTTGATTTCTTTGAGCATTTCATCATCCATTTGGTCATTCTGGCCAGGTGCTCGATAGTACACCCCACTGCCATCGCCTTCCCCTTTTATATGGAATTTCAATCCATATAGATTCTACAGCAGATTTTATTTCCTGCAAAACTTTAATTCTTTCTGAGTCAATGCCCTCTCTAACATAGAGCGCAACCCCTCCACCAATTTGATCAGCTCTATCATTACGATATAGTTTGTACCCAGGTATCACAGTGTCCCACTGGTTGTCCTCCTTCCACCATGTCTCTGATATTCCAATCATATCTAACCTTTCATTTAGTGCTATATATTCTAACTCTCCCATCTTATTCTTTAGACTTCTAGCATTTGCATACAAGCATTTTAGAGAATGTATTTTATTCATGTTAATTTGGCTCTGTCTGCTCCATACATGAGGGCATTTGGGCTACTTTACTC
The DNA here is from genome assembly GCA_033557465.1 of Ichthyophis bannanicus. Lineage (NCBI taxonomy): Eukaryota > Metazoa > Chordata > Amphibia > Gymnophiona > Ichthyophiidae > Ichthyophis > Ichthyophis bannanicus. Next base: position 123,863,368 of record CM066036.1, on the reverse strand, counting down.
TTTTGTGGAACCTCTCTGCTTTTGGTAGTATCCTTCAAGGATACATTCTTCCGAACCATCCGCTCTTGGGCGACTGTCGGCTTTCCCCTAATATCTAGTTTAAAAGCTGCTCTATCTCCTTTTTAAAGGTTAATGCCAGCAGCCTGGTTCCATCCCGGTTAAGGTGAAGCCCATCCCTTCGGAAGAGCCCCTCCTTTCCCCAGAATGTTCCCCAGTTCCTAACAAATCCAAAACCCTCATCTCTGCACCATTGTCTCATCCACGCATTGAGACTCCGGAGCTCTGCCTGCCTTTTGGGTCCTGCGCGTGGAACAGGAAGCATTTCGGAGAATGCTACCCTGGAAGTTCTAGATTTCAACTTCCTACCTAAAAGCCTAAATTTTGCCTCCAGAACCTCCCTACCACATTTTCCTATGTCATTGGTACCGACATGTACCAAGACAGCAGACTCCTCCCCAGCACTATCTAAGACCTTATCTAGGTGGCACGTGAGGTCTGCTACCTTCGCACCAGGCAGGCATGTTACCAGGCGATCCTCACGTCCACCAGCCACCCAGCTATCTACATGCCTAATGATCGAATCACCAACTATAATGGCTGTCCTAACCCTTCCCTCATGGGCACATGGCCCTGGAGAAACGTCCTCGGTGCGAGAGGGTTTTACATCACCTGGAGGACAGGTCCTAGTTACAGGATTACTTCCTGCCACACCAGGGTGATGCTCTCCTGTCACGTGACCTCTCTCCTCCATGGCAACAGGGGTGCTGCCAGACTGGAAGTGGGACTTCAGGACTATATCCCTGTAGGTCTCGTCTATGTACCTCTCTGTCTGTCTTATGTTTTCCAAGTCTGCTACTTTAGCCTCTAGAGAACGGACTTGTTCCCTGAGAGCAAAGAGCTCCTTGCACCTAGTGCACACGTAAGACCTCTCACCAACTGGGAGAAAATCATACATGTGACACTCAATGCAAAAGACTGGAAAGCTCCCATCCCGCTGCTGGACTGCTGTATGCATCTTAGTTTTAAGTTTGTGTCTAGATCTTTAAGTTCTTACTTACTAGGGGTTGCGATGGGTATTTATACCAATAAAACTCTACCTAATACGTTTAATATACCTTGTTCACCTGAAGCTTAATTAATCTCAGGTCCTTAGTGTATGACTGATTTGGGTAATGAGCTTCACCTGAAAGCACCTACTTTCTTTTAAGATGTGTAAGTACCTATAAAGCTACGATTATCCCAGGGGAGGGAGGGAAATAACACTTATTAAAAGAGGGCTGCTACACAGTACCCTGTCTTGTGCTGCTGAGGTAAGCTAAATTCTGATTTGATTTAAATTATAGCTCTTAGCTGCTGCTAGGCTCTAACTTCTTATGAAATTTAAACTACAAGCTCTCTGCTGGGTACTAAATTTAACCAGAAAGCTCTCTTCTGTGTGTTAAATTTAAACTAAAAGTACTTTGCTGTTACTTGGCCCTGAGTGACTATTAAATTTAAACTACAAGCTCTCTGCTGGGTATGAAATGTAACCAGAAAGTTCTCCTCTGTTTTAAATTCAAACTTTAATTGCTGCTACTAGGCCCTAACTGATCCAACAAAAAACAGTGGGTTCACAGATTAAGTAGCTTTAATACAAAGAATTCTTTTTAGAAAATTACCAGAAGTATATACATACAGTTGCAGATTTCTCTCCAGAAGTAACAGTCCCCCTTTCTAGTCCTACAAGACTGTTACAAGAATAGGTCCATCTTGGGCCTGCCTCAGAGGCGGAAGAGTCGCTGTGCCACCTTGGGGTGCAAACGCCATTCATGTGGATGGAGGACTCTGCTGAGCTTGTCCACCAAGCAGTTGTTCTGGGCTGGAAGGTATACTGCATGTAGTAGCATTCTGTGGCGTACCGCAAAGGCGAGGAGAGCCACCGCTTCCTGGCAGAGAACCTGTGCCCCCTTGCTTGTTCACATAGAACATGATAACCTGGTTGTCCATCTGGATCAGCACAGGACGGTTGCACAGGAGGTGACTGAATGCTCTCAGGTCTAGTAAAATGAGGAGGTTGATCTGCAGAAGTGACTCCTCTTGCGACCAGCTGCCTTGAGTGCAGAGGCCTCCATGGTTAGGACCATCTGCAGTGTAGGTGCCTGGAATGGCATCCCCTCCCGGAGCTGGCATAAGGACTGCCACCAGATGAGGGAGTCCGTCAGTTGGCGAGTGACTCTGACACCGTCGCATAACCTGCCCGTGGCTTGGGTCCACTGGGAGCGGAGGCACCACTGGGTCGCCCACTTGTGCACGTGGGCTAGGGGCATGATGTGAACCGCTGAGGTCATGTGACCCAGCAACCGTAGGAGACAAGCCAGTACTGACTGGCGAGTCTGTACCTCTCTCGCTAGCTGCATGAGACGAAGTGCCCTCTCCTTTGGAAGGGAGGCCTTGACCTGCATCGTGTCCAGCTGGGCGCCTATAAACTCTAAGGTTTTGGGCTGGAGAGAGGTGGGATTTGGGGTAGTTAATAACTAACCCCAGGTGCTGCAGGAGGCAGATTGTTCACCCTGCAGCATGGCTTGGCCTCAAGGGCCGTGTTTCCTCCGATGAGCCAGTTGTCCAGAAAGGGAAAGACGAAGGCCCCTTGAAGGCACACGTACGTGGCTACTACCACCAGGCACTTTGTAAAGACTCTGGGCGAGGAGGCCAAGCCGAATGGGAGTACCCTGTACTGGTAGTGCTCTCCTCCCACCACGAATCTTAGGTACTGTCTGTGGGAAGGGTGGATAAGGATATGAGTGTATGCATACTTTAGGTTTAAGGAGCACAGCCAATCTCCCTGGTTGAGGTAGGGCAACAGAGTTCCAAGGGAGAGCATCTTGAACTTCTCCCTCACCAGAAACTTGTTCAAGTTTTGCAGGTCTAGAGGCCTCCAGTTCTTTTGGGGACAAGGAAATACCTTGAGTAGAAACCTTTTCCCCACGATTGTCTGGGTACAGGTTCTACCACCTTGCCCCTGAGCAAACCCTCTAGCTCAGACAGGAGCAAGGTCTGGTGAAGGAGAGGCTGCACCGGCTCTCCTGGGAAGAACCCTGGGGGTGTTTGTTGGAACCGAGGAGATAGCCCTCCTTTACCACTTGTAGGACCCACTGGGCTGTGGTGTCCCTGGCCCACTTGTGGGCAAAAAGCGCCAGGTGGCCCCCTGTGGGCTGGGGAGGGTCTCCCAGGGGAGAGGATGCCCTGCCCGGAGAGAAAAGCTCCCCCAGACTGGGTGGGAGCCGGTGCCTGGGGCTTCTGGGCCTTTGGCTTCCTCGGCCTATGGCTCTGCTTCTTGTGCTGAGGGCCCTATTGCTGTTGCCCTGAGAAGGGCTGGTAGTGGTCCTGGTAGAAAGTCCCCTTCTTCCTCGGGAAGGATGGTCTCTTTCCCGATGGCTTCTTCCAAGGAAGGGTCGATGTTTTCCTCAAAAGCCTTTGCCTTGTTACGACTTCAGCCTCTATCTTGGCTTTGTCAGCCATGGGCTTGCCAAACAAGTTTTCCCCGGTGCAGGGGACATCCAGCAATTTTTCTTACACACACTGCTTGAGGTCGGAGGTTTGCAACCAGGTCTGGCGCCAGGCCCCGATGCTCATTGCTGCTGCAGATTCAAAGCCATCATAGAAGGAGCATGAGAGGAACTTTTAGTCGTCCCAGATCCCGGCAGTCAGGGCTTTGAACCTCTGAAGGGGTTCCCTGGCGAGGCCTGCAGAAAAACCTTGCCAGCTCTTGGATAAGGCCTTTGAGGTACATACCTATGTACAACTCATAGGCTTGCATCCGGCAGCCCAGCATGGATCCCTGGAAGCACCTGTGCCCGAGGGTGTCGAGGGCTCTGGCTTCCCTTCTCAGGGGCATAGAAGAGTAGTTCTTATAGCTCTTGAGCTTTTGCATCAAGGATTCCACGACCATGGAGTTATGCAGGAGTTGGGACTTTTGGAAACCCGGGCCCTTCTTGATGCAGTAAATGACATTGAGGCACCGTATGACTACCGGAACAGAGGCCGGGGTCTCCCACATCCGCAGGAGCAGGCGCTTGAGGATGGGCTGCACCAGCACCAGGAGTCTCTCCTCTGGCGGGGTCTCCAGTTCTTCGGTGTGCAGGTCCTCCCTCTGACTTGGTCAGGACCGAGAGGACATGGGCCATGTCCCGTACGAAGTCGTGGAAAGCCACGTCCTCGGATGGGGAGCGGCGCTGGGATTCCAGAGGAGACAGCTCCGAGGGGACATCTCTGTGTCGAGAGGTCTCGGGGGAGGCCTCAACGTCTGTCTCCCAGTCGGAGCCCGAGGGTGTTGAGGATTCCGAGGCTCAGTGCTCTCGAGCTTCGAGGCTGGCCCTGAGGAACTGGGGTCCCCCGATGGGTCTCGGGTCGGACTCCTGGAAACTGGCTGGGGAGGACTGGACATTTGAAGATCGAAGAGCTGAGGACGGCGCCGGCTTGAGGCAGGAAGATGAACCGGTATGCAAACTGAGAAAAAAAACACTTGAGGATAATTTTTAAAGGATTTTTCCGGGGGAAACTAGACATATATATGTTGGGCTCTGTGGAAAAAAATAAAGACTGAGCAAGATGGCACCCTTGGGTGGGAAGGGGACCATGCATGCGTGATGGCATTCCCAAAGGCTTTCTGTGAAAGCTGGGGGAATGCTCCACGCAGGTTCTGTCGGCGCTGACATCACCCATATGTGAGGACTAACTTTCTGCTTGTTCCTGGAGAATACAAGATAATACCACAGAGTAAACAGTCATTCAGATCCCATAACACTAACAGTTGAAGGCTCATCTATATTACCCCTATAGGGACTACCAAACCTAATAATCAGGAAGATAATCTTAAACAGTCAGTACTTAAATACTCACTCATAAATGCTAGATCAATAAAGAATAAAATTCCAATCATACTGGACCATATGCAGGACTCTAACCCTGATTTAACCTTTATAACAGAAACCTAGCTCTCTGACGTAGACACTGTACCTTTGAACCAATTAAGGGATGCCAACTATGATGTATATCACAGCCCCCGAACAGCCTAATTACTCACCTGTAACAGGTGTTCTCCAGGGACAGCAGGAATCAGTCATCACTTATAGGTGACGTTGGCACAGACGGAGCCTGCGCGGAGCAATTCCCCAGCTTTCAAAGAAAGCCTTTGGGATTGCTGCCATGCATGCGTAGTCATTTCCTCGCCCAAGGGTGTCATCTTGCTCAGTCAGGTCCCATAGCTAGAACCCTACTAAGCAGATGGCAAGGGAAGAACAAAAATGGCAACTCTTAGGGGAGGATAGTGAGGACTGATTCCTGCTGTCCCTGAAGTTCACAGGTGAGTAACTACTCTTTCTCCAGGAACAAGCAGGAAGTCATCCCTCACTTATGGGACTCCCCAGCTACAGGCTACCGAACCTGTAACCAAAAAACGCCTCTGCGAGGCCAATGCCTGAAGGAGCCTGAGACCTCGGGTCCCCGGGGCTAAGCTCTCTGTAGCCGCAAAAGAAGGGTCGGAGGGCAGGAGTTGCTTATTTATTTATTATTATTATTATTTATTAACAATTCTTATATACCGCACTATTAGACATCAGCGCGGTTTACATTAAACAGAAAACATCCGACAGTTTACATATGTCTGGTCATTACATTTAACAGGAGGTATAACTTGGCGAAATAGGGGAAACTAAATACAATGGTGGTTTATATCCTGAACAGATTATGGAGTACAGCCTGGCCGAAGACGCTGTCCCAGCGGGACTCCCTCTCCAGGAAGTAGTGCGAGGCGAAGGTATTCGCCGAAGACCAGGTCGCAGCCCGGTAGATGTCCGTCAGAGGCACTGAGCACAGCAAAGCCACTGAGGCTGCCTTGGTGCGGACGCCATGTGCGGTTATCCGCTGATCCAGCGAGGCCCCCGCCTCTGCCTGGGCAAAGGTGATGCAGTCCACCACTCAGATGGAGAGGGTGTGTTTGGTGATTGCTAATCCCAGGCAGGCGGGATCGTAGGCGACAAAGAGCTGGTCTGACTTGCGATGACCCTGGGTATGCTGCAAGTAGAAGGCGAGAGCCCTCTTGCAGTCGAGTGTGTGCAGGACCGCCGATGCTCGGTCGGCATGAGATCTCGGAAGGATAGTTGGCAAGACCATCTCTTGATTGAGGTGGAAGTTCAAGACAACCTTCGGTAGGAACTTGAGGTGGGTACGGAGAACCACCCTGTTCCTGTAGAACCTGGTGTAGGGGGTCTCAGCCATGAGGGCTTGGAGTTCACTGACTTGCCAAGCTGAGGTCAGGGCCACCAGAAAGACAACCTTCCAGGAGAGATGTCGAAGCGAGCACGTCGCCATCGGCTCGAAGGGTGGCTGCGTCAGCTGCATGAGCACAATGTTTAGCTCCCACTATGCCGTCGGAGGTCAGATGGGAGATTTTTAGAGCAAGAGGCCCCGCATGAAATGGGAGACCAAGAGTAGGCCCGAGAGGGGCTTGCCCTCAACCAGGAGATGGTTGGCCGAAATGGCACCCAGGCAAACTCTGACCAAGTTAGATTTCAGTGCCCCCTGCGAAAGGTGAAGGAGGTACTGGAGAACCCACCTGGTGGAGCAGGAAAAGGGGGTCAAGCTGGAGCTCAGAGCACCAGACCGAAAACCGCCGCCACTTAAAGGCATAAGCCCATCACATTGAGTCCTTCTTCAACGCGAGGAGGATTTCCTCGACCTCAACCGGGAGGCGTAGCGAGGCTAAGGAGTCCCATTCAGCCACCAGGTCGTGAGAGATAGCGAGGTGGGGTTCGGGTGAAGGACCCAGCCCTCCTCCTGTGTCAGGAAGTCTGGGGCTCAGCCCAGGGGGATCAGAGGCTCCGAGGAGAGCCACAGAAGGAGCAGGAATCAGGGCTGTCAAGACCATGAGGGAGCCACGAGGATCACTGAGGCTCTGTCCCGCTGGATTTTGTGGAGGGTCCTCGTGATGAGCGGGGTGGGAGGGAAGGCATACAGCAGCTCGGGGGGTCCAGTCCAAGAGAAATGCATCCAGGGTCACCCTGTTGGGGTGCAGGACCAGCCCACAGAAGCGGGGAGGATGCGCATTCGCCGGGCTGGCCAACAAGTCCAGGTACGGGGTCCCCCATCCCTGAAAGAAGAGAAGAGCCACCATCAGGTTCAGATGCCACTCGTGGGGTCCCAGGAGTCTGCTGAGTCTGTCCGCGAGGACGTTGTCCTGGCCCGGGAGGTAGACCGCTCCGAGGGTCATACCCCATTGCACAGCAAAGGAGCAGAGGGGGACCGCCTCCCGGCAGAGGTGGCAAGAGCCCGTCCCTCCCTCCTTTTTTATATAAAACATTGTGACCCTGTTGTCGGTCTGTATCAGTATAGACCTTCCCCTTCCGGTGGGCCTCGAAAGCCTTTAGGGCCCACCGGACTGCCCGGAGCTCTAGCAGGATGATCTGCTACTCAGACTCCTCGAGGGACCATTGCCCCTGGGTGCATAGGTCGGCACAGTGGGCTCCCCAGCCCAACAGAGAAGTGTCCGTTGTGAGGACGAGTTCGTGCTGCATGGCCTGGAAGGGCATGCCTCGGAGAAGACAAGATCCCGAAGGCAACGCGAGGCCTGTGTCCATTGCACCTTCAGGCAACACTGTGTTGTCCACATGTGCATGTGAGCATGGGGGATGATGTGGACCATCGACGCCATGTGCCCCAAGAGGCGCAGCATGGTTCAGGCTGGCACCTTCACCCTGCCCTGAACCTCGGCTGCCAGGGCGCAGACACAGTCTGCGTAGGTGCAAGGGAGAAAGGCGGTCGCCCGTTCTGTCGAGGAGGGCGCCAATGAACTCCAGAGCCTGTACCGGCTTGAGATGAGACGGAGTAATTGATCTGGAAGCCAAGGTGTTCGAGGAGAAGGACCATGTGGAATGCCCCGAGGCGAGCTTCCCCACGGACTCCCCCAAGATGAGCCAATCATCCAAGTAGGGGAAGACAGGTATGCCCTGCTTACGGAGATGCGCCACAGCTGTGGATAGGCACTTTGTGAAGACCCGTGGAGTGGATGAGAGCCCAAAAGGGAGCACCTTGTACTGGTAGTACTCCACTTGCACCCTGAAGCGCAGGTACTGCCTGCGCTAGGGGTGAATCAGTATGTGAGTGTAAGCATCCTTAAGGTCCAAGGAGCACAGCCAATTGCCCTGCCAGAGGAAGGGCAGTAGGACGCCAAGAGACAGCATTTGGAATTTCTCCCACACCAGGAACTTGCTGAGTTTCCGGAGGTCGAGGATGGGGCGCAGGCCCCTCGTCTTCTTCAGAATGAGGAAGTATTGGGAGAAGATTCCTTTTCAACCGCCCACAGGGCAAGGAGATTATCCAACTCTTGCTGTAAGACAACCTGGTGCACGGGAAGCCGAGAGGGATCGGCTGGGCAGGAGGTGGGAGGGAGCCTGGCTAATCGTCCAGGATCACCTGGAGAGTCCAGGTATCTGATGTGATCTTCTCCCATTCGGGTGCGAAGAAGGACAGGCGTCCTCCCACGGATGGCGTTGCCTTTGGGGGGCAAGAGGCTATGCACTCAGCATGAAAACCCCTGGGCTGATTGGGGTGGCGCTGGGTGGTTGGGTTTTCGGCCCTTTCGGCTTTCAGTGACACTGGGGCCCTCCCTTGCCCTGCACAGTAGGTGCCGGTGCAGGGATGGGTGGGTATGACAGGTACCCTCGGTAGGAAGCCCCTTCCGTTAACAGAAGGGCATTTTGGTTTGCTGCTTCATCCGCAGGAGGGAAGAAGTCTTCCGAGAGCAGCACGTGTGAGGGATGAACTCTATTTCTATTTCGGCCGCCTTGTCTTCCATGAGCTTGCCGAACAACTGTTATCTAGGTAGGGCATGTTCAGGAGCTTCTCCTAGACCCACTGCTCCAGGTCCGAGGATTGAAGCCTTGCGCTTGGCACTGGGCCCCAAAGCCGGCCGCTGCCACCCAGGCCGAAGAATCGAACCCGTCGTATGCGGCGTGGGAGAGGTACTTCGAGCAGTCCGCAACCGACTTCAGGAGGGTTTGGAATCTGAGGAGGTAGTCACCTCCAAGGCCTGCTGAAAACCCGCCAAGCTCTCTGGCGAGGTCACGTAAGAACATGTCTATGCAGAGTTGGTAGTCCTGAATGCGGCATGCCAGCATGGACCCTTAATAGGCCTTGCGTCCCAGGGCATTAAGGGCACTGAATCCCTGCCAGGGGGGACCGAAGAATGTGACTTCGGACTCTTCTGTTTCCGCATTGCTGACTCGACTACTATCGAGGTGTGGGGAAGCTAGGTCTTCCTGAACCCCAGAGCTCGCTGAACCCTATACATGGCATCAAGCCTTTTACTGACAATGGGAACCGAGGCAGGTGTCTCCCACATGCGTAGGAGCAGCCGGGCCAGAATGGGCGGCACTGGAACCGTGAGGGACTCCCGAAGCAGGGACTCATACTGTAAGATGTCCAATTCCTTAGAAGACCGGGTGCCTTCACCGGAGGCCTCCGTATCGGTGCGAGATACCTTTCAGGACCACTCCTTGTGTGACTCTCGGGAATGCCAGGGAGGGCTAAGAGACCGAGCATGAGAACGCTCTCGCTTGTCTGGTGCCCCCGACAGCGACTTTGAGGTCATTGTCTTCTTACGCTGCTCCCTTCGGGGGACCCCTGGTCGGAGTGCTGCCTTGGGCACGGAGTCTCAACAGGGGAACAGACGAGCGGTGGGATGCTTGGGGCGCCACTGGGGATTCCGGAGCTGCCTTACAGAAAATGTCATCGGACTTCTGCTTACGACTTAGCAGGGCCTTGGCGGACATTTTCTTACACAGCAAGCAGAGCTCTGGGTTATGGTCAGCCCCCAGGCACTGCAGACAGCAGTCATGGATGTCCGTGAGCGACATGTTTTTTGAGCATCTGTCGCATTTCTTGAAACCCGTGGCCATTGGGGCAAAAAGGGCCCCTGCAAGGTCGAAGACCCTCGAGGCCAGCGGTTAGGCAAAAAAAGGGCACAAAAAAGCCCGAAGTGAAAAACTTAGTTAAACAGTAGAAAAAGTATGTCAGTGAGAAAAAAAGCTGGAAGCGTTTCAGTCCAAATACAAACACAGAGAGCTGGAGGAGGTGAGAAGTGCAGACGCGCAACAGGAAAAGAGCAGCCCTGAAAGTTCGTCGGAGAAGGGGTTGGACAGGTGTGTGGCAGACCAAGGTGGGGAAGCGCCGGGCTGGCTCCAGCAATTTAAAAAAAATAATAAAAGGACGATTTTGGGGCCACAAGACCTGATATAAAGAATATGCTGCTATCCAACAAGAATTAACTGCATTGGGACACCGAGTGGAGGAGGTGGAGGACATTGTTGAAAGGCAAGAGACAGGCCTACATGAGACGAATGAGGCCTTGGAGGGCTTAAAGAAACAGCAGGACTTAATGCAGGAAAGGTTGGAGGACATTAAGGACTGGGCACAGTGAACTAATCTCCGCATCAAAGGAGTTACGGAGGGAGAAGCACCCGAGAACTGTGAGACCTAGCAAAATGGCCGTTTCAGCACATCACGGCGATGGAGCAGGCTATGGGTGAACCCACGGGCCAGGTGGGGCTGGAAAGAGCACATCGAAGCTTGGGGCCTGGAAGGGATAAAGCCACCAGGGACATTACTGTTTGTCTCAGCTCCTTCCCTCAGAAAGAAAACATCCTTAATATATCAAGGAACTTTGGACAGATTGCCTGGGAGAACTGTGAAACAGAGATCTATAATGACTTTTCCAAAGGCACCCTGGATGAAAGGAGAGTGCTGCAAGAGGTGATGGCGTATCTGAGACTTAAATAGATGCACTACAGATGGTTACATCCATTTGGACAACTGATTACAATGAATGGAAAACCAGAAGAGTGAAAGGAGTTCAGGAAGCCTGGACAGTGATACAAGAGATGGGATGTGAAGGTCTACTGAGGGCAAAGGAGGAGCGAAGGATAAGCCAACCACTGCAACTCAACACAGAGTCTCAAAATGGCAGAGTAGCTACTAAGAGAAAGCGTCTGGTGCGTCTGCAGAGGGAACAGCAACAGAGAGAAGATCGGCAAACAAGCAAATCCTGAAAAAAACAGGAGGCAGCGGCAAAGGACTAAGAGAGACTGTGAAAGGGTCAGAGGTGATGATTCAAAAGGATCTGTAAAGAGAATGGGGGCAGGGATGGTGTAATGTGGTGGGACAGGGGGGTATATGAGATCGGGGAGGAAGGGGGGAGAATAGGAATGGGCAGGGGGTAACGAGGGAAGGGGGGAGCGGAATGAGCAGGGGAGGGGGGAGCTCTGGTAACACCAGAATCTGTAGCTGGGAGAGAGAAAGGAGGGCCACAGGGGACTGGGGGGAGAGGGAAGAGTAGGGGTGGAGGGAGTGGGAAGGGGGAGCAGAGAGTGCAAAACAACTGTAAGTGGGATATTGGAGGGAGGGCAAGGAAAGGAAAGTTAAGAGAGTCTCACGCTTAAAATTAAGGACTTTCATATGATGTTAAAGACTTTGTTGTTTTCGGATCACTTTGGTCCTCCTCTTATTGATATGACCTATTGCTAATGACCTATTGCTTTTCTTTTTTCTTTATTTCCTCTTTTGTAATTGTAATACAAAAGAGGAAATAAACCCTTAATGTAACCCCTAATATAACCCACTTTGATTGAAGAAAAAGGTGGTATATAAAACTGGATGGATGAATGGGGGAAGGAAGGAAGGAAGGAATAAATGAATACATACATACATACATACATACATAAATAAATAAATAAATCGGCAGCAGCTTTATCGGGAAGCAGAGAGGGGGTGTTGGGAGATTCTCTTGTACCAAAACACTCACCTCAGAAATAGTGACATACCCTACATACGCAATAAAAAATTCCCTAGCCACTATTATTCAGGATGTAAGGACGGGGGGTGTCAGTGGTGGGGGTAGCCATTTTAATCAGGCATGATAGTGCGTTTTAGGTGAAAGATAGTTTTAGGGACCACGATGGGAGAGTAGTAGGGGTTCAGGGAGAGAAGATGACTATAGTGTCACTTTAGGCATCTAATGGTGCACAGGGGGAGTTCTGGGGGGGAAGCAACTTTTGGGGAAATGGGTTACGGGGAAATGAATGATACGAGGGGACTTTAACGGGATATTAAATCCTCAACTGGATAGGCAGGCTAGAGCGCAGGATGGGTTGGGGGGGAGGGAACAGGAGGAGCATGCGTCAGTTTTTACAGAGAGCCAATCTAGTGGATGCCTGGAGGAAAATGTATCTGACGAATAGGGAGTATATGTTCTACTCTCCTCCTCATAAATGTTTCAGTAAAATTGATATGATTCTAGTGGAGAAAGCTTGGATGCTTGAAATACAGGAGGGGGGGATAGAGCCTATTACATTGTCGGATCATGGCCCAGTTTGGGTAGAGATACGGTGGGGAGGTAGGGGGGTACACAATTTTGGCGATTAAATGAAAATTTACTAAAAAAAACAAGAAGTACTTGTGGATATTAGGAAAACCATCCAGGAATATCTTCAGGTGAACGATACGGGAGAGGTGATTGAGTGTAGTGTATGGGAAGGCTTAAAAGCAGCAGTATGGGGTAGGTTTATAATGTGGGCAGCTAAGTATAAGAATATGAGATTACAGAGGGAGGGGGAGCTACTTGCAGCTATAAAGGAGGTACTGGAGAGATACCGGGCAACAGGGGCGAAAAAAGGCATGGAAACAGGTAGGGGATTTAAGAATGGAATTACAAAAAATACATTCTGAAGCAGTGGCTTTTCAGATGCAATGCATGAAACAGCTCTTCCATGAATTTGGGAAAAGTCCAAGTAGGCTCCTCGTGAGGAAACTACGGCAGAAGATAAATGCAACCATGATTACGAGCATACGGGGGAACATGGGGGAAATCCTAAGGAAGGAGCAAGATATCAGAACACAATTTGTTCGGTATGATCAAAAATTATATCAAAGGCAGGGGACATCACAGAGGAGTAAATAAATCAGTTTTTGCAGTAGGTAGAGCTCCCAACCCTACAGGAAGAGGCCGGAGAAATCTTGAAGGGGAGAATAACCGAGGAAGAAGTAGGAAAGGTGGTGAAAGGGTTGGCTATAGGAAAATCACCGGGATTGGATGGACTGCCAGGGAGCTTTTATAAGAAATATACTGGAAAGATGGGAGGGCTCTTAACACGAGTATTCAATAGCTTAGTGGGAGGTCAGGGGGTACTATCAGGAGAGATGCTAACCGCAGGGATAACCGTCCTGCTGAAGCCCAGGAAGGATCCAAACTGTTGTGGCTCATATCGGCCCATTTCACTCTTAAATGTGGATGTCAAAATCTTAGCGAAAGTTCTGGATGAGCGGCTGGCACCTTGGATGGGAGGGTTAGTCCATAAAGATCAAAGAGGGTTCATTAAAGGCAGACAGGCGGCGGATAACATTTAACGAACTGCAGGGGTAATATGGGCAGCACAGCAGGGGTCTGACAACATGATGCTACTATCCATAGATGCGGAGAAGGCATTTGACAGGGTCCATTGGGAGATCTTACATGCGGTACTGGATAAGATGGCCTTTGGACCCTGTTTCAAGGATTGTGTGAGGGGTTTATATCAGAGACCTAGAGCCCGAGTGAAAGTGAATGGTAGGTATTTGGAAAGATTTGTGGTGGAGAGGGGGGACTCAACAGGGTCCCCGCTGTCCCCTCTACTGTCTGCTTTAGTAGTAGAACCTTTGGCCCAGCGGGTGCGGGACAATCCGCTGATAAAAGGGTTGAGGGGGGGGGACAGAGCACAAAATATCATTATTTGCTGATGATGTCCTGCTGTATTTACGAGATCTACAACATTCAGTGTCAGAGGTAATAGACGAGATCCAGGGGTATGGTAGGGTATCAGGATTTAAAATGAACCTTGACAAAACAGAGGCATTAAATTTAACAGTTCCACGGAGTAGGGTTGTAAGCTTGCAAAGGGATAAGTCGATAACGTATTTGGTGGTTCCGATTCCCGATAGATATGAAGAGTTTTATAGGGTTAATTACCCGCCCTTGCTCGCAAAGGTAAACTTGGACCTGGAGGGGTGAATGATGTACAAAACTTCATGGTTAGGTAGAATTGTGGCAGTTGAGATGAACATCCTTCCCAGATTGTTATACCTGTTCCAGGCCCTGGTGGTACCAGTACCCGAGGGAGCGTTATGGGCACTTCAGCAGAAAGTATTTAGATACATTTGGAAGAGCAGATCACCAAGGGTGGCGAGGACAGTACTGTATGCAGCCACGGGAGGAGGAGGATTAGGGGTTCTGAACATCAGAGATTATTATAAGGCAGTGCAAATTAGACATTTAATGGAATGGAGGCAGTCGGGAGAAGTTAAACAATATGTAGAATTGGAAAAAAGCAATATTCAGGGAGGGAAGATAGAGGCCTGGCCCTGGATAAGGATTGGGGATAGACAGAGGCTGGAGGCTGGCATTCCCAGTATGAAACATGTAATAAGGGTATGGGATCAGGTAAGATGGAAGGAGAATAAAGGGATCAGGAACCAGTTTTCCTTGATGACACCACTAAGAGAGTGGTGCGATTTCCATCCAGGATGGGAGGGGGAAGTTTGTGAAAGATGGAGAAAACAGGGGGTTAGTTGTTTCTACCAAATGGCAGATGAGGAAGAACTGGTAACCTTTAGAGCATTAAAATCAGATTATGGGCTCCAAGAAAAAGACCGATTTTTTTTTTTACAAGCAAGTCTGCCACTTTCACAGGGTGGAAGAGGGCAAAATAGCTAGACAGTGAGAACTTGGCAAGATGGAGGTCATCTGATATGGGAAACATAACTCCAAGAAGTTGATCACTGCATTATATAGAGGGATTCAGAAAGGGGGGGAGAACAAAGGAAAGTTCAAATACATGCAGGCCTGGGAAGAGGATTGGGGTAGAGTTATCTTAGAATCGGAATGGGAACAGAAAGCGAAGCACATGAAACAGTTGCTATGGTCTAGCAGGATTTGGGAAAATAGGATTAAGATTAGGATGCATTGGCATTATACGCTGGCAAGATTACATAAAATATTCCCTGGGACTTCCCCGAGCTGCTGGTGAGAGTGGCGAGAAAGGTACTTTTTGGCATATATGGTGGGTGTGCCCAAAAATTCTGAGATTTTGGCATGAGGTGCAGGGATGGATGGAGGGGCTTACTGGGGTGAAGGCAGAATTGGACCCGGGAATATAATCTGCTGACTTAGTGGAAAGGGGAGCAGAAGAGGGACCAGAGCCAGGCACTTATAGCATGCTTAAGTGTGGCCCGGTGCGAGTTAGTGGCATCGTGGAAGCAGGTAGAGGCTCCTAGTATAAGGAAGTGCGAAGACAGACAATCGTTCCAGCACTATGATCTGTCTAACAGAATATCGACATCAAAAGATAGATAGGTTTGATGAGGAGTGGGAAGGGTTATAGATGGGTTGTAATTAGATACGAAGGGATTGTACTGTGCTTGACGAGTTATGGTTAGTCAGTAGCTTGTATAAGTTAAGAAGTCATGCACTGGGGGGGAATGAAAGAAACTAAAAGGTATATTAAGAACTCTGTCAAGGATAGCGATATGTTTTTATTGGGATGAAGGGGTATTAAGATTCAGAACTGGGGGGGCATTGGCTATTTAAAATACTGGATGGGGCATGACAAAATGTACCTAGGTATGAATGTTTTGTGAGAAACTGTATATGAAGATGTTAATGACATGTTGGCAATAAAAATTAAAATACAAAAAAAAAGAGGTTTATATATTACCTAACAGACTGCATACAACAAGTTAGAATTGACCAACACTGGTCTAACAGCTACAATAAGAAACAGGGCAAATCCTTGAGGGAGACCTTATCTGCTCTATTGTTTAATATATATCTCCAACCACTATGCCAAATAATCAAAAAATTCCAAGTTTGATATGCTATCTATGCTGATGACATAATGCTATACCTTCCATTTAACACAACTAAACCCAACTTTTAACCCATTATAGCATGCTTCAACAAAATAGCTCAATGGTTGAAATCTCACTGCCTTAACATAAACTATAAAAAAAATTGAAGTATTATTCATAACTAGAAATCAAAACTTCTCCCTAACTACTACCATTGATGTCAATGAAGCTACGCTTGAAGTAAAAGAGAAGGCAAAATACTTGGGAGTCACAATCGACAAAACCCTCAAGCTTCAAATCCCATATTAAACTCACAAGAGCCATATATAACAAACTCAGAATGATTCAGCATTTGAAACCACTCCTGCCAAGTAATGAATTTAGAACAGTACTTCAGGCCATGATATTCCCACACAAACTACTGTAATGGTCTACTACACCGATCTAAGCAAACCCTACATAGCCTCCAAGTGGCCCAACACATGGCTTCACGCTTTACCTACAATGCACACCACTAAGAACACATTACATCAATACTATATGCGTTTCACTGGTTACCAATCCACAGTAGAATAAAATATAAGATAATAATGACCACATTTAAATTCACCAGAAACATAGCTCCTTCAACCCTAACACACCTAATTATGATTAACGCCTAATGATCGCCAACGAAGAGGTCACATGATAAATACATTAGTAATACCAACAGATTATCGTAAAATGAAACACACCAGTAAAAGGGCTTTTGAATACCCATCCCCATCCTTATGGAATACACTGCCAGGTAGACTAAGATCTATATCCGATTTGTCTGTCTTCCGGACTGAACTCAAAACGTTCCTCTTCATTGAACATTTTGACCCTAATGAGCAAAACAAACTGAGACCCCACATAAAATCCAAAAGCCCAATCAACATAAGTGGATAGGATCCCTCCCCCTCCCTCATTACGTAACAAAGAATTGAAAGGAACAAAATAACCACTATACATACAACCCATAAAACACCTTATACAAAAAAGTAAAATCAACTCTAAATTAAATATATTTTCATTAAGATATTACTACATGTGGCTTTGTAAATAAGTTAAATAAAAAGAATTTTAATCTAATCATGTATATATCAGTGATTTAATACTTTCACACCCGATACTTGTAATTGTTTACCATGTTATAATGTATTACCGCTGTTTATAATGTAAACCGCACTGATTACATGATAGGGCGGTATGAAAGACAACTAAATAAAATAAAATAAATAAAATTTGTTTTATTACATGTCACGTACTATGGGGCATGTTTAATAAAATGCACTATGTTAGCGTGCAGTAAGCCACAAAAATCAGCACAGGTGGTGAAGCAAATCGTTGTTAACTGTTGAGGGCATGCCCAGCATATCCCCCTGCAGTTACCACAGAGAGACGCACCTCAATGCACTAAACCACAAGTGCACTTAATGCAGGTACACTTACTACCACTCATTGAGTATACAGTAAGTACATGAGCCCCAACAGCAATATTCACACTTAGCACCCACATATGACACCCATGCTAACCATGGGGTGCCAGGCAGTCA
Source organism: Ichthyophis bannanicus (assembly GCA_033557465.1). Classification (NCBI taxonomy): domain Eukaryota; kingdom Metazoa; phylum Chordata; class Amphibia; order Gymnophiona; family Ichthyophiidae; genus Ichthyophis; species Ichthyophis bannanicus. The sequence goes on along the minus strand of CM066036.1, from coordinate 123,845,882 downwards.
GCATTCACATTCCTCCCCTAACCCACCCAGTCACCACCCACAGCATGCTGCTAAGTGATTAGAATGGGGTTTTATTGTGTTGTCGTATGGCAGCAGGACAACACGATTAGTGTGTGTAAAGCATTACCATTAGCATACTTTAGTAAACATGCCCCTAAATGATTATATAATTGCTTCTTGTAGTGTTTGTGACTATATATGTTTTTAAATTGCTTTCATATGATTTATATTTTATGTATGCGCTGTATTTATTTTAATGCATATTTCTGTAGATGTATAAAACTACCTGATACATGCAATCATTTGCCAAACACAATCCTGCTGGACCATTTTAACAATTAAGAGACTTAAGTGGAGTGGAGGAGTGGCCTAGTGGTTGGGGCAAGGTACTTCAGGCCGGAAGGTCAGGGGTTCAAATCCCACTAGAGGACAGCAACCTTGGGCCGGAAGGACTGGGGTTTCTAGTCCCACAGGTGCTCCTTGTGGTCTTGGGCAAGCCACTTAACCCTCCATAGACCATGTTCCCTGTAAAATAGTTATCTCCAAGTTATAATGCCCTGTTCAATGTAATTTCAGTTTGTTCAATGTAAACCGCACTGATGCAGAATAGCGCGGTATATAAGAGAATATAAATAAAAAATAAAAACTTAATTTGACAATCTTGAAAGTACATTCTTTGGAATCCACTCTTATACACGCTGTGTTTTCCTTGGTTGCCTTTATTTTTCTAAAAAAAAGTTCACAAACCTCTTTCATAAATGCTTTCCCTAGACGCACCACTTTAGCAAATAAAATGGGGTCATGAGAGAGATGGGGACCAAGTGAACAGAGCATGTTGAAAACATCTTTCCTCAAATCTTCAAAACATTCAGCAGGTTTTGGTGCTCTCTTGTTCTGCAAAGGAGGACAAGGCAATCCCTTGGCACCTTTAGGAACGCCCACTCTGCAAATGAACAAAAACAATCTAGTATTTCTTCTCTGGTGTTTACAAATGATTGGCTTCTCTTCTAAAGCCACTGAATATGACTTAGAGCCCAATGTAATAAACCATGCTAACCTTAGCACACTTTTTAACTTGGGTTTTAGTGCAAATTATTAAATACAGGCGTAACCTGGTGATGAATAAAGGTTTCAGTGCAAAAATAAGATGCCATAAAGGCACTTCAAATTTAGCACATTTTCCATGTAAATGCACAAAGAGAACCTACATATATGTTCTTTACTTTCAATGCAGGAAAATACAATAATCTCAAAAACAAAATTAGGTCTTACCTGCTAATTGTCTTTCCTTGAACTTTCTCCGGGCCAATCCAGGGAAAGGTAGGGTTGTCAATCCCCTATAGCAACTGAGGACTGAATGCTTCAAGTTTTCTGTGAGGTGAAGCCACTCCCCCTTAGGGCTAACCATCAGTCTCCTTATGTCAAAGCAACTAAAGAGAAAAAACTGAAAGAGTAGATTAACCCTTGAAAAACTGATAATAATCTATAGTTCTGGAACAAATGAGAAGGAAGAAACACGCTTCCCTTGTATACTTTTGATATAATTTTTTTTTTTTTTGATTGTTATAGTAGGTACTATAGAGCTACTCGAGTTTGGCATTGTTCGCACACGCCCCGCCCCCAGTTGTGCCTCTGGAGCGAAGACGCTGAAAAGATGACATGCTTCGATGATGCCAAAAAGAAACATTGATATATCGCTTACAAAAAACTGAAACCCCAGGGTGGGACCCTGGACTGGCCCGGAGAAAGTTCAAGGAAAGACAATTAGCAGGTAAGACCTAATTTTGTTTTCCTTATCACTTCTCCGGGCCAGTCCAGGGAAAGGTAGGGCAGTACCAAAGCAGTACCTAAATCTGGGAGGGACCCGCCAAACCTGAGATAAGAGCCGCAGCCCCCACCTTAGCATCGTCCCGGGCTTGAAAATCTAAGCGATAATGCTTTGCAAACGCATGCAACGAAGACCACGTTGCTGCTCTGCAAATATCAACCGGCGGAACACAAGCGAACTCCGCCCAGGAAGTTGCTTGAGCCCGAGTGGAATGAGCTCGTAACGACGCCGGCAGAGACAGACCGCGGATAGAATAAGCTTCGGTAATGGCTTTACGGACCCACCGGGCAATGGTGGACTTAGAGGCCGCGAGACCCTTTCGAGGACCACTGAACTGGACAAATAGCTTATCCGTTTTCCGAATAGACTGAGAAATCCGAAGGTATGTCTTGAGAACGCGAGCCAGATCTAAATGCCGAAGCGCTCGGTCCATGGGAGAATGGGAGGAAGGAACCCGAAAAAACCGGCAACGCTACAGATTGGTTAACATGAAAAGACGACAGCACTTTCGGCAAAAAGGCAGGAACCGTGCGCAGCAAAACCCGTTCGGGAAGAAACTACAAATAAGGTTCCCGACAGGATAAGGCTTGCAAATCCGAAATTCGGCGCGCCGAACACAAGGTGACGAGGAAGGCCGTCTTCCAAGAACACTGCCGTATCTGTCGCGAGCAAATGCATGTTAAAGGAGAGTGAGACAACGCGTCCAAAACCACATTCAAGTCCCAAGGAGGAACCACCGAGCGAACTGGAGGACGGATAATCCTTGCCGCCCGCAAAAAACGACACACATCGGGATGCGCGGAAAGACGGCGTCGCTGCACCAGACCTCTAAAACAGGCAAGCGCTGCTACTTGAACTCTAAGAGTACTAAGAGTCAGCCCCTTGTCCAAGCCATGCTGTAAGAAAAGGAGAAGCTGCGGCAAGGAAGAAGACATAGGCCGAATATTGCGCCGAGCACACCAAGTTTCAAAAAGGCGCCAAACCCGCACATATGCCAGAGAAGTGACCGGTCTCTTAGACTGCAGCAAAGTAGAAACCACTGAGGCAGCATAACCTTTGCGCGTCAATCGCGTCCTTTCAAGAGCCAAGCCGTAAGCAAGAAGCGATCCACCCGTGGCATGAGTATCGGACCTTGATGCAGAAGATTGGCGCGGACTGGAAGAGGCCACGGTTGATCTACTAGGAGTCGAACCAGATCGGCATACCAAGGTCTGCGCGGCCAATCCGGAGCTATGAGAATCACCAGCCCCCTGTGTCGGGCAATGCGCTGGAGCACTCGACTCAGCATTGGCCAAGGAGGAAAAACGTACAGCAGCGAATCCGGAGGCCAGGGTTGAACCAGAGCATCGAGCCCCTCGGACATGTGTTCCCTGCGCCTGCTGAAGAAACGATTTGCTTTGGCATTGCTGCACATCGCCATCAAATCCATTGTTGGTTGCCCCAAGCGCAAGGTGAGTTCGTGAAAGACCGCCACATTCAACTCCCACTCTCCGGGATCAAGAAGATGACGGCTGAGATAATCTGCTTGCACATTCTCCGTGCCCGCAACATGAGCCGCGGAGAGCGCTAACAGATTCTGTTCCGCCCAAGTCATCATCGTGTGACATTCGGCTAAGAGAGAAGGAATTTTGGTTCCCCCTTGACGATTGATATACGCAACTGTTACTGCATTGTCGGAAAAAATCTTGACTGCCGATCCCTTGAGAAAGGAAGCAAATCGAAGGAGTGCAAGACGAGCTGCCCGGAGCTCCAAAAGATTGATGGACCAGGAGCTCTCCTCGGGGGACCAAGCCCCCTGAGCAATATGTGTCTGACAGTGAGCCCCCCAGCCGACCAGACTTGCATCCGTGGTGACCAATACCCAGGAGGGTTCCAGTAAGGAAACTCCCACGGATAGATGTTCCCGAACCAACCACCACTCGAGACTGTGTCTGACGGGAATTGAATAGGGTAGGCGCTTCGAGAGAGGGTGAAGCTGCGGAGACCAACGGGACAGTAAAGCCTGCTGTAAAGGCCGCATGTGCGCTTTGGACCACGGAACCAGGTCTAGCGCCGCCGCCATGGACCCCAAGAGTCGTAAATAAGTCCATGCCGACGGAGTCGTCAACCGCAGAAACGCTTGAACCTGCTGAACCAGCTTGTCTATGCGCACTTCGGGCAAAGAGACTCTCCCCCGCTCGGTGTCGAAAAGAGCTCCCAGATAAACCATCCTCTGTGATGGTACCAAGAGACTCTTGGCCCGATTGAGTACCCAACCGAGCTGCTCGAGAAGCTGCACTACGCGAGCCGTCGCGGCCATGGAATCGACTAGGGAATCGGCTCTGATCAACCAATCGTCGAGGTATGGATGAATGCGGATGCCCTCTTTCCGAAGTGCCGCTGCAACTACTACCATGAGCTTCGTGAACGTGCGGGGAGCGGTAGCAAGCCCGAAGGGCAACGCTTGAAACTGGAAATGACCTACGGGAAGGGCAAAGCGCAAATAACGCTGATGCGATGGTCGGATGGGAATATGAAGATAGGCCTCTGTGAGATCTATTGAGGTAAGAAATTCTCCTGGCTGCACCGCACGAATCACGGTACGAAGAGTCTCCATTCAAAAGTGCGGCACCCGCAAAGTACGGTTTACGGCTTTGAGATCGAGTACCGGACGAAAAGAACCGTTCGGTTTGGGCACCACAAAATAAATCGAGTATCGACCGCAACCGTATTGGTCGAAAGGCACGGGAACGATCGCCTGCAAGTGCAAGAGGCGCGATAGCGTTTCCGCTATGGCCTCGGCTTTTCGCCCCGAGCCACTGGGAGACATTACAAATGCGGGGGTTAAGGGGCACGCAAAATCGAGAGCATAGCCCTTCTGAATGATCTCCAGCACCCATCTGTCGGAAGTAATGGTGGTCCAAGTCGCCAGAAATGTCTGTAGTCGCCCGCCTACCGGCACTAACGGCTGGACCAGCCGACCTTCATTGGGGCTTCTTAACGGTGGGCTGAGGCGCCCCAATGTATGACTTGTTAAAGCCCCTGGACCCTCGAAAGGACTGGCCACGAAAGCTGGGACGGCCCCTGACATAGGGGTTAAAACGCGCCCCACGAAAAAGACTACGGGACTCTCTACCAGAGCCCCGAGAGACCGATCCCGAGCGACCCGACTTGGGCCTATCCTCAGGCAAACGGCCGCCTTTGGAGTCACCTAAATCCTTAACAATCTTTTCCAAGGCTTCACCGAAAAGTAACTTCCCCTTATAGGGCAACTTACTGAGACGCAACTTGGACGAAACATCCACCGACCAGTTGCGCAGCCAAAGAAAGCGTCTAGCCGCCACGAGAGAGGCCATAGTCTTAGCCGCAATTCGCAATAAATCATAGAAGGCATCTGCCATATACGCCGCGGCTGACTCTAATTTCGCTGCGTCGGGTATGGCCGAAGGTTGCTCACCTGAGCCGTCCCCTTGTAACCAGCGAATGGATGCTCGAGAAACGTACGCCCCACATATCGCTGATTGCAACGCCAGAGCGCTGGAATCAAAGGCCTGCTTAAGAAGAATTTCCAACTTCCTATCTTGCAGGTCCTTGAGAGCCGCCGCCCCCTCGACCGGAATGGTAGTCTTCTTGGTGACTGCGGAAATGATCGCATCTACCTTTGGCATGTGCAACAAATCCTTCGCCTCCTGGGGAAGAGGGTACAAGCGTGCTAAAGCGCGGCTACCACGCAGGGACGCTTCCGGACATTCCCATTCGGAATCAATCATTTGCTTGATCACCCAATGGAGAGGGAAACAGCGCTGTTCCGCTTTAACTCCCTGTAATAAGGGATCTTCCAAGGGTTCCTGAGAAGAGGAAGGAATCAAGAGGTGCAGCGCTGTTAAAGATTGAGAAATGAGAGCAGAAAGTTCCTCCTTACGGAAGACGCGGAAAACATTGGGATCCTCTCCAGGAGCAATCTCCCCTTCCTCCAAGTCATCCGCCTCCATATCCAAAGCTGCATCAGCTCCCACCTCTGGATCCCCCTGACCCAGGGAAATGTCAGGATCCTGAGGAGAAAAGAGATCAATGGTATCTGGAATAAAAACTTTAGCCTGAGATGATCCCTCACCAGGATCACCAGGCTCGGTAGTCCGCAGAGGCAGAGGCATAGGAGAGGAAATCGCAGAGATTGAAACTGGCTGAGAGGATTTCATCAAAAAAGCTGTATGCACAGCCAGAATAAATTCTGGCGAAAAAAAGGGAGGAATCCCCTCCTGAGGCGCAGAAACGGTATCGGCAAGCTTTGCCTGGCGTTTAGGCTCCTTAGAAGTCTTAGTTCTGCTCTTATGCGGCCGAGGCTGCTCTGGTACGGCAGATGCCGTTGGAGACAAAATGGCCGTTTTTCCCGCCTTTTCGGGCGGTAAAGACAGCTGCTCTGAGCATTGCAAAGGCTGTTCAGCCATGACTAAAAACAGCACCGGAGAAGCGAACTGCAGAGGAGAAACAATGCATCGGCAAGGAAACCCCGATAGGGAAAGTAAAAGCAAAGCGGCCCGAAATAGCGCGGCGGTATGCTGCGATGAAAAAGAAAGAAACCTCAAACAACTCACCGAAGAAAATGGAGCCGGTCCCGCCAAGCCGCTGCCAGCGGCAGGGACAGCAAGATTTTCAGCGCTACGCTAGAGGTACAACTGGGGCCCCCAGGATCCTCTGAATATGGAGACGGAGGCAGGCAATGAGGCAGGCTCTACTTCGCACTGCAAGAAATTTATGTACTCACGTCTCAGCGCTCTTAAAGGCACAGTGTTAAATGTAGAGGTGCACAATTTGTATCTCAGAACTACAGAAATCAGCTCTGCTAGAGCCAATATGGGTAAAACAAATAAAGTGAAGAGGGAGAAAAAATTAAGTCGATCCTCTATAGTTGCTGAGGACTGAAAGACTGATGGTTAGCCCTAAGGGGGAGTGGCTTCACCTCACAGAAAACTTGAAGCATTCAGTCCTCAGTTGCTATAGGGCAGCGATGGCGAACCTATGGCACGCGTGCCAGCTGTGGCACGCGAAGGCCTTGCAGCTGGCACGCGGGAAGGTCGCAAATTAATATATGCCGGCTCATGGCAATTAAAAAAAAAAAAGCTGGCCGCCGCGGCGGCATGGAGTGTCCCGCGGGGCTTCCTCTGCCCGGCGGGACTCTCCCGGCGCAGCTCAGCCCCTCTCTGCCGGCTTGCAGATACGCGAAGGGAAAGTCTCCCTCGCGTCTCTGTTAAGCCCGCAGGGAGACTTTCCCTTCGCGTATCTGCAAGCAGGCAGAGAGGGGCTGAGCTGCGCCGGGAGAGTCCCGCCGGGCAGAGGAAGCCCCGCGGGACACTCCATGCCGCCGCGGCGGCCAGCTTTTTTTTTTTTTTTTTTTAATTGCCATGAGCCGAGGGGGGGGCGGGTAGGACTGGCAATGGGCGAGGGAGGGAGGGAGGTTAAGACTGGCAATGGGCTAGGGAGGGAGGGAGGGAGGTTAAGACTGGCAATGGGCTAGGGAGGGAGGGAGGGAGGTTAAGACTGGCAATGGTCGAGGGAGGGAGGTTATGACTGGCATTGGGCTAGGGAGGGAGGTAGGTTAAGACTGGCAATGGGCTAGGGAGGGAGGGAGGGGGGTTGAGACTGGCAATGGGCTAGGGAGGGAGGGAGGGGGGTTGAGACTGGCAATGGGCTGGGGGGGGTTAAGACTGGCAATGGGCTAGGGAGGGAGGTAGGTTAAGACTGGCAATGGGCTAGGGAGGGAGGGAGGGAGGTTAAGACTGGCAATGGGCTAGGGAGGGAGGGAGGGAGGTTAAGACTGGCAATGGGCTAGGGAGGGAGGGAGGGAGGTTAAGACTGGCAATGGGCTAGGGAGGGAGGGAGGGAGGTTAAGACTGGCAATGGGCTAGGGAGGGAGGGAGGGAGGGGGGTTGAGACTGGCAATGGTCTAGGGAGGGAGGGAGGGGGGTTGAGACTGGCAATGGTCTAGGGAGGGAGGGAGGGGGGTTGAGACTGGCAATGGGCTAGGGAGGGAGGGGGGGTTGAGACTGGCAATGGGCTAGGGAGGGAGGGAGGGAGGTTAAGACTGGCAATGGGCTAGGGAGGGAGGGGGGTTGAGACTGGCAATGGGCGAGGGAGGGAGGGAGGGGGGGTTGAGACTGGCAATGGGCTAGGGAGGGAGGGAGGGAGGTTGAGACTGGCAATGGGCTAGGGAGGGAGGGGGGTTGAGACTGGCAATGGGCTAGGGAGGGAGGGGGGTTGAGACGGGCAATGGGCTCGGGTGGGAGGGGGGTTGAGACTGGCAATGGGCTAGGGAGGGAGGGAGGGGGGTTGAGACTGGCAATGGGCTAGGGAGGGATGGAGGGAGGCGGGTTGAGACTGGCAATGGGCTAGGGAGGGAGGGAGGGGGGTTGAGACTGGCAATGGGCTAGGGAGGGAGGGAGGGGGGTTGAGACTGGCAATGGGCTAGGGGGGGGTTAAGACTGGCAGTGGGCTGGGGGGGTTAAGACTTAAAGTGAGCTATGGGGGGGGTTAAGACTAGCAATGGGTTGTGGGCTGATGAGGGCTGGCAATGGGCTATGGGGGGGGGTTAAGACTGGCAATGGGCTATGGGGGAGGTTAAGACTGGCAATGGGCTGTGGGCTGATGAGGGCTGTCTGGAAATGGGGTGATGGGGGGGTTAGGACTGGTAATGGGCTGATGGGGGGGTTAAGACTGGTAGTGGGCTGATGGGGGGGTTAGGACTGGTAATGGGCTATGGGGGGGTTAAGACTGGTAGTGGGCTGATGGGGGGGTCGGACTGATAATGGGTTATGGGGGGGCTAGGACAGGAAATGGGCTGATGGGGAGGGGTTAGGACTTGAGGTGGGCTGATGTGGTTAGGACTGGTAATGGGCTGTGGGCTGATGGGGGGGGGTTTTAGGACTGGCAATGGGCTATGGGGGGCTGACTGGAAATGGGCTGATGGGGGGGGGGGGGTTAGGACTGGTAATGGGTTATAGGGGGGGGCTTAAACTGAAAATGGGGTGATGGGGGTTAGGACTGGAAGTTGATTGACGGGGGGCTAGGACTGGTAATGGGTTGGGGTGTTGCTAGGACTGGAAATGGGCTGAGTGGAAGGGGAGGCTTGAACTGCACATAGCTGATGGGGAGGGGGCTTGGAATGGAAATGGGCTGTGAGGGAAGGGAGCTAGGACTGAAAATGGGCTGATGGAACAGCTAGGATAGGACTGGAAATGGGCTGTTGGGGGGAGCTAAGATTGGAAATGGGCTGTGGTGGGGGCTTGAATTGAAATGGACTCATGGAGGGGCTAGAACTGGAAGTAGGCTCATGGGGGGGCTTGGACTGGAATAGGGCTGAGTGGAGGGGAGCTATGATTTGACATGGGCTGATGGTGGGGCTAGGAAATGACTAGAAATGGGCTCATGGGGGGGCTAGGATTGAAAATGAGCTGATGAAGGGACTTGGACTGGAAATGGATGGGGGAGCTAGGACTGGAAATGGGCTGATGGGGGGCTAGGACTGGAAATGGGCTGATGCAGGGACTAGAAGGGAATGGATGCTGGGTGAGACTGGAACTAGAAGGGAGCTGATGTTGGGGGAGGATTAGAATGGGATGGGGCTGGGAGAGTAAAATGGAGAGGGGAAAAATATTTTGTGTTGGAGGGATGAAAAATCTACAATTGGCCAGGTATTGGGAGAGTAATTGGGGATTGAGGATGGAGGGGTAAAATTTGTGTGGATGAAATAGGAATGAGGAAAGAGCAAAAGGAGAAAGATTAGTATGTTAAAGCAGATGTAGAGAGAGAGAGAATGGAAAAAAAACTAGAAGAGAGAAGAAAGGACAAATGGACAGCAGACGATGGAGAGTTAGCAGAAAACATGAAGAAACCAGAAGAAAGTGGCTGGACCAATTGCAACTGAAAAAGAAAATGCACAAAAGGTAGAAAGATATCTCTTTATTTGAATTTATTAACTGGAATATGTCAGCTCTGGGAAATGTGCATCATTAACATCTGCGCTTTGTTTGGTACAAGAGGAAATTCCTATTTGACGTTGCCACTTGTTCTCTTTCCCCAGTATTCTATGAAATGTATTGGTTTAATATTTGCAGTGTTGCCTTTTGATAGGTAGGGTATGGTGCTTTTTGAGTCCTGGTAATGCTGTCAGGATACGGCGGGTTTGCTATGGGTTCTAAATGGGCAGCGTTTGTAGTAGTTCCTAATGTGCCTGGCGGTTGGCACTGGATTATAGTAATGTAAAAATCTTTTAGTCTTTCTTTATCCATACACTCATTAAGAGACATGTTTACTAAAAGTTAGTGTATGGTAACATTATGCAAATATTTATGCAAATAAGACCACTTATGCAAATGACGTGCTGGCACTTTGAGGAAATTCTTTGGTTTTGTGCGGCAGTTTGGGCACTCGGGCTCAAAAAGATTAGCCATCACTGCTATAGGGGATTGACAACCCTACCTTTCCCTGGACTGGCCTGGAGAAGTGATAAGGAAGTACTTTTTATTTCACTTCTTAGTGCTGACTTACCAAGAGTCTCAGAGGCATGGTTGTTTTTAGCTTCCATTTACTGTAGTAGAGGTATATTTAAGAAATCATCTCGAGTCCTGGGCTCCCCAAGTTGGTGACCCCTGGACAAGGGACCCTCAAAGTCCCAGAAAATCAAAGTCTAGGATCTCTGAGCAAGAATGGCTAATCCAGGATCCACTCCTCCCACAGAGCCCACCGATGGCCCTCACATATTTACCAATGCCACTGACTGAATGCCGCCACTACCTCTCTTTCTGCTGCTGTCATTGGGGCTGGCCATCATTCTCAAAATGGCATTGGTCCAGCTAAAGTCAATGACCTCAGATGAGCCACTGCCATTTTAAAAATAGCAGCTGTCCTCAATGACAACAGAAAGAGAAGGCAGAGACATTCAGTGGCAATGGTAAGCATGTGGGGACCAACAGCGGAGGGTTTGCAGGATGGGAGCTCTCTGGCTTGGGGGTCTTAGGCTGGACCAGAGAATCTCCAATTGTTTAAACTTTAGGACAGTAGTGTAATAACCAAATTGCAAACCAGGAAAATCAAGATTCAAAAATCCTGCTTCTTCCACTGTTACCATTTGTGACCTTGGGCAAGTCCTTTTACCCACTGTTGCTTCAGATATTACTTAGATTACAGCCCACTTAGGAAAGGAACATTTTTCAATCTTATTATTTTAATGCACTACCTTATATAAAAATCTACACACATTTTTACTTTGGCTTTACAGAAAGGTTTTTCTAACATAGCTTTTTAACATCCGAAGCATCAATGTATCATAAGCTTACTGCAACAGCAATTTACATGGGTATTTTTGCTGCATGAAGAAAGTAGAATGTGCACTAAAAGTTAGCATACATTTTAACTTGCTCTTTATAACATCGGAGCATTAATTCTTCCAGCAGGAAGTTATATTAGTCTACGCCCCCCTGGTGATGGTATACCCCATTCCCTCATGTAATTGCAAACAATCCTGTTCAATGTATCCCTCTTGTTTATTGTAAACCGCTTTGACCCAGTGAAAAATGGTATATAAACACAGCTAAATAAATAAATAAGTAGCACAAAGGAAACTAATGCCACCTTACCCAATACATGAACTTTAACTACTGTGCACACACTAGTGGAATAATTTAAAATCAAGGTCACAAAAGACTTAATTTCTGGCTTGCCAGTCAGGTAGTTCTAAAAGCAATGCAGGATTAGCATAGTTACTCATCTGTAACAGTGTTCTCCGCGAACAAGCAGGAAGTCAGTCCTCACCTATGGAACTCCCCAGCTACAGGCTACCAAAAGCCCATAGCAAAAAGAGGGGCTCCCTTCATGAGGAGCCGCAAGCAACAGCAATGAGCCTGTGTCCACAGTAGGAACCCTGTGTCTGATGAACCAGCAGTCTGGTAGCCTGAACACAGAAGGGTCGGAGGGTAGGAGTTGCCTAAACCCCGAAAAGGGTACAGAGCACAACCAAGCTGAAGGCATTGTCCCATCAGTTCTCTCTTTCCAGGCAGTAATGGACTGCAAAGGTATGGACTGAAGACCAAGTGGCAGCCCGGCAGATGCCCGCCAGCGGGACAAAGTTTGCCACCGAAGCCACTATGGCCCTGACACGGTGCACCATGACACGGCCTTCCAGTGGGAGCCTCATGCTCATAAGCGAGGGCAATACAGTCCATCACACATGTGGATAGCGTACGCTTGGTCACTGCCTCCCCAGCCTACTGGGGTCGTAGGAGATGAAAAGCTGAGCAGCTTTGTGGTGGCACTGAGTGCGTTGGATATAGAAGGACAAGGCCCTCTTACAGTCCAAGGTGTGAAGGACCGTCTACACCCAAATGGAGTAAGGTCTGAGAAAGAAGGTAGGGAAGACCACTTCCTGATTAAGATGGAAGGGCGATACTATCTTCGGCAGGAATTTGGGATGAGTGCGTAGCACCACCCTGTTCTTGTAGAACCTGGTAGAAGGTGCCTCTGCCACTAAGGCCTGAAGCTTGCTAACTCTGCGGGTGGAGGTAAGCTCAACCAGGAAGACCACCTTCCAAGAGAGGTAACGAAGGTGGCAGGTAGCTAGAGGCTTGAAGGGAGGGCGAGTAAGCTACCCCAACACTACGTTGAGGTCCCATTTGGTTGCCGGAGGGCGAACTGGGCTTCGATAAGAGCAGGCCCCAAAGAAAATCGGTCACCAAGGGATGGACCGAGAGGGGCTTGCCATCCACCGGATGGTGGTGCATCGCCAGGGCACTAAGGTGCACTCGGATGGAGTTAGACTTGAGCCCGGATTGAGAGAGGTGGAGAAGATACTGTAACACCAGTGTCACCAGGCAGGAGAAAGGGTTAGCCCCGTGTTCGGCGCACCAAACCTAGAACCTAGGGCATAAGCCTTTCTAGTAGAGGCCTTGTGAGAGCCAGTAGAATGTCTTCCACCTCAACCAGGAGGCTAAAGGGGGCCAGAGTCATCCTCTCAGCAGCCACGCTGTCAGCGACAGGGATCCCAGGTTGGGGTGCAGGAGAGAGGCCCCCCCCCCTCCTGAGATAGGTGTCCCGGGCAGACCCCAAGGGGATGGGGGTCTCCACAGTCAATTGTAGGAGCAGCAGGAACCACGGCTGCCTTGGGCCCCTGAGGAGCTATCAGGATGAGCGAGGCCCTGTCGCCGAGGGTCCTGAACCATGTCTTGGCGATCTGCGGCATAGGAGGGAAGGGGTACATGAGGCCTTCTGACCATGAAACAAGGAACGCTTCCGCTGCCACCCTGGAGGGGTGGGCCTACCGGCAACATAAGTGGGGCAACAAAGTTGTCCAGGCTGGTGAACAGGTCCATCACTGGTTCCCCCCAGAGCCGGAAAAGCCAGCTGGCTACCCTGGGGTCCAACTGCCACTTGTGTGGCTGGAGAACTCTGCTTAGCCTGTCTGGCAAGTACACTGCCCGCAGGAGGATACCCTGTTGGATTGCGTACGAGCAGAGGACCAGTGTTTCCCAACAAAGGGTACGAGACCCCGTGACCCACTGCTTGTTCACATAAAACATCGCCACCTGGTTGTCCGTCTGGACCAGCACCGGCTGGTGACGCAGGTGGTGACAGAAGACTCTCAGGGCTAAGTATATGGCTTGGAGTTCCAAGGCGTTAATCTGTTGGGTACTCTCGTCTGGTGACCAACTGCCATGAGTACGGAGCAATGTTCCCTCTAATTTTCTGTAGACTATGTGTGCATAAAATATCAGTTGTGCAGCTTTTGAAGGAAGGTTAAATTTTTGTGCGCCACATAACGACACCCGGAGTTATATACTTTAAAATTTGACTACACGTTAGAATATAGTATGTACACCACATTGATTTTAATCAAATTAAATGAAAATAGATTATTACTAAATGAAGCAGAAAATTTCTAGTAATTGCAATCACAACTTTTAAATTTTAAGACGTCTGTGTTTTCTATCAGAATCAGAACCGTAATTTTTGTGCGTTTTGTTGTAAAGTATGTGCGCTCACGCGCACAGCTTAGAGGGAACAGTGGTGCGGAGATCTTCACAGTGCACTCCCCAGCCGTGTAGGGAAGCATCCGTGGTGAGGACCCTTGAGGGGTTTGGGGCCTGAAAAGGCATGCCCGTCTTGAGATGCTGTGGAGACTGTCAACAGACCAGGGAATCTGCCAATTGGCGAGTCACAGAAACTCTGTCTCAGAAGCGACCTGTGGCCTGAGACCACTGGTCCCGGAGACACCACTGTGCCGTCCTCAAGTGGGGCGAGCATCGGGGGTGATGTGGACCATGGAGGCCATGTGTCCGAGGAGGCGCAGGAGAAGCCAAGTGGGTACCAAGGAACAGTACTGTATGCCCCAAGCGAGAGTCCTGAGATGGTCAGCCCAGTCCTGGGCAAGAATGCCTTCGACTGGAGAGTGTCGATCTTTGCCCCAATGAACTCCAGACACTGTGTTGGGAGGAGGTGAGACTTGCGGTAGTTTATTACAAAACCCAGGTGTTGCAGAACCTGGATGGTGCTTGCGGTGGCCTGTTGCACCTCTGAGGCTGTGCCCTCCCTTTATGAGCCAGTCGTCCAGGTAGGGAAAGACAAAGATCCCCTGAAGCCAAAGGAAGGCGGCCACGACTGCCTGGCATTTTGTGAAAACTCTTGGGGCAGAGGCCAGGCCGAAGGGGAGCACCCTGTACTGAAAATGCCTGCCCCCCACTACGAACCGCATGTACTGCCTGTGTATGGGGTGAATGAGGATGAGGGTATAACCATCCTTGAGGTCTAAGGAGCAGATATAATCTCCCTGCTGGAGGTAGGGCAGCAATGTTCCAAGGGAGAGCGCATCTTGAACTTCTCCCTCACCAGGAATTTGTTGAGGTTACACAGGTCGAGGATGGGCCTTAGGCCCAGTATCCTTTTTGGCACAAGGAAGTACCTGGAGTAGAATCTCTTGCCCTTGAGATGGTGGGGCACCGGGTACCACTGCTTTGTCCTTGAGAAGACCTGCCAACTCCATCAGAAGAAGGTCCCAGTGGAGTGGAAACCTGAGGGGCTCTCCCGGAAAATAATGGGGAGGTGTCTGAGTCAGGTGGAGGAGGTAACCTTCCCTGACTACCCAAAGTGCCCAGGAGTTGGTGGTGATAGTCACCCACCTCTGAGCATAGAGGGCCAGATGTCCCCCTGTGGGCTGCTGATCTCCTTGGGGCAGATAGGCTATGCTCAAGGAGTCAAAAACTCCCCCGCTGGCTGGTTCAGAGCCACTGCCTGGGGTTTTGGAGCCTTCTGCTTACGAGGGCTATGACCATCTCCCTTGACCTGCTGACTCTGTTGGGGAGCTGGGGAGGCCTCATAAGGTGTGTAGCTTCTGTAAGCAGCTCCCTTCCTCGGGTAAAAGGACATTTTACCCGAGCCCTTTCGTCGGGGAGGGGCAGCGGTCTTTTTGGAGAGCCTGGTCCTCGTCATGAACTTTGTCTCCAGCTCGGCAGCCTTGTCGGTCATGGATCTGCCAAAGAGCTTCACTCCTTGGCATGGGACATTAACCAATTTGTCTGAACCCACTGCTCGAGGTCAGACGACTGTAGCCAAGCTTGGTAGCGTGCACCGACACCAGAAGTAGTTACTCGAGCCGCCGACTCGAACCAGTCATAGGGTGCTCGAGACATGAATTTGGAGCACTCACGGACTGCCTTGGCCAGGTTCCTGAACCGCTGCAAGGATGGAGAGACCAGCTGAGAACTCAGCGAGTTCCTTCGCCAGGTCTCTCAGGTACATGCTCATGTACAGCTGGTAGGCCTGGATGAGGCAGAGGAGCATCGAGCCCTGGTAGCACTTTCTGCCGAGGGCGTCCAAGGTGCAGGCCACCCTGCTGGGGGGCACCAAGGAGTGCGTCTTCTGGCTTTTCAGCCGACACATGGCCGACTCCACCACAAAGGAGTTATGCGGCAGTTGTGACTTCTGGAAGCCCAGGCTCCAGCAGACCGTCTGCTCATCACTGGCACTGATGCCGGTGTCTCCCACATTCGGAATATCAGCCATTCCAGGATGGAGGGATTTGCACGTGAGTGATTCACACAAAGGGGCCTCGTACTGTTGTAGTTGTTGTTATGGAAGGACAGACTAGATAGGCCATGTGTTCTTTTTCTGTCATTATGTTTCTATGTTTCTATGTACTGGAGGATTTTCAACTCATCTGCCCAAGGGTCCTCCTCTGACTTGGTCGGGAACGCCAGGGCCTTAGACATGTCCTTGACGAAATCAAGGAAGCCCATATCCTCGGGCAGGGACCGCCATCAAGGCTCCGAGACGGGAGAGTCAGATGGGACTTCGCGGTGGTGATGGGTATCGGGGGACTCCTCATCCTCGGTCTCCCACTCGGAGTAGTCCGTCGAGGACTCGTAGGAGGGCTGCTCCACGGGCTTCGGGGCCTCCGATGCTCCATGGCTGGTGCCCAGCATAGTTGCCGGGGATGACCGCAGTCCCATCGAGCGGAACTCGGATCGCGACCTCGGCCGAAGATTGGCTTGGCCTCCGGGGACGCCTTGGTCGTCCAGGGCCCAGTGGTCGGGCGGATGAACCAGTTGTGCTGGACAACAGCGCCCGCTGCTGGTCCATGAAGGCAGACAAACTGCACTCCAGGGCCGCCATTCTGGACTCCAGACCAGAAAGCTCCGCAGCCTTTGGTGCGGGCACCAAGGGACTTGGGCTCAGTGCCAGCTCCCCCGAAGGGAAACCCTTGATGAGGATGGTGTCTGGGGACAGAGGCTGGTTCGCAGTTGGATCCTTTCGGGGGACCTTCGCAGGCCACTCCTTCTCCGACCCCTCGGAGAGATGTCTCAGACTGCAGGATTAGGGCCGTGGATCACCTGGCCAGTAGGAACCATCCAAGGACGCCTCCTTCCTGGGTTCCCTCGAGGGAGACCCCCATTTCAGAGGACCCACGACAAGGCTTGGGTTCGGAAGGTTCCAACCAAGATATCGGGGCCTCAGACGAGGCCCTGGCGACTCGGGGTAAAACTTATCATGCTGCTGCTGGAGGCTCTTGAGAGCCTTACTGGACATCCTCTTGCAGAGACTGCAGTCTGCCGGGTCGTGGTCTGGCCCGAGGCAGCGGAGACAGCAGTCTTGTGTGTCGGTCAAAGACATGATTTTGGAGCACCGATCACACTTCTTAAAGCCACTGGTAGCCATGTGGGAAAAAAGTACCACTGCGAGGTCAAAGACTCTCCGCGCTGCCAGTGGGAGAAAAAGGGCACAAGGGTGCCAGGAAAAGAAAAGAATGAAAACCACAAAAATAGACTGAACTCGACACAGAGGCAACAAGGTCAGTAGGCAGGAAGAGTACCGGTGTGATACCGGAGGTGAGTATGAAACTCGGAGAGAAAAAAAAATCAAATTTTTCTGGGGACAAGCCAGACAACATCTGAAGGGCTCCATGGAAAAAAGGAGACTGAGCAAGATGGCACCCTTGGCCAGGAAGGGGACCACACATGCGTGGTGGAATCTCCCAAAGGGTTTCTTTGAAAGCTGGGGTATGCTTCCACGAGGGCTCTGTCGGCGCCGACATCACCAATATGTGAGGACTGACTTCCTGCTTGTTCCCAGAGAACTCACAGCAAATATGTAGCAAACATTTGACTCTTAATGTTCTTTACACTCCTCAGAAAGGCAGGGTTTATTTTTAAAGATATCTTACCTTCGATATAGAGGTTCAATAGTCACATTAATTAGCTTGCAAAGTGCAATGGCTATAGATTTACGTGATGTTGCATAAAAAGGCGGCATATGATCAATAATGCTTTGTGCATGCTGCCAATCGCCAATCTTCAAGAGTGCTTCTAATAATCCGAGTTTCTGGTTGTCTGGCAGCTGTAAAGATAGCAAAAAGAGTGAACACTTGTGGGCCCACATGTCTATAAGCAAATTATTCTCATTTACAGTGATCTTTTTCCCTGTGGACACTGGGGTTCAAAATGGTACGCTTCTTATCTGGCAGCTTGACTTCTAGTAGTAATACCGCAAGGCTACTGCTATGGATCGATTGGCACCATTTGGAACCCTAGTAGCAATGGGGCAGGAACATCCAGGGATAGCTCCTTCCCCCACTACTAGTCACCAGGAAAACTCCCAGTAGGTGCCAGGGGTGGGGAATCAATGTTTTGCACATGTCCTTTTATAGGCGCTTGTGCATGCATCTCCTAGTAAACTATGCATCCCAAGAAGTTATTTGCATAAATAACAGATGTGTGAAAGCGTTATTTGCGTATGTATGACATTTACACATGTAAATGTTGCCATTTACACAAGTAAATATTTCAAAAATAAGGGCCCTGGTCTCACCAAAATCAAATCAGATTTCAAAGGAGAATGCACTATGGAAAAATCCATATTATTTTGTATTATTTCTTTTGATGCAATCTTAGCTAACTTCAAAAAATTCTAGAGTTGTGACATTTGTCTTAAATTTGAATAGAAGGAAGCAGTATAGATACATCTACATCACAGAATAATTAGGACAAGACCGGCTTTCGTTACAGGAAAAGAAAATATGGAACCTACAAATAAAATGGTTTCTTGGAAGAATCAATCCCTGTAACAGAAAGACCTTTAAAAAAAAACAAAATTTTAGTAAAGACAATAGAACTAAGCTGATCACCAGATAGCTGCTGAGGCAATTTAAGAAGATTGTAGTGCAGAAGAGCAGAAAAAGCAAGGTTGCTACAAACTTCCAATTAGTAAACTGAAATACCAAGCAGACAATACTCTGCATATAGGGCTCCTGATTTTAGGTTTTAATCAAACTCCTATAAACCACTCCCAGCTCAAATAAATAAATAAATAAATAAATGCATTTACTGGGTAAAAACCCGAAAAATTCTACTTTCCCTAGTTCTCTCTCACCCCTCCCATGGCCTGCCTTGAATCTTTCATTCTGCATTTGTGCTTTTTCTGTGCTATGTTTTAGCTGCATAAATGTACAGTATGTGTTTGTACCTCAACCTGTAAAGTACCTATGACATGAAACCACGAATAAGCACCAATTTTCAGCACTCTCAAAGAAACTCTACATTTGATAAAAGACTAAATAGAAGCCCTAATTATATTCAAATATGAAGCAAGCTGGGGTGTTGGGTACCACATATTAGGCATAAGCTTAGATAGGTGCCTGTAAAATCTCTAAAATAACGTATCGGCCTTGCTGCATACCACCATACTAGGTAGCGACCTCCCCCACCTATCTACATCCTACCAGAACATATTGTGCAGCAGTTTATCAGACTGCGGGCCCGCTGAATCACTGTCTGCAAACAATCAAGATACTGAGCCCAAAGTGCTTATCAGAGTAGGCCCTTACTGCAACAGGCCCAGATGTCCACACGTCCACCCACAAGCAAATAACACTCCTGTTTAGTCCAAGTTACCACAGAAGCAACCAAGGAAATGCACCCAATTTTAGCCCTAACCAGTATCTACATCATTATCGGACTCCCCTCGGGGTCAAATGCCTGTAACCCAGGCCACAATATCATCCCAAAACTTCGGAGCAACGGAAAAGGAGGGTCAGAAAGCCCTCACCACTCAACATCTGAAACTAACCGCACGCTTCACACCCACCTGTTGCACATCTCATTACAACACTTCAAAAAAACCCACCCGGGGAAACACCAACACCCGCTGAAGTGCGCTCTCATCAATGCCAGATCAATACGCTCAAAATGGCCGGTAGTCATTGACCTGATAACCCTCTATGACCTGGACATCTTGCTGATCACGGAGACTTGGCTAACTGACTGCGACAATGTCCTGCTCAACCAAATGCTACCCCCCAGATTTTCACTGTACACCTGCCACAGAGCCACCCAGAGGGGGTGGAGCACTCATCCTAGCAAAAACCGAACTACAATTCCATCAGACTAATGCCACTAGCATGACCTACCTAAATACAATCACCATAGAAAATGACCAATGCTCGATTAACCTATTATACAGAGCACCAACATTCTCAGTAGAGGACCTATCAACAATAATTAACATAGCCTGTGGCACAAGCAAGTCACGAACCCAAAACTGGCTGCTAGGTGACTTCAACTCACCTACCCTGCAGGAAACTCAAGCTACCGCCTTCCTCGAGGCACTAGACAAGCTAGGATATAAACAACTAGTAGATGCACCTACACAAGTGAAAGGGAACAAACTGGACCTGATTTTTGCCCCACAAACGGCATTAGAGTCAACACATAACACGGCATTATCTGTAATACCAGTACCTTGGTCTGAACAGATTCCATATGCCCAGCAAACTGCACAACGAGAATACTAACAGAGCTACGGCCTTTCTGAAAATACCTGCAAGAAGATTCAGACCTTTTATCAAAGAAGTAGTACTTGAGGAAGTCCTACCACTCCTTGACAACTCAGCCCACGGACTGGACGAAATGATTGATAACTGGGACAATAGTCTCAACTCCATCTCTAACCACCCAACAACATGCAAAAAGCCAAAGAAACGAGAACACGCAGCTTGGTACTCCAAAGAGCTCCGCGCCTTGCTCCTCCACCTGCGCAAACTCGAGAGACGATGGCGCCAGTCACGCTCCCCTGAAGCGTACAAGGAAAGCATAGTTACTCACCTATAACAGGTGATCTCCGGGAACAGCAGGAATGTAGTCCTCACATATGGGTATCGTCGGTACCGACGGAGCCTGCGTGGGAACGCTCCCCAGCGTCCAATCAGAAAGCTTTTCGGAGCATCCGACAGCGCCTGCGTGCTGCCTTCCCGCCTTTCCCAACTGCCTCTCTCCAGTTGAGTTTTAAAGCTGAGACAAAGAGAGAGAGAGGGAAAGGAAAGAGATAGAGATACAACTCCTAGGGGAGGTGGGTGGATTGTGAGGTCTAAATTCCTGCTGTTCCCGGAGATCATCTGTTACAGGTGAGTAACTATGCTATCTCCAGGAACAAGCAGGAATGTAGTCATCACATATGGGGACTCCCTAGCTTTAGGTGCCAGGGAGAGACCCCAGAAGTTGTGTGTCCCTGAAAAGGGCTCCACTTCCCCCCATGGATCTCTGGCAAACTACCAGGGATGGTGGGTAGGAGTTGATTAGGTATGGAACAGGTGTTTGAGAGCAGCCTGACCAAACAAGGCATCCCGGCTGGCGTCCTTGTTCAAGAGGTAATGGGCTGTAAAGGTATGAACCGAGGCCCAAGTGGCTGCTCGACAGATGTCGCCGATAGACATAGAGTGCAGATGAGCCATTGAGGCTGCCATGGCTCTCACATTGTGAGCTGTGACATGGCCCTCCAGAGAAAGGTTCTTATTTATTTTATTTATTTATTTACTTCTCTTATATACCGCGCTATTAAAATCAGTGCGGTTTACAATTGGAACAAAAAACATACTGCAATGTCACATGACAATTGAGTTTTTACATTGACCACCTTCGGCATAAAGCGTGGATGAGCCCTAAGGACTACCTTATCATGATGGAACCTTGTATAAGGAGGATCAGCCACCAACGCTTGCAATTCACTGATGCGACGTGCTGATGTGATTGCAATAAGAAAAATGACCTTCCAGAAAAGGAATTTCAAAGAGGTAGTGGCTAATGGTTCAAAGGGCAGTTTCATGAGCTGCCCAAGAACCAGATTTAAGTCCCATGCCACCGGTGGTGGCTTAATGGGAGGCTTAGTTAAAAGAAGGCCTCTCATAAATCTCGCTATCAGAGGATGAGGAAATAGGTTGTCCATTCAGAGGCTTGAAAGCAGCTGCAATAGCATTCAAATGAACTCTCACTGAATTGGTCTTAAGCCCTGCATTTGATAAATGAAGAAGACACCTCTGGAATCATCATAGAGGACAGCAACGTTGGGCCAGAAGGACTGGGGTTTCTAGTCCCACAGGTGCTCCTTGTGGTCTTGGGCAAGCCACCTAACCCTCCATAGCCCATGTTCCCTGTAAAATAGTTATCTCCAAGTTATAATGCCCTGTTCAATGTAATTTCAGTTTATTCAATGTAAACCGCACTAATGCAGAATAGCGCGGTATATAAGAGAATGTAAATAAATAAGAGAATGTAAATAAATTACTGGAGTATCACAAGAGCGTTAAGACCCGTCCTCTTGAGAAAGGAGATTTGGAGCAGATCCTAACTCCAGAGGTGGAGCTTGAGCGAGATGTAGGAGCAGAGGGTACCACATTTGCCGTGGCCAACGTGGAGCTATAAGAATCATATGACCTCTGTCTCTCTGAAGCTTAAACAGGGTTTGGGGAATTAGGGGAATGGGTGGAAAGGCATACAGGAAGTCCTCACCCCAATGGAGGAGGAGGAAAGCATCCCTGGCCTGACAACCCTGAGCCGGAATTCTGGAACAGAATCAGGGAAGTTTGGCATTCAACGGACTTGCAAAAAGGTCTATATCCAGGGTTCCCCAAATTTTAAAAATTCTGGCCACCTGGTCTGCATGGGAGAGACCATTCGTGCAGAAGGAGAACTCAGCTGAGTCTGCCCAAGAGTTTTGGATGCCTGGAAGATACACCGCAAGGAGATGAATCTGATGCTCTCTGGCGAGGACTCATAGCCACAAAGCTTCGTTGCAGAGCGACAGAGAGCCTGTTCTCCCTGCTTGTTCACATAGAACATGGACACTTGATTGTCCGTTAGAACTAGGACTGTCTCGTAGCTGAGCTGGGTGTTGAATACTCAAAGAGTAAGGAAGATTGCTCAGAGTTCCAGGAGACTGATGTGCAGATAGGCCTCCTGTGGCGTCCAGGTACCCTGGGTAGAGAGGCCTTGCAGGTGGGCTCCCCAACCCACCTGTGAAGCATCTGTTGTTGGTGGGGGTTGCTGAAAAGGAGACCCCACCAAAAGGTTTTGGGGTGACTGCCACCATTGGAGGGACAAAATAAGGCGTTTTTGTCTGACAGGCAACCTGATGCCTGAGTCCACTGAGTGGATAAAGTCTACTGGGCTGCCCTCATATGGAGGCGAGCATAAGGAACCACATGCACGGTGGATGGCATGTGTCCTAGCAATTGTAACATTTCCCAAGCAGTGAGGTGAGGCTTTAGCACTGCTTGGGAAGCTAACTGCACAATGCGAAGGCAGCGGGGCTGTGGAAGGTAGGCCCTTGTCTGTCTGGTATCCAGCAGAGCTCCTATAAACTCTAGGGACTGAGTGGGAGCAAAGTTGGATTTTGGGAAGTTTATGACAAGTCCCAAATACTGAAGGATGCGCATTGTGCAAGAGAGAGCAACTCTGGCCTCTGGCTCTGAAGGGGCTCGAATGAGCCAGTCGTCTAAGTAAGGGAAGACGAATACTCCTAGGGTGTGGAGAAAAGCTGCCACCACAGTCATGCATTTTGTGTACACCCTTGGTGCAGAGGCCAGGCTAAAAGGAAGAACCCTGTATTGGTAGTGCTTCCCTTGACACAGAAAGCGAAGGAACTTTCGGTGAGTTGGATGGATGAGCACATGAGTGTACGCATCCTTGCGATCTAGAGAACAAAGCCAATCCTGACTCTGAAGATATGGCAGCAGAGTTCCTAGAGAAATCATTTTGAACTTCTCTTTGAACAGGAATTTGTTCAATTCTCTGAGGTCAAAGATGAGTCTGTGTCCTCCTGTTTTCTTTTGAATAAGGAAATAGGGGGAGTAAAACCCTGTACCCCATTGGGGAATGGGTACCCCTTCTATTGCCCCTTGGGCAAGGAGCACAGTGACTTCTTGACCTACACTGGCGATCCTCCAATCTTCAGGTGTTACACAGATGATTTTAATGAAAATTCACAGATTACTAATAGCAGGTCTGCAATCTCATATTTCAGTTCTTTCAACACCCTTGGATGTATACCATCCGGCCCAGGTGATTTGCTACTCTTCAGTTTATCTAATAGTTGTAATACATCTTCCCGATGTATCGCTATTTCCTTCAATTCTTCTGCACCTCTAAATACCACTTCAGTCATGGATAACATCCCTACATCTTCTTCAGTAAAGACCGAAGCAAAGAATTCATTCAGTCTCTCTGCTATCGCCTTGTCGCCTCTTAGTGCCCCTTTAACCCCTCTATCATCTAATGGACCAACTGACTCTCTCACAGGTTTTTTGCTATGAATGTACTTGAAAAAGTCTTTATTTCGCGTTTTTGCTTCCGCAGCAAGCTTCTTCTCAAATTCTCCCTTTGCCTGCCTTATCAATGCCTTGCATTTGACTTGCCAGTGCTTGTGCTGTTTCTAGGTTTCGTCGTTTGGCTCTTTTTTCCATTTCCTGAAAGATGCCTTTTTGGCAACAACAGCCTCTCTGACCTCACCTTTAAACCATGCTAGCAGTTTTTTGGACTTCTTTCCACTTTTCTTAAAGCATGGAATACAGCTGGTTTGGGCTTCCAAGATAGTAGTTTTCAACAACACCCAAGCTTGATGTAAGTCTTTAACCTTGCAACTGCTCCTTTTAGTTTTTTCTTAACTATAGTTTCCTGGCATGGAGAGAAACATCGATAAATAAGGGAGCAGTTTCAAAAGAAGATTAGCCCCAGAGACCCATAAAGCAGATTTTGATTGTTCCTTAACAAGCAGATTACTAGAAAGTCAACCTGAAATGGTCTTAAGACACTTGTTTATAATGCTCTCCCCAGGTCCTTTTGAATGGGCACACCATCTGGCTAATTTTCCTGACTGCCTGGCTAACTTAATCTGATTAATTGACATGGCAAATTAATGAACAGGGATGGAAAAATGATTTAAGTGATTTTGTAATTAATACTTAAAAAACAGTATATGTAAATATAATATGACTATATTGGACACTTAAATGAATTTGGAACAGTGACAAACGCATGGAACTTTCTGAAAGACTAGTTACACTGTCTACTAGTTTCACAGTGCAGCCAACCTGGCTATTCCTTCATGCCACCTGGCTAGCAAATTTCCTGGGAGAACACTATATGGTTTTAATTATCATGGCTCCAGATTGATCCTCTGCAAAATAAGAAAAGAATCTGAACCAAAAGTACAAACATTTTTGAAAAGAACCATGCTTCAGTAAACTGCAAGTTTTGGCCCAAACAAGTATATTTTATTTTGAATCAATATATATCCATTTAAATAAACCCTGAAATTCATTTGCCACCTGACCCATGTCAACCCAGCGAAAGTGATCAGGTTCGATTTAGCTCCATTGTATAGATGAAAGTATGCACCCATAGCTGCAGTGGGACAAAATCTCAACTGGAGCAGCCTCTCAGCACTGATTTGCATTAGCTGCCAAGCTTTCTACGAAAGGATGACCTTCAGACTTCTTTTTATGATCACTATCAAATATTTGGAGATGGGTTCTAAGGTGGTGAACTGGATCACAAATTGGCTGACTGACAGATGACAAAAGGTGGAAGTAAATGGAATTCACTCAGTAAAAAGAAAGGTTAGTAGAGGAGTGCCTTGAGAATCGATGAAGGGACAGATTCTATTCAATATTTTTGTGAGTGATATTGCCAAATGGTTCAAAAGAGAAGTTTGCCTTTTTGCAGGCGACATGAAAATTTGCAACAGAGTGAACACCTCGCATGGAATAGATAACATGAGAAAAAATCTACAACAAAAATGAGAAGAATGGCCTAATGCTTAGCAGTTAAGATTTAATGTGAAGAAGGGCAGAGTGACGCACTTGGGATACAGAAATCCAAAGGAGCTGTATGCATTAGGGCTCAAGAGGCTGATGTACACATACCAGAAGGAGAATCTCGGGGTAATAGGGTCTCAAGGGGATGAAATAATATGACAAGGTGGTAGCCAAAGTTTGAAGGATGTTAGGCTGCTCAGAGGGACTAATCAACAGAAGGAAGGAAGCAGTAATGCCCATGTACAAGTTGTTAGTGAGGACTTACAGAGAATATTGTGTTCAGTTTTGGAGACTATAGTTCACAAATGATATAAAAAGACTTGAAGCAGTTTAGAGGAAGGCAACCAAAATGATATGGGGCCTGAGCTATAAGGCATATGAAAAGAAGACCTAAATATGTATACTGTAGAGGAGAGGAGGGACAAGGGACAAATGTTTAAATACTTAGTTATCATATGTATCAATGAACAAACAACCCTTTTTCAAAGACAGAGAAGCTGTAGAAAACTATGGGACATGAAATGAAGCTGCAAGGGGATAAACCTGAAAGCAACATCAGGAAATACTTTTTCACCGAAAGGGTGGTAGATGCCTTGAATACTCTCCCAATGGAGATGGTAGGGGCAAAACCAGCTACTAAATTCAAAAGGGCATGAAATAGATATAGTGGATCCCTACATAGCAAAAGGATGGAACTGAAACCAACTTAAATAACTTTTACACTTAAAACAACAGAAGGGGGTAACCTACATGGAGCAGTAGGTACAACCCTTAAAGGCATAAAGGGGGATAACCTGCATAAAGCAGCAGGTACAACTCTAGACATCTTACATGAGCAACCTAGATAGAAATACTGGTCTTTATCTGCCATCATTTACTATGCTTCTGTGTATCCTATCATTTACCTCATCCATGTCCCTCCAGTACAGACAAACAGGTTGTGCCCATGTACCAGCAGACTGAATTATGCAAATTTCTTCAGTGATGTCACCCTATATTAGCCCAGGAGCTTCCTGATCTCTTCAGTAATTCAGGTTTTTTTTGGTTTTTTTTGTTTTTTTAAGGTTTAAAAAGTTATTTATTTAGAAAATTTCAGGTAATACAAGGAAATGCACAAAAACATCAAATACAAATACAAATATGTATCATCCCCCAAAAACTAGCCCACAAAATGGAGCATGATCAATTGAAAACAAATAAGAAATCCTGAGAGAGAGTGGAAAATTTATATAACCCCTTATTACTAAGCGAGAACCACAATAATATAAAGGAAAATTTAACAGCGTCATCCTGGGCTAATGCAGGGTGACATCACTGAAGAAATTTGCATAATTCTGTCTCCAGCTGCTGTTGCATAGGGACAACCCGTCTGTCTGGACTGGGCTGGAGGAACTGCATGAAAGTAAATTAGCAGATAAGACCTGATTTAACCTGACAATAAATGCTAATAAATAAAACTAAACACCTACAAAATTAAATACATTTTTTAAAACTATCATACAAGAAGAGCGATAATTTGATATATCTGTCAGAAGAGACAAGATGGGAAAATGTTCCAATAACAAACACGCAACACGCACTAATAGCTACTGCCACAGATAATAATTCTATGGAACATTGGGACACTGTTTCAGTATCAGCAGAAGCAGCATAATCATATAATCATATTAACATACATTTGAAAATCCTAACAGCTAAGCTGCACTGTAAAACAGATTTTCATATATCAGTGAAAACTAAAGCATTTTAATCATAAGAAGCACTTTTAAAATGCCTGCCACAACAATGGCTAAATCTGTGAATATGTTCACCAAGAACAAAGGCAATAGCAACTGTAAATATAATTTTGTTTTTGCAACAAACATTTTACATTAAAAATGCCTTTCATGAAGGTAGACACATTGCAAATAGAAACTACTGTATGCTGAAAAAAATCTATTTATTTTAAATGGGTTCCCTGTGCACTGTGAAATATTTATCTTTGGAAACAATCTCGCAATTTCAAGGAGATATTAAGTCCGGCATCCTTGCGGTCTATTTCTTCTACTCCACTTAGTTTGACAGTAGGACATGTGAAGTGTGGGACCTGTAAAATATGTAACATCACTCAAGAGCTGTCTGAATTCAGTTATAATGATAGAAAGTACAAACTTCGACATGCAACTTCATGTAGTTCAACGCATGTGGTTTATGCCATAAGATGTCCTTGTAACTTATTTTACATCGGGAAGACTATACGACCATTTAGGGTCCGGATGAATGAACACAAAAGCAAATTAAAATACCATAGAAGAGAGGCACCGTTAGTTAGTCATTGCCTTGAGTTTTGCCATTCCTATGAGGATCTTAAATGCTTTTGTATTGAACAAGTACTAACATCTCGACTTGGTAGAACGCGGGAACGAGCATTGCTATACGCAGAACAACGCTGGATTTATCAATTGCAAACCCTTATTCCAGGAGGTTTAAACATGCGCATAGAATGGGAGGTGTGTTTCAGGTGAATAAATTTCCCTAATGATTGACGAAATAGCTTTTTAAACCATCCCGCATGCGCGGATTTTGAGCCCACAACAGCGGCAGCAGCTTGCGAGTTCATATTCTTTTCTCTGTAAAATCACCTGAAGGTATGGCTGTTTTTTAGAAATGATTTTTCCAATTTTGAAATGGATTACTAGTCGGAAAGAAAGTTAGGTTCTAACTGACTCATTTTGTTTCTAGTGCGTTTAAGAATGAGTTTCCCCTGAAGAAACCTCAAGGTGAAACGCTCATATACAGCGCGCTTGATGGCGTCGGGATAGAGATTGGCGGGGCATTCCGCGAACTGATATGACAGCAGTTTCTAAAGCTAAGTAAAAAAAAACAAAAAAAGCAGTGTTTAAGTTTCTTGGAAGTCACCAGCCATCTGTTTATGTACAAGCACAAAGTTATTCAAGCTCTCCTGAACAAATGTTTGAACAAAATTTATAAAAAAACCAGTGGCTGAATATATTTTTCAAGGTCATTGATGTACATGGGGCATTTGTCCAGTTGGTGTTCTGAGACCTTATGTGCCACTGTTGAATAATTTGGTATCCAAGTTGAATAATTTGGTATAGCATATAGGAAGATTGCTTGAAATGAAGTAAGGAAGTCAATTGGTTACACTTTCTGGAGAGAATTGAGAGTATTTTACTTATTCATTTAAATATTTATCTTTGCCTAGGTCAGCAGCAATGAAAAATTTTATTCAACTTCAAAAGTTATTTCTTGTCAGCAGAAATCTTTAAGACTTGGTTTTCAAGTGGAATAATTATTGTCAGCCTTGTGTCACCTTGTGCATCTTAACTGACAGCATACTAAGGCCTTCACAAAACATTAGACTGGCAAACTCCATTCCATCTTTCATCCGTGTCTGAAGTTTTCTAAAATGACAATATGACATCACATCTGCAAAAATGATAAGGTGACTAACACTCAAGATAAAAGCTTTCTATTATGAACACAACATACACAGATAACAATCCACTTGGCTTGGTGGGCTCTTATCCACACCGAGAGGCAACTATCCAATAACATGTTGCATGTTCATGGTCTGGTTTTCCCCCAATCCTACCCGCCACACAGTCAACAAAATTCAAAGATGAGCCAACTCGTGTAACATCTTGATAAACATAATGAACATAAGATATGCAATACTGGATCAGACCAAGGGTCCATCAAGCACAATATCCTGTTTCCAACAGTGGTCAACCACGTCACAAGTACATGTCAGAATCCCAGAAAGTAGACAGATTCCATGATGCTTATCCCAGGGGTAAGCAGTGTATTTCCCCTGTGCACTTTAAATTGTTTGTCGACTTTTCCACCAAGAACTTGCCAAACCTCTTTTAAACCCAGCTACCCTAATAGCTTTTACTACAACTTCTGGTAAAGAATTCCAGAGATTGATTTTTTTCAGGCAACGAGTACTTTTTCTCCTATTAGTCTTAAATAAGCTATATCTCCTCTACTCCTTCTTACTACTACTACTGATCATTTGAATAGCACTACAAGGTGTATGCAGCGCTGTACAGAGGGACATTTAAGAGACTGTTTGCTCATAACAGTTTACAGTCCAGTCAAGACAGACAACACAACAATCGAAGATTAGAATATACTGTATCTAAGGGAATAGTAAGGAAACACATAGAAGGTGAACAGGAGACTAAGGAGATCAGGATCCAAAAGCAGCTTTGAAGCGGTGAGTTTTTAGACTGGTTTTGAATAGGGCTAGAGATGTAGCCTGACGTACTAACTCGGGTAGTTTGTTCCAGGCATAAGCAGCAGCAAGGTCGAAAGATTGAAGTCTGGAGTGGGCAGTGGAAGAAGGGAACAGATAGAAGGGTTCTGCCAGAAAAGGTAACTACTCACCTGTAGCAGATGTTCTCCGTGGACAGCAGGAATAAGTCCTCACATATGGATGATGTCCACGACAAAGCTCCACGTGGGAATGCTCCACAGCGTCTACTGGAAGCTTCTGGGAGGCTCCACCATGCCTGCGTGCCTCCTTCCCGCCTGCCACCGTAGTTCAATCTTGAATCAGTCTGATAACGTAGTGTAGCCAAAAACAACTCTCGGGGAGGTGTGAGGGTAGTGAAGACCTAATCCTGCTGTCCACAGAGAACACCTGCTACAGATGAGTACTACCTTTCCTCCATGGACAAGCAGGATTGAGTCCTCACATATGGGACTCCCAAGCTACAAGCTACCAAAATTCAAGGACGACACCAAGTGCCCAACAAGGGCAAACTCAACTGAGGCATGGCAACAAATCTTAAGGGTTAAGGGACCAATTATGTACAATGGCAGTGATTCTCTCTTCTCTTTTTTTTTTCTATAGCCTGGACAGAATAGAATGGGCCTGGGGGATGGAGTTTGATTTTAAACCCTGGCCATCGAAACAGCCATATTTCTAATACTGTGAACTGTGAAATGACAACATGACCAACATAAGAAATGCCAGAATGGGTCAGACCAAGGTCAATCAAGCCCAGTATACCATTTCTAACAGTGTCCAATCCAGGTCACAAGTACCTCACAGGTTCCCAAAAAAGACATACAGGTTCATCAATACTTGTCCTGGGGCAAACAGTTGATATCACGAGTCTTCTTCAACAATGGTTTATAGACCTTTCCTCCAGGAACTTGTCCAACCTTTTTTAAACCCAGCTACACTAACAGCTTTTACTACATCCTCCAGTAATGAATACCAGAGTTTGATTACACATTGAGTGAAATAATATTCTCTCTTATTAGTCTTAAATGGGTTACATTGTAGCTTCATTGCTTGTCCCCTAGTCTTTCTACTTTTTGATGGCGTAAACAGAAATATGTTTACCCATTCCACTCCATTCATTAATTTATAGACCTCTATCATATCTCTCCTCAGCAGTCTCTTCTGCAACTTGAAGAGCACTATCCTTTTAAGACTTTCCTCATAGAGGTATCCTTCCATCACCTTTACCATTTTTGCGGCTTTTCAATGTACCTTTTCTAATTCCACCATATCCTTTTTAACATACGGCGATCAGAACTGCACACAATATTTAAGGTGCTGTCGCACTATGGAACAATACAGAGACACTATAATATCCTTTGTTTTATATTCCATTCCTTTCCTTATGATTCCTAGCATTCTATTTGCTTTCTTGGACACCAAGCAGAGGGCTTCAATGTGTTAGCCACAATGACACCTAAATCTTTTTCCTGGGTGGTGGTTCCTAATGTGGAACCTTGCATCGTCTAACCATAGCTTGGGTTATTTTTTCCGAGGTGCATAACTTTGCACTTATCCACATTAAATTTCATCTGCCATCTGAACATCCAGTCTTTCAGTTAACTATCAAGATCCTCTTGCAATTTTTCACAATCTTCTTGAGTTTTAACAACTTTGAATAATTTAGTCTCATCTGCAAATTTGATCACCTCACTTGTTATTCCCTTTTCCAGGTCATTTATGAATATGTTAAAAAGCAGTGGACCCAGCACAGATCCCTGGGTACCCCTTTATTCATCTTTCTCCACTGAGAAAATTGGCCTTTAGCCCTACCCTCTACTTTCTATCTTTTAACTAGTTCCTGATCCACAATAGTACACTGCCTCCTATCCCATGAATTTTTAGTTTCGCCAAGAGTCTCTCATGAGAGACTTTGTCAAAGTGTTTCTGAAAATCCAGATACAATATTAGTGACTTACCTCTGTCTACCTGTTCATTCATATCTTCAAAAAATATAACAGACTAGTAAGACAAGACTTTCCTTAGCTAAATCCATGTTGGCCTTCTCCCATTAAACCATGACTATCTACAAGTTCAGTAATTTTTTTTTCTTTATAATGGTTTCTACCATTTTGCCTGGTACCGACGTCAGGCTCACCGGTCTGTAGCTTCCGCGATCACACCTTGAACCCTTATTAAAAATTGCCAATCTTCAGGTACTACAGATGATTTTAATGATAGTTTACAGATAAATAATAGTAGGTCTGCAATCTCATATCAGTGTTTTCAATACCCTCGGATATACACCATTCAGTCCAGGTGATCTGATACTGTTCAGTTTATCAAATATCAAATACATCTTTTCAATTTATCAGTATTTCTTTCAATTATTGTGATGCGTCACCTTTAATACCATTTCAGGCATGGGTAACTTCCCTGCATCTTCTTCAGTAAGGAATGAAGCAAAAAATTCATCCAATTTTTCTGCTATGGCCTTGTCCTCTTTCTTGGTGCCTCTTTTACCCCTCTATCATTTAATGGTCCAACTGACTGTCTCACAGGTTTCTTGCTACCAATTTACTTGAAAATGTTATTATGTGTTTTTGCTTCCATGGAAAGCTTCTTTTCAAATTCTCTCTTTGCCTGCCTTATCAACGCCTTGCATCTAACTCGACAGTGCTTATGTTTCCCGTTTTCATCATTTGGCTTCTTTTTCCATTTCCTGAAAAATGCTTTTTTGGGTTCAACAGCCTCTCTGACCTCACCTTTAAACCATGCTGGCAGGTTTCTGGCCTTCCTTCCAGTTTTTGTAAAGTGTGGAATACATCTGGTCTGGGCTTCAAAGATAGTACTTCAAAACAATGCCCATGCTTGATGTAAACCTTTTGCAGTGACTCCTTTTAGTTTTTTCTTTACTATTTTCCTCATTTTATTATAGTCTTCCTTTTGAAAGTTACTGTGGATTTTCTTGCCATCCTCCCTCCATTTATTAAATCAAATGTGATCATACTATGATCACTATTATCAAATGGCCCCCACTCTTATCTCTTGCACCAGATCCTGTGTTCCACTAAGGACTAGGTCCAAAATAGCTACCCCTCTTGTCTGTTCATGAACCAGCTGCTGCAAGAAGCAGTCATTTATTTCATCTAGAAACTTTATCTCTCTAGCATGATCTGCCGTGACAATGGCCCAGTCGATACCGGGGTAATTGAAATCACCCATTACTATTACTGTGCTGTATCTTTTGTTAGCTTCTCTCATTTCTTTGAGCATTTCATCATCCGTTTGTTCTGGCCAGATGGTCGGTAGTACACCCCCACTGCCATTGCCTTCCCCTTTTCACATGGAATTTCTATCCACAGAGATTCCACAGTATTATTTTGTTAATTGCAAAAATGTAATCCTGTGTGACTCAATGCCCTCTCTTTAAGAGGAAACCCCTCCACCAATTTCATCCACTCCATCATTACCATATAGTTTGTATCTAGGTATCAGTGTGTCCCATTGATTGTCCTCATTCCACCAGGTCTCAGATACTAAACATATCTAACCTATCGTTTAGTGCTATATATTCTAACTCTCCCATCTTATGTTTTTAGACTCCTAGCATTTGCATACAGGTATTTCTTTACTATTCTCTTATAAACCGCACTGATGCAGAATAGCGCGGTATATAAGAGAATGTAAATAAATAAATTTCAGAGATTGTATTTTATTCATATTAATCTGGTAATCATTTGACAGGGGCAATATGGAATCTTTCAGTTCTGTACTTCAGGTCATTTGTGTTACTTTTATCTTTACTAGAACCTCTCTGTCAGGATGCCCTAACCTCCCTACTTTGCAAGTGTTCAAGGATACATCCTTACGAAGCATGCGCTCTTGGGCAACTGTCGGCTTTCCCCTATTATCTAGTTTAAAAACTGTTCTCTCCTTTTTAAAGGTTTATTATTTTATTTTATTTATTTATTTATTTAACTGCATTTATATCCCGCTTTTCACCGGGTCAAAGCAGTTTAACATAAAAAGGGGGGGGGGGACAATAATCAAGTTGACAGAGAGAGGGAGGGGGGCCGTCACGAGGGGGGATAACAGTTGATCTTCACAGAAAGTGACAGCACTAGACAGTTGACGTTTTACGGAAGTCTCTTAGATGGGTGCTGAGGGGGTAGGTCAGAGGGTTTGGGTGAACAGTTATTGAGAGATTTCTGTTTCAGGTCCAAGATATTCATGAAACAGGATGTTTTTTAACTGTTTCTGGAATGTGGAGAGGTCTTTGGTACTTCGGATCTGGCTCGGGAAGGAGTTCCAGAGGGAGGGCGCATTCGAATGCTCTGTTGCAGGTTTGCTGATTGAACTTAATGCCAGCACCCGGGTTCCATCCTGATTAAGGTGGAGCCCATCTATTTGGAAGAGCCCCTCCCTTCCCCAGAATGTTTCCCAGTTCCTAATAATCCAAAATCCTCTTCCTTGCATCATCATCTCATCCATGGATTGAAATGCCAGAGCTCTCTGTGCCTTTTGGGTCCTGAATGTGGAACAGGAAGCATTTCAGAGAATGCTAACCTGGAAGTTCTGGATTTTAACTTCCTACATAAAAGCCTAAATTTGGCATCCAAAACCTTCCTCCCACACTTTCCTATGTCAAAGGTACTAACATGTACTAAGACAATAGACTCCTCCCCAGCTATCTAAAACCTTGTCTAGGTGGCACGTGAGGTCCGCTACCCTCATACCAGGCAGGCATGTTACCAGGCAATTCTCACGTCCACTAACCACCCAGCTATCTACATGCCTAATGATTGAATCACCAATTATAACAGCTATCCTGACCCTTGCCTCATGGGTACATGTCCCTGGAGAAACAGCCTCAGTGCGAGGGTTTTGCATCACTTAGAGGACAGGTCCCAGCTTCAGGATCACTTCCTGCCACATCAAGGTGATGCTCTCCTGTCACATTCTCTCTCCTCCATGGCAATGGAGAGACTGACAGACCAGAGGTGGGACTTCATTACTACGCCCCTGTAGATCTCATCTATATCTTTCTCTGTCTTCTTTATGCCCTCCAAGTCTGCTACTCTAACCTCCGGAGATTGGACTTGTTCCCTGAGAGCAAAGAGCTCCTTGCACCTATTTATTTTATTGTAGTTAACAATGCTTATATACCGCTTTTCATCGGGTCAAAGCCGTGTACATTCAGGTACAGTATATATTTCCCATGTCCCTGAAGGGCTCACAATTTGTTTTTGTACCTGAGGCAACGGAGGGTTAAGTGGCTTGTCCAAGGCCACAAGGAGTGCCTGTGGGACTAGAAACCTGTCCCTCCAACCCAAGGATGCTGTCCTCCAGCGGGATTTGAATCCACGGCTTGAAGCAACTTGCCCCAACCACTAGACCACGCCATCCTAGTGCACACAACACCCCTCATCAATTGGGAGGAAATCATACATGTGACACTCAATTCAAGAGACTGGATAGCCCCCATCTTGCTGCTGGACTGCTGTCTGAATCTTAGTTTTAAGGTTTTGTTTAGTTATTTAAGTTGTTTACTTACTTAGTTTAAATTTAAAACACAGAAGAGAGCTTTCTGGTTAAATTTGGAACCCAGCAGAGAGCTTGTAGTTTTAATTTAATAGTCACTCAGGGCCTAGCATCAGCAAACTACTTTTAGTTTAAATGTAAAACACAGAAGAGAGCTTTCTGGTTAAATTTGGAACCCAGCAGAGAGCTTGTAGTTTAAATTTCATACTAAGTTAGAGCCTAGCAGCAGCAAAGAGCTATAATTTAAATCAAATAAGAATATAGCTTACCTCAACAGCACAGGACAGAGTACTGTGTAGCAGCCCTCTTTTAATAAGTGTTATTTCCCTCCCTCCCCCCCATCAATGTTCCCTCTAATTTTCTGTAAGCTGTGTGCACATAAAATATCAGCTGTGCAACTTTTGAAGGAAGGTTAAATTTTTGTGCGCCACATAACGGACACTCGGAGTTATATACTTTAAAATTTGACTACACGTCAGAATACAGTATGTACACCACATTGATTGCACTAGAAAATATTGTAGAACTTGTGAAAACCGTAAATACACAACAACTTTTAAAGTTTAAGACGTCTGTGTTGTTTTCTATCAGAATCAGAACCATAATTTTTGTGCGCTCTGTTGTAAAGTATGTGCGCTCGCTTGACAAGGTGTGTGCATGCGCACACGCGCACAGCTTAGAGGGAACAGTGCTCCCCATACCCACCCACCCCTGGGATAATCGTAGCTTTATAGGTACTTACACATCTTAAAAGACAGGAGGTGCTCTCAGGTGAAGCTCGTTACCCAAATCAGTCATACACTAAGGACCTGAGATTAATTAAGCTACAGGTGAACAAGGTATATTAAACGTATTAGGTACAGGTTTATTGATATAAAAATCCATAGCAACCCTTAGTAAGTAAAGAACTTAAAGATCTAAACACAAACTTAAAACTAAGATGCCGACAGCAGTCCAGCAGCGAGATGGGGGCTTTCCAGTCTTTTGCATTGAGTGTCACATGTATGATTTTCTCCCAGTTGGTGAGAGGTCTTAAGTGTGCACTAGGTGCAAGGAGCTCTTTGCTCTCAGGGAACGAGTCCGTTCTCTAGAGGCTAGAGTAGCAGACTTGGAAAACATAAGAAAGACAGAGAGATACACAGATGAGACCTACAGGGATATAGTCCTGAAGTCCCACCTCCAGTCTGGCAGCATCCCTGTTGCCATGGAAGAGAGAGGTCACGTGACAGGAGAGCATCACCCTAGTGTGGCAGCAAGTGATCCTGTAACTAGGACCTGTCCTCCAGGTGATGTAAAACCCTCTCGCACCGAGGACGTTTCTCCAGGGCCATGTGCCCATGAGGGAAGGGTTAGGACAGCCGTTATAGTTGGTGATTCGATCATTAGGCATGTAGATAGCTGGGTGGCTGGTGGACGTGAGGATCGCCTGGTAACATGCCTGCCTGCTGCGAAGGTAGCGGACCTCATGCGCCACCTAGATAAGGTCTTAGATAGTGCTGGGGAGGAGTCTGCTGTCTTGGTACATGTCGGTACCAATGACATAGGAAAATGTGGTAGGGAGGTTCTGGAGGCTAAATTTAGGCTTTTAGGTAGGAAGTTGAAATCCAGAACTTCCAGGGTAGCGTTCTCCAAAATGCTTCCCGTTCCACGTGCAGGACCCAAAAGGCAGGCAGAGCTCCGGAGTCTCAATGCGTGGATGAGACAATGGTGCAGAGATGAGGGTTTTGGATTTGTTAGGAAATGGGGAACATTCTGGGGAAAGGAGGGGCTCTTCCGAAGGGATGGGCTTCACCTTAACCGGGATGGAACCAGGCTGCTGGCATTAACCTTTAAAAAGGAGATAGAGCAGCTTTTAAACTAGATAATAGGGGAAAGCCGACAGTCACCCAAGAGCGGATGGTTCGAAAGAATGTATCTTTGAAGGATACTACCAAAAGCAGAAAGGTTCCAAAAAAAAGTAGCCCAAATGCCTTTGAGTATGGAGCAAACAGAGCTTAAAGATCCCAAATTACCCATGTCTACCAATAGCCAAATTAATATGAATAAAATACAGTCTCTAAAAAGCTTGTATGCAAATGCTAGAAGTCTAAAAAAATAATAAGATGGGAGAGTTAGAATATATAGCACTAAATGAGAGGTTAGATATGATTGGAATATCAGAGACATGGTGGAAGGAGGACAATCAGTGGGACACTGTGATACCTGGGTACAAACTATATCGTAATGATAGAGCTGATCAAATTGGTGGAGGGGTTGCGCTCTATGTTAGAGAGGGCATTGAGTCAGAAAGGATTAAAGTTTTGCAGGAAACAACATTTGCTGTAGAATCTCTATGGATTGAAATTCCATGTAAAAAGGGGAAGGCGATGGCAGTGGGGGTGTACTATCAACCGCCTGGCCAGAATGAACAAATGGATGATGAAATGCTCAAAGAAATCAAGGAAGCTAACAAGAGTTACAGCGCAGTAATAATAACGGCTGTTTTCAATTACCCGGTATCGACTGGGTCAGTGTCACAGCAGAACATGCTAGGGAGATAAAGTTCCTAGATGACATAAATGACTGCTTCTTGGAGCAGCTGGTTCATGAACCGACCAGAAGGGAAGCCATATTAGACCTAGTCCTTAGTGGAACACCAGATCTAGTGCAAGAGATAAGGGTGTTGGGGCCACTTGGCAACAGTGATCACAGCATGATCGCCTTTGATTTAATTATTGGAGGAGGGATAGTAAGGAAATCCACAGTACTACCTTTTAACTTTCGAAAGGGAGACTATGATAAAATGAGGAAAATAGTTAAGAAAAAACTAAAAGGAGCAGTTGCAAAGGTTAAAGACTTACATCAAACTTGGGTGTTGTTGAAAAATATTTTGGAAGCACAGACCAGCTGTATTCCACGCTTTAAGAAAAGTGGAAGGAAGTCCAAAAAAATGCCAGCATGGTTTAAAGGCAAGGTCAGAGAGGCTGTTGTTGCCAAAAAAGCATCTTTCAGGAAATGGAAAAAAGAGCCAAACGACGAAACCTGGAAACAGCACAAGCACTGGCAAGTCAAATGCAAGGCATTGATAAAGCAGGCAAAGGGAGAATTTGAGAAGAAGCTTGCTGCGGAAGCAAAAACGCGAAATAAAGATTTTTTTTCAAGTACATTCGTAGCAAAAAACCTGTGAGAGAATCAGTTGGTCCATTAGATGATAGAGGAGTTAAAGGGGCACTAAGAGGCAACAAGGCGATAGCAGAGAGACTGAATGAATTCTTTGCTTTGGTGTTTACTGAGGAAGATGTATGGATGCTACCCATGACTGAAGCGGTATTTAAAGGTGCGGAAGAATTGAAGGAAATATCGATACATCGGAAAGATGTATTACAACTATTAGATAAACTGAAGAGTAGCAAATCACCTGGGCCGGATGGTATACATCCAAGGGTGTTGAAAGAACTGAAATATGAGATCACAGATTACTAATAGCAGGTCTGCAAACTATCATTAAAATCATCTCTAATACATGAAGATTGGAGGATCTCCACTGTAACACCAATTTTTAAAAAGGGTTCCAGGGGTGATTCAGGAAACTACAGACTGGTGAGCCTCACGTCAGTACCGGGAAAAATGGTAGAAACCATCATAGAGAATACAATTACTCAGCATGTAGATAGTCATGGCCTAATGGGAGACAGCCAACATGGCTTTAGACAAGGAAGATCTTGTCTTACTAATCTGTTAGGTTTTTTTGAAAGTGTGAATAAACAGGTGGACAAAGGTGAGTCGGTTGATATAGTGTATCTGGACTTTCAGAAAGCCTTTGACAAGGTCCCTCATCAGAGACTTTTGGCAAAACTAAAGAGTCATGGGATAGGAGGCAGTGTACTACTGTAGATCAAGAACTGGTTGAAAGATAGAAAGCAGAGGGTTGGGCTAAATGGCCAATTTTCCCAGTGGAGAAAGGTGAGTAGTGGTGTACCCCAGGGATCTGTGCTGGGTCCGCTGCTTTTTCACATATTCATAAATGAACTGGAAAGTGGAATAACGAGTGAGGTTATCAAATTTGCAGATGACACAAAACTATTTAAAGTTGTTAAAACCCAAGAGGATTGTGGAAAATTGCAAGAGGATCTTGATAAATTGGAAGACTGGGCATCAAAATGGCAGATGAAATTTAATGTGGACAAGTGCAAAGTTATGCACCTAGGGAAGAACAACCCAAACTATGGTTACACCACCCAGGAAAAAGATTTAGGCGTCATTGTGGATAACATGTTAAAACCCTCAGCCCAGTGTGCAGCGGCAGCCAAGAAAGCAAATAGAACGCTAGGTATCATAAGGAAAGGAATGGAAAATAAAACAAAAGATATTTATAATGCCTCTATATCGTTCCATGGTGAGACCGCACCTTGAATATTGTGTGCAATTCTGGTCGCCGTATCTTAAAAAGGATATAGCGTTATTAGAAAAGGTTCAGAGAAGAGCCACCAAAATAGTAAAGGGGATGGAAGGATACTCCTATGAAGAAAGGCTAAAAAGGTTAGGGCTCTTTAACCTGGAAAAGAGACGGCTGAGGGAAGATATGACAGAAGTCTATAAATTAATGAATGTAGTGGAACGGGTAAACGTAGATCGATTGTTTACGTTATCAGAATATAGAAAGACTAGGGGACATGCAATGAAGCTACAGGGTAAACTATTTAAGACTAATAAAAGAAAATATTTTTTCACTCAACGTGTAATCAAACTCTGGAATTTGTTACCAGAGGAAGTAGTAAAGGCTGTTAGTGTAGCTGGGTTTAAAAAAGGTTTGGACAAGTTCCTGGAGGAAAGGTCCATAAACCATTATTAAGAAGGGACCCAGGATATCAATGCTTGACCCAGTACAAGCATTGCGGAACCTGTGTCTTTTGGGGAAACTGCTAGGTACGTATGACCTAGATTGGCCACTGTTGGAAACAGGATACTGGGCTTGATGGACCTTGGTCTGACCCAGTATGGCATATATTATGTTCTTATGTTCTTAGGCTTGCTGAGGATTCTTGTTCTAATACAACTATAACCAAAACGTTTAAGGAACTTTGTTCACCTCAAGATTAATTTCAGGTCCTTAATTAATCTATTACTGATGAGGATAACCAGCTGACTTGAAAGTGAATTTGACCACCTCTTTCCCTTTAATATGTTTAAGAGTCTATAAAACACAGGTCTGCAACTAAAAAGTTGTTTGATTATTTTCATCTAATTTCCATGTATTTTGGTGTGCTGAAAACAAATAAAATATTGAAAAAACTCCTAGACGTCATGATTTGCCATAACATGCAAAATTGTCTTCAAATTTATCCATTTTTTTCAAATT
Source organism: Ichthyophis bannanicus (assembly GCA_033557465.1). Lineage (NCBI taxonomy): Eukaryota > Metazoa > Chordata > Amphibia > Gymnophiona > Ichthyophiidae > Ichthyophis > Ichthyophis bannanicus. Next base: position 123,805,333 of record CM066036.1, on the reverse strand, counting down.
ACTAATAATTAATTCACATAAGTGCATTTAAGATATAAAATGCCAAAAAAACCTTAAAGGTGTTGTCCGAGTTATGTAAAAAAAAAAAAATAGCACTGTAAATCTGATGGTCAGCAATATATACATAAACTAAGCAAGTTTTAAGTCCGTGCTTCTAATGGTAGAAGGGGTTAATCTTTCCTGAAGAATCCAGTGGGAGGGGGAGACAGGGCAGATAGCAGCAGCTCCGGTCAGTGCAGGGGGGCGTGGCCAGCACTGTGACGTCTCGTGTACAGACACAGAGCTGCTCTCTCCTGCATGCCACACTTGTGCACGAATCATCATCAGGTTCTTGGTTCTAGGCTGTTCACACTTTTTCATCGCAATTCGTGTTAGCTCGTCATTCTTCAACCGTTATGTTATGGCTCTGCGAAAGTGTATTAATTCGCCAGACAGTTTCTGTTTCATCTGTGGTGAATATACAGTGTTGAAGCAACAGCAGAATATTACAGACTTTGTGAAAAAAGCATACTTTGCATACTTTGGACTAAAAAGTGGAGATCAATTCTGGGCGCCACATAAAGTGTGCAAACGGTGTGTAGAGGACCTCTGAACTGGTTCAAGGGTAAGAAAAAATCTTTCCGTTATGGGATTCCTATTGTATGGCGAGAGCAAAAGAACCATAGTGACGACTGTTACTTTTGTTCATGCGATGTGTAAGGGTTTAATTCCAAATGGAAGCATTCCATTTCATACCCCAATCTTCACTCGGCAATTCGTCCCATCCCCCATGGCACAGATATACCAGTACCCAAGCCCCCTGCTACCTTGGAAGAGATACCTAGCTCCGATGAAGGTGAAGTCATACCTGAACCAGATGACGAATCAAGTTCTGACTTTGAAGATGATACAAGACCAAAATTGTTTTCTCAGGAGGAGATGAATGATTTGGTAAGAGACTTGAATCTTCCCAAAGATGCCGCTGAGTTACTCGGATCAAGGCTGAAAAGCAGGAATTTATTGTTGCCAGGAGTGTCATCTTCATGGTTCAGACAACGTGAAAAGGAGTTCGTTCCTTACTTCACCCAGGAAGACAAGTTGGTTTATTGCATCGATGTCGAAGGTCTGATGGGTCAATTTAAAATCCAATATGATTCAGAGCAATGGCATCTTTTTATAGATTCTTCAAAAAGAAGTCTCAAAGTAGTTTTACTCCACAACGGTTTTTACACTTCCATACCTGTAGGTCATTCCGTAACACTTGAAGGAAACCTACGAGAACTTGGAATTGGTTCTTCGTAAACTTAAATATGAAGACCATGGTTGGCAAGTGTGTGGGGACTTGAAGGCCTTGTGCAATGCTGCTCGGGCAACAAGCTGGGTATACCAAATATCCTTGTTTTCTGTGTCTATGGGACAGTCGAGACCGACAAAATCACTGGACCAAGAAGAGTTGGCAGCCGAGGGTGCTAACAGTCGGTGAAAAAAATGTCCTCCGAGAAACTTTGGTACCTTCCCATAAAGTTCTTCTACCACCTCTCCACATAAAATTGGGATTGATGAAGCAATTCGTAAAATCAATTCCAAGAGATGGAAAATGCTTCAAATACTTGGTCACCAAGTTTCCAGGCCTGTCGGAGGCAAAATTGAAGGAAGGTGTGTTCGTCGGACTAGACATTAGAAGGCTTATAGTTGATCAAGAGTTTGTCAATACCATGACGGATCCTAAAAAAGAAGGGTGGATTGCATTTAAAGAAGTCGTACAGAAAGTTTTAGGCAATAACAAAGATCCTCACTACAAAAAGATCGTCGGACGAATGCTGAAAGCATTTCAAGCTTTAGGTTGCCTGATGAGTTTGAAAATGCATTTCCTCCAGTCCCACCTTGACTACTTTTCTGAAATTTGGGAGCTGTGAGTGAGGAACAAGGTGAATGATTCCACCAAGACATTAAAGAGATGGAAAGGAGATACCAGGGAAAATGGAGTATTACAATGATGGCAGACTACTGTTGGATGCTTCAGAGAGACATTCCAGATGCTACTCACAAGGAAGAAGAATCGAGTTTTGTGTGTGTAGGTGAGCTCATTTCAGTTCAAAAAAGGATTTTCATGAAAATATTGTAATAAAACTTTAATTTTATAAGTCTATTTCCATTTATTTTGAGGTATTGCCTTATTTAACATAGTTACCTAAATTGTCAGGAAATGTGATGTCCTATGACAAAATGGAGGTCATTTTCGGATTCAGCGCACCAAAAAACAAAGATTACGTGGAATAACCAAAACAGCTCTCGAAAAAAAAAAAATTTCAGACCTGTGTTATGCTTGGGATAGGTGGGAGGGAAAGAACACTTAATAAAAGCCAGCTTGCTACACAGTGCCCTAACCTGTGCATCTAAGGTAATGTCTTAATTTCCAGAGTGATTCACACAGCTATTTGCTTTGATATCGGAGGGGGTCTTTCAAATTGCCCTTTTGCTCTGTCACTTGGCTGTAACACGTATTTAAGACAACTTCACAGGCCTTTTGCCTCCTAAATGGAAGGCCTCTTTTGTAAAGGTCTCTAGAAACAATTTCTTTCTTTCTACTCAAAGAATATTTACTCTATTTTGCTTTCTATGCTAAGCTATTCCTGATTTGATTTGAATAAAAAAGTTCTCTGGTGGTACTAAGCCCTGACTGATTTCAAATTTAAATGAAAGCTCTCTAGAAACAATTTCTTACTACTCAAAGAATTTTTAGCCTATTCTATTTTCTATGCTAAGCTATACTCTGACTTGATTTAAATGAAAAGCTTTATGTTGGTACTAAGACATGACTGACATAACAAAAATATTGAACTCTAAAATACACAGATTTATCAGCTTTAACCCAAAGAATTCCCTTTTTCTCACAATTTAGAGTATTTCCCAGAAGATAAATACTTACAAGTGCAGACCTTTTTCCATCAGTAGCAATCCCTTTTGGTAGTCTTTCAAGACTACCAAAAGGCTCAGGCCTGCCTGGACATAAGCAAAAGAGATGCAGTCTGCTAGCCATACTGAAAGAGAGCATTTGGAAATGGCAGCCACTAACTTAGTGGGGTCAAAAGACACAAAAGGTTGGATGAACTTTCTATGGGCTTTTGTCCATTTTAAGTAGAAGGCTAAGGCTTGCTTGCAGTCCAACATGTGTAACACAGCTTCACCTTTGTGAGCATAGGGTCTCGGGGAAAAATGTTGGAACCACCACCGACTAATTAAGGTGGAAATCCAATACCACCTTCGGAAGGAATTTAGGATGAATATGAAGGACCAGTCTATTATGGTGGAATTTGATGTAAGGTGGATGAACCACTAGAGCCTGAAGCGTGCTCACTCTGCGTGCTGAAGTGAACGCCACCAGAAACAACATCTAACAGGTCAAGAACTTCAGAAGACAGGAACTGAGCAGCTCAAATGGAGCTTTCATGAACTGTGCAAGAACCACACTGAGGTCCCAAGATACTGTGGGAGGTTGGTGGGGAGCTTCAAGAGAAGCAACCCCTGTATAAAGCGAACTAAAAGACTGCAGCAATGGACTTTCCTTCTACACCTCTATGGTACGCTCCAGTCGCACTGAGGTGAACCCTGATGGAGTTGGACTTGTCCAGACTTGGAGAGATGTAGAAGATATTCAAGCAGTTTTTGTGTGGAACAGACCATAGGATCAAGGACCCTCACACCAGACAGCAAACCTCTTCCATTTTCAAGAGAAGACTTTCTCATTGAGGACCTCTTGGAGGCCAAAAGGACTTTGTTTACATTATTTGTTGGGTTAAGTTCAGACAACATTAGCCTCTCAATATCCACACCATGAGGGCCAAGGACCGGATGTTGGGGTGCATCATCCCACCCTCCTGCAAGATCAAATCTGGTGCAATGCCCAGCCACAGTGGCTCCAAAATGGAGAGCTGCAGCAGGAGGGGAAACCAAGGATGTCTGGGCCAGTAGGAAACAATGAAAATCATCATGTCGCTGTCTGTTTTTAGCTTCAGGAGGGTCTTTACAATGAGAGGTATTGGAGGATAAGCGTACAGAAGACTCTCCCCCAAGATGCAGGAAGAAAGCATGCCAGTCTGCTCTGTGAAGCAGTACTGATCCACCTGGGCATTGTGCAGGGCAGCAAACTGATCTATTGAGGCAATTCCCCACTCTCAGAAGATGTGTCTCACCACCTCCCTGTCTAGTATCAACTCGTGCGGCTGAAGGACTCAACTCAGTCTGTCTGCCAGAGTGTTTTGCTCGCAAGCAGGTTGTGGCTCAATTCCATACCATGTGTGATGGCGAACGTCCACAATCTGACCGCTTCCCAACACAGGAGGTACAAACCTGTTTCTTCCTGCTTGTTGATGTAGAACATGGCAACCTAATTGTCAGTTTGAATCCAATTTGGCTGGCCAGTCTACTTCGGAAAGCCTTCAGAGTGTTTGCTACTGCTCTTTGTTTCAAGAAGTTGACCTGATGGAGACCTTCTTGAATGGACCAATTGCCCTGAGCATGCAACTCATCGAGATGAGCTCCCCATGCCAGCTTGGATGAAACAGTCATCAGAACTCTTTGGAAAGGAAGACCCTTGAGCAGATTGTGGTATACAGCCCACCAGTGCAATGACTGAACAAGTGGGGCAATGATATACAGACTTCCACTGAGTCTGAGTCTTCAGATTCTAGTGAGCCTGCCTCATCTGGAGGCATGCCAAGGGTGTGATATGCACTGTAGACGCCATGTGACCTAGTACGGTCAACATTTTGTGAGCTGTCACCTGCCGACTCAGTTGAGTCTCCTACACCAGTGCTGTCAGTTTGTGCAGATGGTCATGTGGAAGAAAGGCGCTCGCCTGAGTTGTATCGAGCAGGGCTGCAATGAATTCCAGATGCTGGTGGACTGAAGGTGGGACTTTGGGTAATTTAAAACAAACCCTAGTAGTTTCCTACACCTGAATGGTCACTTGTGTTGTTGCTTGAACCCCTTCCAGAGAGGTATTCTTGATCAGCCAACCATCCAGATAGGGAAAGAAACACTCGCAGCATCCAGAGGCAAGCAGCTACTACCACGAGACATTTTGTGACGACATGAGGTGCTGAGGCTAGGCCAAACGGCAACACTATGTACTGGAAGTGCTGTTTCCCCAGAACAAATCAGAGATACTTCCAGTAAGTGGGATGTATCGGTGAATATACGTGTCCTTCAGATCAAGGTAGCATAACTAATCCCCTCTTTGACGATAAGGAAGTAGGATGCTTAGAGAAACCATTCTGAACTTTTCTTTTGCCAGGTACACATTCATATCTCTTAAGTCTAGGATGGGACAGTATCCCCCATTTTCCTGGGGATCAGGAAGTACTCGGAATAAAACCCCCGACCTCTCTGCTCTGGTGGCACAAGCTCACTCGCAAGATCTGACAAGAGGGTAGTGATTTCTCTCTGAATCTGTTCCTGATGCAGAGGGTCGAGATGAAGCACCCTCAGGGGGCATCTGGTACTAGTTCCAATAACTGAAGTTTACAACTGCTTTGGATGATCTGTAAGACCCATGTGCCTGAGGTCATGAGGGGCCATTTTTGCACAAAAAGAGCGAGCCTTCCACCAGAGGGTTTCCTAACATGGTTATCAAAAGAATGGCTATGATCTGCAGGAACCAGTCAAAACCCTGCCCCAGGTTTTGGCCAAGGAACAGACGGGCCTTCTGGGGTTTCTCTCTATGCTGCTGCTGGTAGGCAGCCTGTTTGGGCTGGGAGTTCTGGGGCCCAGGGAAGTACCCACGTCTGTAAGGGTAATAGGTCTTCTTCTGGCTCCCTCCCCCCAGTACCTTCTACGGCAGGAGGCCAGCTGAGATGTGCACCTGGAGAGTGTGGCGAGCGTGACATGCTGCTTAATATATCTAGCCTTCTCTTTGACCTGTTCATCAAAGAGATTTTCTCACCAGCATGGGACATCCACCAGCTCGTTTTGCACAGATTCTTATAGGTCTGAGGACTGGAGCCAGGCGAGCCTCTGAGCAACAAAATCTATGGCAGCATTTTTGGATGCCATTTCAAAGATGTCATAGGTAGCTCACACCATTAACTTAGAACAGTCCTTGCTGAGGGTCACCAGGGCACGATACTGCTCCAACCTCTCTGGAGGCAGAAACTAGGCTAAGTCAGCCAGGTCGCACATGATGTTCTTCAAGAACATGCCCTTGTAGAGCTGGTAAGAGGCCACATCGGCTACAAGCATGGACCTCTGAAAATATCTTCTCCTAAAAGAGTCCAAAGTCCGAGTCTTCCTCCCTAGGGGTGCCAAGCAGCGAGTCTTGGTACTCTTGATTCTCTTTAGGGCGAATTCAACCACCAAGGAATGGCGAAGAACCTGAGGCTTCTTGAATCCGGGAGCCTTCAGAACTCTGAACATGGAGTCAAGCCTCATACTAACCGGAGGTACAGTGAAAGGGTTCTCCCACATTCTCATCTGTATTCTCTGAAGGATGCGGTGCATAGTCACCGTCACCGCCTCCTTAGGGCCTGAGGAGTACTGTAGGATCTTCAATTCTTCTGACCTGGGCTCATCTTCAGTCTCCCAAAAAAATGGTATAGCCTTGGCCATGTCCCTCACAAACTCCTTGAAGGTCATGCCCTCAGGAAAGGACCTACGCCACTCATAAGGCAGAGAAGGGTCCAATGGAAAATCAGGGGACCTGCCCTCCGACAAGTCTTCTGATTCCACATAGGTCACCCAGCCTTCTGAGTCAGAGAGGAAGTCAAAATACTACCGAGTCTCTGCCTGGACCTCTCTCCTGTGAGTGGACGGGGAGCTCTCTCAGGAGCAAGGATGCATGCATCCGATCTCGAAACACTAGAGAGGGATATCGGCCGGAGTCATTCAATGCCCCAATTATCGATGCCTCTCCCACAAGCAGGGCATGTGTCTCAAGGAATGGCTGCATAGCAGCCAATGTCGGAGAAGCCGAAGTCTAGGGACCGGCATGCTGCAGCGCCAGCAGCGCCGCAATGTATTTCTTGAGTGCTTGCAGAAGGCGCTTCTCCATGGCTGTGATTCAGAAGGCTGCAGGGCCTAAGCAACTGTACCCAATAACTGTACAAGGGTTTCAGCAGTTGGGTCTCAGCTGTCAGTGCCCCTCCGATGTTCTGGAGAATGAATTCTCCCTTTGGGGTACTCACATGGACCCCCATCGCTCTTGATGCCATGCCTCGATGAGCTCCGATACATCAGAGTCTTCACCCCTTGAGCCCTAAGAAGACAAAATTGATCTCCGCCTGAAGATGAGGAAGGATTTGAATTTGTGCTCTTAGGAGCTCATCGATGTCGATGCACTGCCAGTGTCCAATGCAGCCTTGGAAGCCATAGGTGCCATCGATGCCGAAGGTGATGGATCGGATTCTGAGCGCCAAAAGGTGATTCACACTGCTTCACATGATCCTTCAGTCTTCTGTTTGTCATCTGCAAGCGCAAATTAAAAGAGAGCTGATGATCAGGTCACAGACATTGAAGTCAACAGTTGTGCGTATCTGTGGCAGATATGGTCTTAGTACACTGGGAATACTTTTTAAATCCATTGGCCAGTTTCTGGGACATGTCATCCAGAAAAATTGTCATGGCGAAGTCAAACACAATGCTAAATGTAAGGCCCGAAAAGAGCACCGGCACTGGTGTAGGCAGGATTGCCATGACAGAGAAAAACTGTACGATCAAGGGAGAAAAACACAAAGGGAAACAAAAGACTGCAACGGCAGGAGTACTAGGCAAAAGTCCAAAGTGCATAAAGCCCCCAAAGGGGTGAAAGAAAGTTTACCAAACAGAGGATGAATAGAATGTATCCGTGGGGCTCCGCAGAAAATGAAAGACTGATTTAAGATGGCACCACAGCAGCAGGCGGGAAGGCACACAGGTGCAGTGAAGCCTCCCAAAAACCTCTAACAGAAAATGGGGAGCACTCTCGCATGGGGCTCTGTCGGGAACGTCATCCATACGTAAGGAATCATTCCTGCATGTCCACAGAGAAGAGCAGAGCTCTCAAAGAGGGGAATAGGGAGCGGTAAGAGAGGAAAGACAGTGGGGAGCAGCAGAACAAATGCACTAATAGGTCAGTAAGAAAAGTTTGAAATAGATGCAGAAACAGATAGGGAGCCAATGAAATGGCTCGAGAAGAGGGATTACATGAGTATAGCGACAATGGTGGAAGATTAGCCATGCAGCTGAGTTAGCGTAGTTACTCACCTGCAACAGGTGTTCTCCAGGAGCAGCAGGAATCAGTCCTCACATATGGGTGACATCGGCGCCAACGGAGCCCTCATGCGGAGCATTTCCCTGCTATCAAAGAAAGCCTTTGGGAATGCAGCGCGAATGCACGGTCCCCTTCCCGCCCAAGGGTGCCATCTTGCTCAGTCTGATGACATAGCTAAAAGACAGCAAAAAAAATTAAAATGAAGGATAGGACTGCAACTCCAGGGGAGGAGGGAGGGTCGTGAGGACTGATTCCTGCTGCTCCTGGAAAACACCTGTTACAGGTGAGTAACTACGCTTTCTCCAGGACCAAGCAGGAAGTCAGTCCTCACATATGGGACTCCCCAGCTCTAGGCTACTGTGAACCCAGAGCTGAAAAAAATTTCTCCCTCTCAAGAGCCTCACCATCCGTAATAAGCATTTTCTCTGAGAACGCACCTTGCACGGTAGCCCAACACAAGGACGGAGGATAGGAGTTCCCTAAACCTCAAAGAGATTACAGAGTACCGCCTGGCCGAAAACACTGTCCCGCCAGGACTCTCTCTCCAGGTATTAATGGGTTGCAAAAGTCTGCCTTAAAGACCAAGTTGCAGCCCGGCAGATGTCTGCCAATGGAACAGAGCGGAGATGAACTACTGACGCGGCCTTTGCCCTGACAAGGGGAGGTCGGCTGCCCTGAATGCCCAGGCGATGTAATCTGCCACCCAAGTGGACAACGTACGCTTGGAGACAGGCAACCCTATCCTATTAAGGTCAAATGAGACGAAGAGCTGAGTAGCCCTTCGATGCTCCCGCGTACGTTCTATGTAAAAAGACAACGCCCTTTTACAGTCAAGGGTATGCAAAACTGTTTCAGCCCGGCTGGCATGCGGCCTGGAAAAGAAGGTCAGAAAAAACACCTCTTGATTGAAGTGGAAAGAGGAGACCACTTTTGGGAGGAACTTAGGATGGGTCCGGAGGACCACCCTGTTCCTATAGAACCATCTGCATGATCTATCAGAAACCAGAGCTTGTAGTTCACTCACACGTCTGGCTGAGGTAACAGCCACAAGGAAAAACGCTTTCAAAGAGAGGAAGCGCAAAAGGCAAGTAGCCATCGGCTCAAATGGTGGGCGAGTAAGTTGCTGCAAGACCACGTTCAAATCCCACTCAGTCGCCAGCGGACGAACCGGAGGCTTGAATAGAAGCAGACCTCTGAGAAATCTGGATACCAAGGGGTGATCTGCTGTGTGGCCTCCTGAGGGGTCCACAGGCCTTGAGTGCATGAGCCCTGGCAATGTGCACCCCAGCCTCTCAAGGAAGCATCTGTCATCAGCACCCTTGTTTGTGCTGGAGGCTGAAAAGGTACACCCCTGAGAAGGTTTGGCAGCTGTAGCCACCACTGTAAGGAGTTCAGAAGTCGTCTGGACACCTCTGCTCTGTCTCGGAGGTCGCCGGTGGCTTGTGTCCACTGCTCTCTGAGGCACCATTGAGCCGTCCGCATGTGCAGACGGGCATTCAGGGTAACATGTACAGTGGAGGCCATGTGGACCAGGAGTCGCAGATATTGCCTGGCAGAAACAAGAGAATAGCTTTGGAACTGGCAGGCCAAGTCTATAAGCCTGTGGGCTCTGTCCTCGTGCAAGTAAGCTCTTGCCTGAAGGGTGTCCAATCTGGCCCCTATAAACTCCAGGTTCTGAGAGGGGAGCAAAGTGGACTTTGCGTAGTTTATGTCAAAGCCCAGATGCTGAAGAAGAGAGTACAGTGCGAAGAGTGGCCTGTCGGGCCTCCTGGAGTGACTGGTCCCTGATGAGCCAGTTGTCCAGGTAGGGGAAGACAAAAATCCCCTGATTTCTGAAAGCCGCCACCACCGCCAGGCATTTGGTGAAAACCCTGGGGGCAGAGGTCTGGCCAAAGGGAAGAACTCTGTACTGAAAGTGGTTTCCTCCCACCACAAATCTGAGATATTGTCTGTGGTCTGGACGGATGAGGATGTGAGTGTAAGCATCCTTTAGATCCAAGGAGCATAGCCAGTCTCCCTGCTGGAGATAGGGCAGCAGTATTCCAAGGGTAAGCATCTTGAAATTTACCCTCTCCAGAAACGTGTTCAGATTTCGCAAGTCTAGGATAGGTCTGCGGCCTCCTGTTCTCTTTGGTACCAAGAAGTACCTGGCGTAGAAGCCTTACCCTTCCAGGTGGTGTGGCACCGGTTCCACCACCTGTTCCTTTAGAAGACTTTGCAATTCTTGAAGAAGGAGGTCCCTGTGTAGAGGGAGTCTTGGAGGTTCTCCTGGATAGTAGGAGAGGGTAGCTGATGGAAATAGAGCATGTAGCCCTTCTGGACTATGCTCAGTACCCAGGTATCCCCTGTGATGGCTGGCCACCTGTAGGCGTACAGGGTCAGCCGACCTCCTGTGCTGAGTGGAGCTACCGGCAGAGGAGAGGCTATGTTGTGGGAGTCAAAAAAAACCCTCCCTGCTGTGCAGGAGCCGGGGCTGGTGGCTTGGGGGTTTTCTGCCTACGGGGCCCATGCCCCTGCCCTTTGGCCTGCTGGCCCTGTTGGGGAGCTGGAGAGGCCTGATACTGAGGGTAGGTTTTGTAGGCAGCACCCTTCCTCTGGAAAAAGGGCTTCTTCCCCGAGGCCTTCTTTTTGTGAGAAGGGGCAGAAGTCTTTCTGGACAGCCTTGTCCTGGTGAGAGTCTCAGTCTCAATTTATGCAGCCTTTTCAGTCATGGGCTTGCCGAACAGGTTGTCACCTCGGCACGGGACATCGATCAACTTGTCCTGCACCCATGACTCCAGGTCCGATGACTGTAGCCAGGCCTGACGGCGTGCACTGTTGCCGGCCGCAGCTACCCGGGCCGAAGCCTTAAAGCCATCATAGGCTGCTTGAGAGATAAACTTCGAGCACTCTCGGATCCCGGTAGACAAGGCTTTGAATCTCTGCAAGGGATCCTCGGAGAGACCAGCCGAAAACCCGGCAATCTCCTTTGCCAGGTCCCGTAGGAACATGCTCATGTACAGTTGGTAAGTCTGGACACGGCAAGATAGCATAGAGCCCTGGAAGCACTTTCTACTGAGTGCATCCAGGTTCCAGGCCTCCCGGCGGAGAGGCACTAAGGAGTGCATCTTCTGACTTTTCAGCCTGTGCATGGCCGATTCCACAACCATGGAGTTGTGCGGTAGCTGCGCCTTTTGGAACCAAGGGCTCTTACGGACTCGATAAATGGAATCGACCCGTTCGCTAAGAACCAGCGCCGAGGCCGGTGCTTCCCACATGCGGAAGAACAGCCGTTCCAGCATTGGAGGAACCAGAACAGTAAAGGCTTCCTTCAGAGGAAAGTCATACTGGAGGGCATCGAGCTCTTCAGCTCGAGGCTCCTCCTCGGCCTCCGTTGGGAATGCCAAAGCTTTGGCCATGTCCCTGACGAAGTCCGAGAACCGGGTATCCTCCGGGGGGGGGGGGGGACCTTCTCCAAGACTCGGACTCCGGGGAGTCCGACGGGACGCACCGGATCCGGAAGGTGTCGAGAGACTCCTCGTCCTCCATCTCCCACGCCGACTCCTCTGAGTCGTCGTCGAGCGGCTCCGGCCATGTGGGCCTCAATGCCACCCGCCCCGACACCAAGGGTATCGGCGTCGACGACCTCCGCCCTGCACGGGAGGTCGAGGGAGACCTTGGCCGAGGATCGACTCGAGACTTGATGGACTCGAGGATCGGATCGGCTCGGCCTCCGGGGTCAACTTAGACGTCGAGGTCCCAGTGGTTGAGGCAGATGCACCGGTCAGACCGGCGATCAGTACCTGCTGCAGCTCCAAGAAGGCAGTCAGGCTGCTCTCCAGGGCCATCAACCTGAGACTGAGCTCAGGAGACTCCACAGCCCCCGACTCTGGCCCCGACGGCATCGGGCCCGACGTCGGTTCTCAAAGAGGAGAGTCCACGAGGACAACAGATGTTACCTGACTCAGGGACTCCGGCTCCAGGTGAGGCAGTTTGGTCGGCCGCTCCGACTCAGAGAGCCCGGGACGTCGGTTAGGGCTGCGCGACCTGGCCCTCGAGGATCCAGGTGCCTCCACTGACGCCGCCCTCACGAGCTTCTTCTTCCTTTTGTGCTCCCAGGCAGGAGAACCCCTTTCAGAGGACCCACGACGGCGCTGGGGGTCAGACTCCCGAGATGTCGAGGCCTCTGACAAAGTCCGGGCCCGGCCGGACATGGACTCCAAAAAAAGTCTCTCACGCTGATGCTGACGGCTTCGAAGCGCCTTCGACAACATCTTGCCGCACGGGTCACAGACCAGCAGGTCATGGTCGGGCCTGAGGCATCGGAGGCAGCAGTTGTGTGTGTCGGTGAGAGACATATGTTTCCTACACCGATCACACTTCTTAAACCCTCTGGCAGCCATCAGGGGGAAAAGGGCCGCTGCAAGGTCAAAAGACAGGGCTGCCAGTGAAAATAAACAGAAAAAGCGCGAATGCTAGTCACAATGGACAAAAAACGAAAAAGAAGTTCCGGGCTCGATACCGGTGTACCGAGCCGAGGCGGGATGGGGAACCGGCATCGAACCGGATAAAAGGACGTGAAAAAAAAAAATCGCAGAAAAATCAACTTTTTACCAGGTGACACGAACTACGTCCGTTGGGCTCCATGGAAAAAGAAAGACTGAGCAAGATGGCACCCTTGGGCGGGAAGGGGACCGCGCATGCGCGCTGTATTCCCAAAGGTTTTCTTTGAAAGCTGGGGAAATGATCCGCATGAGGACTCGGTCTGTGCCGACGTCACCCATATGTGAGGACTGACTTCCTGATTGGTCCTGGAGAATTGAACAGACTGAAGAGGGGAGAGATGATTAAGATGGAGACCAGAAAGGAGAGGGTCATAATAATCTAGATGGGAGGTGAATAGAGAGTGGATAATGATCTTGGTCGTGTTCAGAAAGGAAAGGAAATTTGCTGATGTTATAGGAGGAAGAAACAGGTTTTAGCTATTTGTTGGATGTTTGCGTAGAAAATGGGAGGAGTCAAAGATGATCCTAAGGTTGCGAGCTGAGGAAACAGAAAGGAGTAGAGTGTTATCCACAGAAAAAGAAAGGAGGAAGGGGGATTGGGGAAGTCGGTTTGGCGGGGGGGGGGGGGGGGGGAGGAAGATAAGCAGCTCAGTTTTGGCCATGTTCAATTTCAGATAGTGGCGGGACAGCCAGGCAGTAATGTCAGATAAACAGAGAAAGAGTCAGATTTTGATTCCTAGAGAGATTTCAGGTGCAGCGAGACAGATCTAAGAGTCATCAGCATAAAGATGATACTGAAAGCCATGGGAGGAGATGAGTGTACCAAGAGACTGGATATAGAGAGAGAAGAGGAGAGGTCCAGAGACTAAGCGCTGGGGAGCACCAACTGAGAGCGAGATAGCAGTAGAGGATCTACCAGAACTGCAGTGAGAGAGATAAAAGGAAAATCAGGATAGAACAGAGCCCTGAAATCCAAGAGAGGAGGGGAAGGTGGTGATCAACAGTGCCAAAAGCAGCAGAAAGGACAAGGACAAGGATGAGGATCGTGTAAAGGCCCTTGAATATGCTATTTCAGTAGAATGTAGAGGACAAAAGCCAGATTGCAATGGATCTAGAAGGGCTAGAGAGGAGAGAAAATAAAGACAACGGGGGTGAAAGCATAGTTACTCAACTGTAATAGGTGTTCTCCAGGGACAGCAGGAATCAGTCCTCACATATGGGTGATGTCGGCACCAACGGAGACTTTGCAGAAGCATCCCCCCAGCTTTCAAAGAAAGCCTTTGGGAGATGTCACCACGCATGCGTGGTCCCCTTCCAGCCCAAGGGTGCCATCTTGCTCAGTCAGATGACAGCTAAAAGATGGCAAAAACAAGATGGTAAAGGAGCAACTCCAAGGGGAGGAGGGAGGTTGTGAAGACGGATTCCTGCTGTCCCCGGAGAACAACTGTTACAGGTGAGTAACTACGCTTTCTCCCGGAACAAGCAGGAAGTCAGTTCTCACATATGGGACTCCCCAGCTACAGACTACCGAAAGTCCATAGCAAAAAGCACAGACTCCCTCATGGGGAGCCGCAAGCAGCAGCAATTAAGTCCGTATCCACGGACCACAGCAGGACCCCTGTGTCTAATGAAAACCAGCACTCCAGTAGCCTGAACACAGAAGGGTTGGAGTTGCCTAAACCCCAAAAAGGTTAAGAAGCACAGCCTGACTGAAGACACTGTCACGTCAGGACTCTCTTTTCAGGCAGTAATGGGCTGCGAAGGTATGGACTGAAGACCAGGTGGTGGCCCGGCAGATGTCCACCATCGGGACAGAGCACAAGTTTGCCGCCATGACCCTGAAACTGTGCGCCATGACACAGCCTTCCAGCAGGACCCAGCCTTCTCAGAGGCAAGGGTGATACAGTCCGCCACCCAGGTGGACAGCGTACGCCTGGTCACCACCTCCCCCAGCCTACTGGGGTCGTAAGAGACGAAAAGCTGAGTAGCTTTGAGGTGGGCCTGATTGCGTTGGATATAGAAGGACAAAGTCCTCTTACAGTCCAAGGTGTGAAGGACTATCTCTGCCCGAATGGAGTGAGGTCTCAGGAAGAAGGTAGGGAGTACTACTTCCTGGTTGAGATGGAAGGCCGATACTACCTTCGGAAGGAATATGGGGTGCGCGCGGAACACCACTTTGTTCTTGTAGAACTTGGTATAAAGCGCCTCCGCCACTAAGGCCTGAAGCTCGCTGACACTGTGAGCAGAGGTGGGCGCAACCAGGAACACCAGCTCCCAAGAGAGGTAGCGAAGGTGGCAAGTAGCCAGAGGCTCAAAGGGTGGGTGAGCGAGCTACCCCAACACTACAGTGAGGTCCTATTCAATTGCTGGAGGGTGAACTGGAAGATTCGGTAACAGCAGGCCCCTGGGAAAGCGGGTCACCAAAGGCTAGACCGAGAGTGGCTTACCATCCACCGGGTGGTGGTGCGCCACAAGGGCATTTAGGTGCACCCGGACGGAGTTAGACTTGAGCCCGGAGATTGTGAGAGGTGGAGAAGGTACTGTAACACCAGTCCTACCGGGCAGGAGAACGGGTCAGCCCTGTGCTCGGTACACCAGGGCAAAAACCTGCACCATTTGAGGGCATAAGCCTTTTTAGCAGAGGCCTTGCGAGAGGCCAGCAGAATCTCTTCCACCTCAACGGAGGGGTTGAAAGAGGCTAGAATCACCCTTTCAGCAGCCACACTGTCCACGACAGGGACCCAAGGTTAGAGGTACAGAAGAGAGCCCCCCCCCCCCTTCTGAGAAAGGAGACCTGGGGGCTCCACTGTTAATCGGAGGAGCAACGAGAACCACAGTTAACTGGGCCACTGAAGGGCTATCAGGATGAGTGAGACCCTGTTGTGGAGGGTCTTGAACAAGGTTATGGCAATCAGCGGTGTGGGAGGGAAGGCATACATGAGCCCCTCCGACCATGAGAGAAGGAACGCGTCCGCTGCCACTCTGGAGGGATGGGCCTGTCAGGAACAGAAGCGGGACAACTGGACGTTCTCCAGACTGGCGAACAGGTCCATCACGGGATCCCCCCAGATCTGGAAGAGCCTGTTGGCCACCCTGGGATCCAGCTGCCACTAGTGCGGCTGGAGGACTCTGCTCAGCCTGTTGGCCAGATAATTGCTCTGGCTTGTTAGGTATACCCTGTTGGACTGCATATGAGCAGAGGACTATTGCCTCCAAACAGAGGGCTTGAAACCCCGTGCCCCCCTGTTTGTTCACAGAACATCGCCATCTGGTTGTCCGTCTGGACCAGGACCAGGACCAGCACCAGCACCAGCACCAGCTGGTGATGCAAGTGGTAGCCAAAAGCTTGCAGGGCTAAGTATATGGCCTGCAGGAGGTTGATCTGCTGGTTGCTCTCGCTCGGTGATCAGTTGCCCTGGATGTGGAGCTCCCCGCAGTGGGCTCCCCAGCCGAACAGGGAGGGGTCAGTGGTGAGGAACCTTGAGGAGCTCGGGGCCTGAAAAGGCATGCCCACCTCGAGATGCTGGAGAGACTGCCACCAGACTAGGGAGTCTGCCAGTTGGCGGGTTAAAGACACTGTCTCGGAGGCGTCCTGTGGCCTGAGACCACTGGTCCCGGAGACACCACTGCACCGCCCTCATATGGAGGCGAGCATCTGGGGTGACATGGACCGTGGAAGCCCTGTGCCCGAGAAGGCGCAAAAGAAGCCAAGTGGGCACAGAGGGATGCTACTGTATCTCCCATACCAGAGTCTCGAGATGGTCAGCTCAGTCCCTGGGCAAGAAGACCTTTGACTGGAGAGTGTCCAGCTCTGCCCCGAAGAACTCCAGACATTGGGTCAGGAGGAGGAGAGACTTAGGTTAGTTTATGACAAAACCCAACTATTGCAGAACATGGACGGTGCATGCAGTGGCCTGTTGCACCTTTGAGGCCGTGCCTCCCTTTATGAGCCAGTTGTCCAGGTAGGGGAAGACAAAGACCTCCTGAAGACGGAGGAAGGCAGCCACGACTGCCAGGCATTTTGTGAAAACTCTTGGGCCAGAGGCCAAGCCGAAGGGGAACATCCTGTACTGATAGTGCCTGCCCCCCACTATGAACCACAGGTACTGCCTGTGGTTGGGATGAATGAGAATGTGGGCATAGGCATCCTTGAGGTCTAAGGAGCATAGTCAATCTCCCTGCTGGAGGAAGGGCAGCAATATTCCAAGAGAGAGCATCTTGAACGTCTCCCTCACCAAGAATTTATTGAGATTGCACAGGTCAAGGATTGGCCTTAAGGCCTCCTGTTATTTTTGGCAAGAGGAAGCACCAGGAGAAGAACCCCTTGCCCTTGATTTGATGGAGCACTGGTTCCACCGCCTTGTCCTCGAGAAGACATGCCAACTCCTTCAGTAGAAGGTCCCATGGAAGGAAGACCTGAGAGACTCAACCAGAAAATAAGGGGGAGGTGTCTGAATCTGATGGAGGAGGTAACCCTCCTTGACCAGTCAAAGTGGTCATCGGTGGTAATGGTCAGCCACTTTTGAACACAGTGGGCCAGACGTCCCCCTGTGGGCTGATGATCTCCTTGGGGTAGAGAGGCTATGCTCAAGGAGTCAAAAACGTCTCCCTGGCTGGTTCGAGCCCGGTGCCTGGTGTTTTGGAGCCTGCTTACGAGGGCCATGCCCATGTCCCTTAGCCTGCTGACCCTGTTGGGGAGTACGATAGACCTGAAAAGGTGTGTAGTTTCTGTAAGCAACCCCTTTCCTCGGGTAGAAGGGCTTTTTACCCAAGTCCTTCCATCTGGGAGGGGCAGCAGACATTTTGGAGAGCTTGGTCCTCATCATTAACTCAGTCTCCAGATCGGCAGCCTTGTTGGTCATGGGTTTGCCAAAGAGATTCTTTCCTTGGCAGGGGATATCGACCAATTTGCCCTGAACCCACTGCTTGAGGTCAGACAACTGTAGCCAAGCTTGGCGCCATGCACCGATACCCGCCACCCGAGCTGCCGACTCAAACCCGTCACAGGCCACTTGAGACATGAATTTGGAGCACTCACGGACTGCCTTGGCCAGGTTCTTGAAGCGCTGCAGGGGTTCCTTGGAGAGGCCAGCTGAGAACCCAGCAAGTTCCTTCACCAGGTCTCTCAGATACATGCCCATGTACAGCTGGTAGGCCTGGATACAGCTGATGAGTATTGAGCCCCAGTAACACTCTCTGCCGAGGGCATCCAGAGTGTGGGCTCCCTGCCAGGGAGCACCAAGGAATGCATCTTCTGACTTTTCAGCTGACACATGGCCGACTTCACCACCATGGAGTTATGTGGATGCTGTGATTTCTGGAAGCCAGGCTCCGGCAGACTCGATGAGTCAAGCCGTTTGCTCACCACCGGTACCAACGCCGGTATCTCCCACATCCGGAGCATCTGCCGTGTCAGGATGGGAGGAATGGGCACCATGAGCGATTCCCGCGGAGGAGCCTTGTACTGGAGGATTTCCAACTCATCCGCCTGAGAGTCCTTCTCTGACTCGGTAGGAAATGCAAGAGCCTTTGACATATCCTTGACAAAATCAAGGATGCCCATATCCTCTGGCAGGGACCGCCATCAAGGCTCCGAAATAGGAGAGTCAGATGGGACATCTCTGTGGTGACGGGTGTCGGGGGACTCCTCATCCTCCATCTCCCACTCGGAGTAGTCCACTGAAGACTCGTAGGGCTCCGTGGAACTCGGGGCTCCCAAATCTCCGCGGCTGGTGCCCGGCACACTTGCTTGGGGTGATCACTGTCCCATCGAGCGGGAATCGTATCGTGACCTCGGCTGAGGATCAACTCAAGGCCAAAGGACCTCGAGGATTGGATCGGCCTCAGAGGACATCTTGGATGTCGAGGGCCCAGTGGTCGGGGCGGATGAACTGGTCGTGCCGGACATCAGCACCCGCTGCTGGTCCATGAAGGCAGACAAACTGCGCTCCAGGCCTGCCATTCTGTACTCCAGGCCAGAAGGCTCCGCAGCCTGTGGCGCGGGACCGAGGGATTCGGGCCCGATTCCGGCTCCAGTTCCCCCAAAAGGGAATCCTCGATAAGGATGGTGTCTGGGAATCGAGGCTGTTCGAGGTCGAATCCTTCCAGGGGACCTTTGCAAACCACTCCTCCTCTGATGCCTCGGACAAGCATCTTGGACTGCGGGACCGGCCCAGGCAGTACACGCCAGTCGGAACGTCCAAGGACACCACCTTCGAGGGTTTCTTCTTCTTCCTGGGTTCCCTCCCCTTTCTGAGGACCCACGACGGGACTTGGGCTTGGAAGGTTCTACCTGAGGTGTCAAGGCTTCAGATGAGGCCCTGGCCTTCAGAGGCACCGGGGACTCGTGGGGGGGGGGGGGACGACGACAAAAAAACAACCTTATTGTGCTGCTACTGGTGGCTCTTGAGGGTCTTGCTGGACATCCTTTTGCAGAGACTGCAGGTTGCCGGGTCGTGGTCTGGCCCGAGGCAGTGGAGACAGCTATTCATGTGTGTAGGTCAAAGACAATTTTTGAGCACTGGTCACACTTCTTAAACCCATGGTAGCCATGATGGAAAAAAGTGCCCCTGCAAGGTCAAAGACTCGCCAGGCTGCCAGTTGGGAAAAAAAGGTATGAAGACGCCTTTGAATGAAAGAACAAAACAACTACAAAAATAGACCTGAGCTCGATGCCGAAGAAGCGAGGTAGGGTGGCAGGAAGAGTACCGGTGCGATACCGGAGGCGAGTACGAAACTCAGAGAAAAAAAATCAACTATTTCCAGTGACAAGCCAGACGAATGTCTTTAGGGCTCCGTGGAAAAAAGGAGACTTAGCAAGATGGCACCCTTGGATGGGAAGGGGACCACATTTGCATGGTGGCATCTCCCAAAGGCTTTCTTTGAAAGCTGGGGGGATGCTTCAACGAGAGCTTCGTCGGTGCCGACATCACCCATATGTGAGGGCTGATTTCCTGCTTGTTCTTAGAGAACAGCATGTTTAAGTAGTTTTAAAATAAAGGGGAGGAGGGAGATGGGTCAATAATTAGAAGGACAGGTACAATGTAGTGAGTGTTTCTTGAGGAGAGGTGTAACCCACAGCATGTTTAAAGGCTGCAGGAACAGTTGCAGTGGAAAGTGACTGGTTGAGGATATACCAGATAGAACTGATGGCAGCAAAGGAAACAGAGCTTAATAGACAGGTGGGAATAAGATGAAATGAGCAGACAGTGAGTTTGGTGGAGGAAAGAAGATGTGTGATTTCTTCCTCAGAGATATTAGAAAAGGAAGAAAGGGTGGCAAAGAGTGAATGAAGGATTGGGGCGGGAGAAGGGAGGGATGGAAATGATCCTGGGAGAAAATCAAGAGGAATCTTGTAGGTCATAGAAATAGTCTGCCAAAGTCTGGGTGCAAAGGGAAGGCGGGGGGGTTGGAGGTGGTGGCACCTTGAGAAGATAGTGGAGAGATGTAAAGAGATGGCGAGGGTCAGAGGCAAGCGAGTTAGTGAGGTATTGCTTGGCGAGTACAATGGCTGACTGGACAGAGGTTAGTATGAATTTGAAATGTAGGAAGTCTGCAATGGTGCAGGATTTCAGTCAAATGTGCTCAGCTGAGGGGGCAAAGGTAATAAGTAGCAGGTTTTAGAGGACAGCCAGGGATGAGGTACAGTACATCTCATAGGTAGAATTGGAGGAACAAGAGCATCTAGAGCAGAGGAGAAAACAGTGTTATAGGAAGATGCTGCCTCATCAAAAGATTCATATGACATAGTGGAGAAGAGAGGTGATGAGACAGCAGTTGAGAGAGACAATGGGTAGATAGGGTGAAAATTCCTAAAGATGTTGGGAGGGACTGAGATGAGAGGTGATAAAGAGTGAAGCTTAGCATTTGATGGTCAGAAAAGGGAATAACTGAGGTGCAGAAGCTTGAGAGCAAGCAATTAGAGAAAAAGACACGGTCAAGACAATAGCCATCCTGATGAGTAGGGGCAGTAGAGCACAGCTGGTGGTCAAATGCGGAGATAAGGGAAAGGAGCTTTAAGGGTCAGAGGGTCCATCAACATGAAAGTTTAAGTCCCCAAGAATAAGAGAGGGGGAGGATGCATCCAGAAAGAAGGAAAGCCACAAATGTAAGCCTATGAGAAAGGTAGAGGTGGACTTATCAGGGGGTCAATAAAGCATACTTACTCACCTGTAACATGTGTTGTCCAGGGACAGCAGGAATCAGTCCTTACATATGGGTGACATTGGCGCCGATAGAGCCCGTGTGATAGCTTCTCCCAGCTTTCAAAGAAAGCCTTTGGAAGGTACACAATGAATGCATGGTACCCTTCCCACCCAAGGGTGCCATCATGCCTCAGTAGGATGACATAGCTCAAAGGCAAAAATGACACAGAAAACAACTTCACAGGGAGGAGGGAAGATTGTGAGGACTGATTCCTGCTGTCCCCGGAGAATACCTGCTACAGGTGAGTAACTAGGTTTTCTCCAGGAACAAGCAGACGTCAGTCCTCACATATCGGAATCCCTAGCTACAGGCTACTGAAAACCTGCAAAAGCCACGGGTGACCTAGAAAAGGTGAGCCGTAGGCAGCAGCAATGAATCCTTGAGAAGGCAGACTCCTAAGCAGCCCACGTGTCCAGCAAGAAACCAGCACTGCAGAAGCCTGAACATACAAGGGCTGGAGGGCAAGAGTTGCCTACACCCTGAATAGATGGCGGAGTACTGCTTGGCCAAAGGCACTGTCCCTACGGGACTCCCTTCTCCAGGCAGTAATGAGCTACAAAGGTATGGATTGAGGACCAGGTGGCTGCCCAGCAGATTTCCGACAAGGGAACGGAATGCAGGCTTGCCACAGATGCCGCCACGGCCCTGACGCTGTGCGCCATGACCTGGCACTCCAGCGAAAGCCCAGCCTGCTCATAGGCGAGAGCAATGCAGTCTGCCACCCAGGTGGACAGAGTATGATTGGTAGCCATCACCCCCAGCCAACTCGGGACATAGGAGACGAAAAACTGTGAGGCTCTACGATGGCCTTGGGTATGTTGGAGGTAAAAGGACAGGGTTCTCTTACAGTCCAAAGTACGAAGGATGGTCTATGCCCTGCTGGCAAGAGGCCGCAGAAAGATGGTGGGAAGCATCACCTCCTGATTGAGGTTGAAAGAGGACACCACCTTGGGAAGGAACTTGGAGTACGTGTGGACCACAACACTGTTCTTACAGAACCTTGAGTAGGGTGGATCCTCCAACGCCTGGAGCTTGCTGACCCTGCGAGCCGACATGAGTGACACCAAGAACATGACCTTCCGGGAAAGGTACTGTAGGTAGCAGATAGCCCGGGGCTCAAACGATGGGCCAGTGTGTTGCGACACCACCACTTTGAGGTCCCACTCTGCCAGCAGCAGGCAGACAGGAGGCTTAGACAACCCCACAGGAAGTAGGTCACGAGAGGTTGGACGGAGAGGGACTTCCCCTCATAAGGTGGTGGTGCATGTGAGTGCACTCAGGTGGACCCTCACAGAGTTAGGCTTTAGTCCTGCCTGAGACAGGTGAAGCAAATATTGCAGCACAAGCTGCACAGAGCACAAGAATGGGTTGACCTGTCGCTCCAGGCACCACAGTGAGAATCTGCACCATTTGAAGGCATAAGCCTGTCTTGTAGAGGGTCCTACGGGATGCCAGGACCACCTCCCCTGAAAGGATGAATGGGGCCAGGGCTACCCTTTCAGTAGCCAGGACGTTAGCGTCAGAGACCCCAAGTTGGAGTGTAGGAAGGTACCCTCTCTCCTGTGACAGCAGCCCCGGGGCACTCCCCAGGGGGACCAGAGGCACCATGGAGAAGCAAAGGAGCAGTGGGAACCATGGCTGTCTGGGCCACCGAGGAGCTACTAGTATCAGCGATGCCCTGTCATGGTGAGCCTTGAAGAAAGTCTTAGCAATCAGCAGCGTGGGGAAGGCGTAGAAAAGGCCCTCCCGTCCACGGGATGAGGAATGCATCCGCTGCTACCCAGGATGGGTGTGGCTGCCTGGAGCAGAAGGAAGACAGTTAGGCATTGGTCGGACTAGCGAAAAGGTCCATCCATGGACTTCCCCAGAGCTGAAAGAGCCAATAGGCTACTCTGGGGTCTAGCCGCCACTCATGCAGCTTGAGGACCCTGCTCAGCCTGTCCACCAGGGCTTTGTCCTGGCCCAGCAGATATACCGCCCGCAAAAGCATCCTATGGTGGTTTGTATATGCACAGAGAACTACTGCCTCTTGGCAGAAGGTGTACAACCCCGTTTCCCCCTGCTTGATGACACAGAACATCGCCATTTGATTGTTCGCCTGGACCAGCACTGATTAGTGTTGCAAGTGGTGATGGAAGGCTCTGAGGGCCAGGAATATGGCCCGAAGCACCAAGCGGTTGCAGAGGTCATCGCAGTGGGCTCCCCAGCCCAAGGAGGTGGTGTTCCTGATTAGGACCCTCTGGGAGGCGGGGCCCTGGAAGGGCATCCCAGCCAGGAGGTGCTGGGGGGCTTGCCACCAGGCAAGAGTGTTGGCCAGTTGGCAGGTCACCAACACCCTGTCCCGCCGTCGGCCTATTGCCTGGGTCCACTGGGAGCAGAGGCCCCAAAGGCTGGTATCCAGGGTAATGAACTGTGGACGCCATGTGACCCAACAGGCATAGCAGGAGGCAGGCAGATACCGAGTGTTCGCACTGCACAGCCGCAGCCAGTGCCCTGAGGTGACTGGCCCTGTCCTGAGAGAGGAAGGCCTTGGCCTAAACAGTATCCAGACTTCCCCTATAAACTCCAGATACTGCGTCGGGAAGAGATGGGACTTTGGATGGTATATTACATAGTAATATAGTAAATGACGGCAGATAAGACCAGCATGGTCCATCCAGTCTGCCCAGCAATACGGCAAGAGTAGGTGCAACTGTCTGTGCAGGCCACCCCTCCCCATGTCTTTGTTTAGGGGTGGACCCACCACTCCATGTAGGACACCCCTATTTGTTGAGAAGTTAGATGGTTCAGTTTACTTTGTTTTTATCCTGTTGCTGTAAAGGGATCCGCTGTGCCTGTCCCATGCTGTTTTGAATTCCGTCACCGTGTTTGCCCCCACCACTTCCATCGGGAGGGCATTCCAAGCATCCACCACCCTTTCAGTGAAAAAATATTTCGTGACATTGCCTTTCAATTTTCCACCTTGCAGCTTCATGTTATGCCCTCTAGTTTTGCAGCTTCCCCGTCTTTGGAAGAGGTTTGTTTGTTCATCGTTCCTCTAAGTATTTAAAGGACTGAATCATCTCTCCCCTATCCCTCCTCTCCTCCAAAGTATACAAATTTAGGTCTTCAAGTCTCTTCTCGTAGGGTTTCTTACGCAGGCTCCAAATCATTTTGGTCGCCTTCCTCTGAACAGTTTACAGTCTTTTTACATCTTTTGCAAGATATGGTCTCCAAAACTGAACGCAATATTCCAAGTGAGGCCTCACCAGCGACCTGTACAGTGGCACAAGTACCTCTTCCTTTCTGCTGGTAATCCCTCTCTGTATGCAGCCCAACATCCTCCTGGCTTTTGCCACCGCCTTGTCGCACTGTTTTGCCACCTTGAGATAATCAGAGATAATCACACCAAGGTCTTTCTCCTGAACCATGCACACCAACCTCTCGCCCCCTATTGCGTACATTTCCCTTGAATTTCTGCTACCTAAGTGCATGACACTGCACTTTTTCACATTAAATCGTAATTGCTAAGCATTAGACCATTCTTCCAGCTTTTGTAGATCTCTTCTCATGTTATCCACTCCCTCGGGGGAATCCACTCTGTTGCAAATTTTTGTCTCATCTGCAAAAAGACAGACTTTTCCATTCAGTCCTTCAGCAATATCACTCACAAATACATTGAACAGTGCCGGGCCCAAGACCGAACCCTGGGGCACCCCGCTAATCACCTTCCTTTCATCCGAGTGAGTTCCATGTACCATCACCTAATCTCGTCTGTCAGTCAACCAATTTCTAATCCAGTTTACCATCTTGGGACCGATCCCCAAGCTACCGAGTTTATTGACAAGCCTCCTATGAGGAACAGTATCAAAGGCTTTGCTGAAATCCAGGTAGATGACATCCATCGCATGCCACTGATCTAGTTCCCTGGTCACCCAGTCAAAGAACTCAGATTTGTTTGGCAAGACCGTCCTTCAGTAAAACCATGTTGCTTCGGATCTTGCAACCTGTTGGTTTTGAGAAAGTTCACTATTCGCTCTTTCAGGAGCACCTCCATTACGTTTCCCGCCACCGAGGTAAGGCTCACGGGTCTGTAGTTTGACACTTCTTCCCTGTCACCACTTTTGTGTAGAGGTACGACATCAGCCATTCTCCAGTCCTGAGGAACCTCTCCTGTTTCCAAGGATCTGTTGAATACATCCTTTAACAGCCCTGCAAGAACCTCTCTGAGCTCTTTCAGTATCCTGGGATGTATCCCATCCGGTCCCATGACTTTGTCCACTTTCAGTTTAGCAAGTTGTTCCAACACCTCATCTTCTGTGAATGGTGTGGTATCTACTCCATTCCCATTTTTATATTTGGGAGTTACAGCTGGTCCATCTCCAGGATTTTCTTTAGTAAAAACAGAGCAGAAGTATTTGTTTAGCAATTTCACTTTTTCTACGTCACTTTCCACACGTCCTTTCCCAGCACTTCAGAGTCCTGCAATTCCAACTCTGATCTTCTTCCTTTCCTGAATATACCTGAAGAAAGTTTTGGTGCCAACCTTAACATCTTTAGCCATCTTTTCCTCTGCCTTTGATTTTTTTGCTATCCTTACAAGGCAGTGGAACTGGTTCCTGCATACCTCAAAGGTAAGGAGTTCTACTCCCGATACTTCCTAGTACCCAAGAGGACGAATCACATGTTGCAGGATGAGGATGGTGCGCGCTATTGCATGTTGCACCTCTGCAGCAGTGCAGCCTCTTATGAGCCAGTCATCCAAGTAGGGGAAGACGAAAGCTCCCTGGAGGCGAAGGTAGGCTGCGATTACCTTCAAGCACTTGGTGAACACCCTTGGTGTGGAGGCCAGACAGACGGGTAGCACCCTGTACTGGTAGTGGCTGCCTCCCACCACGAACCTGAGGTATTTCCTGTGGTTGGGATGGATGAGGATGCATGTGTACACATTCTTTAGGTCCAAGAAGCATAGCCAGTTTCCCAGCTGGAGGTAGCAGTGTTCCAAGGGAGAGCATTTTGAACTTCTCCTTCAACAGGAACCTGTTTAGATCCCACAGGTCCCGAATGGGCTGGAAGCCTCCGGCCCTCTTGGGTACTAGGAAGTATCGGGAGTAGAACCCTTTACCCTTGAGGTATGCAGGAACCAGTTCCACTGCCTTGTCCTCAAGAAAGCCTGCAGGTTCTTGCAGTACTAAAGTCTGGTGGAAGGAGATTCTGGGGGGCTCTCCTGGACAGAATGAAGGGGGAGCCTGAGTCAGGTGGAGGAGGTAACCCTCCCTCACCATCTACAGTGTCCCAGAGTCAGTGGTGATGGATGGCCACCAGTAGGCATAGAGAACCAGACGCCCCCCTGTGAGCTGCTGGGCTGGGCCTGCTGGAGGAAAAGAGGCTATGCCCAAGGAGTCAAAAACTCCCACCAGGATGGGCCAGAGCGGGTGCCTGGGGGTTTGGGAACCTTAGGCTAACAAGGGCCATGCCCTTGTCCCTTGACCTGCTGCCCCTGTTGGGGAGCTGGAAAAGCCCGGTACTTAGGGTAATTTCCATAAGCCTTCCTCTTCTTCGGGTAGAAGGACTTTTAACCAGACTACTGTCAGGAAGGGTCAGCAGTCTTCTTGGAGAGCCTGGTCCACATCATAAACTCGGACTCCGACTCTGCAGACTTTTCAAAAGAGATTCTCTCTCTAGCAGGAAACATTGACCAACTTGTCCTGAGCCCAATACCCAAGGTCGGAGGACTGTAGCTAGGCTTGGTGTCGGGCACCGATGCCCATTGCAGTTACTCTAGACTCAAAGCAATCATAGGCTGCCCAAGTCAAACTTGGAGCACTCTCTGACACCCAAGGCCAGGGTCCAGAAATGTTGGAAGGGTTCCTCGGAGAAACCAGCCAAGCATCTGGCGAGTTCCTTCGCCAGGTCCCTCAGGTATATGCCCATGTACAGCTGGAATGCCTGGATCCAGCCAATGAGCATCGAGCCCTAGTAGCACTTTCTGCCCAGGGTGTCCAGTGCACAGACCTCCCTAAGCGAAAGCACCAAGGAGTGTGTCTTCTGGCTCTGAAGGTGTTGCATGGCCGACTCCACCACCATGGAATTGTGTGGCAACTGTGATTTTTTGGAAGTCAGGGCTCCGGCAGAACCGGTACATCGAGTCCAGCCATCTGCTAACTACCAACGCAGGGGTCTCCCACATGCGAAGAAGCAGCCATTCCAGGATCAGGGGAACGGGAACTGTGAGTGCCTCTTTCAGAGGGGCCTCAAACTGGAGTATTTATTTATTTAGCAATTTTTCTATACCGCCTTATCTTAAAATCAAGGCGGTTTACAATAAAACTTCAATTTATGGAGAACTTACAAAAGGAACAATTAAAAACATGTCTGATTAGAGAATAACTTCATTAGTAATCAAAAAGAGAGAACTGGGAATGTTAACGTTAAACTTATGTACAAATGTGTGTGTAAGTGTTCATGAGTGGGGCATCAAGTTTCATAGAAGTGCTCGATGAAAAGAAGGGTCTTGAGTGGATACTCTGTCTTGAAGGCCATTGCCTTGGACATGTCCTGCAAGAACCTCGAGGAAAGCAATGTCCTCGGGCTGGACACACGCCGGGTCTCGGTGGGAGATGGGTTTGAGGGCACATCCTAGTGATGACATGTATCCGGGGGCTCATCGTCCTCGGTCTCCCAGTCCGACTCATAGTCAGTGGAGGTGTCGGGGGCGATCCAGACTCCAGGGTCAGGCCCCAAGCCTGACAGCCCTCAAAGGCTCTGCAGTTGGAGCCGCAGGAACTCATCAGGGGTGGCGTTCAAGGATCTGCTAAATGTCCCGGTAGTTCCTCAAGGTCAAGGGCCTGGTAGATGAGAATGAGAATGATAATGCAGAAGAGCCAGGCATCAGAGCCCGCTGCTGGGCCATGAAGGCAGATAAACTGTGCTCTAAGGCTACCGTCCTGGTTTTGAGGCCAGATGGCACCGCAGACTTTGGTGCAGGCACCAGGACTCGGGCCTGATGCCGGCTCCATCAAAGGGGAGTCCTTGACGAGGATGGCCTCGGGGGTCCAAGGCCTGTTCCTGGATGCCGATGATTCCCATCGGGGTATTTCGGTCGGCCACTCCCACTTCTTTCTCTCAGACTCGCGACAGACTGTGGGCCCAGAGCCTGTGGGACTTGTTACCTTTCCAAGGTTCATCCACAGACACGATCTTCGAGGATTTCCGGCTCTTATTGGGTTCTTTCTCTGGGGTCCGGCTGGAGGACCCGTAGCCTCAAAGATGCGAGGCAGCACAGTCTCTCCAGGGTTCTGGAGGGGGCTGGGGAGCGCGGTGTTGCCGGGGACTCTGGCGCAGAGTCCATCTTGTGGAAGGAGGATTTCTGCTGCTGCTGATGGCTCTTGATGGCTTTAAGAAATCATCTTCTTGCAGTCCAAAGGATCACGGTCTGGCCCGAGGCATCCAAGGCAGCAGTCGTGTGGGTCTGTGCACAACATGGTGTGGGTGCATTGGTTACAATTCTTAAAGCCACTGGCCGAGGCCATAGTTCGGAAGACTGCCCCCGTGAAGTCGAAAGTCTCAGGTCCAGCCAAGGAAAAAGGGCACAAAGTCGGTCAAGAAGCTCTCGAAGAAAAAGGAGAAAAAAAGAAAGAACCAAAACACAATGCCAAGGCAAACAAGCTTGGGGGCGGGAAAGGGAACTGGTATGCAGAGAAGAAAAAATCAGGAGAAAAACATAACACTTTTTCTGGGAAAAACAGACAAGTGGGCTCCGCAGAAAAAAGGAGACTGAGGCAAGATGGCACCCTTGTGCAGGAAGGGGACCATATATGCGTGGTGCATCTCCCAAAGGTTTTCTTTGAAATCTGGGGAGAAGCTACCACACGGGCTGCGTCAAAACCAATATCACCCATATGTGAGGACTGACTTCCTGCTTGTTCCCAGAGAAATGACAGCTATCCAGAGAGGGAGTGGAGTAAAAAGGCAGATGGAGAGGACCTCAGGGGAAGGAAAAGAGTGAGACTGAAACAGGAAGAGAGCTTGAAATTGGCAGGAATGAGACAGTAGAAAGCCAATACCATTGCCACTGCGAACAGGATGAGGCATATGGGAAAAATGGTAGCCCCTACAACAGAAGGCTGCAATTGAAGCAGTCTTCAGGGAGAAGCCAGGTCTGTTAGAGCAAGAAGATGCAAAGTAGTAGAGATAAAGAGGTCATGAATGAAGGTATGTGTATTTAAGATGGAGTGTGCATTCCACAAGGCACATAAAGGGAGAGAAGAAGGGGAGAGGATCGGGATATGAATAATATTTGTGGAGTTGCATATGGAACTGTACTGGGAGTGTGGGAGGCCAAGATGAGATTGATATCCCCAGACGAGAGAAGCAGCTGCAGGAGAGTGTGGGGAAAAGAAGAGATGGAACAAGGTAACAAGGGTGAGGTTCTTTCAGAGAGAGAGAGAGAGAAGATAGCTGAATAAGGGGAAGAAAATGGTGAAGCTAAAGAAAAGATGATAGGTTAGATGACAAAATGGGTGAGGCGAGGACTATAAGGAGGGGGTAAAAAGGAGCGGGGGCTTGAAGTCATTCTTACCTGTACTTTTTGCCTTGTAGCACTATACAAATGATCTGTAGTAGTAGTAGTAATAGCACTATATCCTTTGTAAGATACAGTAACCAGAACTGCACACAATATTCAAAGTGCAGTCGCACTATGGAGTTATACAGAGGCATTATACTACGAAATACCTTTGGTTTTGTACTCTATTCCTTCCCTGATGATTCCTAGCATTCTATTTGTTTACTTGGCTGCTAACAGAGGGTTTCAACATACTATCCACAATGATGCCCAGATCCTTTTCCTGGGTGATGATTTCTAATGTGGAACCTTGCATCGTGTAACCATAGTTTGGGTTATTCTTCCCTAAGTGCATAACTTTGCACTTGTCCACATTTAATTTCATTTGCTATACGGACACCCAGTCTCCCAATTTCTCAAGGTCCCATTGCAATTTCTCACAAGTCTCTTATGTTTTAACAACATTGAATAATTCTGTGTCATCTGCAAATTTCCAGGTCATTTATAAATAAATTAAAAAGCAGTGGACCCAGCACAGATCCCTGGGATACTCCACCACTACATACGAAGGTAGATGCACCATACTGGCTCAGACCAAGGGTCCATCAGTCCCCATATCCTGTTTTCCAGGTTTCAAGTAACTGTTGGATTGCCAAAGGTATACACATTCCATGCTGCTTATCCCAGGGGTACATAAAGCATAGTTACTCACCTGTAACAGGTGATCTCCGGGAACAGCAGGAATTTAGTCTTCACATATGGGTATCGTCGGTACCGACTGAGCCTGCGCAGGAACGCTCCCCAGCGTCCAATTAGAAAGCTTTTGGGAGCATCCCACAGCGCCTGCGTGCTGCCTTCCCGCCTTTCCCAACTGCCTCTCTCCAGTTGCGTTTAAAGCTGAGACAAAGAGAGAGCGAGGGAAAGAGAAAGAGATAGAGAGATACAACTCCTAGGGGAGGTGGGTGGGTTGAGAAGACTAAATTCCTGCTGTTCCCGGAGAACACCTGTTACAGGTGAGTAACTATGCTATCTCCAGGAATGAGCAGGAATGCAGTCATCACATATGGGGACTCCCTGGCTTTAGATGCCAGGGAGAGACCCCAGAAGTTGTGTGTCCCTGTGAAAGGGCTCCACTTCCCCCCATAGATCTCTGGCATCCAACCAGGGATGGTGGGTAGGAGTTGATTAGGTATGGAACAGGTGTTAGAGAACAGCCTGACCAAACAAGGCATCCCGGCAGCAGTCCTTGTCCAAGCAGTAATGGGCTGTGAAGGTATGAACCGAGGCCCAAGTGGCTGCTCGACAGATGTCGTCGATAGACACAGTGCAGATGAGCCAATGAAGCTGCCATGGCTCTCACATTGTGAGCTGTGACATGGCCCTCCAGAGGAAGATTCTTACTCCGATAGGCAAAGGAAATGCACTGAGCAATCCAGTTGGACAGTGTTCTTCTTGGAGACTGGAAGTCCCAAATGAAAAGGATCAAAAGCAACAAAGAGTTGAGAGGACTTTCTATGTTGCTGTGTTCTTTGTAAGTAAAAGGCTAAAGCTCTTTTACAGTCCAAATTATGAAGATTCCTTTCTGCATTTGATGCATGAGGCCTTGGAAAAAACACAGGCAGGTAGACCGCTTGGTTTAGATGAAAAGGCGAGACCACCTTTGGCATAAAGTGTGGATGAGTCCTAAGGACTACCTTGTCATGATGGAACCTTGCATAACGTGGATCAGCCACTACTGCCTGCAACTCACTGATGCGACGTGCTGATGTGATGGCAATGAGAAAGATAACCTTCCAAGAAAGGAATTTCAAGGAGGTAGTAGCTAAGGGTTCGAAAGGTGGCTTCATGAGCTGACCAAGAACCAGGTTTAAGTCCCATGCCACTGGTGGTGGCCTAATGGTAGGCTTAGTTCGAAGAAGGCCTCTCATAAATCTTGCTATAAGAGGATGGGAGGAAATGGGCTGTCCATTTAGAGGCTTGAAAGAAACTGCAATAGCACTCAAATTAACTCTCACTGAATTGGTCTTAAGCTCTATATTAGACAAATGAAGGAGATACTCCAGTAATGATTCCAGAGGTATCGCAAGAGGGTCAAGACCCTTCTGCGAGCACCATATGGTAAACCTTTTCCACTTGAAAGCATAAGAGCGTCTTGTGGAAGGCTTCCTGGAAGCATAAAAAATATCCTTTACTTGCTGAGGGAGATTAAAATCATGGAGATCTAGGCCTTCAACAACCAAGCCCTGAGATGCAGAGACTGGGGATTGGGATGCCAAAACATTCCGTCCTCCTGAGACAGGAGATCTGGAGCAGACCCTAACTCCAGAGAGGGAGCTTGAGAGAGATGTAGAAGCAGAGGGTACCACACTTGCCATGGCCAATGTGGAGCTATGAGAATCATACGGCCTCTGTCTCTCTGAAGCTTGAACAGGGTTTTGGGAATTAGGGGAATGGGTGGAAAAGCATAAAGGAAGTCTTGACCCCAGTGAAGGAGGAAAGCATCCCTGGCCTGAGAGCCCTGAGCCGGAATTCTGGAACAGAACCGGGGAAGTTTGGCATTCAACGGACTTGCAAAGAGGTCTATGTCCGGAGTTCCCAAAATTTGAAAAATCTTGGCCACCTGGTCTGCATGCAGAGACCATTGGTGTGGAAGCAGAACTCAACTGAGTCTGTCTGCCCAAGAGTTTTTTATGCCTGGAAGATACACTGCCTGGAGATGAATCTGATGCTCTCTGGTGAGGGCCCATAGTCGCAAAGCTTCGTTGCAAAGCGAAAGAGAGCTTGTTCCTCCCTGCTTGTTCACGTAGCACATGGCTATTTGATTTTCCGTATGAATGAGGACTGTCTTGTAGCTGAGCAGAGTGTGGAACACTCGAAGAGCAAGGAAGATTGCTCTGAGCTCTAAGAGATTGATATGTAGATGAGTCTCCTGTGGAGTCCAAGTGCCTTGGGTGGAAAGGTCTTGCAGATGAGCTCCCCAACCCATTGGTGAAGCATCTGTTGTGAGAGTTGTCTGGGGTAAAGGTTGTTGAAAAGGGGACCCCAGCAACAGGTTTTGAGTGGACTGCCACCATTGGAGGGACAAAATAAGGCGATTTGTGTTTGCTATTTTGTCTGACAAGCACCCTGATGCCTGGGTCCATTGAGTGGATAAAGTCCACTGGGCTGCTGTCATATGGAGGCGAGCATAAGGAACCACATGCACGGTAGATGCCATGTGGCCTAGTAGTTGTAACATTTCTCGAACAGTGAGATGAGGCTTTAGCACTGCCTGAGAAGCTAACTGCACCCTGCGAAGGCAACGGGTCTGAGGAAGATAGGCCCTTGCTTTTCTGGTATCCAGCAAAGCTTCTATGAACTCTAGAGACTGAGTGGGAGTTAGACTGGATTTTGGGATGTTTATGACCAGACTCAAATACTGAAGGATACGCATTGTGCAAGATAAAGAAATCCTGGCCTCTGACTCTGATGGGGCTCGAATGAGCCAGTCGTCTAAGTAGGGTAGACGAATATTCCTAGAGTGCGAAGAAATGCTGCTACCACAGCCATGCATTTCGTAAACACCCTTGGTGCTGACGTCAGGCCAAAAGGAAGCACCCTGTACTGGTAGGGCTTCCCTTGAAAAAGGAAGCAAATGGACTTTCTGTGGGTTGGATGGATGAGAACATGAGTGTACGCATCCTTGAGATCTAGAGAACAAAGCCAATCCTGACTCTGAAGGTATGGCAGCAGAGTTCCTAGAGAAATCATCTTGAATTTCTCTTTGAACAGGAATTTGTTCAATTCTCTGAGGTCCAAAATAGGTCTGTGTCCCACAGTTTTCTTTGGGATAAGGAAATAGGGGGAGTAAAACCCTGTACCCTGTTGATGAATGGGTACTTCTTCTATTGCCCCTTGGGCAAGAAGCATAGTGATCTGTTGATCTAACAGGTTGATGAGAGAGGTCTGAGAATTGAACTGTCTTACCATTGTGGGAGGGGGCATGCACAGAAGGTGAAGCTTGTACTCCTCTTTTATAATGGAGAGTGTCCAATGTTCTGCTGTTATCTGCCCCCATCTGGGGGCAAAGTGACATAACCTTCCTGGAATGGTGGAAGGCTCTGGTCCATTGAGAGCCAGGAAGGCTAGGTTCTCTACATGGAAGTCAAAGGCCTTGTGGAGGCTGAGACGGTTGAGGCTTAGCAGTCTTTGCTTTCCTTTGTTTAGGTGGTTGCAGAGTCCTTCGGGCAGATTGACCTGCAGAACGTCCCTGCTGGGAATAAGAGGGATTAAACCTCTTCTTCTTGGAGAAGAATGGTTTCTTGAAAGATTTCTTCCTTGCAGGATCAGCTGTGGCTTTGGATAACTATCCAAAGTGGAATTGTCAGCATCTAATTCATTGGCTTTCTCTTGCCAATTCTTGCCGAATAGATTCTCACCTGTACAAGGGATATTGCCCAGTTTGTCCTGCACCCAGAGCTCCAAATCGGATGCCTGGAGCCAGGCAATTCTACATGCACCTATGGCAATGGCAGAGGTTCTGCTTATGCACTCAAAACAGTCAAAAGCTGCAAGGTTGACAAACTTAGAAACATCCTGGGCATGTTTAACCAGTGTGAGAAAATCCTGCCTCTTATCATCAGGAAGGAGAGGGCTTAAAATCTCCAAATCTCCTGTGACTTCTTTAAGGAACATTCCCATATATAAAATATAGGAACTGATCCTGGCAGAAAGCATGGAAGCCTGGAAAGTACGACGTCCAAAGGCATCTAAAGTTCTACACTCACATCCTGGAGGATTAGAGGCATGCCTCTTTGCACACCTGATCCTTCTCATAGCTGATTCCACTATAATAGAGTGGTGAGGAAGCTGAGTCTTCTGGATACCAGGACAAGGAGGGACTCGATACATGGTATCCAGTCTACAAGAGTGTGTAGAGGTGGTAAGAGGTGTTTCCCACATTCTTAGCATGAGATCATGTAAGATCTCATGGATAGGCAAAGTAGCTGCCTCTTTAGGAGCCTTGGGATATTGCAGAATCACCAACTCCTTTGCCCTGGGCTCTGTTTCGGGAGCCACAGTAATGGAAAGACCTCGAGCCACCTCTCTGATAAAATCCTGAAAGGAGATATCTTCTGGAGGAGACATCCTACATTTAGGAGAGGAAGGATCCTCCGGGAGAAGTATTCCGGTACCGACAGAGCTGTCAGAATCCTCAGACTCCTCCGAGGATTCAAAGTATCTTCTGTTTGGATACTCTTGTAGAGCACGATACCCGTACCGACCGAAGTCGGTACCGGGGTGAATTGGTACCGGAAGGCATAGCATGACTGGGTGCCGGCAAAGCGGACACCGATGTCTATGCTGTCGGTACTGGTACTGATATCGGTGCCGGAGTCGGTGCCGGTAGAACTGTCTGACGTGGTTCCGAGGGTGTCGATGGTGCAAGGAGAGCCGCCAGACTGCGTTCAATAGCCAGGAACCTCTGGTCTATCGACGCTGCCGATGCCTGGGTATCGGTACCAGAGAAAGCAGCTGGTACTCCAGAGCATGGCACCAGTAGTTCTGCCGAGGTTGAGGCCTCGAGAACATCCTGGAGCCCCGATAATGCTTTGGAAGCCGAAGCCTCCCGCCGGGGCAATTTTGCCGGTACAGAACCCTCAATGGCAACGCCAGAGGCATCTCGATGCTTGGATAGAGATCTACCCTTTGAGGACCGGCTAGACTTATGTTTAGTTACCTGAGATCCATGGGAGAAAGATGAAGCCCTGGAAGACGTTGATGCCACAGAAGCTGCATCGGAGGGAAAAAGGGTGCTGAGCTTAGCAGCTCGGTTTTGTCGACCCCTCTTGGACATCGTGGCACAAGCCATACACTCCGAGATGGAGTGGTCAGGACCTAAACATTTAAGACAACACTCATGGGTGTCGGTGACGGAGATGGTACCGCCACACTTGGTGCACTTTTTGAAACCCGAAGCGGGTTTTTCCATAGTGGAGGAAATTTTGGGCCCAAGGCCCAAAATGGCACGTGCACCTGGAAAAGAAAAGTTTGGAAAAAAAAAATACTTTTTTTTTTTTTTTTTTAAAGAAAGAAAGAACCACCGGCGGTACCGGTATAGCGTCGAGGAAGGCAGACGCGACCACAAAAAGAAGGAGAGTAAGGAAAAATTTCTGCGGTGACAGGAACGACGACCTGCTGGCTCCACGGAAAACGAAGAACTGGAGAGAGGCAGTTGGGAAAGGCGGGAAGGCAGCATGCAGGCGCTGTGGGATGCTCCCAAAAGCTTTCTAATTGGACACTGGGGAGCGTTCTCGCGCAGGCTCCGTCGGTACCGACGATACCTATATGTGAAGACTACATTCCTGCTTGTTCCTGGAGATTGAATTTCCCCAGTCCTCTTTAATAATGGCTTATGGACCTTTCCTCCAGGAACTCGTCCAAACCTGTTTTGAACCTAGTTACACTAACAGCTTTTACTGTATCTTCCGGTAATGAATTTCAGAGTCTGATTACCCGCTGAAAGAAAAAAAAAGTGTGTTTTCCGATTAGTCTTAAGTGTGCCACATTGTAGCTTCATTGCGTGTCCCCTGGTCTTCCTACTTTTTGAAAGAGTAATAACCAATCTACAGTTACCTGTTCCATTCCATTCATTAATTTATAGACCTTTATCATATCTCCCGTCAGCCATCTCTTTTCCATGCTAAAGAGCCCTAACCTTTTTAGCCTCTCTTCATAGGGGTATCCTTCCATCGCCTTTACCTTTTAGGTGGCTCTTCTATGTACGTTTTCTAATAACGCTATATCCTTTTTAAGATACAACGACCAAAACTGCACACAATATTCAAAGTGCGGTCGCACCATGGAAGGATACAGAGGCATTATAATATCCTTTGTTTTATTCTCCATTCCTTTCCTTATGATACATAGCATTCTATTTGCTCTCTTGGCCGCCGCTGCACACTGGATGGAGGGTTTCAACATGTTATCCATGATGATGATGCCTAAATCTTTTTCCTGGGTGGTGGTTCCTAGTGTGGAACCTTGCATTGCGTAACCATAGTTAGGGTTGTTCTTTCCTAGGTGCATAACTTTGCACTTGTCCACATTAAAATTTCATCTGCCATTTGGATGCCCAGTCTTCCAATTTATCAAGGTTCTCTTGCAATTTTTCACAGTCCTCATGGATTTTAACAAATCTGAATAATTGTGTCTCATCTGCAAATTTGGGTTATTCCAATATTCACCTTTCTCCATTGGGAAAATTGGCCATTTAGCCCTATCCTTTGCTTTCTATCTTTTAGCCAGTTCCTGATCCACAATAGTACACTGCCTCCTATCCCATGACTTTTTAATTTCGCCAAAAGCCTTGCATGAGGGACCTTGTCAAAGGCTTTCTGAAAATCCAGATACACTATATCATCCGACTCACCTTTGTCTACCTGTTTATTCACACCTTCAAAAAAAATATAACAGATCAGTAAGACAAGACCTTCCTTGGCTAAAGCCATGTTGGCTGTCTCCCATTAAGCCATGGACAGCAGGAATAAGTCCTTATGTATGGATGATGTCACCGATGGAGCACCACGCGGGAATGCTTCTCAGCTTCTATTGGAAGCTTTTGGGAGGCTCCATGGGTCTTTCTTCCCACCTTCCACGGTGCCATCTTCTCCAGTATGATAACAAAGCTGCAGCAGAAGTTAACTCCTCAGGGAGGTGGGATGGTTGTGAGGACTTATTCCTTCTGTCCATGAGAACACCTGCTACAGATGAGTAACCACCTTTTCTCCGTGGACAAGCAGGAATGAAGTCCTCAAGTATGGAACACCCAAGTTACAGGTTACTGAAAACCGAGGAGACCGAAAACCCAACACAGGCAAAGTGAACAAGAACTGGAGAATTAACTATGTACAGCACTGGTAGTCACCAAAGGGAAATTCAGCTTCTTCACCATTAAGTATATCATTCAGGAACAGACATGCTCTGAGGTTTGTTTATTTTTCTCTTATTTTTTGATAGCCTGGATGGACAGTAGGGTCTTAGGAGGATGCAGTTGGATATTAATCCCCAAACAAATGCCAGAGTGCAGACTGGCCGAAGATACTGTCTTGTCAGAAGCCCCCATCCAGACAGTAGTGAGATGTGAAGGTGTGGACAAAAGACCACGTCGCATACCTGCAAATCTCCTCCATGGAAACTAAGCGCAAGTTGATCACCAATGCAGCCATGGCTCTGACATTGTGAGCTGTGATAGGACCATCAAGGCTCAGGCAGCCTAGGCATTATTTATTTATTTATTTAACTATATTTATATCCCGCTTTTTACTGGGTCAAAGCGGTTTAACAAAAAGGGGGGGGGGGACAGTAATCAATTCTTAGGGTGGGGGGGCTGTCACCGGGGAGGCCAACATTAATGATCTAGACAGACATTAAGGACTTAAACAATGGACATCAGTCTCTTAGTAGGTAGATCTGTGGGTATGTTAAAGGGTCTGGAGAGGGTGTCAGTGGTGGATGTTTGTTTCTGGTCCGAGGTATTCCTGGAACAGGATGGTTTTTAGTTGTTTTCTGAATGTTGAAGGATCTCCGTTGTTTCTGATTTGACTTGGTAGGGAGTTCCAGAGGGATGGCGCGTATAGTTCGAAGGCTCTGTTGCAGGTCCGTTGATTCTATTTAGTTCGTTCATGGGGGATGTTGAGGGTGTTGCTGGTGGTTTGTCTGGCTGTTCTGTTGTGGGTGGGTTGGGGCAGTAAAGTTCGGAGCTGGGAGGTCTGCGTTTGATAGAGGGCTTTGTGGATAAGTAGGGCTGATTTGTATTTGATTCTTGCTTCGAGAAGGAGTTCTCTCAGGACTGGGGTGATGTGATCTTGTTATTTTGCTTTCTGGATAATTCTTGCTGTGGTATTTAAGGCAGTTCGTAGTGGGTTGGTGTGGGTGGCAGGTAGTCCATGATAAGATTATGTTGCAGTAGTCCAGGTGGGGGAGCGTCATAACTTGCATGACTGTCCTGAAGTCTTGTGGATCAAGGAGAGGCATGAGGAGTTGTACTGTTTTTGCTTTGTGGAATATTATTCCGGTAGTCTTTTTGATCAGTTGCTTGAGTGTGAGCGCTTGGTCTATGATGATTCCTAAGTATTCTATGTGTGGTTCTATTTGTATTTGTGTGGTTCCTAAGTTGAGGTGTGGTGGTGGTGTGAAGTTTGGATCCTTGGTTACTATGAGGGCTTCTGTTTTTTCCCATAAGCGAAAGAGATGCAGCCTGCCAGCCAAACTGAAAGAGTACATTTGGAAACAGCAGCCCCTAGCTTCCTAGGGTCAAAAGAGACAAACAGCTGGATAGACTTTCCATGGGCCCTCGTCCACTCTAGGTAGAAGGCCAAGGCTTGCTTGCAGTCCAATGTGTGCAACACTGCTTCCCCTATAAGGGTGTGAGGCTTGGGAAAGAAGATCAGCAGAACAACCGAATGAGGTGGAAAGCAAACACCACTTTTGGGCAGAATAGAGGATGAGTGCGCGCAGGACCACTCTGAGGTAACCGTCACCACAAACAAGATCTTCCAGGTGAAGAACTTCAAAGGGCAGGAGTTGAGCGGCTCAAAAGGAGCAAACATGAGCTGCGCCAGAACCACATTAAGGTCCTAAGCCACTGATGGAGGCTTGAAGGGAGGTCTCAAGAGGAGCAGGCCTGTCATGAAGTGAACCACTAAGGACTGAATCGAGATGACTTCCCCTCCAAATCAAGATGGTAGGACCCAATCGCACCGAGGTGGACCTTGACAGAGTAAGACTTGAGACCAGATTCAGAGAGATGTAGGAGGTACTCAAGAATCTGTCTATAGAACAAGTCAAGGGGTCCAGAGCCCGTGCTGCGCACCAGGAAGCAAATCTCTTACATTTGAAAGCATAAGATTGTCTCGTCGAGGTCCTCTTAGAGGCCAACAAAACCTCTGTGATGCTGTCGGACAGGTTAAGCTCCAACAGGACTAGCCTCTTGATATCCACGCAATGAGGGTGAGCATCCTCCCATCCTCCTGTGATATAAGGTCCAAGACAGAGCCCAACTGCAGCGGTTCCTACTGGGATAGCTGAAGCAAAAGGGGAAACCATGGCTGCCTGGGCCAATATGATGTGACAAGGTTCGCTGACCCCCCTGTCCGCCTGGAGCTTTAGCAGGGTCTTCGCTAGCAGGAGTAGAAGCCGCAACCCCTGAGGTGCGGTGGGACTACTTCCACTGCCTGTCCCTCGAGGAGGCTGGCAAGCTCCAGCGCCAAGCAGATCTGGTGCACGGGGAGCCAAGGGGACTCCGCAGGGCAGAAGTGTGGAGGAAGCCGGTCCAGGTGAAGGAGGTAACCCTCCAATGACCGGGAAAACCCAGGTGTCGGAGGTGACAGACTCCCATCGGGGAGCAAAGTGGACCAGGCGCCTTCCCACTGGTAGCCGAGTCACCGGAGGGCGATCTGCTATCCATCTGGCGTCGAAAACCTGGGGCTGACTGGGCCGGTGCCAGGGTCTGGCTTTTGGGGCCCTTTGGCTTATGTGGACCTGAGTGGCCGCTTTTGCTCTGCCCGCCTTGAGGCAGAGCTAGCATCGGAGAGTAAGGTGGGCAGCCCTGATAGGGGAGACCCTTCCTCTGGAAGAAAGTTTTTTTGCCCTGCTGCTTATTCCGCGGGAGACAAAAGGTCTTCCAGGAGAGACGGGTGGGGGTTACGTACTCCGTCTCAATCTCCACTGATTTGTCCTCCATTGGTTTGCCGAACTGTTCGCCCAGGCATGGTACATCAAGCAGCTTTTCCTGGACCCATTGTTTGAGATCCGAGGACTGGAGCCAGGCCTGACGCCTGGCCCCAAACCCTGCAGCAGCTACTCGAGCAGAGGATTCAAAACTGTTGTATGTAGCGCGAGGCAGGTACTTCCAACAGTCTCCCACTGATTTCAGGAGGAACTGGAAGCGGCAGAGGTCATCATTGTCGAGGCCCACCTGGAAGACCCCTAATTCCTTCGTTAGGACATTAAGAAACATACCTATATATAGCTGGTAAGCCTGAAAGCGGCAAGTCAGCATGGAGCCTTGGTAGGCCTTTCGCTCAAAGGCATCGAAGGCACGAGACTCCCTACCCGGCGGGACCGAAGAGTGGGTTGTTGGGCTCTTCTGCTTCCACATGGTGGATTCCACTACCATTGAAGTATGGGGGAGCTGGACCTTCTGGAAGCCGGGTCCCTGCTGGACCCTGTACATGGTGTCCAGGCGCTTGCTGACAATGGGGATAGATGCAGGCATCTCCCACATGAGGAGCAGCAGCTGGGTCAAAATGGGCGGGACCGGAACCGTGAGGGATTCCCTCAGTGAGGCCTTGTATTGTAATATATCTAGTTCCCCCGCACGAGGCTCCTCCTCAGATTGCATAGAGCGCGCCAGGGCTCAAACCATGTCCCGCACAATCTCCAGAAAGGAGTTATCCTCGGGAGGCAACCGCCGCTTCTGAGCGAGCAGGGAGGGATCTGAGGGGAGACCCGATGTGCCCGGGATTCAGGGGAAGTATCCCCGTTGGACTCCCAGTCCGAAATCTCCAAGGGGGACATGGAGCTAGGCTGCTCGAGCAGAGCCCGTGAAGCATGCTGAACTCTCGCAGCCGAAGCCCCTCCGGAGCCCGAGGCACTGGCTCGAGAAGATCTCACACCCGAGGACCGGGATGGAGATCGAGACCTCTGCTGGGATCCCTAATGAGGCCCCTGGCTCTCAGGGGTTGTCGTGGCAGTCTGGGGAGCCAAGACAGGCGTCGACCTCAAGGTCTCAGGGCGCATGCCAGTGGGGCCTGGCACCAGCACCTGTTGGACAGCAAGGAAGGCAGAAACGCTGCGCTCTAGTGCCAGCATTCGGGCCTCCCACTCAGGAGTGGGGCCCTGCGGTGTCGACACCGGGTTAACCGATCGGGTGTCGAAGAGGAGAGGGGGCCCTCTCCAGGACGACCCTCAAGAGACCGGGCAAAGGCTTCCATATCTGTACAGGATACCTTTTTGGGGCCGCTCCTTCTCAGACTCCAGGGATTGTCAAGGAGGGCTAAGGGACCTAGAGCGAGAATGCTCACGCTTGTCCGGAGCCCCTGACAGAGTCTTCGAGGCCTCCTTCTTCCGCTCCCTTTCGGGGGACCCTTGTTTAGAGTGAAGTCGGGGCCGCAGAGTGACCACGGGGGACCCCAGAGGCAGAGGGGTCAGTGGAGTGAGAAGCTGCGGGAACACCGGGGCCGTCTTGCAGAAAATATCATCCAGTTTCTGCTTACGGCTCTGGATGGCCTTGGAGGACATCTTTTTACAAAGGGAGCAGAACTCCAAGTTATGGTCCGCTCCCAGACACCGGCGACAACAGTCATGGGTGTCTATGAGGGGACATGTTTTTGGAGCATCTGTCACACTTTTTGAAACCGGAGGCCATGGGGGCAAAAAGTATCCCTGCAAGGTCAAAGACCTTCTGTGCGACCAGAAGTTGAAAAGGGCGCGAAAATGCCTGGATACGAGCTCACAAAAAAAAAAAGGGAAATAAAGTCCCGTGGTCCGCTGCCGAAGCAGGGGCACAGGGGACAGCAGGAAGAGGACCAGGAAACAGGAATAGAAGAATATTAAGAAAACTTTTTCCGAGGTACAGGGCCGTGCATCCAAAGGGCTCCAAAGAAAAAGGAAGATTGATCAAGATGGTACCGCTGAGCGGGAAGGGGACCATGAATGCGTGATGGCATTCCCAAAGGCCTTCTTTGAAAGCTGGGGAAATGCTCTGTGCAGGCTCTGTCGGTGCCATCGTCACCCATATGTGAGGACTGACTGCCTGCTTGTTCCTGGAGAAATTATATTTTATTATGTGAAATATTATATTATATAGGTACGTTTATCTTTAAGATAGTAAACTGCCATGATGCCTCTGGGCAGGAAGTGGGATATCAAAATAAATAAATAAATGCATAAATAAATAAATTGTACAGGTACAGGGTCTCTTTCTATATCCGGCTCAATAATCCCAGGGGCCGCGTCACCATTGCACCTAGAAATTTCCTCCTGGCACCAGGACTTTTGTGCTCTATTTTGTCTGCTGTCACCACCACCACAAAAGGAGTTTTTTCTTCTCTGCACCACATGGCTTTCTGCAAGCTTGAGCCATGCAGTGCACGAGCTCCCACACTGGTCTCAGGATCTCAAGTCTCAAGAGAACAGCATGTAGTTCCTGTCCCACAAAGATCTAACTTGCAGAGTCACAGAGAAAGGAAGAAGCTCCTAAACCAATGTCAGTAGAGATAGATTAAGATGAGGACCTAGGAAAGGGGAGCTAGCTTAATGAGAAATCTGAAACATGGCTGGCTAGCTAGGTGTTGGCAGCAGGGGGAGGGGTAGAAGCAAGGGCTGGCTGACTCTTTTTCTAGATGCCGAGGGCTAGTTGAGGGATGCAGCTGGTTACATGAGGGGGATAGGGGAATATAGGCTGGAGAGGTTGCTTACTGGCTTTCTTGTTAGTGAAGGCTAGCTGGAGGGGGGCTGATTTGGGGGATGGGGAAGATGGTGGGATAAAGAAAGAAGACTGACAGGGAAGTAAGGGATAACAGAGTGAGAATGGCTGATTGCAGGGTGTAGGAGAGAGAAAACAAGAGAGGTTAGGCGATGACAGGGGGGAGGATGAGAGAGAGAGAGAGAGAGAGACTGGGTGGTGTTTGGGAGGAGGGGGAGGCGCACTGCTGGCTATGTAGTTTTGCCAGTGACCTGCAGTGGTGTATCAAGAATCTGATTTACTAGACTGTCTTTTTCCTTGGACACATAATGAGGGAAAAGCCTTAGTACTGTAACTCAGGCCCTCAAGAAGAACTGGTAGACCGCAGAGGTGATCTCTCTTTTCCCCCAATCCCCTCCTCACATCCTGCTCTTCACCGCCAGTGGAGACAAAGGGGCAGAGGGAGG
Organism: Ichthyophis bannanicus; assembly: GCA_033557465.1. Classification (NCBI taxonomy): domain Eukaryota; kingdom Metazoa; phylum Chordata; class Amphibia; order Gymnophiona; family Ichthyophiidae; genus Ichthyophis; species Ichthyophis bannanicus. The sequence goes on along the minus strand of CM066036.1, from coordinate 123,761,961 downwards.
AAGGAGATGAATGGTCTCGGTCACTGACTCCTAAATGCCCAGTTAGACTAGCATCCTTTTTGAACTGATTATGAAGGAGAGGAAAACAAATTTGCCTTGGCCAAAAGCGTTCTTTGGGAATCCGTGTTCCTTGAATTTACCCCAGTTTTAGGAGAGTCTTTGCTAAGAGTGGAATTGGAAGATGGACATACAGAAGACCCTATGCCAAATCTAAGAGAAAGGCATCCAAAACTAGCTTGGGACAAAAAAGTCAAGACCATTCTTCTTCCAAAGAGATGTGAAAAGATCTAGTGCAAGTATGCCCCACTCGCAGACTATAATTTCTGCTACCCCTGAGACCAGGTCCCAAATCCAGGGGTTGAAATAGTTGCTCAGCTTGTCTATCAGGATGTTGTCTTCTCCTGCAAGAAATGTTCCTCTGAGCCATCCCTAGAGAGTTGGCCCAACTCAACATTTCAACAGTATCCCAACACAGGCGGTATGAAATTGTTCCTACCTGCTTGCTGATATAGTATATGGTTACCTAGTTGTCCATTTGGACAAGTATAATTTTGTTGGCCATCTAAACTTTGAAAGCCTTTAGAACAGGGGTATGAACCAGTCCTTGGGACATACTTAGCCAGTTGGGTTTTGAGCATAGCACAATGAATATATATTCAATAGATCTGCATGCACTGTTTCTGTTGTATGCAAATCTCTTTCATGCATGTGCATCGTAGTTATGCTGGAAACCAGATTGGCTAGATGTGTCCTAAGAACTGGGTTGAGAACCCTTGCTTTAGAGCATAGGTGTCAAACCTGTCCTGGAGGGCCACAATCCTGCCAGGTTTTGGGATAGCCCTAATGAATATGCATGAGATATATATGCATTAGAGATATCCTGCCAACCTGACTGGTTTGTGGCCCTCCAGGACTGGATTTGGAGACCACTGCTTTACACCTCTGTCATTTAAGATGGTGAGTGGGCAAGGTACAGATGTCCTAGACATCAAAAGGGTAGCTAGAATGTGTCACATTCATCCTCGATTCTCACCACCACCAAAAAGATGTCTAATGGACAATATTTTGGTGGTGGTGAGAAGTGAGGAGGAATGTGACAAATTCTATCTAACCTTTTTGATGTCTTGGACATCTGCACCTTGCCCACTCACAATCTTAAATGACAGAGGTGTAAAGCAGTGGTCTCAAAATCCAGTCCTGGAGGGCCACAAACCAGTCAGGTTGGCAGGATATCTCTAATGCATATATATCTCATGCATATTCATTAGGGCTATCCCAAAACCTGGCAGGATTGTGGCCCTCCAGGACAGGTTTGACACCTATGCTTTAGAGCATTCCAGTTACCCTTAGCTCTTGGAAATGTATCTAGTAACTTTTTTCCTCAACTGCTAAGTCCATCCAAATGAGCCCCCTGGCCCAGTTTGGACATATCTGTGATAAGAATAATTTGGACAATTTTTTTTTTTTTTTTTTTTAAGTAAATGCCTTTCACCAGGCTGAACTCGTCCATCCATGACAGAGTCCCTGAGAGATTCAGTGAACTAGACTAAATCCTTTAAAGTTTGCAGTTGCTTGAGTTTATCATAAGGTCCATTGGACCTGTCTCATTTTGAGACATGTAAGGGAATTTACATGTAACATTGAGGCCATACGGCTCAACATCATTAAAATATCCTATATTGATGTCTGCTGACTCACTGTAATCTCCTTAACTAAAGATGCAACAATGGAGATCCTTTCTGGCAGAAGAAAGGTTTTTGCCTAAGTTATGTCTAGCGAAGCTGTAGAAACTACAGCAGTGGTCTCCTCCTATGGAAATGTACTATCTGAACCAAAAAAGATGGAGTTTGGATACCAGGGATTCTGACATCCTTCAAACAGACTAAACTGCATAGTATAGAGATGAACAATGTTCCTCTGTTTGAGCCCTTAGATCGAACGAATGAAAACTTCTTAGGAATGGGCTTTAGTGACTTTGGAAGACACCTCATACCCAAGCAAGGAGGGCTCAGCATAGCTGGACATAATGCTTACCCATCATCCTCTCCCACCATACAAATGATTGGTCTCAAAAGCAATTTTGGATCTGAGCGTTTGAAGACAAAGGAAAGGGACACCAACCCAAAGATTCCTGAACCCCATATGCTGCCCATCTGCTATCTGAATTTATATTCTAACTTTCTCTCTAACTGTAAGTAAAGTATCTGCCCCTCTGGCTTCCTTGCTGGCTCAGAGTTCTGCAGATTTATCTTAAAGGAGAGAATCTACAAGCCCTTTATGTAAAGCTAAAATGTCTGCCATATACTAGTTTGCAAAGAGCTGGTAAAAAGCTATGCAGAAAAGACACAGCATTATGAATAACCTTCCTCCCAAAGGGATGTGAAGTCTGAGCTACCTCCCCAGGGAACATCAAGGAAAGGATTCAAATGCTCCTGGCTCTCTTGAGAGCAAATTCAGCTACCAGTGGTGAGGAAACTGTTTCTCAAATACAAATGTCTTCTGGATATGACATGGAGCCCATCTTCTTGTTGACAAGGTGTGGAGGGGGGAGTCTCAAATCTTATGAATAGGCATTGTCAAACTTGCCTTGGAGGTGGTCAAGGAAATGAATAATATTCTACTTCTCTGCCCTGGACAACTCCTCCTTTAACTGAAATGGAATGATATCAGCTATTTCCCACACAAAATCCATGAAGGTGAAGTCTTCCAGAGGGGACTTTCTCCTTTCCTATGGGAAAGAAGTATGAAAGGAATCTGGAGGAATCTACCTCATCATAGAACCCTGTTGGTTCGTTGACCAAACCCCAGGAAAGCTCTGAATTTGACCCAGAGAAATGCACCAATGGAGGAGTTTGGGTCTATGCCTGGCTAACAGTGAAGCATGGTAAGGCCTGGAACTAGGGCAAGATTCTAAATTCTTTTGGTTAAAGTTAGCGTCAGCAGCCTGGTGCCATATTGATTAAGATGGAGCCCATGCTTTTGGGATAGGCTCCCTTTTGTCCAAAATGCTGCCCAGTTCCAAACAAATCTAAAACTCTCTTTCTTGGACCATTGTCTCATCCACACATTCACCCTTCTACCTAAAATCCTAAATATGGCTTTGGGAACCTCCCTCCCATACCTATGTTGCTGACACCCACATGTACCACAACAGCAGATTCCTCCCTAGCAGTGATTAAAATGTTATCTACATGATGTGTGAAGTCCATCACATTCACAAAATTTCTACAAATTATATGCATATCACATTTATAACACATTTTACAAACCTTTATTACAAATGATACATGAATGACCTACAGGTCTCTGAGGCTGGCTGCAAGAGCTGTGGATATTTCACAAAGCTAAGACTCTAATTTTCTTTCTTACCTCTGATGCTTTCTAGTTACCAATATAGAGTGTGTCTGTTTTGTGGGAATTGCTAATATAAAGTTTAACTGTGGTTATAAATTAAGCTTGGGGAAAATCTGACTGTCTCCTTTTCTGGGTAGCCTTGGAGCAGATATCTGTGGATGCCCCCAGTTCAGGAACAGCCTACTGGCCAGAGACACTTATGTTCCCGCCCACCCTACCCCTCGCCCCACCCACCCCAGGGGCTGCATTGCCTATATAGCACTCGCATACGTTGCCATCTATCCTTTTAACTTGGGTTAGAGCCCACGTCTTCCTCTTCTCCTTCTAGGACTGCTTATTCAGCATGTCATGTATTCGGTGCAATAACTGCAATACTTTCATTCCAAGACAAATCATATGGAACCTCAGAGCTTGTCCTATGTGCCTCAGGTCAGCTACCATGCATAAAGAACTGACTCTACTAAGGGAAGACCTAGCTGCCATGCATAAAGAGGTGACCTTACTCAGGAAGGAACTGGCTGCAATGAAGCGCACCTCTTCTAGGATACAAACTGAACAATGTCCACCACCGCTCCCACAAAGCATCAAACATCCCAGGGAAAAGAGGATCACAGAGGGTTCTGGTAGATTGCAACCTTTAACACACAGACATCCTATGCATCAAAAGATATCCCTGCATAATGCCTTCTCTGCCTTGGCTAAAGAGGATGAGGAACTGAGGGAGGAACTAGCTGCAATGAAGCGCACCTTTTCTAAGATACAAACTGAACAAATTCCACCACCACTCCCACAAAGAATGAAACACCTCAGGAGCAAATGGATCACAGTGGGTTCTGTTAGAGTGCGACCTGTGACACAGAGGCATCCTATGCATCAGGAGATATCCCTGCATAATGTTTCTCTGCCTTGGCGAATGAGGATGCCCAATCCAAAAACACTGAAGGGCCCTTAAATGAGACAGACAATGCCCAATCTCCTGCTAAAGGACCAAATATAAAGAAAACCTCACCAAACAGCAAACTACTACTACTTGGTGATTCCATCAGCAGTGGCACCAACGTGGGAACACAGTTCAAAGGAGAGAAGATAGTCAAGTGCCTCCCAGGATCTTCAGCCAGCAGAAATACAAACCACATTGTTGAAGTACTTAGCGCAGAAAGTGAACACTCCAAACTTGATGTTATTTTCCACTTGGGCACAAATGACCTGGCTAGAAACAGTACCTCTACAGTCCAAAAGAACTTCCAATCTCTGGGAGAGAAACTCAAGCCCATTGTTAACACTGTTGCATTCTCAGAGGTTCTACCTGTGCTTGGTAAGGGGGCAAAAAGACTGCATCGCATTAACAGCTTTAATACATGGCTCCAGACCTGGTGCAAACAAGAAGGATTCAGATTTATTGGTGACTGGAGTAACAGATGGAACAAGAGACTATACTGTGCTGATGGACTACATCTCTCTGTCGCAGGGAAAAGAATCCTACGTGAAAAATATAAGCAATATGTGGATATGCATTTAAACTAGAAAAAGGGGGTGACGGATGTGGAAGGTCAAGCTCTGGACGTCACCCCCTGCAAAAGCAGATTAAAATCAGAAACAGCCGCACATTTAAACCACACATCAAAAACAAGTGGGAAGATGTAGACAGAACAAAATCAATGCTAAATACACGCAAGCCAGTTAAATGCTGGAAAGCAATGCGCAAAAATGCTCGAAGCTTATCCAACAAAGTTCCAGACCTAGAAGCCCTAATGGTGGAAATGGATTTGGACATTGTGGCCATTACAGAAACATGGCTAAACGAATCGCATGATTGGGATATAGCCATACCTGGCTATAATCTAGTCAGAAGAGACAGAGAAAATGGAAGAGGAGGAGAAGTAGCCTTGTATGTCAAAAGCAATATTAAAGCTACTGAAATGCAGGGGGCATGGGGAAAAGAAGAAGCGCTCTAGATTGTGTTGGAAAGAGGAGATGGCACTGTCATCCATACTGCTGTAGTCTACAGACCTCCGACACAAATTGAAGAGATAGGTAACGCCAAGATAACCACAAAGGGGGAAGCAATCATATTAGGTGACTTTAATCTACCTGATGTGGATTGGATTACTCCTTCTGCAAATCTGGAAAGAAGCAAAACAATCGTGGATGCTCTCCAAGATGCGTTACTTAGACAAATGGTGATGGAACCAACCAGAGAAAGCTCAACACTGGATTTAGTGCTCACCAACGGCGATAGCGTGTCGAATGTCTGTGTGAGTGCCCCTGTGAGCAGCAGCGATCATCACACGGTGTGGTTTGAGATAAAAGCCATGGTACAGGCCAAACATAGCAAGCTCAAAGTCCTAAACTTCAAAAACACTGACTTCAATAAAATGGCTGAGTACCTAAAGGAGGAGCTGACAGGGTGGAAGGAGATAAGGGAAGTGGAATTGCAATGGGCTAAACTAAATGTGGCAATAAAAGGGGCAACAGATAAATATGTAACAAAAGTAAACAAGAGGAGAAGAAAACCTATTTGGTTTTCCAAAGAAGTGGCAGCTCAAATAAAGGCAAAAAACACAACTTTCGCAAAATTCAAAAGCTCGCAAACAGAGGAACACAGAAATGAACATAAAAACATAAGATATGCCATACTGGGTCAGAGCAAGGTCCATCAAGCCCAGTATCCTGTTTCCAACAGTGCCCAATCTAGGTCATACGTACCTAGCAGTTTCCCCAAAAGACACAGGTTCCGCAATGCTTGTACTGGGTCAAGCATTGATATCCTGGGTCCCTTCTTAATAATTGTTTATGGACCTTGTCCAAACCTTTGTTAAACTCAGCTACACTAACAGCCTTTACTACATCCTCCGGTAACAAATTCCAGAGTTTGACTACACGTTGAGTGAAAAAATATTTTCTTTTATTAGTCTTAAATAGTTTACCCTGTAGCTTCATTGCATGTCCCCTAGTCTTTCTATATTCTGATAACGTAAACAATCGATCTAAGTTTACCCGTTCCACTCCGTTCATTAATTTATAGACTTCTATCATATCTCCCCTCAGCCGTCTCTTTTACAGGTTAAAGAGCCCTAACCTTTTTAGCCTTTCTTCATAGGAGTATCCTTCCATCCCCTTTACCATTTTGGTGGCTCTTCTCTGAACCTTTTCTAATAACTCTATATCCTTTTTAAGATACGGTGACCAGAATTGCACACAATATTCAAGGTGCGGAATCACCATGGAACGATATAGAGGCATTATAATATCTTTTGTTTTATTTTCCATTCCTTTCCTTATGATACCTAGCATTTTATTTGCTCTCTTGGCTGCCGCTGCACACTGGGCCGAGGGTTTTAACATGTTATCCACAATGACGCCTAAATCTTTTTCCTGGGTGGTGGTTCCTAATGTGGAACCTTGCATTGTGTAACCATAGTCTGGGTTGTTCTTCCCTAGGTGCATAACTTTGCACTTGTCCACATTAAATTTCATCTGCCATTTTGATGCCCAGTCTTCTAATTTATCAAGATCCTCTTGCAATTTTCCACAATCCTCTTGGGTTTTAACAACTTTAAATAGTTTTGTGTCATCTGCAAATTTGATAACCTCACTCGTTATTCCACTTTCCAGGTCATTTATGAATATGTCAAAAAGCAGCGGACCCAGCACAGATCCCTGGGGTACACCACTATTCACCTTTCTCCATTGGGAAAATTGACCATTTAGCCCAACCCTCTGCTTTCTCTCTTTTAACCAGTTCTTGATCCACAGTAGTACACTGCCTCCTATCCCCTGACTCTTTAGTTTTGCCAAAAGTCTCTGATGAGGGACCTTGTCAAAGGCTTTCTGAAAGTCCAGATACACTAACTATATCAACCGACTCACCTTTGTCCACCTGTTTATTCACACTTTCAAAAAAACACAACAGATTAGTAAGACAAGATCTTCCTTGTCTAAAGCCATGTTGGCTGTCTCCCATTAGGCCATGACTATCTACATGCTGAGTAATTTTATTCTTTATGATGGTTTCTACCATTTTTACCGGTACTGACGTGAGGCTCACCGGTCTGTAGTTTCCCGGATCACCCCTGGAACCCTTTTTAAAAATTGGTGTTACATTGGCGATCCTCCAATCTTCAGGTATTAGAGATGACTTTAATGATAGTTCACAGATTACTAATAGCAGGTCTGCAATCTCATATTTCAGTTCTTTCAACACCCTTGGATGTATACCATCCGGCCCAGGTGATTTGCTACTCTTCAGTTTATCTAATAGTTGTAATACATCTTCTCGATGTATCGATATTTCCTTCAATCCTTCCGCCGCACCTTTAAATACCACTTCAGTCATGGGTAACATCCCTACATCTTCCTCAGTAAAGACCGAAGCAAAGAATTCTTTCAGTCTCTCCGCTATCGCCTTGTCGCCTCTTAGTGCCCCTTTAACTCCACTATCATCTAATGGACCAACTGACTCTCTCACAGGTTTTTTGCTATGAATGTATTTGAAAAAATCTTTATTTCGCGTTTTTGCTTCCACAGCAAGCTTCTTCTCAAATTCTCCCTTTGCCTGCTTTATCAATGCCTTGCATTTGACTTGCCAGTGCTTGTGCTGTTTCCAGGTTTCGTTGTTTGGCTCTTTTTTCCATTTCCTGAAAGATGCTTTTTTGGCAACAGCTTCTCTGACCTCACCTTTAAACCATGCTGGCAGTTTTTTGGACTTCCTTCCACTTTTCTTAAAGCATGGAATACAGCTGGTCTGGGCTGCCAAGACAGTATTTTTCAACAACAACCAAGCTTGATGTAAGTCTTTAACCTTTGCAACTGCTCCTTTTAGTTTTTTCTTAACTATTTTCCTCATTTTATCATAGTCTCCCTTTGAATACAGGATCAAACTCAAAGAGACTAAGAGAGAAATAAGGATAGCAAAATCAAAGGCAGAGGAAAAGATGGCTAAAGATGTGAAGTGTGGTGACAAAACCTTCTTCAGGTATATTCGGGAAAGGAAGATCAGAGGTGGAATTGCAGGACTCAGAAAGTACTGTGAACGGACTCATGGAAAGTGACATTGAAAAAGCGAAATTGCTAAACAAATACTTCTGCTCTGTTTTTACTAAAGAAAGTCCTGGAGAAGGACCACCTGTGACTCCCAAATATAAAAATGGGAATGAAGTAGTTACCATACCATTCACAGAAGATGAGGTGTTAGAACAACTTGCAAAACTGAAAGTAGACAAGGCCATGGGACCGGATGGGATACATCCCAGGATACTGAAAGAGCTCAGAGAGGTTCTTGCAGGGCCGTTAAAAGATGTTTTCAACAGATCCTTGGAAACGGGAGAGGTTCCTCAGGACTGGAGAATGGCTGATGTCGTACCTCTACACAAAAGTTGTGACAGGGAAGAAGTGTCAAACTAAAGGCCTGTGAGCCTTACCTCGGTGGCGGGAAAAGTCATGGAGGTGCTCCTGAAAGAGCGAATAGTGAACTTTCTCAAAACCAACAGGTTGCAAGACCCGAGGCAACATGGTTTTACCGAAGGACGATCTTGCCAAACAAATCTGATTGAGTTCTTTGACTGGGTGACCAGGGAGCTAGATCAGGGGCATGCGATGGATGTCATCTACCTGGATTTCAGCAAAGCCTTTGATACTGTTCCTCATAGGAGGCTTATCAATAAACCCGGTAGCTTGGGGATGGATCCTAAGATGGTAAATTGGATCAGAAATTAGTTGACTGACAGACGACAGAGGGTGATGGTAAATGGAGCTCACTCGGATGAAGGTAAGGTGATTAGCGGGGTGCCCCAGGGGTCGGTCCTGGGCCCGGCACTGTTCGATGTATTTGTGAGTGATATTGCTGAAGGACTGAATGGAAAAGTCTGCCTTTTTGCAGATTACACGAAAATTTGCAACAGAGTGGACTCCCCCGAGGGAGTGGTTAACATGAGGAAAGATCTACAAAAGCTGGAAGAATGGTCTAATGCTTGGCAATTAAGATTTAATGTGAAGAAGTGCAGAGTCATGCACCTGGGTAGCAGAAATCCAAGGGAAATGTATGCGATAGGGGGCGAGAGGTTAGTGTGCACGGATCAGGAGAAAGACCTTGGTGTGATTATTTCTGAAGATCTCAAGGTGGCAAAACAATGTGACAAGGCGGTGGCAAAAGCCAGGAGGATGTTGGGCTGCATACAAAGAGGAATCACCAGCAGAAAGGAAGAGGTACTTATGCCACTGTACAAGTCACTGGTGAGGCCTCACTTGGAAGACTGTGTTCTGTTTTGGAGATCATATCTTGCAAAAGATGTAAAAAGACTGGAAACTGATCATGAGGAAGGCGACCAAAATGATTTGGCGCCTGCGTCAGAAGCCTTATGAGAAGAGACTTGAAGACCTAAATATGTACACTTTGGACGACAGGAGGGACAGGGGAGATATGATTCAGACCTTTAAATACTTAAAGAGAAATGATAACAAAACAAACCTCTTATCAAAGATGGGGAAGCTGTAAAACTAGAGGGCATAACATGAAGCTGCAAGGTGGAAAACTGAAAGGCAATGTCAGGAAATATTTTTTCACTGAGAGGGTGGTGGATGCTTGGAATGCCCACCCAATGGAAGTGGTGGGGGCAAACACGGTGACGGAATTCAAAACGGCATGGGACAAGCACAGCGGATCCCTTTACAGCAACAGGATAAAAACAAAATAAACTGAACTATCTAACTTCTCAACAAATAGGGGTGTCCTACATGGAGTGGTGGGTCCACCCCTAAACAAAGACATGGGGAGGGGTGGCCTGCACCGAGCGACAGGTGCACCTACTCTTACCGTATTGCTAGGCAGACTGGATGGACCATGCTGGTCTTTATCTGCCGTCATTGGGAGGAGTAGCCTAGTGGTTGGGGCAAGGTACCTCAGGCCGGAAGGTCGGGGGTTCAAATCCCACTAGAGGACAGCAACCTTGGGCCGGAAGGACTGGGATTTCTAGTCCCACAGATGCTCCTTGTGGTCTTGGGCAAGCCACTTAACCCTCCAATGCCCATGTTCCCTGTAAGTATTAGTGTATGTGTCTCATATCCCCACGTGTTAAATGTATCCCCCAATTGTGTTGTGACCGCTTTGATTGAAGGATAAGGCGGTATACAAAAACTGTCTAAAATAAAATAAAAAAATGTTACTATGAGGATCAAACATAATTAGAGCAGCATACCTTTGGGATACCTTTCAGTTGCTGCACCTTCAGAGATAAAGTTTTAGCAGAATTTAAGTTATCAAAGAGCAGAAGCTCTTAGAAATATCTCCTCAGGTGCTGAATACTCAGAGTGGAAAACAGCGTCTATGTCAGCCCTCTTAAAATGTTGTTTTAGTGGCTTTATATTTGGGAAGCAATCAGCTAAAGGAATTACAGAGGATGCATTAGAGGTACTTATATAAGAAATTTTGAGTAGAGTAAAACTGATTTACAAAAAAAACTGAGGGACACAGTGAAACACTAGTACGGACTCCATGAGCTATATCTAGCCATGACAACAGTGGTATGTCTACTTCGTTTTGGCAGAGTAGCAGTGTACATTCAAAAATACCTTTTCTGTTTTCTCCTCTTCCTTTTCTTTTTCCTTCTCTTTCTCTTCAGTCTTTTCAGAAGATAGCACTACCAAAGTTAGTTTTCGAACAACTTGCTTAGCCTCCACAATCTCTCGTTTGTGTTCTTCAATAATGACATTATCTACTGGAAGAAGCTAAAATAAAATCACAAAATGAACAGGCCTTAAGATAAACAGGCGGGAAACAAAAGTGTCACTTATTGTTAAAATAGGAAAACCAAAATGAAAAGAAAAAGTCATTGCCACCAACTCTAATGATGGCAAACATGACTATAGCATATTACTGGTAAACTGGATTCCATATTAAAATTAGCAACTAACTCTTGGTGTTCATTCTAGAGTTTCCAAGTTTAACTGCTAAAGACAATAAGGGTCATTTTAAAAGGTTTAGTTGTATTTTGGATGTCTGAAGATGAGTCCATGATTATGACATCCATATCTCCGCAGTTATTCCACAAATGACATTTGCAGACTTCTCCTGGGCAGGGATGTTCAAGTAAGCACGGGGGTGTGGCAGAGGAGTGTCTGGGAAGAAACAATGGACTATCATGTCCCTGTTAGATCTCAAAAATGTTGGCGACATCTGCAGGCAAATCCATGTTTATACCTCGATGTAAAACTAAGCTTTTGCTTTGTGGATTGTTGTTTTATTGTGAACCGCAACTGAACTCTGGAAGTTGCGGGTTATAAATATATGTTAAATAAATAAATAAATAAATACCTGCACCAGACATGAACTGGCATCCAGAAAATGCTTGTTTTCACCTTACAATATACAGAGAGTATAGAGAAGATGGAGAATTAAGTGAATAGCCTTAGATCACAAAGGCCCACACTGGAATTGGAACCCTGGCCACCCTGCTCTTAAGTCACCACTCTAACAATTATATGCTATTAGACATCTTTATTTATTTATTTAAAGGCTTTTCTATACCGCGCTCTTCGAGTCAGCTCGGTTTACATATAACAGAAACATTATCCATAAGTAAGGATGCTATCCTGGGGACTTTTATATAGACGTTTGATATTTAACATCTTTATATACCGCTCTATTTATAATCAGCGCGGTTTACATAGAACAAGAAAACATCAGATAAGGTACATGATATCTGTTTTTTACATAGAACAAGGAACAAAAACTTGGATAACCGGGGAAATTATTTACAATGAATACAACACATTGGCTATTTACATATGAACGGAATATACGTGCATATCGGGCATGTCCACGTTGTCAAAATCATGCCTGAACTTGCACATGCCTGCTTTTTTTTTCCCGATGTTCTGGTTTTGACGTCCCAGATTGCACTTGGACATCCCACTGTGAAATATGCCTAAACCCTATATCTATTCCACAATATATGGACCCATTGAACATAATAGTGTGTAAAAACAATTAGACTTATTAGGGGCTCAACAAAGACAGCCATCAAGGTCTTTTATTTTTATTTATATTTTTTGTTAAAAAATAATCATCTAGCAGCCACCATGAAGCATAAGAAAAACAGGTTCCAACTGAGGGAAGTAAAGAAGCTGAAAAGTCCTAACACTGAGTAGCGAGATGATCGTGCTGGCTGAATTTTCCCTACAGAATCTGTGTTACTAGATGGCACTGTCTATGGATAATCTATTTCTAACACTCATAATTTCAATTTCCTGATGAGAGGCCTAGTTACAGATAGGACATAAAATGACTGACATCACTTTTGCTTAACACTAGAAGCCCCAAAAGGCATTTTCCTTAGAAACCCGAAAGTGCGTCAACTGACGCATTATCACGATGACTGCGTTTAGCATGAAATGCAGATGTGAATTAATTTGAAGTTACTTATTTGTTAAATATGTGCAGTATGTGACGTCATTACATGACCTCACCGTGTGTTTGTTTTGTAATGTCGGAGTAAAACTGTAAACCGTGATTGATTTAAAACTGAAATTTACTCTTACACAGGTATGTACAATGTCGTGACTTTCAAACACGCCCTAGAACAGGCCGACACTCCAGAACTTTTAGCATATCGCTTCCTCCCGGAAACTGTATTCATTTTTTTTCTACAATTCTATTTACAGAATGCTGAGACCTCATAAGGTGGTCGGATGGTCCTGACAAAAAAAGATTGTATACAAGTCTATTGAAAGCTTTGGGAGAATCCAATGGTGGTCTTTCAATGACTTTTTGTTTTGATATGATTTGATTTGATTTGATTTGAGACCTCGTAAGAAGACAGCAGTGCCTAGATGTGCTGGTGAAAAATCAGATTCGAACGTTGACCTACATGTTACAGGTTGTGCAGGCGTACATGCTTATCCTGTTCGTTCATTAACTGACATGGACTTTGCAGTTACTTTTGAATTTGCAGTTACTTTCACATTTAGTTAACACTGTTCTTATGTTAGTCGTTGTATGAAACTTGTGAAAACCACTCAATTTTCTTGGTTGCGTCAATTGCCATACTTTGGGGCTTCTAGGTATAAATTCATGTTCCCGCTAGGTGGCGCATCTATCATTAATTTTCAATGCACATATTTGAACATCTTGAACTCGCTAATAAAGTCATGGAACATAACTGACATGGTTCTAGCAGTGGCGCTAGTATACAACTTCGAAGATGCATTTGCGTCAATTGATGCACTTTTAGGGCTTCTAGTGTTAAACCCCTTGAATACGTGGAAAAATAAGTCAAACCATCGGTGCTATCTTTTTATTGGGCTAATTCAATACATTTCATTTTATGAGCTTATCAAAACATGTATTAAAAGTTAATCTGATAAAAAAGAACCCAAGAAAAAAATGAATATCAAAAAGGGGAAGACGAGCCTTGTGTAAAATACACTAATAAGTACATGCACATAAGACTGCATGATCTTACCACTCACAAGTTTCAAACTTGAGCTAATGCAACCATTTTACTATTATGTACATAGAGTGAAATCCTAATATGCAATTAGATAAAGACACGTTGAGAACTTTTTTTTTTTTAAATTTAAAACAGGGTTCTTTGTAAGAAGCAGACTGTGACAAACCCTTTCAAAAATGTTTTAATAGTAACTTATAACAACAGACTCAAACACTATTTCCCCCCACTATTAACTTTTCTCCAAGTTCTTTGCCCTGTTACAACATATCGTTTTGTTTCAATGTAAACCGCCTTGACCATAGGATAAAGCGGTATAAAAAACCTGTTAAATAAATAAATACAATGAGATACAGATGATGATTAAAATTTATCAGATCATTTTTCCAGAAGAAAACCTTAATTAGCAGTTATTCAGCATAGCAGCTAATTAAAGTGCCCAAAAGAAAGCTGACATCACTGGAGGGCATGCTATTACTTACATGGACATAAAGATCTTCAAGTTCTATGAGATTATGTTGTAAAAGAATTGCAGCTACTCTGTACAAAGAGGAAGGGGTCTCTCCATTAGGTTCCTATAATGCAACAAAAAAGATTTATAGAAATTCAGAAGTATAAACTAAAAGATATAGGAAGGTTATTAATAAAACCATATAAAAAAAGGAAGTGATTTTTTAATCAAAAATCAACTCAGCTAGTACAGTTCTTCTTAAATATAGACAAACACATTTTACTTTCAACCACATTTTTTTTGTTCAGTACTACTGTAGACCAAGATAGTCTAACTCAAGGGTGGGAAGCAACACGTCTCTTTAAGGCTGTCAGTCTCATGTACATCAAAACTCAAAATGGAATGATATGAAGGCTAATTATTCAAAGTTAAATGTATTAAAGTCATACTGCTGCTAAAAGGCTCCCTTGAGATAAAAACTTAAGTTGTTATCTGCAGCGGGTTCTCCAAAGACAGGAGACTGAGCATGCACATAAGGGAGCAAAGGCGCTGTTTGATGCAGATTTGTTATTTTACGGAGCTCTCCTCAGCACCTGAAAAATACTTTTTGACATTTGTGATACTGCCTGTGCTGCCACAACCAGGCTTTGTGCCTCAGATCTATACATATGTTCAAAAATCTCAACTCCAGAGGCAGAAAAAGGGAGGGAATTTGTCACCAGCGATTCCGCTTTCTTCAGAGAACACTTGTTTTACAAGTAAGAAGTCATGCTGCATCTACACATCAAACTGCACAAGAGCTAAGTGAAAAATATAGTCAAGAAAGCCTTACAAAATGAAAGAGAACACAAAACATGGGTTGCATAAGTGGCCCCTGCCGCCCAACTTATAATTCTGTAGCAGTCCTAAATACTTTGAGCTCTTGTATAATCAATTGACTTCAAAAGAACCCAACAAGTGAATATGCCCCACCTATCTTAAACTGTACTGCTTTACATGATGACAGGACAAATTCAGTAGTTCCTGGTGGTTCCCTTTGCTCTACAGTGCATTGCAAAATGAAGACCCATAAAGCGTAGTCACTCACCTGTAACAGGTGTTCTCCAGGGTCAGCAGGAATCAGTCCTCACATATGGGTGACGTCAGCGCCAAATGAGCCCGCGTGGAAGCATCCCCCCAGCTTTCAAAGAAAGCCTTTGGGAGATGCCACCACGCATGTGTGGTGCCCTTCCCGCCCAAGAGTGCCATCTTGCTCAATCAGATGACATAGCTAAAAAAAAACAGCAAAAATAAAAAATGGTGAAGAAGCAACTCCAAGGGGAGGAGGGAGGATTGTGAGGACTGATTCCTGCTGTCCCCCGGAGAAGGTGAAATTAGACTTACCTGCTAATTGTTGTTCCTTGAGGAACTCCAGTCCAGTCCACGAACCTCTGGGTTGAGCACCTCCTCCAGCAGTTTGGAGAATGAGCACGTCATCCTTTCGATGACTCTGGTATAAATAGCCAAGGGACCATCTATCTGCTCCAGTAACCTATTGACAAAGCAGACTCCCAGGAGCAATAAATTAATAGTTAACGTGCATCACAAAATTTAATACTTTAACCTTAAGCTATGCTATCCCTTAGCAGAGAAGGAACGAACACCCCCTCCTTCGCCCCGTGGTAACCTACCAGCCGCTCAAGGAACAGACCCTTCGATGATTCCCCACTCTAACTCCAACTCCCCCGCCAAACACCAACTCCTGAGGCCCAGGGTTATTCTTATTGAAAACCACTTCAGGCCCCAGCTCAAAACTGCCATGAGGGAGGGATCCAGGACTGGACTGGAGTTTCTCAAGAAACAACAATTAGCAAGTAAGTCTAATTTCACCTTCCGTATCGTCCCTCCAATCCAGTCCCGAACCTCTAGGGATGTAACAGAGCAGTAAACGTCAACGGGAGGGACCTGCCAGACCGGCCTGAAGCATTGCCGATCAAAAACAGGCATCCCATGCCGCCTGTACATCCAGGCAGTAATGCTTGACAAAAGAATGCAGAGACGACCAAGTAGCTGCCTTACAAATCTCAACGGGCGGCACCAAGCTATACTCTGCCCACAAGGCCACCTGAGCCCTGGGTGAACGAGCCCACAGCCCCGCAGGAACGGGCTTACCTTTAAAAATGTATGCTGACGCTATGATCCACCTGGAAATGGAAGTCTTCGCCACCGTTTCCCCCTTCTGCAGCCCCCCAAACATGAAAAGCCGATCCGACTTGCAGAAATGAGTTGTTCTGTTTAGATTCTTCCTCAGCGTCCACCGAACATCCAGGAAATGCAACCGCCCTCCGGCCTCACCCTTCTCGCCGCCATCGAAGACCAGCAAAGAAAAGGCTTGATTCATCTGAAATACCGATACCACCTTGGGTAAAAAGGAGGGGACTGGCCTCAATACTACCTTCTGCTCTGAGAATAATAGAAACGGTTTCCGGCAAGACAAGGCCTGCAATTCTGATATCCGCCGAGTGGAGCATATGGCCACGAGGAAAACCATCTTGAGAGTAAGATCCTTGAGCGAAGTGTTGCCCAATGGCTCAAAGGGTTCCTGCAGCAAAGCCTCTAAAACCAAACTGAGGTCCCACGTCTGTACTGTCGCCCTACTTGGCAGCTGCAAAAGAGACACCGCTCTTAAGAACCTTCTTACATCCGGATGCACTGCCAGCACCACCCCTTGGACCTTCCCTCAATAACAGGAAATCACCGCCAACTGCACCCTCAAGGAGCTAGCCGCCAGACCCTTCTCGAAACCATTCTGCAGAAAAGCCAGAACCTGTGGCACTGACACCCTAGATGGCTGAACCTGTCTGTCCGCACTCCACACCTCAAAGATGTGCCAGACACAGACATACGCCAGCGAGGTAGACCTGTGCCTGGCCTTCAACAAGGTGGAAATGACCCCCGCTGAGTATCCTTTCTTCATCAGCCGCGCCTTAAGAGCCAGGCCGTAAGCGAGAATCGATCCACCTGCGGCATGCACAGCGGACTCTGCAATAACAGGTCCTCCTGTACCGGCAGCCGCCACGGATGCTCCTCCTGAAGTCAAACAAGGTCCGCGTACCACGGTCTTCTTGGCCAATCCGGCGTAATCATAAGAACATAAGATATGCCATTCTGGGTCAGACCAAGGTCCATCAAGCCCAGTATTCTGTTTCCAACAGTGGCCAATCTAGGTCATACGTACCTAGCAGTTTCCCCAAGGGACACACCAGACCTCGTTGGGCCTCTATCCTCTGCACGACCCGCCCTATTAGGGCCCATGGTGAGAAAATATACAGGAGCCCTTCCTTGGGCTACCTCTGAATTAGGGCATCGAGGCCCTCCGACATTCTCTCTTGCCGCCTGCTAAAGAAACGGCCGGTCTTTGCCGACTCGAAGGTTGCCATCAGGTCCATAACCCATTCTCCGGGATCCACTCAGACCCGACTTAGAAAGTCAGCAGTCACATTGTCGACCCTTGCCATGTGCACTGCCGACAGAGCTAGAAGGTTTTCCTCGGCCCAACCTAACAGCCGATCAGTCTCCTCCTCCAAGGGTACACTGCTTGTGCCCCCCTGGTGATTGATGTAGGCCACTGTGGTTGCATTGGCCGAGAGCACTCAAACCGCCCTTCCCCTGCAGCCAGGGCCAAAAGATTTGGAGTGCCACTCGCATCTCCAGCCTGTTGTTCCACTGCCCCTGGGCAAAGCGCCCTTCACAATGGGCTCCTCAGCCGGACAGACTGGCGTCCGTTGTCAACGCAATCCACAACAACTACTCCAGAGGCATCCCCTTTTCCAGGGTCCCTGGACACAGCCACCACCAGCGGGCCCGCCTGGTCTCCGGCAGGCAAGGGAGCCTCTGTGAAAGTTCGTCTGGTGTAACCACTTCCGGAGCAGGGCCCTCTGCAACGGCCTCATGTGTGCCCTCGCCCATGGCACTAGCTTGAGCATAGCCACCATGGTCCTCAGGAGCTGAAGATAATGCCAGTTGTGGGGGCTGTCCTGTCCAGAAACCTGCGTACCAGCCTGCAAAACCTCTGCGCCTGCAGCCCCGGAAGAAAGACCTTTCCCTCACGCATATGGAACCATGCTCCCAGGTACTTGAGGTCCTGTGAAGGGGTCAGCCGGCTTTTGGCCATATTGACAACCCAGCCAAAACTTTGAAGAAACTGCACCACCTGGGCAGTGGCTGACTTGCTTTCGCCCTCTGACTTTGTTTGAATTAGCCAGTCATCGAGGTAGGGATAAACCAGTATCCCTTCCTTGCGCAATGCCGCCGCCGCTGCCACAACTTTGGTGAAGGTGCGAGGAGCCATAGACAGTCCAAAAGGTAACATCCGGAACTGAAAATGCCCCATAGGTACTGCAAACCTGAGGAGCTGCTAATGGCCCTGTCTTATCAGAATGTGCAGGTAAGCCTCCGACAGGTCTAGAGAACTAAGGAACCCTCCCTTTCTGACTGCCACTATGACCGACCGCAGAGTTTCCATGTGAAAATACGACACCCACAGACAGCGGTTTACCCACTTGAGATCTAAGATCAGGCGAAAGGACCCTTCTTTCTTTGGCACCACAAAATAAATGGAGTACTGACCGCAGCCATACTGGTATGACGGCACCAGTACCACTGCCTTGAACCGCAGCAGCCTCCCCAAGGTCTCCTGTACCGCGTCTAACTTGGTCTGAGCCTTGCAGGGAGACTAAACGAAGTAACTGACCAATGGGCGTTGGAGTTCCAGGGTGTACCCCTCCCGAATGACCTCCAACACCCACTGGTCTGACGTGATTTGGACTCAGGCAGGGTAAAATTCCCCGCAGTTGCCCCTCTATGGGCTCCACCGCCACCTGAACCCCCCTCGCTTCATTGCGATTTCTTGAGCCCGAGGGCGAGGAGGCAGCAAATCCTCTGCCTGCCCCTCAAAAACCTCAAAACCCCTGGTTCCTGGAGGGGAACTTTCCCCTCTGAAACTGACAAACGAGGAGAACGGAAACACCAAAATTCCCGTTGCTGACCCTTGGGCATTGCAGAGGAACGGATCTGCTTTTGCTTATCTTCAGGCAGCCGACTGCCCTTAGATTCCCCTAGGTCCTCTACCAACTTGTCCAGATCCTCTCTGAAGAGCAGTTTACCTCTAAAGGGAAGCTTACTTAGCTGGGCCTTAGAGGAGCTGTCCGCTGCCCAGTTATGTAGCCAGGCATAGCGCCAAACTGCTACCACTAAGGCCATACTCTTTGAGAGGCCCCTTGATATGGTCGTAGGAATATCTGCCAAATACGCAGCCCCAGACTCTAGCCAGGCAGCTTCTCCAGCTCGCTTCCCAACCTATTTTCCCTGAATCTGTTAAGACCAACGAAGACAGGTTATAGAAACCCACGCCCAACAAATGAAGGCTTGAAGCGACAGGGCATTGACATCAAATACCTGCTACAACAAGGTGTCCAACTTCCTATCCTGGACGTCCTTGAGAGCTACACTACCTTCCACAGGGATCGTTGTCTTCTTGGTGACCGCAGACACCGCAGCATCCACTTCCGAAGGCCGAAAAAGCTTGCAGTCCTCATCAGACAAGGGATAGAACCGAGCCATAGCCCTGGACCTCTTGATTCCCACTTCCGGCATATTCCATTCTTCTTGAATGATTTCCTGTACTCCTCTATGCACTGGAAAAACCCTTTGTGCACTATGGATGGCCTGCAAAGGGTCCTCTAAAGTGGCATCCTCCACCGGAAGACTGGAAGGCAAGTTAAGAGCTTTAAGGGACTCGGCGATGAGTGCCAGCAATTCCTCCCATCGGAACACTCGAACCACCCTTGCTTGCTCTTCCAGCTCTGGGAGCTCACCTTCCTCCAAGTCCTCATCAGCATCCCTCTCTGGGCCATGGTCTTCCATACCCTCTGATAACGGAGACTACTCTGGCCCCTCTTCCATAATCCTTGACTTCTTTGAAAGGCCTCCACCTGACTCCACCCCCACGGGAGTCCCCATTCGCTTTTCCCCCAGGTCCATCTCCATGGAACTCGCCCCCGGACCCCCTTGACGCAAGCAGAAGGCCTGATGGAGCAGCAGAACAAATTTGAAGGGAGAACATCGCCGATACCCCCACCTGCCCTTAGGGCCTTGGGGGGGGGGGGTGCGGAAGTGGCCGAAGAACCAGCCGCAGGCTGCTGGGACGGGAAGGGAGAGGATATAGGATCCGGCAGGACCCCCACTGGTGAGGTCCCCTTCTGAACCTCTAGTCCATCCTCCAAGGACTACTACATAGAGGCTGCCTCCTGCGCACACCCTCTGCAAACACCAGCCTCTAACACTGCCCTACGTTGAGTACCACACACCAAACACTGAGGCCTGGATGGCATACCTTGCTAAATAAATGCTAAATAAATAAATACCGACAGCCGTGCTTGGAACCTCCAGGAAAAAAAGCCCCGACAGACTGCCCTGCAAAAAGTGGCAAGTCCCCCAGCACCAGTTCCTCTCAATTTAAAACTTTCACAATCTCCTTTTTCGGGGGGGGGGGGGTGTTTACTTCCCACTAAAAATTGTTCCATCAATGGGTTGGAGCCCCCTACCAGGGAAGCAAAACCTGCGGGGAGCAAGAAAAACGGCACTAGCAGAGAAAGGCAGGAAGAACAGTACCTTATCCGTGCTGAACTTCCATTCCCACGTGGCTGCCATGCAGTCGGGCCTACACTCACATGCTGAAGCAACTACCACTATTGCCGAAAAACAAACAAGCCAACAGACCCCCTGCACTTCCAACGCAGCGCTATCAACGCCAAGGCTCCCTCAAAACAGCCTTACCAACACCGCTGTCTCTGCTCGTCTCTCCTTCTCTCTCTCTCTCTCTCTCTTCCCCCGCGCTCAGCTGAAATCGCGGTTTCAGCGCTGGAGGGGAGAGAAGGGGGGGCTCCATAGACCTCTGCTTGGTGAACCTTCTTGCTGCTTTCTGCCGGCTCCTCACCCAAAGTAGTGGATTCAGGAGCCGGACTGCCAGTCCCCAGAAGCATGGTAAGCTCTCTCCAGGTGAGGGGGGGGAGTCAACTCTCCGCAGATCTCTCTCACTGCTGTTCTCGCAGCCTCTTTTTATTTTTTTTTTTACAAACTTCCTAAACACTACCTCAACCTAACTCTCCTTAGTTGTCCCTCTAGTGAGACCAGAACCTCTCAGGCTCACCATCTCATCCAGCTGCTTGGAGACTGAGATTATTGGAGCGGATGGGCGGTCCCTTGGCTATTTATACCAGACTCATCAAAAGGATGATGTGCTCAGTCTCCAAGCTGCTGGGGGATGTGCTCAACCCAGAGGTTCGGGACTGGACTGGAGGGACGATAAGGGACACCTGTTACAGATGAGTAACTATTCTTTCTCTGGGAACAAGCAGGAAGTCAGTCCTCACATATAGGAATCGTTAGCTACAGGCTACCAAAAGCCCGTAAGGAAAAAACACGGTCACCCCAAAGGGAGCTGTCAGCAGCAGCACTTGAGTCCGCAGAGACAGACTGCAGTAGGACCCGAAAGTAGATGTAACCAATGCTCTGGTAGCCTGAACACAGAAGGGTCAAAGGGTAGGAGCTACCTAGAGCCTGAAATGATTACGGAGCACGGCCTAGCCAAAGGCGCTGTCCTGTTGGGACTCCCTTTCCGGGCAGTAATGAGCTGAGAACGTATGGACTGACGACTAGGTGGTGGCCCGGCAGATGTCTAGCATCAGGACAGAGCGCAGGTCTGCCAGAAAGGCTGCCATAGCCCTGACACTGTGTGCCATGACACAGCCATCTAGCGTGAGCCCAGCCCACTCACAGGCGAGGGCAATGCAGTCCGCAATCCAGGTGGACAGTGTTCGCTGGGTAACCGCTTCCCCCAGCCCTTCAACCTAGAAAAGAGATGGCTGAGAGGAGATATGATAGAGGTCTATAAATTAAAGAATGGAGTGGAACCGGTAAACGTAGATCAATTGCTTACACCATCAAAATATAGAAAGACTAGGGGACATGTAATGACGCTACAGTGTAACCTATTTAAACTAATAAGAGAAAATATATTTTCACTCAACCATAAACTCTAGAATTCGTTAGCGGAAGATGTAGTAAAAGCTGTTAGTGTAGCTGGTTTTAAAAAAGGTTTGGACAAGTTCCTGGAGGAAAGGCCCATAAACCATTATTAAAGGGGACCCGGGAAATCCACTGCTTGCCCCAGTATAAGCATTGTGGAACCTATGTCTATTGGGGAAACTGCTAAGAACTTGTGACCTAGATTGGCCACTGTTGGAAACAGGATGCTGGGTTTGATGGACCTTGGTCTGACCCAGTATGGCATATCTTATGTTCTTAGGTACCTAAGGTGGCAGGTAGCCAGGGGCTCAAATGGCAGGCGGGCGGGTGAGCTGCACCAACACTGTGCTGAGGTCCCACACTGTCACCGGAGGGCAGACAGGGGGTTGGACAGTAGGAGTCCCCTCAGGAAGCAGGTCACCAGAGGCAGGACCGAGGGGGTCTTGCCCTCCTTAGGGTGGCAGTGAACCACTAGGGCACTGAGGTGAACCCTGATGGAGTTTGACTTGAGCCTGGATTGTGAGAGATGAAGAAGGCACTGCAGTACCTTCTGCATCAGGTAGGAGAACGGGTTTAGCTGCTGCTCCGTGCACCACACCGAGAATCTCCAGACACTGTGTCGGGAGGAGGTGGACTTGGGATAGTTTATCACGAACCCCCGGTGTTGCAGGACATGGATGGTATGTGCTGCAGCTTGCTGAACCTCAGTGGCCGTGCCTCCTTTTATAAGCCAGTCTTTGGATGAGGGAAGATAAATACCCCTTGGAGGTAGGCAGCCACTACTGCCATGCATTTGGTGAAGACCCTGGGGGCGGATGCCAGGCTTCTCCTCACCATGAAGAGAAGACATTGGCTGGGGATGGGGTGAATGAGGATGTGGCTATGTTCCTTCAGATCCAAGGAACATAGCCAATCTCCCTGCTGGAGGTAAGGCAGCAATGTTCCAAGGGAGGGCATCTTGAATTTCTTCCTCACCATGAACTTGTTCAGGTTGCGCAGTTCGAGGATGGACTTTAGGCCCCCTGTTCTTTTTGGCACAAGGAAATACCTGGAGTAGAACCCCTTGCCCCTGAGATGTTGGAAACTGGTTCTACCACTTTGTCCTGTGGGCATGGTGGATCAGACATCCCCCTGTGGGCTGCTGTCCTCCTTGGGGTGGAAAGGCTATGCTCAAGGAATCAAAAACTCCCCCCAGGCTGTGCTGGATCTGCCACCCGGGGCTTGGGGGCCTTCTGCTTATGAGAGCCTTGCCCATGTCCCTTGGCCTGCTGACCCTACTGGGGAGACGGGGAGGCCTGAAATTGTGGGTAGTTTTTGTAAGCAGTCTCTTTCCTGGAGTAAAAGGACTTTTTGCCATAGCCCTTCTGTCGTGGAGGGCCAGTGGTCTTTTTGGAGAACCTGGTCCTCGTCAAATTCAGTCTCCAACTTGGTAGCATTTTCAGTCATGGGTTTACCAAAGAGGTTCTCCCCTTGGCATGAGACATCAACCAGTTTGTCCTGAACACATTGTTTGAGGTCAGAACACTGTAGCCTGCCGCAACTATTCTAGCCACTGACTTGAAGCAGTCATAGTCTGCTCAAGTCATGAATCTGGAGCACTCACAAACGGCTTTGGCCAGGTTCTTGAACCACTGCAGGGGTTCCTTGGAGAGACCAGTCTTCACCAGGTCTCTCAGGTACGTGACCCATGTACAGCTGTAGACCTGAATCCAGCCGAGAAGCATTGAGCCCTGGTAGCACTTTCTGCAGAGAGTATCTAAGATGCGGGCCTCCCTACCCAGGGGCACCGAGGAGTGCATCTTCTGGCTCTTCAGCCGACTCATGGCTGACTGCCCACCATGAAGTTATGTGGCAGCTGTGCCTTCTGGAACCCAGGGCTTCAGCGGACCAGATATATTGAATCAAGTTGCTTGCTCGCAACAGGCACAGATGCCGGTATTTCCCCACATACAGAGCATTAGCCATTCCAGAATGGGTGCAATGGGTGCCATCAGCGATTCCCTCGGTGGGGCCTCGTATTGGAGATTTCTAGTTCCTCCGTCCGATGGTCCTCCTCCAATTCCATTGGGCATGCTAGAGCCTTTGACATGTCCCGAAGTCGAAGTACACCATTGTCCTCGAGTAGGGACAGATGCCAGGGCTCAGAGGTTGGCGAGTCAAACGGGATATTGCAGTGGCAACGGGTGTCCGGGGACTCCTCATCCTTGGTCTCCCATTCCAAGTAGTCTGTCGAAGACTCGAGAGAAGGGCGACACATGCGTCCCTCAGAAGCCCCGTGGCTGGTGCCATGTGCGCTAGGCCGGGGAAGACCTCGGTCCCATGGAATGGGACTCTGATCTAGACCTCGGCCGAGGATTGACTCGAGGCTTTATGGTCTCGAAGATCAGCTCGGCCTCCGGGGATGTTCGACGTCGAGGGCCCGGTGGTCTGGGCAGAGGAACTGGTTATATCGGACAGCAACGCCCATTGCTGGTCAATGAAGGAAGACATGCTGCGCTCCAGGGCCGCTATTCTGGTTTCCAGTCCAGAAGGCTCTGCAGCTGTCAGCGCGGACACAGAGGAACTTGTGCCCGGCACCGGTTCCCACGAGCGGTAGTCCTCAATGAAGATGGGCTCAGGTGTCCGAGGCAGATCTTTGTGTGATGCTTTCTGGGCGATCTTGGTGGGCCGCTCCTGCTCAGAGCCTTCGGACAAGCGCCACGGACTGCGGGACCTGGCTTGGGGCTTAGCCGACCTGCTGGAAGCATCCAGGGATGCCACCTTCAAGGATTTCTTCTTCTTCTTGTATTCCCTCGAGACCCTCTCTCTGAAGGCCCATGGCATGGAGATGCCGTGGGAGTCTGAGGCTTCAGATGGGGCTTTGGCCTTTGGAGGCACTGGAGACTCCGAGAAAAAGACTCGTCGTGCTGCTGCTGTTGGCTCTTAAGAGCCTTGGAAGACATCTTTTTACAGAGACCGCAGGCTGCAGGGTCATGGTCCAGCCCTAGACAGTGTAGGCAGTAGTCATGTGTGTCAGTGAGGGACATTATCTTTGTACATCGATCACACTTCTTAAAGCCACTGGTAGCCATGGGGAAAAAAGGACCCTAGCAAAGTCGAAGACCCGCAGTGCTGCCAGTTGGAAAAAAAAAGGCATGAAGGCACCAAGGAGAAAAAAAGTACGCAGACCCAAGACTTGATGTCAAGGCGGCAGACTCAGGTTGCAGGAAGAATACTGGTGCACAACCAGAGGAGAGCATGAAACTCAGATACAAGATAATCAACTTTTTCCGGGGGAAACAGACGGATGTCTGAAGTGCTCCGTGGAAAAAAAAAAGACTGAGCAAGATGGCACCCTTGGGCAGGAAGGGCACCATGCATTCGTGGCGTCATCTTGCAAAGGCTTTCTTTGAAAGCTGAGGGTATGCTTCTGCGAGGGCTCAGTCGGTGCCGACATCACCCATATGTGAGGACTGACTTCCTGCTTGTTCACAGAGAAAAGTGTGTGATTGTAATATCAAAATGAAACAAAAAACAGCTCACAATGCAGAAAAGCAAAAAGAACAGGAAAAAAAAAGATATCCGCAACTGCCAAAATCTGGAAGTCAAGTCTGGGTAAAGATCTGCACTGAACTGGCCATTAGTGTTAAATCTACTACCAAACAAATAAGAACTTGGTAAGAAAATAATTCATTTCTCTTTTTGGGGTTCTGAAAAAGCATAGTTGCTTACCTGTAATGGGGGTTCTCCGTATACAGCAGGGGTATGTAGCTCTCCCCAAGCTCAAAGAAGTCCTTTGGACTTCTGAGCATGCACGCTGATTTCCCACCTTGCCATCAGACTCTGAACTGCCTCAGTTTGTTTCAGAGCAGGCAAGTGCAGCGTTAAAAAACACTCAAGAGTGGGCCATCAAAAGTACAGCAATGAAAATTCAAAAAGGAGCAGAAATAAGGCAGCTGCGACATATCAGATGTGTCTGGTCTTCAGTAGAATGACTGTAGAGGCGGGAGAGAGTTGTATATTCTTCATGAGGGGACAGCGGGTGGGCGAGTATGGCTGCATACCCCTGCTATATATGGAAAATTCTCGTTACAGATAAGCAATTATGCTTTCTCCAGATACAAGCAGGGGCATGCAGGCACACTCTAGGCAAGTCCAAAGCTGAGGGCTGCCTGAAAGTTCATCAATATGTGCGGCCCAGGGGAAAACTGGGATGCGGAGAGTTTAGGTAAAGAGGTTCTGCAGTACAGCCTGGCCAAAGGGAAAGTCAGTGGCTGAATAACGATCCAAGCTGTAGTGTTTTGCGAAGGTATGAACAGATCACCATGTAGCAGCTTTGCATATATCTTGCAGAGGAATAGCAGCTAGATTAGCCACTGTAGCTGCTTCACACGAAGGCGGTAAGGACCTACCCACCCGGGGAGGGGGAGGGTAAGACTTGCCTGAAGAAGATAAAAAGAAATACAGTCTGCTCCTATCCAGGAGGAGGTAGTTTGCTTAGAAGCAGGTCTGCCTGGATTGTTCAGGTTAAAAGTGACAAAAAGTTGAGAAGACTGACAAAACTATTTGGTTGCTTGGAGATACTAAAGTGAAGTTTGTTTGCAATCCAAAGAATGTAGTACTTGCTCTGGAGAATTCAGCTGTGCATCTGAGAAGATGGCAGGAAGCAGTATGGATTGGTTGAGGTGGAAACTGGAGACAACCTCTGGAAGAAACTTAGGATGGGTATGTAGCAGTACCTTGCCATGAAGGAATTGTATGTTATGGAGGACAATGTACAAGAGCTTGGAGTTCGCTGATACGTCTGGCAGAGGTGACAGCAACAAGAAAAATTGTTTTCCAAGGAAGATGCTTTAAACTAGCAGACCCAAGGGGCTCAAAGGAGACTTCCATAAGTATTGAGAGAATGATATTAAGAATCCACGCTGGAGCAAGGGGTTTCAGAGAAGGCTTATTTTCATGAGGTCCTTCATGAAGTGAGAGATGAGAAGATCATGGAAACTGGTTTGTCATCTTCATGACGATAGGAAGCAGCAATGGCAGAGTGATGGAAACGAACTGACAATGTCTGCAGTCCAGAGTCACACAAGTGGAGAAGATAAGTGAGAACATGGCTGAGTGGGCATGTGAAAGGATCCAAACCCCGGATACAAGCCCATTGAGAGAAACGAGTCCATTTAAAACCATAGGAGCGCTGTGTTGAAGGGCGCTAAGGCGCCTGAAGTATAGCTTGAACATCAGCTGGCATGAAATGAGCAGGATACTCTGGCCGGTCACTTTGCAAGCAATTAGAGCCAGAGATTGTAGGGTTGGGGTGGAGTAGGTGACTGTCCTGCTGCGTCAGAAGGAAAGGATGAAGTGGTAGAGGCCAGATACCATTCCGAGTCATGGCAAGGATATGCGGGTACAACATCTGTGAAGGTCATCGTGGGGCGATGAGGATAAGCATCACTATCTGCTCTGGCCTTGAGCAGTGTCCAAGGAATGAGAGAAAAGGGAAAAAAAGCATAGAGTAGGCGAGCCACACCGAAGAGATGAGGAAGGCATTCGCTGCCCATCTGCCCAGGCTGGGACAAAGGGAATAGTAGAGGGGACACTTGGCATTGTCGTCTGATTCAAAAGATCCACTTCGGGTGTTCCCCAAGCCTGAAAGATGGGGACGAGAACTGAGGGGTCCAGAGACCATTCGTGGGGATTGAAGCATCGGCGGAGGGAGTTCGCTAGCTGGTTTTGGACTCCAGGAAGGTAAGTTGCAATGAGGAAGACTCCAATGGACTGGGCATAGAGTCATTAGGCAGACAGCTTCGGAGCAGTCGAAGGGAACCAGAGTCGCCCTGCTTGTTGATGAAAAACATGGTGACCTGATTGTCGGTTTGTACAAGGAGCAACTTGTTGCAGATACAAGAGCAGAAGGCCTAAATGGCATAGAAGACCACACGCATCTTCAGCAGGCTGATATATAGAGAAGACTCTTTGTAGTACCATAAGAAAAAGACACCCAAAGAGCACTCTCTAAAACTAAAGACAATTGCTAAATAGCTAGAGGGAGAAGGACAATAATACGCTAGGAAGACCATCATTAGATAACATTGTGAGGGAGAGGGCACTATAAGGGAAATTGGACAAGGGATGTCAGGAATGTAATGGTTCACTTCCCCACCCAAAAAGCTGCATTCAAGAAGATGTTTGCATGATCCATTTGCATCACAAACCATCATCTTTCTAAAGACAAACAGATAATCAGCTCATTGACCTCTATTCTCAAAAAGCTAAACTTTATTTTACAAACTTAACTGGAGATAAGCATTTATACCATATCCTCATATACATATTTTCTTTTAAATACAGTGAGAAAGATTACCTGATAAAACCTGAATTTGAATCCAAGAATATGACATAGTGTTTGAGGCTCACACATATACATGTAGGATTCTATCAAAGGGACAAAGAATTCATCATGATGTGGTCTGCATTCATACACTTCTAGTATGATATCCAAAACTCTATTAGGATCCAAGTTGAAACAACCTATCCAGGGGGAAAATGGCATGAGATCATTTAAATAATATTTTTTTAAAAAACTTATTACTGTGCAAGTTGCATTCTCCAAAAAATTCAAAAGTTAAGTTGCATACTAAAACAGAATATAAATTTAAATTTCTCTATGTATCACTCTTTGAAATTAATGCATTCTTCTCAGGAGGTGTTTCACTGTTATTCCATCATCACGTGAAGTTCATCTGCTCTGCATTAGACAGTGCTTTCTATGTTATCACCTCACGGCTCGGGAAATAGTTTATAAAGACATACAAAGGGTAATTTTATAATCTCCCACAGAGGTAACATGCATTAGTACGCAAGTATTTGAGGCCTATTTTATTAAATGAAGTACACAAGTCTCAAGCACTTACTCCTGCCCTACGGTAGGAGTAAATGCCTACACCTAGATTTTCAAGAAAGCACCTAAGTTTTACTATTTTATTACCTTACACTTGTAAATCTGAGCTTCTCCCCATGGTCTGCCCAAACATCGCTCCGTGCATGCCCACACTGCAAGCACATGTGATTTATCTTACACACGTGGAGGCCTATTCTAAGATGGACATCCTGGCCTCTGTGCATCCGATCGGACCTGGACCCACAGATGTAGATGGGATTCTGATGCCACAGGGCACATCTAGCCCCTGTGGGATAAGAATCCCTTCTAGGCCTACACTTACAGACCGGGACCTGCAAGTACAAGCCTCTGCCCGGCTAACTCAGTCAAGGCTCCTGAATAAAGCCGTGGCGGCATGATGGCCGCTTGCCATGGCACTGCAACTTCATTCAGGAGCCACAATCCCCAGCGGCAGACCACTTCGTTCATTCCCCACAGCCCGACCCCCAATCTGACCACTCATTGCCAGGATCGGAATGTGGGGCTTCTCCTGCACCCCGACTCCTACCTTTGCCGCCGGCCCGGCCTGCCATCCTTCGACGTCTAGGGGCCAACATCATAATCAGTTATGTACGTCCGGGGCCACAGACCGCCCCCGTCTTGCTTCCCGTACAAACTCCCCGTTCATATGGGGAGACTAAGGCTTAGTCGGGGACAGGAAAAGGGGAATGAATAGCAGATGGACATCCCAACGAGACATCCATCCCAGCTATTCGTGCCTCAGAATAGACCCCAATGTTTACAAAACAGCAACTGGCCAAAGTACACATAAGTCCTTGAAAACACTACGTGCATGCATAAACACCATATATTTCTACATGGTCCTCTAATAAAATTACCTCCATACTGAGTAATAGCTATTTAGAAAAATTGGGAGATAGCAATCTCCCATTCAGGAAGCATCTCAAG
Organism: Ichthyophis bannanicus; assembly: GCA_033557465.1. Taxonomy (NCBI): domain Eukaryota; kingdom Metazoa; phylum Chordata; class Amphibia; order Gymnophiona; family Ichthyophiidae; genus Ichthyophis; species Ichthyophis bannanicus. The sequence continues at coordinate 123,731,822 of CM066036.1, read as the reverse complement.
ACTTGGCTATATCCAAAGTATATAGGAGACCTCTAAATCATCAGTCCTACCTTGAACAAACATTAGACCCTATAATTTCCAGAACTTTATGTTTTGTTTAACTATTATAAGCGTTTTGTAGGAGTGTTTTTTAATTCAAACATGTTCATTGAGTATACAAAACAGAATGGGGTTTTGTATTTTTGATCTGTTTGGTTTGGGTGGGTAAATGACTATTTCCTTTTTTGGGAGGAGGGGGTGGCATTAGGCAGCCCAGACTTGCGTCAGTTGGTTCACGTTTTAGATATGCAGTCTTTTTCCTTTTTATCGGTTTTGTGCACTTTATTTAGACAGGTTTCTTTTTTGTGATGTATACTGTGTGATTATTAGTTGGATATTTCTATGCCATTTGGCAGTTGTGTTTTCTTTTTCTTGTGATGATTGTATATCACCTTCTGTAGATTGGCTGGAAAAGATGATTAATAAGTCACCTTAATTACTGCTGTAACAAGGCAGAATTAAAACAAAATACCACATCTAAAGGCGGCTTTATATGTATTTTCTATACATTACAACTCAAAGCCTACAGAGAAATAATAATGCCATTTATAAAAATGAAATATCTTTGAGGTGAGACAGCAAAGGTGCTTACCCTCTTACAGGTGTTCTCCACAGAAAGCAAGGTTAATCAGGCATCTATAATAGATAATGTCATCAGATGGTGCTGGGATAATGCAGTTCTCCCAGAAAGCATAGTTACTCACCTGTAACAGGTGATCTCCGGGAACAGCAGGAATTTAGTCTTCACATATGGGTATCGTCGGTACCGACGGAGCCTGCGCAGGAACGCTCCCCAGCATCCAATAGGAAAGCTTTTGGGAGCATCCCACAGCCCCTGCGTGCTCCCTTCCTGCCTTTCCCAACTGCATCTTCATACAGAGCCAGGAGAGGAATCATCGTGTGATACCTGACCCCACCAGTAGGGCCCGCTGGGCTCTCCTGGCTCTGTATGAAGATGCAGACAGCCCTGCCTGGCCCTCTGGGAGTTGTAGTTTATGCCTTCTCTGGTAAGAGTTAGTTGTGCACACAGGTAAGGTTTCAAACAAGGGCTTTATTTCCCCGTCCACGAGGTTTTTCTTAACTTGGCAAAACAAATAACAAAGCCTCTCTGGGCATATAACAAAAATAAGGTAGAACAGAAATAGCTTTACTTCAGCCTTTAAATCTAGCAAAAGAAAAGTATTTAAACAATCCTTCTGTTAGCAAACAGACTTTCCTTTTGCTGCTTTACTACAGCCTAGTTTTACTGCCTAACTGAGAAGCCTTTGTCAACAAATATATTGTTGCTTTAACTTCTGGTTAAACTCATTACTTTATCTTAGAGAGAACATGTGGTCAGCAGTTGATAAAGAACAATCCATATCTTCTGGACTCACTTGTATATCAGAAGTATCACACTGCATCTGTTCATAACCACTTGTACATATGTTAGCTTGGTCAGCTGGTTCACTAGAGTCAAGTTGGCTTGCTCCGTCTAACAGGAAATCACTTCCCTTCTCTGAGCAAATGCCCTGCTGGGGATTACCGTATGCCTCTGTGTATGGTTTATAGAAGCTCCTTCCCTGCTGGTGGTTAAAGGGAAACTGAAAGCATTCACTGGCTCTGCTATTAGAATGTTCGTGATAGCCTTTGAGCTTGAAAGGGCTTAGCTCCCTCTGCACTGCTGTGTGTGATTGTACTGCTCGAGACGGCACTTTGTTAAAAGCTTGGTATTTAAGATTGCTAGCAGAGTTACAAGCTCCTGTAGGTGAGAAACCTTCTTTTCTCCTGTTGCTGCTAGCACAAGGAAAGAAGTTACTCTCTGCTTCCTTTAAACTTGTTCCTGGTTGGCTTTTCCTAATAACTCTGGGTTTTACCCATTCAGGTAGGAAACAGCCTCTCTCTGTATTTACTGCTCTGTTACCTTCTGTAAGAGTCTTCCCACGTCTCTTGTGACTTTCATTCACACATTCAGCGTCCAGCTGCTGACTTCCATACGTATCAAACAGGTCCTGGGACTCACTCAGACTCTCCTGTTGGTTTTCACGCTGACACAATTGTTCATTCTCTCTCTGCCACCGGTCTTGGTTCCGGGTATGAGACTGATTACCCGTCTCTCTCTCTTTCTCCTTCTTTCCCTTTCTCTCCCTAACTGTTTGTGAGCATGCCTTATGTACGTGTCTCTGGGCTCCACCTCCTCCCAGCTGATCCACATCAGGTAATGAAATCTCCATTCCCCTGCTACCTGGGTGTGTCTTCTTAGCCCTTGACCATGTGTGTCCTAGTTGCTTATAGCAACTGCCTGACAGGTTTTTGTTTATGCTGTCAGATTCTCCCTGATCTTCCATGCTGATCTCCATCTGTATAGGGTCTGTTGGATCTACCCTGTGACAGTTGCTACGTAGCTTGCATCTATGACAACAAATGGTGGATTGGCAATGTTGTTGAAGTTTCAGCTGAGGAAAATGATGCATTGATAACATTTATGCATCCTCAAGGTCCTGCTCATTCGTTTTATTGGCCAGAAAGGCAAGATATTTGCTGGATTACAGAGCAGCACCTCATTAGCATGCTCCCTGCACCTTCAGTTACATCATCTGGCCGACAGTATCAATTCCCAGAATCCATTTTGAAGGAAGTGGCTTGCAAACATAACAGAATGTAAAAAAATTGCTAGCATTAAAATTGAGGTGAGTACTTCGGCTTGGGAACCATATAAGATACACAATTTAGGCTTGGGAACCTAGGATAAGATGCCCAATCATTGGCTTGGGAACCAGCTAGATACCCACTGAAGGCTTTGGAACCTCAAATAAGAAACCAAATTAAAGGCTTGGGAACCTAGATTAAGAAACCCACCCGTGGCTGCTATTGCACAGCTATCGGGCGTGACCTCTATGGCGATGGGGTTGCCAGTTCATGTTCCTGAACTGGTAGTGACAATGTCACCATGGACCAACGCAATACAATATTGATAATTTTTTCAATATAAAAATGTTAAAACAAGTATGATCCAAAAAATTAACAATAATATGATGAAATATACGCTGTTGCCATGGCAATGTCCAATGACTTTGGTCCTCTTTTTAGAGCACTGTATGCCAGCGTTAGTCAATCAAATTAACTTTTTTAGGGAGTTTAAAACATGTTCTTTCTAATGGTAGTTTGAAAATGTTTCTAGAAGATACGTTTGTGTAAAAGGGAGTTAAAAATACCCTACTTTTAGCCTTTTTGCAAACATTATCAACTTTACACTTAATTTGCAAATTAATGAAAAGGGCTAGGAGCTTGAAATTATAAACACAAGAACAACAGTACCACGAGATACTATGCCTCAAATTTCATGTTCGTTGTTTACTTATTTCAGGAGCTATGCAATGTTAAACTTTTAATTTTTTTAGGCCGCCAATTTTTTTGCCCGACTTTGGTGCAATGTGTCTATTTCTGACACAATCAAAAAAGATTATTATTAGTCTCATTAAAAAGAGCGCAAAAAGATGTGCAGGGTAGTTAAGTTTCATTTCTTATAAACAAATAAGAACAATATTAGGTCTCAAAGTTGCTGAAATTTTGAATCGTACTGTACATGTTCAGGCTATGGGGTCAAACAAACGGCTATATCTCAACAGGTTTAACACCAGAGAACCTAAAATTCTACCAAAGTTCATTTGAGACATGGGGGGCTCTAAATATAAAATTTAGTCAAAATCCGTGATGGTCATGCAGGGAGCCCTAGACCACTTGACATGGAATGACCCCAAAGCAATGTCTCTGAATGAAGACTGTTTCAAACAGTAATGTAAGATGAAGGTATAAAATGAAGACAAAGAGGCGGCTTTGCATATACAGTCCAGTTAAGAGGATTTTAGAAGAGCTACGGAAGTTGCAGTGTCTCTTATTTGAAGAAGTCTGATCCAACTAAATAGAGAGGAACCAGTCGGTTCATAACATAAATAAAAGCAAACAGCTAGCCAATTAGCTAGTGTTGGTTAGGGTAGTTTAATGCAAATGCAATGTGTGCCTTCGAGTCAGTCCTGACTCCTGGCGACCCAGAAGCTCCTGGGTTTTCTTGGCAGTGTCACCGGAAGTAGATTGCCAGGCCTTTCTTCCGAGGCAATGGAGGGTTAAGTGACTTGCCCAAGGAGGGTAGTTTAATAGGCAAGCTTTAAATTAATGTTTATGTCCTATCAATCCTTCCCAACCCCTGCCCACCACAGAGACAATCTATGATTACTGGGCTCTTAAGCCAGTTAATGGGATAGGAGAGAAATTTTTCACTTTCAGGTTCAACAACTTACCTTCAGCAGCAAATTAATAGGAATAGGTTATTGCTAGGTCCTTGAAGTTCATCCTTTAAGGTCAACATTAAACAAAGTACCTTGAACCTATTAGGTATAGTATATCTGATTTGGTTCAAGTAGCCCTATTATCCTAGCAACTTTAAACAAGTAAACAATTTTAAATATGTAAACAAATCATTAAAAGTAAGATGCAGACAGCAGTCCAGCAGCGAGATGGGGTCCATCTAGTCTTTTACAATTAATGTCACATATATAAATTTATCTCCCAGCTGATGAGAGGTCTTATATATACACAAAGTGCAAAGAGCTCATTGCTATCGGGGAAAAATCTGATCTCTGGAGGCTAGAGAAGCAGACTTGGAGGAGCTGAGGCAGACACAGAGGTATGTAGAGAAGACATTTAGGGACATAGTAGAGATGCCCCACCTCCAATCTGGCAGCCTCTTAGCTGCCATGGAGAAGAGAGGTCACCTAAAAGGATAGCATCACCTTGGTGTGGCAGGAAGTGATCCTGTAACTAGGACCTGTCCTCCATGTGATGTAATATCCTCTCGTACCAAGGATGTGTCTCCAGTGACATGCGCCCATGAGAGAAGGGTTCTGACAACCCTTATAGTTGGCAATTCAATCATTAGGCATGTAGATAGCCTCATGGCTGGTGGACATGAGGATTGCCTGATAACTTAACTGCCTGGTGCAAAGGTGATGAAGCTCACATGTCGCCTAGATAAGGTTTATAGGGAAGAGTCTGCTATTTTGCTACCTATGTGTGCCAAAGACATACAAAAGTGTGGGAGGGAAGTTCTGGAAGCCAAATTTAAGCTTTTAGGTAAAAAGTTGAAATCTAGGAGCTCCAGGGTAATTTTCTCAGAAATACTTCCCATTCCACATGCAGGACTCAAGAGGCAAGCAGAGCTCCAGAGTCTCAATGTGCGGATGAGAAGATGATGCAAGGGGGCCTTTTCCAAAAGGATGGGCTCTATCTTAACCAGGATGGAACCAGGCTGCTGGCATTTAACCTTTAAAAAAAATAGAGCAGCTTTTAAACTTGATAATGGGGGAAAGCCAACAGTCGCCCAAGAGCGCATGCTCAGAATGATGCATCTATGAAGAATATTAACAAAACAAGGAAGTTAGGTTATCCTGATAGAGAAGTTCCAATAAAGCACAGTTACTTACCTGTAACAGGTGATCTCTGGGAACAGCAGGAATTAGTCCTCACATATGGGTACGTCGGTACCGACGGAGCCTGCGCGGGAAAGCTCCCCAGCTTCCTAGAATGGAAGCTTTTGGGACCTCCCACTGCACATGCGCACTGCCTTCCCGCCTTCCTGAACAGCTCTCCTCAGTTTCGAGTTTATAGCTGAGTCAATAGAGAGAGGACAGGAAGATAGATGGATAAAAGATACAACTCCTAGGGGAGGTGGGTGGGTTGTGAGGACTAATTCCTGCTGTTCCCAGAGATCACCTGTTACAGGTAAGTAACTGTGCTATCTCCAGGAACAAGCAGGAATAAGTCCTCACATATGGGGACTCCCTAGCTTAGATGCGTGGGATCCCCTGTCAAGGTTTGCCATCTTCGTATGGATCTCAGGCATCCATCCTGGGAAGGTGGGCAGGAGTTGTCTAAGAATGGAACAGGTGTTTGAGGACAGCCTGGCCAAACAAGGCATCCCGGCGGGAGTCCTTGTCCAAACAGTAATGGGCTGTGAAGGTATGAACCGAGGCCCAGGTAGCGGCTCGACAGATCTGATCAATGGAAACAGAGTGCAGATGAGCCATAGAAGTTGCCATGGCTCTCACATTGTGAGCTGTGACATGGCCTTCCAGAGGAATGTTTTTACTCTGGTAAGCAAAGGAAATACACTGAGCAATCCAATTGGAAAGTGTACGCTTGGAGACTGGAAGTCCCAAATGTGAAGGATCAAAAGCCACGAAAAGTTGAGAAGACTTTCGATGTGGCTGAGTCCTATTAAGGTAAAAGGCTAGAGCTCTTTTACAATCCAGAGTATGAAGGTTCCTCTCTGCATTGGAGGCATGAGGAGCCGGAAAAAATACAGGTAGATATACCTCTTGATTAAGATGAAAAGGCGAGACCACTTTAGGCATAAAGTGGGGATTCGTCCTAAGGACCACCTTGTCATGATGAAATCTTGTATAAGGTGGATTAGCCACTAGAGCTTGCAGTTCGCTGATGCGACGAGCGGAAGTGACTGCAATTAGGAATAGTACCTTCCAGGAAAGAAATTTCAAGGAGGTAGAAAATAACGGCTCAAAAGGTGGCTTCATAAGCTGACCTAGCACTAGATTCAAATCCCATGCGACCGGGGGGGGTCTGATGGGAGGTTTAGTGAGGGTCAGGCCTCTCATGAATCTTGAAACAAGAGGGTGAGAGGAGATAGGTTGTCCATTTATAGGTTTCAGGGATGCTGAAATAGCACTTAAATGGACTCTTACAGAATTCGTCTTAAGGCCTGCATTGGAAAGATGCAGGAGATAGTCTAAGAGGGAATTCAAAGGAAGTGCCAGAGGGTCAAGGCCCTGCTGAGCACACCAAATGGAAAAACGTTTCCATTTGAAAGCATAAGACCGCCTCGTGGAAGGTTTCCTAGAGGCATGAAGGATATCTTTCACAGGTTGAGAAAGATTAAAGTCTTGAAGACTTAAGCCTTCAGTAACCAAGCTCGGAGATGTAGGGATTTGGGGTTTGGGTGCCACAAAGTCCCGTCCTCCTGAGACAGAAGGTCTGGTGCAGCTCCTAAGTCCAGGGAGGATCCCTGGGAGAGCTGTAGAAGCAGAGGGAACCACACTTGGCGTGGCCAGCGTGGAGCTATGAGGATCATAGAACCGTGATCTCTCTGGAGTTTGAACAGAGTCTTGGGAATCAGCGGAATGGGTGGAAAGGCATATAGGAACGCCTGACCCCAATGGAGGAGAAAGGCGTCCGTGGCCTGAGCTTCCTGACACGGAGTCCTGGAACAGAACCGGGGGAGTTTGGCATTCCACGGACTTGCAAGAGGTCTATGTCCGGGGTCCCCCATTCCTGAAAGATTCTGGTTATCTGGTCCACATGTAGGGACCACTCGTGTGGCAGCAGAACACGACTGAGTCTGTCTGCTCGAGAGTTTTGAACTCCTGGAAGGTACACTGCTAGCAGATGAATTTGGTGCTCTCTGGCGAAGGCCCATAATCTGAGAGCTTCGTTGCAAAGCGACAGAGAGCCCGTCCCTCCTTGTTTGTTTATGTAAAACATGGCCACCTGATTGTCTGTCTGAACCAGGACAGTCAGGTTGGCAAGGAGGGTATGGAAGACCTTGAGGGCAAGGTAAATTGCTCGCAGTTCCAGGAGGTTGATATGAAGGGTGGCCTCCTGTGGAGACCAAGTGCCCTGAGTGGAGAGAGTTAGCAGATGGGCTCCCCACCCCAATTGGGAGGCATCTGTTGTGAGGGTTGCTTGGGGTAGCAAGGGCTGAAAGGGAGCCCCCAACAACAGATTCTTGGTGGATATCCACCAATGGAGGGACCAAGACAGACGGTTTGAGGTTTGTATTTGGTCTGAGAGTGCTCCCGACGCCTGAGTCCACTGGGTGGCCAGGTCCATTGAGCTGCTCTCATATGAAGACGAGCGTAGGGCACCACATGTACTGTGGAGGCCATATGGCCCAGGAGGCGTAGCATTTCCCTGGCTGTCAAGTGAGTACTGGACTGGGCTTGGGAGGACAAGCTCAGCAGACGCTGACCCCGAACCAGTGGAAGGTAGGCTCTTGCAGTGGTGGTGTCCAACTGGGCCCCTATGAATTCTAGAGACTGAGTAGGGCTGAGTTGAGACTTGGGGAGGTTTATTACCAGTCCCAGATACTGCAGAAGGCTCCTTGTGCGGTCTAGGGAAATCTGGGCCTGCGACTGAGTTGGAGCTCGAATGAGCCAGTCGTCCAGATATGGGAATACGAAAATCCCCATGCTTCTGAGAAATGCGGCTACGACTGCCATGCATTTGGTAAAGACTCTTGGGGCAGAGGCGAGACCGAAGGGAAGTACTCTGTATTGGTAATGACTTCCCCTGAACAGAAAGCGAAGATATTTTCTGTGGGATGGATGGATGAGTAGATGTGTATACGCATCCTGCAGGTCTAGAGAACAAAGCCAGTCCTGACTCTGAAGGTATGGAAGGAGAATGCCCAAAGAGAGCATTTTGAATTTCTCCTTGTACAGAAATTTGTTCAATTCTCTCAGATCTAGGATTGGTCTGAATCCCCCTGTTTTCTTTGGAATGAGAAAATAGGGGGAGTAGAAACCTGACCCCTGTTGATGAAGAGGAACCTCTTCTATGGCCCCTTGGGCAAGCAGAGAAGAGATCTCCTGATCCAACAGGGCTAGGAGAATTGAAGGGTCTCACCATGTGATGAGGAGGAAGGCTGGAGAAATGAAGTTTGTAACCCTCTCGGATGATAGAGAGGGTCCATTGCTCTGTTGTAATCTGTTCCCATCTGGGAGCAAAGTGAGCTAACCTTCCAGGTATGGTGAGAGGTTCTGGTTGGTCCAGAACCAGGAATGGCAAGTTCTCTAGGGACAAGTCAAAACCCCTGAGGGGGTGGAGCCTGTTGAGCTGTAGTAGCTGCTGCAGGCTTTGCTCTTGCTTGTTTCGTTTGCTGACGTTTAGCCGCAAAACGAGGTTGAGAAGATTGCTGGCCAGTATTGGAAGCATATCTGGCCTTCTTATAATAAGGCCTCTTGAAAGACTTCTTCTTAGTGGGAGTAGAAGTGGACTTAGAAAGTCTCTCTAAGGTGGCATTTTCAGCGTCCATTTGAGTGGCCTTAACTTGCCACTCTGCACCGAATAAGTTCTCACCTGTACAGGGCAGATTCCGTAAGCCATCTAGAACCCAGGGTTCCAGATCAGAAGCCTGGAGCCAAGCCAGACGTCTGGCTGCAATAGCAATGCCAGAAGCTCTGCTGGCTCCTTCGAAGGAATCAAAGGCAGCTCTGTTGGAGAACTTAGAAACATCTAAAAGTTGTTTCACAACAGAAAGGAAGTCCTCCTGTTTATCCTCAGGGATAAGGGAGGCAAAATGCCGTACTTTCTTGGCAAGTTCCCCTAGGAACATGCCCATATAGAGGCTGTAGGAATTAATCCTGGCTATAAGCATACTAGCCTGGAAGATTTTCCTACCAAAAGAGTCCAGTGTCTTACATTCCCTTCCTGGAGGTGTAGAAGAGTGCCTTTTAGTACTCTTGATCTTTTTCATTGCAGACTTTACCACAATGGAGTGGTGAGGCAATTGAGTTTTCTGAAAACCAGGAGAAGGAGGGACCCGATACATGGTGTCCAACCTACGGGAATAAGGAGACAGAGTTAAAGGGTTCTCCCAGAAATCCATCAATTGTTCTTGAAGGATTTCATGGATAGGCAGAGTAACTGCTTCTTTAGGAGACTTGGAGTATCCTAAAATATCCAATCTTTTTGACCTTGGTTCCCTTTCAGAGGAAGTAGTGATAGAAAGGCCTTTAGCCATTTCTAAAATAAAGTCCTGAAAGGACAAATCCTCTGGAGGAGACATTCTCCTTTTTGGAGAAGAAGGTTCCTCAGGAAGGTCAAGGGAGAGCTCTGCAGACTCATCAGAGGAGACAAAATCCTCAGAGGAATCGGTGTATTGTCTAGTTTCCTCCAACGCACGATACGCATACCGATCGGTATCGACATCAGGCGTACCGGGTATGGAAGCGGTATGGAGCGAAAGCCCATACGGTACCGATTTGCGTTTAGAAGAGGAAGGCCTGGGTTCCGGCATGGCGGACGATACCGGAACCGGGCCCGGAACCGCTGGAAGCGGTACCGATGGCGTTGCAGCTTTAATGAAAGCCATGACGGCCTGCTGCATGGATTGGACAGTATTGCCCATAGACGCCACGGCTGCCTGGATGTCGGTACCGGTATGGGCCGGTACCCCAGAGCAGTCCAACAGGTGATCTGTCGAGGCCGTGCCATCGATGTCAACCTGTAGCCCCTGTATTGGCGTTTTGGAAGGTAGGACCTCCCGCCGGGGCTGTTTGGTTGGGGCAGGGTCCTCAAAACTAAGAGCCTCTCGATGCTTTGAAGGAGATTTGCTCTTTGAGGACTTGCCCACAGAAGGTTTGGTTACCTGAGATCCATCCGGGGATGATGACCTGGATGACTGTGATGTTGGATTCTCTGAAGCAAACAGCACATGGAATTTGTTGGCCCGGTTCTGCAGCCCACGCTTAGACATTTGGGAGCAGGAAGGGCAGTCCGGAATGGAGTGGTCAGGCCCCAAACATTTAAGACACCATTCATGGGTGTCTGTGACTGATATTACAGCAGTACACTTGGTACACTTCTTAAATCCAGGGGCTGGCTTCTCCATGTGGAGAATTCAAGTAGGCCTGAAGGCCTAACTGAAGTGACCAAGTGCTGAAAAATAATAAAAGAAAAGAAAATAATTTTTCAAGAAAGAAAAAGGAAGACCGGCGATACCGGTATCGGTATGGGAAGGCAGGTACGCGGTCTAAAGAAACAAAACAAAAAACTACAATTTCTTCAGCGGTGACAGGATACACGACCTGCTGGCTCCGCGGAAAAAGAGAAACTGAGGAGAGCTGTTCAGGAAGGCGGGAAGGCAGTGCGCATGTGCAGTGGGAGGTCCCAAAAGCTTCCATTCTAGGAAGCTGGGGAGCTTTCCCGCGCAGGCTCCGTCGGTACCGACGTACCCATATGTGAGGACTTATTCCTGCTTGTTCCTGGAGATAGGTAAGCGTAACCCAGGTGCCTTTAAGTAAAGAGCAGACAGAGTTGAAAGATTCCAAGTTATCCCCGTCAACAGATATCCAGATAGTTAATATGAACAAAAACAAACTTAGAAATGCTTGTAATGCAAATGCTAGAAGTAAAATAAAAAAGCAAGATGGGAGAGTTAGAATATAAAGCACTAAATGAAAGCTTAGACATAGCTGGCATCTCAGAGACCTGGTGGAAGGAGGATAACCAATGGGACACTTTAAAATCTGGGTACAAATTAGATCACACTGTTGGGGGGGTGGCACTATACATTAAAGAGGGCCTTAAGTCAAACACAATAAAACTCCTGTAGGAAACAAAATACACTGTAGAATCTTTATGGATAGAAATTCCATGTGAGAAGGGAAAGGGAATGGCAATGTGGGATGTACTACCATCTGACTGGCCAGAATGAACAGACAAATGACTAAATGCAAATTGAAATTAGGGAAGCTAACAAAATTTACAACACAGTAACAACTGATGATTTTAATAACCCCAGTGTTTACTGGATCATTCTCATATCAGGATACACTAAGGAGATAAAGATTCTAGATGAAATAAATGACTGCTTCTTGGAGCAGCTGGTTCAGGAACCGACACAAGGGGAAGCTAATTTAGATCTAGACCTTAGTGGGCACAAGATCTGGTGTGAGAGGTAACGATGCTTTGGGGCCACTTGGCAATAGTGATAACAGAATCATATTTGATTTAAATACATGGAGGGAGAACAGCAAGGAAATCCACTGCACTAGCATTTAACTTTCAAAAAAGAAAAACTATGATAAAATGAAGAAAACAAAAAACTAAAAGGAGCAACTGCAACATCAGGCTTGGGTACTGTTTAAAACCATTATCTTGGAAGCCCAGACTCCTTGCACTCCAACTCTTTCTAAAAGGTAGAGGAAAAACCAAATGACTGCCAGCACGGTTTAAAGGTGAGATCAGAGAGACTGTTACAGACCAAAAAAACATCTTTCAGAAAATGGAAAAAGGAGCCAAATGATGAAAACAGGAAATATCATAAGTACTTGCAAGTTAGCAGTAGTAGATATGAGAATCATGGTGCTAGCTCTTTGAAATTTGTGTTTAAGCATAAAAGGAGGCCAAATACAATCTATCTTGTGCATTCTGTACTAGCTAAGAATCTTTACAATTTAAAGGCATACATACGCCTTGTAAAAGGTTGCCTTACTGCAACCTAGACGTCTTGGACTGGAGATGGCAGATCATAGTAGGCAATTAAGCATTACTCCATTTTCTTTTCTTAAATTTATTTATGCATGCATTTTGACTGATTGCAAGCCATAAAACAAACTTGCACAAAAATAAGGGTAAATGGTAGAAAACAAAATTTAAATATAGAAATTGAAAAATGGCACCCAGTAAGTTGAGGAAAAACAACCAGTCCCTTCTCTAGCCCTCAATATGGGAAGATTACCATAAGAAATAATAAAGAAAAAAATGATACTATAAAGGAAAATAAGGCAGAACCACAAACAGCCACCACTGAAATATGGGATCAAGAGTCTACAGAGGATGCAATGCGTAAAGAGCGCGTATTCAAAAAAAGACAACAATTAAGAGGGATATAAGAATACATAAGAAGTTGCGTGCAATTAGATTAAACATGTACAGAGATACTTCAGGAAAAATAGTGCACCAAGCTTTAAGACCCAGTGCCGGAGGAAGAGAAATTTCCTCCTGCAATGCTGGGCTTCCATAGCAAGGTCGGGAAAAACCCAGATCGGTAATCCCTTGAATCGAATATGTCTCTTCGGAAAAAAACATTTTTCAAGAACCAGTCACGGTCTAATGTTAAAGCAAAGGTTGCCAGACACGCAGCCAGGAAAACAAATTCTGAATTAGAACTCTCCAATATTGCAAAAAACATTAGGCAAGTCGATATTTTGATACCAGCAGGACCTTTCTTTCCTGTAGATAGGTAATATATCTTAATTACTGGTGGATGGGTTTCAGGGGGAACCCCCAAAACCTCAACCAGGTAATTCTTGAACATATCCTTGGACGACACAAATGAAGACTTTGGAAAATTAATCAGACGCAGGTTACCCTGCCTAGATACATTCTCCAAGTGCTCTATTTTTGCCTTCAATTGCATGGAGTCTTTAACAAATCCTTCAGCATGTGTTTCCAACTGTTCAGTTTTAGTGCCCAGCTCAGCCAAGGAAGTCTGCGCATTACCAATCTCTTTAAAATTCTTTCAACAAGCCAATGTATTGGCCTGCACCTGAACGTTCAAAGATTGAATCCAACTACAGGGTGAACGGATACAGTCGCTGGACAGAAAACATAAGAACATAAGATATGCTATACTGGGTTAAACCAAGGCCCATCAAGTCCAGTATCCTGTTTTCAACAGTAGCCAATCTGGATCACAAGTACCTAGCAGTTTCCCAAAAAAACACAGGTTCCACAATGCTTGTATTGGGGCAAGCAGTGGATATTCTGGGTCCACCTTAATGGTTTATGGACCTTTCCTCCAGGAACTTGTCCAAATCTTTTTTAAACCTGGCTACACTAACAGCTTTTACTACATCCTCCGGAAGCAAATTCCAAAGTTTGAATACACGTTGCATGAAAAAATATTTTCTCTTATTAGTCTTAAATAGGTTACCCTGTAGCTTCATTGCATGTCCACTAGTCTTTCTATATTTTCATGGTGTAAACAATCGATCTACGTTTACCTGTTCACCTCCATTCATTAATTTATAGACCTCTATATCTCCCCTCAGACATCTCTTTTCAAGATTGAACAGCCCTAACCTTTTTAGCCTCTCTTCATAGGGGTATCCTCCCATCCCCTTCACCATTCTGGTGGCTCTTCTCTGTACCTTTTCAAATGACGCTATATCCTTTAAGATACAACGACCAGAATTGCACACAAAATTCAAGATGTGGCCGCACTATGGAATGATACTGAGGCATAACAAAATACTTTGTTTTATTCTCCATTCGTTTCCTTATGATACCTAGCATCTATTTGCTCTCTTGGCAGCAGCTGCACACTGGGCAGAGGGTTTCCACATATTATCCACAATGACGCCTAAATCTTTTTCCTGGGTGGTGTTTCCTAATGTGGAATTTTGTATCGTGTAACCATAGATTGGGTTTCTCTTTCCTAGATGCATAACTTTGCACTTGTTCATATTAAATTTCATCTGCCATTTCGATGCCCAGTCCTCCAATTTATCAAGATCCTCTTAAAATTTTCCACAATCCTCATGGGTTTTTAACAACTTTGAATAATTTTGTGTCATCTGCAAATTTGATTACCTCACTCGTTATTCCCATTTCCAGCAGCGGACCCAGCACAGATCCCTGGGGTACTCCACTATTCATCTTTCTCCATTGGGAAAATTGGCCATTTAGCCCTACCCTCTGCTTTCTATCTTTTAACCAGTTCCTGATCCACAATAGTACACTGCCTCCTATCCCATGAGTTTTTTAAATTTTCCCAAAAGTCTCTCATGAGGGACCATGTCAAAGGCTTTTTGAAAGTCCAGATATACTGTATCAACCGACTCACCTTTGTCTACCTGTTTATTCACACCTTCAAAAAAGCATAACAGATTACTAAGACAAGATCTTGCTTGGCTAAAACCATGTTGGCTATCTCACATTAAGCCATGACTATCTACATGTTCAGTAATTTTGTTCTTTATTATGGTTTCTACCATTTTTCCCCAGTATTGACGTAAGGCTCACCGGTCTGTAGTTTCCCAGATCATCCCTGGAACCCTTTTTAAAACTGGCGTTACCTGAAGATTGGAGGATGGCCAATGTTATTACAGATGATTTTAACGATAGTTCACAGGTTACGAATAGTAGGTCTGCAATCTCATATTTCAGGTCTTTCAACACCCTTGGATGTATACCATCTGGTCCAGGTGATTTGCTACTCTTCAGTTTATCAAACAGTTGTAATACATCTTCCCACTGTATCGACATTTCTTTCAGTTTTTCCACAGCATCTCCTTTAAATACCATTTCAGTCATGGGTAACATTCCTACATCTTCCTCAGTAAAGACCGAAGCAAAGAATTAATTCAGTCTCTCCGCTATGGCCTTGCCCCCTCCTAGTGCCCCTTTTTTTCCCGCATTTAGTGTTTATTAGAAAGCCATCAAAAAGAAAACATACAACATAAGATACATTCATAATTTTTCTTTCTAAATTTTTTCGTTGTGTCACCCTCCCCACTAGCAAATCACACAGATTATATGGGGTTGATATTACACAATCCTATTTCCTATCAAATTTTACATAGGCAAACATTTAGCAACATCCTAATCCGCTACTTGCCACTCAGTGGGGTTAGACACGTACCCTCACCTCTAGTAGGACCCTAGCGACACCCTAAAGCCACATGCCATTAGTCCCTTCCCCACT
The DNA here is from genome assembly GCA_033557465.1 of Ichthyophis bannanicus. Lineage (NCBI taxonomy): Eukaryota > Metazoa > Chordata > Amphibia > Gymnophiona > Ichthyophiidae > Ichthyophis > Ichthyophis bannanicus. Next base: position 123,716,299 of record CM066036.1, on the reverse strand, counting down.
GCTGTCTCATCCAATCTCATTCGCCAGCAGCCTGCATTAACTTTTAACCCATGTAAGAGGCCTCAAATAAAGAAAAGAAAAAAACCCACTCCCCAATAGAGATTCCCAGCCTCAATTCTTCTGCTACTTCCAATTAAGATACGGACCCCAAATTCCCTGGAAGCCCAACAATCTTCTCTGATGGAGAGCTGTGAGGCGATACATCAGGCACAGATGTTCCACTTTCTCTTTAACTTCCAGCACCGTAGGCACCTCTACAGATATGCACAATCAACTGTCTTGTAGTAAACATACTATACCCCCCCATCTGCGTCCTCCCTTATTTCCTCCATCATTCCCTACATTTAACAAAGCCAAGCATGGACCCAACCCAATGTCCTCCCCCAGCACCTCCTGCATCCACTCCCCCACCCCTTGCCACAAGGGGCCTAGCTTAGCACACTCCCACCATATATGAAGGACAGACCCTTCTTCCCCACACTCTCTCCAACACCTTGCGGACCCTCCTTGCCACTTCTGCAGTCTTAGGGGGATCAAATGCCACCAGTATAACATTTTATAGTTGTGCTCTAGAATATTGCTAGACACCACCCCTTTAAATAAGCCCTTACACACCCGTTCCCACTGTTCCCCATCCCAACTCCTCCCCAAATCTCCCCCCCCCCACTCTCCTATGGTGCCAGTTATCACAATTCTCTACTACCATGGCCTTATACAGCCTAGATATGAGTCCTTTAACTTCCCCTCCCTCAAAGAGCCCATCAATTTCCCTTCCCATCTCTCCCTCTCCCTTTTTAGCTAATTCCTGACAGAAATAGAGAGCTTGCACAAATTTATATTGATCCGCATTTGGCAATTGGAACTCAAATTGCAAGTCCTCAAACCTCACCCACTCTCCCCCCCTTCTTTAAACTGCCCCACAATTCGCAGTCCACTATCCGCCCAACTCCGAAACGTAGGGTCAAGCTCCTCCCGGTGGAAACTCCAGGTTATCCACCAGCGGCTGAAATTTTGAGCACCCATGAACTCCATACCAACTGTTCTGCCAACTCCGCCAGTGCTGCAATGTAAGTACTATAAACGGGTTCTGCAGTTTTCTCCTAAATGTATCCTCGCCCCTACACCAAATTTAGTTTTTAAAATCTATCCTTTGATGCAGCCCTAGTTTCTCCATCTGCACCCAATCCACATGCCCCCTCAACTCCCACTCAAAAACCGCCCGAACGCATGCCGCTTCATAATAATCGAGCCAACATGGGGACCCCCAAACCCCCTACTTTCTTATGTACGCACACGATGGTTCTTGCCACCCGTGGCTTATTCCCATTCCAAATATACTTCATGATCTTAGATTGCACACTATTTAGGAAATCCCTTGGTACTTCAACTGGCAAATTCATAAACAGATACAATATTCTGGGGACCACTATCATCTTCACCAAATCAATTCTCCCCAGCCAGGATATCTCCAACTTCCCCCATTCATCCAGAGTCCGAAACATTTCATTTTTTGCCACCAAATAATTCTCCTGAAACAACATATTGCGTTTAGATGTAATTTGTATTCCCAAATACTTAATACTACCTTTCGCCCACCTAAAGGGAAAGTTGTGCCTCATGCGGCCTTCAACTTCACTGCTCACGGAGAGGTTGAGCACCTCCGATTTTGATGGGTTCATACGGAAGCCAGACACTAGCCCAGAATTACTTAGCTCCTCTAAGACCACTCCCAATGATCGCTCCAAGTTAGATAGAAAAAACAAGACATCATCAGCAAACAGGGAGACCTTGTGGGTGAGCTGAACCTATCTGGATCCCCGAGATATCTTCCCGATCCAGAATACTCTGGGCCATAGGTTCCATAGCTAAAATAAACAGCAGGGGGGACAGTGGGCATCCCTGCCGAGTGCCCCTCTCTAACTCAAATGACCGTGTTATGGAGCCATTTATCTTTAAGCAGGCCATGGGCATTTGATACAGAATCTGTACCCATTGTAAGTATTATCCCGCTATACCCACCTTCTCTAACACTCTAAATAAAAAATTCCAATTAACCCTATCAAAAGCCTTTTCAGCGTCTACTGCCAGAAAAACCAGTTCTTCCCCATTCTCCTCTCCCCAACACAGCACATTCAGGGCCCTGCGGATATTGTCTGAAGTGTACCTCCCGGGCACGAAACCTGACTGGTGCGGGTGAATCAGTCGTTCCAAAAACGGCATTAATCTATTAGCCAGTATCCGCGTAAAAATCTTAAGGTCCACTCCCAACAATGAAATAGGTCGGTAAGACCCACATTCCAGCAGGTCTTCCCTTCCTTATGTATTATACTGATCCCCGCCAAACGTAGAGACGCCAGCATCTTATGTTCCCTGCCAAAAGAATTATACATGTTTGCGAAGGGCCCTACCAAACTCTCTGCAAATACTTTATAAAAACTATTTGGATAGCCATCCATCCCAGGAGCCTTATACGTCTTTAGGTTCTTAATTACTGCCAATATCTCCTGCTCACCAATTGGGTCAGAGAGTTCCTCTGTCTCTACGGCCGATAAATGGGGCAGGTCTACCCTTCCCAGATATTTCTGTATTCCCTCCTCTTCCGCCCCATCTTCCCGCGAGTACAGTTGCTGGAAAAATTGAACAAACCTTTCTTCAATCTCTTTCTCTTCCCGTAACACTTCCCCCCCTGCATCCCTGATGCTAATAATGACATTCCTAGTCTTTACCTTCTTCACTTTGTGGGCCAGTAACCTCTCTGCCTTGTTGCTAACTTCAAAATATTTCTGCTGCATCATCTTAAGCTTATTTCTAATATCATGCATATTCAACTCACTGAGCTCCCCGCGCAAGGTCTGTAGCTCCCTCCTCAGCCTGGCATTGCCTGATTCTTTTTCAGCATGCTCTCACTCTCCCTAATTTTTGCTAACAACAAATCTTGTTGCTGTAACCTCTTCTTCTTATGATATGCCCCCAAGGCAATGAACTTCCCCCTCACTACCGTCTTCAGGCAGTCCCAAACTATAGCAGGGGAGCAGTCCCCTGTATCATTCAGTAACATATATTCTGCTATCGCCTCCTTAATCGGTTTCACTATTCCCTTATCCTCCAACAGAGATTCATTTAACTTCCACCATGTCCTATTTATTTTTGGATCCCCCACTAACATTTTACAGATGACCGGGGCATGATCGGACTATGTACGCTCCCTTACATCACTTTTCTGCACCTCAGTCATTAGGGACTTATCAATCAGAAACATATCAATTAGAGAATAGCTCCCATGGACCGCTGAGAAAAAAAAAAAAAAAAAGAGTAATCCCGTTGCCCCCCATTTACCTCCCACCATACGTCCACCAGGTCTAACCCCTTTAAAAGTTTCTTCAGACTAGCACGATGCTGCCTTGGTGTCGAAGAAGTCCCCCTTGATGTATCGAGAAGCGGGTCTAGGGCAACATTAAAGTCCCCTCCCACAATCAAATTTCCCTCCATCTTCCCAAGTAGTACAAGCTGAAACTCCCGGAAGAACTGCGCTTGGTTGACATTTGGTGCACTAGGGTGTAGGTCTTCTGACCCCACTGTAACTTATCACATATCTACCCTTTTTATCTTTGATTACTTCCCCAACTTTCCCCATAACTCTGGTGGATAATAGAATGCCCACACCACACTTTTTTCTCTCCAATCTATTAGAGGCGAAAAAACTGCTGTGGGTACCGGGAATGCCTCACCCGCTTCTCGTCCTTAACAAGTAGATGAGTTTCTTGAGTGAAAATAATATCCCCCTTCAACCTATCACACTCTTTCAGGAACAGCTGTCTCTTATTAAAGGAGTTGAGGCCTCTGACATTCAGTGTCAATACATTTATCTCAGGCATTTACATTTTCCGTCTCCTAAATATTCACCCCCCCCCCCCCTTTCTGCTTTCTCCCTCCTCTTCCCCTCTCCCCCCACCCCACCCCTTCTTCCCCCCCATATACCCCTCCTCCACCCTTCCACCCCTCCATCACAAGGATCCATTCACCGATCCCTTTCTAGTGACCTCAGGCTAGAGCGAACCCCCCATACTCCTTTAAGACAGTAACCCCTAGAAGGAAACCCCACAATACCACACACTTTGAATCCCACTGCACCCTCCCCCATACTGGCTTCTTTTAAACATATTAACTGAACAACACCCTTCTACTACACACTTATAGTAAACATATGTAAACAACAGTAGCTATGCATAATAAAGCATCCTTCCCCATGTTGACTTTCCAAACAGCCCACCTATAATCCCGCTAGATGTTTATTTCCACCACATCACCAGGCCAAAAAAAAACCATGGCTAACACAACCAACATTCATTTTGTCAGTCTTTGACGCCTCAGCCTTTTCTCCCCGCCAGACACCCAGCTCCACGGCTTCTGAGGACTTTTTCCAGGGCCCCTGTTACTCAATTGATCTTGGGCATCCATCGGCTTTTCAGGAACATCGGACCATCCTGCTTGCTTCATGGATGCTAAAGCCGCCTCCACTGAATGTACAGTTATTGCTTTTGTATTTATAGTATACTGTAAACCCACAGGGAACAGCCAGTGGTATCGTACATTCTCTTCTCTCAGTCTCCGAGTCACTGCTTGGTATTCCCGCCGCTTCCTTATGGTAATGCTAGAAAGATCCACATACACTTCCACTTCGGCACCCTGCCACTGTATTTTCCCCAGCTGTCTGGATGCCCTCAACACCAGCTCTTTGGATCTAAATTCATGCAGACATATTACCACATCTCTCATTTTGTTTTCCTTCCACGGGCCCAGAGCTCTATGGGCCCTGTCTACAGTCAGACAAACTCCTTCCACCGCCATGTCCGCTGTTTAAGGACCACACCGCAGAAACTCTTCTGCCAAATTTATATAATTTATGGTACCTTCACCTTCAGGTATCCCTCTTAGGCGAATGTTAGACCTCCGGGATCTATTTTCTAGATCCTCCACCTTTTGCCACAGTTCCTCCTGCACCTCACCTAGAGCGTCCAGACGCTGTTTGCAGGAGCCCCATCGGGTCTCGTGCTCCTCCACTCTCTTCTCTGTTTCTTGGAGCTGTGCTCCCAGTGAGGCGATGTCACTTTTCAGTTCCTGGAGCCAGCCTTGTACTTCGGTCTTTAGTGCCCCATATTTCTGCCTGGTGGAGTCCAACCACTCCTTTAGCTCTGTCCGGAGGGCCTGAATCACACTCGCCATGCCTTTCACAGGCTCCGTTTAGTCAACTCCGCCGTGGTCTCCTCCGTTTGCAGCTATTTTCCCCACGTGGCTTCTCGGGCCCACGCCGCCTTTGAAGGAGAAGGATTTAAGTCGCCATCCGCTCCTCTCAGCCCACTCAGCCGGACATTATATCGTTCGGAGGGAGGGAGGGCTGCCACACTACTCTTGGTTTCCCTTCACGGGTGCTTATTTTCTCCTTTTTACTGGAGCTCCTCTTTCAAGCGGCCATCTCTGCTCTGATGTCACCAGAAACCCTTAGTGCCCCTTTTACCCCTCTGTCCCAACTGACTCTCTCTTAAGGTTTTTCTTCAAATGTACTTGAAAAAATCTTTATTATGCGTTTTTGCTTCCACAGCAAGCTTTTTCTCAAATTCTCTCTTTACCTGCCTTATCAATGCTTTGCATCTAACTTTCTCCGGGAACAAGCAGGAAGTAAGTCCTCACTTATGGGACTCCCCAGCTACAGGCTACCAAACGCCCAAGGCAAAAATAGGGGCTCCTTCATGGGGAGCTGCAAGCAGCACCAATTTAGTCCATGTCCACAGGCCACAGTGGGACCCCCTGTGTCCGATGAAACCAGCACTCCGGTAGCCTGAACACAGAAGAGTCGTAGGGTAGGAGTTGCCTAAATCCCAAAAAGGTTAAGGAGCACAGCCTGGCCGAAGGTACTGTCCCATCGGGACTCTCTTTCAAGGCAGTAATGGACTGAAGACCAAATGGCGGCCCGGCAGATGTCCATCATCGGGACAGAGCGCAAGTTTGCCACCGAGGCCGCCATGGCTAACATGGTGCGCCGTGACACGGCCTTCCAGTGGGAGCCTCGCCTGCTCATAAGCGAGGGCGATACAGTCCATCACCCATGTGGACAGCGTACGCTTGGTCACCACCTCCCCCAGCCTACTGGGGTCATAGGAGATGAAAAGCTGAGAGGTTTTGTGGTGGCCCTGAGTGCGTTGGAAATAGAAGGACAAGGCCCTCTTACAGTACAAGATGTGAAGGACAGCCTCTGCCCGACTGGAGTGAGGTCATGGAAAGAAGCTGGGATTTAATGTTAAAAAATGTAAGGTCATGCATTTGGGCTGCAGCAATCCAAGGGAGCAATACAGTATAGGAGGTGAAGTACTTTTGTCCACTAAAGAAGAGCGGAACCTAGGCGTGGTTGTGTCTGATGATCTTAAAGTAGCTAAACAGGTAGAAAAGGCGACGGCAAAAGCTAGAAGGATGCTTGGGTGCATACGGAGAGGAATGGCTAGCAGAAAAAAGGAGGTGATAATACCTCTGTATAAGTCTTTGGTGCGACCTCATTTGGAGTATGGTGTGCAATTCTGGAGACCGCACCTTCAAAAGGATGTGAACAGGATGGAGTCGGTGCAGAGGGTTGCTACTAAAATGATTAATGGGCTTCATTAAAAAACATATGAGGACAGACTTAAGGATCTTAATATGTACACCTTAGAGGAAAGGCGGGATAGAGGTGATATGATTGAGATGTTTAAATACCTCCGTGGCATAAATGTTCAGGGAGAGAGCCTCTTTCAATTGAAAGCAAGTTCTGCTACGAGGGGACATGGGATGAGGGTGAAGGGAGATAGATTCAGGAGTGATATGCGGAAATATTTCTTTACGGAAAGAGTAGTGGATCCGTGGAACAGTCTCCCAGTGGAGGTGGTAGAGATGAGGACAGTAACTGAATTCAAAAAAGCATGGGACCAACACAGAGGATCTCTAAAGGTAGAAAGTGGACTGTTGTAGTAGTTGTTATGGAAGGACAGACTAGATGGGCCTTGTGGTCTTTTTCTGTCATCATGTTTTTATGGTTCTAAGAAGGTAGGGAGCACCACTTCCTGGTTCAGATGGAAAGGCACTACCTTCGGCAGGAATTTGGGGTGTGTATGAAGTACCACTCTATTCTTGTAGAACTTAGTATAAGGCGCCTCCACCACCAGGGCATGAAGCTCGCTAACTCTGCGAGCGGAGGTGAGCACAAACATGAAAGTCACCTTCCAAGAGAGGTAGCGTAGGTGGCAGGTAGCCAGAGGTTCAAAGAGCAGGTGAGTGAGCTGCCCAACACTACGTTGAGGTCCCATTCGGTTGCCAGAGGGCGAACCGGGGGTTTTGATAATAGCAGGCCATCAAGAAAACAGGTCACCAAGGGATGGACAGAGAAGGGCTTACCATCCACCAGATGGTGATGCGCTGCCAGGGCACTAAGGTACACTCGGACAGAGTTAGACTTGAGCCTGGACTGAAGGAGGTGGAGGAGGTACTTTAACACCAGAGCCACCGGGCAGGAGAAAGGGTCAGCCCCACATTCGGCGCACCAAGCAGAGAACCAGCGCCATTTGAGGACATAAGCTTTCCTAGTAGAGGCCTTGCGAGAGGACAGCAGAATGTCTTCTACCACAAACAGAAGGTTGAAAGGGGCCAGAGTCACCTTCTCAGCAGCCACGCTGTCAGTGACAGGGACCCCAGGTTGGGGTGCAGGAAAGAGTCCCCCTCCTGAGATAGGAGTCCCGGGGCGGTCCCCAAGGGGATGGGGGTCTCAACTATAGAAGCAGCGGGAACCACAGTTGCCTGGGCCACCGAGAAGCTATCAGGATAAGCGAGGCCCTGTTGCGAGGGTCTTAAACAAGGTATTGGCGATCAGCGGCATAGGAAGGAAGGAAGGCATACATGAGGCCTTCTGACCATGAGACCAGGAACGCGTCCGCCGGGAGCAGAAGTAGGGCAACTGTAATTTGCCAGGACTGGCAAAAAGATCCATCACAGATTTCCTCCAGAGCTGGAAAAGTTGATTGGATACCCTGGGGTCCAGCTGCCACTCGTACGGCTGGAGAACTCTACTGAGCCTGTCGGCCAGCAGGTTGTCCTGACCTGCAGGTACACTGCCCACAGAAGGATACCCTGTTGGACTGAAAACAAACAGAGGCCCAGTGCTTCCTAACAAAGGGTTTGACACCCCATAACCCCCCCGTTTGTTCACACAGAACACTGCCACCTGGCTGTCCATCTAGACCAGCACCAGCTGGTGACACAGGTGGTGACAGAAGACCCTCAGGGATAGGTGTATGTCTCGGAACCCCAGGAGGTTGATCTGCTGGGTGCACTCGTCTGCTGACCAGCTGCCCTGGGTGTGGAGAACTTCGCAGTGGGCTCCTCAGCCGAGCAGGGAGGCGACTGTGGTGAAGGGCTTGGGGACGGAAAAGGTATGCCTGCCTCTTGATACTGTGGAGACTATCACCAGACCAGAGAATCTGCCAACTGGCGTGTCACAGAGACTCTGTCTCGGAGGCAACCCGTGGCCTGAGACCACTGGCCCCCGAGACACCACTGTGCCGCCTTTATGTAGAGGCGCATGTCATGGGTGATATGGACTGTGCAGGCCATGTGCCTGAGGAAACCCAGGAGAAGCCGAGTGGGCACCAAGGGACGGTACTATACATCCCCAGCCAGAGTCCTGAGACGATTGGCTCAGTCCCTGGGCAAAAAATCCTTTGACTGGAGTGTGTCAACCTTTGCCCCAATGAACTCCAGACACTGTGTCGGGAGGAGGTGAGACTTACGGTAGTTTATGACGAACCCCAAGTACTGCAAAACCAAGATCGTGCACGTGGTAGCCTGTTGCACCTCTGAGGCCATGCCTCCCTTTATGAACCAGTCATCCAGGTAGGGAAAGACAAAGACCCCCCTGGAGCCAGAGGAAGGCAGCCACGACTGCCAGGCATTTTAGAAAACAAACACACAGGGGAGAGGCTAGGCCGAAGGGGAGCACCCTGTACTGAAAATCCCTACCCCCACTATGAACTGCAGGTACTGCCTGTAGTTGGGGCGGATGAGGATGTGTGTATAAGCATCCTTGAGGTCTAAGGAGCATAGCCAGTCTCCCTGCTGGAGGTAGGGCAGCAATGTTCCAAGGGAGAGCATCTTGAACTTCTCCCTCACCAGGAATTTGTTGAGGTTGCGCAGATCGAGGATGAGCCTTAGGCCCCCTGTTCTTTTTGGCACGAGGAAGTACCTGGAGTAGAACCCCTTACCCTTAAGACGGTGGAGCACCGGGTCCACCGCCTTGTCCTCGAGAAGATCTGCCAACTCCTTCAGAAGAAGGTCCTGGTGGAGGGGAGACCTGAGGGACTCTCCTGGGAAATAAGGGGGAGGTGTCTGAGTCAGGTGGAGGAGATAACCCTCCCTGACTACCTGAAGTGCCCAGGAATCGGTGGTGATGGACACCCACCTCTGGGCATAGAGGGCCAGACATCCCCCTGTGGGCTGATCTCCTTGGGGTAGATTGACTCCTTGAGCATAGCCTAAAACTACCCCCTGGCTGGGCTGGAGCTGGTGCCTGGGGTTTTGGAGCCTTCTGCTTACGTGAGCTATGTCCATGTCCCTTGGCCCGCTGACCTTGTTGGGGAGCTGGGGAGGCCTGATATGGTGGATTGTTTCAATAAGCAGCTCCCTTCCTTGGGTAAAAGGACTTTTTACCCAAGTCCTTCCATCGGGGAGGGGCAGCAGTCTTTTTGGAGAGCCTGGTCCTCGTCATTAACTCTGTCTTCAGCTCGGCAGCTTTGTCAGTCATGGGTTTGCCAAAGAGGCTCTCTCCTTGACATGGGACACTGACCAATTTGTCCTGAACCCACTGCTCGAGGTTGGACAACTGTAGCCAAGCTTGGTAGCGTGCACCAATGACAGCCATCGCTACTCGAGCCACCAACTCGAACCCATCATAGCCCGCTCGAGACATGAATATGGAGCATTCACGGACTGCTCTGGCCAGGTTCTTGAAGCGCTGCAAGTTCCTCGGAGAGACCAGCTGAGAACCCGGCGAGTTCCTTCACCAGGTCTCTTAGGTACATGCCCATTTACAGCTAGTAGGCCTGGATGCGGCCGATGAGCATTGAGCCCTGGTAGCATTTTCTGCCGAGGGCGTCCAGGGTGCAGGCCTCCCTGCCAGGGGGCACCAAGGAGTGCATCTTCTGGCTTTTCAGCCAATCCATGGCCAACTCCACCACCATGGAGTTATGCAGCAGCTGTGACCTTTGGAAGCTCAGGCTCCGGCAGACTCGATACGAGTCGAGCCGTTTGCTCACCACCGGCACCAAAGGCACTGTCACCCACATTCAGAGAATCAGCTGTTCCAGGATGGGAGGGATGGGCACCATGAGCGATTCCCACAGAGGGGCCTCGTACTGTAGGATCTCCAACTCATCCGCCCGACAGTCGTCCTTCGACTCAGTCAGGAATCTCAGGGCGTTAGACATGTCCTTGACAAAATCAAGGAAGCTCATATCATCGGGCGGGGACTGCCGTTGAGGCTCCGAGACGGGAGAGTCAGATGGGACGTTGTGGTGGCCATGGGTATCGGGGGACTCCTCGTCCTCCATCTCCCACTCAGAGTAGTCCATCAAGGGCTTGTAGGAAGGGCTGATCAGTGGGCCTCGAGGCCCCCGGTGCCCAGCAAACTTGCCGGGAATGACCATAGTCCCGTCGAGCGAGAGATGGATCGGACCCTCAGCCGAGGATCAGCTTGGCCTCCGGGGACGTCTTAGACGTCGAGGGCCCAGTGGTCGGGGCAGATGAACCGATCATGCCAGACAACAGCAACGGCTGCTGGTCCATGAAGGCAGACAAACTGTGCTCCAGGGCCGCCATTCTGGACTCCAGACCAGAAGGCTCCGCAGCCTTCGGCAAAGGCACCGAGGGCCTGACCCCGGCTCCCCCTAAGGGGAATCCTCGATGAGGATAGCGTCTGGGGACAGAAGCCGATCCACGGTCAGACTTTTACAGGAAACATTCGCAGGCCGCTCCTTCTCCGACGCCTCGGACGAACGTCTCAGACTGCAGAACCGGCCCAGGGAGCACCCGGCCAGTCGGAACCATCTAAGGACGTCACCTTCAAGAATTTCTTTTTCTTCCTGGACTTCCTCGAGGGAGACCCCCTTTCTGAGGACCCACAACAAGGTTCGGATTTGGAAGTCTCCGCCCAAGATGTCGGGGCCTCGGAAACACCGGGGATGGAGAAAAACATATCGTGCTGCTTCTGGCGGCTCTTGAGGGCCTTACTGGACATCCTTTTGCAGAGACCGCAAGCTGCCGGGCCATGGTCTGGCCCAAGGCAGCGGAGACAGCAGTCATATGTATTGGTCAAAGACATGTGTATCGGTCAAAGACGTGTATCGGTCAAAGAATACTGAGGGAACTTGGGGACGTTGTAGCAGCTCCACTGGCTGACCTTTTCAATGCCTCGTTGGAGTCGGGAGTGGTGCCAAAGGACTGGAGAGAGGCTCATGTAGTGCCTTTAAACAAAAGCGGAAGTAAGGATGTGGTTGAAAACTACAGGCCGGTTAGTTTAACTTCGGTGGTGAGTAAATTATTGGAAACGCTGCTGAAAGAGAAAATAGTGAGGTTTCTGGAGTCCAGCGGATTACAGGATCTGAGGCAGCATGGATTCACCAGAGGCAAGTCTTGCCAGACAAATCTGATTGATTTCTTTGACTGGGTGACCAGGGAGTTGGACCGAGGGAGAGCGCCAGATGTGGTGCATTTAGATTTCAGTAAAGCCTTTGACACTGTTCCTCACAGGTGACTTATAAACAAACTGAGCACCCTAGGGATGGACCCTAAAGTTACTGCTTGGGTTAGAAATTGGTTGGGTGGGAGGTGACAAAGAGTACAAGTAAATGGAGCTCACTCTGAGGAGAAGGATGTTACCAGTGGTGTGCCCCAGGGATCTGTCCTTGGTCCGATTCTTTTTAACATCTTTGTTAGTGATATAGCGGAAGGGCTGTCAGGTAAGGTTTGCCTCTTTGTGGATGATACCAAAATCTGCAATAGAGTAGACACCCAGGAAGGGGTAGATAACATGAGGAGGGATCTAGCTAAGCTTGAAGAATGGTCTAGAATTTGGCAACTGGGATTTAATGTTAAAAAATGTAAGGTTATGCATTTGGGCTGCAGCAATCCAAGGGAGCAATATAGTATAGGGGGTGAAGTACTTTTGTCCACTAAAGAAGAGCGGGACCTAGGCGTGGTTGTGTCTGATGATCTTAAAGTAGCTAAACAAGGTAGAAAAAGCGACGGCAAAAGCTAGAAGGATGCTTGGATGCATACGGATAGGAATGGCTAGCAGAAAAAAGGAGGTGATAATGCCTCTGTATAAGTCTTTGGTGCGACCTCATTTGGAGTATAGTGTGCAATTCTGGAGACCGCACCTTCAAAAAGATGTGAACAGGATGGAGTCGGTGCAGAGGGTGGCTACTAAAATGATTAGTGGTCTTCATTATAAAGCATATGAGGACAGACTGAAGGATCTTAATATGTACACCTTAGAGGAAAGGCGGGATAGAGGTGATATGATTGAGATGTTTAAATACCTCCGTGGCACAAATGTTCAGGGAGAGAGCTTCTTTCAATTGAAAGCAAGTTCTGCTACGAGGGGACATGGGATGAGGGTGAAGGGAGATAGATTCAGGAGTGATATGCAGAAATATTTCTTTACGGAAAGAGTAGTGGATCCTTGGAATAGTCTCCCAGTGGAGGTGGTTGAGATGAGGACAGTAACGGAATTCAAAAAAGCATGGGACAAACACAGAGGATCTCTAAAGGTAAAAAGGGGACTGTGGTAGTTGTTATGGAAAGACAGACTGGATAGGCCATGTAGTCTTTTTCTGTCGTCATATTTCTATGTTTCTATGATTTTAGAGCACCGATCACACTTCTTAAAGCCACTAGTAGCCATGGGGGGGAAAAAGTAAACCTGTGAGGACGCAGACTCTCCGGGCTGCCAGTGGGAGAAAAAAGGGCGTGAAAACACCAGGAAAAAGAAGAATAAAAACAACTAGAAAAATAGACCGAACTCTGTAGGCGGGAAGAGTACCGGTGCAATACCGGAGGAGAGTATGAAACTCATTGAGAAAAATCAACTTTTGCCGGGGACAAGCCAGACCAATGTCTGAAGGGCTCCGCGGAAAAAAGGATACCGAGCAAGATGGCACCCTTGGGTGGGAAGGGGACCACATATGTGTGGTGGCATCTCCCAAAGGCTTTCTTTGAAAGTTGGGGGGATGCTTCCGTGAGGGCTCCGTCAGTGCCAATGTCACCCATATGTGAGGACTGACTTCCTGCTTGTTCCCAGAGAAATCATGGAAACTTTATACCTTTTGTGAAACTGACAGGTACTTAAGACCTGGATTGGCCACTGTTGGAAACAGGATACTGGGCTTGATGGACTCTTGGTCTGACCCATTATGGCATATCTTAAGTTCTTATGGCTTATGACAAAGTCCACTAACCATTTTGGAAGCCACCCTCTGCACCCTCCATTCTGTTTCTATCCTTTTTAAGTGTAGTTTCCAGAATTGCACACAATACTCCAAATGGGGTCTCGCCAAAGATTTATACAGAGGCACTATCACTTAATCCTTCCTGCTGGCCATTCCTCTCCCTATGTACCCAAGCATCCTTCTGGCTTTCGACATCACCTTTTCTACCTGTGTAGCCATCTTATCAGAAACAATCTCGCACAGGTCCCTCTATTCGTCCGTGGACAGAAGTATTTCACCCCTATACTGTACTGTTGTGTGCATTTTTGCAGCCCAAAAGCATGACCCTGCATTTTTATTGAAGTCTCAGCAGCCAAATTCTCAACCATTCCTCAAACTTTGCTAGATCCCTCCTCACATTATCTGCTCCTTTCTGGGTATTTATTCTATTAAAGATTTTGGTATCATACGCAAAAAGGTAAACTTCACCCAATAGCCCTTCCGCAATATCACTATCAAAAATATAAAAAATAATCAGACCGAGGAGGAAGTAACGTCATCGGTGAAGATGGCAGTTTGATTCCTGAGCTCCCACTGAGGTGCCATTTATTTGTGCAAAAATGTGCGATCTCTGAACTAAACAACATCGCTGTACCCCCCCCATGTGTTTATAAAACCGACGGGATGTCCCTCCCCAAAAATTAGAAAATTTTAAATCCTCTTACGCTGCCAAGTTAGGCCGTGAGATCAGCAATGAGACAGCACTAATGGACACCAGAGTTGACACAGATGACGAGTTGGAGAGATCTGAAAAACAGTGTACACGTGACAATATTTATTGTGATGCCACAAATTGTACAAGAAACTCGCATCTGTGTGAGAGGAAATCCGAGACACCCTTGGTGAGCTCCGGGGAGAGATCACGGACTGGGCACACAGAATGGAACTCCTTGAAGAGCACGTGGAACACCAAAATGAAGTGGCGGGGAGCTGTGGAGTCGCAGTTACAGTCCATGCAGGTGGAACAGGAAGCCCTACAGGATAAACTAAAGGGCCTTGAGAACCATTCGAGGTGGTGCAATATCCAAATCCAAGGGATCCTGGAATCAGAGCAATACAAGCAGGCGACTCCAGTGGTGCAGCAGGTATGTGTTGACAGCACATCAGCACATCAGCACATGGGGGATTATCAGGAGAGTGCCGTGCAGGTGGAAAGGACACATTCAGTGTTGAGCACTCCTTTGAGCAACCGCCCTTGGGACATTATAGCTTACCTGGCAATTTTTGCGCAAAAGAACAGAATTATGAGACAGACTACAAAGTGCGGGAGATTTAAGTGGGAGGGATGTAAGAGTATTTACTCACCTGTAACAGGTGTTCTCCAAGAGCAGCAGGAATCAGTCCTCACATATGGGTGACATCGACGTCGATGAAGCCCTTGCGGAGCATTTCCCCAGCTTTCCATGAAAGCCTTTGGGAATGCAGGCACGCATGCGCGGTTCCCTTCCCGCCTAAAGGTGCCATCTTACCTCAGTCAAATGACATAGCTAAGAACAGCACACAAAAATGTAAAACAAACTATGTACAACTTCAACTCCAAGGGGAGGAGGGAGGGTTATGAGGTCTGATTCCTGCTGCTCCTGGAGAACACCTGTTACAGGTGAGTAACTACTCTTTCTCCAGGACCAAGCAAGAAGTCAGTCCTCACATATGGGTGACTCCCAAGCTCTGGGCTACCAAGGAACCCAGGTTGAACAAGATAACTCCCTCTAGTCCCAGCATCAAAGAAAGGCTTTTCACTGACAGAACCTCCACCGGTAGCCCAACAGAGGGCAGGAGTTGCCTAAACCTCAAAGAGATTCCGGAGTACTGCTTGACCAAAAGCACTGTCCCTACGGGACTCCCTCTCCAGACAGTAATGGGCCGCAAACGTCTGGCTTGAAGACCAAGTTGCAGCCCTGCAGATGTCTACCAATGGTACAGAGCGGAGATGAGCCACTGAGGCAGCCATTGCCCTGACACGATGGGTCTTGACCCGACCCTGCAAAGGAAGGTCAGCCGCCTTGTAAGCCCAGGTGATACAGTCAGCCACCCAGATGGACAAGGTACGCTTGGACACAGCTAACCCCAAATTATTAGGGTCAAAAGATATGAAGAGCTGTGTACGGTCAAGGTAGAAGGATAAGGCCCTCCTACAGTCCAGGGTATGCAGAACTGCTTCAGCCTGGCTTGCATGAGGCCTAGGGAAAAATGTTGGAAGAACCACCTCCTGGTTGAGGTGGAAAGAGGAGACAACTTTTGGGAGGAACTTTGGATGAGTCCTAAGGACTACCCTGTTCCCACAGAAGCGAGTGTAAGGCCTGTCACAGACTAGGGCCTGAAGCTCACTCACTCGCCTGGCCGAGGTAAGGGCTACCAAGAAGAGTGTCTTCCAGGACAGGAAGCGTAGAGGGCAAGTAGCCATCGGCTCAAAAGGTGGGGGAGTCAATTGTTGCAAGACCACATTCAACTCCCACTCAGGAGCAGGAGGACGGATTGGAGGCTTGAGTAAAAGCAAGCCTCTGAGAAAGCGGGACACCAAGGGGTGAACCGACAGAGAATGTCCTTCCACTAGTGAGAGGTGAGCTGCTAGAGCTGAGAGGTGGACCCGAACAGAATTGGACTTAAGTCCCTGATTGGATAAGTGCAACAGGTACTGAAGCACTACAGGTACAGTACAGGAGAAGGGATCCTCTGTACGTAGCTGACACCACACAGAAAACCTCTTCCATTTGAGAGCATAGGTTTTCCTTGTGGACTGTTTCCTAGAGGCTAGGACAACCTCCTCAACTTCCTTAGGTAGGCCCCAGGGAGCCAAAACTACCCTTGCAGCCTCCATGCCATCAAATTGAGAGCTTTGAGGTTGGGGTGCAGAAGAGAACCCTGATCCTGAGACAGAAGGTCGGGTTGCAACCCTAGAGGCAGTGGGGGATCCACTGCCAGCTGAAGCTAAAGTGGAAACCAAGGCTGTCTCGGCCACCTGGGAGCCACCAGCAGGACCGAGGCCTTGTCCTTGAGAATCTTGAACTGAGTTCGGGCCACCAGAGGCATGGGAGGAAACGCATACAGGAGGCCCTGAGTCCAGGAAATCAGAAAAGCATCTGCTGCTATCCGCAGAGGGTGCGGTTGCCTGGAGCAGAAGCTTGGCAGCTGTTTGTTCAGACGACTGGCAAACAGATCCAGGGATGGAAGTCCCCATTTCAGGAAAATCTTTTGAACTACCAAGGGATGGAGCTGCCACTCGTGGGGCTGCAGAATCCTGCTCAACCTGTCTGCCAGGTAGTTCTCCTGGCCAGGTAGATATACTGCCTTGAGGAGTATGTTGTGTCTGAGAGCAAACAAGCAAAGGTCCTGTGCCTCCTGACAAAGGAGCCTGGACCCAGTTCCGCCCTGCTTGTTCACATAAAACATGGCTACCTGGTTGTCTGTTTGAACTAGGACAGACTGATGAGCCAGGGTTTGAGAAAAAGTCTTGAGGGCTAACCGAATAGCCCTGAGTTCCAGAAGATTGATTTGCTGTGCGGCTTCCCAGGGAGACCACAGACCCTGGGTGCACTTGCCTAGACAATGAGCCCCCCAGCCTTGCAGGGAGGCATCTGTGGTCAAGACCACTGTGAACCCAGGACTCTGAAAAGGTACCCCTTTTAGCAGATTGGGTGGGTGCAGCCACCAGCTGAGGGAGTGCAGAAATTGTCTGGACACCCTTATCCTGTCTCTGAGGCTGCCTATGGCCTGTGACCACTGAGTCCAAAGGCACCACTGTGCAGGCCTCATATGGAGCCTAGCATTGGGGGTGACATGCACTGTCGAAGCCATGTGGCCCAGAAGCCTCAGGCAGAGTCTGGCGGAGACCAGTGACCTGCTGAGAAACTGGTTTGCTAAGCTGATCAGTCTTTGGGCTCTGTCTTTTGGCAAGAATGCTTTTGCAAGCAGAGAGTCTAACCTCGCCCCTATGAACTCCAAGTTCTGGGAGGGGAGCAAAGTGGACTTTGCGAAGTTTATGACGAACCCCAAGCTCTGAAGAAGAGCAATAGCTCTGAGTGTAGCTTGCTGTGCCTCCTGGTATGTCTGGCCTCTTATGAGCCAGTCGTCCAGATATGGGAAGACAAAGACTCCCTGATTTCGAAGGTAGGCCACCACCACCGCCAGGCACTTGGTAAAGACCCTGGGAGCGGAGGTGAGGCCAAAAGGCAGTACTCTGTACTGATAATGATTTCCACCCACAATGAACCTGAGGTACTTTCTGTGGTCTGGATGAATGAGGATGTGAGTATATGCATCCTTTAGATCTAAGGAGCATAGCCAATCTCCCTGCTGGAGGTAGGGCAGACGTGTTCCAAGAGTAAGCATCTTGAACTTTTCCTTCTCCAGGAACTTGTTGAGGTTTCGGAGATCTAGAATAGGTCGAAGGCCACCGGTTCTTTTGGGTACCAGGAAATACCTGGAGTAGAACCCTCGACCGTGCAAGTGGGGAGGCACAGGCTCCACCGCCCTGTCCACCAACAGACCTTGGAGCTCTTGAAGGAGAAGATCTGTATGCAGGGGAGGCCTTGGAGGCTCCCCTGGGAAGTATGGAGGAGGCAGCTGTTGGAAGTGCAGTGCATAGCCCTTTTGGACTATGCTTAACACCCAACTGTCTCCAGTGATGAGTGGCCACTGGTGGGCAAACAGGGCGAGGTGACCTCCTGTGCAGGGTTGGGAGAGCAGGGACGGAGAGGCTATGCCTAAGGAGTCGAAAACCCCCACCCTGCTGAGTGCGAGCAGGGGCCGGAGGCTTGGGGGTCCTCTGCCTATGGGGCCCATTACCCTGCCCCTTGGCTTGCTGACCCTGAGGGGCAGCTTGGGCAGCCTGATATTGTGGGTACTGTTTGTAGGCAGTGCCCTTCCTCGGGTAAAAGGACTTTTTAGCCGAGCCCTTCTTGTGAGAAGGGGCAAAAGTCTTTCTAGACAGCCTTGTCCGCGTGAGGTGCTCGGTCTCGAGCAGTGCGGCCTTCTCGGTCATGGGCTTGCCAAAAAGGTTCTCAACTCGGCAAGGGACATCGACCAACTTGTCCTGAACCCATGGCTCGAGATCTGATGACTGCAGCCATGCCTGGCGTCCAGCCGCGATGCCGGCTGTCGCAACACGGGCCGAAGCCTCGAAGCCATCATAGGCAGCGCGGGACATAAACTTAGAGCATTCCCGGATCCCCGAGGACAAGGACTTGAACCTCTGCAAGGGTTCCCCGGAGAGACCAGCAGAGAACCCGGCCAGTTCCTTGGCCAGGTCTCGCAAGTACATGCCCATGTACAGCTGGTAAGACTGGACATGGCAAGCAAGCATCGAGCCCTGGAAGCACTTTCTACCAAAACCATCGAGGTTTCGGGTCTCCCTGCCAGGGGGCACCGCGGAGTGCATCTCCTGACTTTTCAGGCGATACATGGCCGATTCCACCACCATGGAATGGTGTGGTAGCTGCGCCTTCTGAAAGCCAGGACTCTTCCGGAGTCGATAGATCGAATCGACCCGCTTGCTTAAAACCAGCGCCGAGGCCGGTGCCTCCCACATACGGAAGTGGAGCCGTTCCAGCATCGGAGGAACCGGGACAGTAAAGGCCTCCTTCAGAGGAGAGTCGTACTGCAGGGACTCAAGCTCCTCGGCTCGAGGCTCCTCCTCGGGGTCCGCAGGGATAGCCAAGGCAGTGGCCATATCCCGAATGAACTCCGAGAACCTGGTATCCTCCGGAGGGGATTTACTCCGGGGTTCAGACTGCGGTGAGTCCGATGGGACGCACCGAGTCTTGAAGGTGTCGGGGAACTCCTCGTCCTCCGTCTCCCATGCGGACTCGTCCGATGAGGAATCGGGGTCCGACCTCGCAGGGCCTGCGAGCACCCGCCCCGACGCCGAAGGCACCGGCATCAACACCCTCGGTCCCGAACAGGAGGTCGAGGGAGACCGCGACCGAGGTCGACCTCGAGCCTTCATGGTCTCGAGTATCGGCTCGGTCTCCGGGGTCGACTTCGATGTCCCGGTGGTCGGGGCAGATGCGCCAGACAGGCTGGCCATCAGTGCCTGCTGCTGTTCCATGAAGGCAGACAGTCTGCTCTCCAAGGCTGTCAACCTGAGACCCAGCTCAGGAGACTCAGCAGCTCCCGACTCGGGCCCCGGTGGCGCCGGGCCGAACGTCGGCTCCCTGGGAGGAGAGTCCACGAGGACTACAGGGCTTAGGTGTCCAGCAGACTCCGGCTCCAGTCGAAGAACTTTGGAAGGCTTCTCCTGTTCCACAGGCCCGGGGCGACGGTCGGGGTCTGAGACCGAGCTCTCGAGGAACCCAGGACCTCTTCCGACGACGCCCTCACGAGCCGTTTCTTCCTCTTGCGTTCCCAGTCGGGGGACCCCCTTTCTGAGGAGCCACGACGGTGCTCGGGATCCGACTCCCGAGATGTCGAGGCCTCAGATGAGGTCCGGGCCCGGCCGGAGGCTGTCAGAAAAAAGCCTTTCCTTTTGGTGCTGATGACTTCGCAGTTCCTTGGAAGACATCTTCCCACATGGTCCACACGTCTTAGGGTCGTGATCAGGACCGAGGCACCGAAGGCAGCAGTCGTGTGTGTTGGTGAGAGACATCAGTTTCTTGCTCCGATCACACTTCTTAAAACCACTGGAAGCCATCGGGGGAAAAAAAAAGAGTCCCCGCGAGGTCGAAGGACCGGCCTTCCAGGGAAAAAGAAAAAAGGGCGCGAACGCCAGCCACTAAGGGCAAAAACCGAAAAAAGAAGATCGGGCTCGATACCGGTGTACCGAAACCAGCGGGAGGGAAACCGGCGTCGAACCAGAGACGAAAAAAATAGCGAAGAATCGCAAAAAGTCAAACAATTTTCCGGGATGACGAGGACTCACGTCCGGTGGGCTTCATGGAAAACGAGAGACTGAGGTAAGATGGCATCTTTAGGCGGGAAGGGAACTGCGCATGCGTGCCTGCATTCCCAAAGGCTTTCATGGAAAGCTGGGGAAATGCTCTGCAAGGGCTTCATCAACGTCGATGTCACCCATATGTGAGGACTGACTTCCTGCTTGGTCCTGGAGAATGATTGAAATCTTTCACAACCTTGCTCTGCTCACGCTGTAGCGCCGGAGGGCAATGAGGCCTATAACCCAATACCTGAGATCGGAGTGATACAAATGATTATTTCCGTTTGGACTATCATGCGAGATCAACAGAGGAGTGGTGCACGTCCGGACGGAGGAAGAAGCCTGGAGGAAACCGAGAAGCAGGAGTTCTGAATCTGCTAGAGCGCCCAGAGTCACAACAACCAGCTAATACCCTCAAGTCTGTCTCACAGTGGCAGAGAGTCCCTAGCAAGGGCCAGTGTTTGCATCGCCTTTCACAGGGGCTGGAAGGCCCAAAGACATCTCAAGGGCCCACTTTGCAGGACGGAGACTGATGGAACTCTAGGCCTATACTTCAGGGGATATCCATTGGTTTATAACCTGGGGTCACTTTGTTTGCTATATTCTGGGGGGTGAAAATGGGTGGGTTAGTGGAATGCTAAAGGACAATTGGTGTGAGAGGGAGTATATGTGCAGTGGGGGTGAGAGAAAGAGAGATGTGAGGGGAGGGGTTTCAAGTTGGATGGGAAGAGGGGTGAGAAGCACAAGGGGAAGGCTGCATAAGGGGGATGTACTTAGTTATAACAGGCGTCTGACAGGGAGAATGGCACTGACTGGAGTCTCTTCCTCGGTTTCATGGGCAGAGATGGGTTTGCACGAGCTCGGGGTTGAGAGTGCAGTGGGGCGGGGGCGGGGGGGGAGAGGAGAGGCTGGCAGGGGAAGGCAGATAATGGTTTGAAATGGCTGCCAGACTGAAAGTAGGTACACTTAACGTATGAAGCCTAAATTGTCCCCAGATGCGTAAACTGTTGTTGAGGGAAGTGAGAGACCTGTGGGGGCAGGTGCTCTTCCTCCAGGAGACCCATATCCTGGCACAGGACGAACAACTGCTAAATCCTTGAGCCTTTTCAAATGTATTTTTTTCTGCATGGGGGGGAGGGGGGGAGACAGGGGTTGCCACTATAATACAGGCAGACGTACCCTTTACCATGAGAGGAATGTGACGCAGGGGAGATAGCCGAGCTCTTCTGGTATGGGGGGGGAGCTTTCAAGGGAGTTAGTGACCCTGCGTAATGTCTACCGCCCAAATGCGGACCATAAAGCGTTTTGATTGGGCTGGGAAAGTGGGTGGATGGGCGGGTCAGAGGACTGTTGCTGGTGGGGAGGGGAGATTTTAATATTGCACTGGAGGGCAGGAGTAGGGTTGGGCAGGAGTAGGGTTGGGAAGGGACAGGGGGAGGACAGTGTCTCGGAGGTGTCGCTGCATGTAGGATAGCGGCCTGACATCTTTGGAGGACAGCACATCCCCAGACAAGGGATTTTACCTTTCTCGGCAGTCCACAACGGCTAAAGCCATATTGCTTATATCCTAGGGGATAGATTGGATAGCCTGGAAGAGGCGCATATCGGGCCTATCACATGGTGGGACCATGCGCCGGTTGGGATGCTGTTTGGGGGTCCCTCAGAGGGGTTGGCTCAGATCTATTTGAGGTTAAATGAAAGTTTGTTGAGGGCAGATAGTGTGGTCAAGGACCATAAGGCAGCTATTCAAGACTTTCTGGTCCTTAATGACACAGGGGGAGGTGGGGATAGGAATATTGTGGGATGGGTTAAAAGCAGTGCTCTGGGACCATTTGGGCAAAGCGAGAGAAGGCAGCAAAGATGGGACAGTTACAGGCACAGGTGGAGGTCCTGAAACAGGACCACAAAAGAACAGGGGATAAGGGGACCAAAAATCACCTCAAAGAAACAAGGCAGCAATATAATGAGTTGCAACTGGAGACAATAGCATTTCAACTGCAAAGAGTACATCAAATCTACTACAAATTTGACAAATCCAGTTCCCTTTTAGCGTGGAAACTGTGCGAGAAAGCGAGGGCAGCCATTATTGGCAAAGTGAAAGGCGCCTAAGGACTGGCTCTTTTTCAAGGGGGCAGAAATTAGAGTGCAGTTTGAACAATTTTATGTAGCTTTATATGTGGCGGGCCCAGGGGTTGACAGGGACTCAATTAATGATTATTTGACACAGGCAGGGAACGGATTGGGACAGATTGGTGAGAATGCAGGGGGGGGGGTTGGAAAGAGACATTAGCAAGGACAAGGTGGGATTGGTCATTCAGAGATCAGCCCTGAACAAGTTGCCCGGCCTGGATGGGATTATTGGCCTCATCAATAAAAAAAATTAGCTACACTCCTGCTGCAACGCATATTTAATGCGGTGCAGCACAGGAAGCAGGTCCCCCAACAATTCGCCAGGAGATGATCATGATTATCCCCAAACCTAGCAAAGATCAGGCCCTCTGCGGCTTGTATCGGCCCATATCACTATTAAATGTAGATGTCAAATTCTTGGCCAAGGTGTTGGCCAACAATTTGGGGCCGGTGATGCCTGGGTTGTTACACCCTGACCAGATTAGGTTTATACAAGGCCACCAAGTGGGGGATAGTACTCGACGGGTACTTCAGTTGAGTTGGGTGGCTCAACAGGAGGGGCAAGGAGCCATGTTCCTTTCAGTCGATGCTGAGACCTTGGGCTTTTATGATGGCAGTGCTTAAGAGGGTGGGGTTGGGACCCCGGTTTGTCATGTGGATTCATGCCCTATATTGTGCCATAGATGTGGCGGTTCAGGTCAATGGGGGGATCTTCTAACTTCTTTCCATTAGGAAGGGGGACACGACAGGGGTACCCCTTGTCCCCCATGCTGTTTGCTTTTGGTTAGGGAGCCCCTGGGGACCCAAGTGCGGGCGATGGCAAAGTGCGGGGCATTCAGGTGGGAGCAGGGGAATATAAGCTCATGCTTACTGAGCCCTTGACTTCGCTGCCAGTCCTACTGTGGGAACTGCAGACCTATGGGAAACTTTGGGGTTTTAAAATAAATCTAGATAAGACAGAGGCCCTTAATATCTCTTTAGATTCGTTCTTGGTGGTAAGACTACAAGAGAGCTTCCCTTTTCAATGAGTGCAGCATTCTATATCGTACTTTGGTGTGCAGGTGACCAAAGGGATAAAAGGGCTGTACCGGGCTAACTATTCCCCCCCCCCCCCACACACACCACTTGTTTAGACAACTGGAAGGAGACGTGGCCAAATGGTGGGTAGAAGAAATGTCCTGGTGGGGCAGAGCTGCAGCAATTAAAATGAATTTGCTTCCCTGACTGCTCTACCTTTTCCAGGTGCTCACTGTGCAAGTGGCCCTGGGGAATTGCGTCATCCATGGGGTAAAGTGTCTGATTTTATCTGACGCAGAGGCACCCAGAGGGTGGCGCGGTGCGTACCTGTATGCTACAAGAAGACAAGGGGGGTTGGGAGTTCTGGATCGGGGGTATTATCTGGCAGTCCAGCGGCAGTAGGTGATGAAGTGGGGTGTCAGGAGGGGGCAGCAGTTCCAGAAGAGCAATATGGGGAGGGAGATGTCCCTCTACAACATATACCCTGGGTGTGGAGGCATCCCCTGCCGGGGCGCTGGCAAGACAATCCATATCTACATCATTTATGGACTCAGTGGAGGAGGGGTTGGAAATGAGTAGCTCCCTCGGCTAAATTTACAGCACTGGCCCCTTAAGGGGCTTCACAGGCATTTGTGCCGGGTGTGAAGGGTGTTTTGGTGTTGGAAGTGGCTTGGTATTGATGCTTTTGCTAAGCTTTTGGAGAAGGGCTTAGTGTTGACCTTTCCAGAACTTCAGGATAAAAACAAAGTTTCAAGGGAGGGGAGGGGGGTTTCTTCGCTCACATGCAGGTCTCTCACTTCCTTAAACAGGGTCCTATTTGAAGCACTTACAAGGAGGTCTATAATGCCCCCGAGGCCCTCTGGCTACGATATCAGAACCGTAAAGGGTTGATCCACCTTTTGTACAGGGGACTACAGAGTACACCTACTGCTAAGTTCCAATACCAGTGGGCATGGGATGTGGATGGAGTTGGATGAGAAGGTATGGATGAGCGTGTGTGAAGGGGTGGGGCGCAAAGCTACCTCTAAGGCTATTCAGGAGACCTCCTGCAAGCTTCTGTATAGGTAGAATTATACTCCTGTGGATGTTCCCATGGGCCTCGAGTTTATGCTGGCGGAATTGTGGGGACAGGGGACATTCAAGCATATTTGGTGGAAATGTTCTGAGATGGTCCATTATTGGGACCAGATTCAGGAGCAGGTGAGAGGAGTCTTCCAGCTGGACATAGGCATGGATCTGGGGTTCTGTTTGCTAGGACTGTGGCCAGAGACTGTACCAAGGAAATGGACCTGGCTAGTGCGAGCGTGTTTTCAAGCAGCTCATGGGGAGATTGCCTGGAACTGGAAGCAGTCTATAGCACCAGGCCTGGAAATTGCAGCTGTGGCGGATTGTTTTGATGAAGCTGTTGATGGCCTTTTGGAGGCAGAGGGGGAAACGCTTCTAGAGTCGCTGGCAGCCATTACTGGACTTTCTGTCAAACTAACTGCCTTTTCTGGGGAAGGAGGGGAATGGGAAGCTGCGGAGAGGGGAATAGAGGGTTGAGGGATGGGTTGTGGAGGAGGGAACAGGGGGAAATCTTTGTTATCTGTGTGGAGTTTTGGAAGACGTTTGCTTTAAATTTTGAATGCTGCCTAATAAACATTAAAAATAAAATTCATCAGACCAAGGACAAACCCCTGCGGCACACCACTGGTAACAACCTTCTCCTCATAGAGAGCTCCATCTACCTGTGCCCTTTGTGCCTACCACTCAACCAATTTCTAACCCAGTCAGTCACTTTAGGGTCCATTCCTAGGATGCTCAATTTATTTATAAACAGACAAAATAAAATCTGATCAACCAAAGGACGCATATATATCAGAATATATATATGTGTCCTTTGGTTGATCAGATTATATTTTGTCTGTTTTAGTACAGATCAAAAATATTTTTGGCATTATAATTTCAATTTATTTATAAGTCACTTATGTGGAATGGAGTCAAAGGCTTTACTGAAGGCGTAGTTACTCACCTGTAACAGGTGATCTCCGGGAACAGCAGGAATTTAGTCCTCACATATGGGGTATCGTTGGTACCGACGGAGCCTGCGCGAGAAAGCTCCCCAGCGTCCAATCAGAAAGCTTTTGGGAGCATCCGACAGCGCCTGCGTGCTGCCTTCCCGCCTTTCCCAACTGCCTCTCTCCAGTTGAGTTTTAAAGCTGAGACAAAGAGAGAGAGAGGGAAAGGAAAGAGATAGAGAGATACAACTCCTAGGGGAGGTGGGTGGGTTGTGAGGACTAAATTCCTGCTGTTCCCTGAGATCACCTGTTACAGGTGAGTAACTATGCTATCTCCAGGAACAAGCAGGAATGTAGTCATCACATATGGGGACTCCCTAGCTTTAGGTGCCAGGGAGAGACCCCAGAAGTTGTGTCCCTGAACAGGGCTCCACTTTTCCCCCATGGATCTCTGGCATCCTACCAGGGATGGTGGGTAGGACTTGATTAGGTATGGAACAGGTGTGGGAGAACAGCCTGACCAAACAAGGCATCCCGGCAGGAGTACTTGACCAAGCAGTAATGGGCTGTGAAGGTATGAACCGAGGCCCAAATGGCTGCTCGACAGATGTCGTCGACAGACACAGAGTGCAGATGAGCCATTGAGGATGCCATGGCTCTCACATTGTGAGCTGTGACATGGCCCTCCAGAGAAAGCACAGTTACTTACCTGTAACAGGTGACCTCTGGGAACAGCAGGAATAAGTCTTCACATATGGGTATCGTCGGTACCGACGAAGCCTGCGCAGGAACGCTCCCCGGCGTCCAAAAGGAAAGCTTTTGGGAGCATCCCACAGCGCCTGCGCGCTGCCTTCCTGCCTTTCCTAACTGCCTCTCTCCAGTTCGAGTTTTAAAGCTGAGACAAAGAGAGAGAGAGAGGAAAGGAAAGATAGATAGAGAGATACAACTCCTAGGGGAGGTGGGTGGGTTGTGAAGACTTATTCCTGCTGTTCCCAGAGATCACCTGTTACAGGTAAGTAACTGTGCTATCTCCAGGAACAAGCAGGAATGAGTCTTCACATATGGGGACTCCCCAGCTAGAGATGCCAGGGAGATCTCCAAAGTTGTGAGTCCCTGAGAAGGGCTCTACCTCACCCCATGGATCTCGGGCATTCAACCAGGGATGGGGGGTAGGAGTTGATTAGGTATGGAACAGGTGTTTGAGAACAGCCTGACCAAACAAGGCATCCCGGTGGGAGTCCTTGTCCAAGCAGTAATGGGCTGTAAAGGTATGAACCGAGGCCCAGGTGGCCGCTCAACAGATTTGGTCGATGGACACAGAGTTTAGATGAGCCATAGAGGCTGCCATGGCCCTCACATTGTGAGCTGTGACATGGCCCTCCAGAGAAAGGTTCTTACTCTGGTAGGCGAAGGAAATACACTGAGCAATCCAATTGGACAGAGTCCTCTTAGAGACTGGAAGTCCTAAGTGAGAGGGATCAAAAGCAACAAAGAGCTGAGAGGACTTTCTATGTTGCTGTGTCCTTTGTAAGTAGAAAGCAAGTGAACTCTTACAATCCAGGGTATGAAGATTCCTCTCTGCACTTGATGCATGAGGTCCTGGAAAAAAGACAGGTAAATACACCTCCTGGTTCAGATGAAAAGGTGAGACCACTTTAGGCATAAAGGGTGGATTAGTTCTGAGGAATACCTTGTCATGATGGAACCTTGTATAAGGAGGATTAGCCACTAAAGCTTGCAACTCACTGATACGGCGAGCTAAGGTGACTGCAATGAGAAAAATAACCTTCCAGGAAAGGAATTTCAAGGTGGTAGTGGCTAAGGGTTCAAAGGGTGGCTTCATAAACAGGCCAAGAACCAGATTCAAGTCCCATGCCACTGGAGGTGGTCTAATGGGGGATTTAGTCAAAAGAAGGCCTCTCATGAATCTTGCTATAAGAGGATGAGAGGAAATAGGTTGTCCATTGAGAGGCTTAAGGGATGCTGCAATAGCACTCAAATGGACCCTGATTGAATTTGTTTTAAGGCCTGCATGGGATAAATGCAGCAAATAGTCTAGTAAAGAATTCAAAGGTATTGCAAGAGGGTTGAAACCCTTCTCTGCACACCAAATGGAAAACCTTTTCCATTTAAAAGCATATGAACGTCTGGTGGAAGGCTTTCTGGAAGCATGAAGAATATCCTTCACTTGCTGAGAAAGGTGTAAATCCTGAAGGTCTAGGCCTTCAGCAACCAGGCCCTGAGATGAAGAGACTGAGGATTTGGGTGCCACAAGGTAGGTTCCCTCCTCCTGGGAGATGAGATCTGGAGCAGACCCCAGGTCTAGGGAGGGAGGAGAGAGACGCAGAAGTAGAGGGTACCACACTTGGCGTGGCCAAAGTGGTGCTATGAGGATCATAGACCCCTTGTCTCTCTGGAGCTTGAACAGTGTCTTGGGGATGAGGGGAATAGGTGGAAAGGCATAGAGGAAGCTTTGCCCCCAATGAAGGAGGAAGGCATCCCTGGCCTGAACTCCCTGACATGGAATCCTGGAACAAAACCGGGGAAGTTTGGCATTCCACGGACTTGCAAACAGGTCTATGTCTGGGGTACCCCAAATCCGAAAAATCCTGGCTATCTGGTCCCAATGGAGGGACCATTCGTGCGGAAGCATTACTCGACTGAGTCTGTCTGCCCAAGAGTTTTGAACCCCTGGAAGATACACTGCCATGAGATGGATTTGATGCTCTCTGGCGAAGGCCCACAATCTCAGAGCTTCGTTGCAAAGCGACAGAGAGCCAGTCCCTCCCTGCCTGTTCACGTAGAACATGGCTACCTGGTTGTCCGTGTGAATGAGGACTGTCTTGTAGCTGAGCAGGGAGTGGAAGACTCTGAGAGCTAGAAAGATTGCTCTGAGCTCCAAGAGGTTGATATGTAGAGATGTCTCCTGTGGAGACCAGATGCCCTGGGTGGAGAGATCTTGTAGATGAGCTCCCCAACCCTTTGGAGAGGCATCTGTTGTAAGGGTTGCTTGGGGTAACACCTGTTGAAAGGGGGACCCCAGCAACAGATTTTGAGTGGACTTCCACCAGTGGAGGGAGACCAAAAGAGGCGACTGGAGGTTGCTATTTTGTCTGACAGGCAACCTGAGGCCTGGGTCCATTGGGTGGATAGAGTCCACTGAGCTGCCATGTGAAGGCGAGCATAAGGAACCACATGCACCGTGGATGCCATGTGGCCTAAGAGTTGCAACATCTCTCGAGCAGTTAAATGGGATTTTAACTGAATCTGGGAGGCTAACTGCACCAAGCGTAGGCAACAGGCCTGGGGAAGATAGGCCTTAGCAGTTGTGGTATCCAGTAAGGCCCCTATGAACTCTAGAGACTGAGTAGGGGTGAGATGGGATTTTGGAATGTTGATTACCAGTCCCAGATACTGAAGAACATGCCTTGTGCAGGGCAGGGAACTCTGGGCCTCTGACTGGGATGGAGCTCGGATGAGCCAGTCGTCCAGATATGGGAATACGAATATTCCTAGAGTGCGCAGGAATGCAGCTACTACTGCCATGCATTTTGTGAACACTCTTGGAGCAGAGGCCAGACCGAAAGGAAGCACTTTGTATTGGTAGTGCTTTCCTTGGTAAAGGAGCCGAAGGAACCTTCTGTGTGTTGGATGGAAGAGAACATGGGTGTACGCATCCTTGAGATCTAGAGAACAAAGGCAGTCCTGACTCTGGAGGTATGGAAGGAGAGTTCCGAGAGAAGTCATCTTGAATTTCTCCTTGCATAGAAACTTGTTCAATTCTCTGAGATCTAATATGGGTCTGTAGCCCCCCGTTTTCTTAGGAATGAGAAAATAGGGGGAGTAGAACCCTGAGCCCTGTTGAAGAAGGGGTACTTCTTCTATTGCCCCTTGGGCAAGAAGGGTAGCAATCTCTTCACCTAGAAGGTTGAGGAGAGATGTTTGAGAATTGAACTGTTTCACCATGGTGTGAGGAGGAAGGTTTAAGAAATGAAGCTTGTACCCATCCCGTATGATGGAGAGGGTCTATTGCTCTGCTGTGATTTGTTCCCATCTGGGAGCAAAGTGAGCTAACCTTCCTGGGATGGTGAGAGGCTCTGGATGTTCTAGAGCAAGAAAGGCTAAGTTCTCTAGTGGAAAGTCAAAGGCCCTGAGGAGGCTAAGGCTGTTGGGCCGTAGCAGTCCTCGCAGCCTGAGGTTTGGCCTGTTTTGGTTGTTGCTGTCTCTTTGTAGCAAAACGACCTTGAGAAGAGGCCTGACCATAACCAGAAAAAAATTTCCCTTTTTTTGTGAAAGATCCTTTTTTGAACAACCTCTTTTTAAAAGGAGCAGTAGTAGACTTTGAAAGTCTATCTAAAGCAGAATTTTCAGCATCCATCTGGTTGGCCTTTGCGTGCCAATCTTTGCCAAACAGGTTTTCCCCTGTACAGGGAAGGTTACCTAGACCATCCTCTACCCAGGATTCCAAATCAGAGGCTTGCAACCAAGCAACTCTTCGTGCACCTATGGCAATAGCCGAGGCTCTACTGGCACCCTCAAAACAGTCAAAGGCTGCACGGTTGGAAAACTTGGATACTTCCTGTGCATGTTTAAGTCAGGTGATATATTCTTCTCTCTTATCTTCTGACATAAAAGGAGATAAGGTTTGCAGATGATTTGTAACTTCTTTTAGAAACATCCACATATAGAGACTATAGGAGTTGATTCTGGCTACAAGCATACTGGGCCTGGAAGATTTTCCTGCCAAAGGCATCTAGGGTTCTGCATTCTCTTCCTGGAGGAGCAGAGGAGTGCCTTTTTGTACTCTTGATCTTTTTCATAGCAGACTCTACCACAATGGACTGGTGAGGAAGCTGAGTCTTATGAAACCCAGGACAAGGAGGAACACGATACATGGTGTCCAACCTTCTAGAATGAGGGGAGGTGGAAAGAGGAGTCTCCCATATGCCCAACATGTGATCATAAAGAATCTCATGTATTGGTAAGGTGGCTGCCTCTTTAGGAGCCTTAGGATATTGTAGGATACCTAATTTTTTGGCTTTAGGTTCAGTTTCAGAGGCCACTGAGATGGACAGGCCTTTGGCCACCTCCCTAATGAAGTCCTGAAAAGACAAGTCTTCAGGAGGAGACATTCTCCTTTTTGGAGAAGAGGGTTCCTGAGGAAGGATCCCCGATGCTTCAATTGAGGCCTCTGAAGTATCAGAGTCTTCAGAGGAATCGAAGTATCGACTGTCTGGATGCTCTCGCAGAGCCCGATACGCGTACCGGGAGGTATCGACATCGGGAGTAATCGGTACCGAGTCGGTACTGATGGGCATCACTGGATAGCGTACCGCTGCCGTCGATGCAAGTGGTACCGGTATCGGAACCGATTTTGGATCCGGTACCGGAATCGGTACCGGTACCGACAACGGGGTTTGTTGCGGTACCGTAGGCGTCGCAGCTTGTATGAATGCCGTGATGGCACGCTGCATGGTCAGAATATTCTGATCCATCGACGCCACCAATGTCTGGATGTCGGTACCGGTGGTAACCGCCAGTACCCGAGAACATTGTAACAGGTGATCGGTCGAGGCTGAGCCATCGATGTCAACCTGTGACCCCATAGGTAGAGCTTTGGAAGCCGGAGCCTCCCGCCGGGATAATTTTGCCGGTGTGGATTCCTCAAGAGTAAGTCCGGGGGCATCTCGATACTTAGAGGGAGATGAACTCTTTGAGGACCGGCCAGATTTAAGTTTGGTTACCTGAGATCCATGGGATGAAGAAGCAGCCCTGGAAGACGTCGATGCCACAGAAGCTGCATCGGAGGGAAACAGGGTACTGAGCTTGGCTGCCCGATTTTGTAACCCTCTCTTAGACATCATGGAACAGGACTCACAATCCGCAATGGAGTGGTCAGGACCTAAACATTTTAGACACCAATCATGGGTGTCAGTGACAGAAATAGTGCTACTGCACTTCGTGCACTTTTTAAACCTGGAGGCGGGTTTTTCCATGAGGAAAAATATATCTGTAGCCCTAAGGCCCCAGAAGAAAAAATGCACTAAAAATAGTTTGTTTTTCTTTTTTTTTTAAAGAAAGAAAAAAGACCGGTGGTACCGGTCCGGAATCGGGAAGACAGACACGCGACTAAAGAAAAATAAAAGAAAATAAGAAATTCTTCAGCGGTGACAGGAAACACGACCTGCTGGCTCCGCGGAAAAGAAGAACTGGAGAGAGGCAGTTAGGAAAGGCGGGAAGGCAGCGCGCAGGCGCTGTGGGATGCTCCCAAAAGCTTTCCTTTTGGATGCTGGGGAGCGTTCCCGCGCAGGCTCCATCGGTACCGACGATACCCATATGTGAAGACTCATTCCTGCTTGTTCCTGGAGATAGGTTCTTACTCCGATAGGCGAAGGAAATACATTGAGAAATCCAATTAGACAGTGTTCTCTTGGAGAATGGAGGTTCCAAATGAGAAGGATCAAAAGCAACAAAGAGTTGAGAGGACTTTCTATGTTGCTGTGTTCTTTGTAAGTAAAAGGCAAAAGCTCTTTTACAGTCCAAGGTATGAAGATTCCTCACTGCATTTGATGCATGAGGCCTTGGAAAAAACACAGGTAGGTAGACCGCTTGGTTCAGATGAAAAGGCGAGACCACCTTTGGCATAAAGGGTGGATGAGTCCTAAGGACTACCTTGTCATGATGGAACCTTGTATAAGGTGGATCAGCTACTAGCGCTTGCAACTCACTAATGCGGCATGCTGATGTGATTGCAATGAGAAAGATAACCTTCCAAGAAAGGAATTTCAAGGAGGTAGTAGCTAAAGGTTTGAAAGGTGGCTTCATGAGCTGCCCAAGAACCAGGTTTAAGTCCCATGCCACCGGTGGTGGCCTAATGGGAGGCTTAGTTAGAAGTCCTCTAATAAATCTTGTTATAAGAGGATGAGAGGAAATAGGCTGTCCATTTAGAGGCTTAAAGGAAGCTGCAATAGCACTCAAATTGACTCTTACTGAATTAGTCTTAAGACCTGCATTGGATAAATGAAGGAGATACTCCAGCAATGATTCCAGAGGTATCGCAAGAGGGTTAAGACCCTTTTGCGAACACCATATGGTAAACCTTTTCCACTTGAAAGCATAAGAGCGTCTTGAGGAAGGTTTCCTGGAAGCAAAAAGAATATCTTTTACTTGCTGAGGGATATTAAGATCATGGAGATCTAGGCCTTCAGCAACCAAGCCCTGAGATGCAGAGACTGGGGATTGGGATGCCATAACATTCCGTCCTCCTGAGATAGGAGATCTGGAGCAGACTCTAACTTCAGGGAGGGAGCTTGAGAGAGATGTAGAAGCAGAGGGTATCACACTTGCCATGGCCAATGTGGAGCTATGAGAATCATATGGCCTCTGTCTCTCTGAAGCTAGAACAGGGTTTTGGGAATTAGGGGAATGGGTGGAAAGGCATACAGGAAGTCTTGACCCCAGTGTAGGAGGAAAGCATCCCTGGCCTGAGCCCCCTGAGCAGGAATTCTGGAACAGAACCGGGGAAGTTTGACATTCCACGGACTTGCAAAGAGGTCTATGTCAGCGGTTCCCCAAAGTTGAAATATCCTGGCCACCTGGTCTGCATGCAGAGACCACTCGTGTGGAAGCAGAACTCGACTGAGTCTGTCTGCCCAAGAGTTTTGAATGCCTGGCAGATACACTGCCAGAAGATGAATCTGATGCTCTCTGGTGAGGGCCCATAGTCGCAAACCTTCGTTGCAAAGCGACAGAGAGCCTGTTCCCCCTGCTTGTTCACATAGAACATGGCTACCTGATTGTCCATATGAATGAGGACTGTCTTGTAGCTGAACAGGGTGTGGAACACTCGCAGAGCAAGGAAGATTGCTCTGAGCTCCAAGAGATTGATATGTAGACAACTCTCCTGTGGAGACTAGGTGCCCTGGGTGGAGAGGTCTTGCAGATGAGCTCCCCAACCCATTGGAGAAGCATCTGTTGTGAGAGTTGCTTGGGGTAAAGGTTGTTGAAAAGGGGACCCCAGCAACAGTGGACTTCCACCACTAGAGGGACAAAATAAGGCGACTTGTGTTTGCTATTTTGTCTGACAGGCATCCTGATGCCTGGGTCCATTGGGTGGATAAAGTCCACTGAGCTGCCCTCATATGGAGGCGAGCATAGGGAACCACATGCACAGTAGATGCCATGTGGCATAGTAGTTGCAACATTTCTCGAGCAGTTAGATGAGGCTTTAGCACTGCTTGAGAAGCTAACTGCACCAGGCGAAGGCAACGGGCCTGGTGGAGATAGGCCCTTGCCTTTGTGGTATCCAGCAAAACTCCTATGAACTGAGTGGGAGTTAGACTAGATTTTGGGATGTTTATTACCAGCCCTAAATACTGAAGGATACGCATGGTGCAGGATAGAGAAGTTCTGGCCTCTGACTCTGTTGGGACTCGAATGAGCCAATCGTCTAAGTAGGGGAAGATGAATATCCCTAGAGAGCGGAGAAATGCTGCCACAACAGCCATGCATTTCGTGAACACCCTTGGTGCTGAGGAAAGGCCAAAAGGAAGCACCCTGTATTGGTAGTGCTTTCCCTGAAAAAGGAACCTTCTGTGAGTTGGATGGATGAGAACATGAGTGTACGCATCCTTGAGATCTAGAGAACAAAGCCAATCCTGACTCTGAAGGTATGGCAGCAGAGATCCGAGAGAAATCATTTTGAATTTCTCCTTGACAAGGAAAGCACAGTTACTTACCTGTAACAGGTGATCTCTGGGAACAGCAGGAATAAGTCTTCACATATGGGGTATCGCCGGTACTGACGGAGCCTGCGCGGGAACGCTCCCCAGCGTCCAAAAGGAAAGCTTTTGGGAGCATCCCACAGCACCTGCGCGCTGCCTTCCCGCCTTTCCCAACTGCCTTTCTCCAGTTCGAGTTTTAAGCTGAGACAAAGAGAGAGAGAGAGGAAGGAAAGATAGATAGAGAGATACAACTCCTAGGGGAGATGGGTGGGTTGTGAAGACTTATTCCTTCTGTTCCCAGAGATCACCTGTTACAGGTAAGTAACTGTGCTATCTCCAGGACCAAGCAGGAATGAGACTTCACATATGGGGACTCCCCAGCTAGAGATACCAGGGAGATCCCCAAGGTTGTGAGTCCCTGAGAAGGGCTCTACCTCCCTCCATGGATCTCGGGCATCCAACCAGGGATGGGGGGTAGGAGTTGTTTAAGTATGGAACAGGTGTTTGAGAACAGCCTGACCAAACAAGGCATCCCGGCGGGAGTCCTTGTCCAAGCAGTAATGGGCTGTAAAGGTATGAACCGAGGCCCAGGTGGCCGCTCGACAGATTTGGTCAATGGACACAGAGTTTAGATGAGCCATAGAGGCTGCCATGGCTCTCACATTGTGAGCTGTGACATGGCCCTCTAGAGAAAGCGTAGTTACTCACCTGTAACAGGTGTTCTCCAGGAGCAGCAGGAATCAGTCCTCACTTATGGGTGACGTCGGCGCCGACGGAGCCCTCGCGGAGCAATTTTCCCCAGCTTTCAAAGAAAGCCTTTGGGAATTGCAGCGCGCATGCGCGGTCGTCTTCCCGCCCGAGGGTGCCATCTTAGCCAGTCAGATGACATAGCTAAAAAAGACAGCATAAAAATATTTGCAAAACATAAGCAGACGATTGCAACTCCAAGGGGAGGAGGGAGGGTAGTGAGGACTGATTCCTGCTGCTCCTGGAGAACACCTGTTACAGGTGAGTAACTACGCTTTCTCCAGGACCAAGCAGGAAGTCAGTCCTCACTTATGGGACTCCCAAGCTCAAGGCTACCGGAGACCCTAAGCACAAAAATGAGCTCCCTCTAGCTCAGCAGCACAGAAGGAAAGAATCTTCGCTGAATTATCACCCACCGGTAGCCCACAACCGGGATGGAGGGTAGGAGTTGCTCAGACCTCAAAGAGATTACGGAGGACTGCCTGTCCGAAAGCACTGTCCCTGCGGGACTCCCTCTCGAGACAGTAATGGACCGCAAAAGTCTGGCTCGAAGACCAAGTAGCGGCCCGGCATATGTCTGCCAGCGGAACAGAGCGGAGGTAAGCCACTGACGTAGCCTTTGCCCGAACGCAATGAGCCGTGACTCGACTTTCTAAGGAGAGTCCGGCTGCCCCATAAGCCCAAGAGATACAGTCCGCAACCCAGATGGACAGAGTACGCTTGGAGACCGGGAGCCCCAATTTATTGGGGTCAAAAGACACAAAAAGCTGAGCAGCTTTACGGTGCTCCCGCGTACGGTCAAGGTAGAAGTTCAAAGCCCTTCTACAGTCCAGGGTATGGAGGACCGTTTCAGCTCGGCTGGAGTGTGGTCTGGGAAAGAAGGTTGGAAGTACCACCTCCTGATTGATATGAAAAGGGGAGACCACTTTTGGAAGAAATTTTGGGTGAGTCCGTAGGACTACCCTATTTTTGTAGAACCGAGTGTAAGGGGGATCAGACACGAGGGCCTGCAATTCACTTACGCGTCTAGCGGAAGTGAGGGCTATCAAGAACAGTGTTTTCCAAGACAGAAAACGAAGAGAACAGGTAGCCATAGGTTCAAAAGGCGGACAGGTGATCCGCTGCAAAACCACATTCAGGTCCCAGTCAGGCGCTGGAGGGCGCAGAGGTGGTTTAAGTAGAAGGAGACCTCGGAGAAACCTCGCCACGAGAGGGTCGCTGGAGAGAGGTCTACCATCCACCGGCACATGATGTGCCGAAAGAGCACTGAGGTGAACTTTGACGGAGTTGGACTTAAGTCCCAGATTAGAGAGGTGTAGCAAGTATTGCAAGATCACCGACACCGGGCAGGAGAAGGGATCCTGAGACTGTTGGGTACACCAGCCGGCAAAGCGACGCCATTTAAGGGCGTAGCATTTGCGGGTAGAAGGCCGTCGCGAAGCCAAGACGACCTCCTCCACCTCTGCCGGCAGGAGAAGGGGAGCAAGGACTACCCTCTCAGCAGCCAGGCCATGAGGTTGAGAGACCTGAGGTTGGGGTGTAGCAGAGACCCCTGATCCTGAGTGAGGAGATCCGGTTGTACCCCCAGAGGGAATGGATCCTCCACCGCTAATTGCAGTAGGAGCGGAAACCACGGCTGTCTGGGCCAGCGAGGGGCCACCAGGATCATGAAGGCTTTGTCTCGGAGAACCTTGAAAAGAGTCCGAGAGACTAGCGGGATGGGAGGGATGGGAGGGAAAGCGTACAGAAGGTTCCCCGACCATGAAATCAGAAAAGCGTCTGCCGCAACCCGAAGGGGGTGTGGCTGACGAGAGCAGAAGCGAGGAAGCTGCCGGTTGTGAGGACTGGCAAAGAGATCCACCGTGGGGAGACCCCACTTTAGGAAGAGCTTCTGAACTACCAAGGGATCCAGACGCCACTCGTGCGGCTGAAGGATCCTGCTGAGTTTGTCCGCCAGGCAATTCTCTTGGCCCGGGAGATAAACTGCCTTGAGGAGAATGCCGTGACTGACGGCCCAAGAGCAGAGCTTCTCTGCCTCCCGGCAGAGGAGGAAGGAGCCCGTGCCCCCCTGCTTGTTCACGTAGAACATGGCAACTTGATTGTCCGTCTGGACAAGGACGGACTGTTGGGAAGTCAGGTGGGAGAAAGCCATGAGAGCCAGGCGGATCGCCCTGAGCTCCAGGAAGTTGATCTGCTGAGCAGACTCCCACGTGTTCCAGAGGCCCTGAGTACGTGCCTCTTGGCAATGTGCTCCCCAGCCCAGGAGGGATGCATCCGTGGTCAGCACCCGGGTCGGCTGAGGCGACTGGAAAGGCATTCCGAATATCAGGTTCGGCCGCCGAAGCCACCAGCGGAGACACGAGATCAGCGGCTCGGAGACGCGCACTAGGTCTGCTAGTCCGCCTGCGGCTTGTCGCCACTGCTGGCGGAGACACCATTGAGCAAGCCGCATATTCAGGCGGGCATTGGGGGTCACATGGACAGTGGAAGCCATATGGCCGAGTAGTCTCAGGAAGCGCCTGGCGGAGACCAGGGGCTGGCTGCGAAAACGGTCGGCTAGGTCCATGAGTCGTTGAGCCCTGTCGAGCGGCAGGTACGCTCGTGCCTGAGGAGTGTGGAGCCTTGCGCCAATGAACTCGAGATCCTGTGAGGGGAGCAAAGTGGACTTTGCGAAATTTATAACAAAGCCCAAGTACTGCAGAAGAGTCACCGTGCGGCGTGTGGCGCTGGTGACCTCCGGAGCGGACGCCGCTCTGATGAGCCAGTCGTCGAGGTACGGAAAGACATATAGGCCGTGAAGCCGGAGATGGGCTGCCACCACTGCGAGACATTTTGTGAAGACTCGCGGCGCGGAGGACAGGCCAAAGGGCAGTACTCTGTACTGGTAATGATTTCCTGCCACCACAAACCTTAGGTATTGGCGGTGGCTTGGGTGGATGAGGATGTGCGTGTAGGCATCCTTTAGATCCAAGGAGTATAGCCAATCTCCCTGCTGGAGGTAGGGCAGAAGGATTCCAAGGGTAAGCATTTTGAACTTCTCCCGCACAAGGAACTTGTTGAGGTTGCGCAAGTCCAGGATGGGTCTGAGGCCCCCTGTTCTCTTTGGTATTAGAAAATACGTTGAATAAAAGCCTTGACCTCTCAGGTGGTGAGGCACCGGTTCCACCGCCTGTTCCTGTAGAAGACCTGCTAACTCCTGAAGGAGTAATTCCCTGTGCAGAGGGGGTCGTGGAGGTTCTCCCGGAAAATAGGAGGGAGGGACCTGGTGGAAGTGGAGAAGATAGCCTTCCCGCACGACTTGAAGCACCCAGGCATCTGTGGTGATGTTGGACCACCTGTGGGCGAAGTGAACCAGCCGGCCTCCGGTGCTGGGAGGAACCAGCGGGGGGGGAGAGGCTATGCATTGTGAGTCAAAAACCCCCACCCTGCTGAGCAGGGGCTGGTGGTGCAGGCTTGGGGGCTTGCTGCCTACGGGACCCGTTACCCCGTCCCTTGGCCTGCTGGCCCTGTTGGGGAGCTGCAGGGGCCTGATAATGGGGGTATTGTTTGTAGGCAGCCGCCTTCCTCGGGTAAAAGGACTTTTTCCCCGAGCCCTTCTTTTTCTGGGAAGGGGCGGAGGTCTTCCTAGAAAGCCTGGTCCTGGTGAGAGTCTCAGTCTCAATTTGCGCAGCCTTTTCCGCCATGGGCTTGCCAAAGAGGTTTTCGCCTCGGCAGGGGACATCGACCAACTTGTCCTGCACCCAGGGCTCAAGGTCTGACGACTGAAGCCAAGCCTGTCGGCGGGCACCGATGCCGGCTGCGGCCACTCGAGCCGATGCTTCAAAGCCATCATAGGCTGCCCGGGACATGAACTTTGAGCATTCCCGAATGCCAGTGGACAAGGCCAGGAACCTCCGCAAGGGTTCCTCGGACAAACCAGCGGAGAATCCGGCTAGTTCTTTAGCCAGATCCCGGAGATACATGCCCATGTATAGCTGGTAAGTCTGGACACGACATGCGAGCATAGAGCCCTGGAAACACTTCTTACCAAGGCCATCCAGGTTACGGGCCTCCCTGCCAGGAGGTACCGAGGAGTGCATCTTCTGGCTCTTAAGACGATGCATGGCCGATTCCACTATCATGGAATGGTGTGGTAGCTGTGCCTTTTGAAAGCCAGGGCTCTTGCGGACTCGATAGATAGAATCGACCCGCTTGCTCAGGACCGGCGAGGAGGCCGGACTCTCCCACATGCGGAAGAGTAGTCGTTCCAGCATAGGAGGAACCGGTACAGTAAAGTGTTCCCTGGCGGGAGAGTCATACTGGAGGGCGTCGAGCTCTTCGGCTCGAGGCTCCTCCTCGGGATCCACAGGGAAGGCCAAAGCCTTGGCCATATCCATAACGAAGTCCGACAACCGGGCATCCTCCGGGGGGGACTGCTTCCGAGGCTCGGACTCCGGTGAGTCCGAGGGGACACACCAAGTCCGGAAAGAATCAGGCGACTCTTCGTCCTCAGACTCCCAGACCGACTCCGACGAGGACTCGGTGGGGTCGGCCCGGGCAGGGCGCGGCGTCTGCCGCCCCGACGCCGAGGGAGCCGGCGTCGGCGACCTCGGTCCCGAACGGGAGGCCGAGGGTGACCTCGACCGAGGATCGACTCGAGTTCTCATCGACTCGAGGATCGGCTCGGTCTCCGGGGTCGACTTGGACGTCGACGTCCCAGCGGTCGGGGCAGCGGCGCCAGCGAGGCCAGCGAGCAGTGCCCTCTGCTGGTCCATGAAGGCAGACAGTCTGCTCTCCAAGGCCGTCAACCTGAGTCCGAGCTCAGGCGACCCAGCAGTCCCCGACTCGGGCCCCGACGGCGTCGGGCCCGACGTCGGCTGTCGCGGAGGCGAGTCCAGAAGGACCACAGGACTTACCCGAGCAGGCGTCTCCGACTCCAGGCGAGGTCGCTTCGTGGGGTGTTCCTTCTCCAAGGACCCGGGGCGGCTGTCGGGGCTATGCGACCTGGCCCTCGCGGAACCAGGAGCGTCCACCGACGCCGCCCTCGCGGGTTTCACCTTCCGACGATGGTCCCCGGAGGGAGAACCCCGGTCGGAGGAACTCCGGCGACGGTCCGAGCTGGAGCCTTTTGACGCGGAGGCCTCCGACGAGGTCCGGGTACGGCTGGGGTCAGCGAAGATTCGATCACGCTGATGCCGCCGACTCCTCAACGCTTTTGAGGACATTTTGCCGCAGGGCCCACAGATCAGTTCCTCATGATCCGGGCCCAGGCAGCGGAGGCAAAAGTCGTGTGTGTCAGTTAGTGACATATTTCGGTCACACTGACCACACCGCTTAAACCCACTGGCAGCCATCGGGGGAAAAAGGGCCCCTGCGAGGTCAAAGGACCGGGCTGCCAGGGAAAAATCGAAAACGAAAGCTGACAAAGTCAGAAAAACCGAAAAAAGTAAGAGGACTCGTGACCGGCGTCGCGAGTCCGGGCGGGAAAAGGATCGGCGTCGAACCGAAGGAAAAAGAATAAAATAATGAAGAAAAAATCGACTTTTTCGCGGGGACAAGACGGGGACGTCTGTAGGGCTCCGCGGAAAAAAAAAGACTGGCTAAGATGGCACCCTCGGGCGGGAAGACGACCGCGCATGCGCGCTGCAATTCCCAAAGGCTTTCTTTGAAAGCTGGGGAAAATTGCTCCGCGAGGGCTCCGTCGGCGCCGACGTCACCCATAAGTGAGGACTGACTTCCTGCTTGGTCCTGGAGAAAGGTTCTTACTCTGGTAGGCGAAAG
The DNA here is from genome assembly GCA_033557465.1 of Ichthyophis bannanicus. NCBI lineage: Eukaryota > Metazoa > Chordata > Amphibia > Gymnophiona > Ichthyophiidae > Ichthyophis > Ichthyophis bannanicus. The sequence continues at coordinate 123,675,498 of CM066036.1, read as the reverse complement.
AAATACACTGAGCATCACAAACCCTCCTGCGGAGGCTGGAAAAGCGCTGGAGAAAGTCACGTACCACTAGTGACCAAGCAGCATACATCCAGCACTTACATACACATCGCAGGGCCATCACAGACAAGATGAAACACCACCACACAGACACCCTGAAACGGTCTTTAAACAAGCTACACGACCTCTTTAACTTGGTCAAATCTCTTGCCAAAGAACCCACCCCAGAGCACCTTGGAGGTATACACCCGCAGGATTATGCCGTCTTTATGCAATCTAAAATGTGCAAGACTGACAAAATGGTGATACCGGACCCCCCCCCCCCCCCCCCGACGAACAAGAGTTCCCAACATCTCTAACTGCCTTTGTTACACCTTCAAAAAGAATTATTGAAGACACCATCCCAGCCCTAAATACCTCCACTGCATACTCAGACCCCTGTCCAGCATTCTGGATAAAAGAGTTGCAATGTGACCTCGCCCCGATCTTAGCTAATATGATAGGCCAATCTTTTAGCACTGGGTCTTTCCCCTCTACGCTCAAACAGACCTCCGTTAGACCTTTGTTGAAGAACGCCAAACTAGACCCACAAAAGGTGGAGTCATACAGACCCATATCCAGCATCCCAATGCTCGCCAAAATCATTGAAAAGATAGTGTACAAGCAGTTACAAGGTCATATCGATACCCACGCCCCTCTGGATTCATCCCAACATGGATTCAGAGAGTCACATGGAGTTGAAACACTACTCACAACTCTCTTTGACATCATAATCTCGGGCATTGACAACATACGTCAAGGGTTTGCTCTCATCTTCTTGGATATTGCAGCGGCTTTCGACTCGGTTTGCCACGAGATTCTCCTATGTCGGCTAAGAGAAAAAGGCATCAGTGGAACAGCTCTCGAGTGGTGTAGATCTTACGTGTCTGGAAGATGGCAATACGTTCGAGCAGACGGATCCACATCCGAACCATTCCTACAAAGTCAAGGAGTACCTCAAGGATCCTCCCTATCGTCACTTATGTTTAACATCTATATCCAACCCATCTGTAACATCATCAGATCGTTCAATGTGAGTTGCATGATATACGCGGATGATGACCTACTATACATGCCAATATACCTGGATTGCCCAGACCTTACCTCTCTGACTAAGTGCTTCAACACAATATCCGAATGGCTCCTATCTTAAAATCTGCGCATACAACACAAGAAAACGGAGGTCCTGTTCATCTCGAGAAATCCCAAGTTCACACCACCCAGCTATTTGAAAGTAAATAACGCCGAGTTGCAAGTAAAATCAGCCAGACGTTACCTAGGAGTGACACTGGATCAGAACCTCAAGATGAAGCAACACATAACCAATAGTATAAGAGCGATCTACTTCAAAATCAGATCCCTCAGACACTTACGCCCGTTACTCGAACCAGGAGACTTCCGCACCATTTACCAAGCCCGCATTCTTTCTCATTTTGATTATTCAAACGCCATCCTACAAGGACTCCCCCAGGCCACCTTAAACCCCCTGCAACTGGCCATGAACAGTGCAGCACGGGTACTCTTTGGAGCCTCCAGAAGAGAGCATATCACACCCCTCCTGAAGCAGCTGCACTGGCTCCCCATTCAAGCCAGGATCAGTTTTAAGACCTTGGTGATGACTTTCAAGGCCACCAAGGGGCTCTCCACCTCTTCACTATTTGACCTCATCCAACCACTCGCACCCAACAGGCTAAGGAGAACCGCAGAGGCCAATATGCTATTGATACCGATAGACACGACAAAATGCTCTAAAACAACATCTAACAGAGCCTTCAGACTCCGCGCACCAAGTCTCTGGAACTCCCTACCACCACATATCAGAGCAATCCCCAACTTGAGCCAGTTCAGGAAGGCCTTAAAACATTTTCTCTTTACCAAATACCTCACTGATGGCCCAGAACCCCTGCCACCCCGTACAGTGTGTCCCCAAGTATGAGCAATACCTAATAACAACTGCTTTCATTTCATTTGCACATGTATATAGTTACCCTGTTCAATGCACCTGCACATGTATATAGTTTACCCTGTTCTCCAAGCTACTTGTTCCTGTTCAATGTAATGACCTGACTTTTGTTTATTGTCGGATACTGCTTCGTTTAATGTAAACCGCGCAGATCGCAAATAGTGCGGCATATAAGAAATGCAAATAAATAAACTGAGCAATCCAACTGGACAGAGTTCTCTTAGAGACTGGAAGTCCTAAATGAGAGGGATCAAAAGCAACAAAGAGTTGAGAAGACTGTCTATGTTGCTGTGTCCTTTGTAAGTAAAAAGCAAGCGCTCTCTTACAATCCAGGGTATGGAGATTCCTCTCTGCACTTGATGCATGAGGTCCTGGAAAAAAGACAGATAAATACACCTCCTGATTCAGATCAAAAGGTGAAACCACTTTAGGCATAAAGTGTGGATTGGTCCTGAGGACTACCTTGTCATGATGGAACCTTGTATAAGGAGAATTAGCCACCAAGGCTTGCAGCTCACTGATGCGGCGAGCTGAAGTGACTGCAATGAGAAAAATAACCTTCCAGGAAAGAAATTTCAAGGAGGTAGTGACTAAGGGTTCAAAGGGTGGCTTCATAAGCTGGCCAAGAACCAGATTCAAATCCCATGCTACTGGAGGTGGTCTAATGGGAGGTTTAGTCAAAAGAATGCCTCTCATAAATCTTGCCATAAGAGGATGAGAGGAAATAGGCTGTCCATTGAGAGGCTTAAGGGATGCTGCAATAGCACTCAAATGGACTATTACTAAATTTGTTTTAAGGCCTGCATGGGATAAATGCAGCAAATACTCCAGTAAAGAATTCAGAGGTATTGCCAGAGGGTTAAGACCCTTCTCTGCACACCAAATGGTAAACCTCTTCCATTTAAAAGCATAGGAACGTCTGGTGGAAGGCTTTCTGGAAGCATGAAGGATATCCTTCACTTGCTGAGAAAGATGCAAATCTTGAAGGTCTAGGCCTTCAGCAACCAGGCCCTGAGATGAAGAGACTGGGGATTTGGGTGCCACAACGTTCCCTCCTCCTGGGATAGGAGGTCTGGAGCAGATCCCAAGTCCAGGGAGGGAGCTTGAGAGAGATGCAGAAGTAGAGGGTGCCACACTTGGCGTGGCCAACGTGGTGCTATGAGGATCATAGACCCCTTGTCTCTCTGAAGCTTGAACAGTGTCTTGGGAATTAGGGGAATGGGTGGGAAGGCATAGAAGAAGTCTTGCCCCCAATGAAGGAGGAAGGCATCCATGGCCTGAACCTCCCTGACATGGAATCCTGGAACAGAACCGGGGAGGTTTGGCATTCCACGGACTTGCAAACAGGTCTATGTCCGGGGTTCACCAAATTTGAAAGATCCTGGCTATCTGGTCCCCATGAAGGAACCATTCGTGTGGAAGCAGAACTCGACAGAGTCTGTCTGCCCAAGAGTTTTGAACCCCTGGAAGATACACTGCCATGAGATAAATTTGATGCTCTCTGGCGAAGGCCCACAATCTCAGAGCTTCGTTGCAAAGCGACAGAGAGCCAGTCCCCCCCCCCCCCCCTGCTTGTTCACGTAGAACATGGCTACTTGGTTGTCCGTGTGGATGAGGACTGTCTTGTAGCTGAGCAGGGTGTGGAAGACTCTGAGAGCTAGAAAAATTGCTCTGAGCTCTAAGAGGTTGATATGTAGAGATGTCTCCTGTGGAGACCAGATGCCTTGGGTGGAGAGATCTTGTAGATGAGCCCCCCAACCCTTTGGGGAGGCATCTGTTGTAAGGGTTGCTTGGGGTAACATCTGTTGAAAGGGGGAACCCAGCAACAGATTTTGGGTGGACCTCCACCAGTGGAGAGAGCAAAAAAGGCGAATGGAGGTTGCTATTTTGTCTCACAGGCACCCTGATGCCTGGGTTCATTGGGTGGACAAAGTCCATTGAGCTGCCCTCATGTGAAGGCGAGCATAAGGGACCACATGCACGGTGGATGCCATGTGGCCTAACAGTTGTAACATCTCTCGAGCAGTTAAATGAATCTTTAACTGAATCTGGGAGGCTAACTGCACCAAGCGTAGGCAACGGGCCTGGGGAAGATAGGCCCTTGCAGTGGTGGTATCCAGTAAGGCCCCTATGAACTCTAGAGATTGAGTAGGGGTGAGATGGGATTTTGGAATGTTTATTACAAGTCCCAGATACTGAAGGATATGCCTTGTGCAGGCCAGGGAAGCCTGGGCCTCTGACTGGGATGGAGCTCGGATGAGCCAGTCTTCCAGATATGGAAATACAAATATTCCTAGAGTGCGTAGAAATGCAGCTACTACTGCCATGCATTTTGTGAACACCCTTGGAGCAAAGGCCAGACCGAAGGGAAGCACTCTGTATTGATAGTGCTTTCCTTGGAAAAGGAACCGAAGGAACCTTCTGTGTGTTGGATGGATGAGAACATGGGTGTACGCATCCTTGAGATCTAGAGAACAAAGCCAGTCCTGACTCTGGAGGTATGGAAGGAGAGTACCGAGAGAAGTCATCTTGAATTTCTCCTTGCATAGAAACTTGTTCAATTCTCTGAGATCTAATATGGGTCTGTAGCCCCCTGTTTTCTTTGGGATGATAAAGTAGGGGGAGTAGAACCCTGAATCCTGTTGAAGAAGGGGTACTTCTTCTATTGCCCTTTGGGCAAGAAGGGTAGCAATCTCCTGACCCAGAAGGTCGAGGAGAGATGTTGGAGAATTGAACTGTCTCACCATGGTGTGAGGAGGAAGGTTTAAGAAATGAAGCTTGCACCCTTCCCTTATGATGGAGAGGGTCCATTGCTCTGCTGTGATTTGTTCCCATCTGGGAGCAAAGTGAGCTAACCTTCCTGGAATGGTGAGAGGCTCTGGATGTTCTAGTGCCAGAAAGGCTAAGTTCTCTAGTTGTAAGTCAAAGGCCCTGAGGGGGCTGAGGCTGTTGGGCCGTAGCAGTCCTAGCAGCCTTAAGCTTGGCCTGTTTCGGTTGTTGCTGTCTCTTTGTAGCAAAACGACCTGCAGAAGATGCCTGCTGACCATAAGCAGAATAATATTTCCCTTTTTTTGGGAAAAAATCCCTTTTTGAACAACCTTTTCTTAAAAGGAGCAGAAGTAGACTTTGAAAGTCTATCTAAGGCAGAATTTTCAGCATCCATCTGGGTGGCCTTTGCTTGCCAATCTTTGCCAAAAAGGTTTTCACCTGTACAAGGAAGGTTTCCTAGTCCATCCTGAACCCAGGGTTCCAAATCAGAAGCTTGTAACCAAGCAACTCTGCGTGCACCTATGGCAATAGCCGAGGCTCTGCTGGCACCCTCAAAAGAGTCAAAGGCTGCAGGGCTGGAAAACTTGGAAACATCCTGGGCATGTTTGAGCCGGGTGAGAAACTCTTCCCTTTTATCTTCTTTAATAAAAGGAGACCAAGTTTGCAGATGATCTGTAACTTCTTTTAGAAACATCCCCATATAGAGACTATAGGAGTTGATTCTGGCAACAAGAATACTAGCCTGGAAAATTCTCCTGCCAAAGGCATCTAAGGTTCTGTATTCTCTTCCTGGAGGAGTAGAAGAGTGCCTTTTTGTACTCTTGATCTTCTTCATAGCAGACTCCACCACAATGGAGTGGTGAGGAAGCTGAGTCTTATGAAAGCCAGGACAAGGAGGAACACGATACATGGTGTCCAACCTACGAGAATGAGGGGAGGTGGTGAGAGGAGTCTCCCATATGCCCAACATGTGATCATAAAGAATCTCATGTATTGGTAAAGTGGCTGCCTCTTTAGGAGCCTTAGGATATTGTAAAATATCTAATTTTTTGGCTCATGGCTCTGTCTCAGGGGCCACTGAGATGGAAAGGCCCCTGGCCACTTCCCTAATGAAGTCTTGAAAAGACAAGTCTTCTGGAGGAGACATTCTCCTTTTTGGAGAAGAGGGCTCCTGAGGAAGGATCACCGATGCTTCGACAGAGGCCTCTGATTCATCAGAGTCTTCAGAGGAATCAAAGTATCGTCTGTCTGGATGCTCCTGCAGAGACCGATACGCGTACCGGGTGGTATCGACATCGGGAGTGATCGGTACCGATGGGCATCACAGAACAGTGTACCGCTGCAGTCAACACCGAAGCCAATGTCGATGCAATCGGTACCGGCACCGGAACCGATATCGGTACCAGTGCCTTAGTCGGTACCGACAACGGAGTTTGTTGCGGTACCGAAGGCGTCGCAGCTTGTATGAATGCCGTGATGGCACGCTGCATGGTCAGGATATTCTGATCCATCGACACCACCAATGTCTGGATGTCGGTACCAGTGGGAACCACCAGTACCCCAGAACAAGGCAAAACAAGGCAACAGGTGATCGGTCGAGGCCGAGCCATCGATGTCAACCTGTGACCCCATAGATAAAGCTTTGGAAGCCGGAGCCTCCCGCTGGGGTAATTTTGCCGGTGCGGATTCCTCGAGAGCAAGCCCGGAGGCATCTCGATACTTAGAGGGAGATCTACCCTTCGAGGACCAGCTGGACTTAAGTTTGGTTATCTGAGATCCATGGGAGGAAGAAGCCCTGGAAGACGTCGATGCCACCGAAGCTGCATCAGAGTGAAACAGAGTACTGAGTTTGGCTGCTCGATTCTGTAGACCTCTTTTAGACATCATGGAACAGGACTCACAATCCGTAATGGAGTGGTCAGGACCTAAACATTTTAGACACCATTCACGGGTGTCAGTGACAGAAATAGTGCTGCTGCACTTCATGCACTTTTTAAACCCGGAGGCGGGCTTTTCCATGAGGAATCTTTTTGTAGGCCTAAGGCCAAAGAAAGAAAAAATGCACTGAAGTGAGAAAAACAGTAGGTTTGTTTTTTTTGGTTTTTTTTTTTTAGAATAAAGAAAGAAAAGACCGGCGGTACCGGTCCGGCGTCGAGAAGGCAGACACGCGCCCAAAGAAATAAAAGAAAATAAAAAATTCTTCAGCGGTGACAGGAACACGACCTGCTGGCTCCGCGGAAAAGAACTGGAGAGAGGCAGTTGGGAAAGGCGGGAAGGCAGTGCGCAGGCACTGTGGGATGCTCCCAAAAGCTTTCCTTTTGGACGCTGGAGAGCGTTCCCATGCAGGCTCCATCGGTACCGACGATACCCCATATGTGAAGACTCATTCCTGCTTGTTCCTGGAGATTTTGTTCAATTCTCTGAGGTCTAAAATAGGTCTGTAACCCCCTGTTTTCTTTGGGATAAGGAAATAAGGGGAATAGAACCCTGTACCCTGCTGATGAAGGGGTACTTCTTCTGTTGTCCTCTGGGCAAGAAGGATAGCGACCTTCTGACCTAACAGGTTGATGAGAGAGGTCGGAAAATTGAACTGCTTTACTATAGTGTGAGGGGGCATGCTTGAAAAATGAAGCTTGTACCCCTCTCCTTTATGATGGAGAGTGTCCAATGCTCTGCTGTTATTTGCCCCCATCTGGGGGCAAAATGACATAACCTTCCTGGAATGGTGGAAGGTTCTGGTCCCCCGAGAACCAGGAAGGCTAAGTTCTCTAGATGAGAGTCAAAGGCCCTGTGGAGGCTGAGCCTGCTAGGCGGGTTGAGGCCTAGCAGCCTTTGCTTTCTTCTGTTTGGGTGGTTGCTGACCTTTCTTGGCAAGCTGACCTGCAGAAAGTCCCTGCTGAACATAAGCAGGATAAAATCTTTTCTTTTTAGAAAAGAATGGTCTCTTGAACGATTTCTTTCTAGGAAGATCAGCAGTGGACTTGGACAATCTATCCAAGGTGGAATTTTCAGCATCCATTTCATTGGCTTTTTCCTGCCAATCTTTACCAAACAGGTTCTCACCAGAGCTCTAGATCAGATGCCTGGAGCCAAGCAATTATACGTGCCCCTATGGCAATAGCCGAGGTTCTGCTTATGCACTCAAAGCAGCCAAAGGCTGCAAGGCTTGAAAATTTAGAGACATCTTGGGCATGTTTGACCAAAGTGAGAAAATCCTGTCTTTTATCCTCAGAAAGGAAAGGACTTAAAGCCTCTAAATCATCTCTGACCTCCTTCAGGAAAGCACAGTTACTTACCTTTAACAGGTGATCTCTGGGAACAGCAGGAATAAGTCTTCACATATGGGTACGTCGGTACCGACGGAGTCTGCGCGGGAACGCTTCCCAGCGTCCAATCAAGAGCTTTTGGAAGCATCCCAGCACGCCTGCGTGCTGCCTTCCCGCCTTTCCCAACTGCCTCTCCTCAGTTAAGTTTTAAAGCTGAGACAAAGAGAGAGAGAAAGGAAAGGAAAGATAGATAGAGATACAGCTCCTGGGGAGGTGGGTGGGTTGTGAAGACTTATTCCTGCTGTTCCCAGAGATCACCTGTTACAGGTAAGTAACTGTGCTATCTCCAGGAACAAGCAGGAATGAGTCTTCACATATGGGGACTCCCAAGCTGAGATGCCTGGAGTCCCAGCATGTCATAGGTTGGAACATGCTATCTCCCAGAACACCAGGCATCCTGAGGATGGAGGGTAGGAGTTGAAGAAAGAAAAATGCTGTGGAACAGCTAACCTAGAATAGGACTGCAGAGAAGGAGTTCATGTGTGGATGATGATTGTCATCAATGATGTTGCAAAGAAGATTGCAATATGGACCTCCCCTGACAGGATTTCACAGAAGTATGGAGGTTCATGGATCTACTGGGAACCCAGTAGAGGAACCTTGAAGAGGACCTCACTGTAAAGTGGAGGTAATAAACCTGTAGGAAAATAGTGGAGGTCAGAATCCTGAAAGGAATAGGTAACCCCAGTAGGAAAACTGGGGTAGTACAAAAACAGTGGGCCTTCAGAGGAAGGCTTTATGACAAAAACCTAACCCTTTTGGCGGGAGAGTGGCTCACGCTTAGGAGCAAAAAGAGAAAGGCTAACCGATTTGGACAAACAGGCACAGTCCTTGTGGGGAGAAAGGGTATGGGAACCCCTTGTATCCCAAAAAGAGAGAACAAATGCCTGAGGCGTTAAGCCTGTGATTAACTGAAGATCCACAATGTCTCTCCTAACTGGGGTAAGCTAGGAGAGATATTGGGCACGGAGAGCTTCAGAGGTACCTAAACCCTTAGGTTATGGTATAAAAATGGTTGATTACCACAGGAGTGGTTGTGTGTGTAGAACCCCAAACCTGCTAGATAGCATAGGTATGGGTAAAGCCCCTCTGTCAGAATCATATAGCTATATGAGGATAGACAGTGAGATAGATAAGTATGTGGATACATATCTATCTATAATAAAATATCTCGACAGATACATATATATATATATATAGACATATATATATATATAGATATATAGATAGACATCTAAGAATATATCTATAGTGAGATATGGAAGGGCATAAAATACACACAAAAAATAAATATGGATATGTAGGCCTACATATGGGTGTCTGCAATTAAACAGACAGAGATATGCCCACAGCACAGTGATCACATAGGAGATGTGGAGAGGAAAGATTCATCTAATGACAAGGAGGTGGAACCTACTTGAGAAGACATATAGAGAATCTATTCCTCCTGGTCATGATCTGCAAGAATGCTAGCTAGTGAAAAATAACCAGGACTGTTAGGTGAAAAAGAGAGGATAATATCCATGTGCAGCCAGCAAGTCCAGAGTCTTCCAGGACTCTAGCATGGTAAGTAGACAGAAGACGCCTAGAGAAGTGATACCATGTTGACCTACTTAAGGGCAAATGTATCATGCGTTCTTACCATGAGGACGAGCATATCCCCGATTGGGAATACTATGGACCAAACAGGGAAGTGGCAACTCCTTGAGCTTTCACGTAAGAGAAGGCCTATGACCTTTATATTAAAAAAGGAGATAGTAAAAGAAGGGAGAACCTTCTAGTCATGGGAGACATGACTGAAAAGTCTTTTCTAACCAGCTAGGATAGCTGTTGGAGAAAAAAAACCCCATACTCCCTAGCAAGGGCCCATAGTGGAAAGCTTCTCTGTAATTTGCAGAGAGCATGATGCAGGAGAATGAGGAGATAGAACTGGCTCCTAGAGAGCCAGTATCTCTGCCAACTATGCTGCTAAACCCAGGAAAATGGAGATGGCAGAAATAGAAGACAATCTAGAAAGCTTGTAGTGAGATAGTCTCCAAGAGAGATGAAGCACTGACTTGGAGCCACTACTAAGACTAGACAGAATGTTAATGGAAGACAAATCTGGTTGTTTGTGGACAAGAACCAGTGGTCCAAACATTAAGGCTCCTGCATAGGCAGCTGCTAGCAAGACAGCAGAAAGAATCTTAATGTTCAAAACAGAAAGAACAGACAGGAGTAGGAAACTCTGGACATGTCTGATAAGCTGCCCCAAAGCAAGATTGAAACAGAGGAAGCAACTCAGAGAGGAAAACTCTGCACTGTAAAGTGAGAAAACTAGAGAGGCTGAAGAGAAAGTGTAGTTACTCACCTATAACAGGTGTTCTCCAGGAGCAGCAGGAATCAGTCCTCACATATGGGTGACGTCGGCGCCGACGGAGCCCTCGCGGAGCAATTTTCCCCAGCTTTCAAAGAAAGCCTTTGGGAATTGCAGCGCGCATGCGCGGTCCTCTTCCCGCCCAAGGGTGCCATCTTGCTCAGTCAGATGACATAGCTAAAAGACAGCAAAAAATTAGCAAAAACGAAAGCATATACCTGCAACTCCAAGGTGAGGAGGGAGGGTTGTGAGGACTGATTCCTGCTGCTCCTGGAGAACACCTGTTACAGGTGAGTAACTACGCTTTCTCCAGGACCAAGCAGGAAGTCAGTCCTCACATATGGGACTCCAAAGCTTAAGGCTACCGGAGACCCTAAGCACAAAAATGAGCTCCCTCAAGGTCAGTAGCACAGAAGGAAGGAATCTTCTCTGAATATGTCTCCAACCGGTAGCCCAACATCCGGGACGGAGGGTAGGAGTTGCCTATACCTCGAAGAGGTTACGGAGGACTGCCTGTCCGAAAGCACTGTCCCTGCGGGACTCCCTCTCCAGGCAGTAATGGGCTACAAAAGTCTGGCTTGAAGACCAAGTAGCGGCCCGGCAGATGTCTGCCAATGGAACAAAGCGGAGGTAAGCTACCGACGTAGCCTTCGCCCGAACACGATGAGCTGTGACTCTACCTTCCAGCACGAGGCCGGCTGCCTCGTAAGCCCAAGCGATACAGTCCGCAATCCAGATGGACAGAGTACGCTTGGAGACAGGGAACCCCAACCTGTTGGGGTCATAAGACACGAAGAGCTGAACAGTCCTTCGGTGCTCCCGTGTACGGTCAAGGTAGAAGGTCAACGCCCTTCTACAGTCCAGGGTATGCAGGACCATTTCAGCTCGGCTGGAGTGTGGCCTGGGAAAGTAGGTCGGAAGTACCACCTCCTGGTTGATGTGAAAAGGGGAAACCACTTTGGGAAGAAACTTAGGGTGAGTCCGTAGGACTACCCGGTTCTTGTAGAACCTAGTGTAAGGAGGATCAGAAACCAGGGCCTGCAGCTCACTAACGCGTCTAGCAGAAGTGAGGGCTACCAAGAACAAGGTTTTCCATGAAAGAAAACGTAGCGGACAGGTAGCCATAGGCTCAAAAGGCGGACAGGTAATCCGCTGCAAAACCACATTGAGATCCCAGTCCAGGGCTGGTGGGCACAAAGGTGGCTTAAGGAGAAGGAGGCCTCTGAGAAACCGAGCCACCAGAGGGTGGCTGGAAAGAGGTCTACCATCCACCGGCATGTGATGCGCAGAAAGAGCACTGAGGTGGACCTTGACCGAGTTGAACTTAAGTCCTAGGTTAGAGAGAGAGAGCAAGTATTGCAAGACCACTGATGCTGAACAGGAGAAAGGATCTTGAGACTGCTGAGTACACCAGACGGAGAACCGACGCCACTTGAGAGCGTAGGCCTTTCGGGTGGAGGGCCTCCTGGAGGCCAAGACGACCTCCTCCACATCTAGAGGTAGCTGCAGAGGAGCAAGGACTACCCTTTCAGCAGCCAGGCCATCAGATGAAGGGACCGGAGATTGGGGTGTAGGAGAGTCCCCTGATCCTGCGACAGGAGGTCGGGCTGAAATCCCAGTGGAAGAGGAGTGTCTACCGCTAGCTGCATCAGAAGCGGGAACCAATGTTGTCTCGGCCACCGGGGAGACACTAGGATCATCGATGCTTTGTCTCTGAGAACCTTGAAGAGCGTCCGAGACACCAGTGGCATGGGAGGAAAGGCATACAAGAGGCCGGTAGACCATGGAATTAGAAAAGCATCCGCCGCTATCCGGAGAGGATGCGGCTGTCGAGAGCAGAATCTTGGCAGCTGCCGGTTCAGAGGACTGGCAAACAGATCCATGGTGGGGAGGCCCCACTTGAGAAAGATCCGCTGAACCACCAGCGGATCCAACCTCCACTCGTGTGGCTGGAGGATCCTGCTGAGCTTGTCGGCCAGGTAATTTTCTTGACCTGGGAGATAGACAGCCCTGAGGAGGATGCCCTGGCGGACTGCCCAAGAGCATAGCCGTTGCGCCTCCTGACAGAGGAGGAAGGAGCCTGTTCCGCCTTGTTTGTTTACGTAGAACATGGCAACCTGGTTGTCCGTCTGTATCAGCAGCGACTGGTGGCACACCAGGTGAGAGAAGGCTTTGAGCGCTAGGCGGATGGCTCTGAGCTCCAGGAAGTTTATCTGTTGAGCAGACTCCCAAGGAGTCCAGAGTCCTTGAGTACATGACCCTTGGCAATGTGCACCCCAACCCAGGAGGGAAGCATCGGTCGTTATGACCTGAGAATGCGGAGAGGGCTGAAAAGCCACTCCTAGCACTAGGTTGGGTAGATGAAGCCACCATCGCAGAGAGGAGACCAGCTGGTCGGAGATCTGCACAGAGTCTGCTAGGCTCCCCGTGGCCTGATGCCATTGATTGCGAAGGCACCACAGAGCAGGACGCATGTTCAGTCGGGCATTGGGGGTCACATGGACCGTGGAAGCCATATGGCCGAGCAGTCGCAGAAAATGCCTGGCTGAGACCAGCGCATTGCTGTGAAAGTGGCCGGCGAGGTCCATGAGCCGCCTGGCCCTGTCCAGAGGGAGGAAGGCCCGCGCCTGAAGTGTGTCCAACCTGGCGCCGATGAACTCGAGATTTTGAGAGGGGAGCAAAGTGGACTTTGCAAAGTTTATGACAAAACCCAAGTGCTGGAGCAGAGCCACAGTGCGATGAGTGGCTTGAGTGGCCTCTGGTGAAGATGGGGCTCTGATGAGCCAGTCGTCCAGGTATGGGAACACAAACAGACCTTGCAGTCTCAGATAGGCCGCCACCACTGCGAGGCATTTGGTGAACACTCGGGGTGCGGAGGATAGGCCAAAGGGCAGCACTCTGTACTGGTAATGATTTCCTCCCACAACAATCTGAGATATTGTCTGTGGTCCGGATGAATGAGGATATGAGTATACGCATCTTTCAGATCCAAGGAGCATAGCCAGTCTCCCTGCTGGAGGTAGGGCAGCAGGATTCCAAGGGTAAGCATCTTGAACTTTTCCTTTGCAAGGAACTTGTTGAGGTTTCGCAAGTCCAGGATGGGTCTGAGGCCTCCTGTTCTTTTTGGAATCAGGAAGTACCTGGAGTAAAACCCTTGGCCCCTCAGGTGGTGGGGCACCGGTCCCACGGCTTGTTCCTGAACAAGACTTGCTAACTCCTGAAGGAGTAAGTCCCTGTGCAAAGGTAGTCTGGGAGGCTCCCCTGGAAAGTAGGAGGGAGGTACCTGGTGAAAGTGAAGAAGATAGCCCTTTTGAACTATGTGAAGTACCCAGGTATCTGTGGTGATGTTGGACCACCTTTGGGCAAAGTGGACCAGCCGGCCTCCTGTGCTGAGAAAAACCAGCTGAGGGGGAGAGGCTATGCTGAGGAAGTCAAAAACCCCCACCCTGCTGAGCAGGGGCCGGTGGTGCGGGCTTGGGGGCTTGCGGCCTACAGGACCCATTACCCTGTCCCTTGGACTGCTTTCCCTGTGGGGGAGCTGCTGAGGCCTGATACTGAGGGTAGTATTTATAGGCAGCACCTTTCCTCGGGTAAAAGGGCTTTTTCCCCGAGGCCTTCTTCTTTTGAGAAGGGGCAGAGGTCTTCCTTGAGAGACGAGTCCTGGTGAGAGTCTCCGTCTCGATTTGTGCAGCCTTCTCATCCATGGGCTTGCCAAAGAGGTTATCACCTCGGCAGGGGACATCGACCAACTTGTCCTGTACCCAGGGCTCGAGGTCGGACGTCTGAAGCCAAGCCTGGCGGCGTCCACCGATGCCGGCCGCAGCTACTCAAGCCGAAGCCTCAAAATCATCATAGGCTGCTCGAGATATAAACTTGGAGCACTCTAGAATACCAGTAGACAAGGTTTGGAACCTCTGCAAAGGTTCGTCGGAGAGACCAGCAGAGAACCCGGCTATTTCCTTAGCCAGGTCTCGAAGATACATGCCCATGTAGAGCTGGTAAGTCTGGACTCGACAAGCAAGCACAGAGCCCTGGAAGCACTTCCTACCGAGGGCATCCAGGCTTCGGGCTTCCCTACCAGGGGGCACCGAGGAGTGCATTTTTTGATTCTTAAGTCTATGCATGGCCGATTCCACCACCATGGAATGGTGCGGTAGATGTGCCTTTTGGAAGCCGGGGCTCTTGCGGACTCGATAAATGGAATCGACCCGCTTGCTTAACACCGGCAACGACACCGGGCTCTTCCACATGCGGAAGAGAAGTCGTTCCAGCATCGGAGGAACCGGTACAATAAAGGCCTACTTCGGGGGAGAGTCATATTGGAGGGCATCGAGTTCTTCGACTCGAGGTTCCTCCTCGGGATCCACGGGGAAGGCCAAGGCCTTGGCCATATCCCTCACGAAGTCCAAGAACCGGGTATCCTCCGGGGGGGACCGTCTCCGAGGTTCGGACTCGGGGGAGTCCGAAAGGAACCAGGTGACTCTTCGTCCTCAGATTCCCAGGCTGACTCCTCGGATGAGGAGTCGAGCGGCTCCGGTCGGGTGGGCACTGATGCTATCCGCTCCGACGCCGAGGGAGTCGGCGTCGACGACCGCGGTCCCGAACGGGAGGCCGAAGGAGACCTCGACCAAGGATCGACTCGAGCCCTCATGGACTCGAGGATCGGCTCGGTCTCCGGGGTCGATTTGGAGGTCGACGTCCAGGCGGTCAGGGCAGAAACACCGGCGAGGCCAGCGATCAATACCCGCTGCTGGTCCATGAAGGCAGTCAGACTGCTCTCCAAGGCCGTCAACCTGAGTCCGAGCTCAGGAGACCCAGCAGCCCCCGACTCGGGCCCCGACGGCGTCGGGCCCGACGTCGGGTCCATCGGAGGCGAGTCAACGAGGACAACAGTACTCACGTGAGCGGGCAAGTCCACCTCGAGTCGAGGATGTTTTGACGGCCTCTCCATCTCCGTGGACCCGGGACGGGAATCGGGGCTATGCGACCTGGCCCTCGAGGAACCAGGAGCATCCACTGATCCCGCCCTCGCGGGTTTCTTCTTCCGATGATGTTCCCAGGTAGGAGACCCCCTTTCAGAGGAACTTCGACGATGCTCAGGACCAGAGTCCCGAGACGTCAAAGCCTCTGACGAGGTCTGAGCCCGGCCGGAGTCAGAGAAGATACGCTCCCGCTGATGCTGCCGACTCCTCAACGCTTTTGAGGACATTTTGCCGCATGGCCCACAGATCATGGAGTCATGATCAGGTCCGAGGCAGCGGAGGCAGAAGTCATGAGTGTCTGTAAGAGACATGAGTTTCTTACAGAGATCACACTTTTTAAAGCCGCTGGCAGCCATTGGGGGAAAAAGGGCCCCTGCGAGGTCGAAGGACCGGGCTGCCAGGGAAAAAGGAAAAAGGCGCGAAATCTGTCACGAAGGACAAAAAAACGAAAAATAAGGAACGGACTCGCAACCGGCGTCGCGAGTCCGGGCGGGAAAAGAAGAAAAATAGAGAAAAAAATCAACTTTTCGGCGGGGATTCAGACAACGTCTGTAGGGCTCCGCGGAAAAAAGAAGACTGAGCAAGATGGCACCCTTGGGCGGAAAGAGGACCGCGCATGCGCGCTGCAATTCCCAAAGGCTTTCTTTGAAAGCTGGGGAAAATTGCTCCGCGAGGGCTCCGTCGGCGCCGACGTCACCCATATGTGAGGACTGACTTCCTGCTTGGTCCTGGAGAAAGCCTCCCAGTAAGTAATTCCGCTCTTACAGAGGAAAAACTTGGTAAGAGGGTGAAGAGAATGGAGCTGAAGAAGACTTACGAAGTAGGAAGTCTATAGAAAGGAAAAATACATGCTGGCACAGGAACTATCATCTGACAGTGGTTAGACCTCTTTCCCTAGCAGGAAAAAGAGGAGAAACCTGTGACTTATAGGCATGAACATCCTGACAGCTCATAGAAATAGAAAAAATGGATATCTTTTCGAAAGAGATCCATGTGTAGGGGTTAGAATAAAGTGGTGGATTGCCTCTAGTGAGAAGAAACAACTGTAGATTCTAACCCCAAGAGTCACAAGCATCTGATGATGAATGATCAGAAACCCTGCAGGTGCTGGGTTTGCTGAGCCTGGTGAGAGGTTGGATTCTTCAGACCAGGACGATGCTTCCCCTGTTGGGGAACATCTGTATGATGGACAAATGTTGAATAAAACCTTCTTCTCCTGTGGGAAGAAAGTTTGGTAGGACATTTCCTACCTACTGGGACAGAGGAAGGGGTAGAACAACCCTTAGGAACAGGTAAATCAGTGGACAACTGAGTAACCTGACGTAAAGACTCCTTGTTGAAAAGATTTTCTCCAGTGCAAGGAGTATGTCCCAGCCTTTGTTGTGCCAATTTGTCCAAGTCTGAAGTTTGGAGCCAGGCTCTACGTCGTGCCCCTATAGCTATAGCAGAAGTCCTGCTAACAGACTCAAAAGAGTCTAAGGAAGCACGAGAAAGAAACCAAGAGATATTCTGGATATGCTGAAGCAGTGAGGAAGTCTGTACTCCTGGAATCTGAAAGGAAAGGAGACAAAAGATGTAATTGCTTTGTGACCTCCTCAAGAGAAAGACTCATATAAAAAATATATGAGAGAATTCTTGCAGAAAGCATAGATGTCTGGAAGGTTTGACGTCCAAAGTCATCTAGTGTTTTAGACCTGGCGGATAGGAAGAGTGCTTTTTCTTACTCTTTACCCGCCTCATTGCTGATTCCAGTACTATGGAATGATGAGGAAGTTGAGTCTTTTGAAACCCTGGAGAGGGGGGCACCTGATATAACAGATCAGTTGCCCTGGGAGGTGGGGGTACCCTGAAAGGTGTTTCCCACATTCCTAGAAGGAGATCCTGCAAGGAGTGATGCAAAGGAAGCATTATGTTCTCCTTTGCTTTGGTAGAAAGAGAGCCTTGTGCAGGATCATGTCCTGGGATAGGAATGGCAAGAGGTCTTGCTATATCCAGGAGGAAACTCTGAAAAGAGGGATCCCCAACAGGAATCTCTCTTGGACAGGTTAGATTTAAAGAACTAGCCTGAGCACTCACAGAGGTATCCAAATATATAGGAATAGAAGATCCTGCACAGTGCAGTGTGGAATGCTTAAGGGATGGTTGCTGGTACTGGGTATCAGGAGCAGCAACCGTCCTTACCATATTGTCCATGCCAGGTATCGACTCCAAGCTTGGTATAGAATGGAGCGATCCTGTTGAAAAAAGCATGGCAGGAGTTGGCCACGATGCTACTGTGGATACCGGTACCGATGCCAATACCGGTACCGATGTCGGAGTCGAGCCCGACAAAGACATCGGAGCAGTCATCGGTGACAGTTCAATCGGTACCGAGGTAACCGAAAACCTCCGGCCACTATCCTCGGTACCGAAGCACCTGTATCGATCGATGTCAGTACCAAAACCTATTGGTACCGAATCTTCTAGACTAGAGATCGATTCCAAACTTGGCATCGAGGGCAGAGAGCCTGATAAGCGAAGCATGGAAGGCACCAACCGTAAAGGTAATGAGGACGTCGGTACCGATTTCGGTACCGTGTCTGACACCGGTGAAGGAAGGTCAACCAGTGGCAACTCAATCGGCCTCGGAGGAACCGAGAGTTGTGGATCCGAATCATCGGAACCGAGCCTTCGGTACCGCCGAGAGCCGGTACCAAGGCGAGTCGGTACCAAGTCCTCCAGACTGGAGATCGATTCCAGACTCGGCATCGAAGGAAGCGAGTCTATCGATGCACATCTGGAGGGTACCGATGGCGGTGGTAGTATCGGTGCTGGTACCGATAATGGAAAGTCAGTCTGGAAAGTATCAACCGGTCCCGAAGGCACCGAGGACGCCAGATGACGATCCCTGGTGAGGAGTGTTTCATCCAACACCAGTGCCGATGCCGGGGTACCGGTAAAGCTCGAAGCGGATGCCACCACTGGACATGGCTGAGGTATGTTCTGTGAGGGGTGAACCTCAGGAACAACCTGAAACCCCTTATCTGCTTTGGAGACCGATGACTCCCGCCGGGGTTTTGAAGCCAGTGGGCCCTCGAGGGCAAGGCCGGAGCCGTCTACATGCTGTTCATGAGACCTACCACTCGAGGACTGGCTAGTCTTAACAGACTGTTTGTGGGTTACCTGATCCTGTGTGGAAGAAGAAGGGGACGGTGCCTCGAAGTTAGAGGGCAATCATGTATCGAGGGAACCTCGATGTTGAAGACCTCTTCTCACAAAACTGTTGTCAGGACTCAAGCAGGTTAGACACCGACTTTGAGGGTCTAAAAATAAAGTTGTACCGCCACAGTCTGAACATTTCTTGGAGAAAGTGCCTGGCGGTTCCATGAAGGAAAAAGAAGAGGCCTAAAAGGCCTAAAAGACCGTGGGACACTATGAAGAAAAAAATATCCTGTGGAAAAGGGAATTTTACAAGAAAAGAAAAGAAAACACCGGCGGTACCGGTGGCATCGGGAAGACAGCCGCGACCACAAGAAAACTAAGAAATAAAAAGAAGAATTTTCTGCGATGACAGGAGGATGTCCTGCCGGCTCCGTGGAAAAACGAAAACTGAGGAGAGACAGTTGGGAAAGGCGGGAAGGCAGCACGCAGGCGTGCTGGGATGCTTCCAAAAGCTCTTGATTGGACGCTGGGAAGCGTTCCCGCGCAGACTCCGTCGGTACCGACGTACCCATATGTGAAGACTCATTCCTGCTTGTTCCTGGAGATCATTCCCATGTAGAGACTATAGGAACTATTCCTGGCAGAAAGCATGGAAGCTTGGAAGACTCGACGTCCAAAAGCATCCAGGGTTCTGCACTCACATCCGGGAGGATTAGAGGCATGCCTTTTTGCACTCTTGATCCTTCTCATAGCTGACTCCACTAAAATAGAGTGGTGAGGAAGCTGAGTCTTATGGAACCCAGGACAAGGAGGGACTCGATACAAAGTATCTAGTCTACGAGAATGAGGAGAGGTGGTAAGAGGTGTTTCCCACATCCTCAACATGAGATCATATAAAATCTCATGAATGGGCAAGGTAGCTGCCTCCTTAGGAGTTTTGGGATATTGTAGAATTTCCAAGTCCTTGGCCCTTGGCTCTGTTTCAGAGGCCACAGTAATGGACAGGCCCCGAGCCACCTCCCTGATAAAATCTTGGAAGGAAATATCCTCTGGAGGAGACATCCTGCGTTTAGGGGAGGAGGGCTCCTCTGGGAGAAGCATCACTGCATCGACAGAACTGTCAGAATCCTCAGATTCTTCTGAGGACTCGAAGTATCGTCTGTCCGGATGCTCTTGAAGAGCCCGATACATGTACCGACCAAAGTCGGTACCGGGAGTAACCGGTACCAGGGTATCGGTACCGGAGGTCATCAGATGACTGGGTACCGGCAAAGCAAACACCGATGCCGATGCTATCGGTACCGGTACCGATACCGAGGCCGGTGTCGGTACCGGTGGAATTGTCTGTCGCGGTTCCGAGGGCTTCGATGCCGCAAGGAAAGCCGCCAGACTGCGTTCCATAGCCAGAACTCTCTGGTCTATCGACGCTGCCAATGCCTGGATGTCGGTACCGGAGGAGACCACTGGTACCCCAGAGCATGGCACCTGTAGTTCTGCTGAGGTCGAGGCCTCGAGAACATCCTGGAACCCCGATAATGCTTTGGAAGCCGAAACCTCCCGCTGGGGTAATTTTGCCAGTGCAGAATCCTCGAGGGCAATGCCAGAGGCATCTCGATGCTTAGAAGGGTATCTACCCTTCGAGGACCGGCTGGATTTATATTTAGTTACCTGAGATCCATGGGAGGAAGAAGCAGCCCTGGAAGACGTCGATGCCACCGAAGCTGCATCAGAGTGAAACAGGGTACTGAGCTTAGCAGCTCGGTTCTGCCGACCTCTTTTAGACATTATGGCGCAGGACATACAATCCGTGGTGGAGTGGTCAGGACCTAAACATTTTAGACATCATTCATGGGTGTCGGTGACGGAAATGGTACCACCACACTTGGTGCAGTTTTTGAAACCTGAGGCAGGTTTCTCCATGGTAAGGAAATGTTTTTGGGCCTAAGGCCCAAAAAGGCGCATGCACCTGAAGAAAAAGAAAAAAGAGAATATATATTTATTTTACAGAAATAAGAAAAGAAAAGAAAAAAACGGCGGTACCGGTAGAGCATCGAGGAAGGCAGACGCGACCACAGAAAAGAAAGAAATAAAAAGAATTCTTCTGCAGTGACAGGAATATGACCTGCTGGCTCTGCGGAAAAAGAAGAACTGGAGAGAGGCAGTAGGGAAAGGCGGGAAGGCAGCACGCTGGTACTGTTGGTGCTCCCAAAAGCTTTCTGATTGGATGCTGGGGAGCGTTCCCGTGCAGGCTCCGTCAGTATCGACGATACCCCATATGTGATGACTACATTCCTGCTTGTTCCTGGAGATAGGTTATGTTGGTGCTGACGGAGCCCATGCAGAGCATTTCCCCAGCTTTCAAAGAAAGCCTTTGGGACATGCTACCACACATGCATGGCCCCCTTCCTGCCCAAGGGTACCATTTTGCTCAGTCAGAAGACATAGCTAAAACAGTAGTAAAAAATAAAACAGGTTAGGGAGGCAATCCCAGGGGAGGAGAGAGAGTTGTGAGGATTGATTCCTGCTGTCCCTGAAGAACACCACCTGTTACAGGTGAGTAAAGCACAGTTACTTACCTGTAACAGGTGATCTCTGGGAACAGCAGGAATGAGTCTTCACATATGGGGACTCCCAAGCTAGAGATGCCTAGAGGAGGTCCCAGCATGTTGCAAATCTAATGGATGGGCCATGCTATTTCCCAGAACCTCAGGCATCCAAGGGATGGAGGGTAGGAGTTGAATAAAAAAGGGTGTGCTGTGGAAAAGCTTGACTAAACAAGGCGTCTAGAGGGGAGTCCTTGTGTAGACCATAATTGTTAGCGAATATTGAATTCCAATTTTCTAATGTGGACCTTACTCAAAAGTATTGCGAAAGTGTTTATTGAGGCTAATATGGGTCTGCTGCTAAGAGCCAGTAGATTATCCTCAAAGAAATTACCTCACTGTGAAGTAGAGGAAAATAAATTTTGCAATACAGACAGCGGTCAGAAGCCTTAATGGCTAGAACTAATCCCAGAAGAAAAACTGGGGGAGTTTAAAGAGGTTGGACTTTGGAGGAAAAGCTGAAGCTTCTGCAGGCCAAAGTTTAAAGCTCTTTGTCCTTGGAGCAGAATAAGGCTCCAGGAAAGAGAGGAGATACATCTGACTGGTTTGGACAAAAAGGTAGAAATATACCTTGTAGAAAAAGGATGGGTCTTTAAGACCCCTTTATGCAAACGAAAGAAAAAAAACATTTGTAGTAGGCGGTGTAGCCTCCAATTTCTTGATGATCAGTAATGTCTTCCCTACGTGATGTCACTTAGGACAATGACTTTACATGGGGAGCTTCAGATGTAATGTAACCGGAAAGGTTACGGTAAACGAAGGTATTTTCTAATTACCAGAGAACGTGGTTGTCCATTTAAACTTGTATAGTATGCTGGAACAGCATCAATATGCACAGTGATAGATAGACAGATAGACAGATAGACAGATAGATAGATAGACAGACAGATAGATGTAATAACAAGAAGGGGTAAGACCTGCTTGAGAATATGGATAGAGAATCTCTTTCTGGTTATAAGTGGAAGAGCCATGGAGAGGGTGTCATGGAAACCAGTGGAATGTTCTTACGTATAAGGAGAGGTCTAGATTTTTATTTATTTGTTTTAATTCTAGCCTTTGAATAACCAGGAATGGAGACCTACGTGAAGGGGTGCAGAGGAGATCCTTAGTATTAAGACAGCAACTCTGGATCCTTCTATAACTTCAGTGTAGTAGCTGGAGAAGAAGACGCAATATAAGGGGATACCATGTTTGCCCCTCTATGAGGGCAATATGAGTATCATGCGTTCTTTGTTCAGCATAAGCTTCAATGAAGTTTTGGGAATTAGAAGGAAAGCAGTAGACAAGGACCGACTGCAGTGAAAAAGAATGCATCCCTGTTGTAAGAGTTCCACTGGAGATGTGGAACAACCCAGGGAATTGAGCAATTCTTTATGTTTTCACGTGGTCTAAGCCCTGGTTCCTTTTCCTTAAAAGGAAATTTTAAGGAAGATGGTAAGAGTAGGAAAAAACCAGTCATGTAGGAGCATGACTGGGCAAAGCCTTTTTAACCATCTAGAAGCTACCTACTAGGAATGGCTCTGACGCTCTCTAGCAAAGGCCCATAGTTGCAGAACGTTTTTGTATAATTGCAGAGAGCATGTTGTAGGCTGCTTAGGTGAGATCTGGCTGTTTAATTGTCAGTGTGCAACCTAATCTATTCTGTTGGAGCCAAAAAGAATTGAAGATGACTAAGAATAGTAGACAGGCCGGTTGCCTACAATAATAAATTGTCCACGTGGGTTGTGGAACCTCTCTTGGAATTATCTGTTATTAAGGCAGCAGAAAAAGTTAGGTCCTATAGATTGGAAAGCACAGTTACTTACCTGTAACAGGTGATCTCTGGGAACAGCAGGAATTAGTCCTCACATATGGGTACGTCGGTACCGACGGAGCCTGCGCGGGAAAGCTCCCCAGCTTCCCAGAAAGGAAGCTTTTGGGGCCTCCCACTGCACATGCGCGCTGCCTTCCCGCCTTCCTGACCAGCTCTCCTCAGTTCGAGTTTATAGCTGAGACAATAGAGAGAGGAAAGGAAGATAGATAGATAGAAGATACAACTCCTAGGGGAGGTGGGTGGGTTGTGAGGACTAATTCCTGCTGTTCCCAGAGATCACCTGTTACAGGTAAGTAACTGTGCTATCTCCAGGAACAAGCAGGAATAAGTCCTCACATATGGGGACTCCCTAGCTAAGATGCCTGGGAGATCCCGTTCCACGGTTCGCCATCTTCGTATGGATCTCAGGCATCCATCCTGGGACGGTGGGCAGGAGTTGTTCAAGTATGGAACAGGTGTTTGAGGACAGCCTGACCAAACAAGGCATCCCGGCGGGAGTCCTTGTCCAAGCAGTAATGGGCTGTGAAGGTATGAACCGAGGCCCATGTGGCGGCTCGACAGATCTGATCTATGGAGACAGAGTGAAGATGAGCCATAGAAGTGGCCATGGCTCTCACATTGTGAGCTGTGACATGGCCTTCCAGAGAAACGTTTTTACTCTGGTAAGCAAAGGAAATACACTGAGCAATCCAATTGGAAAGTGTACGTTTGGAGACTGGACCTCCCAAATGAGAAGGATCAAAAGCCACGAAAAGCTGGGAAGACTTTCGATGTGGCTGGGTCCTGTTGAGGTAAAAGGCAAGAGCTCTTTTGCAATCTAAAGTATGAAGGTTCCTCTCTGCACTGGATGCATGAGGAGCCGGAAAAAAGACAGGTAGATATACCTCTTGATTAAGATGAAAAGGCGAAACCACTTTGGGCATAAAGTGGGGGTTCGTCCTAAGGACCACCTTATCATGATGAAATCTAGTATAAGGTGGATTAGCCACTAAAGCCTGCAGTTCACTGATGCGGCGAGCTGAAGTGACTGCAATGAGGAAAACTACCTTCCATGAAAGAAATTTCAAGGAGGAGGCGTGTAAAGGCTCAAAAGGTGGCTTCATAAGCTGACCTAGAACTAGGTTCAAGTCCCATGCTACCGGGGGAGGTCGGATGGGAGGCTTAGTTAGAGTCAGGCCTCTCATAAATCTTGCAACAAGCGGATGAGAGGAGACAGGTTGTCCATTTATAGGCTTTAAGGATGCTGCAATAGCACTCAAATGGACTCTTACTGAATTCGTCTTAAGGCCTGCATTAGAAAGATGCAGGAGATAGTCTAGTAGAGAATTCAAAGGAAGTGCTAGAGGGTCAAGACCCTGTTGAGCACACCAAATGGAAAAGCGTTTCCATTTGAAAGCATAGGAACGCCTCGTGGAGGGTTTCCTAGAGGCATGAAGATATCTTTCACTGGTTGAGAAAGATTGAAGTCATGAAGGCTTAGGCCTTCAGTAACCAAGCTCTGAGGTGTAGGGACTTGGGGTTTGGGTGCCACAAAGTCCCCTCCTCCTGAGACAGAAGGTCTGGCGCAGCTCCCAGGTCCAGGGAGGGTCCCTGGGAGAGATGCAGAAGTAGAGGGAACCACACTTGGCGTGGCCAGCGTGGAGCTATGAGGATCATGGATCCGTGATCCCTCTGTAGTTTGAACAGAGTCTTGGGAATCAAAGGAATGGGTGGAAAGGCATATAGGAATTCCTGACCCCAATGCAGGAGGAAGGCGTCGTTGGCCTGAGCTCCCTGACACGGAATCCTGGAACAGAACCGGGGAAGTTTGGCATTCCACGGACTTGCAAAGAGGTCTATGTCCGGGGTTCCCCATTCCTGAAAGATTTTGCCTATCTGGTCCATATGTAGGGACCATTCGTGTGGGAGCAGAACTCGACTGAGTCTGTCTGCCCGAGAGTTTTGAACCCCTGGAAGATATACTGCCAGAAGATGAATTTGATGCTCTCTGGCGAAGGCCCATAATCTGAGAGCTTCGTTGCAAAGTGACAGAGAGCCTGTCCCTCCTTGTTTGTTTACGTAGAACATGGCCACCTGATTGTCTGTCTGAACTAAGACGGTTAGGTTGACAAGGAGGGTATGGAATACTTTGAGGGCAAAGAAGATTGCTCGCAGTTCCAGGAGGTTGATGTGAAGGGTGGTCTCCTGCGGAGACCAAGTACCCTGAGTGGAGAGGGATTGTAGATGGGCTCCCCACCCTGTTTGGGAGGCATCTGTTGTGAGGGTTGCTTGGGGCAACAAAGGTTGGAAGGGGGCCCCCAACAACAGATTCTTGGTGGACATCCACCATTGGAGGGACCAAAACAGACGTTTTGAGGGGAGTATTTGGTCGGAGAGCGCTCCTGATGCTTGAGTCCACTGGGTGGCCAAGGTCCATTGAGCTGCTCTCATATGAAGACGAGCGTAGGGCACCACGTGTACCGTGGAGGCCATGTGGCCCAGAAGTCGCAGCATTTCTCTGGCTGTCAAGTGACTGCTGGACTGAGCTTGGGAGGCCAAGCACAGCAGACGTTGGCCCCGGACTTGAGGCAGGTAGGCCCTTGCAGTGGTGGTGTCCAACTGAGCCCCTATGAATTCTAGAGACTGAGTAGGGGTAAGTTGAGACTTGGGAAGGTTTACCACCAGTCCCAGATACTGCAGAAGGTGCCTTGTGTGGTCCAGGGAAATCTGGGCCTCTGACTGAGATGGAGCTCGGATGAGCCAGTCGTCCAGATATGGGAATACAAAAATTCCCAGACCTCTTAGAAATGCGGTAACAACTGCCATGCATTTGGTGAACACTCTTGGGGCAGAGGCTAGACCGAAGGGAAGTACTCTGTACTGGAAATGTTTTCCCTGAAACAGAAATCTTAGATATTTTCTCTGGGATGGGTGGATGAGTATATGTGTGTACGCATCCTTGAGATCTAGAGAACAAAGCCAATCCTGACTCTGAAGGTATGGAAGGAGAATGCCTAGAGAAAGCATTTTGAATTTCTCCTTATACAGAAATCTGTTCAATTCTCTCAGATCTAGGATAGGCCTGAATCCCCCTCTCTTCTTTGTTATGAGAAAATAAGGGGAGTAGAATCCTGTCCCTTGTTGAAGAAGAGGAACCTCTTCTATTGCCCCTTGGGCAAGGAGAGAAGAGACCTCCTGATCCAACAGGTCCAGGAGAAAAGGGGGAGAATTGAAGTGCCTCACCATGGTATATGGAGGAAGGTTGGAAAAATGAAGTTTGTAGCCCTCTCTGATGATAGAGAGGGTCCATTGCTCTGATGTGATTTGCTCCCATCTGGGAGCAAAGTGAGCTAACCTTCCGGGAATGGTGAGGGGCTCTGGTTGTTCTAGAGCCAGAAATGTTAAGTTCTCTAGGGGCAAGTCAAAACCCCTGAGGGGGTTGAGCCTGCTGAGGAGTGGTAGACACTGCAGGCTTTGACTTTGCCTGTTTAGGTTGCTGACGTTTAGTAGCAAAGCGAGGCTGAGAAGATTGTTGGCCAGTATTTGTGGAAAATCTGGCCTTCTTGTAGTAAGGCCTCTTGAAAGACTTTTTCTTGGCAGGAGCAGAGGTAGACTTAGAAAGTCTATCCAAGGTAGCATTCTCTGCATCCATTTGGGTGGCTTTAATTTGCCAGTCCTTACCAAATAAGTTCTCACCTGTACAGGGCAGATTCCGTAAGCCATCTAGGACCCAGGGTTCTAGGTCAGAGGCCTGGAGCCAAGCAAGTCGTCGGGCTGCAATAGCAATGCCCGAAGCTCTACCGGCACCCTCAAAGGAATCAAAAGCTGCTCTGTTGGAGAACTTAGAAACATCTAAAAGCTGTTTCACCAGAGAAATGAACTCCTCTTTTCTATCCTCAGGGATAAAGGAGGCAAAAGGTCGTATCTTTAGGGCAAGTTCTCTAAGAAACATGCCCATATACAGACTGTAAGAGTTAATCCTGGCTATAAGCATAGTAGCCTGGAAACCTTTCTTGCCAAAAGAGTCTAGGGTCTTTCATTCTCGTCCTGGAGGGGTAGAAGAGTGCCTTTTGGTACTCTTAATCTTTTTCAGTGCAGACTTCACCACAATGGAATGGTGAGGCAACTGAGTCTTTTGAAAACCAGGAGAAGGAGGGACCCGGTACATGGTGTCCAGCCTACGAGAATAAGGAGACAACGTTAGAGGAGCCTCCCATAAGTCCATCAAGTGTTCTTGAAGGATTTCATGGATAGGCAGGGTAACTGCCTCTTTAGGAACCTTGGGGTATCCTAAAATATCCAATTTCTTTGATCTAGGTTCTTTTTCTGAGGATGTGGTAATAGAAAGTCCTTTAGCTAATTCAATAATGAATACTTGAAAGGACAAATCCTCTGGTGGAGACATTCTCCTCTTTGGGGAAGAGGGGTCTTCATGAAGAACCAGAGACAGCTCATCAGAGTCCTCAGAGGAGTTAAAATCCTCTGAGGAATCAGAGTATTCTCTATTTGCTTCCAACGCACGATACGCATACCGATCGGTATCGACATCGGGCGTACCGGGTATGGGATCGGTATCGGGTAAAAACCCGGATCCGGCATGCGGAACCGATCTGCGTTTGGAAGTCGATGGTCTCCGTTCCGGTATGGGAGACGATACCGGAACCGGACCCGGTATCGCTGAACGCGATACCGAGGGCGTCGCAGCATTGATAAAAGCCAGCATGGCCTGCTGCATGGTCTGAACAGTATTGCTCATAGACGCCACTGCTGCCTGGATGTCGGTACCGGTATGGGCCGGTACCCCAGAGCAGTCCAACAGGTGATCAGTCGAGGCCGTGCCATCGATGTCAACCTGTAACCCCATAGATGGTGCTTTGGAAGCCAGAGCTTCCCGCCGGGGTTGTTTGGCTGGGGCAGGATCCTCAGACTCAAGAGAGAGCCTCTCGATGCTTTGAAGGAGATTTGCTCTTTGAGGACCTGCCCACAGAGGGTTTGGTTACCTGAGATCCATCCGGAGAGGAAGACCTGGATGACTGTGATGCTGGATTATCCGAAGCAAACAGCACATGGAACTTGTTGGCCCGGTTCTGCAACCCACGTTTAGACATCTGGGAGCAGGATGGGCAGTCCGGTATGGAGTGGTCAGGTCCCAAACATTTAAGACACCATTCATGGGTGTCTGTAACAGAAATGACAGCACTGCACTTGGTACACTTTTTGAAACCAGGAGCTGGCTTCTCCATTAGGAGAATTTGGGTAGGCCTGAAGGCCTAACAAAAGCTACCAAGCTGTGCTGAAGAAAAATAAAAAGATTTTTTTTTTTTGTTTTTTTAAAAGAAAGAAAGAGAGACCGGCGGTACCGGTTTCGGTATGGGGAAGGCAGGTACGCGGTCTAAAGAAAACAAATAAAATTAACAATTTCTTCAGCGGTGACAGGAACACGACCTGCTGGCTCCGCGGAAAAAGAGAAACTGAGGAGAGCTGGTCAGGAAGGCGGGAAGGCAGCGCGCATGTGCAGTGGGAGGCCCCAAAAGCTTCCTTTCTGGGAAGCTGGGGAGCTTTCCCGCGCAGGCTCCGTCGGTACCGACGTACCCATATGTGAGGACTTATTCCTGCTTGTTCCTGGAGATAAGGACCGACAGACATAATTAGGAGTGGTAAAACTCAATTACTGTCTGATCAGCTGTCTTAAAAGAAATATTTGAGAAGATTGTAAAGGGGAAGAAAACTCTGTATGGAAACCACTTACTGGAGTAGGTATTGAAGAAAACCTATGGGCTCAAAAGTAAGCCCTCCAGATGAATAGTATCACTCTTAGAGACTAAATGTCCCGACTAAGAGGGATAGAAGTAATACAGAGTTGAGAAGAGTTGCAATTTGGTAAGTCCCTGAAAAGGTGAAGCCCCCTTACAGTCAAAAACTAAGAGATATCCTCGTACAGGAAAACTGTCAAGGTGAAGAACATAGCCTACCTTGTTGTTAGTTGTTACTTCTCTTTTTTCTTCAAGAAGTAGAGGAGAACCCTGTTACCTGTAGGGCATGAATGTCCTCAATAGCTCTTGGAGCTAAAAGAATGGATTTCTCTTGTGACAAGAGATTCATGCCTAGAGTCGAGGACTGAGTCAGTGTATCACTGATATCTCAGTAAGGATGAGATGAACTGTAGATGCTTCTTTTGATAAGAAGTAGGTTACTGGTTCTAAACCTCAAACAGGAAAAAGAGATTTAATGAATAAAATATCAGAAACCCTGCAACTGCTGGGTTTGCTGAGCCTGTTGAGGTTTTGATTTTCTTAGCCTGGTTTGATGTTGCCCTTCTTTGGAAACATCTGCATGATGGGTAGAAGATGGATAAAACTTTTTCCCCTTAGGGGGATAAAGTTTGTTAGGAGATTTTTTAGTAGCTGGGATAGAGGAAAGCAACAATATCAGTTTTTAACTGATTAGCTTGGAATAAAGCATCCTTGTTAAAGAGATTTTCACCAGTACAAGGAGTATTTGCCAGCCTTTCTTGTACCCATTTGTCCAAGTCTGAAGCTTGGAGCCAGGCCATGCGTCGTGTCCCTATGGCAATAGCAGAGGTTCTGCTAATAGACTCAAAACAGTTCAGGGAAGCACGATTAAGGAACTCAGACATTTTGAGCATCACTGACTAATAAGAAATAGTCTGCTCTTTTATGTTCTTGAAGAAAAGGGTTCAAAAGCTTTAAGTTCTTTGTGACCTCTTCAAGAGATAATCCCATATAGAAAATATATGAGATAATTCTTGCTGAAAGCATGGATGCCTGGAAACATCTACGTCCAAAGGCATCTAAAGTCCTAGACTCACAACCTGGCGGATAAGAGGAGTGCTTCTTTGCACTCTTAATACGCCTCATTGCTGATTCTACAACAATAGAATGATGAGGAAGTTGAGTCTTTTGAAAACCTGGGTAAGGTGGCACCTTGTACACATAGTGTCAAGTGTCTTAGAATGTGGGGATACCGTTAAAGGAGTTTCCCACATTCTTAATAGTAGATCCTGTAAGATCTGATGCAAAGGAAGCATGATTCCCTCCTTTGGAATCCAGGGGGATTGCAGAGTCTCTGAATCTCCTGGTATGGATTCTTCACCAGGTATAGAAATGGCAAGTAACTTTGCCATATCAAGCAGAAAAGCTTGAAAAGAAATCTCCCCTGAGGAGGACCCCCTAAAATGAGGGGTAAAGGCTAGAATTGTTGAGAATTCAGCCTTGGTACCGATGGATTCATCCCAGTCATCGAGATCAGAAGACTTGAAAGGATGAAGCATCGGATTTTCTTTAAAGCGATGTCTTCGGTACCGGCCGAGGTCGGTACCGAGACGAGTCGGTACCGAATCCTCCATGCTAGAGAGCGATTCCAGGCTTGGCATCGAAGGAAGCGAGTCTGTCGAAGTAAGCATGGACGGTACCGACACCGATGCCGATGTCAATACCGGTACCAGTACCGAAGCTGATACCGATACTGCAGCAACTCTAGCGGTACCAAAGTAGCAGAGAGCGCTAGACTGAGATCCTCGGTGAGGAGTGTTTCATCCATCACCATAGCCGATGCCGGGGTGTCGGTACCGCTCGAAGCGGCCACAACCACCGAGCATGGCTCAGGTAAGTTCATCGAGGTAAGAACCCCGGGAACATGTAGGCTCATCCGGTCCTACTGGGCTCGGATTTCAAGGTTTGTAAGTGGTCTCCTGCAGCAGCGATTGCGCTGGTCTGCCCCCCTTGTGGTATTAGATCGGATCGACTCCCTAGGCCCTACGAGAGCAGGGGAATGCTTGCTGCTGCGTAAAGCCTGTCTGGTGGGGAAGGGGCCCATTCTTCGCCTTTGGCGAGAGCGGGATGCACCTACTTTCGGGGAATGGCGTAATTGTTTTCACCAATTCATGTTAACGGAGAGATGGTTCGCACAGGGCAGTGTCAAACGTTGGACAGCTTTTATGCTTGTTTGCGAACCCTATATCCAACGTTTAGGGGCTCGGTGTCGTAATGAAATCTTAAAGGTAGGTAGTTGAAGAAGGCTACGTAGGTGGGTGGCAGAGGGAGTTAAGTGACAGGTTGCAATAGGTCCTTTCATGCTTAATGGGCGGACTGTAGCTATGGGTGGGGGGCACTGTTCCCTCTAAGCCAGGGGTCTCAAACTCAAATTGCTTTGAGGGCCAAATGAGGACTTGTAAAGTAACCCGGGGGCCGCACAAGACGCAGGCCTCATTTGCATAAGGGCATCATTTGCATAAATATTTGCATAATGTTACCATACACTAACTTTTAGTAAACATGCCTCTTAATGAGTGTATGGATAAAGAAAGACTAAAAGATTTCTACATTACTATAAACCAGTGCCAACCGCCAGGCACATTAGGAACTACTAGAAACACTGCCCATTTAGAACCCATAGCAAACCTGCCGTGTCCTAACAGCACTACCAGGACTCACAAAGCACCATACCCTAACTATCAAAAGGCAACACTGCAAATATTAAATCAACACATTTCAGAGAATAACAATACATGACCTACTCGGGAAAGAGAACAAGTGGCAATGTCAAATAGGAATTACATAAACAGAATACCTCAGCTCAGTTACACATGCAGAACATACACCATCACCAAACAAGGAATCACAATTTAGAAACAGGAAGACAATTAAACTGGGAACCCCAAAAGCCAAACTTAGAATGTACAACACTGTAGAAATAAAACTATACATTGATTTCCTCTTGTATTAAATAAAGTGCAGACGTTAAAGATGCACATTTCCAAGAGCTGACATATTTCAGTTAATAAATTCAAAATAAAGAGATATTTTTCTACCTTTTGTGCATTTTTTTTTCAGTTGCAATTGTTCCAGTCACTTTCTTCTGGTTTCTTTGTGTCTTCTGCTAACTCTCCATCGTCTGCTGTCCATTTCTCCTTTCTTCTTTCCTAGTTTTTTTCCATTCTCTCTACATCTGCTTTAACATACTAATCATTCTCCTTTTGCTCTTTCCTCATTCCTATTTCATCCACTCAAATTTTACCCCTCCATCCTCAATCCCCACTTACTCTCCCAATACCCGGCCAATTGTAGATTTTTCTTCCCTCCCACACAAAATATATTTCCCCTCTCCATTTCACTCTCCCAGCCCCATCCCATTCTAATCGTCCCCCAACATCAACTCCCTTCTAGCTCCTGCCCAACCCAGCATCCGCTCCCTTCTAGTCCCCGCATCATCAGCCCATTTCCAGTCCTAGCTCCCTCCCCTCACAGCCCATTTCCTTTCCAAGCCCCCCTCCCCATCAGCCCATTTCCATTCCAAGCCCCCTTCCACTCAGCCCATTACCATTCCAAGACCCTGTCCCCATCAGCTATTTGCAGTTCAAGCTCCCCCTTCTACTCGGCCCATTTCCAGTCATAGCACCCCCCCCAGTCCATTACCAGTTCTAGCCCCCCCCCTAGCCCATTATCGGTCCTAAGCCCCCCAACAGCCCACTTCCAGGCCTAACCCTTCCATCGCCCCATCTTCATTCTTAGCCCCCCCATAACCCCATTTTCAGTCTTAGGCCCCCAGTCAGACCACCTCCAGTCCTAACCCCCATCTGTCCATTACCAGTCCTAACCCCCATCACCCCATTTTCAGTACTACCCCCCCCAGCCCCCATCAAGTCCTGCTCCCCCCCATCAAGTCCTGCTCCCCCCCTACATCAAGTCCTGCTCCCCCCCCATCAAGTCCTGCTCCCCCCCCCATGAAGTCCTGCTCCCTCCCCCCCCCCCCGGGAAAATTAAACTTTAAAAAAAAAACGGCTTCTGCTGCTGCTGCCGCCGCTGCCGTGGCCAGCAATAGCAGCAATATCGCAAGTCCCGCGGGCTCCCCCCCCCCCCCCACCCGGCAGATCCCTTCCTGCTTGCCTGCCAGTTCTCCGCGTCGGCTTTCAGAGCCGCGAAGGGAGAGCTTCTCCCTCGTGACTCTGTTAAGCCCGCTGGGGCAGATGGGAAATTTCCCATCTGCCCCGGCGAGCTTAACAGAGTCGCGAGGGAGAAGTTCTCCCTTCGCGGCTCTGAAAGCCGAAGCGGAGAACTGGCAGCATTGGCAGGCAAGCAGGAAGGGATCTGCCGGGTGGGGGGGGGAGCCCCCGGGACTTGCGATATTGCTGCTATTGCCGGCCACGGCAGCGGCGGCAGCAGCAGCCGGGTTTTTTTTCCCCCCCCTATGCATCGCGGGCCGCACAAGGGTCTCTCGCGGGCCGCATGCGGCCCGCGGGCCGCGTGTTTGAGACCCCTGCTCTAAGCTGTGTGCGTGTGCGCGCGCACACACCTCACCGAGCGAGCGCACATACTTTACAACAGAGCGCACAAAAATTACGGTTCTGATTCTGATAGAAAACAACACAGACGTCTTAAAATTTAAAAGTTGTTATGTATTTACGGTTTTCACAAGTTCTACAATATTTTCTACTGCAATCAATGTGGTGTACATACTGTATTCTGATGTGTAGTCAAATTTTAAAGTATATAACTCCGAGTGTCGTTATGTGGCGCACAAAAATTTAACCTTCCTTCAAAAGCTGCACAGCTGATATTTTATGTGCACACAGCCTACAGAAAATTAGAGGGAACATTGGTGGGGGGAGGGGAGGACAGGGCGGGGGGTGGGAGGTTGGGGGGGAGGGGATACCTTGTTATAACCCACCTGCTTATGTATGTTATGTGAATTCTCCGGGATGGGATCAGAGTACAACCCTCCTGGAGATGTTTGTTTACTGTATATTGTTGGTTTCTTGGTGGTCTATAAATAAATTATTTTAAAAAAAGAACCCCGGGAACAACCCGAAGCCCCGTTAATGCTTTGGAGCCCGAAGACTCCCGCCGGGGCTTTATTGCCAAAATGTCCTCGAGGGCAAGGCCAGAGCCATCTCGATACTGGAAAGGAGATCTACCACTCGAGGACTGGCTAGTCTTTACAGACTTTTGTTTGGTTACCTGATCCTGTGGAGATATTGTAGCTGGTGGCATCGAGTGCGATGTGAACTGGGTATCGAGTTGTGCTCGATTCTGAAGATTTCTTCTATTTGAGCTCCAGCAGGAAAGACACTCCAGTGGGCGATGGTCAGGACCCAAACATTTTAGACACCAAGTATGGGTGTCAGAAAATATATCTGTACCGCCACACTTTGAGCATTTCTTAAGGGTAGTGGCTGGCTTTTCCATAATGGAAAGATGGAGGCCTAGTGGCCTAGAACCGTCAGACACTAAACAGGAAAATTTTCTGAGGAAAAGAAGAAATTCTTTAGAAAAAAGAAAGAAAAGAACCGGCGGTACCGGTGGCGTCGAGGAAGGCAGACGCGACCACAAAAAACTAAGAATAAAAAGAAGAATTTTCTGCGGTGACAGGAATACGTCCTGCCGGCTCCGCGGAAAACTGATGAGAGGGAAGTGAATGGGCGGGAAGGCAGCGCGCATGCATGTGGGATGCTCCCAAAAGCTTTCTTTTTGGACGCTGGGGAGCGTTCCCACGCAGGCTCCGTCGGTACCGACGTACCCATATATGAAGACTCATTCCTGCTTGTTCCTGGAGATCTACGCTTTCTCCAGGAACAAGCAGGAAGTCAGTCCTCACATATGGGACTCCCTAGCTCCAGGCTGCCAAGGACCAAACCGCGACAACACCAACGGCAACCAAGTCAGATAGCCATGAATTTCAGAAAAGGAGTCCCCACTGAAAGACTCTGCAAGACCCTAGCGTCCAGCGGCACTAGCACTCCAGTAGCCTGAACACTGAAGAGTCGGAAGGCAGGAGTTGCCTACACCCGAGAATATTACTGCCTGACTAAACACACTGTCCCTGGGAGAATTGCTCTCTAGGCAGTAGTGAACTACGAACGTGTGAATCGAAGACCATGTGGCAGTCTTGCATATCTCCGTCACTGGCACTGAGCGCAGATTGGGCACAAGCATGGCCATCGCCCTCACGGGATGCAATGTGATCCGGTGCTCAAGGGAGAGGCCAGCTCGCTCATAAGCGAGGGTAATGCAGTCTACCACCCAAGTGGACAGAGTACACTTAGTCACGGGGAGCCCCAGTCTGCTGGGGTCATAAGACACGAAAAGCTGAAGAGCTCTGCGATGGGCCTGGGTCTGCTGTAAGTAGAAGCACACGGGTCATTTGCAATCCAGTGTATGAAGTATTAGTTCCTCCCTGCTGGCCTGAGGCCGCGGGAAGGTGGTGGGGAGGATCACCTCATGAATGAGGTGGAAAGGAGATACTACCTTCAGGAGGAATTTGTGGTGCGTGTGGAGCACTACCCTGTTCTTGTAAAAACTTGTGTATAGTGGATTCGCCACCAGAGCCTGGAGTTTGCTCACTATTCGAGTGGACGTGAGGGCCACCAGAAAGGCCACTTTCCAAGACAGGTGCCACAAGTGGCAAATGGCTAGGGGCTCGGATGGCTGTCTGGAGAGCTCTGAGAGCATCACGCTGAGGTCCCACTCTGCTGCCGGAAGATGGAAAAGGGCTTGGATAACAGGAGGCCCCAGAGGAACATGGAGACCAGGAACTGGCCCTGAGAGGGGTTATCCCTCAACAGGTTGGTGGTGAGAGGCTATCGCACTCAGATGCACTCTCACCGAGTTAGACTTCAGTCCGGTGTGTGACAGGTGCAATAGGTACTGGAGTACTAATTGCACATGGCAGGAAAAGGGGTTGTCCCTTCTCCACTTAAAGCAATAAGCTCGTCTGGTGGAGGGCTTTCGGGAGGCTAGTAGGATCTCCTAGACTTCACTTGGAAGACTGAAAGGGGCAAATGCTACCCTTTCATCCACCACACTGTTAGCGTTAGGACCCCAGGTTGGGGTGGAGTGAGCCCCCCTACTGAGACAGGAGGTCCAATGCTCGGACCAGTGGGATGGGGAGTGTCACCAACAGGGAGCAGCAGAAGTGGAAAACAGGGCTGCTTCGGCCACCTGGGAGCAATTAGTATGACTGACACCTTCTCGCTCTGGATCTTGAAGAGGGTCCTGGCGACAGGGGGGGGGGGGTCAGTGGGACCCATATAGTAGGCACTTGGACCACGAGATCAGGAAGGCATCTGCCACCACTCTGGGTGTGGTTGGCGTGAGCAGAAGCGAGGCAGCTGTGTGTTGTACCGAGAGGCAAAAAGATCCATCATGGGCCTGCTCCAGAGGTGGATGAGCCTTTTGGCCAACCAAGGGTTCAAGCGCCACTCATGCAGCCGAAGGACTCTGCTCAGCCTGTCCGCTAAGCAGTTGTCCTGGCCTGGGAAGTAAACTGCTCACAAGAGCATGTGTTGCGAGCTGCAAAGGGGAGAAGGACTACAGCCTCCTGGCAGAGGGAGTACAAGCCCGTGTCCCCCCCCCCCTTGTTTATGTAGAACATGGCGACTTAATTGTCCATTTGGATCAGTATGGACAGGTGTCACAGGCGGTAACGGAACGCTCGTAGCGCTACAAAGATTGCCCTGAGTTCCAGAATATTGATCTGTAGGAGCGACTCCTCCTGGGACCAGCTGCCCTGTGTGTGGCAGTCCTCACAATGCGCCCCCTCCAACCTAGGAGGGAGGTGCCCGTGGTCAGTGTTCTCTGAGGTGTGGGTGTTTGGAAAGGCATTCCTGCCTGCAGGTGACAGACGTTTTGCCACCAGTTGAGGTATTTTGCCAATTGGCAGGTAACCCTGACCCTGTTCTGTAGCCTGCCCGTGGCTTGAGTCCACTGTGAGCGGAGGCACCACTGGGCTGTCCACATGTGCAAGCAAACTGAGGACGTCACATGGACCATAGAGGCCATATGGCTCAGTAGGCAGAGGAGGAGACAAGTTGGCATTGACCAGTGATGTAAAAAGTTCAGTTTGACTATTTCTGCTTCCATTGTTTGAAT
Organism: Ichthyophis bannanicus; assembly: GCA_033557465.1. Taxonomy (NCBI): domain Eukaryota; kingdom Metazoa; phylum Chordata; class Amphibia; order Gymnophiona; family Ichthyophiidae; genus Ichthyophis; species Ichthyophis bannanicus. The sequence continues at coordinate 123,638,644 of CM066036.1, read as the reverse complement.
TGTTTTTTGCAAGCCTGCTCACAGGGCAGGGCTAATTAAATTATCTTACAGCCTTTCCACAAGTATCTGATCAACTCTAGTCTTCACAGCTTCCAGAGCCTCCACACAGCTAAGCTTTCAGCCTTCTATCTTTTGCCTGTTTTGTTGCTAATATAGAATTTAACTGTTGGTTATACATTCATTTTTGGGAATATTCTGACTGCCTAGATTCCTTGTGTAGCCCTTAAATCAGATATCTGAGAGTGCCCTCAGTTCATGTAAGGCCTACTGGCAGAACAACATCAGAAACAGCCATACTTTTAAACCACACATCAACGACAAGTGGGAAGAAGTGGGCAGAACAAAATCAATGCAAAATACACGTGAGACAGTTAAATGCTGGAAAGCAATGAGCACAAATGCTTGAAGTTTAGCCAACAAAGTTCATAGCTGGCTATAATCTATTCAGAAGAGACAGAGAAAGTGGAAAAGGAGGAAGAGTAGCTTTGTATGTCAAAAGCAATATTAAAGCTACTGAAATGCAGGGGGCATGGGGAAAAGAAGAAGCGCTCTGATTGTGTTGGAAAGAGGAGATGGCACTGTCCTCCATACTAGTGTAGTCTACAGACCTCCAACTCAAATCGAAGAAATAGATAACGAATTGATTATAGATAATGCCAAGATAGCCACAAAGGGGGAAGTGATCATATTGGGTGACTTTAATCTACCCGATGTGGATTGGATTACTCCTTCTGCAAATCTGGAAAGAAGCAAAAAAATTGTGGATACTTTCCAAGATGCGTTACTTAAGACAAATGGTGATCAAACCAACCAGGGAAAGCTCAATGCTGGATTTAGTGCTCACCAACGGTGAAAGCGTGTCGAATGTCCGGGTGGGTGCCCCTCTAAGCAGCAGCGATCATCACATGGTGTGATTTGAGATAAAAGCCAAGGTGCAGTCCAATCATAGCAAGCTCAAAGTCCTAGACTTCAAAAACATTGACTTCAGTAAAATGGCCAAGTACCTGAAAGAGGAGTTGGCAGGGTGGGAGGGGATAAGGGAAGTGGAATTGCAATGGGCTAAACTAAAGGTGGCAATAAAAGGGGCAACAGAGAAATATGTAAGGAAAGTAAATAAAAACAAGAGAAGGAAACCTATTTGGTTCTCCAAAGTGGATGCTCAAATAAAGGCAAAAACCACAGCTTTCACAAAATTCAAAAGCTTGCAGAGGAACACAGAAAGGAATACAGGATCAAACTAAAAGAGACAAAAAGAGAAATAAGGAAAGCAAAATCAAGGCAGAGGAAAAGATGGCTAAAGATGTGAAGTGTGGCGACAAAACCTTCTTCAGGTATATTCGGAAGAGGAGGAAAATCAGAGATGGAATTGCAGGACTCAGAAGTGCTGGGAACGGACTCGTGGAAAGTGACATTGAAAAAGCAAAATTGCTCAACAAATACTTCTGCTCTGTTTTAACTAAAGAAAATCCTGAAGAAGGACCACCTGCGACTCTCAAATATAAAAATGGGAATGAAGTAGATACCACACCATTCACAGAAGATGATGTGTTAAAACAACTTGCAAAACTGAAAGTGGACAAGGCCATGGGACCGTATGGAATACATCCCAAGATACTGAAAGAGCTCAGAAAGGTTCTTACAGGGCCGTTAAAGGATGTTTTCAACAGATCTTTGGAAATGGGAGAAGTTCCTCAGGACTGGAGAAAGGCTGATGTGGTACCTCTTCACAAAAGTGGTGACAGGGAAGAAATGACAAACTACAGGCCTGTGAGCCTTACCTCGGTGGCGGGAAAAGTAATGGAGGCGCTCCTGAAAGAGCAAATAGTGTATTTTCTCAAAACTAACAGGTTGCATGATCCGAGGCAAAATGGTTTTACATGATCTTGCCAAACAAATCTGATTGAGTACTTTGAATGGGTGACCAGAAAACTAGATCAGGGGCATGCGATGGATGTCATCTACCTGGATTTCAGTAAAGCCTTTGATACTGTTCCTCATAGGAGGCTTATCAATAAACTCAGTAGTTTGGGAAAGGTTCCCAAGGTGGTGAACTGAATCAGAAATTGGTTGACTGACAGAGGACAGAAGGTGATGGTAAATGGAGCTCACTCGGATGAAAGGAGGTTGAGTAGCAGGGTGCCCCCGGGTTCAGACCTGGGACCGGCACTGTTCAATGTATTTGTGAGTGATATCGCTGAAGGACTGAATGGAAAAGTCTGTCTTTTTGCAGATGACAGGGAAATTTGCAACAGAGTGGACTCCCCTGAGGGATTGGATAACATGAGGAAAGATCTACAAAAGCTGGATGAAAAATCTTAACTGCCAAGCATTAGACCAAATGTGAAGAAGTGCAGTGTCATACACTTGGGAAGCAGAAATCCAAGGGGAATGTACACGACAGGGGGCGAGAGGTTGGTGTGCACAGACCAGGAGAAGGACCTTGGTGTGATGATTTCTGAGGATCTCAAGGTGGCAAAACAGTGCGACAAGGCAGTGGCAAAAGCCAGGAGGATGTTGGGTTGCATACAAAGAGGAATTATCAGCAGAAAGGAAGAGGTACTAATGCCACTGTATAAGTCACTGGTGAGGCATCACTTGGAATACTGTGTTCAGTTTTGGAGACCATATCTTGCAAAGGATGTAAAAAGACTGGAAACTGTTCAAAGGAAGGCGACCAAAATGATTTGGAGCCTGCATCAGAAGCCTTATGAGAAGAGACTTGAAGACCTAAATATGTACACTCTGGAGGACAGGAGGGATAGGGGAGATATGATTCAGACCTTTAAATACTTAAAGAGAAATAATGAACAAACCAACCTCTTCCAAAGATGGGGAAGCTGTAAAACTAGAGGGCATAACATGAAGCTGCAAGGGGGTAAATTGAAAGGCAATGTCAGGAAATACCTTTTCATTGAAATGGTGGTGGATGCTTGAAATACCCTCCCGATGGAAGTGGTGGGGGTAAATACAGTGACAGAATTGAAAATGGCATGGGACAGACACAGTGGATCCCTTTACAGCAACAGGATAAAATCAAAATAAACTTAACTATCTAATTTCTCAACAAACAGGGGTGTCCTACACGGAGCAGTGGGTTCACCCCTAAACAAAGACATGGGGAGGGGTGGCCTGCACGGAGCGGCAGATGCACCTACTCTTGCCATCTTACTGGGCAGACTAGATGGACCATACTGGTCTATCTGCCGTCATTTACTATGTTACTATGTTTTCCTGCCAGTTGTGTGAGGCCTTCTGCCCTTTCTCTGGGGAGGCTGCCTTGACCTGCAGTGGGTCGAGCTGAGCACCTATGAACTCCAGATTTTTGGATGGAGAGAGGTGGGATATGGGGTAGTTGATAACGAACCACCAGGTGCTGCAGAAGGAGGGACGCACACTCTGCCACTTGACTAGCCTCAGAGGCTATGCCGCCCCTGATTAGCCTAAGTAACGGAAGATAAAGGCCCCTTGCAGACACAGGTGTGGGCCACCACAGCCAGGCATTTGGTAAAGACCCTTGGCGAGGAGGCCAGGCCGAAGGGTAGTACCCTGTACTAGTAGTGCCTGCCTCCTACCACAAACCTTAGGTACTGCCTGTGAGAGGGGTTGATTAGGATTTGTGTGTACGTATCCTTTACATCCAAGGAACACAGCCCATCTCCCTGGTAGAGCTAAGGCAGCAGTGTTCAAAGGGAGAGCATCTTGAACTTCTCCCTCACCAGAAACTTGTTTAAGTTTTGCAGGTCTAGTATGGACCCGAGGCCTCTAGTTATTTATTTTATTTATTATTTATTTATTACAGTTTCTTATATACCGCGCTATTTAGTATCAGCACGGTTTACATCATAACATAACGACCATGACAAGCTGTCAGGTTTTACATCGAACAGGAGTACAAACTTGGATAACAGGGTAAACTATATACATAAGCTATTTACACTGCAATGATAGGTAAAAAACAGATAAAGCATGTAAGGGCCTTTCTAGAGTGGGTCATTTCTTGAGAGGGATATCTAGGATCAATTGCTGGCTGGGAAGTATTGGAGGAAAAGGTGGGTTTTGAGAGCCTTCCTGAACTGATATAGATTGGCAATGGTCCTAATGTCAGGGGGTAGAGCATTCCAGCATTTGGGGACATAAAAACTGAACGCCCTGTTTGTGGTTGTCGTGTTGGACTTTGTCGATGCCTTTGGTGTTGTTAGCAAGTTTACAGTTGTTGCTCTTCTGGATCTGTTGGGGGGGACAATGTGGATAAGATGCGTGAGTGAGGAGGATGAAATACCTTTGGTTGCCTTGAATGCTAATAGAAGGGTTTTGAAGGTGATCCTCCCATGGATCGGTAGCCAGTGCAGCTGTTTGAGAATGGGGGTCACGTGGTCATTTCTGGATGCTCCGTAGAGGACCCTAGCTGCGGCATTCATGGCCAACTGTAAGGGGATTAGTGTGGATTGGGGGAGACCTTGTAAGATGGCATTTGCAAAGTCAAAATGTGGCAGGATCAGCGCTTGATATATGGTTCAGAAATCATCTGGGTCCAATAGGGAGCGTAGGTGCTTGAGTGAACGGATTCTGAAATAGACGGCTTTGACTATGTTGCTTATGTGGCGTTTCATATCTAGACGTTGGTCCAAGTAACTCCCAGGTATTTTATTGCATCTTTAGTTTGCAAGTCAGCTTCCTTGACACTGACGTGGGATGGGGGAGTAAAGTTGGAGTCTCTGGTGATGAATAGCACCTCTGTTTTTTTATGTTGAATGCGTAGGGTCTGTGTCTGGAGCCATGTTGAAACTGCATTGAAGCAATCTGTGAGTGGGGCCAGGTCCATGTGAGTTGTGGAGAAAGGCATGTATAGGAGAATGTCATCTGCATATATCAAGCAGTTCACATTGAATGATCTTATGATATTGCAGATGGGCTGCATGTAAATATTGAAAAGTAAGGAGGATAACGAGGAGCCTTGAGGTACCCCTTGCTTTTGATGGAAATGTGTTGACTCTTCTGATCCAGACTTCACATATTGCCATCTACCGTCCAGATAAGACTTACACCATCCTAGTGCACTGTCGCAGACGCCCTTCTCTTTGGGACAAGGAAGTACCTGGAGTACAAGCCCTTTCCCCATAGGTGTTTGGGTACAGGCTCTACTGCGTTGTCCCTGATCAGACCTGCGAGCTCTGTGAGAAAGGTCTGGTGAAGGAGGGGTCACACCGGCTCTCCTGAAAAGAATCTGGGTGCTATCTGCTATAGGTGGTCTGAGGTGATGTTGGCCCATCTGTGGGCAAAGAGCATCAGGTACCCCCCCTGCTGTGGGCAGGTGAAGGTCTCTTGGGGGAGGAGTGGCCCAGCCCTGGGAGTCAAAATATCCCCCCGAGTTGGGTGGGGCTAGGACCTGAGGTTTCGGTGATTTCACCTTTGAGCACCATGGCCTTGCCTCTTAGGACAAGAACTTTGTTGCTGGCCTGAGAAGGGCTGGTAGGGATGACTCTGTGGGAGAGGACCCTTTTTCCTCGGGAATGGGGACCTTGTCCTTACTGGTTTTCCTGCAGGAAAGGGATAAGGTCTTTTTTAGAGTGCCTCTGGCGGGTTACCACGTCAGCCTCGATCTCAACCGTCTTGTCGGCCGTGGGTTTGCCAAATAGGTTCAAGACAAGCTGCTCAACGTCCCTTGCACCGGGAAGAACCTATTGCTTGAGGTCATTAGGCTGTAGCCAGGTTTGGCGTTGGGCACCGATACCGGCTACTGCGACTCGAGCCACTGAATCAAAGCAGTCGTAGGCTGCTCGGGAGAGGAACATGGAGCAGTCCTGGATCCCAGCGGTCAGGGACTGGAACCATTGGAGGGGATCCCCGACAAGACGAGCCGAAAACACTGACAGCTTCTGAGTTACAGCCTTCATGTACATACCTATGTATAATTCATAGACTTGGATCCAACACCCCAGCATCAAGCCCTGGTAACAACTGCCACCGAGGGCCTACAGGGCTCTGGCCTCCCTTCCGGGGGGGGGGAGGGGGAAACGGAGGAGTGGGTCTTTTTGCATGGTTTAATTGACTACGTGGGAGTTGGGGTTTGTGGAACCCTGGGCCCTTCCGGACGTGGTACATGGCGTCGAAGTGCCAGCTCACCACCAGTACCAAAGCCGGTGTATCCCACATTCTGAGCAGTAGCCGCTCAAGGATTGACTGCAAAGGCACCATGAGAGATTCCTTGGGTGGAGATTCGTATTGGAGGATCTCCAGCTACTCAGTGCGTGGGTCTTCCTCCATCTCATTCTGCACATAAAGGGCTCTGGTCATGTCCATGACAAAGTCATGGAAGGCCACGTCCTATGGAGGAGATTGGCACTGGAGCAAACGGGTCCAAGAGAATATCTCAGTGCAATTTAGATTCCAAAGATGGCTCGTCATCAGTATCCCACTCTGAGTTGAGTGGTGACGATGAGTCCAAGGCCATGCAATTCACTGTCTCGAGGCCGGTGCCGAGGGGTCAGTGGCCTCCGGTCGCGGAAATTAGTTTGGGAGGATTGGATGCCCAAGGAACGGGAATGGGACAGGGACCGTGACTTCGACCAGCTCCAAGGGCTTATCCAAGGCCAGTAGTGTTAGGAGCTCAGATCAACGATCAGGGGCTCCACCCCACAGTCAGGGGCCCGGTCGTTGGGGCAGATGATGTTGACAAACCAGCCATCATTGCCTGCTACAAGGTCAGGATAGCAGTGATATTCAGCTCCAGGGTCACCATTCTGGTTTCCAAGACAGAAGACTCCACAGCATTTGCTGCGGGCACAGAGGATCTCGGGCCCGGCACCGGCACTCTCACAAATGTGTCCTCGACAAGGACTACGGCCTCAAGGAACCTCAAGTGGTCTCCACCAGCCAAGAAATCCTTCTTGAAGACTTTGGCAGGGCACTTCTCTGAGCCGCCCGAGTCCCTCTGAGCAGTTTTACTGGGTATCTCCGGTGCAACCTCAGCAGACTTCAAGGACTTTATCTTCTTTTTCTCATGGTCCAAGGTCTTCTCGGCGGAACCATCACCACAGGACACTGAGGACGCTCGAGCCTTATGGGAAGTGCTGGGCTTGGAGCTCGGCGTTGGGAAGGGCTGGGCAGAGTCGAACATGGGGAACAGTTTTTCCTGCAACTCTGACCTCTTTTTGTTGGTCTTAGGAGTCATGGCCTAGCACAGGTCGCAGGAGGTGCTGTCAGGGTCCGGTCAAGACAGCAGTCATGGGTATCGGTCACTGACATGGTTTGATTGCAGCAGTCACATTTTTTCAACCTACTGGGGAACATGGTGGGGAGCACCCAGACGGGGTTGACAACCTCTGGGCAAAAAATGCACTAACGCCGGTCGAATCAAGCCTCGAGCAAAAAAGGAAAAAGAGGCAGAGAAAGCACAGTTACTTACCTGTAACAGGTGATCTCTGGGAACAGCAGGAATTAGTCTTCACATATGGGTACGTCGGTACCGACGGAGCCTGCATGGGAATGCTGCCCAGCTTTCAATCAGAAAGCTTTTGGCAGCATCCCTCGCGCCTGCGCAGTGGCTTCCCGCCTTCTCCACAGCCTCTCTTCAGTTGAGTTTCAGAGCTGAGACAAAGGCGAGGAGAGAAAAGGAAAAAAATAAAAAAGATGCAACTCCTAGGGGAGGTGGGAGGGTTGTGAAGACTAATTCCTGCTGTTCCCAGAGATCACCTGTTACAGGTAAGTAACTGTGCTATCTCCAGGAACAAGCAGGAATGAGTCTTCACATATGGGGACTCCCTAGCTGGAGATGCCAGGGGGAGATCCCATAAAAATGCAAGTGCCTGGATCAGGGATGCATTTTGTCTCCAGGAATCCCCGGCATCCAATGTGGGATGGAGGGTAGGAGTTGACAATAAAGGAGCTGTGAGGAAAGAAACAGCATAGTCAAGGACTAGAAGGTTCTACAGACTACAGGAGTCCTTGGTAGATATGATAAGTAGCATTAAACAAATTTAATGAACACTTAAAATATGCAGCTTACCTTCTGTATTGTAGGAAGTAGAAAGCATGATGGAGTCTACTGGATAAGCAGTGGCGGAATCTTCAAGGTGACCTCTCAGTAGTGAGGATGAAGGTCCAGACCTGGAGGTAGTAGATGATCCAGGTGTCAACTGGGTAGGAGTAGACGTCAGGTCTTCAATGGAAAGCTTTATGGGAAAAGCTGAAAAGTCCTTTAGGCATCATTAACATTGAGGACTAAAGGAAGAAGACTGACGGAGTTGAAGAACTAGCCCAGTCCTGGCAGGAGAGGGGGAATGGAAAACCCTTATTCCCACGGAAAACAGTTGTGTACTCGAAGATAAAGATGTACACTGTTTTTCCTAGCTGGCGAGAGATAGGAAAAATATTGAAGCTTGATGCTTCAAGGACAAAGAAAAAATGGAAGATGTTAGCACCAAGGTGGTTATTGGTGCCTAACAGTTTCTGTATCGTAACTTGGTATGGGACGTAGGGCGACAGACTGTCTAAAACCTCTAAGAGGTAAATCATGTAGTATAGACAGAGTAAGGGTGATAGTGAATAAGACAGACTAACCCTTAAGAAGCCCCCCATCAAACACATATACATGGGGATATATATATATGTGGCTGGAATATATATGTATATATTCATATAGATATATATAGATATATAAATATACATATGTCCAGATGTGTATATTAGGATATGGGTGGTGAAATATATCAAATATATAGATATATATAGATATGATATACCTAGATATATGTAAATTTGTGGGGCATGGTTTAGCACCACCAGAGTAATGATATAGGTATGTAGACATATATGGAGATGCTACATACAAGACAACAGATTGAAGATACATGTCTACCACCCAGCCCCATAATTGTACATGGGGAATAAAAAAGAAAAAGATTCTGCGTTCTACAAGAGGGTGAGCCCACTTGGGATATGTATAGAGAATCTATTTTCGTGGATTGAGGGATGCAGGAAGGCAATCCAACCAGTTAACCGTGATGTTCGCGTGAGAACAGATGAAGATATGAATCTGTAAGGAACAAGGCGGGAGTTCCACAGAACACTGACATGGTGGATGCCTTGGATTTTCACGCAGAAGAACTGATATCTCGTGTTAACACCCCAATCTAGAGGGGGTGCGGAGAACCCTCTCAGGTATAGGAAGGGTTTATACGTTTTTCTCTAATAATAGAGGAATTTCAGAGACAAGGTCAATGCTCTATAGCAAGGCCCCCATAGTAGAAAGCTTCTCTGAAGACTGCAGAGAGCATTGTGCAAGAGAGCTATGAGATAAACTGACTGAAAGTCAGGTATGTTGCCATATCCTAGGAAAGGAGATGGTTAGAATAATGTGAGAAAGTCTAAACGAGGAGGAGGATCCAAGACAGCTTGGAATCACTACTGAGGCTAGATAAAATTTTGAACAAGGGACTGGAACTTGGAAAAAGTCCCAGTAATACAATTACTGTAACTCCTGCAGGCAGAGCTGCTGACGGAAACAGCAGAGAGATTGTCCTGTGCTGAATAAAGAAAAAACAGACAAGAAAAAAGAGGGGATCTCTCTTATTCTTGTCTGGGGAACGAGCTTGCCAAAGAAGTAGTTCCGTATGGTAGCCCTCAAGTAGTTGGAGGGTGACGTACCCATGGGGTAAGTCAACTGAAGGAAAAAATGTTCAGTTGGGATAGAAACTATCAGGTGATAGTTGCAACTGCTCCTCTAGAGAGTAAGAAGAGGAGAAGTGTGTAGTACCTGAACAAAATATTTTATTTTATTTTTTGACAGGTTAGTACACTGAAAAGGAAAAGCACAGTGAAGAAACTTCTAAGATGTAGAAGGAAAGTTTAAGTCACAATTCCCGGTACCTATGGTTGCTGGGAATGCGGAGACTGGCCAGAACTGGAGGACTTCAGACTAGGGTGAGGCGTCCCTTGTTTAGGTACAGCCGAATGATGGGCAGGAGATGAATGAAACTTTCTTTTCTTAGGGAAAGAAGGTTTGGTAGGACATTTCCTACTATTTGAAAAAGGAGGTGGCGTAGAATGGTTTCTAGTGGAAGAAGAGTCAGGGGAGCATTGAGCAACCTAACGTAAAGCCTCCTTATTAAAAAGACCTTCCCCTGTACAAGGAGAATGAGCTAGTATAGCTTGTGCCCGTTTGCTCAAGTCTGAAGCCTCAAGCCAGGCTCTGCGACGTGCTGCAATGGCAATAGCAGAGGATCTGCTAACGGACTCAAAAGAATCTATAGAAGCACGAGACAGGAACCAGGATATATTCCAGCTGTGATTGATGAGCAAGGAATAATCAGTAGCCTTGGGCTCTGGTAAAAAAGGGGTCAAAAGAGACAATTTCTCTATGACTTCCTGGAGTGTTAGACTCATGTGAAAAATATATGAGAGAACTCTGGAAGCCAGCATAGAGTTTTGGAAGGCCTGACGGCCAAAAGCATCGAGTGTTCTTGAAGAACGACCTGGCGGAAAAGAAGAATGTTTCTTCTTGCTCTTAACTTTCCTCAGTGCCGATTCCACTACAAGGGAACGATGAGAAAGTTGAGGCCTTTGGAACCCTGGAGAGGGTGGCACTCGGTACCGAACCTCAATGTCTGGAGAAACTTGAGGAAGTCGTAAGGGCGATTTCCAAACCCTGAGAAGGAGATCCTGCAGAGCAGGATGTAAAGGAAAGTTTATATTTTCCATTTGTGCCGGTGAGCCATGAGTAGGATCACAACCAGGGATAGAAATATTAAGAAAGGTTGCCATATCCCGGAGAAAAGCCTGGAAAGACTGATCTCCTATGGGAACTATCCCTGGTAAGGCTAAAGAAAGAGCCTGAGTATCAGAGGACGTACAGGGTACTGCACCAATGCCAGGTATCGGTTCCAAACTAGGCATCGGTGCAAGAACAGGCATCAATATCGCTACTGATAAAGGACTAGCAGGTGAAGTAGCCATCGGGAACTGCTGTAGTGGTACCGAGATCATGAGGGAGTTAAGGCTAGGATCTTCGGAACTACCTATCTGGAAACGACAGAAGTCGGTTCCGGGACGCGTCGGTACGCAGTCCTCGAGACTCGATATCGACTCAAGACTCGGCATCGAAGAGAGCGAGACTATCGATGCATGTCTCGACAGTTCCAACGCCGGTGGCAGTATCGGCAATGCCGATACCACTAAGGCAGCCTGGGTGACATCGATCGATACCGACGGTACCGAGGATACTCGATGAGCACCTATCCATCCCGATGCCGATGCTAGGGTATCGGAACCGATCGATGCCGGTACCGTCCCGGAGCATGGCTGAGATTGAGGGAAGTCAATGCGGTGCGTATCGATCGGTCCCGAAGGTACCGAGGATGCCCGATGACGATCCCTGGTGAAGAGTGGAGTACTCGACACCGGTGCCGATGCCGGAGGCTCGGTACCGCTCGAAGCGGATACCACCCCCGCGCATGGCTCAGGCATGTTCTGTGAGGGGTGAGCCCCAGGAACATCCTGAAACCCCTTTAACGCTTTGGAGCCCGAAGACTCCCGCAGGGGTAATGCCAATGGATTCTTGAGGGTAAGGCCGGAGCCGTCACCATGCTGGGCATGGGACATACCTCTCAAGCATTGACTAGTCTTAACAGACTGTTTTTGGGTTACCTGATCCTGTGAAGTAGAGAAACCGGGTACCCTCACTGCCGAAGAAAAAACGGTATCGAGGGAAACTCTAAATACTGAAGGTTTCCTCACAAAATTATCTCCTGACAAGTCAGGGGAAAAAGGGTCAGGACCCACACAGTTGAGACACCAACTATTGGTGTCTAAAAAGAAACAGGTGTTTCCACATCGGATGCACTTCTTAGGAAAAGAAGGCTCCATAATGAAAAGGCCTAGTAGGCCTAAGAAGTTAAGGCAAAAAAACTGAAGAAAAGTTTTACAGACTTTAGCCAAAAAACCACCGGCGGTACCGGTGGTAGCGGGAAAAACAGCCGCGACCACAAGAAAACAAAAAACTAAAATAATTTAAGCAATTAAAAAGAAATGTTTCTGCGGTGACAGGAGGACGTCCTGCCGGCTCCGCGGAAAAACGAAAACTGAAGAGAGGCTGTGGAGAAGGCGGGAAGCCACTGCGCAGGCGCGAGGGATGCTGCCAAAAGCTTTCTGATTGAAAGCTGGGCAGCATTCCCGTGCAGGCTCCGTCGGTACCGACGTACCCGTATGTGAAGACTCATTCCTGCTTGTTCCTGGAGATCAGCGCCGAGATTGGCACTGTTCCGAGCCAGGCAGAGGAACTGGTACACAAACCAAGAAAGTTAACTTTCAAGGATAATTAGCAAGGCTTTTTTTTTCCAGTGAAACAGGACAGACATCCTTTGGAGTCCATGGAAAAAAGGAGACTGAGCAAGATAGCACCCGGGCAAGAAGGGGACCACATATGCATGGCAGCATGACCCAAAGACTTTCTTTGAAAGCTAGAGAAAGCGTAGTTACTCACCTATAGCAGGTGCTCTCCAGGGACAGCAGGAATCAGTCCTCACTTATGGGTAACGTCGGCACCGACGGAGCCCAAGCGGAGCAATTCCCCAGCTTTCAAAGAAAGCCTTTGGGATTGCTACCACGCATCCGTGGTCCTCTTCCCACCCAAGGGTGTCATCTTGCTCAGTCAGGTCCCTTAGCTCGAGCCCTACCAAGCAGATGGCAAGGGAAGGACAAAAATTCAGCAACTCATCAGGGGAGGCGGGAGGGTAGTGAAGACCGATTCCTGCTGTCCCTGGAGAACACGGTACAGGTGAGTAACTACTCTTTCTCCAGGACCAAGCAGGAAGTCAGTCCTCACTTATGGGACTCCCTAGCTATAGGATACTGAACCTGTAACCAAAAAACACCTCCGCGAGGCTGTAAGCAGAAGCTGAAGCCTGAAGGAGCCCGAGATTTCAGGTCCTCGGGGTGAAACCCTCGGTAGCCGTGAAGACGGGTCAGAGGGCAGGAGTTGCTTATATCCTGAACAGGTTATAGAGTACAGCCTGGCCGAAGGCGCTGTTCTGGCGGAGCTCCCTCTCCAGGCAGTACTGGATGGCGAAGATATTCAAAGAAGACCAGGTTGCCACCCAGCAGATGTCCATCATAGGCATGGAGCACAGCGAGGCCACCAAGGCAGCTTTGGCTCGGACACCATGTGCAGTGACTCGATGATCCAGGGGAATGCCCGCCTTCGCATGAGCGAATGCGATTCAAGTCCGCCACACAAACAGAGAGGGTGCGCTTGGTGACTGCTAGTCCCTGCCTATTGGAATCGTAGGTCACGAAGAGCCGGTTAGACTTGCGATGAGTCTGGGTACGCTGCAAGTAGAAGGCGAGGGCCTGCTTGAAGTCGAGAGTGTGGAGAGTCGCCAATGCCTGATCGGCATGGGGCCTCGGGAAGGAGGTCGGGAGCACTATCTCCTGATTGAGTTGGAAAGCCGACACAAACTTAGGAAAGAATTTAAGATGGGTCCGGAGGACTACCCTGTTCCGATAAAACCTGGTGTAAGGGGCGCCAGCCATGAGCGCCTGAAGCTCACTGACTTGGCAAGCCGAGGTCAGTGCCACCAGGAAGGCCACCTTTCAGGACAAATGCCGGTACAAACATGTCGCCATCGGTTCGAAAGGCGGATGAGTGAGCTGCGTGAGCACCACGTTCAAGTCCCATTCCTCCGGAGGTGGAAGGATGGGTGGCTTGGACTACAGAAGGCCCCGCATGAAGCGGGAAACTAGTGGTTGCCCCGAAAGAGGTGATTAGCCGATATGGCGCTCAGATGAACTCTAAAATAGTTCAACTTCAGTCCATCCCTCGAGAGATGGAGAAGGTACTGGAGAACCCACCGAACCCAGCACAAGAAGGGGTCGATCTGGTGCTCTGAGCACCAGACGGAGAAGGGTTTCCACTTAAAGGCGTAAGCTCGCCTAGTGGAGTCCTTCCTCGAGGCAAGGAGGATTTCCTCGACCTACTCTGGGAGGGCCAGCGAGGCTAGAGAGACTCGTTCAGCCGCCAAGTCGTGAGGGATAGGGAGGGTAGATTCGGGTGTAGTACCCGACCCTCCTCCTGCGTCAGCGGGTCCCTGGAGGAGCCCAGGAGGATAGGAGCCTCCGACGACAGCCAGAGCAGGAGTGGAAACCAAGGCTGCCGAGGGGGCCCCTAGAATCAGTGATGCCCCGTCCCGTTGAGCCTTGAACAGAATCCTCGCAATGAGGGGGAAAGGAGGGAATGCCTAGATATGACTGGATGACCAATCCAGGAGAAATGCAACGGGGCCCTTCCTACTCGGGTGCGGCACCGGCCGCAGAAGTGAGGGAGTTGTGTGTTCTGAGGGCTGGCAAAGAGATCCATCGCTGGAGTGCCCCAGCATAGAAACAACAAGCTTGCCACTCTGGGATCCAGGCGCCACTCGTGGGGGAGAAGGATTCTGCTGAGCCTGTCTGCCAGGCCATTCTCCTGACCGGGGAGGTACGTCACCTTGAGAGACATCCTCCTCCGGGAGGCAAAAAGAGCAGATGAGGATTGCTTCCCTGCAGAGGAAGCGCGACCCTGTGCCCCCCTCCTTGTTGATATAGAACAGGGGTCACCAACCCCGCGAGACTCTACCCCGGTGCGGCCCGCCAAGGCAAACTCACCAACTCCTTCTTCTGCAGCCGCGGCTCCCTGCCTCTTAGGGAACCGCGGCTGTGCTTGTAAAATCATCGCGGAGCCCTTCCTGTCTTGACGGGCTCCGTGCAGCATTGTCCCGCCTCCAAAGGAAGTGGTAAACAACTTCCTTTAGAGGCGGGACAATGCTGCACGGAGCCCGTCAAGACAGGAAGGGCTCCGCGATGATTTTACAAGCACAGCCGCGGTTCCCTAAGAGGCAGGGAGCCGCGGCTGCAGAAGAAGGGAGGGAGCTGACATGGAAAAATAAAACTACAGGTATGAGCAGGTTTTTTTTTTCGCGGGGGGGGGGGGGTGTGCGGCCCGCGAGTCTGCCGGTAGTCGGCTGTGCGGCCCGCGGCCCTCTGGAGGTTGGTGATCCCTGATATAGAACATCGCTACCCAGTTGTCGGTCTGCACCAGAACCGACTTCCCGCCGAGGACATTCTCAAAGGCCTTCAGGGTCCACCACATGGCCCACAGCTCGAACAGACTTATCTGCTGTTGGGCCTCCACCGGCGACCACTGCCCCTGCGTGCAAAGAGACCCGGAATGGACTCCCCACCCCAACAGGGAAGCATCCATGGTCAGTACCACATCGTGCTGTGGGGCCTGGAAGGGCAATCCCCACAGGAGGTTGCGGGGGTTTTGCTACCAGTTCAGGGACAAACGAAGGTTGGGAAGAACCCTCACGGGGTCCCTGAGGTGCCCAAGGGATTGCCTACATTGGGAGCTGAGGCACCACTGGGTCGTACGCATGTGCAGGCATGAGTGAGGAACCACATGCACGGTCGCGGCCCTGTGGCCCAAGAGACGTAGCATGAACTGAAAGCTGACCTGGTGTGCACTCTGGACGTGCGTTGCCAGAGCCCGAAAGCGGGTGGAGCGATCCACCAGCAGGAAGACCATTGTCTGCTGAGTATTGAGGTGTGCCCCAATGAATTTAAGAGCTTGTGCCAGTTCGAGGTGAGATTTTGGGTAGTTGATCAAGAACCCCAAACTCTCCAAAAGGACGACAGTGTGCAACATCACTTGCTGGGCCTCCTTGATGGAGGAGCCCGTAATGAGCCAGTCATCAAGGTAGGGAAACACCGACACAACCCAGCACCACAGGTGAGCAGTGGCCATGACGAGGCACTTCGTGAAGACCCATGGGGCAGATGCGAGGCCGAAGGAAATACCCTGCACCCTGAAACGCAGGTACTGCCTGTGTTGGGGATGGATCAGGATATGGGCGTAAGCGTCCTTTAGATCCAAGGAGCATAGTCAGTCGCCCTGCCGGAGGAAGGGCAGCAGAACACCAAGAGATAACATCTTGAATTTCTCCCATACCAGAAACTTGTTCAGCTTGCAGAGATCGAGGATGGGCCGCAGACCCCTCCGTCTTTTTCGGGTTGAGGAAGTACCAGGAATAAAAGCCCCAACCTTGAAGGTGGGGAGGGACCTTCGACTGCCCGTTGGGCGAAGAGGGAGTGTAATTCCCGCTGCAGCAAGAGCTGGTGTGCGGGGAGTCGAGGAGGCTCTGCCGGGGAGAAAGGTGGTGGGAGCCTGTCGAAGTGAAGGCGATATCACCTCGGACACCTGGGTCCTCCAGGTCATCTGGGAGGGCTGAGTGCCCACGCCGTGGGCGAAGCAGGACAGGCGCCCCCCCCCCCCCCCCACTGGCTGCTGCGCCACCGGAGGGTGAGGGGCCATGCCACTGGTGTCAAAACCCCTGAGGGGGTTGTGGGGGAGCCGGCGTCTGGGCCTTCGAGCCCTTTGGTTTGCTGTGACCCTGGCCAGACTTCCCCTGCGCTGGAGTGGTCGGCGTGCGGGTAGCCGGGTACGGTGGATAGCCACGGTACTGGAGGCCCTTCCTAGGTAAGAAGGGCTTCTTGGCAGGCTGCTTCTTCTGAGGCAGCGTCGAGATCTTGCGGGAGAGACGGGTCCTAGTGACATACTCCGTCTCAATCTCCGCAGCTTTCTCCTCCATCGGCTTACCAAAAAGTTGTTCGCCAAGACAGGGCACGTCCAGGGGCTTCTCCTGCACACACTGCTTCAAAATCCAAAGATTGAAGCCAAGCCTAGCAGCGGGCTCCGATGCCCACGGCTGCCACCTGAGCCAATGTCTTGAAGCCGTCGTAGGAGCCTCGAGAAATATGCTTGGAGCAATCCGCTACCGATTTCAGCAGGGTGTGGAAACTGCCAAGGGGCTCACCCTTGAGACCCGCGGAGAAGCCTTCAAGTACTTTTGCCAAGTCATGGAGGAACATACCCATATATAATTGGTATGCCTGGATGCAACAAGAGAGCATGGAACCTTGGTAGGCCTTGCGGCCCAGGGCATCAGGGCTCTCGATTCTCAGCCCGGCCAAACCGATGAGTGGGACTTCGGACTTTTCTGCTTCCTCATGGCTGATTCCATCACCATCAAGGTGTGTGTGGAAGTTGCTCCGCATGTGGGAAGCCTGGCCCTCGCTGCACCTTGTGCATTGTGTCAAGGCGTTTGTTCACAATGGGGACCGAGGCCGGGGCTTCCCACATGCGGAGCAATAGCCGAGAGAAGATCGGCGGCACTGGCACGGTGAGGGATTCCCTAGGTGGGGCCTCGTACTGAAGAATACTGAGTTCTTCAGTACGGGGGTCTTCCTCGGTCTGGTTAACCAGGTTGAAAGCCTGAGCCATGTCCCGAATAAACACCAAAAAGTTGGTGTCTTCGGGCGGTGAACGCCACTGGAGGTCAGGCGGCAAGGGGGCCGATGGAAGATCCCAGTGAGTGCGGGTCTCCGGGGATGTGTCCCCATCGGATTCCCAGTCCGAGAAATCGGTCAAGGGATCCGAGTCGGGCAGTTCGCCCTGTCCGATGGTTGGCGGCCTGGAGTCGGATGCCCTGGACAATCTCGCCCCCGAAGAACAGGAAGGTGAGCGAGACTGACGTCGAGGGCCCTCACAAGGCCCGCGGCGGCTCTTGGGGGTTTCCTAGAAGGATTTGAGTGTCCCACGTGAGGGACCTGCGGTCTCTGGGTGCAAGTCAGCAAAGCTGGCCGTGAGCGCCTACTGGGAAGCAATGAACGCAGAAACGCTGCGTTCTAGCACCAGCATATCGAACTCCCAAGCGGGCGTGGGGCCCTGGGACGCAGATACCAGGGACACCTGATCAGGCATCGAGGAGGAGTAGGGGAGATCCTCACTGGGATGGCCCTCAGGAGACTGGGCGCCTTCGCCGGAGGCCTCAGTTTCTCTGCGAGGTACCTTGTGGGGCCGCTCCTTGTCAGAATCTCGGGAACACAGAATGGGGCTAAGCGACTGGGCGCGGGAGCGCTCGCACTTGTCGGGGCCCCAGACAGTGACTTCGAGGCTGCCTTCTTTTTTATGTCATTCCACCTCGGGGGACCCCTGGCCCGAATGCCATCTGGAACACGGAGCCGTAGGGGGAGAACCCACCGGAGGGGAGATGACCGAGGATGCCACCGGGGACTCCGAGGCAGCCTTTCAGAAAATGTCTTCGGACTTCTGCTTACGGCTGAGCAGGGCCTTAGAGGTCATTTTCTTGTAGAGCGAACAGAGCTCTGGGTCATGGTCGGCTCCCAGACACCTTAGACAGCAGTCATTAGTGTCCATAAGCGACATGTTCTTAGAGCATCTATCGCATTTTTTAAACCCGGCCAGCGGTTGGAGAGAAAAAAGAGCGCGAAGCCTGAAAAGAAAAAATTTAGAAAGGGTATCCCTGCGAGCTCCAAAAGAGAGCAAGGGGAGAATGGGTAGAGGACCGGTGTAAAAGAAATAGCCTGTTAAGGCAAGGAAAACGAAAATATTTTCTGAGGGACGAGGACGTGTGTCCGAAGGGTTCCGCGGAAAAAGGGAGACTGAACAAGAATGCACCCTTGGGCAGGAAGAGAACCACACATATGTGGCAGCAATCCCAAAGGCTTTCTTTGAAAGCTGGGGAATTGCTCTGCGCGGGCTCCATCGGTGCCGACGTCACCCATAAGTGAGGACTGACTTCCTGCTTGTTCCTGGAGAAATCTAAGTACACTACATCTAAGGCACTCCCTCAGTCCAACTCTCTGGTTGCCTAGTCAAAGAAATAAGATTTGTCTAACAATACCTGCCTCTAGTAAAACCATGCTGCCTTGGATCCTGCAATCCTTTAGATTGCAGAAAGCTCACTATCCTCTGTTTTAGCAGCGTTTCCATTCATTTACTCACCACATAGGTCAGAATAACTGGCCTGTGGTTCTCAAACTCATCCTTACTTCTGCTTTTGTGTAAAGGATATTTTGATAATTGTTATTTCACATGAAGATTAAGCATAGTTACTCACCTGTAACAGCTGCTCTCCAGGGACAGCAGGAATCAGTACTCACTTTTGGGTGACGTCAGCACTGACGGAGCCCGCGTGGAGCAGTTCCCCAGCTTTCAAAGAAATCCTCTGGGATTGCTGCCACGCATGCATGGTCCTCCTCCTGCCCAAGGGTGCCATCTTGCTCAGTCAGGACGCATAGCTAGAGCCCTACTAAGCAGAAGGAAAGGGAAGGATAACAATAGCAACTCTTCAGGGGAGGTTGGAGGGTAGTGAGAACCGATTCCTGCTGTCCCTGGAGAACACCTGTTACAGGTGAACAACTACGCTTTCTCCAGGAACAAGCAGGAAGTCAGTCCTCACTTATGGGACTCCCCAGCTACAGGCTACCGAAACCGGTAAGCAAAAACGCCTCCGCAAAGCCGTGAGCAGAAGACGATGATCCGAAGGAAACCAGAATCCTCAAGTTCTCGGGGGCCAAGTTCCCAGTAGCCGCAGAAGAAGGATCAGAAGGCAGCAATTGCTTATACCCCGAACAGATTACAGAGTACAGCCTGGCCGAAGGCGCTGTCCTGGCAAGACTCCCTCTCCAGGCAGTAATATGAAGCGAAGGTATTCGCTGAAGACTAGGTCGCAGCCCGGCAAATGTCTGTCAGAGGCACTGAGCGCAGCGAAGCCACCAACGCCACCTCGGCATGGACGCCGTGCGTGGCGACTCGCCGAACCAGCAAGGCCCCAGCCTTTTCCTGAGCAAAGGTGATGCAGTCTGCCACTCAGACGGAGAGTGAGCTTGGTGACTGCAAGCCCCAGACGGTTAGGATAGTAGGCGATGAAGAGCAGGTCGGACTTGCGATACTGGTCGGACCTTGGGTGCGCTGCAGGTAGAAGACGAGGGCCCTCTTGAAGTCGAGCATATGCAGGATTGCCGATGCCCGGTCGGCGTGAGGTCTCAGGAACAAAGTCAGTAAGACTATCTCTTGGTTGAGATGGGAATCCGAGACAACTTTCAGTAGGAACTTGGGGTGACTGCAAAGGACCACCCTGTTCCCGTAAAACCTGGTGTAGGGAGCCCTGGCCATGAGGGCTTGCAGCTCGCTGACTCGTCAAGGTCAGTGCCACCAGGAAGGCTACCTTCCAGCAGAGATGTTGAAGCGAGCACGTCGCCATCATCTCAAAGGGCAGCTAACTGCATGAGCACGATGTTCAGGTACCACTCCGCTGGCAGAGGCTGGATGGGGGGCTTAGAAAGCAAGAGGCCCTGCATGAAGCGAGAGACCAGAGGCTGGCCCAAGAGGGGTTTACCCACGATGGGGAAGCGGTTGGCTGAAACGGCACTCAGGTGAACCCTGACCGAACTGAACTTCAGCCCCACCTGCGAGAGGTGGAAGAGGTACTGGGGAACCCACCGGGTGGAGCAGGAGGACGGATCGATCTGGAGCTTGGAGCACCAGACCGAGAAACGCCGCCACTTGAGGGCATAGGTCCGTCTCGTCAAGTCCTTCCTCAACGCAAGCAGGACTTCCTCGATCTCTGGGAGGTGCAGCAAGACTAAAGAGACTCGTTCAGCCGCCAGGCAGTTAGGGATAGCGAGTCCAGGTTCGGGTGAAGCACCCATCCCTCCTCCTGTGTCAGCAGACCCGGGGCACTGCCCAGGAGGACCGGGGGCTCCAACGAAAGTCAAAGTAGAAACGGAAACCAAGGCTGTCGAGGCCATGAGAGAGCCACGAAAATTATCGAGGCTCAGTCCCATTGAATTTTGTGGAGGGTCCTCGCAATGAGAAGGGGGGGGGGGGAATGCATACAGAAGCCCGGAGGTCCAGCTCAGGAGGAACGCATCCAGGGCTACCCTGCTTGAGTGTAGTATTGGCCTGCAAAAGCAGGGAAGCTGTGCGTTCACTGGACTGGTGAATAGGTCTATGGACGGAGTCCCCCAGTGGTGAAACAGGTGGAGAATCATCTCTGGACTCGGGCACCATTCATGCGGATGGAGAAGCCTGCTGAGCCTGTCCATGAGGACATTCTCTTGGCCCAGAAGGTAGACAGCTCTTAGAGTCATGCCCCAACGCACGGCGAAGGAGCAGAGGAGGCCTCCCGATAGAGGAGGCGGGAGCCCTACCCCCTTTCCTGTTTATGGAGAACACTGCAACCTTGTCGTCGGTCTGCACGAGCACCAACTTGCCTCGCAAGTGGCACTCGAAGACCCTCAGGGCCAACCGGACTGCTCAAAGTCAAGAAGGTTGATCTGCTGCCAAGCTTTATCGGGTGACCACCGTCCCCAGGTACGGAGGTTGTCGCAGCGGGCTCCCCAACCTGACAGCGAGTCATCCGTCGTCAAGATGAGCTCGTGTTGCAGGGTCTGGAAGGGCATGCCCCAAAGGAGGCTTCGGGGATTCTGCCACCAATACAGGGAACTGGATTGGCTGCGGGAGACCGAGATGGGATACCGGAGCAGGCCCGATGCTTGGGACCATTGCACTCTTAGGCATCATTGAGCTGCTCGCATATGCATGCGAGCGTGGGGAAGGACATGCACAGTCGAGGCCATGTGCCCCAGAAGGCGCAGCATGGCCCGCACCAAGACCCTGGATCGGCTTTGGACCTTGGAAGCCAGAGCACGGAGGCAGTTGCCCGTTCCGTGTCGAGCAGGGTGCCGATGAACTCCAGTGCCTGCACCGATTCGAGGTGGGACTTCGAGTAGTTGATTAGGAAACAGAGGCACTCGAGGAGGACAACTGTGCGGGTTGCTGAGAGGCGAACCTTCTCTGCCAATGTGCCCGTGATGAGCCAGTCATCTAGGTAAGGATAGACGGATATGCCCTGTAGCTGGAGGTGGGCTGCGGCCGCTGACAGGTATTTTGTGAAGACTCGCAGGGCAGACACAAGCCCAAAGAGAAACATTCTGTACTAGAAGCGATTCCCCTGCACCCTGAAACGCAGGTACTTCCTGTGCTTGGGATGAACAGGGATGTGGGTGTAAGCATCTCTGAGATACAAAGAGCATTGCCAATCGCCTTTCCAGAAGAAGGGCAGCAGGTCGCCAATTGATAGCATTTTGAACTTCTCCCGCACCAGAAATTTGTTCAGGTTCCTGAGATTGAGGATGAGGAGCAGGCCCCCCATTCTCTTCGGAACGAGGAAGTAACAGGAGTAAAACCCCCAACCCCAAAAGGTGTGGTGGGACCCTTTCGACCTCCTGCTGACCGAGGAGGTTGTTCAATTCTTGCTGTAAGCAAGTCTGGTGCGAGGGAAGCAGAGTAGGCTGCGCTGGAGAGAAGGAAGGAGGGAGCCTGGCCAGATGAAGACGATAACCATCCCGGACTACCTGGAGGACCCAGGTGTCCGATGTGATGGCCTCCCCACTGGAGGCGAAAAGTGACAGTTGTCCTCCCACCAGCAGGGGTGCCGCCAGGAGGCGAGAGGCTATGCCTTTGGTGTCAAAACCCAGGGGCTGGCTGGGGTGGCGCCAATGATTGGATCTTGGGCCCCTTAGGTTTCCGGTGACCCTGAGCTCCCTCTTTGCCTCGGTTGGTGGGCGCAGGGGCAGGCGGATATATGGTGGGTATCCCCAGTAAGGGAGCCCCTTCTTCTGGAAGAAGGGTTTCTTACTGTGCTGTTTCTTCCAGGGAAGGGAAGAGGTTTTCTGAGAGAAACAGGTGCGGGTCACGAACTCCGTCTCGATCTCGGCTGCCTTGTCCTCCATGGGCTTGCCAAACAGTTGTTTGCCGAGGCAGGGAACATCCAAGAGTTTCTCCTGGACCCACTGTTCCAGGTCTGAGGACTGGAGCCACGTTTGACGCTGGGCTCCGATGCCAGCTGCTGCCACATGGGCGGAAGACTCGAACCAGTAATATGTGGCACGGGAAAGATATTTCGAGCAGTCCGGGACCGATCTCAGGAGTGTCTGAAATCTGAGAAGGTGTTCATCTCCAAGGCCCGCGGAGAAACCACCAAGCTCTTTATCGAGGTCGCGAAGGAACATACCCATATATAGTTGGTATGCCTCGATGCGGCATGCCAGCATGGATCCCTGGTAAGCCTTGCGCCGAGGGTGTCGAGAGCACGGGATTCTCTACCAGGCGGGACCAAAAAGTGGGACTTCGGGATCTTCTGCTTCTACATCTCAGATTCCATTACCATGGAGGTATGGAGTCTTTCGAAACCCAGGACCACGCTGGACTCTGTACATTGCATCAAATCTTTTACTGACAATAGGGACTGAGGCAGGTTCTTCCCACATGCGGAGAAGCAGCCAGGTCAGGATGGAGGGCACAGGGACTGTGAGAGACTCCCTAGGGGAAGACTCATATTGCAAGATGTCGATTTCCTCTGCCCTTGGCTCTTCCTCGGTCTGCATGGGCAGATTGAGGGCCCGAGCCATATCCTGTACAAATGCTAAGAAGAAGGTATCTTCGGGAGGCGACTGCCTTTGCGAGGCGGGCAGGGACGGGTCAGAAAGAAGGTCCCTATGGGCATGGGTTTCAGGAGACATGTTCCCATCCAATTCCCAACCTGAAAGGTCCAAGAAGGACTCAGAATCGATCTGATCCCCATGTCCGGTGGCCGAGGCCCACTTGGAGCCAGAGGCGCTGACTCTGGAAGACCTCGCCCCCCTCCCCCCCCCCCCGAGAAACGGGACAGCGAGCAAGACCGGTGCCGAGGACTCTCACGAGGCCCATAGCTCTTAGGGTTTTCCAAGGCAATTTTCACGACCACGGTCGAGGGACCCTCGGTCTCAAGGCGCGAGCCAGCCGAGCTGGGCAAAAGCGCCCCCTGGGAAGCTAGGAAAGAGAAATGCTGCGCTCTGGTGCCAGCATACAGGACTCCCACTCAGGGGTGAGTCCCTGTGATGCCGACGCCAGGGTTACCGGGTCTGGCGTGGAGGAGGAGAGGGGGTCCTCACCGGAACGACCCTCAGGAGATCGGGCGCCATCGCCGGAGGCCTCCGTATCTGTACGAGGTACCTTTCGAGGCCACTCCTTGTCCCACTCTCGGGAATACTGGGGAGGGCTAAGGGAATGAGCGCGAGACCGCTTACGCTTATCCGGAGCCCATGACAGCAACTTCAAGGTCGTCTTCTTCCGCAGTTCCACCTTGGGTGAGCCCTGGTCGGAGTGATGCCTGGGATGCGGGGTTACTGCGGGGGACCCCGCAAGTGGTAGATCGGTGGAGCGAGGCGCCACCGGGGACCACAGGGCTGCCTTATGGAAAATGTTGTCTGACTTCTGCTTACGGCTTAGCAAGGCCTTAGCGGACATTTTCTTACAGAGCGAACAGAGCTCTGGGTTGTGGGAAGCCCCCCGGCACTGCAAACAGTCATGGATGTCCGTGAGCGACATATTTTTGAAGCATCTATCACATTTTTTGAAGCCGGTGGCCATGGGGGCAAAAGAGCCCCTGCGAGGTCAAATGCCCTCGAGGCCAGGCGGGGGCAGTGGGGAGGATGGGAGAGGACCGGTGCAACCAGAAGAAAGGTCGAAAGGCCAGAAGAGAAAAAACTTTTTCTGAGGGACAAGGACGTGTGTCCGAAGGGCTCCGCGGAAAAAGGGAGACTGAGCAAGATGGCACCCTTGGGCAGGAAGAGGGCCATGCATGTGTGGCAACAATCCCAAAGATTTTCTTTGAAAGCTGGGGAATTGCTCTGCGCGGGCTCCATCGGTGCCGACATCACCCATAAGTGAGGACTGACTTCCTGCTTGTTCCTGGAGAATGTTGTTTTTATCAGTGAAATAAGCCCTACTTTCATATATTCTGAATTGTATTTTTTTAAACAGAATGTAAAAAATATACCAGGATTTGAAAACTTATGAGGCACTGTATTACTTCAAACACATACATGCTGCACCACCAGGGTTGAAAACCTGACTGCCAATTGTAATGTCAGTCAGTGTAAGTTGCATTACCCAGAATGCTTAAACTCAAGAAGGAACCTCCAACTGGCAGGTTTATTAAAGGTTAAAAAAAAAAACTCTCCTAAAATCTTGACAAAATCAGTAAAACTTGCCTCCGTTAACATAAAATTAAATCCCTTACCTATTAAAGACTTGATATTTTCCAGGATTAAATCACTAGTTATGTTTCCAGACAAATCTTGACCCAGTTCTGCAATCAACTTTGCATAACCTTCATTCTCTTCTCTTAACAAATTGAATTTCTGCTGTTTATAACTGTAATTAAAGGAATAATGTTTTATTCTTCAAATGTAGTGGCTTGTGCCAATACGAGAAAAGAGCACCAACACCTATTCTAAACTTCATGCATTATTATGGTCACACTAAACATAAAAACAAAAATAAATTTAACCATTTACACAATTCTGATTTAATGCATATATGCTGACAAAACATTTTCATCTGAATTTAAAATCTCAATCTAATAGCACTATGTACATTAGATCAGTGGTTCCCATACCTATAGTCCATGGACCTGGGGGAGTGGGGCGTGTCGGCGAGACCATTATAGGGGGTTTGTAATTTACAGAAGAGAGCAAGGTTGGTGGGGATTGGCAGAGAAGAGAGAGACTGAAGGCAACTGGCTGGAGTGAGAGGGGAGAGAGAGAGAGAGACTGGTGGAGACAGGAGGGGGAAGGGGATAAAAAAGGCTAGTAGAGACAGATTAGGCATGGAGAGGAGTGGGTCAGGGGCGGGGATAAACTGGGAGTCCCTGAACTTTTTGGAGGTTAAAAAGTGGTCCTCACAATCAAAAAGGTTGGCAACTTCTGCATTAAATGACTAATCAATTAGAGATAGGTATATTTATACATCCAGAGAAATCAATTAAGCATATTTACTCACCTCTAACAGATGATCTCTGGGAATAGCAGGAATCAGTCTTCACATATGGGTGACGTCGGCACCGACGGAGCCCGGCGCAGGAACACTCCCCAGCATCCAATAGGAATGCTTTTGGGAGCGTTCCTCCACACATGCATGGCTGCCTTACCGCCTTCCCTCCTGGTCTCCTCAAGTCAGATGTATAGCAGAGATTTAAAAAAAAAAAAAAAAAAAAGTGTATACCAGAAATGAGAAAAAAAAAAATGGGACAACTTGATGGGGAGATGAGCGGGTTGTTAAGACTGATTCCTGCTGTTCCTGGACATCACCTGTTACAGGTGAAAAACTATGCTATCTCCAGGAACAAGCAAAAATACAGTGCAAAAATACAGTCTTCACATATGGGACTCCCTAGCCCAAGACAACAGAGTGAGAGAAGCATCCCAGTACAGCCGGAGGTTGCAACCGGGATTCAACAGACTCCACTCATTCAGAGCACTCCTCACAGGGTAGTCAGATGGACTGTGGGCAAGTTGTCTAAATTTGAAAGACATTACGCAGAACTGCTTGTCTGAATTGATCATCAGCTCTGAAGTCTATCCAGGCAATAGGGCACTGTAAATGTATACATAGAAGATGATGTTGCTGCTTGGCAGTTATCTGAGCGAAGGTTAGCTACAGTAACTGTCATGGCTCTGACACTAAGCGCTGTAACACGGTATGGTAGAGATTGCATATCTTTCACTTATTCACAAGCTGGGCTATCTGCTAACCAATTTGAAAGTGTTCTTTTGGATACAGGAGTCCCCAAATGACTTTGATCAAAGGAGACGAACAACTGAGAGGATTGGCGAAGGTTCTTCATGCGCTCTAGATAGAACGCCAAACACCCACTTGCAATCAAGAGTATGAAGTTTGGCTTCAATCGGAGAGGGGACTTGGAAAGAAAGTCGGTAGCGAGACCAATTGATTCACGTGGAAGTAGGTGATGACCTTTTGCATGAACTTAGGATGTGTGCGAAGGACCATTTTGTTATGATGAAAAGGGGTATAAGGCTCATAAATTACCCAAACTTGGAGTTCACCAACTCTGTGAGCTAACTGCTACGAGGAAGTTTCCATGTGATGAACTTTAATGCAGCTGATCCCATTGGTTTAAAAGGATTGCGCATGCACAGAGTGGGAGGTGAACGGAAAGGCAGCTTGGTCAGGAGAAGACCCGCACGCATCTGGCCACTAAGGGGTGCGCCAAGATAGGGTGGCTCCCCTATAGTATGGTGGGAGTTCGCAATAGCGGATAAATGTGCTCTCACAGAACTGGTCTTGAGACCCGAAGTAGACAAATGTAGCAGGTACTGAAGTCCGTCTACAATGGGACATGTGAAAGGAACCAATGTTTTAAAAGAACACCAGACAGACAGAGAACCTGCACCATTTAAAGGCATAAGAGCATCTGACTGAATCCTTTCTAGATGATAAAAGGACATGCAACACGTCCTCTTGGAGATTAAAGTTGAGAGGACATAGCGCTCAGTTTCCAGGTCATCAAGCGGAGTGGCTTGAGGATAGGGTGCAAAAAGTTTCCTTGCTCCTGAGAGAGAAGCATCAATGAATAACCGAGCCAGAGGGGAGGTGCTTGAGCAAGTTGAAGAAGCCGAGGAAACCACGGTTGTCTGGGCCAGTGGGGGGCAAAGAGAATCATTTGTCCCTGTTCAGCATGGAGTTTGAAGACTGTCTTTGCTATGAGTGGAAGTGAAGGGAAAGCACAAAGGAGTTCTCAACCCCAGTGGATGAGGAAGGCATCTGACGATTCCCTGTGGGGGGAGGGAATCCTCTAGCAAAACAGAGGTAGTTTGGCATTGAGAGGAGACACAAAGAGGTAGATTAGTGGACTCCTTCAGAGCTGGAACAAGAGTTATTTGAAGGTCCAGCATCCACTCGTGTGGTAGAATCCAGATTAGCCTGTCGGCCAATTGATTCTGTTCTCCCGGAAGGTAGACTGCGTGAAAGTGAATAACTTGGGAAACTGCCCAGTTCCACAGGCAAATGGCCTCTTTGCACAGGGCTCGAGAGCCTGTCCCTCCTTGTTTGTTTATATAAAACACAGCTACCTAGTTGTCGGTATGCACAAGAGAATGCTCCTCAAGTTAGGAAGAGAAGACTGATGGCATTGAAGACTGCTCTGAGCTCCAGAAGATTGATCTGGAGCTGTTTCTCCTGAGCAAACTAAAGACTCTGCATTGTGAGATCAGTGAGATGGTCTCCCCAGTCTAGTTTTGATGCATCGAACTTCCAAAAAGGTGACCCTTCAACTAGATTCTGTGGTATGACCCAGCACTGAAGGTCTGCCTTCATCTATAGTCTGATGCTAACCAGGTCAGAGAGATGATATGTGGACTGCTTCCACTGACGTTAGACAGTCAACTGTGAAATCCTCATGCAGAGATGAGCATAGGGTACGGCATGAACTGTGGAAGCCATATGGCCTAAAAGGCGTGGTAGATATGTTCTGGCAGGAACTGATGTTTGTTGCTGCACTTGTGTGGCTAAGGTGATTAGACGGAGACGTCTGTCAACTGTAAGGATGGATCTGCTATTGTGTCTAAACGAGCTCCTATGAACTCAATGTCCTGGGTTGGGCAGAGATGTGATTTTGGATAGTTTATCACAAAATATAATGCCTGAAGGACATAAATGGTTTGATTTAGGGTGGATGCGACTGCTAAAGCAGAGTCTGCCCTTAGAATCTAGTCTAAGTAGGGGAACAGAAAGATCCCCAAGGTTCATAGGTAGGCCGCCACAACAACTGAGCACCTTTGTGAATAGCCTGGACACTGAGGCGAGTCCGAAAGGGAGGA
This sequence comes from Ichthyophis bannanicus, assembly GCA_033557465.1. Taxonomy (NCBI): domain Eukaryota; kingdom Metazoa; phylum Chordata; class Amphibia; order Gymnophiona; family Ichthyophiidae; genus Ichthyophis; species Ichthyophis bannanicus. The sequence continues at coordinate 123,610,090 of CM066036.1, read as the reverse complement.
CTCGGCACTGATAGTGGTTGCCTTGAAAAACAAAGCTGAGGAACTTTCTGTAGTCTGGGTGAATGAGTATGTGCGTGTAGGCATCCTTTAGATCCAGAGAGCATAGCCAATCATTTTGTTTGAGGTATGGCAGGAGGATGCCTAGAGAAATCATCCTGAATTTTACTTTGATGAGAAATTTGTTGAGATTCGGAGATTTAGTATAAGCCTGTAACCTCCTGTCTTCTTTGGAATTAGAAAATATCTAGAATAGAATCCCTGACCCTGTTGGGCGGAAGATAAGTCCTTGATGGCTCCTTGTTCTAGCAGGTTGAGGATCTTCTAATGGAACAAGGGGGAGTGAAGGGGATCCAGAGTGGGTTGTCCCATAAAGTGAGTGGGAGGACAAGTCTGGAACTTTAGTTGTAGGCCCTGACTGACCAAATGTAGGGTTCCAGGGCTCAGAGGTGATACTGATCCAGCAGTGTGCAAAATGTACTAGCCTTTCTGGGATCCTGGATGGAGGAGGGAGAATGATGGGAGAATTGGCCATGCTCTTTTTGAAGGAGTCAAAAACTCTGAGGTTGTTGAGTAGATGGGGCAGGCTGTGGTATGGAGCCCTTGGATTTCCTGATCCTGCTTTTGGCCTGGTTGTCTCTGCGCTGTTGTTGTGGGGAAGCATAACCAGCAAAGCCCTGATATGGAGGGTAAAACTTCTTCTTAGGGAAGAAGAATGGTTTTTTTTTTTGGTGGTAGCCTTGTTTTTAAGAGGTGGTAGCCTTCATAGTGAGGTCATCCGTTTCAATCTCTCTGGCCTTTTCTTTCCACCACTGACCAAAGAGTTCTCATCATTACAGGGTATGTTGATTCATTTATCCTGGACCCACTGTTCTAAGTCAGATGCCTGGAGCCAAGCTGTTCTTCTGGCACATATGCAAGCTGCAGCAGATCTACTGTTACAGTCAAAAGCATCAAACACAACCCTTGTTTAGAATTTTGATGTATTCTGGGCATGGGTAACCAAGACCTGATACGCCGCCTGTTTGTAGGGGGGTAAAACAAGGAGGTGAATTCTGATAAATCCCTCAACACAACCTTGAGAAACATTACCATGTACAGCACGTATGAGTCAATTCGAGGCTAGCATGGTAGCCTGGAATGTTTTCCTCACAAATGCATCTAAAGTCCTGGCCTCCCTACCAGGAGTCCCTAAGGAGTGATTCTTTTGACTTTTGATCCTCTTCATGGCAGACTCCACAACCATGGAGTTGTGGCTTTTGGAAGTCTGGAGAGGGAGGAACCCTATACAGGTTATCCAGTCTCTTGCTTACCACATGATTGGAATGTGGGAGGCCCCCATGTCAACCTATCAAGTTCTTTAAGATGTTGTGCACCGGGAAGGTGGCCACCTCCTTCAGTGCCGAAGGATACTGGAGTATGTAGAGTTCATCAGCTCTTGGTTCCACTTCTGTTGCCACTGAAACATCGTGAGCTGACGCTATGTCTGCAATGAAGTCTTGGAGTGAAATGTCCTCAGGCAGAGAACACTGACGTTCATAAGGAGGCGATGGACCCAATGGTAAATCCCTGGGTGTATCGGACTCTATTGATTCCACCTCAGATGCCTCTTCAGAATCGGAATCCGGAAGGAAATCAAAATAATCTCTATGAGATGATCAATACCTTCTATACTCCAATACTCATTGTTTGAATGTCGAGGGTATCGGGCCTGATGGAACAGAGGGTCTCTGTATCGGTTGCTCCGAGCCAGGTGAAGCAGGGGATGCCTGCAGTAGAGTGCCCATGGCTGCAGTCACCAACGGTATCGGTGAAACCAGTACCGGTGCTGGCTGCGGAGCCTCCAATGCTATCGGCGCAACAACCGCTAAGAGTTTAACGATGCTTCACTCAATAGCGATGACACGGTCATCCAATGATGGTACCGGAGGAGGAGAAGCTCCAGACATAGAAGACCTCGGGGGCATCCCCGACCCCATGAATGGCTTTAGAGGGTGGCACCTTCCATCGGAGTTGTTTATATGGACGGTCTGCATCGGAATATGAAGAATGGCGATGCCGATGCTCGATGTCAGAAGCAGACACCGACCTAGAAGACGATGACCTCGATACCAACCCCGATGCCTTCTTTTTAAGCAATGGTGACTCTGAGCAATGCTTTTTCTTTGCTGGTAAGGATTTAGAGGCATGGGAAGACTGACAGAATCGACACCCCAAGGAGTGCACCGATGGAGCTGAGCTTGTAGAAAATAGTTTAGCCTTCTGTTTGTCCCAGTTCTTCTGAGCTCTGAAAGTTATGTGGCAACAGGAGAGGCAGGAATAGACGTCGTGGTCTGGGCCTAAACACTTGAGGCACCAAGAATGCTCATCAGTGATGGAAATTGTACTGAAACACTGAGAGCATTTTTTGAACCCACTTAAGAGTTTCTCCTTCTTTGAAAATATGGTGGCAAAATCAAATTGGGTAATAGTGCCCAAAGAGGCCATAGGCCTCAATGGAAAAATAGTGAAAACATAAAAATAAAATAAAATTAGGTAAAAAAAAGAAAAGCAAGGGGAACTGGAATCGACAGGGAGTCGAATTAGTCGACAAGAAGGCAACCGGAGTACTTAGACGGTACTTTTGAAGAAATATTTGAAGTCTCGAGACGCGGCTGACAGGGACGGGGTCCCGATGGCTCCGTGGAAAAAATATGACTGAGGAGACCAGGAGGGAAGGCAGGAAAGCAGTCATGCATGTGTGGAGGAATGCTCTGAAAAGCATTCCTATTGGATGCTGGGGATTGATCCAGTGCCAACGTCACCCATCTGTGAAGACCGACTTCCTGCTTGTTCCTGGAGATGAGATTAACCAGATTAGAGGGAAATGCTCAATGGTGTTATAAAACCTACTGCAAGGAGAAACATAAAACTTGTTTTCATGTGTTTATTTTAGGTTATCAGATAAAACCAGGAAAAAATGTGTGATGCTGCTTTTCAATCAGATAGAACAAAAGTTGAAAAGAACAAAATTAGAATGTATTAATACACCAAGATAATTTGGAACTGTTAAACATGTTTATTTCCTTTCATTATTCAGTCTTCCTCAGATATTGTGTCCTACAATAATGTACTAAAGGTTTTTCCTGAGAACAATGTCTCCAAATGAGTTAGTTCTGTGCATACCATGACACTAATAAACTTCCTATTGGGGGTAATTTTATAAAGCATTTTCAACATGTAAAGCACTTTTTATATGCAAGGGATACATGCATAAAAGTAGACAAACAGCAAATACGTGATTTGTAAACAGGTGTTCCAGGATTCATAGGGGTCTGTTTACTAAGAGGCGCTAGCAGCTTCCAAGCAAAATCAGAGCCACAGCCCTGTTTTAATCAATTTCACACAGAAGCTGCTAGCGCTGCTTAGTAAACAGACTCCATAGCTGCGATGTACACTTGTATTTTATAAAAAGCGTGCGCACGCTCATAGCAAACAAGCACAAATTTATGTCTTCTTCACTGCAAATGTAAATATGTGGGAGAGAAATTCTACGCTACTGGAACTGGTTCGGAACCCTTATATAGGCTTAAACTAGGTAATATTTTTTCGTTTTTCTATTGGTACGCTTTTATAAAAATAGGCCATTTGTGTTTACTAAGCTTTAAGACAGCTGCTACTGAATCAATAAGGAAAACAAAAATTAACAAAACAAAATGTTTTTCCCTAAAGCACAATCGAACCATAAGGTTCTTGCCTAAGAAAAATGTTTTTTGCATTCGATAGTCTACACCTGTACAGAAAGCGTAGTTACTCACCTGTAACAGGTGTTCTCCAGGAGCAGCAGGAATCAGTCCTCACATATGGGTGACGTCGGCGCCGACGGAGCCCTCGCGGAGCAATTTTCCCCAGCTTTCAAAGAAAGCCTTTGGGAAATGCAGCGCGCATGCGCGGTCCTCTTCCCACCCAAGGGTGCCATCTGGCTCAGTCAGATGACATAGCTAAAAGACAGCAAAAATTAGCAAAAACGAAAGCATATAACTGCAACTCCAAGGGGAGGAGGGAGGGTTGTGAGGACTGATTCCTGCTGCTCCTTGAGAACACCTGTTACAGGTGAGTAACTACGCTTTCTCCAGGACCAAGCAGGAAGTCAGTCCTCACATATGGGACTCCCCAGCTTAAGGCTACCGGAGACCCTAAGCACAAAAATGAGCTCCCTCGAGGTCAGTAGCCTAGAAGGAAGGAATCTTCTCTGAATATGTCTCCAACCGGTAGCCCAACATCCGGGACGGAGGGTAGGAGTTGCCTATACCTCGAAGAGGTTATGGAGGACTGCCTGTCCGAAAGCACTGTCCCTGCGGGACTCCCTCTCCAGGCAGTAACGGGCTGCAAAAGTCTGACTTGAAGACCAAGTAGCGGCCCGGCAAATGTCTGCCAATGGAACAGAGCGGAGGTAAGCTACCGACGTAGCCTTCGCCCGAACACGATGAGCTGTGACTCTACCTTCCAGCACGAGGCCGGCAGCCTCGTAAGCCCAAGCGATACAGTCCGCAATCCAGATGGACAGAGTACGCTTGGAGACAGGGAGCCCCAACTTGTTGGGGTCATAAGACACGAAGAGCTGAACAGCCTTTCGGTGCTCTCGCGTACGGTCAAGGTAGAAGGTCAACGCCCTTCTACAGTCCAGGATATGCAGGACCATTTCAGCTCGGCTGGAGTGTGGCCTGGGAAAGTAGGTCGGAAGTACCACCTCCTGGTTGATGTGAAAAGGGGAAACCACTTTGGGAAGAAATTTAGGGTGAGTCCGTAGGACTACCCGGTTCTTGTAGAACCTAGTGTAAGGAGGATCAGAAACCAGGGCCTGTAGCTCACTAACGCGTCTAGCCGAAGTGAGGGCTACCAAGAACAAGGTTTTCCACGAAAGAAAACGTAGCGGACAGGTAGCCATAGGCTCAAAAGGCGGACAGGTAATCCGCTGCAACACCACATTAAGATCCCAGTCCGGGGCTGGCGGGCGCAAAGGTGGCTTAAGGAGAAGGAGGCCTCTGAGAAACCGAGCCACCAGAGGGTGGCTGGAAAGAGGTCTACCATCCACCGGCATGTGATGCGCAGAAAGAGCACTGAGGTGAACCTTTACCGAGTTGGACTTAAGTCCAAGGTTGGAGAGAGAGAGCAAGTACTGCAAGACCACTGATGATGAACAGGAGAAAGGATCTTGAGACTGCTGAGTACACCAGACGGAGAACCGACGCCACTTGAGAGCGTAGGCCTTCCAGGTGGAGGGCCTCCTGGAGGCCCAGACGACCTCCTCCACATCTGGAGGTAGCTGCAGGGGAGCAAGGACTACCCTTTCAGCAGCCAGGCCATCAGATGAAGGGACCGGAGATTGGGGTGTAGGAGAGTCCCCTGATCCTGCGACAGGAGGTCGGGCTGAAATCCCAGTGGAAGAGGAGTGTCTACCGCTAGCTGCATCAGAAGCGGGAACCAAGGTTGTCTCGGCTACCGGGGAGCCACTAGGATCATCGATGCCTTGTCTCTGAGAACCTTAAAGAGCGTCCGAGACAACAGTGGCATGGGAGGAAAGGCATACAAGAGGCCGGTGGACCAATGTTCCCTCTAATTTTCTGTAGGCTGTGTGCGCATAAAATATCAGCTGTGTGCAGCTTTTGAGGGAAGGTTAAATTTTTATGCGTCACATAACGACACTCAGAGTTATATACTTTAAAATTTGACTACATGTCAGAATACAGTATGTACACCACATTGATTTTAATCAAATTAAATGAAAATAAACGATTACTAAATGAAGCTGGAAATTTCTAGTAATTACAACCATAACTTTTAAATTTTAAGACGTCTGTGTTGTTTTCTATCAGAATCAGAGCCAAAATTTTTGTGCGCTCTGTTGTAAAGTATGTGCGCTCGCTCAGCGAGGTGTGTGCGCGCGCACACGCGCACAGCTTAGAGGGAACAGTGCGGTGGACCATGGAATTAAAAAAGCATCCGCCGCTACCCGGAGAGGATGCGGCTGTCGTGAGCAGAATCTGGGCAGCTGCCGGTTCAGAGGACTGGCAAAGAGATCCATGGTGGGGAGGCCCCACTTGAGAAAGATTTGCTGAACCACTAGCGGATCCAACCGCCACTCGTGTGGCTGGAGGATCCTGCTGAGCTTGTCGGCCAGGTAATTTTCTTGACCTGGGAGATAGACAGCCTTGAGGATGATGCTGTGGTGGACTGCCCAAGAGCATAGTTTTTGTGCCTCCTGACAGAGAAGGAAGGAGCCTGTTCCGCCTTGTTTGTTCACGTAGAACATTGCCACCTGATTGTCGGTCTGTATCAGCACCGACTTGTGAGAAACCAGGTGAGAGAAGGCTTTGAGCGCTAGGCGGATAGCTCTGAGCTCCAGGAAGTTTATCTGCTGAGCAGACTCCCAAGGAGTCCAGAGGCCTTGAGTACATGTCCCTTGGCAATGTGCTCCCCAACCCAGGAGCGAAGCATCGGTCGTCAGGACCTGAGAATGCGTAGGGGACTGAAAAGTCACTCCGAGTACCAGGTTGGGCAGATGAAGCCACCATTGTAGAGAAGAGACCAGCTGGTCGGAGATCTGTACGGAGTCCGCTAGGCTCCCCGTGGCCTGATGCCATTGATTGCGAAGGCACCACTGAGCAGGACGCATGTTCAGTCGGGCATTGGGGGTCACATGGACCGTGGAAGCCATATGGCCGAGCAGTCGCAGAAAGTGCCTGGCTGAGACCAGCGCATTGCTGTGAAAGTGGCCGGCGAGATCCATGAGCCGCTTGACCCTGTCCAGAAGGAGGAAGGCCCGCGCCTGAAGTGTGTCCAACCGGGCGCCGATGAACTCGAGATTTTGAGGGGAGCAAAGTGGACTTTACGAAGTTTATGACAAAACCCAAGTGCTGGAGCAGAGCCACAGTGCGATGAGTGGCTTGAGTGGCCTCTTGGGAAGACTGGGCTCTGATGAGCCAGTCGTCCAGGTATGGGAACACAAACAGACCTTGAAGTCTCAGATAAGCCCCCACCACTGCGAGGCATTTGGTGAACACCATGGGTGCGGAGGATAGGCCAAAGGACAGCACTTTGTACTGGTAATGATTTCCTCCCACAACAAATCTGAGATATTGTCTGTGGTCCGGATGAATGAGGATATGAGTATATGCATCTTTCAGATCCAAGGAGCATAGCCAGTCTCCCTGCTGGAGGTAGGGCAGCAGGATTCCAAGGGTAAGCATCTTGAACTTTTCCTTTGCAAGGAACTTGCTGAGGTTTCGCAAGTCCAGGATGGGTCTGAGGCCTCCTGTTCTTTTTGGAATCAGGAAGTACCTGGAGTAAAACCCCTGGCCCTTCAGGTGGTGGAGCACCGGTTCCACGGCTTGTTCCTGAACCAGACTTGCTAACTCCTGAAGTAGTAAGTCCCTGTGCAAAGGTAGTCGGGGAGGCTCCCCTGGAAAGTAGGAGGGAGGTACCTGGTGAATGTGAAGAAGATAGCCCTTCCGAACTATGTGAAGTACCCAGGTATCTGTGGTGATGTTGGACCACCTTTGGGCAAAGTGGACCAGCCGGCCTCCTGTGCTGAGAGAAACCAGCGGAGGGGGAGAGGCTATGCTGAGGAAGTCAAAAACCCCCACCCTGCTGAGCAGGGGCCGGTGGTGCAGGCTTGGGGGCTTGCTGCCTACGGGACCCATTACCACGTCCCTTGGCCTGCTTTCCCTGTGGGGGAGCTGCTGAGGCCTGATACTGAGGGTAGAATTTATAGGCAGCACCTTTCCTCGGGTAAAAGGGCTTTTTCCCCGAGGCCTTCTTCTTTTGAGAAGGGGCAGAGGTCTTCCTTGAGAGACGAGTCCTGGTGAGAGTCTCCGTCTCGATTTGTGCAGCCTTCTCATCCATGGGCTTGCCAAAGAGGTTATCACCTCGGTAGGGGACATCGACCAACTTGTCCTGAACCCAGGGTTCGAGGTCGGACGTCTGAAGCCAAGCCTGGCGGCGTCCACCGATGCCGGCCGCAGCTACTCGAGCCGAAGCCTCAAAACCATCATAGGCTGCTCGAGATATAAACTTGGAGCACTCCCGAATACCAGTAGACAAGGACTGGAACCTCTGCAAAGGTTCTTCGGAGAGACCAGCAGAGAACCCGGCTATTTCCTTAGCCAGGTCTCGGAGATACATGCCCATGTAGAGCTGGTATGTCTGGACTCGACAAGCAAGCATAGAGCCCTGGAAGCATTTCCTACCGAGGGCATCCAGGCTTCGGGCTTCCCTACCTGGGGGTACCGAGGAGTGCATTTTTTGACTCTTAAGTCTATGCATGGCCGATTCCACCACCATGGAATGGTGCGGTAGTTGTGCCTTCTGGAAGCCGGGGCTTTTGCGGACTCGATAAATGGAATCGACCCGCTTGCTTAACACCGGCGACGACGCCGGGTTCTCCCACATGCGGAAGAGAAGTCGTTCCAGCATCGGAGGAACCGGTACAATAAAGGCCTCCTTCGGGGGAGAGTCATATTGGAGGGCATCGAGTTCCTCGACTCGAGGCTCCTCCTCGGGATCCGTGGGGAAGGCCAAGGCCTTGGCCATATCCCTCACGAAGTCCGAGAACCGGGTATCCTCCGGGGGGACTGTCTCTGAGGTTCGGACTCGGGGGAGTCCGAAGGGACACACCGAGTCCGAAAGGAACCAGGTGACTCTTCGTCCTCAGATTCCCAGGCCGACTCCTCGGAGGAGGAGTCGAGCGGCTCCGGTCGGGTGGGCACCGATGTTATCCGCTCTGACGCCGAGGGAGTCGGCGTCGACGACCTTGGTCCCGAACGGGAGGCCGAAGGAGACCTCGACCGAGGATCGACTCGAGCTCTCATGGACTCGAGGATCGGCTCGGTCTCCGGGTTCGACTTGGACGTCGACGTCCCGGCAGTCAGGGCAGAAGCACCGGCGAGGCCAGCGATCAATACCCGCTGCTGGTCCATGAAGGCAGTCAGACTGCTCTCCAAGGCCGTCAACCTGAGTCCGAGCTCAAGAGACCCAGCAGTCCCCGAATCGGGCCCCGACGGTGTAGGGCCCGACGTCGGGTCCTTCGGAGGCGAGTCAACGAGGACAACAGTACTCACGTGAGCGGGTAAGTCCACCTCGAGTAGAGGATGTTTTGACAGCCTCTCCATCTCCGAGGACCCAGGACGTTAAACGGGGCTATGCGACCTGGCCCTCGAGGAACCAGGAGCGTCCACCGATCCCGCCCTCGCGGGTTTCTTCTTCCGATGATGTTCCCGGGTAGGAGACCCCCTGTCAGAGGAACTTCGACGATGCTCAGGACCAGAATCCCGAGACGTCGAAGCCTCTGACGAGGTCCGAGCCCGGCCGGAGTCAGAGAAGATACGCTCCCGCTGATGCTGCCGACTCCTCAATGCTTTTGAGGACATTTTGCCGCATGGCCCACAGATCATGGAGTCATGATCTGGGCCGAAGCAGTGGAGGCAGAAGTCATGAGTGTCTGTAAGAGACATGAGTTTCTTACAGAGATCCCACTTTTTAAAGCCGCTGGCAGCCATCGGGGGAAAAAGGGCCCCTGCGAGGTCGAATGACCGGACTGCCAGGGAAAAAGGAAAAAGGCGCGAAATCTGTCACGAAGGACAAAAAAACAAAAAATAAGGGACGGACTTGCAACCGGCGTCGCGAGTCCGGGCGGGAAAAGAACCGGCGTCGAACCGAAGAAAAAAGAGAAAAATAGAGAAAAAATCAACTTTTCTGCGGGGATTCACAGGCAACGTCTGTAGGGCTCCGCGGAAAAAAGAAGACTGAGCAAGATGGCACCCTTGGGCGGGAAGAGGACCGCGCATGCGCGCTGCAATTCCCAAAGGCTTTCTTTGAAAGCTGGGAAAATTGCTCCGCGAGGGCTCCGTCGGCGCCGACGTCACCTATATGTGAGGACTGACTTCCTGCTTGGTCCTGGAGAAAGCACAGTTACTTACCTGTAACAGGTGATCTCTGGGAACAGCAGGAATAAGTCTTCACATATGGGTACGTTGGTACCGACGGAGTCTGCGCGGGAAAGCTCCCCAGCGTCCAATCAGAACGCTTTTGGAAGCATCCCAACACGCCTGCGTGCTGCCTTCCCGCCTTTCCCAACTGCCTCTCCTCAGTTAAGTTTTAAAGCTGAGACAAAGAGAGAGAGAGCAAGAAAGGGAAAGATAGAGATAGAGAAAATGCAACTCCTAGGGGAGGTGGGTGGGTTGTGAAGACTTATTCCTGCTGTTCCCAGAGATCACCTGTTACAGGTAAGTAACTGTGCTATCTCCAGGAACAAGCAGGAATGAGTCTTCACATATGGGGACTCCCAAGCTAAGATGCCTGGAGGAGTCCCAGCATGTTGCGAGCTTGAGAGCCATGCTATCTTACCGAACCCCCAGGCATTCCAGGGATGGAGGGTAGGAGTTGAGCTAAAAAGATGTGCTGTGGAACAGCTGGACCAAACAGGATGCCTAGATAGGCTCTGTGCAGGTGATATTTAGTGGTAATATTGAAGAGCAATAAACCAATATGGACCTCACCTGGTGGCATTGTAGAAGGGTATATGGAGGTTCATGAGGATTTGTGAATATGAACCAACAGAATATCCTCAGGGGGTACCTCAATAAAAGAAGAGGTAAACAACTGTGCAAAAAACAGGCTGGGGTAGAACCCCTAGGGTAAGAGAAACAATCCCAGTGGAACTGGGGTAGTTCAATGAGGTAGGACTTAGCGGAAAACGCAGAAGTCTCCATTGGATAAAACTGAAGACTCCTTTGAGCTTAAGAGATCTAGTTCTTATAGGAGAGGGAGCTTCAAAGATCTCCATATCCGATAACAAGAAGGATAGGAGTAATGAGGCATTATAGCCTCCCATTTTCTGAAGATTCAGAAAAAATCCTTCGTAATGGAAAAGGAAAATATGTGGAGGGCTTCAGGTGTACCCAAACTGAAAACTGAAGGTCATGGTACAAAAACTCCTGAACTACCAAAGGAAGTGGTTGATCATGGAGAATCCTAAGTATGCTGGGACAGCATGGAAAGGGATAGAGAGTATCTGTCGGTCCGTGGTGGAATATATATATCTATATGTATAAGTATATATATCTAGGCAGACAGACAGAAAAGGTATATAGACATATACCTACCCACTATGATATATTGTGATACATATCTATAGAGATAGGTAAATACAGATATATACATCACATATGTATATATAGATATAGATATGGGCATAGACGTGCAGATGTCCATTTACATGTAACATATACATACATACATACATACATACATACAGATATATATATATATATGTATGTATGTATGTATGTATACGTACCCATGTCCGCACATAGGGTATGTGGAGAAAGATTTATCTAACAACAAGAAGGGATGTACCTGCTTGAGAAGATATTCAGAGATTCCTTACTTCCTGGTTAAGGGTAGGAAGTGCAGGGAGTTCTCCCACTGGCAAGAGAAGTCTAGAGTCCTCTAAAAACTGTTGCCCATGAAAAACCAGGAATGTTTTTAAGCTGCAGACAGTGAGTCTGAGTCCTTCCATAACTCCAGCAGGTAGCTGGAGAAAAAGATGCCATAAAGCACAGTTACTTACCTGTAATAGGTGATCTCTGGGAACAGCAGGAATAAGTCTTCACATATGGGTACGTCGGTGGGAACCTGCGTGGGAACGCTCCCCAGCGTCCAATCAGAAAGCTTTTGGGAGCATCCCTCAGCGCCTGCGTGCTGCCTTCCCGCCTTTGCAACTGTCTCTCCTCAGTTGAGTTTTATAGCTGAGACAAAAAGAGAGAAAGAGGAAAGGAAGAGAGATAGAGAGATACAACTCCTAGGGGAGGTGGGTGGGTTGTGAAGACTTATTCCTGCTGTTCCCAGAGATCACCTGTTACAGGTAAGTAACTGTGCTATCTCCAGGAACAAGCAGGAATGAGTCTTCACATATGGGGACTCCCAAGCTAAGATGCCTGGAGCCCTAGCATGGTGAGGATGGGAACATGCTATACCTCATATGGCCAGGCATCCTGAGGATGGCGGGTAGGAGTTGAAAAGAGAGGAGCTGTAGGAAAAACAGCTAACCTAAGGACTACAAGTAAGGAGTCCTTGTATGTATGATAATTACCATGAAAAATATTGACATGAACAAACACAATATGGTCCTCACCTACTGGATTGCAGGAAGTAGAGAGCCTGATGGAGTCTACTGGAGATCCAGTAGAGGAATCTTCAAGGTGACTTCACTGAAGTGAAGGAGAAGGTCCAAATCTGGAATTGACAGGTGACCCAGGTGTGAACTGGGGTAGTACAAAAACATCAGGTCTTTAGTGGAAGCTTTATGGAAAAAGCTGGGAACTCTTTTGGATACAGAGTCAGTAACATTTAGGAACAAAAGAGGAAGACTGACTGATTTGGACAACTAGCCCAGTCCTGGAGGGAAGAAGGGGTATGGAAAAAAGCCCATATTCCCAAGGAGGACAAATGTCTGAAGGGCTGTAACTTCAGATTTTACTGAAGATCCACCCTGTCTTTCCTATCTGTTGAGAGATAGGAAAGATAGTGAAGCATGGAGCTTCAGGGATACCTAGACCTAGGGTTAAAGTAGAAGCTGTCAGTACCACAGAAGTGGTTGTGTGAATAATACCCCAGACATACTGAGGGACAGTATGAAGATATGCAATCCCACTGTCTGGAACCTATAGGAAGGTAAAACCTTTTATAAGCATAGACAGTTAGAGAGATAAGTATGTAGATACATATCTACCTATAAGGAAGCATCTCGACAGATACACATATAGATAGGGATATATATATATATATATATATATACGGGGTATATATATATGTCTATAGTGAGATCTGGAGGGGCATAAGATATGCACACGCAGCTTACAGACATATGTATCTATAGAGAAGTATATAGAAATATATACCTACATGTATATAGATGTCTAAGATAAATGTCTGCAACTAAGCAGATAGAGATATGCCTATAAGAACATTCACATGGGAGATGTGAAGGATAAAGATTCATCTAATAACAAGAAGGTGGAACCTACTTGAGAAGATATATAGAGAATCTATTCCCCCTGGCTAAGATGGTGCAGGAATGCCATCCAGTGGAATAACCAGGACGGTTGCGTGAAAAACAGAGGATAATATCAGTCTGTAAACAGCAAATCCGGAGTCCTATAGAACTCTCGCATGGTAAATGGACAGAAAACGCATAGAATGAGATACCAGGTTGACCCACTTGAGGAACAAGGGGGGGGGGGGGTATCATGCGTTATTAAATTAAATATGTGCTGTCCATGAAGGATTAGGATACCATGAGGACAAGCTGCGAGGAAAAACAGCATATTTCCTGTAGAAACTGGGTAAGTCTTTAGACTGTCACATAGAGAAGGCTTATGTCCTTTACTAAAAGGAAACAGAAGGGTGTAAAGAACCCCTACAGTCATGAGGAATGACCGAGGAAGCCTTTTTCAACCATATAGGATAGTAATTAGAGAAAAAATCCCCATGCTCTCTAGCAAGGGCCCATAGTGGAAAGCTTCTCAGTAGGATTGCAGAGAGCACTATGCAGGAGAATTGGGAAATAAAAGTGGCTGTTGGAGGAAACCAGCTGCCACCTTAGTTATACTGCCAATTCCAGAGATTTGGAGATGACAGAAAAGAAGCGATAAGGATTTTCCAAGATAGTAGTACTTCCAAGATAGTGCTCATCTAAGACCAGAAAAAGTAGTGGAAGACAAGACTGGAACTCGTAGAAAGTACCAGTAGTCCAATGACTGGAACTCTTGCATGGGCAGCTGCTGGAGAATCCTTCTGTTTGTAACAGAGAGAACAGACAGAACAAGAGGAGAAAATCTTGATCATGTCGGATGAGCTGCCCAATGAAGCAGGGAGGTAACTCCAGAGAAAAACTCTACACTGGAAAGGAAAGGAAGACTAGAAAGGCTAAGAAAGCCTTCCAGTCGTATAGTACCCCTCGCACAGGGGAAGCCCTGGAAACGAGGGTAAAGAAAAATAGGAGCTGAAGGGAGACTTGCTATATGGTAAGTCTGTAGAAGGAAAAAAATCATGGTGGTACAGGGAAACTATCATGAGATAGTTGGCAAACCTCTCTGCATGGTAGGAAGAAAAGGAAACCCTGTGACCCACAGACATGAATCTCCTGACAGCTCAGCCTACCTGAGAGCAAGTGGATGTCCTGGAAACAGGAATCCAAGCGTAGAGTTTAAAATGAAAAAACTGTGAAAAAACTTCTGCTGAGAAGAAGTGAACTGTATGTTATAAGAGATCCATTGGAACCTCATTGAGGGTTAATTTTCCTGGCTTGAGTTTGGATTCTTCAGACCAGGGCGAGGTTTCCCCTGTTTGGGAACATCTGTATGATGGGCAGGAGAAGAATAAAACCTTCTTCTTTTAGGGAAAGAAGGTTTGGTAGGGCATTTCCTACCTACTGGGGAAGGAGAAGGTTTAGGATAGCCTTCAGAAACAGGGAAGTCAGTGGAGCAATGAGCAACCTGACGTAAAGACTCCCTATTGAAGAGATTTTCTCCAGTACAAGGAGTATTACCCAGTCTTTGCTGTGCCCATCTGTTCAAGTCTGAAGCTTGGAGCCAGGCTTTACGTCGTGCCCCTATAGCTATAGCAGAGGTTCTGCTAACAGACTCAAAAGAGTCAAGGGAAGCACGAGAAAGAAAGCAAGATATATTTTGGCTATGACTAAGAAGTAAGGAATAGTCTGCAGCCTTGGGTTCTGATAGAAAAGGAGTCAAAAGAGATAATTTCTTTGCGACCTCCTGAAGGGATAGACTCATATAAAAATATATGAGAGAATCCTTGTTGCCAGCATAGATGTTTGGAAGGTTTGACGTCCAAAAGCATCCAGTGTTCTAGAAGCACGACCTGGCGGATAAGAAGAATGCTTCTTCTTGCTTTTTACCTTCCTCATTGCTGATTCCACTACAATGGAATGATGGGGAAGTTGAGTCTTTTGAAACCCTGGAGAGGGGGGGCACCTGATACAGAAGATCAGTTGCTGTAGAAGGTGAGGAAACCCTTAAAGGTGTTTCCCATATTCTCAGAAGAAGATCCTGCAAAGAAGGATGTAAAGGAAGCATTATATTTTCCTTTTCCCCAGAAAAGCCTTGTGTAGGATCATAGCCAGGGATAGGAATAGCAAGGAATGTAGCCATGTCAAGGAGAAATTTCTGAAAAGAAGGATCTCCAATGGGAACCATCCCTGGACAGGCTAAAGTTGAAGAACTAGCCTGGGCACCGGAGGATGTACTGGTCCGGTGCAGAAAGGGAGCCCTAATGGATGGATACTGGTACTGGTGGTTATGACTTGAGACAGTCAGTACTGCATCGTCCATGCCAGGTATCGACTCCAAACTAGGCATAGAAAGGAGCAATCCTGGTGAAAAGGGCATGGAAGTAGTTGGTCCCGATATTACTGCAGGAACCGGCATCGGTATCGATACCGGTAGCTGTGCCGGAATCGGAGGCAATACTGACATCGAAGCAGTCATCGGAGGCTGCTCAAGCGGTACCGAGGCAACCAAAAACCCTTGGTGAGTATCCTCGATACCGCGCATCCGGAATCGGAAAGCGTCGGTTCTGAGACGCGTCGGTACCCAGTCTTCCAGACTAGATATCGATTCCAGACTCGGCATCAAAGGAAGCGAGTCTATCGATGGATGTCTGGAGGGTACCGGCGTCGGTGGTCGTATCGGCGATGCTGCAGATACTGGAAAGTCAATCTGGGACGTATCGATCGGTCCCGAAGGTACCGAGAACGCCAGATGACGATCCCTGGTGAAGAGTTGAGCACTCAACACCGGTGCCGATGCCACCACCGAGCATGGCTCAGGTATGTTCTGTGAGGGGTGAGCCCCAGGAACAACCTGAAACCCCTGAAAGGCTTTGGAGACCGAAGACTCCTGCCGGGGTTTTGAAGCCAATAGGGTCTTGAGGGCAAGGCCGGAGCCGTCATCATGTTTGACATGAGACCTACCACTCAAGGATTGGCTAGTCTTAACAGACTGTTTGTGGGTTACCTGATCCTGTAGAGAAGAAATGGTCGGTGCCCTGACACTGGAAGGGAACTCGGTATCGAGGGAAACTCGAAATGGAAAATCTCTTCTCATAAAATTGTAGCCTAATGGCTCCGGAGGAAAAGGGTCAGGACCCAAACAGGTTAGACACCAGTTATTGGAGTCTAAAAAGAAAACTGTATTTCCACAGTTAAGGCACTTCTTAAGAGAAGAAGGCTCCATGATGGAGAGGCCTTACAGGCCCCAAAAATTTAAGACAGAAAACTGAGGGAAAAACTCTCCCTGAGTTTTTGAAAAGAAAAGAAAAAACCCACCGGCGGTACCGGTGGAGGCAGGAAAACAGTCGCGACCACAAGAAAACAAGAATTAAAGAAAAAATTTTCTGCGGTGAAAGGAGGATGTCCTGCCGGCTCCGCGGAAAAACAAAAACTGAGGAGAGACAGTTGGAAAGGCGGGAAGGCAGCACGCAGGCGCTGAGGGATGCTCCCAAAAGCTTTCTGATTGGACACTGGGGAGCGTTCCCGCGCAGGTTCCATCGGTACCGACGTACCCATATGTGAAGACTCATTCCTGCTTGTTCCTGGAGATAAATACCATAATTACCCTCAATGAGGGTAAAAAGGGGTATGGTGCATTCCTGTGCTCAACATAGATCACGCCATGAAGAATTGAGGATGGAAGGAAAAAAACAGACAGGGATGGTCTATACCAGGGGTCTCAAACTCAAATTGCTTTGAGGGCCAAATGAGGACTTGTAAAGTAACCCGCGGGCTGCATAAGACGCGGGGCCTCATTTGCATAAATATTTGCATAATGTTACCATACAAAGCGCAGACATTAATGATGCACATTTCCCAGAGCTGACATAGTCCAGTTAATAAATTCAAAATAGATATTTTTCTACCTTTTGTGCATTTTTTTTCAGTTGCAATTGTTCCAGCCACTTTCTTCTGGTTTCTTCATGTCTTCTGCTAACTCTCCATCGTCTGCTGTTCAATTGTCCTTTCTTCTCTCTTCTAGTTTATTTTCCATTCTCTCTCTACATCTGCTTTAACATACTAATCTTTCTCCATTTGCTCCTTCCTCATTCCTATTTCATCCACTCAAATTTTACCCCTCCATCCTCAATCACCACTTACTCTCCTAATACCCGGCAAATTGTAGATTTTTCTTCCCTCCCACACAAAATATTTTTCCCCTCTCCATTTCACTCTCCCAGCTCCATCCCATTCTAATCCTCCCCCAACATCAGCTCCCTTCTAGTTCCAGCCCCACCCAGCATCCGCTCCCTTCTATTCCCCGCATCAGCCCATTTCCAGTCCTATCCTAGCCCCACCATCAGCCCATTTCCTGTCCTAGCTCCCCCCCACTAAGCCCATTTCCAGTCCTAGCAACCCCCCAGTCCATTACCATTTCTAGCCCCCCATAGCCCATTACCAGTCCTAAGCCCCCAACAGCCCACTTCCAGTCCTAATCCTCCCATCACCCCATTTTCATTCTTAGCCCCACAATAGCCCATTACCAGTCCTAACCCACCAATCAGCCCACCTCCAGCCCTAACCTCCATCTGCCCATTTCCAGTCCTAGCCCCCACCATAGCCCATTACCAGTCCTAACCCCCCCCCCCCCCCGCTGCCATTAGCCCACTTCCAGTCCTAACCCCCCCCATTACCCCATTTCAGTCTTAGCCCCTCCGTAGCTCATTACCAGTCCTAACTCCCCCCCATTAGCCCACCTCCAGTCCTTCCTAACCCCCCCCCCCCCATCAGCCCAAGTAAATAAAATTTAAAAAAAAAAATCCTGGCTTCTGCTGCTGCCGCTGCCACCGTGGCAGCGGCAGAATCAACTGTCAATTAAAAAAAAAAAAACTGGCTTCTGCTGCTGCCGTGGCAGCAGCAGAATCAGCTGTCCCGCGGCCCCTTCCCCTCTGCCTGGAAGAGCCCTGAGTCTGCTCCATCAGCGGCGGGCTTTTCAAGCCGCGAAGAGAATATGACCTCAGTTGATTCTGCTGCTGCTGCCATGGCAGCAGCGGCAGCGGCAGCAGCAGAAGCCATGGTTTTTTTTGTTTCCTTCCCTCCGTCGCGGGCCGCACAAAGCTCTTGGCCCGCGGGCCACGTGTTTGAGACCCCGGGTCTATACTGAAAGAAACAAACCATCTCTGGTAAAGGAGTCCCCTGGAGATGTGAAGCAAACCAGGGAATTCTTTAGGTCTTCTCTTAATTAAAGACCTGTGACCTTCATTTAAGAAGCCTTTAATGGAAATGGTAAGGGCAAGGAGAATCCAGTAAGCCTGATTAGGTAAAACCCTTCCTAACCATCTGACATTATGTGCTCTCTAACAAGGCCCCATAGTGTAGAGCTGCTCCGTAGAGATGTAGCGAGCATGTTGCAGGTTAAGTAGGAGAAAAACCTGATGTTCAAGTGCCCGCAGGCAGCATGAACTACTCCGCCAAGCCCAAGAATTGGGGAGGCTAAGGAGAGAAGGTAAGGTGAGCAACAATAGCCAGAAAAGGTTCTTAAACCGTCTGGACTTAGTGGCAAGGCCAGAAACCACTGAAATGGAGAACAAGCCCTGGCTGCTTGGACAGCAAGTCAGTGGTCTAAGCAGTAAGAGCCCCTGCAGTTCTAACTATTGATAGGGCAGCAGAAGGTCCCAAGGTTGGAAAAGAAATACAGACAGAAGTAGGAGAGGTAAGACTCCGCTACTGTCTGAGAAGCTGCCAGGAAGAACTAAGAATGCAAGGGGGAGACAACTCTGAAAGAAACTTAGGGGCTTAAGGGAAAGCCCTCAGTAAGTGGTATCACTCTTACAGACCAAATGTCCTGGAAAGAGTGGCAGAGTTGAAAAGAAGACTTATTGTGGAGGAAATCCTTAATAAGTAGTAAGGGAGATGCTGATACAGGAGAAAAGCCAAAGGTAAGGGATGGTGACCTTATTGACAGCTGTTACTCCTCTGTGTAGGTCAGAGGACGAGGAGTAACTGCAGTACCTGTAAAGCATAATCATCTCAAGAAGCTCATTGAGCTAATAGTTAGGATGTGCCCTTGAGAGGGACATATGTAAATTTTAGGATGGAACCGATGTAGATGCTTGTAGAGGTAAGAAGCAAACTACAGGATCTAAACCTCAAGAAGAAAAAAGGATTCAGGGAAGAGTTTATCAGCAACCTTGCGGCTGCTGGGTTTGCTGAACCTGTTGAGGTTGTGGTTTCCTGAGCCTGGCTGGGTGATTCCCCTGCCGAGAAACATCTGTATGATGGGTAGAAGATGGATAAAACCTTCTTCCATTAGGGGAACAAAGCTTAGTAGTAGACTTTCTACAAACTGGGATAGAGGAAGGCGTAGACAAGCCTCTGAAAGCAATAGTGTCAGTGGTAAACTGAGCAGCCTGGAGTAAAGTCTCTTTATTAAAGAGATTTTCCCCAGTACAAGGAGCATTTCCCAGTCTATCTTGTACAGATTTGTCCAAGTCTGAAGCTTGGAGCCAGGCTCTACGTCGTGCTCCTATGGCTATAGCAGAAGCTCTGCTAACAGACTCAAAAGAGTCTAGGGAAGCATGAGTAAGGAACTTAGAAATATTTTGAGCATGACTGACTAGCATAGAAAAATCTGCTCTTTTAGGCTCTTGGAGGAAAGGGGTCAAAAGTAATAAATCCTTTGTGACCTCCTCAAGAGATAATCCCATATAGAAAATATATGAAAGGATTCTTGCTGAAAGCATGGATGCCTGGAAAGTTTGACTTCCAAAGGCATCTAAAGTTTTAGCCTCACGACCTGGCGGATAAGAAGAGTGCTTCTTAGTACTCTTAACACGCCTCATTGCTGATTCTACAACCAGAGAATGATGAGGAAGTTGAGGCTTTTGAAAACCTGGATTAGGGGGCACCCTGTATAGAAGATCAGTTGCCCTAGAAGGTGGGGATACCATTAAAGGAGTTTCCCACGTTCTAAATAGGAGATCCTGCAAGGTCTGATGCAAAGGAAACATAATGACTTCCTTTGGATTGCAGGGGATCTGTATAGGTTGTGGATCCCCTGGTGCAGGGATTTGACCAGATATAGAAATGACAAGTAACTTGGCCATATCAAGCAGAAAAGCTTGAAAAGAAATCTCCACAGAGGGGAGTCCTCGAGGAAGAGGAGGAAGAACTAGATCTGTTGAAGAACTAGCTCTCGCAGCCACCTGCTGATTCAGATTCTGTGGAATAGCAGATCTGGAGGGGTGGAGCATCGGATTATCTTTGAAAGATAGTTGTGGGTACCAATGAAAACCGGTACCACAACTCGTCGGTAGCAAGTCGTCCATGCTAGGGATCGATTCCAAACTCGATATGGAAGGAAGCGAGCCAGCTAGCATGGGAGGTACCGAAACCGATGCGGATGTCGATACCGGTACCGGGATCAGTACCGTCGGTGACACCGATATATGAAGATCAGTCTGTAATGGCACTATCGGTACCATGGTAACCGAATGTGGCAGACCTTGATCATTGGTGGAATGTCTACGGTACCGTCTGAAGTCGGTACCGAGACGAGTCGGTACCCAATCATCCAGACTAGAGATCAATTCTAGACTCGGTATCGAAAGAAGCGAGTCTATTGATGCATGTCGGGAGGGTACCGACTTGGATACCAGCATCACTACCGGGACCGATGTGGGAAGATCAGTCGGTAGCAGCTCTAGCGGCACCGAAGATACCGAGAGCGCTCGACTGCGATCATCGGTGTGGAATGTTTCATCCAACACCACTGCTGATGCCGGGGTACCGGCATCACTCAAAGCGGATACCACCACCGGGCATGGCTCAGGCATGTTCACCGAGGGAAAAACCCCGGGAACAACCTGAAACCCCGTTAGTGCTTTGGAGACAGAAGCCTCCCGCCGGGGTTTTAAAGCCAAAATGTCTTCGGGGGCAAGCCAAAAGGCATCTCTATGAAGGACATGAGATCTACCACCCGAGGACTGGCCAGTCTTTACAGATTTTTGTTTGGTTACCTGATCCTGCGAAAAAGAAGATGGAGCTGGTACCCTCAGGACTGAGGGGAAGGGCGTATCGAGTTGAGCTCGATGCTGAAAACTTCTTGTAGAAATAGAAGTGCAGGAGGGACAGTCCAGCGGATTGTGTTCAGGTCCCAAACATGGAAGGCACCAATTATGGGTGTCTAAAAGTAATTTGGTAGTGCCACAGTTAAAACACTTTCTAGTGGCTAGAATTTCCATGAGGGAAATGGAGAGGCCTAGCAGGCCGAAGCCTGTCAGGCACCAAATGGGAAACAATTTCCTACAGAAGGAAATATCTGTAAAAGAAAAGAAGAAGAACACCCCGGCGGTACCGGTGCGTCGAGGGAAGGTAGATGCGACCACAAGAAAAAACAAAAAAAATAAAGGAAGAATTTTCTGTGGTGACAGGAGGACGTCCTGCCGGCTCCGCAGAAAAACGAAAACTGAGGAGAGGCAGTTGGGAAAGGCAGGAAGGCAGCACACAGGCGTGTTGGGATGCTTCCAAAAGCGTTCTGATTGGACGCTAGGGAGCGTTCCCGCGCAGACTCCGTCGGTACCGACGTGCCCATATGTGAAGACTCATTCCTGCTTGTTCCTGGAGATTACTGGAATGAGAGAGGCAAATTACACTTGCTATATACTATGTTTAAATTTTAGGGTTTTTAGAGTAGTTAACTGAGATAACAATTATGTTTTTTATTTTGAAGATGAATATTTTACAAAAAGATATATAGGTAAAGCTCCTTAAAACTTTATCTCCAAAAAATGACAAATTATACTGTGCAAAATGATTAATTAGCCAATAAAAGCATACTTACAAAAGTTTAGTCTTAATTTTAACTGATTTCTGATTGAATTGTTGTGACTGCTTGATGAGACCTAATGATTCCAATGTTTCAGGGTCCAGTCGCTCCTTTAAAATGGTGTCCGAAACCAGATACTACACAAAAAAAAATTGTAACACAAAAAAGAGACAAAATCATAAATAAGGCAGCTAAAGTTGTTTTGGTCACAAGCTGTGTTCCCTATAAATCCATGATACTTTGTAGGACACAAGAAGGCTTATTTCAAAACCGATCCTTGCTGTCCTAGTCTCCATTTCTTTGGACCCAATTATTATGTCTAAATCCTTCGGTAACAAACTTCTATCCTTCATTAATATATATTCTATGTGAAAAATTGTTTCAGTAAGTTGATGTGGATAATGAAGCCTTACTAAACAAAAATTCGTACAAAGCATCTCTCTGCTTGCCATAAAGATGCTAGAGTTTTTAGAAAAGACAAACTAAATTACTTACCTGTAGCAGGTGTTTCTCCACGGACAACAGAATACAAGTCATCACAGAAAGGTGATGTCATTTGATGAAACCCGCACAGAAAAAGGCCTCTTCAGCTAGAAAAAGTTCTGGAAGGCTCTGAAAGATCTTACAGAGCCCGCTTGCAATCTCCCACTTGGTATCATTGCACAAGGCCATGTCAGAACCTTTATAAGCTTAATTATTTTATTTATTTTACAGGTTTTATATACCGCTTTATCATTTCAATCAAAGCAGTTTACATTGAAACTTAAACTTGGTAATGTGCTTTAAACAGGGACATTGATAACTTGGATTTTTCTGAGGCAATGGAGGGTTAAGTGACTTGCCCAAGGCCACAAGGAGTGCTAGTGGGAATCGAACCCTGGTCTCTGGGTTCCCAGGCCAGTGTTCTTAACCATTAGGCTACTCTTCCACTCCATAATTAGGATAAAACTCCAGGGGGAGGTTGTCAGCATGTTAGGACTTGTATCCTGGTGCCCACAAAGAACATCTGCTACATGTAAGTAAAGCGTAGTTACTCACCTGTAACAGGTGTTCTCCAGGAGCAGCAGGAATCAGTCCTCACTTATGGGTGACGTCGGCGCCGACGGAGCCCTCGCGGAGCAATTTTCCCCAGCTTTCAAAGAAAGCCTTTGGGAATTGCAGCGCGCATGCGCGGTCGTCTTCCCGCCCGAGGGTGCCATCTTAGCCAGTCAGATGACATAGCTAAAAAAGACAGCATAAAAATTTGCAAAAAAAGAACATAAGCAGACGATTGCAACTCCAAGGGAGGAGGGAGGGTAGTGAGGACTGATTCCTGCTGCTCCTGGAGAACACCTGTTACAGGTGAGTAACTACGCTTTCTCCAGGACCAAGCAGGAAGTCAGTCCTCACTTATGGGACTCCCAAGCTCAAGGCTACCGGAGACCCTAAGCACAAAAATGAGCTCCCTCTAGCTCGGCAGCACAGAAGGATAGAATCTTCGCTGAATTATCACCCACCGGTAGCCCACATCCGGGATGGAGGGTAGGAGTTGCTCAGACCTCAAAGAGATTACGGAGGACTGCCTGTCCGAAAGCACTGTCCCTACGGGACTCCCTCTCGAGACAGTAATGGACCGCAAAAGTCTGGCTCGAAGACCAAGTAGCGGCCCGGCAGATGTCTGCCAGCGGAACAGAGCGGAGGTAAGCCACTGACGTGGCCTTTGCCCGAACGCAATGAGCCGTGACTCTACTTTCTAAGGAGAGTCCGGCTGCCCCATAAGCCCAAGAGATACAGTCCGCCACCCAGATGGACAGAGTACGCTTGGAGACCGGGAGCCCCAATCTATTGGGGTCAAAAGACACAAAAAGCTGAGCAGCTTTACGGTGCTCCCGCGTACGGTCAAGGTAGAAGTTCAGAACCCTTCTACAGTCCAGGGTATGGAGGACCGTCTCAGCTCGGCTGGAGTGTGGTCTGGGAAAGAAGGTTGGAAGTACCACCTCCTGATTGATGTGAAAAGGGGAGACCACTTTAGGCAGAAATTTCGGATGAGTCCGTAGGACCACCCTATTCTTGTAGAACCTAGTGTAAGGGGGATCAGACACGAGGGCCTGCAATTCACTTACGCGTCTAGCGGAAGTGAGGGCTATCAAGAACAGAGTTTTCCAAGACAGAAAACGGAGAGAACAGGTAGCCATAGGTTCAAAAGGCGGACAGGTGATCCGCTGCAAAACCACATTCAGGTCCCAGTCAGGCGCTGGCGGGCGCAGAGGTGGTTTAAGTAGAAGGAGACCTCGGAGAAACCTCGCTACGAGAGGGTCATTGGAGAGAGGTCTGCCGTCCACCGGCACATGATGTGCTGAAAGAGCACTGAGGTGAACTTTGACGGAGTTGGACTTAAGTCCCAGATTAGAGAGGTGCAGCAAGTACTGCAAGATCACCGACACCGGGCAGGAGAAGGGATCCTGAGACTGTTGGGTACACCAGACTGCAAAGCGACGCCATTTAAGGGCGTAGCATTTGCGGGTAGAAGGCCGTCGCGAAGCCAAGACGACCTCCTCCACCTCCGCCGGCAGGAGAAGGGGAGCAAGGACTACCCTCTCAGCAGCCAGGCCATGAGGTTGAGAGACCTGAGGTTGGGGTGCAGAAGGGACCCCTGATCCTGAGTGAGGAGATCCGGTTGTACCCCCAGAGGGATTGGATCCTCCACCGCCAGTTGCAGCAGAAGCGGAAACCACGGCTGCCTGGGCCAGCGAGGGGCCACCAGGATCATGAAGGCTTTGTCTCGGAGAACCTTGAAAAGAGTCCGAGAGACCAGCGGGATGGGAGGGAAAGCGTACAGAAGGCTCCCCGACCACGAGATCAGAAAGGCGTCCGCCGCCACCCGAAGGGGGTGTGGCTGACGAGAGCAGAAGCGAGGAAGCTGCCGGTTGTGAGGACTGGCAAAGAGATCCACCGTGGGGAGACCCCACTTGAGGAAGAGCTTCTGAACTACCAAGGGATCCAGACGCCACTCGTGCGGCTGGAGGACCCTGCTGAGTTTGTCTGCAAGGCAATTTTCTTGGCCCGGGAGATAAACTGCCTTGAGGAGAATGCCGTGACTGACGGCCCAAGAGCAGAGCTTCTGTGCCTCCCGGCAGAGGAGGAAGGAGCCCGTGCCCCCCTGCTTGTTCACGTAGAACATGGCAACTTGATTGTCCGTCTGGACAAGGACGGACTGTTGGGAAGTCAGGTGGGAGAAGGCCTTGAGAGCTAGGCGGATCGCCCTGAGCTCCAGGAAGTTGATCTGCTGAGCAGACTCCCACATGGTCCAGAGGCCCTGAGTACGTGCCTCTTGGCAATGCGCTCCCCAGCCCAGGAGGGATGCATCGGTGGTCAGCACCCGGGTCGGCTGAGGTGACTGGAAAGGCATTCCGAATATCAGGTTCGGCTGCCGGAGCCACCACCGGAGAGACGAGAGCAGCGGCTCGGAGACGCGCACCAGGTCCGCCAGGCCGCCTGTGGCTTGTCGCCACTGCTGGCGGAGACACCATTGAGCAGACCGCATGTTCAGGCGGGCATTGGGGGTCACATGGACGGTGGAAGCCATATGGCCGAGCAGTCTCAGGAAGCGCCTGGCGGAGACCAGGGGCTGGCTGCGAAAGCGGTCGGCTAGGTCCATGAGCCGTTGCGCCCTGTCGAGCGGTAGGTACGCTCGTGCCCGAGGAGTGTGCAGCCTTGCGCCGATGAACTCGAGATCCTGTGAGGGGAGCAAAGTGGACTTTGCGAAGTTTATGACAAAGCCCAAGTGCTGCAGCAGAGTCACCGTGCGGCGCGTGGCGTTGGCGACCTCCTGAGCGGACGCTGCTCTGATGAGCCAGTCGTCGAGGTACGGAAAGACATAGAGGCCGTGAAGCCGGAGATGGGCCGCCACGACCGCGAGACATTTTGTGAAGACTCGCGGTGCGGAGGATAGGCCAAAGGGCAGTACTCTGTACTGGTAATGATTTCCTGCCACCACAAACCTTAGGTATTGGCGGTGGCTTGGGTGGATGAGGATGTGCGTGTAGGCATCCTTTAGATCCAAGGAGCATAGCCAATCTCCCTGCTGGAGGTAGGGCAGAAGGATTCCAAGGGTAAGCATTTTGAACTTCTCCCGCACAAGGAACTTGTTGAGGTTGCGCAAGTCCAGGATGGGTCTGAGGCCCCCTGTTCTCTTTGGTATCAGAAAATACCTTGAATAAAAGCCTTGACCTCTCAGGTGGTGGGGCACCGGTTCCACCGCCTGTTCCTGCAGAAGACCTGCTAACTCCTGAAGGAGCAACTCCCTGTGCAGAGGGGGGCGCGAAGGTTCTCCCGGAAAATAGGAGGGAGGGACCTGATGGAAGTGGAGAAGGTAGCCTTCTCGCACGACCTGAAGTACCCAGGCATCTGCGGTGATGCTGGACCACCTGTGGCCGAAGTGAACCAGCCGGCCTCCGGTGCTGGGAGGAACCAGCGGGGGGGGAGAGGCTATGCTGAGCGAGTCAAAAACCCCCACCCTGCTGAGCAGGGGCTGGTGGTGCAGGCTTGGGGGCTTGCTGCCTACGGGACCCGTTACCCCGTCCCTTGGCCTGCTGGCCCTGTTGGGGAGCTGCAGGGGCCTGATAATGGGGGTACTGTTTGTAGGCAGCCGCCTTCCTCGGGTAAAAGGACTTTTTTCCCGAGCCCTTCTTTTTCTGGGAAGGGGCGGAGGTCTTCCTAGAAAGCCTGGTCCTGGTGAGAGTCTCAGTCTCAATTTGTGCAGCCTTTTCCGCCATGGGCTTGCCAAAGAGGTTTTCGCCTCGGCAGGGGACATCGACCAACTTGTCCTGTACCCAGGGCTCAAGATCCGACGACTGAAGCCAAGCCTGTCGGCGGGCACCGATGCCGGCTGCGGCCACTCTAGCCGAGGCCTCAAAGCCATCATAGGCTGCTCGGGACATGAACTTTGAGCATTCCCGAATGCCCGTGGACAAGGCTAGGAACCTCCGCAAGGGCTCCTCGGAGAGACCAGCGGAGAATCCGGCTAGCTCTTTAGCCAGATCCCGGAGATACATGCCCATGTAGAGCTGGTAAGTCTGGACACGACATGCGAGCATAGAGCCCTAGAAGCACTTCTTGCCAAGGCCATCCAGGTTACGGGCCTCCCTTCCAGGAGGCACCGAGGAGTGCATCTTCTGGCTCTTAAGACGATGCATGGCCGATTCCACTACCATGGAATGGTGTGGCAGCTGTGCCTTCTGAAAGCCAGGGCTCTTGCGGACCCGATAGATAGAATCGACCCGCTTGCTCAGGACCGGCGAGGAGGCCGGACTCTCCCACATGCGGAAGAGTAGTCGTTCCAGCATAGGAGGAACCGGCACAGTAAAGTGCTCCCTCGCGGGAGAGTCATACTGGAGGGCGTCGAGCTCTTCGGCTCGAGGCTCCTCCTCGGGATCCGCAGGGAAGGCCAAAGCCTTGGCCATATCCCTAACGAAATCCGAGAACCGGGCATCCTCCGGGGGGGACTGCTTCCGAGGCTCGGACCCCAGTGAGTCCGATGGGACACACCGAGTCCGGAAAGAATCAGGTGACTCTTCCTCCTCAGACTCCCAGACCGACTCCGACGAGGACTCGGTGGGGTCGGCCCGGGCAGGGTGCGGCGCCAGCCGCCCCGACGTCGAGGGAGTCGGCGTCGGCGACCTCGGTCCCGAACGGGAGGCCGAGGGTGACCTCGACCGAGGATCGACTCGAGTTCTCATTGACTCGAGGATCGGCTCGGTCTCCGGAGTCGACTTGGACGTCGACGTCCCGGCGGTCGGGGCAGCGGCGCCAGCGAGGCCAGCGAGCAGTGCCCGCTGCTGGTCCATGAAGGCAGACAGTCTGCTCTCCAAGGCCGTCAACCTGAGTCCGAGCTCAGGTGACCCAGCAGCCCCCGACTCGGGCCCCGACGGCGTCGGGCCCGACGTCGGCTGTCGCGGAGGCGAGTCCAGAAGGACTACAGGACTTACCCGGGCAGGCATCTCCGACTCCAGGCGAGGTCGCTTCGGGAGATGTTCCTTCTCCAAGGACCCGGGGCGGCTGTCGGGGCTATGCGACCTGGCCCTCGCGGAGCCAGGAGCGTCCACCGACGCCGCCCTCGCGGGTTTTTCCTTCCGACGATGGTCCCCGGAGGGAGAACCCCGGTCGGAGGAGCTCCGGCGACGGTCCGAGCTGGAGCCCTTTGACACGGAGGCCTCCGACGAGGTCCGGGTACGGCTGGGGTCAGCGAAGATTCTCTCGCGCTGATGCCGCCGACTTCTCAACGCCTTCGAGGACAGTTTGCTGCAGGGCCCACAGATCAGTTCCTCATGATCCGGGCCCAAGCAGCGGAGGCAAAAGTCGTGTGTGTCGGTTAGTGACATATTTCGGTCACACCGACCACACCGCTTAAAGCCACTGGCAGCCATCGGGGGAAAAAGGGCCCCTGCGAGGTCAAAGGACCGGGCTGCCAGGGAAAACGAAAATGAAAGCTGACTAAGTCAGAAAAACCGAAAAAACGCTAGAGGACTCGAGACCGGCGTCGCGAGTCCGGGCGGGAAAACGATCGGCGTCGAACCGAAAGAAAAAGTATAAAATAAAGAGGAAAATCAACTTTTTCGCGGGGACAAGACGGGGACGTCTGCAGGGCTCCGCGGAAAAAAGAAGACTGGCTAAGATGGCACCCTCGGGCGGGAAGACGACCGCGCATGCGCGCTGCAATTCCCAAAGGCTTTCTTTGAAAGCTGGGGAAAATTGCTCCGCGAGGGCTCCGTCGGCGCCGACGTCACCCATAAGTGAGGACTGACTTCCTGCTTGGTCCTGGAGAACCTGGTTTTCTCAAAGGACAAGCATGAGAACTCACAAAAAAACACCCTAGCTCAGCTACAGGCTGTATTTGACAGAAAAAAATAGGATAAAGTATATTATATACGAAAAGGTACAACAAGCAAACCCATAACAATTTTGTTACCACTTTTAGGTTATAACAACTTATTTTGGAAGGTAACCTGGAAATAAAGAAAATGAGCCCTAAAGGGGTGGAGCTAGATTCTAAACCTCAAAGACCAGCCAAACCTACTGCCACATCTAGAAACCTTTCTAAACAATAAGATATGAACGTATGGACTGATGTCCATGTTGCAGCTCTGCAAATCTCCACAGAGGCCAACTTCAAGTGGGCTACCTGTGCAGCCATGGTGCAGACATTGTGAGCCTTGATATGACCGTCCAGCATCATGCCTTCTTGGGCATAAGCAAAGGAGATGCAGTCTGCTAGCCAACTGGATAATGTGCGCTTGGCAATGGCAGTCACAGGTTTATGAGAGTCAAAAGAAACAAAAAGCCGTGTGAACCTTCCAAAGGCTTTAGTAAACTCCAAACAGAAGGCTATGGCTTGATGGCAGTCCAAAGTGACAGACACATGCACTATTATGGGAGTGCTGTCTGTGGAAAAATATCAGAAGGACGATTAATTGGTTAAGACAGAAATCTGACACCACCTAAGGAAGGAACTTTGGACGAACGCACAGAACCACCCTACTACTGAAAAACCTGGTGTAGGGTAACTCAGTCACTAGAGCTTAACCACTCTGCATATTAAAGTTTCCTCCTTCTAGATACTAAAAATAAGACATCAGCGTGGCTGACATCAACTCAGAGGCCGTTTCAGGCCTCGGCGTCAATGAACTACATCCAGGGATCTCGAGGATTGGCTACATAATCCTTTACATCAACAAAGACAATCTCAATCATTCTCACTCTTCCTCCCCTCAGCCACTTCCCCCTCAGGCTCTCTCTCTACCTTTCTGCCAATCCCCATCTTCCTCTCACTGACTTTTCTGTTAAGCTCACCCTTCAAGTCTGTCAACATCAAGATCAAAGATGGAGCAGTAGGTGAGGCCACATCCTCTTGATTTACCTGAGAAGTATCAGTGGCCTGGTCATGGGTCATTGGAAGTTGGTACAAACCCGATAACATCAAGGTTGCTGAGTGCCCTATCTGAGGGAGTTTCAAATGTACAGCAGCCACCAGTATCCTGGGTGCACTCAACGCAGTTCTTCAAAGAGTTCCACTGATGCTCAATGTCAATAGTGGTCAATGCACTCCTGATGTCAGCGCAGCACCTAAACACTTCAAAACCAATATCTCCGATGTTGACGTGAATGGACTGGACTCAGAAGTGCCAATAGGTTTTCATGCTGCTTTTCACTGCTCCAAATTTTCTCTGTCATTTGTGAGTACAAATCACATTGAGCGAGTTTGCGATTGTGCACAAGTTACTGCAAGGACCAGATATGGCTTTGCTTTACTGCCTACATTATTTTAAAGCTGCTACAACCTTCTGGTGAGACACAGAACTGAAAAATATAACCACTGCAAAATCCAATGACTCAATTTTGACAAACAAATTCCTGCCAGGATAGCTAAGCATCCACAAAGGGAAACTAGGTGAGTATTGGGGGGGGGGGGGAGCCAAAGGCGTGTGCAACATAAAAATTCACTAACAGTGTTGGTGAATTAATGTGCATCTCTTAGTGGAAGAGAAAGCATAGTTACTCACCTGTAACAGGTGACCTCCGGGAACAGCAGGAATTTAGTCTTCACATATGGGTATTGTCGGAGCCTGCGCAGGAACGCTCCCCAGCGTCCAATAAGAACGCTTTTGGGAGCATCCCTCAGCACATGCGCGCTGCCTTCCCGCCTTTTCAACTGTCCCTCTTCAGTTAAGTTTGTAGCTGAGTGAAAGGATAGAGGGAGAGAGGAAAGAGACAGAGAGACAACTCCTAGGGGAGGTGGGTGGGTTGTGAAGACTAAATTCCTGCTGTTCACGGAGATCACCTGTTACAGGTGAGTAACTACGCTATCTCCAGGAACAAGCAGGAATGTAGTCTACACATATGGGGACTCCCTAGCTGAAGATGCCAGGGAGATGGCCCCAGGAAGCTGCCACATATTGTGAGGTGGGCCATGCTTCCTCCCATGGATCTCTGGCATCCCACCAGGGTTGGTGGGTAGGAGTTGAATTAAGTCTGAAAGAGATGCTGAAGAACAGCTTGGCCAAAGAAGGCATTCCGACGGGAGACTTTATCTAGGCAGTAGTGGACTGTAAAGGTGTGTACCGAAGCCCAAGTGGCTGCTCGACAGATGTCATCGATAGACACACAGGCTGCCATGGCTCTCACATTATGTGCTGTGACATGGCCTTGGAGAGGAAGACTCTTACTCTCATAAGCAAGGATATGCATTGTGCAATCCATTTAGACAGAGTTCTTTTGGAGACTGGAAGTCCCAAATGACTAATCAAAAGCAATAAAAAGTTGAGAAGACTTTCTATGTTGCTGTGTTCTTAGTAAGTAAAAAGCCAAAGCTCTTTTACAGTCCAAAGTATGAAGGTTCCTTTCTGCTTTAGAGGCATGAGGCCTCGGAAAGAATACAGGAAGGTAAATCGATTGATTTAAATGAAAAGGTGAAACCATTTTGGCATAAAATGTGGATGAGTTCTGAGAACAACCTTATCATGGTGAAACCTTATATAAGGAGGATCAGCCACTAAAGCTTGCAATTCACTAATGCGACGTGCAGAGGTGATTGCAATCAGGAAGATGACCTTCCAGGATAAAAACTTTAGAGCTGTAGTGGTTAAAGGTTCAAAGGGCGGTTTCATGAGCTGTCCGAGAACTAGATTTAAATCCCATGCCACCAGTGGTGGCCTGATGGGAGGCTTTGTTAATAGAAAACCTCTCATGAATCTCGCTATGAGTGGATGAGAGGAAATTCGCTGTCCATTTAGAGGCTTATAGGAAGCTGCAATTGCACTAAGATGGACTCTTACTGAATTGGTCTTTAGACCAGAATTTGATAAATGAAGTAGGTACTCTAGTACCGATTCCAAAGGTATCACAAGGGGGTTTAAGCCCTTTTGAAAACACCATATAGTAAAGCATTTCCACTTAAAGGCATAAGAACGTCTTGTGGAAGGTTTTCTAGAAGCTTGAAGGATATCCTTTACCTGTTGGGAAAGGTTAAGATCCTGCAGGTCTAGGCTTTCAGCAACCAGGCCCTGAGATGCAGGGACTAGGGATTTGGGTGCCATAGCATCCCGTTCTCTTGGGAGAGGTGGTCTAGAGCACACCCTAACTCTAGAGGTGCAGCTTGAGAGAGATGTAGGAGCAACGGATACCACATTTGTTGTGGCCACCGTGGCGCTATGAGGATCATACGACCTCTGTCTCTCTGAAGCTTGAAGAGTGTTTTGGGGATGAGGGGAATGGGTGGGAAAGCATAGAGGAAGTCCTGACCCCAGTGAAGGAGGAAGGCATCCCTTGCCTGACAATTGTGAGACGGAATTCCGGAACAGAACCGGAAAAGTTTGGCATTCAGTGGACTTGCAAAGAGGTCTATGTCTGGGGTCCCCCAGACCTGAAATATCTTGGCCACCTGGTCTAGGTGGAGAGACCATTCGTGAGGCAACAGTACTCGGCTGAGTTTGTCTGCCCAAAGGTTTTGAATGCCTGGAAGATATACCACGAGAAGGTGAATTTGATGCTCTCTGGCGAGGGCCCATAGTCGTAAAGCTTCGTTGCATAACGACAGAGAGCCTGTTCCGCCCTGCTTGTTCACACAGAACATGGCTACTTGATTGTCCGTTTGGACTAGGACTGTCTTGTAGCTGAGCTGGGCATGGAATATTCGAAGAGCTAGATAGATTGCTCTTAATTCTAGGAGGTTTATGTGAAGACAAGCTTCCTGTGGAGTCCAGGTACCCTGGGTAGAGAGATGGTGCAGGTGTGCTCCCCAACCCACCTGTGATGCATCTGTTAGGGTGGCCTGGAATAGGGGTTGTTGGAAAGGAGACCCCACTAAAAGATTCTCCAGTGATTGCCTCCATTGTAGGGACAAGATCAGTCGCTGAGAGTTTGATATCTTGTCTGACAGACGTCCTGTGGCCTGTGTCCACTGTGTGGATAGGGTCCACTGGGTTGCTCGCATGTGGAGGTGAGCATAGGGAACTACATGAACTGTGGATGCCATAAGTCCCAGTAATTGTAGCAGTTCTCGAACAGTTAGGGAGGATTTTCCCACTGCTTGAGAAGCTAGTTGCACTATGCAAAGACATCGGGGCTGTGGGAGGAAAGCCCTTGATTGTCTGGTATCTAAACAAGCTCCTATGAACTCCAGGGACTTGGAAGGAACAAGCTGGGATTTTGGGAAGTTTATTACCAATCCCAAGTATTGGAGGATTCGCATTGTGCGAGACAGTGCAGAGCTGGCTTCTGGAACCGTGGGGGCTCGAATGAGCCAATCGTCCAAGTAAGGGAAGACGAATATCCCTAGGGTTCACAGGAATGCAGCTACTACTGCCATGCATTTCGTGAATACTCTTGGTGCCGAAGCCAGACCAAAAGGGAAGAACCCTGTATTGGAAGTGTTTTCCCTTGAAAAGGAATCGTAAGAATTTCCTGTGATCTGGATGGATCAGAATGTGAGTATATGCATCCTTTAGATCTAGAGAGCAAAGCCAATTCTGACTTTGAAGGTATGGCAGAAGAATTCCCAGAGAAATCATTTTGAACTTTTCTCGGAACAGATATTTGTTCAATTCTCTGAGGTCTAGAATGGGTCTGTGTCCTCCTGTTTTCTTTGGAATAAGAAAATAGGGAGAGTAGAACCCTGTACGAGAATGGGTACTTCCTCTATTGCTTCTTGGGCAAGGAGTGTTGAGACTTCTTGATACAGTAGACTGTCTGCAGAGGTTTGGGAATTGAACTGTCTTACGATTGTAGGAGGGGGTATGCTATGAAAATGAAGCTTGTACCCCTCTCCTACAATGGACAGAGTCCAATTTTCTGCTGTTATTTGGTGCCATCTGTTGGCAAAATGACACAGCCTGCCTGGAATATTTAGGGGTTCTGGACCCTTCAGAGGCAGGAAGGCCAAGCTCTCTAGGAAGGGAGTCAAAGCCCTTGAGGGGGCTGAGCCTGTGGAGCTGGTTGAGCTCTCGGGCCTTTTGTCTTCTTTTGTTGTCTGGATTGTTGTTGTTGTCCCCTTTGGGCAACATGACCCTGACCTTGCCCTTGCTGGGTACAGGACAGATAAAACTTCCTCTTTTTGCTGAAAAAGGGGTTTTTTAATAGGGTTTCTTTTTGGCTGGATTGGCTGTAGATTTTGACAATCTGTCTAAAGTGAGATTGTCAGTATCTATCTCATTAGCCTTTTCCTGCCACTTCTTGCCAAAGAGGTTTTCTCCTGTGCAAGGGATGTTTCCTAATTTATCCTGTACCCAAATATTCAAGTCTGATGCCTGAAGCCAGGCAATCTGACGTGCACCAATGGCAATAGCAGACGTTCTGCTGATGCATTCAAAGCAGTTAAAGGCTGCACGATTTACAAACTTGGAAACGTCTTGAGCATGCTTGACAAGAGTAAGGAAGTCTTGTCGTTTGTCATCGAGGAGAAGGGGGCTCATAAGCTCCAAATCTCCTGTGACTTCTTTGAGGAACATTCCCATATATAAAATATATGAGCTGATCCTAGCTGAAAGCATGGAGGCCTGAAAGGTTTGACGCCCAAAGGTGTCAGGAGTCCTGCATTCACGACCTGGAGGATTGGATGCATGTCTTTTTGCACTTTTCATCCTACGCATGGCTGACTCCACTACCATTGAATGGTGTGGCAGCTGAGTCTTTTGAAAGCCAGGACATGGTGGAACTCGATACATGGTATCGAGTCTCCTAGAATGAGGAGATGTGGTCAAAGGTGTTTCCCAAATTCTGAGCATCAAATCATGAAGAATTTCATGAATGGGCAGAGTGGCTGCCTCTTTGGGAGCCTTATGGTATTGGAGAATTTCCAATTCCTTTGCTCTAGGTTCCTTTTCAAGAGCTACCGTGATTGAAAGGCCTCGGGCCACATCACGAATAAAATCCTGAAAAGACATGTCCTCTGCAGGAGACATTCTGTGTTGAGGAGAAGAGGAGTCTTCCGGGAGAAGCACTCTGGTACCGGCAGAATTATCAGAGTCATCGGAATCGGAGGATTCGAAGTATCTCTGATCCTGATGTTCATGAAAAGCACGGTATCGGTTTTGATCGAAGTCGGTACCGAGTTGGTCCGGTACCGATCTGTCGATGCCAGAAAAAGTCGGCATGGGAAGAATTCCCACCGGGGCCGGTACCGTCGATGCTGGTACCAGTATCGGTACCAGTGCTGGTACTGGCATTGGTATCAGTGTCGGTACTGGTGCCCATTGAACCGTTGGTAGCGGTGTCAACGGTACTGCGGCTGTAAGGAGAGCTGCAAGACTGCGTTCGATAGCGAAGAACCTCTGGTCTATCGATGCTGCCGATGCCTGGGTGTCGGTACCGGTAGAAGTGGCTGGAACCCTTGAGCATAGCACCAGTAGTTCTGCCGAGGTTGAGGCCTCGAGAACATCCTGGAGCCCCGGTGGTGCTTTGGAGGCCAAAGCCTCCCGCTGGGGCTGTTTTGTCGGTGTAGTTTCCTCAAGGGAAATGCCAATGGCTTCTTGATGCTTGGAAGGAGATCTACTCTTTGAGGACCGGCTCTTACGTTTAGTTACCTGAGATCCATGGGAGGAAGACGAGGCTCTGGAAGACGTTGATGCAATGGACATGGCATCTGAAGAAAAGAGGGTACCGAGCTTTGAGGTCCGGTTCTGTCTTCCTCTTTTAGTCACCCCCATACAAGAGAGACACTCCGATGGAGAATGGTCAGGGCCTAAACATTTGAGACACCAGTCATGGCTGTCGGTGACAGAAATGGTACCACCACACTTGGTACATTTTTTAAAACCACTAGCTGTTTTTTCCATTTTTCAGGAAAATGGGGCCTAATGTCCAAAATGGCGCCTAGCACCAAAAAGAAAAAGTTTCTGAAGAGAAATAGTTCAGAAAGTATATTATATATATATTTTTTTTTTTATTATTATTTATTTATTTATTTTTTAAGAAAAGAGAACCGGCGGTACCGGTAGGTGTCGAGCGGAGGCAGACTCAACCACAAGAAAACAAGTTTAAAGAAGAAATTTTCTGCGGTGACAGGGTATGTATCCTGTCGGCTCCGCGGAAAACGAAAAACTGAAGAGGGACAATTGGGAAAGGCGGGAAGGCAGCTCGCATGTGCTGAGGATGCTCCCAAAAGCGTTCCTATTGGACTCTGGGGAGCATTCCCGTGCAGGCTCCGTCGGTACCAACGATACCCATATGTGAAGACTACATTTTTGCTTGTTCCTGGAGATTGATGGTACTGAGGCTGCCAGGCGCATTGCCAGGATGCGCTGGTCGAGGGAAGAGGCCGCTACCTAGATGGAATCTCACATGGGGCTGGGCCACCATCCCAGAGCATGGAACCAGTAGCTCTCCGAAGGTCGAGGCCTTGGGAGCAACCTGGAACCACTTTTGTGCTTTGGAGGGCTGGTCCTCCCGCCGGGGCTGTTTGGCAGGCCTGTCTGCAATGGATGCACCTTTTAGTGAATTTGGATGGCAATGAAGGGACTCACCTCAAGGATCAGTATCGAGTTTTGATGTCGATGACAGACCTAGTCTTATGTTTGGACTTTGAGCAAACCTGAGTACCAAGAGAGGAGGAAGACGTACTAGAAGATGTGGAAACCACTGAAATCTAGTACGGGGCAGAGAACCATATTGTCTGGCTCTGTTCTTTAGGTCTTTTTGTCATTTGTTGGCATAAAGGACAATCAGTTGATAAATGGTCTAGACTCAAACATTTTAAACGCCAATAATGTTTATCGGGGACTGATATTGTATCAGAGAACTTGGTACATTTTTTGAAGCTGCTGATGTGTTTTTTCCATTGTGGTGAAACAAAAGTAGGCCAAGGCCTAATTTGACACTGGAACCCATTAAAATTGGAAAAAATGAAAGAAAGAAAAATATTTTGAAATGAAATAATCGAGGCCAGTATCAAAGAAGTTACAGGAGTCGACGGAAAGGCACAGCACAGATTTCAACCAAAAAACGACGTTTTTCAGCAAAGACAGGAAGAAAACAACCTGCTGGCTCTACGAAAAACAAAGAATTAAGAAGAGAACTTGGGAAGGCGTCAAAGCAGATGCGCAGGTGCAGTGGATTGCTCCCAAAAGCTTTCCAATTGGATGCTGGGGAGCATTCCCACGTGATACCCATATGTGAAGACTGCATTCCTGCTTGTTCCTGGAGATCTAATTTTATTTTGTTACAAACTGCGCTACGGTTCTCATTTTTTCTTTTTGAATATATATTCTACATCTATAGAAACCTCTCCCTTAACAATGGGTGCAGAGCAGAAATAGCACAGTTACTTACCTGTAACAGGTGATCTCTGGGAACAGCAGGAATAAGTCTTCACATATGGGTATCGTCGGTACCGACGGAGCCTGCGCGGGAACGCTCCCCAGCGTCCAAAAGGAAAGCTTTTGGGAGCATCCCACAGCGCCTGCGCGCTGCCTTCCCGCCTTTCCTAACCGCCTCTCTCCAGTTCAAGTTTTAAAGCTGAGACAAAGAGAGAGTGAGGAAAGGAAAGAAAGAAAGAGATACAACTCCTAGGGGAGGTGGGTGGGTTGTGAAGACTTATTCCTGCTGTTCCCAGAGATCACCTGTTACAGGTAAGTAACTGCGCTATCTCCAGGAACAAGCAGGAATGAGTCTTCACATATGGGGACTCCCCAGCTAGAGATGCCTGGGAGATCACCCAGGTTGTAAGTCCCTGGGAATGGCTCTACCTCCACCCATGAATCTCAGGCATCCAGCCAGGGATGGAGGGTAGGAGTTGGTTAGGTATAGAACAGGTGTTTGAGAACAGCCTGACCAAACAAGGCATCCCGGCGGGAGTCCTTGTCCAAGCAGTAATGGGCTGTAAAGTTATGAACCGAGGCCCAGGTGGCCGCTCGACAGATCTGGTCGATGGACACAGAGTTTAGATGAGCCACAGAGGCTGCCATGGCCCTCACAATCTGAGCTGTGACATGACCCTCCAGAGAAAGGTTCTTACTCTGGTAGGCGAAAGAAATACACTGAGCAATCCAATTGGACAGAGTTCTCTTAGAGACTGGAAGTCCTAAATGAGAGGGATCAAAAGCAACAAAGAGTTGAGAGGACTTTCTATGTTGCTGTGTCCTATGTAAGTAAAAAGCAAGAGCTCTTTTACAATCCAGGGTATGAAGATTCCTCTCTGCACTTGAAGCATGAGGTCCTGGAAAAAAGACAGGTAAATAAACCTCCTGGTTCAAATGAAAAGGTGAGACCACTTCAGGCATAAAGTGTGGATTAGTCCTAAGGAATACCTTGTCAAGATGGAACCTTGTATAAGGAGGATTAGCCACTAGGGCTTGCAGCTCACTGAAGCGGCGAGCTGAAGTGACTGCAATGAGAAAAATAACCTTCCAGGAAAGAAATTTCAAGGAGGTAGTGGCTAAGGGTTCAAAAGGCGGCTGCATAAGCTGGCCAAGAACCAGATTCAAGTCCCATGCCACTGGAGGTGGTCTGATGGGAGGTTTAGTCAAAAGAAGGCCTCTCATGAATCTTGCTATAAGAGGATGAGAGGAAATAGGTTGTCCATTGAGAGGTTTAAAGGATGCTGCAATAGCACTCAAATGGACTCTCACTGAATTCGTTTTAAGGCCTGCATGGGATAAATGCAGCAAATACTCTAGTAAAGAATTCAGAATTATTGCAAGAGGGTTAAGACCCTTCTCAGCACACCAAATGGTAAACCTTTTCCATTTAAAAGCATAGGAACGTCTAGTGGAAGGCTTTCTGGAAGCATGAAGGATATCCTTCACTTGCTGAGAAAGATGCAAATCTTGAAGGTCTAGGCCTTCAGCAACCAGGCTCTGAGGTGAAGAGACTGGGGATTTGGGTGCCACAACGTTCCCTCCTCCTGGGACAGGAGGTCTGGAGCAGATCCCAAGTCCAGGGAGGGAGCTTGGGAGAGATGCAGAAGTAGAGGGTACCACACTTGGCGTGGCAAATGTGGAGCTATGAGGATCATAGACACCTTGTCTCTCTGAAGTTTGAAGAGTGTCTTGGGAATTAGGGGAATGGGTGGAAAGGCATAGAGGAAGTCTTGCCCCCAATGAAGGAGGAAGGCATCCCTGGCCTGAACTCCCTGACACGGAATCCTGGAACAGAACCGGGGAAGTTTGGCATTCCACGGACTTGCAAAGAGGTCTATGTCCGGGGTTCCCCAAATTTGGAAGATCCTGGCTATCTGGTCCCCATGGAGGAACCATTCGTGTGGAAGCAGAACTCGACCGAGTCTGTCTGCCCAAGAGTTTTGAACCCCTGGAAGATACACTGCCATGAGATGAATTTGATGCTCTCTGGCGAAGGCCCACAATCTCAGAGCTTCGTTGCAAAGCGACAGAGAGCCAGTCCCGCCCTGCTTGTTCACGTAGAACATGGCTACTTGATTGTCCGTGTGGATGAGGACTGTCTTGTAGCTGAGCAGGGTGTGGAAGACTCTGAGAGCTAGAAAAATTGCTCTGAGCTCTAAGAGGTTGATATGTAGAGATGTCTCCTGTAAAGACCAGATGCCTTGAGTGGAGAGATCTTGAAGATGAGCTCCCCAACCTCTTGGAGAGGCATCTGTTGTAAGGGTTGCTTGGGGTAACACCTGTTGAAAGGGGGACCCCAACAACAGATTCTGAGTGGACTTCCACCACTGGAGGGACCAAAAAAGGCGACTGGAGGTTGCTATTTTGTCTGACAGGCAACCTGATGCCTAGGTCCATTGGGTGGACAAAGTCCACTGAGCTGCCCTCATGTGAAGGC
This sequence comes from Ichthyophis bannanicus, assembly GCA_033557465.1. Taxonomy (NCBI): domain Eukaryota; kingdom Metazoa; phylum Chordata; class Amphibia; order Gymnophiona; family Ichthyophiidae; genus Ichthyophis; species Ichthyophis bannanicus. The sequence goes on along the minus strand of CM066036.1, from coordinate 123,570,455 downwards.
GAGCGTAAGGAACCACATGCACAGTGGATGCCATGTGGCCTATGTGATGTCGCTGTCACCTCCACAGCCTGAGCTTGTGGAGATGGACGGCCTGATTCTCTATTTAGGAAGTTACTGGTGCTTGGGGAAAGCACTGCCTTCTGGGAGTTGAAGTTTTCACTATCCCAAATAAAGAGAGTTGTGGACTCGAGTGTTTCAGGCAAAACAGGATTTTTAATTCCCCTTCCCAAGTGGTTTCACATGTAGAACAAAAGGAACATTGGCCATACACTTCTGGCACTAAATTATATAAGAAAGAAATTCAAGCTTCTTATCTCAGCATCACTGTAATTCCAAATGAAAACACGTTTCTATTTCAACACCCTTTTGTGCTTTTTCTGATCAGCTGCTATCTGCAGCACTCTCTCTTTCTCTGCACAGCTTAATTCTATTTCACAGGACTTATCTTCTCAGATACAGATATCGTACAATCCACTGGTTCACTAGGCTGACATTCTAAAGGTGGTTCAGTGTCCATTGGTTCAACCTGAACCCCAGCTGGAAATGTTTGCAAGTTGCTACAGGGTGTTTCCAAACACACATCTATCTTTTCAGCATTGCACTTTTCCTCACAGCCTTTTGATATACACGGTTGTGAATTGCCACAGTATTCCCAGCATGTGGAGCCCCACCCTTCTGGGTTAATATCAGAGCACTTAAAGACAGCTTTCTGTTTATACCGGTCACTTATCCTACACCTCTTGGCTTCCTTATGAGAGTTTCCTTTTGTCCTCTAGGATCAGCTGCAAACGTGAGCCTTGGAGTTTCTCTGTGCATATAAGTCTGCCTTCCCAGTACGTTTCCATTTTGGTTGCCTTTTACTCCCAGCACCAAACCCGGGTTACTTGTACCTGGCTCCTTGGTACCAACTCCCTGCTTGTTTCCTCTGCTGAATTCCTCTTCTGAGTCAAAGGTCAGAGAATCCTCAATTACCATAGATTCCTCTGAGTCTTCATTCCTAAGGCAATCCTCTGTTTCTCGTGACGGTTCTAAGAGCTGTGTTCTCAGCCATGCTCTTGGCTGAGCTCTCCTCTGAGCTACCGGCTGTGCTCCTCCCAGCTGTGTCCTTTCCAGCTGCCTTCCTCCCAGCTGCCTCCTCTCGCCTCCTAATGAGCTTCCCTTAAATCTCTGGTTTCCTGGGTTTACCCTGGCTCCTCCCACCAACAGGTGTTCTGGCTTAACTCGTGACTGCTGCACTGAACTACAGCAGGGGCGTGTTTTCCCTTCTTCTGACCTGCTCTGTTTATGGTTGCCTGGGAAACCAGGAGCCATGTGCATTTGTTTTCTTTCCCAGCCTGAAGCTGGATCCTGTGTTTTATCTCTCTCTAAGGGGTCAGAGGGACCTTCTCCATCACACCTAACAGTTGTAACATCTCTCGAGCAGTTAAATGGGATTTTAACTGAATTTGTGAGGCTAACTGCACCAAGTGTAGGCAACGGGCCTGGGGAAGATAGGACCTTGCAGTTGTATCATCCAACAAGGCCCCTATGAACTCTAAAGACTGAGTAGGGGTGAGATGGGATTTTGGAAAGTTTATTACAAGTCCTAGATACTGAAGGATACGCCTTGTGCAGGTTAGAGAAATCTGGGCCTCTGACTGGGATGGAGCTCGGATGAGCCAGTCGTCCAGATATGGGAATACGAATATCCCTAGAGTAGATAGTAGAGTAGACAGTAGAGTAGAACCCTGAGCCCTGTTGAAGAAGGGGTACTTCTTCTATTGCCCCTTGGGCAAGAAGGGTAGTGATCTCCTGACCCAGAAGGTCGAGGAGAGATGTCTGGGAATTGAACTGTCTCAAAGTATCGTCTGTCTGGATGCTACTGCAGAGCTCGATATCGGGTGGTATCGACATCGGGAGTGATCGGTACCGATTCGGTACCGATGGGCATCAAAGAACAGTGTACCGCTGCAGTCGACCTCGAAGCGGATGTCGATGCAATCGGTACCGGCACCGGAACCGATGTCGGTACCGGTGCCGGAGTCGGTACCTGCAACGGAGTTTGTTGCGGTACCGAAGGCATCGCAGCTTGTATGAATGCCGTGATGGCACGCTGCATGGTCAGGATATTCTGATCCATTGACGCAACCAATGTCTGGATGTCAGTACCAGTGGGAACCACCGGTACCCCAGAACATGGCAACAGGTGATCGGTCGAGGCCGAGCCATCGATGTCAACCTGTGACCCCATAGATAAAGCTTTGGAAGCCGGTGCCTCCCGCCAGGGTAATTTTGCCGGTGCGGATTCCTCGAGGGCAAGCCTGGAGGCATCTCGATACTTAAAGGGAGATCTACCCTTCGAGGACCGGCTGGATTTAAGTTTGGTTACCTGAGATCCATGTGAGGAAGAAGCAGCCCTGGAAGACGTCGAAGCAACCGAAGCTGCATCCAAGGGAAACAGGGTACTGAGCTTAGCTGCTCGATTCTGTAGGCCTCTTTTAGACATCATGGAGCAGGACTCACAATCCGCAATGGAGTGGTCAGGACCTAAACATTTTAGAAACCATTCATGGGTGTCAGTGACAGAAATAGTGCCGCTGCACTTCGTGCATTTTTTAAACCCAGAGGCGGGCTTTTCCATGAGGAAAAATTTCCTAGGCCTAAGGCCAAAGAAAAAAATGCACTGAAGTGAGAAAACAGTAGTTTTTTTTGTTTGTTTGTTTTTTTTAGAATAAAGAAAGAAAAGACCAGCGGTACCGGTCCAGCATCGAGAAGGCAGACGTGCGACCAAAGAAATAAAATAAAATAAAGAAATTCTTCAGCGGTGACAGGAACACGACCTGCTGGCTCCATGGAAAAGAAGAACTGGAGAGAGGTGGTTAGGAAAGGCGGGAAGGCAGCGCGCAGGCGCTGTGGGATGCTCCCAAAAGCTTTCCTTTTGGACGCTGGGGAGCGTTCCCGCGCAGGCTCCGTCGGTACCGACGATACCCATATGTGAAGACTCATTCCTGCTTGTTCCTGGAGATAGGACATTCACCCACAGAACTCAATATTTTAACAATAAATCAATCTGATTCTCACTAACATCATAAACATCCTCCAGTACCAGGCATATTGTGAACTAATATAAAACCCTACAAAAGTCACTGAAAATCTACAAGGACAAAGCTACCATACCTTTGATACTGTTCCTCATACGAGGCTTGTCAATAAACTCAGTAGCTTGGGGATGGGTCCCAAGATAGTAAACTGGATTAGAAATCGGCTGACTGACAGACAACAGAGGGTGATGGTACATGGAGCTCACTCGGATGAGAGGAAGGTGATTAGCGGGGTGCCTCAGAGTTCGGTCCTGGGCCCGGCACTGTTCAATATATTTGTGAGTGATATTGCTGAAGGACTGAATGGAAAAGTCTGTCTTTTTGCAGATGACACAAAAATTTGCAACAGAGTGGACTCCCCCCGAGGGAGTGGATAACATGAGGAAAGATCTAAAAAAGCTGGAAGCCTGGTCTAATGCTTGGCAACTACGATTTAATCTGAAAAAGTGCAGTGTCATGCACTTGGGTAGCAGAAATCCAAGGGAAAAGTACACAATAGGGGGTGAGAGGTTGGTATGCACGGTTCAGGAGAAAGACCTTGGTGTGACTATCTCTGATGATCTCAAGGTGGCAAAACAGTGCGACAAGGCGGTGGCAAAAGCCAGGAGAATGTTGGGCTGCATACAAAGAGGGATTACCAACAGAAAGGAAGAGGTACTTATGCCACTATACAAGTCACTGGTGAAGCCTCACTTGGAATACTGTGTTCAGTTTTGGAGGCCATATCTTGCAAAATATGTAAAAAGACTGGAAACTGTTCAGAGAAAGGCGACCAAAATGATTTGGAGCCTGCGTCAGAAGCCTTATGAGAAGAGACTTGAAGACCTAAATATGTACACTTTGGAGGAGAGGAGGGACAGGGGAGATATGATTCAGACCTTTAAATACTTAAAGAGAAATGATGAACAAACAAACCTCTTCCAAAGACGGGGAAGCTGTAAAACTAGAGGGCATAACATGAAGCTGCAAGGTAGTAAATTGAAAGGCAATGTCAGGAAATATTTCTTCACTGAAAGGGTGGTGGATGCTTGGAATGCCCTCCCGATGGAAGTGGTGGGGGCAAACACAGTGATGGAATTCAAAACGGCATGGGACAAACACAGTGGATCCCTTTACAACAACAGGATAAAAGCAAAATAAACGGTACCATCTAACTTCTGAACTATCTAGCGTCTGAACAAATAAGGGTGTCCTACATAGAGTGATGGGTTCACTCCTAAACAGAAACAAAAACATGGGGAGGGGTGGCCTGCACAGAGAGCACAGTTACTTACCTGTAACAGGTGATCTCTGGGAACAGCAGGAATAGTCCTCACATATGGGTACGTCGGTACCGACGGAGCCTGCACGGGAAAGCTCCCCAGCTTCCCAAAAGGAAAGCTTTTGGGGCTTCCCACAGCGCATGCGCGCTGCCTTCCCGCCTTCCTGACCAACTCTCCTCAGTTCGAGTTTAAAGCTGAGACAATAGAGAGAGGAAAGGAAGAGAAAGAGATACAACTCCTAGGGTGGGTTGTGAGGACTATTCCTGCTGTTCCCAGAGATCACCTGTTACAGGTAAGTAACTGTGCTATCTCCAGGAACAAGCAGGAATGAGTCCTCACATATGGGGACTCCCTAGCTGAGATACCTGGGAGATCCCCTCCGTAGGTATTTCATCTTCCGATGGATCTCAGGCATCCATTAAGGGAAGGTGGACAGGAGTTGTTTAAGAATGGAACAGGTGTTTGAGGACAGCCTGACCAAATAAGGCATCCCGGCGGGAGTCCTTATCCAAGCAGTAATGGGCTGTGAAGGTATGAACCGAGGCCCAGGTGGCTGCTCGACAGATCTGATCTATGGATACAGAGTGAAGATGAGCCATAGAGGTGGCCATGGCTCTCACATTGTGAGCTGTGACATGGCCCTCCAGAGAAATGTTTTTACTCTGGTAAGCAAACGAAATACACTGAGCAATCCAATTGGAAAGTGTTCGTTTTGAGACTGGAAGTCCCAAATGAGAAGGATCGAAAGCAACAAAAAGTTGGGAAGACTTTCGATGTGGCTGAGTCCTATGGAGGTAAAAGGCAAGAGCTCTTTTACAATCTAGAGTATGAAGGTTCCGCTCTGCACTGGATGCATGAGGAGCTGGAAAGTAGACAGGTAGGTATACCTCTTGATTAAGATGAAAAGGTGAAACCACTTTAGGCATAAATTGTGGATTTGTCTGAAGGACTACCTTATCATGATGGAACCTTGTATAGGGTGGATTCGCCACTAAGGCTTGCAGCTCACTGATGCGACGAGCTGAAGTGACTGCAATGAGGAAAATAACCTTCCAGGAAAGAAATTTCAAGGAGGTAGTGGCTAAGGGTTCAAAAGGTTGCTTCATAAGCTGACCAAGAACCAAGTTTAAGTCCCATGCCACCGGAGGAGGCCTAATGGGAGGTTTAGTTAAAGTTAGGCCTTTCATGAATCTTGCAATAAGAGGATGAGAGGAAATAAGATTGTCCATTGAAAGGCTTGAGGGATGCTGCAATAGCACTCAAATGGACCCTTACTGAATTCGTTTTAAGGCCTGCATTGGAGAGATGCAGGAGATATTCCAATAGAGAATTGATAGGAAGAGCAAAAGGATCAAGATCCTTTTGAGCACACCAAATGGAAAATCTTTTCCATTTAAAAGCATAAGAACGCCTTGTGGAAGGTTTTCTGGAAGCATGGAGGATATCTTGCACTTGTTGAGAGACATTTAAATCTTGAAGGTCTAGGCCTTCAGTAACCATGCTCTGAGGTGGAGGGACTTGGGGTTTGGGTGCCACAAAGTCCCCTCCTCCTGAGACAGAAGGTCTGGAGCAGCTCCCAGGTCTAGGGAGGGACCCTGGGAGAGATGAAGAAGTAGAGGGAACCACACTTGGCATGGCCAGCGTGGAGCTATAAGGATCATAGATCCGTGATCCCTCTGCAGTTTGAACAGAGTCTTGGGAACCAAAGGAATGGGTGGAAAGGCATATAGGAGGCCCTGACCCCAATGAAGGAGGAAGGCATCCCTGGCCTGAACCCCCTGACATGGAGTTCTGGAACAGAACCGGGGAAGTTTGGCATTCCACGGACTTGCAAAGAGGTCTATGTCCGGGGTTCCCCATTTCTGAAAGATTCTGAGTACCTGATCCATGTGCAGGGACCACTCGTGTCTCCTGCGGAGACCAAAGGCCTTGAGTGGAGTGGTCTTGAAGTTGAGCTCCCCAGCCTGTCTGGGAGGCATCTGTAGTGAGGGTTGCCTGGGGTGGTAGCGGTTGGAAGGGGGACCCCAGCAACAGGTTTTGAATGGACATCCACCACTGGAGAGACCCAAAGAGACGTTTGGAGGTTTCTATTTGGTCGGAGAGAGTTCCTGATGCTTGGGTCCACTGAGTGGACAGAGTCCATTGAGCTGCTCTCATATGCAGGCGAGCATAAGGCACCACATGAACTGTGGAGGCCATGTGGCCTAGCAATTGTAACATCTCTCGGGCAGTCAAGTGAGTTCTGGACTGAATCTGAGAGGCCAGGTGCAGTAGCCGGTGGCAACATGCCTGGGGAAGATAGGCCCTTGCTGTGGTGGTATCTAACCAGGCCCCTATGAATTCTAGGGATTGAGTAGGGGTGAGTTGAGACTTTGGCAGATTGATGACAAGTCCCAGATACTGCAGAATGCAGATGGTGTGGTCCAAGGAAGTCTGAGCCTGAGACTGAGATGGAGCTCGGATGAGCCAGTCGTCTAGGTATGGGAAGACAAAGATTCCCTGAGAGCGTAGAAATGCAGCCACTACTGACATGCATTTTGTGAACACTCTTGGAGCAGAGGCTAGACCGAAGGGGAGTACTCTGTACTGGAAATGTTTTCCCTGGAACAGAAATCGAAGGAATTTTCTGTGGGATGGATGGATGAGTATATGTGTGTACGCATCCTTTAGGTCTAGAGAACAAAGCCAGTCCTGACTCTGAAGGTAAGGAAGGAGAATACCCAGAGAGAGCATTTTGAATTTTTCCTTGCACAGGAATTTGTTTAATTCTCTCAGATCTAGGATGGGTCTGTGTCCTCCTGTTTTCTTTGGTATCAGAAAATAGGGGGAGTAGAACCCTGAGCCCTGTTGGAGGAGGGGAACCTGTTCTATGGCCCCTTGGGCAAGCAGGGTATTCACCTCCTGATCCAACAGGTGTAGGAGAGATGGGGGAGAGACGAAATGTCTCACCCTGGGATAGATAGGAAGGCTGGAAAAATGCAGTTTGTATCCCTCTCTGATGATAGAGAGGGTCCACTGCTCTGATGTAATCTGTTCCCATCTGGGAGCAAAATGAGTCAGCCTTCCTGGAATGGTGAGAGGCTCTGGTTGCTGCAGAGCCAGAAAGGGTATGTTCTCTAGAAGTAAGTCAAAAACCCTGAGGGGGTTGGGACTGTTGAAGCGTAGCAGCTCCTGCAGGCTTTGTTCTGGCCTGTTTAGTCTGCTGTCGCTTAGGAACAAAGCGAGCTTGAGCAGATGACTGGCCAGCATTGGAACCAAATCTAGGCTTTTTGTAGAAAGACTTCTTAAAAGACTTCTTTTTGGCAGGGAGTGAAGTAGACTTAGAGAGTCTATCCAAAGCAGCATTCTCTGCATCCATTTGAATGGCTTTGACTTGCCACTCTGCCAAAGAGATTTTCACCTGTACAAGGTAAATTGCCTAGGCCATCTTGTACCCAGGATTCCAGGTCAGAGGCCTGGAGCCAAGCAATTCGACGAGCAGCTATGGCTATGCCAGATGCTCTACTAGCACCCTCAAAAGAGTCAAAGGCAGCCCTATTGGAGAACTTTGACACATCTTGGATATGCTTTAACAGAAGCAGGAACTCCTCTTTTCTATCCTCCGGAATAAAGGGGAGAAAATCTTGTACTTTAAGAGCAAGCTCCTTTAGAAACATGCCCATATAGAGGCTGTAGGAGTTGATTCTGGCAATAAGCATACTAGCTTGAAAGATTTTCCTGCCAAAAGCATCCAAAGTTCTACATTCTCTTCCTGGAGGGGTAGAAGAGTGCCTTTTGGTACTCTTAATTTTTTTCATAGCAGACTTCACCACAATAGAATGGTGAGGAAGCTGGGTTTTTTGAAAACCAGGAGAAGGAGGGACCCGATACATGGTATCCAACCAACGAGAATGTGGAGATAGTGTAAGAGGAGCCTCCCATAAATCCATCATATGTTCTTGGAGAATATTATGAATGGGTAAGGTGACTGCCTCTTTGGGAACCTTAGAGTATCCTAAAATGTCTAATTTTTGAGCTCTAGGTTCCTTTTCAGAGGATACTGTAATGGAAAGTCCTTTGGCAACTTCCAAGATGAAGTCCTGAAAGGACAAGTCCTCTGGAGGAGACATTCTTCTCTTTGGGGAAGAAGGCTCCTCAGGAAGAATAAGGGATGCTTCATCAGAATCATCTGAGGTATCGGCATCCTCAGAAGACTCGAAGTATCGCCTACTTGCTTCCAGAGATTGATATGGGTACCGACCGGTATCGACCTCGGGTGTACCGGGAGCCGGGTCGGTACCGAGAATATCGCGGGAAGCAAAAACCGGTACCGGCCTTCTACTGGAAGTAGATGCTCTGGGTACCGGTATCGGTTGTGGTACCGGAACCGGGGTCGGAACCGACGGTTGCGGTACCGAGGGCGTCGCAGCATTAATAAAAGCCATTATGGCCTGCTGCATGGATTGTACCATAGTACCCATTGACGCCACAACTGCCTGGATGTCGGTACCGGTTTGAGCCGGTACCCCAGAGCAGTCTAACAGGTGATCGGTCGAGGCCGTGCCATCGATGTCAACCTGTAACCCCATAGGAGGAGCTTTGGAAGCCGGAGCTTCCCGCCGGGGTTGTTTGGCTGGGGCAGGGTCTTCAGGGTCGAACCCAAGGGCCTCTCTCTGCTTTGAGGGAGATTTGCCCCTTGAAGACTTGCCCGAGGAATGTTTGGTTACCTGAGATCCATCCGGAGATGAAGACCTGGATGATGCTGATGCTGGATTATCTGCAGAAAACAGCACATGAAATTTAGCTGCTCGATTCTGTAAGCCCCGTTTGGACATCAGAGAGCAGGATGGACAATCCGGAACCGAATGGTCAGGGCCCAAACATTTAAGACACCACTCATGGGTGTCTGTGACTGAAATAGTACCAGAGCACTTGGTGCATTTTTTAAAACCAGAAGATGGTTTCTCCATGAGGGAGAATTTGTAAAGGCCGGTAGGCCTTACAAAAAGAAATACACCAAGTGTGGAAAAAGAAAAATATTTTTATTTTATTTTTTTTTAAAGAAATAAAGAAGTAAAGACCGGCGGTACCGGTTCGGAATCGGGGAAGGCAGATACGCGGTCAGAACAACTTTTTAAAATAAGAAATTCTTCAACGGTGACAGGAACACGACCTGCTGGCTCTGCGGAAAAAGAAGAACTGAGGAGAGTTGGTCAGGAAGGCGGGAAAGCAGCGCGCATGCGCTGTGGGAAGCCCCAAAAGCTTTCCTTTTGGGAAGCTGGGGAGCTTTCCCGCGCAGGCTCCGTCGGTACCGACGTACCCATATGTGAGGACTCATTCCTGCTTGTTCCTGGAGATCAACAGGTGCACCTACTCTTGCCATCTTGCTGGGCAGACTAGATGGACCTTGCTGGTCTTTATCTGCTGTCACTTACTCTGTTACTATATATACCATACCAGCATAAACTTCCAAAACTCATACAAGGGGCCTACCCAGAAAAAAGCGTAGTTACTCACCTGTAACAGGTGTTCTCCAGGAGCAGCAGGAATCAGTCCTCACATATGGGTGACGTCGGCGCCGACGGAGCCCTCGCGGAGCAATTTTCCCCAGCTTTCAAAGAAAGCCTTTGGGAATTGCAGCGCGCATGCGCGGTAGCCTTCCCGCCCAAGGGTGCCATCTTAGTCAGTCAGATGACATAGCTAAAAAAGACAGCATAAAAATTTGCAAAAAAACTTAAGCAGATGATTGCAACTCCAAGGGGAGGAGGGAGGGTTGTGAGGACTGATTCCTGCTGCTCCTGGAGAACACCTGTTACAGGTGAGTAACTACGCTTTCTCCAGGACCAAGGACCAAGCAGGAAGTCAGTCCTCACATATGGGACTCCCAATCTTAAGGCTACCGGAGACCCTAAGCACAAAAATGAGCTCCCTCTAGCTCAGCAGCACAGAAGGAAAGAATCTTCGCTGAATTATTACCCACCGGTAGCCCACATCCGGGATGGAGGGTAGGAGTTGCTCAAACCTCAAAGAGATTACGGAGGACTGCCTGTCCGAAAGCACTGTCCCTGCGGGACTCCCTCTCGAGACAGTAATGGACCGCAAAAGTCTGGCTCGAAGACCAAGTAGCGGCCCGACAGATGTCTGCCAGCGGAACAGAGCGGAGGTAAGCCACTGACGTAGCCTTTGCCCGAACACAATGAGCCGTGACTCGACCATCCAAGGAGAGTCCGGCTGCCCCATAAGCCCAAGTGATACAGTCCGCAACCCAGATGGACAGAGTACGCTTGGAGACCGGGAGTCCCAATTTATTGGGATCAAAAGACACAAAAAGCTGAGCAGCTTTACGGTGCTCCCGCGTACGGTCAAGGTAGAAGTTCAATGCCCTTCTACAGTCCAGGGTATGGAGGACCGTTTCAGCTCGGCTGGAGTGTGGTCTGGGAAAGAAGGTCGGAAGTACCACCTCCTGATTGATGTGAAAAGGGGAGACCACTTTTGGAAGAAATTTTGGGTGAGTCCGTAGGACTACCCTATTTTTGTAGAACCGAGTGTAAGGGGGATCAGACACGAGGGCCTGCAATTCACTTACGCGCCTAGCGGAAGTGAGTGCTATCAAGAACAATGTTTTCCAAGAAAGAAAACGGAGAGAACAGGTAGCCATAGGTTCAAAAGGCGGACAGGTGATCCGCTGTAAAACCACATTCAGATCCCAGTCAGGCGCTGGCGGGCGCAGAGGTGGTTTAAGTAGAAGGAGACCTCGGAGAAACCTCGCTACGAGAGGGTCGCTAGAAAGAGGTCTGCCGTCCACCGGCACATGATGTGCTGAAAGAGCACTGAAGTGAACTTTGACGGAGTTGGACTTAAGTCCCAGATTAGAGAGGTATAGCAAGTACTGCAAGATCACCGACACCGAGCAGGAGAAGGGATCCTGAGACTGTTGGGTACACCAAACGGAAAAGCGACGCCATTTAAGGGCGTAGCATTTGCGGGTAGAAGGTCGCCGAGAAGCTAGGACGACCTCCTCCACCTCTGCCGGCAGGAGAAGGGGAGCAAGGACTACCCTCTCAGCAGCCAGGCCATTAGATTGAGAGATCTGAGGTTGGGGTGTAGCAGAGACCCCTGATCTTGAGTGAGGAGATCCGGTTGAAACCCCAGAGGGAATGGATCCTCTACCGCTAATTGCAGCAGGAGTGGAAACCACGGCTGCCTGGGCCAGCGAGGGGCCACCAGGATCATGGAAGCTTTGTCTCGGAGAACCTTGAAAAGAGTTCGAGAGACTAGCGGTATGGGAGGAAAAGCATACAGGAGGCTCTCCGACCATGAGAGTAGAAAAGCGTCCGCCGCAACTCGAAGGGGATGTGGCTGACGAGAGCAGAAGCGAGGAAGTTGCCGGTTGAGAGGACTGGCAAAGAGATCCATCGTGGGGAGGCCCCACTTTAGAAAGAGCTTCTGAACTACCAAGGGATCCAGGCGCCACTCGTGCGGCTGGAGGATCCTGCTGAGTTTGTCCGCCAGGCAATTTTCTTGGCCTGGGAGATAAACTGCCTTGAGAAGAACGCCGTGACTGACGGCCCAAGAGCAGAGCTTCTGTGCTTCCCGACAGAGAAGGAAGGAGCCCGTGCCCCCCTGCTTGTTCACGTAGAACATGGCAACTTGATTGTCCGTCTGGACAAGGACGGACTGGTGAGAGGTCAGGTGGGAGAAAGCCTTGAGAGCCAGGCGGATCGCTCTGAGCTCCAGGAAGTTGATCTGCTGAGCAGACTCCCACGTGGTCCAGAGGCCCTGAGTACGTGCCCCTTGGCAATGTGCTCCCCAACCCAGGAGGGACGCATCTGTCGTCAGCACCTGGGTCGGCTGAGGTGACTGAAAAGGCATGCCGAGCACCAGGTTCGGCCGATGAAGCCACCACTGGAGAGACGAGGCCAGCGGCTCGGAGACGCGCACTAGGTCTGCTAGGCCGCCTGTGGCTTGTTGCCACTGCTTGCGAAGACACCATTGAGCAGGCCGCATATTCAGGCGGGCATTGGGGGTCACATGGACGGTGGAAGCCATATGGCCGAGCAGTCTCAGGAAGCGCCTGGCGGAGACCAGGGGCTGGCTGCGAAAACGGTCGGCTAGGTCCATGAGCCGTTGAGCCCTGTCGAGAGGCAGGAAAGCTCGCGCCTGAGGAGTGTGCAGTCTTGCGCCGATGAACTCGAGATCCTGTGAGGGGAGCAAAGTGGACTTTGCGAAGTTTATGACAAAGCCCAAGTACTGCAGAAGAGTCACCGTGCGGCGTGTGGCGTTGGTGACCTCCGGAGCGGACGCTGCTCTGATGAGCCAGTCGTCGAGGTACGGGAAGACATAGAGGCCGTGAAGCCGGAGATGGGCCGCCACCACCGCGAGACATTTTGTGAAGACTCGCGGTGCGGAGGACAGGCCAAAGGGCAGTACTCTGTACTGGTAATGATTTCCTGCCACCACAAACCTTAGGTATTGGCGGTGGCTTGGGTGGATGAGGATGTGCGTGTAGGCATCCTTTAGATCCAAGGAGCATAGCCAATCTCCCTGCTGGAGGTAGGGCAGAAGGATTCCAAGGGTAAGCATTTTGAACTTTTCCCGCACGAGGAACCTGTTGAGGTTGCGCAAGTCCAGGATGGGTTTGAGGCCTCCTGTCCTTTTCGGTACTAGAAAATACCTGGAATAAAAGCCTTGACCTCTCAGGTGGTGGGGCACCGGTTCCACCGCCTGTTCCTGTAGAAGACCTGCTAACTCCTGAAGGAGTAAGTCCCTGTGCAGAGGGAGTCGTGGAGGTTCTCCCGGGAAATAGGAGGGAGGGACCTGGTGGAAGTGGAGAAGATAGCCTTCTCTTACGACTTGAAGCACCCAGGCATCTGAAGTGATGTTGGACCACCTGTGGGCGAAGTGAACCAGCCGGCCTCCGGTGCTGGGAGGAACCAGCGGAGGGGGAGAGGCTATGCTGAAGGAGTCAAAAGCCCCCACCCTGCTGAGCAGGGGCTGGTGGTGCAGGCTTGGGGGCTTGCTGCCTACGGGACCCGTTACCCCGTCCCTTGGCCTGCTGGCCCTGTTGGGGAGCTGCAGGGGCCTGATATTGGGGGTAGTGTTTATAGGCAGCTGCCTTTCTCGGGTAAAAGGACTTCTTTCCCGAGCCCTTCTTTTTCTGGGAAGGGGCGGAGGTCTTCCTAGAAAGCCTAGTCCTGGTGAGAGTCTCTGTCTCTAGTTGTGCAGCCTTCTCGTCCATAGGTTTGCCAAAGAGGTTTTCACCTCGGCAGGGGACATCGACCAACTTGTCCTGCACCCAGGGCTCAAGGTCAGACGACTGAAGCCAAGCCTGTCGGCGGGCACCGATGCCGGCTGCGGCCACTCGAGCCGATGCTTCAAAGCCATCATAGGCTGCTCGGGATATGAACTTTGAGCATTCCCGAATGCCAGTGGACAAGGCTAGGAACCTCCGCAAAGGTTCCTCGGACAACCCAGCGGAGAATCCGGCTAGCTCTTTAGCCAGGTCTCGGAGATACATGCCCATGTATAGCTGGTAGGTCTGGACACGACAAGCAAGCATAGAGCCCTGGAAACACTTCTTACCAAGGCCATCCAGGTTACGGCCTCCCTGCCAGGAGGCACCGAGGAGTGCATCTTCTGGCTCTTAAGACGATGCATGGCCGATTCCACTACCATGGAATGGTGTGGTAGCTGTGCTTTTTGGAAGCCAGGGCTCTTGCGGACTCGATAGATAGAATTGACCCGCTTGCTTAGGACCGGCGAGGAGGCCGGACTCTCCCACATGCGGAAGAGTAGTCGTTCCAGCATGGGAGGAACCGGTACAGTAAAGTGCTCCCTGGCGGGAGAGTCATACTGGAGGGCGTCGAGCTCTTCGGCTCGAGGCTCCTCCTCGGGATCCGCAGGGAAGGCCAAAGCCTTGGCCATATCCCTGACGAAGTCCGAGAACCGGGCATCCTCCGGAGGGGACTGCTTCCGAGGTTCGGACTCAGGCGAGTCCGAGGGGACACACCGAGTCCGAAAAGAATCAGGTGACTCTTCCTCTTCAGACTCCCAGACCGACTCCGAGGAGGAATCGGTGGGGTCGGCCCGGGCAGGCAGCGGCGCCGGCCGCCCCGACGCCGAGGGAGTCGGCGTCGACGACCTCGGTCCCGAACGGGAGGCCGAGGGTGACCTCGACCGAGGATCGACTCGAGTTCGCATGGACTCGAGGATCGGCTCGGTCTCCGGGGTCGACTTAGACGTCGACGTCCCAGCGGTCGGGGCAGCGGCGCCAGCGAGGCTGGCGAGCAGTGCCCGCTGCTGGTCCATGAAGGCAGACAGTCTGCTCTCCAAGGCCGTCAACCTGAGTCCGACCTCAGGTGACCCAGCAGCCCCCGACTCGGACCCCGACGGCGTCGGGCCCGACGTCGGCGGTCTCGGAGGCGAGTCCAGGAGGACCACAGGACTTACCCGAGCAGGCAGCTCCGACTCCATGCGAGGTCGCTTCGAGAGGTGCTCCTTCTCCAAGGACCCGGGACGGCTATCGGGGCTATGCGACCTGGCCCTCGCGGAGCCAGGAGCGTCCACCGACGCCGCCCTCGCGGGTTTCACCTTCCGTCGATGGTCCCCGGAGGGAGAACCCCTGTCGGAGGAACTCCGGCGACGGTCAGAGCTGGAACCTCGGGACGCCGAGGCCTCCGACGAGATCCGGGTACGGCTAGGGTCAGCGAAGATCCTATCCCGCTGATGCCGCCGACTTCTCAACGCTTTGGAGGACATTTTGCTACAGGCCCCACAGATCATTTCTTCATGATCCGGGCCCAGGCAGCGGAGGCAATTATCGTGTATGTCAGTTAGTGACATATTTCGGTCACGCTGACCACACCGCTTGAAACCACTGGCAGCCATCGGGGGAAAAAGGGCCCCTGCGAGGTCAAAAGACCGGGCTGCCAGTGAAAAAACCGAAAACGAAACTGACTAAATCAGAAAAACCGAAAAAGAAGAAGAGGACTCGTGACCGGCGTCGCGAGTCCGGGCGGGAAGAAAACCGGCGTCGAACCGAAGGAAAAAAGAGAATATTACGAATAAAATCAACTTTTTCGCGGGGACAAGACGGGTACGTCTGTAGGGCTCCGCGGAAAAAAGAAGACTGGCTAAGATGGCACCCTTGGGCGGGAAGGCGACCGCGCATGCGCGCTGCAATTCCCAAAGGCTTTCTTTGAAAGCTGGGGAAAATTGCTCCGCGAGGGCTCCGTCGGCGCCGACGTCACCCATATGTGAGGACTGACTTCCTGCTTGGTCCTGGAGAAAAGCAGCACCATAAATACTGCACCAGGCCCTAGAACATCCATACACCTATTTGAAAAGCTGAACAAGTCTAACTACTACAATACATATCCCTACGTAAAAACTCCATGTTAACCTCAATCACACACTCGGAACACAGACCCTCACCAAATACAGAATAAGTGCCCACAACCTAAAATAAAAATAAAAATATGTAGACAAAAATTAAACTGAAACTCCAAAAAGCCAGACGCCACATGCGATGCAACACCAGAGAAATAAGAGATGCAGTTCCCCCATACTATGTAAAATATAAAAATAGAGCAAAGTCCAATCATTAAATTGAAAATAAATCTCTTGCGGTGGAGGAGTTATCAGGGGAACGATCAGCTCAGCTGTTAGAATTTTTCTCGCTGGTGGGGGATGCTCCGCCAACAGTTTCAGGCTTGAAGAAGAGACTGGATCAATATAGCGTGCTCTCGGACTACTCCAGAGAGGAAGCCCGGTGGGCAGAGGAATTGAACCAAGGAGTGGCCGTAGGATCAGTCAGTAAGGCCCTAGGTCGGATTGCAGGGTTGGTAGAGGGGGCAAGATGGAGAGAAGTGCAGTTCAAATGTATTATACGTGCACATTTTTCTCCATGGCGGGCTCTGCGGAGTCGACTTACATTGTATGGCAGCTGTCCGAAATGCTCTGGACCCCTTGCAGATTTGGGTCATATGTGGTGGCGTTGTCTGGGAATCCGGCGATACTGGATGCGAATAAGTACCTATTTTGGTGGCCTGTTCCATCAACAAATTGCCTGGTCGGGGACCCTAGTAGCCCTGGGTCAGCTTGGACCACTCTCCCCTAAGGGAAGATGGGAGTGCATTCTGGTGAGGAAGGCATGTTTGGTGGATAAAGGGCCGATATTGCATCGATGGAGAGAAACAGTACCCCCTACCTTTTGGGAATGGCAAAATAGCTTCCATCAGCTGATGCTCTTTGAGAGGCGGGGAGCGAGGGGAAGTGCTTCACATTGGTCTTCCTTTTGGTTAATATGGGAACCATATATCCAAACACTGCAACCACGTGTACGCAATGAAATTTTGCAGGAGGGTTAGCGGGAGCCCAGAGTTCCGAGAGGGGAGGGAGAGGCCACCAAGAGGTTTGGGATAGGATGTGGTCGGGTAGTAGTAGGTAGAAATCCTTTCACTCCTGGGGGCAGGAATAGTGGGGGGAGGTGGGATGGGAAGAGAGGGAGAGGGGGAGGGGTGGGGGGTGGAGGGAGAGAAGGAGAGGGGGAGGGGGAAGAGTCGGGTTACACCACTAAAAACGGAGTCTTCTCTGGGGCAGTGGATAAGAGTACACCCCGCTAGGAGATGTAATGCATTTGTTAATTGCTATGTTATGTACGGTGATGTGTGTGGATTAATAAACAGAGTTTTTAAAAAAAAAAATTGAAAATAAAATTATTTTGGTCACATTTACCTGCCAGCCTGTGAACCCTGGGTGTCTACTGATATATTTATTTTATCATTGTTAGTGTGCTGCTTATCTGTACGTTTGTTCAGTTTTCTCCATTTATACCTGCCTGCATATCCTCATAGACTAGAAAGTTGCAAAAGGTTATCTGTTGAGGCTCAGAAAACATTTAATCTATTAACTATTTATTTTCTGTCCTGGTGATTTATCCAGCATTTACATTTTCCTGATCCTTACTTTAATCTCCCTGAGTGACTAACCCCCTTCTCCCTGAGGCTTTGCTTAACCCTCTCTTCCAGTTTTGTTTCCCATGTGTGCTAATTTATCTCTGCCTCAGCACCGAGAAGCTGCTTACCTGCTTTGCTGCCAGTTTGGGCACATACACCTGCCAGCCTGTGAGTCCTGTGTGTCTCTTGATATATTTATTTTATCAATGTTAGTGTGCTATTTATTTAACTGTACGTTTGTTCAGTTTTGTCCATTTGTAACCCTCTTTGCATATCCTCATAACTTCTATCCCTCCCTCCCACCCCTCTACCCATCCACCCTGTGGCATTCAGTCTCTTATAGCCATCTTGTGTTCATTATCACAATAATTATTCACAGGTGCACCTAATTACCTGTGATCTCTCTCCCACCTATCTTTATTTCTTCTGGATTTCTGTTCTCCTCTCCATCTCTCTCTTTTATGGCTCATCACTTTCTCTTTCTACTCCTCATACTACCTAATTGTCTCCCTTCCTACCCACACCTTCAAGCCACCCCCCCCCCCCGACCCCGTTATCTCCCCTTTACCATCCTCACTTCCCCCACCATCTTGTCCTCTACCCTATCATCAGCTGTTGAGCTTCACCACCTTCTCCCTCTCAGTCAGCCATCTCCTCTCTCTCTAACACAACCTCACCCTCGTTACTACTATGCTGTCTTCTCTCTGCCCTGCACTCTTCTACTCCTTCTCTCTTCCACAGATATCAACCCCAACCCTGGCCCTCCTAGACTTTTGTCACATTCTCAGAACAGATCTTCATGCAACAACTCAAATCTTATTCATATCCCTCCTTTCCCCTTTCTCATGAGCCTTGTGGAATGCACTTTCCATCTCAAAAAAAAACTTGCCTTTACTCATGATCTCTCTTTCTAATGCTTTCCATCTTCTTGCCCTAACTGAGGCCTGGCTCCTCCCAGAAGACTCCGTATCAGTCGCTGTTCTCTGTCATGGCAGCTATCAGTTCTCCCACATGCCTCGTTCCACTGGCCGTGGTGTGGTGTTGGGCTTCTACTCTCTCCTTCCTGCCAATTCCAACCCCTCCTGCTACCTCAGTCTCACTCCCTGCCGTCCTTTGAAGTCCACTCCATCCAACTTTTTACTCCACTACCTCTCCAGTTAGCTGTTATTTATCGACCTACTGACAAGTCCACCTCTGCCTTTCTGAATGACTGACTCATGCTTTCCTTCTTTCTGAATTCATCTTCCCCCCTCCCTTATTCTCAAGGACTTCAACATTCAGACTGATAACCCCTCTGACCCTTATGATTTAAAGCTCCTTTCCCTTACCTCCTCATTCGACCTCCAGCTTTGCTCTACTGCTCCCACTCATCAGCACGGTCACTGGCTCAACCTTGTATTCTTCTCTAATTGTTTACCCTCAAACTAAGCTTCACTCTTCATCATTCACCACCTCAACCTTGCCCTGTCTCCTCCAACTTCTTTAGAAATTTTCATGCTATTGACCCTTTGGCTCTCTCCTCCACTATCTGATCACCTCTTTCCTCCACTATGTCATCTGAGTCTGTTGATGAGGCAGTAGCTTCCTATAATGCTGCACTCTCCGCTGTTCTAGATGCTCTTTCTCCACCCATGCCACATCATCTGAGGCGTACTATACCCCAGTCCTGGCTGTCTTCCACTGCCCGATATCTACATTCTTATGCCCGTTCAGCTGAGTGCACTTGCCTCAAATCCCGCAACCTTGTGGACTTTCTACACTTCAAATTCATGGTTGTCTCTTTCCAGTCAGTCATAGCACTCGACAAACAACGTTATTATGTCAATCTGGCTAACTCTCTTGCCTCTGACCCTTGCCATCTCTTTAGAACTCACAATTCTCTCCTCAAGGGACCAATGCTTCCGACCTCTTCTTCCCTTTCTGCCCAAACCCTGGCTGACTATTTCCATAACAAAATACATAAGATCACACTCCATTCCCCATGATGTCAGCTACTTCCCCTCCTCCCCCTCTTCACTTCCAGCTCCCTCCCCACCAATGTTCCCTCTAATTTTCTGTAGGCTGTGTGTGCATAAAATATCAGCTGGGCAGCTTCTGAAGGAAGGTTAAATTTTTGTGCACCACATAACGACACTCGGAATTATATACTTTAAAATTTGACTACACGTCAGAATACAGTATGTACACCACATTGATTTTAATCAAATTAAATGAAAAATAGACAATTACTAAATAAAGCGGAAAATTTCTAGCAATTACAATCACAACTTTTAAATTTTAAGACATCTGTGGTTTTTTCTATCAGAATCAGAACCGTAATTTTTGTGCGCTCTGTTGTAAAGTATGTGCGCTCGCTCGTTGAGGTGTGTGCGTGCGCACACGCGCACAGCTTAGAGGGAACAGTGCTCCCCACCCCCAGACCTCTGCTACCCTCTCTTCCTTTTCTTTGATCTCTGAGAAAGAAGCCTCACACCTTCTTTCCTCATCCAAAATCACTACCTGCTCCTCTGATCCTATTCCCATCTCCTAAGCTCCATCTTCTTCACTGCTATCCTTTCCATCTCTCATATTCTCAACCTATCGCTCTCCACTGCAACTGTCCCTGCACCCTTCAAGCATGCTGTGGTCACAACTCTCCTCAAAAAATAATCACTAGACTCTACCTATCCTTCTATCGACCCAGCTCCTTCCTCACCTTCATTTCTAAACTACTTGAAGTTGCAGTTCACCGCCATTGCCTCGACTTTCTCTCCTCTCAAGCCCTCCAGGATCCTGTACAATCTGGCTTTCGTCCTTCACATTCTACTGAAACGGCTCTTGCCAAAGTCTCCAACAACCTGTTCCTAGCTAAATCCAAGGGTCTTGACTCGATCCTCATCCTTCTTGACCATTCTGCTGCTTTTGACACTATTGACCACAACCTTCTCCTCAATATCTTGTCCTTGCTTGGTTTTTAAGGGCTCTGTGCTATCTTGGTTTTTAAGGGCTCTTGGTTCTCTTCTTATCTCTCCCATCGCTCTTTCAGTGTTTGTTCTGGTGGATCCTCCTCTGCTGCTATCCCACTGTCAGTGTCTGTGTACCCCAAGGATCTGTCTGGGGTCCATTCCTTTTCTCTCTCTCTACCCAGTCCCTTGATGCACTCATCACTTCCCATTGCTTTCAGTATCATCATTATGTTGATGACTTCCAGATCTCTCTCTCTATACCTGAAATCTCTCCGGCAATCCAGGCCAGGATCTCTGCCTGCCTTTCTGACATTGCTGCTTGGATATCTCACCACCACTTGAAGTTGAACATGGCCAAAATAGAGCTTATTATTTTTCCCCCTAAACCCTCCTCTCCCTTTCCTCCTTTCTCAGTCTCTGTGGATAACTCCTTATGCCTCCCTGTCTCCTCAGCTCGTAACCTTGGGGTCATCTTTGACGCCTCTCCTCTTCTCCACACATATCCAACTGATGGCTAAAACCTGCTGTTTTTTTCTCTGTAACATCAACAAAATTCACCCATTTTTTTCTGAACACACTACTAAGACACTTATCCACTCCATAGTCACTTCCTGTCTAGACTATTGTAACCTACTCCTTACTGGGCTCCTTCTGAATCATCTCTCTCCCCTTCAATCTGTTCAAACACTATGCTGTACGACTAATCTTCCGCCAGCCTCATATCACCCCTCTTCTCAAGTCATTTTATTGGCTCCCTATCCATTTCTCTTGCTGACCTATAAGTGCATTCACTCTGCAGCATCTCACTACCTTTCCTCTCTTATCTCTCTCTACACCCCTCCTCAGGAATGCTGCTCTTCTGGCAAATTGCTTCTATCTGTGTCCTTCTCTTCTATTGCTAACTCCAGATTTCGCTCCTTTCACCTTGCTGCTGCTCATGCCTGAAACAAACTAACCGAGTCTGTACATCAAGCGCCTTCTCTGACCCTTTTTCAAATCCAGGCTGAAAACTCACCTCTTCGCTGCCGCTTTCGGATCTTGACTCACCTGATATCCTTTGTGTTTCCTTACCAATCCCCCTGGATGTATCCCATGTCAATAGCTACTGTATTGTCTGTCTTGACTAGACTGTAAGCTCTGATAAGCAGGGATCATCTTTTACATGTGTTTGTGCAGAGCTGCATACTTCTTGTAGCGCTATACAAATGTTCAGAAGTAGTAGTAGTAGTAGTCTGATCATACTGTTCCCTATCTGAGGCTTCTGCTTTCCTCTGTCTTCTCTTAGCTCTCTTTCTATGATCTGTAGTCCATCTGCCATTTCTAGTCTCTCCTTTTGTTTTCTTCACTTCCTTTCATCTTGGATACTGATTTTTTTCCTTCTATTTTTTTCCAGTTCTCTCTCTCCCCACCCAGTTTTCACTACTCCTTACTATCCAGTTCTCAATCTCCCTCTGTTCTTCCCTAGTCCATTATTCCCCAGTCTTCATCTCACTCTCTCTCCCCTGTCATATCTAACATCTCTCACCCATCCAGTGTGTCTCTCTCTCTGGCTCTCTTTCCCTCCATCCAGTATCTCCACTCCTTTCTTCCATGTCTGCCCTCTCCCTCCTATCCCCCTGCAACCAGCATTTACCCAATTTCCGTATCATACTATCCCCTCCCTAATTACTCCCAAATCCAGCATCTCTCTGTCTGTTTCTCAGCCTTTTTACCCCATGCCTATCTTCTCCCCTCTCTCTCCCTATAGCACAGTTACTTACCTGTAACAGGTGATCTCTGGGAACAGCAGGAATTAGTCCTCACATATGGGTACGTCGGTACCGACGGAGCCTGCGCGGGAAAGCTCCCCAGCTTCCCAGAAAGGAAGCTTTTGGGGCCTCCCACTGCACATGCGCGCTGCCTTCCCGCCTTCCTGACCAGCTCTCCTCAGTTCGAGTTTATAGCTGAGACAATAGAGAGAGGAAAGGAAGATAGATAGATAGAAGATACAACTCCTAGGGGAGGTGGGTGGGTTGTGAGGACTAATTCCTGCTGTTCCCAGAGATCACCTGTTACAGGTAAGTAACTGTGCTATCTCCAGGAACAAGCAGGAATAAGTCCTCACATATGGGGACTCCCTAGCTAAGATGCCTGGGAGATCCCGTTCCACGGTTCGCCATCTTCGTATGGATCTCAGGCATCCATCCTGGGACGGTGGGCAGGAGTTGTTCAAGTATGGAACAGGTGTTTGAGGACAGCCTGACCAAACAAGGCATCCCGGCGGGAGTCCTTGTCCAAGCAGTAATGGGCTGTGAAGGTATGAACCGAGGCCCATGTGGCGGCTCGACAGATCTGATCTATGGAGACAGAGTGAAGATGAGCCATAGAAGTGGCCATGGCTCTCACATTGTGAGCTGTGACATGGCCTTCCAGAGAAACGTTTTTACTCTGGTAAGCAAAGGAAATACACTGAGCAATCCAATTGGAAAGTGTACGTTTGGAGACTGGACGTCCCAAATGAGAAGGATCAAAAGCCACGAAAAGCTGGGAAGACTTTCGATGTGGCTGGGTCCTGTTGAGGTAAAAGGCAAGAGCTCTTTTGCAATCTAAAGTATGAAGGTTCCTCTCTGCACTGGATGCATGAGGAGCCGGAAAAAAGACAGGTAGATATACCTCTTGATTAAGATGAAAAGGCGAAACCACTTTGGGCATAAAGTGGGGGTTCGTCCTAAGGACCACCTTATCATGATGAAATCTAGTATAAGGTGGATTAGCCACTAAAGCCTGCAGTTCACTGATGCGGCGAGCTGAAGTGACTGCAATGAGGAAAAATGGAAATTACACTAACCTGGTAATTGTAGTTCCTGTAGGATCCAGTTTAGTCCTCCACAATCGGGTAGTGCACCTTCTACTGCAGCCTGGAGACTGGACCAATCAAATCTTCTGTAGTACATATCCAGCTGGAGCTCCCAGAAGCCCCCCAGTGTACTAGTAACAAAGCATACTTAACGAAGCAAGACTTCATAGTATTAAACAATATACTTCCCCCCCTGGAATAACCAACTCCCTCCCCAAACGAGGAAGTCAGACATGGCATGGCGCCTGCCCCGACGCCATTAAATTTACACAGAGTCATAGCGATAAGCACCGCTGTCGACAGAGTCCGAACGGGCCGAAAAAACCGTCTCATAGTCACCCGCTCGGGACAGCGCGCCGCTAGAGCATACAGATAGTCGGGAGGGAAGGAGGACTAAACTGGATCCTACAGGAACTACAATTACCAGGTTAGTGTAATTTCCATTTCCTGTGCGGATATCCAGTTTAGTCCTCCACAATCGGGATGTAACAGAGCAGTTAAGACCGGGCGGGACCTTGCCAGCCGGCGCGCCAAACCGCCGAACCAGAACAGGAATCCCGAGCCGCTGACACATCCAAGCGATAGTGCCTGCTGAAAGCATGCAGAGACGACCAAGTGGCCGCCTTACAGATCTCTGCCGGCGGCACCAGGCTATGCTCCGCCCAAGAGGTCGCCTGAGCCCGAGTAGAATGAGCTCGGAGCCCCTCCGGAACCGGCCGCCGCTGCAACAGATACGCGGACGCGATCGCTTCCTTGAGCCATCGAGCAATGGAGGCCTTAGCCGCCGCCTCACCTTTCCTTGCACCCCCAAAGAGCACAAAGAGCCGATCAGTCTTCCGAAAGGGCTCGGTAGACTGTAACACCGACGCAGCGTGCGGCCCACATCAAGCCGGTGAAGACCCTTGTCCACCGACTCGACAGAACTCGCCGAAAGCACTGGCAGAAACACCGCCTGATTCAGGTGAAAAGGAGACACTATCTTTGGCAGAAAGGAAGGAACCGGACGGAGCACAATCCGCTCCGCGGAAAAAGACAAGAAAGGCTCTCGGCAGGACAAAGCATGAAGATCCGAAATGCGCCTTGCCGAGCAAATGGCTACCAGAAAAACCGTCTTCAAGGAGAGATCCTTCAAAGACGCCCTCCGCAAGGGCTCAAAGGGTTCCCGCACCAGAGCTCGCAGAACTAGATTCAAATCCCACGGAGGAATCAACGTTCTGCGGGAAGGCCGTAAATGAAAAACGGCGGTCAAGAAACGCCGCACATCCGCAAGAGCGCCGAGAAGGCGGCCCAAGACCTTGCCTCTATAACAAGAGATCGCTGCCAACTGAACCTTCAGGGAACTGGCCGCGAGACCTTTCTCGAACCCATCCTGAAGAAAACTTAACACGACGGGCACAGAAGCCGTCGCCGCCCGGACTCCCCGCCGGGAGCACCAGTTCTCAAAAATCCTCCAAATTCGAACAGAAGTAAGAGAAGTGGATGACTTTCTTGCCCGCAGTAAGGTGGAAATCACCGCGGGCGAATAGCCCTGCTTTTTCAGCCGAGCCCTCTCAATGGCCAAACCGTAAGCGAGAATCGAGCCACCTGGGACAACCGCAAGGGCCCCTGAAGGAGAAGGTCCGGCAGCGCAGGAAGGCGCCACGGAACGCCGTCTCGAAGCCGGACGAGGTCGGCATACCAGGGTCTCCGGGGCCAATCCGGAGCCACCAACAGCACTCGACCCCGATGGCACTCGATGCGCTGAACGACCCGGCCGATGAGTGCCCACGGAGGGAAGACATACAGGAGCCCGGACGTCGGCCACGGCTGAATGAGAGCGTCGAGTCCCTCGGACCTTCGCTCCCGCCGTCTGCTGAAGAAGCGACTCGTCCTGGCCGTTTGGAAGGTCGCCATGAGATTCATGATGGGCGGACCCCACCGCCGAACTATTTGCGCATATACTTGTGGATTTAACTCCCACTCTCCGGGGTCCACCCGCACTCTGCTGAGAAAGTCAGCCTGGACATTTTCTGCGCCTGCTATGTGTGCCGCCGAGATTGCCGGCAGACGAGTCTGCCCCCAACTGAACAAGGCCGTCGCCTCTGTTTCCAGTGCCACGCTCCCTGTGCCCCCTTGGCGATTGATGTACGCCACCGTGGTCGCATTGTCCGACCAGACTCGGACCGCCCGACCCAGGACCAGAGGCTCCAGGGCCAATAAGGCAAGCCTGACCGCCCGAAGCTCGAGACGGTTGATCGACCAAGAGGCTTCCCGGGAGGACCACACCCCCTGTGTGAAGCGGGTCTCGCAGTGCGCTCCCCAGCCGGCTAAGCTCGCATCCGTAGGGAGAGGAACCCACCGAGGAGGCTCCAAGGGAATCCCCCGCGTCAAATTCTCGGAGGAGAGCCACCATCGGAGCGACCGTCGCACTGTCTTCGGGCAGGGCAATCTCCTGTTCAAGGAGTCGCACTGGTTGGACCAACGGCGAAGGAGTGCCCTCTGTAGCGGGCGCATGTGGAACCGCGCCCACGGCACCACCTCCAAGGTCGCCGCCATCGTTCCGAGGAGCCGCAAGTACCACCACGCTGACGGAGCGGGCATCCCCCGAAAAAGTCGGACAAGAGTCCGCAACGCCAGGACGCGGCGCTCGGGGAGGCATACCAGTCCCCGGGCGGTGTCGAAACGCACCCCCAGATACTCGAGGTCCTGCGAGGGACGCAGACAACTCTTTCGTTCGTTCACCACCGAGCCGAGAGAACGCAGCAGAGCCACTACCTTGCTTGTGACTCGCATGCACTCCCGACTGGATTTGCTCGTATTAACCAGTCGTCGAGATATGGATGGACCAAAATGCCCTCCTTGCGCAAGGCCGCCGCGACGACCACCATCACCTTGGTGAAGGTGCGCGGAGCCGTAGCTAAGCCAAACGACATGGCCCGGAACTGGAAGTGGCCCCACGGAAACGCAAAGCGGAGAAACCGCTGATGAGATGGATGTATCGGAATGTGCAGATAGGCCTCGGTAAGATCGAGGGACGTTAAAAACTCCCCCTGTCGCACTGCTACAATGACTGACCGCAGGGTTTCCATACGGAAATGCGGCACCCTGAGTGCGCGATTCACGCCTTTGAGGTCCAAGATCGGACGCAGGGAGTCGCCCTTTTTGGGGACCACAAAATAGATGGAGTAGCGACCGGCGCCTCTTTCCAAGGGAGGAACCGGGATCACAGCTCCCAAAGTTAACAACCGATCCAGGGTCACGCGGATGTCCCGCGTCTTTTGCTCGCCCCTGCTGGGAGACAGAACAAAGGAATCTGGAAGCGGGAACGCAAACTCCAGAGCATAACCTTCTTCTATAATCTGTAGTACCCAGCGATCTGACGTAATTTGGGCCCAAGAAGGAAGAAAGTCGTGCAAGCGACCCCCGATAATCGGGCCCCCCTCCAGAGCCTGCCTCGCGTCATTGTGGCTTGCGCCCAAAGGAAGAGACCGAGGAAGAGGCGGCTCCGGAAAAAACCTCTGCCGGATCCTCGGAAACCACGAAAGCCTTGATTACGGGCTCCAAACCGGCTCCGCTGCGATGCCCACAGGCGGGAGGAACGAAACCGGCGCTGATCCCGAAAGGACCCCCGCGCCGAAGAGGAGGGCCTGTTGGACCTTGGCTTATCCTCCGGAAGCCGGCCCCCCTTGGACTCACCGAGATCCTTTACCAATTTCTCGAGAGCCTCCCCAAATAACAATCTGCCCTTAAAGGGCAGTTTACTGAGGCGGGACTTGGAAGAACTGTCCGCCGCCCAGTTGCGCAACCAGAGGGACCGGCGCGCCGCAACCGCGGATGCCATACTATTAGCCAACGCGCGGATTAAATCATAAAACAGATCCGCCAAATAGGCCGAGCCGGACTCCAACCGGGTAACCTCCAACAGGCCCTGCTGGTCTAGCCCGGGGCTCGAGCACAATCGCTGCGACCACCGCAGACACGACCGAGCCACCCAAGCCCCACAAATAGAGGCTTGCAATGACACGGCATCAGTATCGAAGGTTTGCTTGAACAAATTATCCCCCTTCTTATCCTGACCGTCCTTGAGGGCCGCCGCTCCCTCAACCGGGATGGTGGTTTTCTTGGTCACTGCGGAAACCGCAGCATCCACCCGTGGGGACTTGAACCAGTCCCTGTCCTTGTCGGCAAGGGGATAAAGCCGATTCATGGTCCGAATCCCCTTCCAACCGGATTCCGGGTGCTCCCACTCCGCTAGGATCATCTGTTCGACCACGCGGTGGACGGGACAAAAAAAAAACCACCTGGGCATCTCTGACTGCCTGAATCAGGGGATCCGCAAGACCCTCCTCCTCCAGGGACCGCACCGCCGAAAGGTTAAGCGCCTGAAGGGACTCAGTTACCAGAGGAACCAGCTCGTCCCTACGGAACACTCGAATGACCCGAGCCTGATCCTCCAGCTCAGGGATCTCCCCATCCTCCAACTCCTCCGCTTCAGCCTCAGGATCGCCCTCCGCCTCGGAATCCAGAAGACCCAGGGCATCCTGCTCCTGTTCCCCCAACCGAAGCCGCTTGACCCCGGGTTGTGAGGAGCACTGAGCCGCCCCCGAGGACCCCGAGGGAAGAGAGGGGGGGCAAACTTCCGGCAACTGACCGGACCTGCTCAAGCGAAACGCCTGATGCATGAGGAGCACGAAATCAGGGGAGAATTCCATAGGTGGGACAACTGTAGCCGCCTGCTGCAGCGCAGCCACCGACCCAGACTGAGGGATGCTCGGAGAAAGAATACTGTCCCCTGAAGTAGAAGCATCCCCAGGGGTAGCCTGCTCCTGAACATTCACAGATTGCTCTATCCCTGCGGGCACTGCAGCACAGCCCCTGCAGATGCCAGAGTCAGTCCCTGCCGCTCTGCGGGACCCACAAATCACACATTGGGGTATGGAAGCCATCCCAAGGCCACCTCCGCCCAACGGGATAGAATGGAACAGTCACAGGAAAACCCACAGCCCAGGGGCAATCCTATGCAAATCAGCCCCGGATTAAAATTAAAACTTTTTTTTTTTTTTTTTTTTTTTTTACAAGAAATAAACTACTCCCCAGACTCCCTGGGGTGCCCTGAGCAAAATCGCCAGCAAAAGGAACCCCAAAAAACGCTAGGGGAACCTGCACAAGTGAGCAAAAGTGCCTTAAAAGCACACTTTAAAAATCCAAAATGGCCGCCGCACTGTTTCACCAGCGGCAAAAAACGGCGCGAAAATACAACCAAATGATATGGAAAATAAATAAAAACGACCCTGTAATGCAGGGCAAACGACCAATTTGAAGAAAAATTGCCAAATGGGCTCAGGAGAGCCTACAGAAACGCTGGCAGCTCTGACAGAGCACTGCTCACAAATAAAGAAGTGAAAACTCCTACCAGCTCAGGAACAGCAAGGACACAGTCAACATCTCCCAGTGCCAGTCACTGCTGTATCAGGTATGGCAATTCCCCGTACTGTCCAGGGGAAGCTCACCCAGGGCTGTTAAAATTTGCCAGGCAGGAAGGCAGGAGCCTGCAGGTCTGACTTCCCCCTAGTCTCCTGTGACAATGCTCCAGGGAGCCAGGCTTCTTTTCCTTTTTCCTTTTAAAGATACAGCTAGCTATTAAATAAATAGTAAGTAAATGTCCCAAAAACAAACCCTAAAAGACTAACTAACAAGTGTTGCTCCTGCAAGAGTCACTCAGTGTGCCCAGGAGGACACACTTTTACGTCTTCAAGCTGCAAGAGACTGGACACACTGGGGGGCTTCTGGGAGCTCCAGCTGGATATGTACTACAGAAGATTTGATTGGTCCAGTCTCCAGGCTGCAGTAGAAGGTGCACTACCCGATTGTGGAGGACTAAACTGGATATCCGCACAGGAACTACCTTCCATGAAAGAAATTTCAAGGAGGAGGCATGTAAAGGCTCAAAAGGTGGCTTCATAAGCTGACCTAGAACTAGGTTCAAGTCCCATGCTACCGGGGGAGGTCGGATGGGAGGCTTAGTTAGAGTCAGGCCTCTCATAAATCTTGCAACAAGCGGATGAGAGGAGACAGGTTGTCCATTTATAGGCTTTAAGGATGCTGCAATAGCACTCAAATGGACTCTTACTGAATTCGTCTTAAGGCCTGCATTAGAAAGATGCAGGAGATAGTCTAGTAGAGAATTCAAAGGAAGTGCTAGAGGGTCAAGACCCTGTTGAGCACACCAAATGGAAAAGCGTTTCCATTTGAAAGCATAGGAACGCCTCGTGGAGGGTTTCCTAGAGGCATGAAGATATCTTTCACTGGTTGAGAAAGATTGAAGTCATGAAGGCTTAGGCCTTCAGTAACCAAGCTCTGAGGTGTAGGGACTTGGGGTTTGGGTGCCACAAAGTCCCCTCCTCCTGAGACAGAAGGTCTGGCGCAGCTCCCAGGTCCAGGGAGGGTCCCTGGGAGAGATGCAGAAGTAGAGGGAACCACACTTGGCGTGGCCAGCGTGGAGCTATGAGGATCATGGATCCGTGATCCCTCTGTAGTTTGAACAGAGTCTTGGGAATCAAAGGAATGGGTGGAAAGGCATATAGGAATTCCTGACCCCAATGCAGGAGGAAGGCGTCGTTGGCCTGAGCTCCCTGACACGGAATCCTGGAACAGAACCGGGGAAGTTTGGCATTCCACGGACTTGCAAAGAGGTCTATGTCCGGGGTTCCCCATTCCTGAAAGATTTTGCCTATCTGGTCCATATGTAGGGACCATTCGTGTGGGAGCAGAACTCGACTGAGTCTGTCTGCCCGAGAGTTTTGAACCCCTGGAAGATATACTGCCAGAAGATGAATTTGATGCTCTCTGGCGAAGGCCCATAATCTGAGAGCTTCGTTGCAAAGCGACAGAGAGCCTGTCCCTCCTTGTTTGTTTACGTAGAACATGGCCACCTGATTGTCTGTCTGAACTAAGACGGTCAGGTTGACAAGGAGGGTATGGAATACTTTGAGGGCAAAGAAGATTGCTCGCAGTTCCAGGAGGTTGATGTGAAGGGTGGTCTCCTGCGGAGACCAAGTACCCTGAGTGGAGAGGGATTGTAGATGGGCTCCCCACCCTGTTTGGGAGGCATCTGTTGTGAGGGTTGCTTGGGGCAACAAAGGTTGGAAGGGGGCCCCCAACAACAGATTCTTGGTGGACATCCACCATTGGAGGGACCAAAACAGACATTTTGAGGGGAGTATTTGGTCGTAGAGCGCTCCTGATGCTTGAGTCCACTGGGTGGCCAAGGTCCATTGAGCTGCTCTCATATGAAGACGAGCGTAGGGCACCACGTGTACCGTGGAGGCCATGTGGCCCAGAAGTCGCAGCATTTCTCTGGCTGTCAAGTGACTGCTGGACTGAGCTTGGGAGGCCAAGCACAGCAGACGTTGGCCCCGGACTTGAGGCAGGTAGGCCCTTGCAGTGGTGGTGTCCAACTGGGCCCCTATGAATTCTAGAGACTGAGTAGGGGTAAGTTGAGACTTGGGAAGGTTTACCACCAGTCCCAGATACTGCAGAAGGTGCCTTGTGCGGTCCAGGGAAATCTGGGCCTCTGACTGAGATGGAGCTTAGATGAGCCAGTCGTCCAGATATGGGAATACAAAAATTCCCAGACCTCTTAGAAATGCGGTAACAACTGCCATGCATTTGGTGAACACTCTTGGGGCAGAGGCTAGACCGAAGGGAAGTACTCTGTACTGGAAATGTTTTCCCTGAAACAGAAATCTTAGATATTTTCTCTGGGATGGGTGGATGAGTATATGTGTGTACGCATCCTTGAGATCTAGAGAACAAAGCCAATCCTGACTCTGAAGGTATGGAAGGAGAATGCCTAGAGAAAGCATTTTGAATTTCTCCTTGTACAGAAATCTGTTCAATTCTCTCAGATCTAGGATAGCCCTGAATCCCCCTTTCTTCTTTGTTATGAGAAAATAAGGGGAGTAGAATCCTGTCCCTTGTTGAAGAAGAGGAACCTCTTCTATTGCCCCTTGGGCAAGGAGAGAAGAGACCTCCTGATCCAACAGGTCCAGGAGAAAAGGGGGAGAATTGAAGTGCCTCACCATGGTATATGGAGGAAGGTTGGAAAAATGAAGTTTGTAGCCCTCTCTGATGATAGAGAGGGTCCATTGCTCTGATGTGATTTGCTCCCATCTGGGAGCAAAGTGAGCTAACCTTCCGGGAATGGTGAGGGGCTCTGGTTGTTCTAGAGCCAGAAATGTTAAGTTCTCTAGGGGCAAGTCAAAACCCCTGAGGGGGTTGAGCCTGCTGAGGAGTGGTAGACACTGCAGGCTTTGACTTTGCCTGTTTAGGTTGCTGACGTTTAGTAGCAAAGCGAGGCTGAGAAGATTGTTGGCCAGTATTTGTGGAAAATCTGGCCTTCTTGTAGTAAGGCCTCTTGAAAGACTTTTTCTTGGCAGGAGCAGAGGTAGACTTAGAAAGTCTATCCAAGGTAGCATTCTCTGCATCCATTTGGGTGGCTTTAATTTGCCAGTCCTTACCAAATAAGTTCTCACCTGTACAGGGCAGATTCCGTAAGCCATCTAGGACCCAGGGTTCTAGGTCAGAGGCCTGGAGCCAAGCAAGTCGTCGGGCTGCAATAGCAATGCCCGAAGCTCTACCAGCACCCTCAAAGGAATCAAAAGCTGCTCTATTGGAGAACTTAGAAACATCTAAAAGCTGTTTCACCAGAGAAATGAACTCCTCTTTTCTATCCTCAGGGATAAAGGAGGCAAAAGGTCGTATCTTTAGGGCAAGTTCTCTAAGAAACATGCCCATATACAGACTGTAAGAGTTAATCCTGGCTATAAGCATAGTAGCCTGGAAACTTTTCTTGCCAAAAGAGTCTAGGGTCTTACATTCTCGTCCTGGAGGGGTAGACGAGTGCCTTTTGGTACTCTTAATCTTTTTCAGTGCAGACTTCACCACAATGGAATGGTGAGGCAACTGAGTCTTTTGAAAACCAGGAGAAGGAGGGACCCGGTACATGGTGTCCAGCCTACGAGAATAAGGAGACAACGTTAGAGGAGCCTCCCATAAGTCCATCAAGTGTTCTTGAAGGATTTCATGGATAGGCAGGGTAACTGCCTCTTTAGGAACCTTGGGGTATCCTAAAATATCCAATTTCTTTGATCTAGGTTCTTTTTCTGAGGATGTGGTAATAGAAAGTCCTTTAGCTAATTCAATAATGAATTCTTGAAAGGACAAATCCTCTGGTGGAGACATTCTCCTCTTTGGGGAAGAGGGGTCTTCATGAAGAACCAGAGACAGCTCATCAGAGTCCTCAGAGGAGTTAAAATCCTCTGAGGAATCAGAGTATTCTCTATTTGCTTCCAACGCACGATACGCATACCGATCGGTATCGACATCGGGCGTACCGGGTATGGGATCGGTATCGGGTAAAAACCCGGATCCGGCATGCGGAACCGATCTGCGTTTGGAAGTCGATGGTCTCCGTTCCGGTATGGGAGACGATACCGGAACCGGACCCGGTATCGCTGAACGCGATACCGAGGGCGTCCCAGCATTGATAAAAGCCAGCATGGCCTGCTGCATGATCTGAACAGTATTGCTCATAGACGCCACTGCTGCCTGGATGTCGGTACCGGTATGGGCCGGTACCCCAGAGCAGTCCAACAGGTGATCAGTCGAGGCCGTGCCATCGATGTCAACCTGTAACCCCATAGATGGTGCTTTGGAAGCCAGAGCTTCCCGCCGGGGTTGTTTGGCTGGGGCAGGATCCTCAGACTCAAAAGAGAGAGCCTCTCGATGCTTTGAAGGAGATTTGCTCTTTGAGGACCTGCCCACAGAGGGTTTGGTTACCTGAGATCCATCCGGAGAGGAAGACCTGGATGACTGTGATGCTGGATTATCCGAAGCAAACGGCACATGGAACTTGTTGGCCCGGTTCTGCAACCCACGTTTAGACATCTGGGAGCAGGATGGGCAGTCCGGTATGGAGTGGTCAGGTCCCAAACATTTAAGACACCATTCATGGGTGTCTGTGACAGAAATGACAGCACTGCACTTGGTACACTTTTTGAAACCAGGAGCTGGCTTCTCCATGAGGAGAATTTGGGTAGGCCTGAAGGCCTAACAAAAGCTACCAAGCTGTGCTGAAGAAAAATAAAAAGATTTTTTTTTTTTTTTTTTTTAAAAGAAAGAAAGAGAGACCGGCGGTACCGGTTTCGGTATGGGGAAGGCAGGTACGCGGTCTAAAGAAAACAAATAAAATTAACAATTTCTTCAGCGGTGACAGGAACACGACCTGCTGGCTCCGCGGAAAAAGAGAAACTGAGGAGAGCTGGTCAGGAAGGCGGGAAGGCAGCGCGCATGTGCAGTGGGAGGCCCCAAAAGCTTCCTTTCTGGGAAGCTGGGGAGCTTTCCCGCGCAGGCTCCGTCGGTACCGACGTACCCATATGTGAGGACTTATTCCTGCTTGTTCCTGGAGATTACCCTCATGTCCTGCATTTCCTTCTCCCTTTATTATCCCATGTCCAGCATCTCCCCTTTGTCCACCACTCCCCAAGTTCAGCATTTTCCCATTGTCTCCTTATAACCCCTAGCCAATATCACCACTCCATCTCCCCTCCTTGCTTCTCCCTATGACCCTTCCAACATGTCCCTTCCCATGTCCAGTATCGCCCTTTATCTCCCTAGCTCCCCACATCAATATTATCTCTGCTGTCTCTCTATTCCCCATCCCCCTGCATTCAGCATCTCCTTTCTGACTCCCTGTGCCCATCAATGTCCACCTCCCAATGCCCCCTCAGGTCCACTCCCCCCTTCCCAATGTCCCTCTATGTCCACCCCTTGTATGTACAAGGGGCAGAGCCTACCCACTGAGCAGCATGCTCCACAAGCAGAAGTTGTGCAAACCATGATCCCAGCCCATAGAGGCAGGGCACAATTGGCATTGGCAGCCCCTGCCCGAAGGACATGCTGCTCCCACGGGCAAGCTCTGTTCTCTGGGCCATGATCACTGCTCCTCACACCCTTCTGCCTGCAGGAGCAGCATGTTCTGCAGACAGGGGCTATACAAGCTGCAACTGCGGCCTAGAGAAACAAAACCTGCCTACGGGAACAGACGTCAGGAGGGCACCATTGCTGGCCGCCCGCCCACCCGTACCTCCTATTCAGGATGACCCGCAGAGCGTCAGTGACCTAGTGGAGAGCCTGCCCATGCCCACAGGACATGCTGCTCCCCAGGACATGGTGGAAGGAGGATAACCAGTGGGACACTGTGATACCTGGATACAAACTATATCGTAATGATAGAGCTGAACAAATTGGTGGAGGGGTTGCGCTCTATGTTAGAGAGGGCATTGAGTCAGAAAGGATTAAAGTTTTGCAGGGAACAAAATATGCTGTAGAATCTCTATGGATTGAAATTCCATTTATGAAGGGGAAGGTGATGGCAGTGGGAGTATACTATCGACCACCTGGCCAGAATGAACAAATGGATGATGAAATGCTCAAAGAAATCAAGGAAGCTAACAAAAGCCACAACAGAGTAGTAATAATGGGTGATTTCAATTACCCCGGTATCGACTGGGACAGTGTCACAGCAGGACAAGCTAAAGAGATAAAGTTTCTAGATGAAATGAATGACTGCTTCTTGGAGCAGCTGGTTCATGAACCGACCAGAGGGGAAGCCATACTGGACCTAGTCCTTAGTGGAACGCCAGATCTGGTGCAAGAAATAAGGGTGTTGGGACCACTTGGCAATAGTGATCATAGTATGATCATGTTTGATTTAATCAGTGGAGGACAGATAGTAAAGGAATCCACAGTACTACCTTTTAACTTTCAAAAGGGTGACTATGATAGAATGAGGAATATAGTTCGGAAAAAACTAAAAGGAGCGGTTCCAAAGGTTAAAGACTTACAGCAAGCTTGGGTGTTATTTAAAAATACTATCCTCGAAGCCCAGACCAGCTGTATTCCACGCATTAAGAAAAGTGGAAGAAAGTCCAAAAAACTGCCAGCATGGTTTAAAGGTGAGGTCAGAGAGGCTGTTGCTGCCAAAAGAGCAACCTTCAGAAAATGGAAAAAAGAGCCAAATGATGAAAACTGGAAACAGCACAAGCACTGGCAAGTTAAATGCAAAGCATTGATAAGGCAGGCAAAGCGGGAATTTGAGAAGAAACTTGCTACGGAAGCAAAAACACGAAATAAAGACTTTTTCAAGTACATTCGTAGCAAAAGGCCTGTGAGAGAGTCAATTGGACCATTAGATGATAGAGGGGTAAAAGGTGCAATAAGAGGAGACAAGGCTATAGCAGAGAGACTGAATGAATTCTTTGCTTCGGTCTTTACTGAGGAAGATGTAGGGGTGTTACCCAAGACTGAAGTGGTATTTAAAGGTGATACTGCAGAGGAATTGAGAGAAATATCGCTACACCGGGAAGATATATTACAACTATTTGATAAACTGAATAGTAGCAAATCACCTGGACCGGATGGTATACATCCCAGAGTGTTGAAAGAACTGAAATATGAGATTGCAGACCTGTTATTGGTAATCTGTGAACTTTCATTAAAATCATCTGTAATACCTGAAGATTGGAGGGTCGCCAACGTAACACCAATTTTTAAAAAGGGTTCCAGGGGTGACCCGGGAAATTACAGACCGGTGAGCCTGACGTCAGTACCAGGGAAAATGGTAGAAGCCATCATAAAGAACAAAATTACACAGCATGTATATAGTCATGGCCTAATGGGAGACAGCCAACATGGCTTTAGACAAGGAAGATCTTGTCTTACTAATCTGATCTGTTTTTTTGAAGGTGTGCATAAACAGGTAGACAAAGGTGAGTCGGTTGATATAGTGTATCTGGACTTTCAGAAAGCTTTTGACAAGGTCCCCCATCAGAGACTTTTGGCAAAGCTAAAAAGTCATGGGATAGGAGGCAGTGTACTATTGTGGATCGGGAACTGGTTAAAAGATAGAAAGCAGAGGATAGGGCTAAATGGCCAATATTCCCAATGGAAAAAGGTGAATAATGGAGTACCCCAGGGATCTGTACTGGGTCCGCTACTTTTTGACATATTCATAAATGACCTGGAAAAGGGAATAACTAGTGAGGTAATCAAATTTGCAGATGACACAAAACTGTTTAAAGTTGTTAAAACCCAAGAGGATTGTGGAAAACTGCAGGAGGATCTGGATAAATTGGAAGACTGGGCATCCAAATGGCAGATGAAATTTAATGTGGACAAGTGCAAAGTTATGCACCTAGGAAAGAACAACCCACACTATAGTTACAAGATGCAAGGCTCCACATTAGAAACCACCACCCAGGAAAAAGATTTAGGAGTCATCGTGGATAACATGTTAAAACCCTCCGCCCAGTGTGCAGCGGCGGCCAAGAAAGCAAATAGAATGCTAGGTATCATAAGGAAAGGGATGGAGAATAAAACAAAGGATATTATAATGCCTCTGTATCGCTCCATGGTACGACCGCACCTTGAATATTGTGTGCAATTCTGGTCACCGTATCTTAAAAAGGACATAGAGTTATTAGAAAAAGTACAGAGAAGAGCCACCAAATTGGTGAAGGGGATGGAAGGCTACTCCTATGAAGAGAGGCTAAAAAGGTTAGGGCTCTTTAACCTAGAAAAGAGGCGGCTGAGGGGAGATATGATAGAGGTGTATAAATTAATGAATGGAGTGGAACGGATAAACGTGGATAAATTGTTTACGCTATCAGAATATAGAAGGACTAGGGGGCATGTAATGAAGCTACAGGGTAAACTATTTAAGACAAATAGGAGAAAATATTTCTTCTCTCAACGTGTAATCAAACTCTGGAATCTGTTACCGGAGGATGTAGTAAGGGCTGTTAGTATAGCTGGGTTTAAAAAAGGTTTGGACAAGTTCCTGGAGGAAAGGTCCATAAACCACTATTAAAAAGGGACCCAGGATATCAATGCTTGGCCTAGTACAAGCACTGCAGAACCTGTGTCTTTTGGGGAAACTGCTAGGTACGTATGACCTAGATTGGCCACTGTTGGAAACAGGATACTGGGCTTGATGGACCTCGGTCTGACCCAGTATGGCATTTCTTATGTTCTTATGTTCTTATGTTAAAGCTGCGAGTAGCAATCGTGGCCTCTCACAGCCTTCTGTCCACGGGAGAGACGTGTCACATGGGCAGGCTCTCCACTAGGCTGCCAGTGCTCCGCAGGCCATCTTGAATGGGGAGTTGGGGGTGGGCAGCTAACGACGGCACCCTCCTAATGTCAGCACCCCCTCCATGCTTACCCAGCTTACTGGGTACCGCCGGCCCTAGTCCAGCATTTGTCCTCCTGCTCTCCCCCCCTTCAATGTCCAGCATTTGTCTTCCTTCTTCCCCCTCCTTGTCCAGCATTTGCCTTCTTGCTCCCCCCCCCACCCACTGTCCAGCATTTGCCTTCCTGCTCCCCTCCCCGTGTCCAGCATTTGTCTTCCTGCTCCCCTTCCCCTCAGAAACACTAATGCAAGAAGTGACATAAGGAAGGGAAAGCAGAAAATAGAGCAAAATATAAGAGAAACAGGTAACAAAGGGAAGTAAAAAAGGTTACCGAGAAAAAATAATCTTTTGCAGAACACAATAGACTTATAAAACAAAATGAATGTCAAAAGTGGTCACTATATTTGAAAGACAGCATTAATGGATTAGAAATAGTCTTATTTTTTTAAACTGTAATGAGGCTTCTATTTACAAAAATTACAACTTACCAAACAAGATATCACCAGCTGTGTAAAATGGTCTCTCTTGTTTTTTTCTTCTAAACAACTGGTTTCAATATCTAAAAAAAAATAAAAGGATTCAGTAATAACTACATTATTTTTACATAGGAACATGATGGCAAATGAAGACCATACAGCCTATCCAGTCTGCCCTTCCATATCAACTACTAAGTTTACAGTCCCTTTTTTTTCCCTTTACAGTTCTAATATGTTTGTCCCATGCTTGGTTACTACCTTCACTGGGAGACTATTTCATGCATCTATCACACGTCATATAAATAAATTACTCCTGTCTCTATCTCCTTTCACATGCATCCTATGCTCCCTCGTTGCTATTATTGCAAAGCTTCCTTTCGATTGAAAAAGGCTCTTCTCTCCTGCCTTTCTTTCAAAGCATACATATTAGGATCTTGAAGTCTGTCCCCATATGCCTTATGGACCAAGTCCACTGACCATTTCAGCAGCCATCCTCTGCACTGACTCCATCCTGTTTATATCCTTGGAATCCTAAATTGACATTTGGCAAAGGAGAGGTTACTTTTATCCCTTTCCCTC
This sequence comes from Ichthyophis bannanicus, assembly GCA_033557465.1. Taxonomy (NCBI): domain Eukaryota; kingdom Metazoa; phylum Chordata; class Amphibia; order Gymnophiona; family Ichthyophiidae; genus Ichthyophis; species Ichthyophis bannanicus. The sequence goes on along the minus strand of CM066036.1, from coordinate 123,532,111 downwards.
GTCTGCATGGTTTAAAAACAACCAAATTACATTTTTACAAGCATTCAGGCTCACCAGAATGGCTTCCCTGTATAACTGTACACAAAGCTGAACTTAGATGTGAAAGCCAGTGGACTAGGTACAATGCAAAGTCCAATAAAATGTTTTGTAGTTAAAGAGTCTGACCTTCCAGTTTTTGTACAATTAATTACTTTTTGTTGTTTAGTTTTTCAATGATGTGCTTTATCACTTACAAATTTTACTGCCAACCCATTTTTCAAATTCTTTCATCTGCATTTGTCTTGAACTCAGATGAGCAGTCATTAAATGCAACAGTGCACAAAATCACCTCACATAAAAGGGTTTAGTTATTGAGGTATACTAACATTAATGTGCATTATTCACCTCTAAATATGCATTATTAGTAACTAGGTCCCATTGAGTAACAATGCAGGTCAACAGTGAATTAATGCACCTTAGACTCCATAATGTGATGCAATAGGTCTTTTACAGTGTAAAAATGTACTTCTGATACCATTTGAAGCTATTACTTACTCTTTGAAAAAAAAAAAGGTTTAGTAGTATTTCTATGTTCTCCCCAGAAATCTTTGCCACCTGGGTGACATATGAAGGAGTAGCTGGGTAGGACAGCAGGAGACAAGTTAAATAGTCATCTTCAAGGAAGTTCCAAACACAATGTGTTTAAAATTAATTTGAAACAGTGACAAAGTGTCTTTTTCATTCATATTATATTTACAAATACAGACATGTCTACTAAATGGCGTTAGCTACTTTAGTAGGACTAATGTAGATTTATCGCCCAATGGTAGCAGCTAGCAGGAGAAATGTAGATATTGCAGCCACTTTTCTGTGGACCCAGGGGGAGGAGGGATCGGGGCAGGAAGTAGGCATGAAGCAGTGGCATAACCTATAAGTGATCATGTTAGCACATCATCATAGCCGTCTGCCCTGGAGGCAAGTTGTGCCCCCCTCCAATCTGACAATATTGTCAGTGTTGCGGATGTACAGATCTGTGGCATCAACAATATTAAAAGTGTGTCTCTCCTCTTCAGCACCATTCTTCCCCAGACAACTCCCAATCCTCATCAGGAACTGTCTGGAGGAAGGAGGGAATCAGTGTACCCCAGACCATGTTCAAAGACCAGCTAACCAGTTGGGCACCCCTGCCTCCCTTCCACCCCCACCGATCTAAAAGTACAAAGCCCGGCTAGCCAGTCGGTCACTTGCTACACAACAATGACAAAAGGGAAGAGGAGTCTGGAATTAAATTCATGCAAAATACAAGCAAGCCAACCAACAATTGCTGGAAGGCAATGAGCACAAATGCTCAAAGTCTAGCCAATGAAGTTCCTGATTATGGAAGCCCTAATGGTGGAAATGGACTTAGACATTGTGGCCATTAGAGAAGGTGACATTTTATTTACCAGTTAATGTCTTTCCTTGAGTCCTACTAGACTAGTTGAGACAAGCGGGTTGTGTTCTTCTACCAGCAGATTGGTGGAGACAAAAAACACATGAAAAGCCCAGGTTTCAGCGACATCACTCCTATTCCTATTCACCAAAGCATATGGGAGAAACATAGCAAGCCTCAAACAACCTCAGTCATGGGAAACAATGAGGAATCAACAGTAGTTGACTATGTACAGGAAAGCATAAACAGAAGGCTGTCAGTAGAAAATGAACCCGCAGAGCTAAGTTTTAAAATCATACCGGACCAAAGGGTACCGCAGCAGAACAACAGAGCAATACAGTATCAGGGTCAGCCCCAGAATGGTCTAGCAGGACTCAAGAAAAGGACATTAACTGGTAAGTAAAATGTTACCTTCCAAATCATCCTGCTAGACCAGTCCAGACAAAGCGTAGTTACTCACCTGTAACAGGTGTTCTCCAGGAGCAGCAGGAATCAGTCCTCACTTATGGGTGACGTCGGCGCCGACGGAGCCCTCGCGGAGCAATTTTCCCCAGCTTTCAAAGAAAGCCTTTGGGAATTGCAGCGCGCATGCGCGGTCGTCTTCCCGCCCGAGGGTGCCATCTTAGCCAGTCAGATGACATAGCTAAAAAAGACAGCATAAAAATTTGCAAAAAGAACATAAGCAGACAATTGCAACTCCAAGGGGAGGAGGGAGGGTAGTGAGGACTGATTCCTGCTGCTCCTGGAGAACACCTGTTACAGGTGAGTAACTACGCTTTCTCCAGGACCAAGCAGGAAGTCAGTCCTCACTTATGGGACTCCCAAGCTCAAGGCTACCGGAGACCCTAAGCACAAAAATGAGCTCCCTCTAGCTCAGCAGCACAGAAGGATAGAATCTTCGCTGAATTATCACCCACCGGTAGCCCACATCCGGGATGGAGGGTAGGAGTTGCTCAGACCTCAAAGTCAGAAAAACCGAAAAAAAGTAAGAGGACTCGTGACCGGCGTCGCGAGTCCGGGCGGGAAAACGATCGGCGTCGAACCGAAGGAAAAAGTAATAAAATAAAGAAGAAAATCGACTTTTTCGCGGGGACAAGACGGGGACGTCTGTAGGGCTCCGCGGAAAAAAGAAGACTGGCTAAGATGGCACCCTCGGGCGGGAAGACGACCGCGCATGCGCGCTGCAATTCCCAAAGGCTTTCTTTGAAAGCTGGGGAAAATTGCTCTGCGAGGGCTCCGTCGGCGCCGACGTCACCCATAAGTGAGGACTGACTTCCTGCTTGGTCCTGGAGAAATGGGACATACCAATGCTATGACTCTCCACTGGGCGGGAAGATGACATAGCAGCTCACAAAACCCCTCAGCCAAAGGCCATGTCCACCCGCACATGGACAACCAAGAGGTAATGTTGACAAAACTGAAAAGAGATGCCCATGTTGCCACCCGACAGATGTCTGCAGAAGCTACCGAGCTTTGCTTCGCCCATGAGATCGCCTGTGCTCGGGTAGAATGGGTGAGCAAACCCACCGGAACCAGACAGTTCCTTAATAGATACACTGAGGCAAAAGCCTCCTTAATCCAGCACCCCAAAGTCAATTTAGCCGCCGCATCACCATTGTGCAGGCCAGCAAAAGTACAAAGAGATGGTAGGGCTGACAAAATAATTTGTAACCTCCAAGTACTGGAGAAATACTCTCCAAACATCCACAAGGCGAAGATCCTTATCCTTCCCCCGACACTGCTCCTTAGAGAAGGAGGGCAGGCAGACCACCTGATTCACATGAAAGGGAGAAATCACCTTAGGCAATAAGGCACAGGCTGAATGGAGAAGGCCTCCTTTCAAACAGGCAGATAAGGTTCTCGGCAAGACAAAGCCTGCAGCTCGGAAATATGCTTTGCGGAACAAATCACAACCAAAAAGATTGTCTTGAGCAGCAAATCCTTCAAAGTAGCATGTTTCAACGGCTCAAAAGGTGCCGATATAAGAGCCCTGAGCACCAGACACACATCCCAAGAAGGGATTACAGATTGGAGGGGAGGATGCATATGCCAAACCCCCTGGAGAAAGCGCGAGATATCTGGGTAGCAGGTAGAGACTTACCTGCCACCGGACCTTGGAAACAGGCCAAAGCTGCCACCTGAACTTTCAAGGAGTTAAGGAAAAGGCCCTTTTCCAGGCCATCATGTACAAACGTCAACAGGGATGGCAACTTGGAGCCAACTGCCGAGTACCGCACCATCACTCAAAGAGGCACTAGACCGGGGAGTGATTGCCATCATTGTTCTCCTGCAGAGGGGGTGAGTTCACCTGGTCTGTGCAGCTTTCCGGCTTCTTCGGGGCAGTTCCAGCTACGTCATCAAAGGACCCTTCTTGTCCCCTCCTTCTTTTTCCTTTTTGGATAAAGCTGAGCTGAGCTGAGCTGTTTCGGCGTCTGCCGTCGGCGTCTGCAGTGGGCGTCTCCTAAGGGGCGTATCGAAAGGGGCAGGACATGCCCCTTGGGAGCCCCTTAGGAGCAACTTTGGAACGTGTTTGTGGAGTTTGCCAGCATGCCTGGGGGTAAAAAAGAAAAAGGCCACTGCAGCGGAGACAATGGAGGGCCCTATGGATAGACATGTGGTGTCGACGTCGGTTCCTGTGAAGCCAGGTACTGTTTTCTCTGTCCCCTCCGTTGAGGGTGCTAGCCTCAGTTCGGTGGAGCGCACTCCACCTTTACCTCCGGGCTTTTTGGAACTTTCAGAAGTGCCTTCTCTCCCTTCGGAGCCTCTGGAGGTTGGTGTATTGCCTAGGTCTGTGAGTTGGAAAGAGCCGGTTTCGTGGGTTGAAAGCCCTTCGAGTGCTTCAGTCTCCTTGACGGATATATGGCATGTGGTTAAAAGAACTGAGCGAGTTTTAATGGAGACTGTTCCCTCGCTTTGTCACTTCACTAATGATGTTGTTTCTAAGTTTCAGTCTGTAGATTCGCAAGTGAAGAGTTTGTTTTCCAGCTTAGCTACCTTAGATACTCAGGTTAAGGCATTGTCTTCTTTTCAATCAGTTAGTGTCAAGGATAGCTTCGTTTTTTCTCAGAAGTTAGAAAATTTAGAGAATATGCATAGGTGTAAAAATTTACGGTTATTGAACTTTCCCTGTATCTCTTTGCTTTCTCCTCTCATTCTTTTTAAGAAATATTTGAAAGATATATTGCAATTACCTAGTGCGGATTCCTTAATATTACTTAAGTGTTATTATGTTTCTTCTAAGGTAGCTACACATACCAATGACGACGATTTAGTCGTTTTGGAGGAACCTGCTGCGTTTGATCTAACTGCTTTTTTGGAGGACACACAGGACCTTATTTCCACTAGGGCAACTTTGTTAATCACATTGTCCTCGGAGGAGGAAAAGATCTCCATTCTTAAGGCTTATTTTCGGAAGAAAGATCTTTTGTTCTGTGGAGAGAAGATTTCCATTTTTCCTGATGTGTCCAGATCAACGCAGCTTCGTAGGAAAGCTTTTCTTGCCTATAAAACGCGAATCGTCACTCTTGGTGCTACCTTTTTTCTCCGCTATCCCTGTAAATGTATAATAACTATGGGTCAGGATAAGTTTATTTTTATGTCTTCTACTGACCTAGACCGATGGCTCCTAGTGAGGGAAAAGAAGCATTGAAAGTTCTTTATCTTCTTTGTCCTATCGTTTATATGGATGTTTCTTTGCTGGAGGGAATCTGTAGGTTAGGTTTGGATGTTAGTCAGGGGCTCTTGGTAGTTGACCTGACTTTGTTTTCTTGAGATTTCTTTCTCTTTTTTGTTATCCCCGTGATGTGGGCTGCTGTACTTCGGATGAGGATTATTTGTAATGATTATTGATGACAATTTTGTTGCTGGTTTCATGTGTTTTCTGATATTGTATTGTCAGATTATAAAATCCTAATAAATATAAATTTAAAAAAAAAATAAATAAAATAAGAGGCACTAGACCCGCATGTATGCTAGCTTGGTAGACCTCCTCTACGCTCCAAGCAGCGTGAAAACCACCGCTGGAGAAAGCACAGTTACTTACCTGTAACAGGTGATCTCCAGGAACAAGCAGGAATGAGTCTTCACATATGGAATGAGTCTTCACATATGGGTACGTCGGTACCGACGGAGTCTGCGCGGGAACGCTTCCCAGAGTCCAATCAGAACGCTTTTGGAAGCATCCCAACACGCCTGCGTGCTGCCTTCCCGCCTTTCCCAACTGCCTCTCCTCAGTTAAGTTTTAAAGCTGAGACAAAGAGAGAGAACAGCAAGAGAAAGGGAAAGATAGAGATAGAGAGATACAACTCCTAGGGGAGGTGGGTGGGTTGTGAAGACTTATTCCTGCTGTTCCCAGAGATCACCTGTTACAGGTAAGTAACTGTGCTATCTCCAGGAACAAGCAGGAATGAGTCTTCACATATGGGGACTCCCAAGCTGAGATGCCCAGAGGGAGTCCTAGCATGTTGTGAATCTAGAAAGAGCCATGCTATTCCTCAGGACCTTAGGCATCCTGGGGATGGAGTGTAGGAGTGGAATATGAATCTACCCATATCAAGCTAATACACCCTACTATAAAGGATAACATTCAAAACTTACATAAATAACACTACACTCCTATGCCTTATATTCCTATTTGTATATAGTTACAACTGGTATGTTCTGCCTAATGCGGTACAGACAGTACTTCTGTTTAAATTGTTACACACTCTGTTATAGCTGAAATATCCTGATTAGTTGTTGAATCATTGAATTATGCAAGTTAAGATGTTCCATGTAATAAGTTATAATGTTCAATGTTCTATGTAAACAAACTCTGCTTTGTTAACTGTTGTTAATTGTACACCGCAACTGATCGCTGGAAGATGCGGTATATAAATAAGTGTTAAATAAATAAATAAATAAATACAGAAAAGGAGCTGTGAAACAGCTGGCCTAGAACAGGGCTTATAAGAGGAAGGCCCTGTATAGAGGGCATTTAGTAGTAAAATATTGTAATATGGGCCTCCCTTGTTGGCATTGCAAAAGTCTACCAAGGTTCATATGGATCTGTTAGAAGAGCCAGTGAAGAACCTTGAGAAGTACCTCACTGAGAAGTAGAGGTAATAAAAGTAGAAAAACACAAGTGGAGGTCAGAACCCTTTAGGGTGAAAAATAGCCCCAGGGGAAAACTGGGGAAGTATAAGAGGTAGAGCTTCAGCGGAAGATGCAGAAGGTACTATTAGAGAAAGCTTAAGCTGTTTTGGTCCAAAAACAGTACAATCATAGGACCAAAGAAAAATGAGTCTGACCCAACTGGACTGGCAATGGAATCAGTCCATGTAGGAGAGAAAGGGTATGGAGACCCTTGCATCAGATAAGAAAGTAAGGACAGACTTAGGAAGCGCTAAGTTTTAGATTAACTTTAGCTCCGCAATGTCTTTCCTAAATGGGGTCAATTAGGAAAGAAAAAGGTACATGCAGAGCTTCAGAGGTACCTAACCCTGAAAGGTTATGGTAAGGAAAAAGTTTGTTAATTACCACAGGAAGTGGTTATATGTGTAGAACCCTAAGTATGCTGTTACAGCATTGATAGGGGTAGTGCCCATCTGTCAGGATCATATAGGAATGTATGGATATTTGAACATAAACAGACAGATAGATAAGTATGTGGATACATATCTACCTAAAAGATATATCTCACTATATATATATATATACATACTCATATAGGGTATATATGCATATATATATAGAGAGATATGTATGGGCAGAAGATACACCGAAAGATATAGGACTATATATATATATACCTATAAATACATATGGCTATGTAGGCATATAGACACATGTCTCCAGCTATGTGGATGGAGAGATGTCTATAGAACCAGATCCCCCCTAGGGATATGGGGAGAGAGAAAGATTCATCTAATAGCAAGAGGGTTGATACCTGCTTGAATAGATGTATAGAGAATCCTCTTTCCCTGGTTATGACTGGCAGAGTCAGAGGAATGGTCTCCCTGACAAGGAGACTAGATTCCTTTCAGAATTTGAGCTCTTGAATAACCAGGATGGCCTACGTGAAAAATGCAGAGGATAACTTCAGTCTGCAGGCAGCAAGTCCAGATCTCTCCAGAACTGCAGTATGGAGAATGGATAGAGGACGCCACTGGAGGAAGATACCATAGTGACCCGCCTATGAGGGCAAGATGGGTATCAGGCGTCCTTTAGCTGCCACTGAAAGAAAATTATTTCTGACGAGAAGACCAAAGGAGATATGGGCCAAGCCAGGGAATTGGCCCTTCTTTAGGTTTTCACGTGATGAAAGGCCTGAGTCTTATGTCTCAAAGAGATTTAAGATGAGATGGTAAGGGTAGGGAATACCTACCAGTCATGAAAACATGACTGGGGGAACCCCCCCTAACCATCTGGAGTTATCTGCTAGGCAAGATACTAATGCTCTCTAGCAAGGGCCCATAGTGCAAAGCTACTCTGTAGAGTTGCAGAGAGCATGCTGCAGGTTGGTTAGAAGAAAAAAACTGGCTGTATAAAGCCAGTGGGTAACAAACTATTCTGCCCAGGACAAGGGGGCGAAGAATAGAAGTTAACCAACCAGTCTGTGATAATAGGTTTATAACCTGTTTGGTGTTTAGCACTGAGGCTAGAAGGATTGCTAATGGAGGGGAACCGCTGGTTTTGTGGTGAACAGAACCAGTGGCTGAACCACTAGGAATTGCTGTATCTGCAGCAACTACCAGGGCAGTGGAAGGAAATTTCTTTTGCCCTACTTTTTTTAGATTGGGAAAAAGAAACAACAGACATAGTAGGACTTCCTGTTGTCTGATGAGCTGCCCTAAGGTAATAAAGGGGGAGATAACTCTGGAAGGGAGAATCCCCCTGTGGAACAGGTAGAGGACCATAGGGGCTTACCAGTGTAAAAGAGCCACTCTTACAAATCAAATGTTGTAGTAAGAGGGAGGTAAGACAGAGTTGAAGGAGACTGACTATTGCGACGCTCCTGCCCCCGCCCTAGGGCTAACGGACAGGAGTGGCCTATTGTCCCGTGAGGAATGGAGGTAAACTGTTCCCTTGGAATGATGGGTAATGTAGTTTGTTCTCCCTTTATTTATTTATTTATTTATTTATTACAGTTTCTTATATACCGCGCTATTTAGAATCAGCGCGGTTTACATTATAACAAAACGGCCATAACAACAAACTGTCAGGTTTTACATTGAACAGGAGTACAAACTTGGATAACTGGGTTAACTATATACATAAACTATTTACACTGCAGTGTGAGGGCATTTCTAGATTGGGTCATTTCTTGGAGGGGATATCCCTTCTCTCAGGAATAAATGTAGTTGTGCCAGAGACGGTAAGGCTTTTGCAAGAATATTTATTCGTGTTGGGGAAATTCCTCCAGCGCATCAAAATTCAGATACATGAACATAAATGGTGCTTTTAAATAGGAACATAAGAAACTCAGGAATATAAGACAACCAAAAATAGGATTATCTTTCCTTCTTATGGAGCTTAACTCAGCTCTGCCTCAAGAGGTGACTCACATACATTGCAGCCTCATAACAGTCACTGTTCCTTTCACAGTGTGAGCTCAAACTCAGGTGCAAACAATCAAGTTTCCAAGCACGGCAGCAGAAACTACCACATTCTTTCCATACAAGGTATAGCAAGCTTCTTTATACTGTTATTTCCTTACAGCATATTGAACAGTCCATGCTACAATTGTCAGAGTTTGTAGAAGGTAAGGCATAATCTATCTGCATTAAATCTTCTGACTGCACAGAACTAGTGTCCTCATTCAGCTTTGGCTGTCTGCCTTTCAACTCTAAGAATTGTTTAAACTCCTGGAGGAGCAATTCAGCCTGTTCCTTTCCTGACAAACAGTTGTTAGCAAATACTGGGTTTCTCTCCCGGTCAGTAATGCTTCCCCCTTCAGCTCTTGGCTTAAATAAATCAGGGTAACAATTGGGATCCTTTAACAAAGCCCCAAACATAGGAGATTTAATTTCACCTTCTCTATCATGACTCCTATTGGAACTGCTTTCTCTCTGCCAGGCTCCTCTCCTCTTAGGTAGCTCAAAAGCTTTCCAGCTGTGAGTGCTTCTGGGTCTCTCCGGTCCAAACTGTATCCCATAGAATGAGTTACCTTTTGCAGGTGTCTGCCTTGGAGGCTTTCTATTTGAGGGCTCTGCCTTTTTCCAGGACTCTAAACCAGGGCTCCGTCCACTTCTCACAGGACTTCCTTTCACAGCACCTGTAAAAATCCTTGCAGGTCCTCTGTTGCTACCAGGCTCAGACGTGCATCCAAACTGCTTCCTGGACTTGCACTCACTGCTTGACTCGGTCTCATCTGACGTTCCAAACGTCCTCTCACAGCTCGTCTGTTCACAGGCCCTCTGCTCACAGGTCATCTGCTCATGGCTTTTCTTTTTCTGTCTCTGTTTCTCTTTTTCTTTAGCAGCGTCATTCACCACTTCAAAAAGGGATTCTTTTCCAGCCACACCCCGTCCAACCCCTGGGTGTGCCCAATCAGCACTGCTCAACTCCTCCCCTGGGCTGGTCTCCATTCTCAGCTCAACAGAAGAGGGTTTTTTTCTTCTAGGATTGAAAATCCTGTGTAAATCCTGCTGCTTTTCAGGATTTCCTTCAGTCTCCATTTCCTCAGAAGGGCGCTCTACACCACACTATGCAGGAAGTCTCTGAAAGGTAAGATGATACATGCCAGTACAGGGAAACAACTGTGTTATTGATAGTTGTCACTTCTCTTTTCCCCAAAGAGGAAGAGAAAACCTTTTAGGTATGGGCATGATCTTGATAAAGACTTTTAGAGAAAAGATGTCTCATGAAGAGGTATCTAGAAAAGGTTAGGATAAAATTAGTGCAGATACTTCAAGTGAAAAGAAGCAGTTTGCCACTCCAACCACCAACCAAGAGGGGTAATAATGATCTATTTGAAACCCTGCGACTGCTGGGTTTGCTGACCCTGTTGAGGTTGTGATTTCTTCAGACCAGGGTGATGTTTCCCCTGTTTGGGAACATCTGTATGATGGGCAGAATATGGATAAAACTTTTTCCCCCTAGGGGAAGAAAGTTTGGCAGGACATTTCCTACCAACTGGGAAAGAGGAAGGTGTAGAACAGCCTCTGGAAACAGGAATGTCAGTGGTTAACTGAGCAACCTGGAGTAAAGACGCCTTGTTAAAGAGATTTTCTCCAGTGCAAGGAGTATTTCCCAGTCTTTCTTGTGCCCATTTGTCCAAGTCTGAAGCCTGGAGTCAGGCTTTACGTTGTGCCCCTATAGCTATAGCAGAAGTTCTGCTAACAGACTCAAAGGAGTCTAGGGAAGCACGAGTAAGGAACCTAGAGATATTTTGAGCATGACTAACCAGTAAGGAATAGTCTGCACTTTTGGGCTCTTGAAGAAAAGGAGTCAAAAATAGTAAGTTCTTTGTGACCTCCTCAAGCGATAAACTCATATAGAAAATATATGAGAGAATTCTTGCTGAAAGCATGGATGCCTGGAAGGTTTGGCGTCCAAAGGCATCTAAAGTCTTAGACTCACGACCTGGCGGATAAGAAGAGTGCTTTTTAGTACTCTTCACCCGCCTCATTGCTGATTCTACAACAATGGAATGATGAGGAAGTTGAGTCCTTTGAAACCCTGGAGAGGGGGGCACCTGATATAGAAGATCAGTTGCTCTAGAAGGTGGGGGTAGCTTTATAGGAGATTCCCACATTCGTAGAAGGAGATCCTGCAAGGAATGATGCAAAGGAAGCATGATGTTCTCCTTTGCTCTTCCAGGAATATACAGGGATTCTGTATTCCCTTGTGTAGGATCCTGTCCAGGTATAGAAATGGCAAGTGATTTTGCCATATCCAGGAGAAAAGCCTGAAAAGAATAATCCCGAGGGGGAAATTCTTTTGGATAGGCTAGATCTGCCGAAGAACTAGCATTGGCACAGAGGGATCTATCCAACTTTATAGGAATATAAGATCCTGAATGGTGGTCCTTAGAGAATGGTCGCCGGTACCGCGAGAGGTCGGGACCAGCAACAGTCGGTAGCAGATCGTCCATGCTAGGGATCGATTCCAAACTCGGTACCGAGGGAAGCGAGCCTGATGAGAGAAGCATGGAAGGCACCGACAGCAATGGTAATGTGGATACCAGTACCGACTTCGGTACCGTATCCGATACCGGTGGATGAAGGCCAGCCGGTGACAACTCTAACGGTATCGAAGAAACCAAGAGTGCCGGACATGGATCATCGGAACCATGCCTTCGGTACCGTCTGGTGTCGGTACCAAGGCGAGTCGGTACCCAGTCCTCCAGACTGGAGATTGATTCTAGACTCGGCATCGAAGGAAGCGAGTCTATCGATGCACATCTGGAGGGTACCGACGTCGGTACTAGTATCGGTACTGGGATCGATACCGATACTGGAAGGTCGGTCTGCAGCGTATCCAACGGCCCCGTAGGTACCGAGGACGCCAGACTACAATCCTTGGTGAGGAATGTTTCATCCAACACCATTGCCAATGCCGGGGTATCGGTACCGCTCGAAGCGGATGCCACCACCGAGCATGGCTCAGGTATGTTCTGTGAGGGGTGAACCTCAGGAACAACCTGAAACCCCACACAGGCTTTGGAAGCCGAAGACTCCCACCGGGGTTTTAGAGCCAGTGTGTTCTCGAGGGCAAGGCCAGAGGCATCTCTATGCTGTGCATGAGAGTTACCACTCGAGGACTAGCTAGTCTAAAAAGACTGTTTTTGGATTACCTGATCCCGTGTGGAAGAAGAGATGGCCGGTGCCCTGAAGTTGGATGGGGACCGCGTATCGAGGGGAACTCGATGCTGAAGACTTCTTCCCACCATACTATTACAGGAGGGACACTCTGGAGGAAAATGGTCAGGACCCAAGCAAATTAGACACCAATTGTGAGTGTCTAAAATTAATTTTGTACCGCCACAGTTTGTACATTTCTTGGGGATAGTGGCTGGCAGTTCCATGAAGGAAAGTGAATAGGCCTAGCAGGCCTAAAAATCCGTGAGGCACTAAGAAGGAAAAAGTATTCCTTAAAAAGGAAAAAAAATTACAAGAAAAGAGAAAAGAAACACCAGCGGTACCGGTGGCGTCGGGGAAGGCAGACGCGATGACAAGAAAACCAAAAAATAAAAGAAAAATTTTCTGCGGTGGCAGGAGGACGTCCTGCCGGCTCTGCGGAAAAACGAAAACTGAGGAGAGGCATTTGGGAAAGGCGGGAAGGCAGCACGCAGGCGTGTTGGGATGCTTCCAAAAGCGTTCTGATTGGACGCTGGGAAGCGTTCCCACGCAGACTCCGTCGGTACCGACGTACCCAAATGTGAAGACTCATTCCATATGTGAAGACTCATTCCTGCTTGTTCCTGGAGATTAGTCCTTACATACTAGCCATCTCCTTTCAGGAGCCAAGAAGTAAGCGAGAAGGGAAAAAGAGTCCTCCAGGACAATCAGTCCCTCTCACAATATTTATTTATTTATTATTGCAATTTCTTCTATACCGCACTATTCGGCATCAGCGCGGTTTACATGGAACATAACAATCAGACAGGGTACATAAGTCTGAGTTTACAATTAACAGGAGAACCAACTTGGATAACAAAAAGTAACTATTTACACAACGGTGTCATATAAAGACATAGCAAGAGAGAGATTTAATGGTCAAGGACTCCTTGCATGGTGTGGTCGCCTGGCTGACAGGGTGTGGTGGAACAGTTCTAAGTATTTGAATGGGGATGTGATTCATTGTTCTCTGGGAAGTATTTGAGGAAAAGGAAGTGTTTAAGGGCCTTCCTAAACTGGGTTAGGTTAGTGATTGCCCTGATGTTTGTTGGTAATGAGTTCCAGGATCTTGGGGCGCATAGTCTGAAGGCCCTGTCTGCAGTTGTCGAGGTGCATCTTGTTAATTCTCTTGGCATAGCTAGCATGTTTATCGTTGTGGATCTTCTTGGTCTGTTAGGAGCTGTTTGGATAAGGTCAGATAGTGAAGATGAAGAGAGCTTATTGACTGCTTTGAATGTCAGCAGCACTGTTTTGAAGAAGATCCTGGCTTGTACAGGAAGCCAGTGTAACTGCTTTAGAAGGGGCATCACATGGTCTCTCTTAGAAGAACCCTGGAGAACCCTCGCCGCACTATTTATGGCAAGTTGTAAGGGGTTCAAGGTGGATTGGGGGAGACCTTGTAATATGGCATTGGCATAATCAAAATGTGGTATTATCAGAGCCTGGTAAATTGTCCGAAAATCTTCTGGTTCAAGCAAGGGGCATAGATGTCTGAGTGAACGGATCTGGAAATAGATTGCTCTTACCGTATTAGCTATGTGTGCCTTCATGTCAAGGTTTTGATCCAGTGTAACTCCCAGGTAACGAATTGTGGGTTTTGCTTGCAGATCAGCTTCTTTCACCTTCAAGTATTGGGGTGGGCTGAAGTTCGTGTTCCTCGTAATGAAGAGCACCTCCGTTTTCTTATGCTGAATTCAAAGGTTTTGTGACAAGAGCCATTCAGATATGGCATTGAAGCAGTTGGTCAAAGGGGAGAGGTCAACTTGATCTATGGAGAACGGCATATAGAGCAGGACATCAGCAGCATATACCATACAACTGACATTGAAAGACCAGATGATATTGCAAATGGGTTGCATGTATATGTTGAACATCAAGGCCGATAGGGCGGATCCTTGGGGAACTCCTTGACTTTGATGAAACGGTTCTGATATTGTTCCACCTGATCGTACGTGCTGCCATCTACCGGACAAGTATGATCTGCACCATTCCAGTGCTGTTCCGCAGATGCCCTTCTCTTTTAGCCATCCTAGGAGAAGCTCATGATTTACTGAGTCGAAGGCTGCAGCAATGTCTAGGAAAATGAGTGCAAAACCTTGATGGATGCTGTCAATGCCGGTGATTATATTATTGAAAAGGGTGGTAAGGAGTGTTTCCACTCCGTGTGACTCCCTAAATCCATGTTGGCATGGGTCAAGTGGAGCAGCAGAGTCAATGTGGTCTTGTAACTGCCTTTGCACCTCTTTTTCAATTAACTTTGCGAGAAACGGTATACTTGAAATGGGTCTGTAGGAGTCTATCTTTTGGGGGTCTAGTTTACTATTTTTTAGCAGCGGTCTGATCGACGTGTGCTTAAGGGCAGATGGGAAGTAACCACTTGTGAAAGATAGGTTCATTATTTTTGTTATTATCGGACTGAGATCACTGCGCAGTTCCTTTATCCAGAAAGCCAGACAAGGATCTGTTTGCGCAGTAGTGGTATTGAGGTGCATGATAGTATCTTCGATGCACTTCTTGGAAGGGGTCGAGAAAGATGTTAAAGATGTTGCACATGTTGTACAACCTTGGTCTGTTGAGGAGACACCAATTGAAATTTTATTTGTCTGACATAACTTGGATTGTAGGTAAGTGGCAAACTCCTGCGGATGAATTTCACATTGGTGCTCAGGTGTTGGCTCCTTGGATAGAGACTTGACAAGGTTAAACAGATCGTGAGGTTTATTTAGTGAGCGTTTCAGGGTGTCTGTGTGGTACTGTTTCATTTTCTCTGTGATGGCTTCACGGTGAGCGGCTAGCTGATGGATGTATGCTGTCTGGTCTCGAATGGAGTGTGACCTTCGCCAACGCTTCTCAAGCTTCCGTAGTAAGCTGAGTGATGCTTTTAGCTCAGCTGTGTACCATGGGGCTGTAGGTCTTTTCCTTGATGACTTGTTAGGTGGTGGACGAAGTGCCATCGCACTGAGGTTATTGTTCCAGCAAGTGATCAGCTCATCCAGGTCCAGGGTGGTCTCATTAAGGAGCGAACCCGTTTCTGCCAGGATAAGATCTCTGTTGAATGGGCGGAAACGTCTAGCAGGTAGTTTAGAGGGATTACTTGGAGCTCTGTTGATCTTCGATTGACTGTCATGAGTGGGAATCCGGAAAATGATGAGCTTGTGATCTGACCATGGTACAGTGGTTATGGACAACACGGTGTCATGTAATTGGTCAGAAACTGTCTGTGGAGCAAATATGAGATCTAATGTATTTCCCAATAAGCCCGAAGACGGAGACAACTGAAGAAGAGGCGCCAGTAGGAGCCTCATCAGGTCTCTGAACCATGCTTTCCTCAGCCAATTTAACACCATCAAGGCAATCCTGCCTGGGTGGCATTCTATATGCTGAATCACATGCTCCACCAGGGGCCATGGAGGAAACACACAGCAGCTGCTGATTTGGCCAAGGCTGGGTCAGGGCACAGAAGCCCTAGGACCCCGTCTCCATGTGACGAATGAAAAAGCGGAAAACTCGCATTAGAGCGGGTTGCCTTCGGATTCATTTCGGGACGACCCCGGCAGCACAGAATCAACTGGAATGCCTTCTGACTCAACTCCCACTCTCCAGGATCCAGAGAGCACTGGCTGAGGAAGTCCACTTCCACAATGCCTGCCCTGGCAATGTGCTGAGTTGACAACGCTAGGAGGTTCTTCTCCCACTAGGCAAACAGAAGAGCCATCTCCAGAGCTACCTCGGTACTCCTCGTGCCGCCTTACCAATTGATATAAGCCATCACTGTGGCATTGGCAGAATACCACTCAAACCACCTGGCCCTCAATCAGGGGCCAGAAACACAGAAGAGCCAACCTGAGGCCCTCACCTCGAGGTGGCTGATGGACCACACCACTCCCCTCCCCTGAGGTTCCAACAGCCCTGGGCCACAGAATCTTGGTAATGGGCTCCCCAGCCCAAAAGACTGGTATCTGTCAGAAGGATCCAGGAGAAATTGTCCAGCAGCATGCCCTTCCTCAGATGCTAAGGCTGCTGCCACCACCACAGGCTGTAACGGGTGCTGGTGCTCAAGCTTTTGAGAGCTTGTGGACCATTGATTTAGCAAGGACTACTAGAACAGTTGCATGTGAGCATGAGCCCATAACCCCATCGCTATGGTTGCTGCCATCAATCCGAGGAGCTGAAGATAATCCCAGACTCTGGGAATCTGCTGCGCACAGAACAGCGCCAGGCAATCCATCAGACTCTTGACTTTTTCTTCTGGTAGGAAAACTCTGCCCACTCGAGTGTCGAAATGTACTCCCAGAAACTTCAGAGACTGGGAAGGCAACAGCTGGCTCTTTCCCTAATTTATCACCCAGCTGAGGCTTTCCAAAAAAAAACAAAAACCACACCAACGATACCACTTGGTACGCCACCAGAGACACTTCTGAAAGGGAACGAGCCCAGATGAGCTAGTGGATCCGTGGAATAGTCTCCCAGTGGAGGTGGTAGAGATGAGGACAGTAACTGAATTCAAAAAAGCATGGGACCAACACAGAGGATCTCTAAAGGTAAAAAGTGGACTGTTGTAGTTGTTGTTATGGAAGGACAGACTAGATGGGCCTTGTGGTCTTTTTCTGTCATCATGTTTCTATGTTTCTATGTTTCTATATGGACGGACACCACCATGACCTTGGAGAATGCCACTGCCGCTACCACCATGATCTTGGAGAACATCCTTGGGGTGGTGAATAACTTGAAGGAAAGGGCGGTGAATTGATAGCGACAGCCAAGCACAGCAAAACAGATACTTCTGCTGATCCACCCAGATCAAGATATGAAAAATACACCTCGATCAGATCCAGAGAAGCCAAGAACTCCCTTTGGCGCACTGCTTGAATAACTGAGTGCAAGGTTTCCATCCAGAAGCACAGGACGCGCACGTGCTCATTAACCCCCTTGAGGTCCAGAATGGACCGGAAAGAACCATCCATTCTGGGCACCACAAAATAGATGGAGTATCTGCTCTTGGCCTGCTCATCCGGGGGGGGGGGGGGGGGACAAGCACCACCACCTTTAGGTGCAGCAGCTTGTCCAAGGTGGTCAGCACAACAGCCCTTTTGATCACAGATCCAAAAGAGGAGATGACGAAGGCATCCAGAATCGGCTCTTCGCATTCCAGGACATAGCCGAACTGAATGGTGTCTAGAACCCAGCGATCAATGGTAACTTGAGCCCATTCCTGGAAAAGAGGGGAAAAAAACAAAAAACGGCAAAGCCTGCCTCCAACCAGAGGAATCTGGGAATGGGTCCTCAAAAAACTCACTGTGCAGCTCAGGAGGGTCCTCTCCTGGAGGAGACAGAGTACCTGGGTCCAAGCACTCTATGAAAGGAATAAGAATGAGCGCGAAGCCCAGAAGCAGAGAGACAGAAAGGCTTGCAAGACTGGTAAGGACGAAAGTTCTGAGACCATCAGGAATCCGGCCAGCACACCCTCAGTGGATAGGTGGAGGCTGACAAGAAATGGGCACCAGCCTGCTTCATAGGCCCCCTGGACCTGTCTTCCAGAAGGCGGTAAGACTTGGTTTCACTTGTCCTTCACCAGCTTCTCCAAATCAGCTCCAAAAAGAAGCTTCCTCTTAAAAGTCAGTTGAATCAACTGGGCTTTGGAAAGTCCACTGCCCAATGGCAGAGTCAAATCCAACCCTGTGACATCGTCATCCGGGCACCATCCATGGCCACCAAATGTACAGGTCATACACAGCATCAGAAAGGAAGGCCATAGCCGACTCCAAAAAAAAGGGATACTATCATCTAGCGGAAGAGAGTGGATCCACCGAAGCAAGGTTCGAGACATCTGGCTGGCCCATACTTCCAGTTGCAGAATAGCAGCCACCATGGTGAACTGGCTCTTCAATGATGAATCCATCTTACAGTCCAGAAAATCCTTTAAGGCCGATCTGCCTTCCAAAGGAATGGTGGTCGGTCTGGTAACCGCCATGACTTGAGCATCCACCTTGAGAATACCAAACCACCCAACGCATTCCTTCTCTGGGAAAGCACAGATCTTCTTATACACCCTTAACCAGAGAGTCAGAAGAGTCTCACTCTGACTAGGCCATATGCTTGAAGACTTTCTTCATCCATGTCAAAGATCAGTACTGAGCCATCTGAATCCAAGCCTTAGTCAAAATCTCAAACGGCTCTCAGCTGTTCCCCATCTCCAAGGGGTGCCCCTCGCCGAAGAGGCTTAGCCAAAGGCAATCGGACAGGGCTGCCACTCTCAGCCTGCCCAGCATGAGACTGTGCACAGGAGCACTCAGAGATCGCAGCTTTGGCGTTTTCCAGAATGGCCATAAGATCCATGACTGGCGTCCCCCAACGCATTGTGTTATCATGAAAAACTGCCGCGTAACTCCCACTCACTGGGGTCAAGCCGCTGCCGACTGAGTAAGTCTGCCTGAATGTTGTCTTTCCCATCGACAGGCACCACAGAGAGCACCACTAGATTTTCCTCCGCCCACGGCAGCAAGACTGACCCTCGGCCAACAGGGTCGCACTGCCTGTGCACCGCTGCCAATTTATGTATGCCACTGTGGTTACATAGTCCAAGCAGACTCAGACAGCTTTCCAGGCTATCAGAGAACAGAAGAACACTCATTTCCAATCTGTTGGACCAGGAGGCCTCCTCCGGTGTCCACCACACCTGGGTCACCTCCAACAGACAAGACAGACAGACAGAAACGTGCCCTCCACCCCATCAGGCTGGCATATGTTATGACCAGTATGAATTGCGATTGCTCCAGCGGGAGCCTTGCCATGATCTTGTCCATGCAAAGCCATCAGTCTGCCAGGCATGTTCTAGACAAATCACTCTCTGAGACAGCGAATAATGCCAAAGTTGCTGGCTCCTCTCTATGGAAAACTCGGATGACATTGGGATTGTTCCGGGGGGGAGAGGGGGAGGATTTCACCTTCAAGGCCCAGGGCCCATGGACTTCCCCAGAGGTCAGAGGGTCCTTCCCCCAACTCCTCGGAGGTCTGCGAATGCAGAGAGCCCTGAGCCAGCCAGGCCCCAGGCTCCCACTTATGGTTTTTCAACGGAGGAGACATCCCCCCAGTGTCACCTTCCTACAGAGACTCAGGAGCTGGCAACTCTGTATCTGCCATGGTTTAGAAGGCAGCTCAACCTGAGAAGATGCAGCTTGCTGTCTTTTAAGGCAATAAGCCTTATGGAGTGACAAAATAAACTCTGCTGAAAAGCTTGTTCCAGGGACTCGCCAAAACCTTCAGCCTCTGCTCAAGATGCAGTCAACTTACCCCTCGATTTTCCCTTGCTTTTCCCATGCTTGACGAGCTGCTGAGGAATTGAGGAAGTTGGTGACAAAATGGCCGCTATTCCTGCTGAAACCACGGTCTCTGAAGCAGACCTTTCTACCACTGGTGACAGACTATACATCGCTGCCCCAGTCCAGCCCTGGAGCACTCCAGTGACCTATCCAAATACAAACAAAAGCAGCACAGACTCGCCGATGACAAACTGCAGCTCCCTGTGCACAGCCCAAAGAAGTCAATGGCATGCACTGAGGCTAGACGAAACTGAGGAAGGCTTAGCCAGTGGGTGCAACCCAGAAGAAAAATTGCCAAAACAGATCCAGAACCCCAAACTGTCCTCAGAGAGAAGTTAGCAGCAGCCAGTTCTCCTTAGCGATTCTCCTTGTTTTGCTTTTTTGTTTTTACAGCACTCCTAGATGTGGGGATGGGGGCGCCTCCAACCCTGCTGCTCACAGGTACTGCAGGACCCAGGATGAAAGGATGAAACAAGAATCCCCTAAAACTGCTGCTCGCAGGCACGGAAGGCCCTTGGCTGGAGGGAGGAAAAGGGACCTGGGGCTCCCAGGTAATTTATCTCCATTAAGCCTGCTGTTGGCCCTCAGTCAACACACAGCCACAGATAGAATTCAAAATACCCTCTCCATGGAATATCCTGCCTGTTTCCCCCAGACTAGACTTCTTTCTCCTTTAATAATTTTTTTTTTTACGTGTTCTATCTTGCTGAAGGGATCGTGACCTCAGGAGATTCCACTCCCATGGGCTCTTCACTCAGCTGTTGAGGACTGAGAGAATCTGGATCCTGGAGCTGAAGGGTGAGCTCTTGTACTGGGACATCAGGATTCTGTCATGATCAGTCCTCAGCTGCTGGTGGGTGGTGACAACCCATGCGTAACTGGAATGGCCTTGAGGAACGATTAGGAATAGTAGATTTACATGTATACACATTAACTATATGCATATATAAAAACAGCACCTAAGAAAGCAATGTTATACAGTTAGCCTCTTAGCTTTCTAACAGGGTGTCCAGGCAGAGAAAGCACATAAGTACTTCTTATAAAATAGCCTCACTATATGTAGCACCTTAATGTAAAGACGACAAAGATCATGACAACTGGCATAATCAACAGGTTCATCGTTGAAGGAGAAGAAATTGAAATTGTGAACAACTTTAACCTACTTGGATCAACTATCAATAAAGAAGCAACAAGCAGTCAAGAAATCAGACGACGCATTGCTCTTGGCAGAATGGCTATGAAAGACCTAGATAAGATTCTCAAGAGCAGAGATGTCTCTCTCCATACAAAGATTCGACTTGTTCAAGCCATGGTATTTTCAATAACATCATATGGATGTGAAAGCTGGACAGTGAAAAAGATAGACAGGAAGAAAATTGATGCCTTTGAATTATGGTGCTGGCGGCGAATACTGTGTATACCATGGACTGCCCGAAGAACAAACCAGTCAGTACTAGAGGAGATCAAACCTAAGCTTTCTTTAGAAGCTCAGGTGACAAGACTTTGACTTTCATACTTCGAACACATCATGCGAAGAGAGAGATCATTAGAGAAAGACATCATGCTTGGCAAGATAGAAGGTCAACGCAAAAGAAGAAGGCCAGCAATGCGATGGATCGATACAATAACATCAGCTACGGGAACCAGTCTGTCAACAATGAGCCGCCTGACTCAAGACCGAACACAATTTGGGATAGCTATCCAGAGGGTCGCCATGAGTCGACTCCGACTCGATGGCACTTAACAACAACATCATATGTAGCATATGCACCTATGTGTCTTTATAAAATAGCCTACCTTGAACCTCTCACAAAACACTATTTCTGCTCCAAGGCAGGGGTAATCTTGTGGGTGTATGCGCCAGTAGAAATCAGTGCATATGTGTACAATTTATAATAGGCATGCAAAAATGTTGATCTAGTCATCTCTTCACCAGTTATCAGCCACAAGAATGCCTAAGGGTATAACCACACAAAAGTAGAGACTATGTTTTCTGAGTGCCTAGTTTTATAAAATTACCTAGTGGTATCCTTGTATAAGTGCCGACTTGGGCAGGTAGAAAACGTAGTTACTCACCTGTAACAGGTGAACTCCGGGAACAGCGGAAATTTAGTCTTCACATATGGGTGACGTCGGTACGAATGGAACCCATGTGGGAATGCTCCCCAGGGCCCAATTGGAAAGCTTTTGGGAGCAGCCCACTGCATCTGTGCGACTGCCTTCCTGCCTTCCTAACTCCCTCTCTTCAGCTGAGTTTGTAGCTGAGAAAAGAGTAAATGAAACCCTATAACTCCTAGAGGAGGAGGGTGGGTTGTGAAGACTAAATTCCTCTTGTTTCCAGAGATCACCTGTTGCAGGTGATTAACTACGCTATCTCCAGGAACAAGCAGCAATATAGGTCTTCACATATGGGACTCCCTAGCTCCCAGATGAAGTGACCTCAGAACCAGTAGCGATTCACCTCGGAGTAGGCATGATGAGGTCATGGATTCCACATGAATTTCTGGTATCTTCAAAGTCCAGGACAGAGGGGAGGAGTTGCATCTAAGTCTGAAAGAGGTGCCAGAGTACAGCCTGACCAAACATGGCATCCCGATGGGAATGGCTCAGTGGTTGGGACAGGTTACCTCAGGCTGGAGGGCCAGGGGTTCAATTCCCACGTAGGGACCTCAGGCCAGAGGGACTGGGGTCTCTAGTCCCATGGCCACTCCTTGTGGCCTTGGGCAAGCCACTCAACCCTCCATTGCCTCAAATACGCTTAGACTGTGAGCCCTTCGGGGACGAGGGAATAAAAAGTGCCTGTTAGCATATATCTGTAAACCGCTTCGACCCGGTAAAAAGCGGTATATAAGCACAGCTAAATAATAATAATAAATAATAACAATAATAGGCAGTGAGAGCATGGACGAAAGACCAAGTTGCTGCTTTACAAATTTCGTCAATGGTTACTGAGTGTAGATTTGCCACTGAGGTGGCCAAGGCACAAACGTTGTGAGCAGTAACATGCTCTTCCAGGGAGAGTGCTGCTTTGTCACAGGCAATGAAATACAGTCCACTATCCATCTGGAGAGCAAACACTTAGAAACAGGCAAGCCCAGGTGACTGGGGTCAAATCAGATAAACAACTTTGAGGCATTACGATGATTGAGTTCTTTGGAGATAGAAAGCCAAGGTATGTTTGCAGTCAAGAGTGGGCAGAGTTTCTTGGAAAATAAATTGACTGGTTTAAATGGAAGGGAGACACCACCTTTGGCATAAAGTGTGAGTGAGTCCGAAGGACTACTTTGTCGTGATGGAAGTGGGTATAGGGTAGATCCATCACTGAAGCCTGAAGCTCACACGTCTAGCTGAAATGAAGGCAATTAGGAAAATCACCTTCTAAGAGAGGAACTTAAGTGAGGTCGTGGCTAATGGTTCAAACGGCCGGTTTGAGAAGCTGCGCTACAACAACATTGAGGTCTCAAGCTACCAGAGGTGGCTTAATAGGAAGTTTGGACAGCAGGAGACCTCTCATGAAACATGCTACTAGCGGTTGTGTGAAGATAAGCTGTCCATCAAATAGATGGTAAGAGGCCGCAATGGCACTAAAGTGGACTCTCAATGAGTTTGTCTTTAGATGAGGACAGGTGGAGGAGATACTGGAGTAGCGACTCCACTGGAGCAGAAAAGGGATGAAGATCTTTCTGGGAACACCAGACAGAATCTACACTAATTAAAAGCGTACGAACGTCTGGTAAAGGGCTTTCTAGAAGCCAACAGGATTCTCCTTAACCTCTTGAGTAAGGACAAAGCCTTGCAAAGCTATGCTCTCAGCAGCCAAGCTGTGAGGCGAAGAGACTGTGGATTGGGATGGAGTAGTGAGTCGTCGTCCTGAGAGAAGAGATTTGGCGCATATCCCAATCGCAGAGGATGAGTCTGAGCCAGATGTAGTAGCAGCGGAAACCACAGTTGCCACAGCCAGTGAGGGGCTATGAGAATCATGGAGCCTTTCTCGGACTGAAGCTTGAAAAGCGTCTTGGGAATAAGGGGTATAGGAGGGAATGCATAAAGCAGACTCTGACCCCAGTGTAGGTTGAAGGCATCCACTTGTTGGTTGGTGATGTCGGAGTTCTTGTGAAGTGAGGAAGCTTGGCATTTTGCGGAGTCGCAAACAGATTTATGTCTGGAGTTCTGGAAGATGCAGGACGTGGGGAAGAAGATGCAGGTTCTGGAAGATGCAGGACGTGGGGAAGAAGATGTGACTCGGTCTGTCTGCCAAGATATTGGACTCCCCCTGGAAGGTACACCACTTGGAGGTGTATTTGATAAGCAATGGCAAAGGACCAGAGGTTTATCGCCTCCTCGCAGAGGGCCCAAGAGCCTGTTCCTCCCTGCTTATTCACATAGAACATGGCAACCTGATTGTCCATCCTAACTAGGACTTCTTGTGCTCTGAGGTAGTGTTGAAACTGCCAGAGGGCATTCAAGATGGCATGAAGGTCCAGGAGATTGGAGTTTAGACTCCTGCATTGTCAAGAGCCCCTCTGTAGTCAGGTTTGACTAACAGGCACAACTGAACTGGGACAGAAACATCCTGGACTGTTGGGTGTCTAGTAGGGCTCCGATAAACTCTAGTCTTTGAGTTGGAGTGGGCTGGGACTTTTGGAGGTTTATGACAAATCCCAAGTGTTGTAGTACTGTGATGGTATGCAAGGAAAGAGTACCCCCTTGGGAGGTGTCTGCTTTTATTAGCCAGTCGTCTAAGTAAGGGAAGACGAATATCCCCAGAGTTTTTAGATATGCGGCCACAACTGCCATGCACATTGTGAAGATTCTCGGGGGCAGAGGCAAGTCCAAAGGGAAGAACTCTGTATTGATAATGTGTTCCCTGAAAGGTGAAGTGTAGATATCTCCTGTATCCGGAATGGTTGAGGATGTGTATATGCTTCTTTCAGATCTAGAGAATAAAGCCAGTCCTGACTGGAGGTAAGGAAGAAGAGTCACAAGTGAGATCATCTTGAACGTTTCATGGACTAGAAACTTGTGGAGGTTTCTGAGGTCCAGAATGGGCCTGTACCCTCCGGTTTTCTTTGGAATGAGAAAGTAGGGAGAGTAGAAGCCTACTCCTTGTTAGGCTGTTGGGACATCTTCTACGGTGCCCTGAGACAGAAGAGAGGGCACCTCATCCTGTAGGACAGCAGTGAGTGGGGGTTGCATTTGATATTCCCCCGTGAATTTGAAGGGGGGCAGAGTTTGCAAATTAAGTCTGTACCCTTCCTGAACTATGGTGAGTGTCCACTGCTCTGAGGTGATGAGGTGCCATCTGTGGCATAGTGACACAGTCTGCCTACTATATGGAGGGGGTGGGGGTCCTCCAAACGCAGGGTGGCAATGTTCTCTAGGAAAGAGTCAAACACCAGGTGCAGACTGTGGCTGTGGATCTGGTTGAGATTTAGCCAGCTGTCTTCTGTGGGGCCTCACCCTGGTACTGAGAAGCAAGAGGATAAGAAGAGAAGAATTTTTTCTTTTTATTGTAGACTTCTTTGCAGGAGTCTTTTTCCTAGCAGGGTCAGCTGTTACTCTGGACAGTCTCTTTAGACTAGTATTTTCTGACTCTAATTGAGAGGCCTTGTCTTGCCAATCTTTGCCAAAGCGGTTTTCCCCTGTGCAAGGTAAGTTGTCCAGCTTATCTTGAACCCACTGTTCAAGGTCTGAGGCTTGAAGCCATGCAATTTGACATGCACCAATGCATATTGCTGAGGCCCTGCTTGTGAATTCAAAAGCATCGAAGGTAGCCCTATTGGCAAACTTAGATACATTTTGGCTATGCTTAACGAGGGTGAGATAATCTGCCTTCGTGTCATCTGGAAGGAGAGGGGCAAAGGCCTAGATTTCCCTGGAGACCTCTTTCAAGAACATCTCCATGTAGAGGATGTAGGAGTTCATCTTAGCCGAGAGCACTGATGCTTATGAGCATTGATGCCCAAAGGTGTCGAGAGTTCTCAATTCTCTACCTGGAGTCTTCGAGCTTTTGATTCAGTGTATCGCCGATTCCACCACCATGGAATGGTGGGGAAGCTGTGGCTTCTGGAAGCTGAGACACTCTGATACACAATATATGGTATCGAGACGTCTATTTTGAGGTGAGACCGAGAGGCGTCTCCCACATCCATAGCATCAGGTCATGAAGGATGCGGTGCACCAGTAAGGTGGCTGCCTCTTTGGGTGCTCTTGGGTATTGTAGGATCTCTAATTCCTCCGCCCTTGGCTCCTTCTCAGATGTTATCATGACAGAGACCCTTCGATAGGTCTCAAATGAACTAAACGTGTCTTCCAGAGGCAACATCAATCACTGTTGAGGCAGGGAAGGGTCCAAAGGAAGGTCCTGGGGCTCTCGGGAATCGAGTGACTCTTCATCTGAAATTGGGGAGTCTGAATCAGAGGACTCAAAGTACCGATGGTCTCTGTGTTCACCCAAAGCTAGATGCTGGTACCAATGTTCCGAGGTATCAGCCTCGGTGAGTTGCTTGGGCTTGGAACCGATAGTGGTAAGAGTTTCAAGGGAGGGCATGGGTGGGAGCGATGTCGATGACATTTGCAGCAACCCTGATGCCGTGCCCGGAACTGGTGTCGATGTCTGTACCATAAGCAGTACTGATGAGGTGGTGCTCATAGCCAAGGGTTTTATTGGTAACGAGGCTGCAAAGAGGGCTGCCAAGCTGCGCTCGATGGCCAGTATGTGCTGGTCTATCGATGTTGTTGATGCCTTGGTATCGGTAACAGGTATTTGTGCTACCATCCCAGAGCATGGCATCAGTAGCTCTCCAGAGGTCGAGGCCTTGGGAGCATCCTGGGACCCCTCGATGGCTTTGGAGGATAGGGCCTCCCACTGGGGCTGTTTAGCAGGCCAAGTCATCTCCAGGGCAACATCCAAGGGGGTCTCAATGCTTTGAGCGAGATCTTCTTCTAGAGGTGCTGTCAGACTTTGATGCGGCCTTATGCTTGGACTTCGAAGATACCTGAGATGCATGACAGGATGATAAGATCCTCAAGGAAATGGATGCCATCAATACTGCACCTGAAGTGAAAAGTGCTCCAAAATTTAGAAGCCCAGATTTGTAGGCCTCTCCATATCATTTTCTGACAGAGGGAGCACTCTTTTGGCTGGTGGTCTGTGCTGAGGCATTTTAGACACCATTCACGCGAGTCCATCGCCGAAATGGTGCTGGTACAATTAGAACATTTTCTGAAACCACTAGTTGCTTTCTCCATACCTTCGAGTGTGAAGAGTATGGTAGTCTTAAGGCCTAAAAAGGGCATCGGTCATCATCGGGATCCATATCAATGACTTGAGGGGCATGCCTCCTTCTAAACTCCCCGGGTGTAGACACCACCTGATGGCCCTCCTGGTGCTCCTCAGGTAGGGGAGTACTTGGAACAAGGGCTGACTCTGGTGGGACCACCAATGGAGCAGAGCTCTCTGTAACGACCTCATGTGCGCCCTCGCCCATGGGACTAGTTCAAGAGTGGTCGCCATGGACTTGTAGATAATGTCAGGCCGATATTTTGAAACTGCAGAAACTGGTGCACCAATCTTCGCAGCTCGTGCACTCGTTGTTCCGGCAAGATGACCTTCCCCACATGGATGTTGAAGCGCGCTCCCAAATACTCCAGTTCCTGGGACGGAATCAAGTGACTCTTGGCCACGTTGACCACCCAACCAAGACTTTGTAGGAACTGCACCACCCGCGTTGTTGCTCTTTCGCTTCTGGACTTCACCCAGATCAGCCAGTTGTCGAGGTATGGGTGCACAAGAACTCCTTCCTTGCAAAGCACCGCCATTTCCACCACCAAGAAGGTATGAGGGGCGGTCGCTAGACAGAACAGCAATGCTCAAAACTGGAAATGGCCCATCGGCACCGCAAAGCGGAGAAACTGCTGATACTCTGGTCAGATGAGAATGTGCAGATACGCCTCCATGAGATCGAGACATCAAAAACTCCCCGCTCCTTATTGCCACTATGGCTGATCTAAACATTTCCATGTGAAAATGCGGCACCTGCAGACAGCTGTTCATGCCGCTGAGATAGAGAATCGGGCGAAAGGAACCTTCTTTTTTGGGCACCATGAAATAAATGGAGCACTGACCGCGGCCATACTGGTTGCAGGCCATGCCAAGCTGTCTTTTACTGCCACCACTTTGCCCTGCGCTTCGACTTCCAGGACCCACAGGTCTGATGTGATCTGGACCCAGGCAGCATAAAAATCCCGCGGCTGACCTCTCACAGGTTGGACTCCTACCTGGGCTCCCATCGCTTCATTGTGATTTCTTGGATACAGAGGTAGAGGCAGTGCCAAAACCCCTGCCCGCTCCTTGAAAACCTCAAAACCCTTGCCCCCTGGAGAGGAATCTGCCCCACTGGTAAGAGCTAAAGCGGGATGTAAGAAAGTGCTTAAAATCCCTCGGCTGTCCTCCAGTTGAAGGTGGATTGCGGGCCTGCTTCTGCTTCCTCGGGCAGGCGACCTCCCTTGGACTCAAAGTCCTTGACCAGTTTGTCCAGCTCTTCCCTGGAGAAGTCTCCCCTTAAAGGGGAGCTTGCTGAGGTGGGACTTGGAAGAACTATCCGCCGCCCAATTCCAAAGCCACAAGTAGCAGCAGGCCACCACCACCGAGGCCATGCTTTTAGAGAGTTCTCTAATGAGATTATAGTGGGTGTCCGCTAGGTAGGCAGCCCCCAACTCCAATTTGGCTGCCTCTCCCCGACAGGTCCACTGCCAGTTCTCCCAGCTGTTGAACCCATTGCGACCAGCGTAGGCGGGCTCTAGCTACCCAGGACCCGCAGATGGAGGCCTGCAGTGAGAGAGCGTTGATATCAAAGGCCTGCTTTAACAAGATGTCCAACTTCCTATCTTGGCCATACTTGAGTGCTGCACTACCTTCCACCGGTATCATCATCTTCTTTGTAATCGCTGACACTATCATGTCTACCTTAGGCGACCGAAGGAGTTTGCGTTCTTGTTCTGGTAGTGGGTACAGGCGTGCAATGGTTCGCACCCCTCTGAGGCCAGCCTCCGTTAGATCCCACTCATCCTGGATCATCTGTCTGACCATTCTATGTACCAGGAAAACCTTTTGTGACTTCCGCACTGCCTGGAGCAGAGGATCTTCCAGTATCTCATCCTCGGCCGATAGGCTAGCAGGCATATTCAGGGCCTTCGAGGATTCCCCAATGAGTGCCGGCAACTCTTCCAGGCAGAACACCTGTAGAGTGCGCAAATGATCTTCCTGTTCCGTGATCTCTCCTTCTTCCAACTCTTCCTTCTGCAAATCTAGCTCCATTTCTAGGTCTTCTAATTCTGGCCCCTCAGACAATGGAGATTGCTGCCACTCCGAGGCCCTAGCCCTCTTAGCAGTCACTGCCACCATCTTGCCCTCTTTCAAGACATCTGCCCTCTTAGTACTGCGTTCTGGTGCTGCGGGGAAGCTCGTCGACCACTGCTGGCGCAGACAAAATGCCTTGTGCAGAAGCAGGACAAACTCCGGTGAAAAATCCCCTGGAAGCCCCACATCTCCCTGGGTCTGTGGAGTGGAAGGTCTGGGAATGGCCGAAGGGCCAACAGCCTGCTCCAATCATTCTAGTGTGGACCCCTCTGAAACATGGGCCTCCCAAGACTGAGAGGGACTCTCCTGCCTTGCCTTGTCTTTCAGGTCTCGTTCTAAAGATGTGGCCTATTGCATGCAGTATAGGAAAATTCCTGCCTCAGAGACACCCCCCTCGCCGGGTCCTGCTTACCAAGCACTAAGGTCTGGCTGACATGGGGGGGAAGGACCGTTGACTGTCCCCTGCTATGCCTCTAATTCATATCTGGGAGGGAAGTTGACTCCCCTTAAAATGAACCAAAACTAAGTAAAATAAAACACTGAAACCCAACTTAAGTTTAATTTAAGTTCAATGAAATTAAATTAACTAAATTAAAAGAAATTACATCAAAATAAAAGAAACCAGGGCTTTCTTTTCCCTTTTGTGCCGTAAGAAATACAGGCAGCTGCTTGGTTTTTCTCCCCCGAGAAAAGAACCACAGCAGCTGAGCAGCAGGGCTGTTGAGGAGAGAACAAGGAAAAAGGATGCCACTTTTTCTCCTGCGCCGCTGCCACAACCCAGCCATCCAGTCTTAGGCCGCGCTCTGAACCAGTGTGTCACCGGCACAAATTTCACTACTTGCTTCTGCTGCCCAGCCCCACTTCTCACCATTTACCTCTCTTTCACGCCTCTGGCAACCTCTGGACCGCAACTCTTCCCCTTCACGCTCAGCCACTACTCGGCGACTTCGGCGCTGAGGGGCTGCCTGGGAAGCCGTCCATCTGCCGGTTTCTGTCTATGCGGCAGCTCCTCACTCTGTGACGGGGTTGGAAACTGCCTCTAGCCCCAAGATGTCGCAGCCACCAAATGACACCCCCCCCCCCCGGCATTCCAGAGGGGGGGGGGATAGCATAGTTACTCACCTGTAAAGCACAGTTACTTACCTGTAACAGGTGATCTCTGGGAACAGCAGGAATTAGTCCTCACTTATGGGTACGTCGGAACCGACGGAGCCTGCGCGGGAAAGCTCCCCAGCTTCCCAGGAAGGAAGCTTTTGGGGTCTCCCACTGCACATGCGCGCTGCCTTCCTGCCTTCCTGACCAGCTCTCCTCAGTTCGAGTTTATAGCTGAGACAATAGAGAGAGGAAAGGAAGATAGATAGAAGATACAACCCCTAGGGGAGGTGGGTGGGTTGTGAGGACTAATTCCTGCTGTTCCCAGAGATCACCCGTTACAGGTAAGTAACTGTGCTATCTCCAGGAACAAGCAGGAATAAGTCCTCACTTATGGGGACTCCCTAGCTAAGATGCCTGGGAGATCCCCTTCCAAGGGTTCGCCATCTTCGTATGGATCTCAGGCATCCATCCTGGGAAGGTGGGCAGCAGTTGTTCAAGTATGGAACAGGTGTTTGAGGACAGCCTGACCAAACAAGGCATCCTGGCGGGAGTCCTTGTCCAAGCAGTAATGGGCTGTGAAGGTATGAACCGAGGCCCATGTGGCGGCTCGACAGATCTGATCTATGGATACAGAGTGAAGATGAGCCATAGAAGTGGCCATGGCTCTCACATTGTGAGCTGTGACAAGGCCTTCCAGAGAAATATTTTTACTCTGGTAAGCAAAGGAAATACACTGAGCAATCCAATTGGAAAGTGTACGTTTGGAGACTGGAAGTCCCAAATGAGAAGGATCAAAAGCCACGAAAAGCTCGGAAGACTTTCGATGTGGCTGAGTCCTGTTGAGGTAAAAGGCAAGAGCTCTTTTACAATCTAAAGTATGAAGGTTCCTCTCTGCACTGGATGCATGAGGAGCTGGAAAAAAGACAGGTAGATATACCTCTTGATTAAGATGAAAAGGCGAGACCACTTTGGGCATAAAGTGGGGATTCGTCCTAAGGACCACCTTATCATGATGAAACCTGGTATAAGGTGGATGAGCCACTAAGGCCTGTAGTTCACTGATGCGGCGAGCCGAAGTGACTGCAATAAGGAAAAGGACCTTCCAGGAAAGAAATTTCAAGGAGGTAGAAACCAACGGTTCAAAAGGTGGCTTCATAAGCTGACCCAGAACTAGGTTCAAGTCCCATGTTACCGGAGGAGGTCGGATGGGAGGCTTAGTTAGAGTCAGGCCTCTCATGAACCTTGCAACAAGCGGATGAGAGGAGACAGGTTGTCCATTTATAGGTTTTAAGGATGCTGCAATAGCACTCAAATGGACTCTTACTGAATTCGTCTTAAGGCCTGCATTAGAAAGATGCAGGAGATAGTCTAGTAGAGAATTCAAAAGAAGTGCTAGAGGGTCAAGACCCTGTTGAGCACACCAAATGGAAAAGCGTTTCCATTTGAAAGCATAGGAACGCCTCGTGGAGGGTTTCCTAGAGGCATGAAGGATATCTTTCACTTGTTGAGAAAGATTGAAGTCATGAAGGCTTAGGCCTTCAGTAACCAAGCTCGGAGGTGTAGGGACTTGGGGTTTGGGTGCCACAAAGTCCCCTCCTCCTGAGACAGAAGGTCTGGCGCAGCTCCCAGGTCCAGAGAGGGTCCCTGGGAGAGATGCAGAAGCAGAGGGAACCACACTTGGCGTGGCCAGCGTGGAGCTATGAGGATCATCGATCCGTGATCTCTCTGGAGTTTGAACAGAGTCTTGGGAATCAAAGGAATGGGTGGAAAGGCATATAGGAATTCCTGACCCCAATGCAGGAGAAAGGCGTCGTTGGCCTGAGCCCCCTGACACGGATTCCTGGAACAGAACCGGGGAAGTTTGGCATTCCACGGACTTGCAAAGAGGTCTAGGTCCGGGGTCCCCCATTCCTGAAAGATTCTGCGTATCTGGTCCATATGTAGGGACCATTCGTGTGGAAGCAGAACTCGACTGAGTCTGTCTGCCCGAGAGTTTTGAACCCCTGGAAGATAGACTGCCAGAAGATGAATTTGATGCTCTCTGGCGAAGGCCCATAATCTGAGAGCTTCGTTGCAAAGCGACAGAGAGCCTGTCCCTCCTTGTTTGCTTACGTAGAACATGGCCACGTGATTGTCTGTCTGAACTAGGACGGTCAGGTTGACAAGGAGGGTATGGAAGACTTTGAGGGCAAAGAAGATTGCTCGCAGTTCCAGGAGGTTGATGTGAAGGGTGGTCTCTTGGGGAGACCAAGTACCCTGAGTGGAGAGGTGTTGAAGATGGGCTCCCCACCCTGTTTGGGAGGCATCTGTTGTGAGGGTTGCTTGGGGCAACAAAGGTTGGAAGGGGGTCCCCAACAACAGATTCTTGGTGGACATCCACCATTGGAGGGACCAAAACAGACGCTTTGAGGTGAGTATTTGGTTGGAGAGCGCTCCTGATGCTTGAGTCCACTGAGTGGTCAAGGTCCATTGAGCTGCTCTCATATGAAGACGAGCGTAGGGCACCACGTGTACCGTGGAGGTCATGTGGCCCAGAAGTCGTAGCATTTCTCTGGCTGTCAAGTGACTGCTGGATTGAGCTTGGGAGGCCAAGCACATCAGACGTTGGCCCCGGACTTGAGGTAGGTAGGCCCTTGCAGTGGCGGTGTCCAACTGGGCCCCTATGAATTCCAGAGACTGAGTAGGGGTAAGTTGAGACTTGGGAAGGTTTACCACCAGTCCCAGATACTGCAGAATGTGCCTGGTGCGGTCCAGGGAAATCTGGGCCTGTGACTGAGATGGAGCTCGGATGAGCCAGTCGTCCAGATATGGGAATACAAATATTCCCAGACCTCTTAGAAATGCAGCCACCACTGCCATGCATTTGGTGAAAACTCTTGGAGCAGAGGCCAGACCGAAGGGAAGTACTCTGTACTGGAAATGTTTTCCCTGAAACAGAAATCTTAGATATTTTCTGTGGGATGGGTGGATGAGTATATGTGTGTACGCATCCTTGAGATCTAGAGAACAAAGCCAATCCTGACTCTGAAGGTATGGAAGGAGAATGCCTAGAGAAAGCATTTTGAATTTCTCCTTGTACAGAAATTTGTTCAATTCTCTCAGATCTAGGATAGGTCTGAATCCCCCTGTCTTCTTTGGTATGAGAAAATAAGGGGAGTAGAATCCTGTCCCTTGTTGAAGAAGAGGAACCTCTTCTATTGCCCCTTGGGCAAGGAGAGAAGAGATTTCCTGACCCAACAGGTCCAGGAGAGATGGGGGAGAATTGAAGTGCCTCACCATGGTATGTGGAGGAAGGTTGGAAAAATGAAGTTTGTAGCCCTCTCTGATGATAGAGAGGGTCCAGTGCTCTGATGTAATTTGCCCCCATCTCGGAGCAAAGTGAGCTAACCTTCCGGGAATGGTGAGGGGCTCTGGTTGTTCTAGAGCCAGAAATGTTAAGTTCTCTAGGGGCAAGTCAAAACCCCTGAGGGGGTTGAGCCTGCTGAGGAGTGGCAGACGCTGCAGGCTTTGACCTTGCCTGTTTAGGTTGCTGACGTTTAGCAGCAAAGCGAGGCTGAGAAGATTGTTGGCCAGTATTTGTGGAAAATCTGGCCTTCTTGTAGTAAGGCCTCTTGAAAGGCTTTTTCTTGGCAGGAGTAGAGGTAGACTTAGAAAGTCTATCTAAGGTAGCATTTTCTGCGTCCATTTGAGTGGCTTTAATTTGCCAGTCTTTACCAAATAAGTTCTCACCTGTAGAGGGCAGATTCCGTAAGCCATCCAGGACCCAGGGTTCTAGGTCAGAGGCCTGGAGCCAAGCAAGTCGTCGGGCTGCAATGGCAATGCCCGAAGCTCTACCGGCACCCTCAAAGGAATCAAAGGCTGCTCTGTTGGAGAACTTAGAAACATCTAGAAGCTGTTTCACTAAAGAAATGAACTCCTCCTTTCTATCTTCAGGGATAAAGGGGGCAAAATGCTTTACCTTTAGGGCAAGTTCCCTTAGAAACATGCCCATATACAGACTGTAAGAATTAATCCTGGCTATAAGCATACTAGCCTGGAAAATTTTCCTGCCGAAAGAGTCTAGGGCAGCGATGGCGAACCTATGGCACGCGTGCCAGCTGTGGCACGCGAAGGCCTTGCAGCTGGCACGCGGGAAGGTCCGCCATCGAATAAAAAACAACAACCCTGTCTGCTGCCGTTGTCGGGGCCGCCGCGGCAGAATCGAGCGTGCCGCGGGGCCCCCCTGTACCCACCGGCAGAGCCTGTCCTCCCCGTAGCAGCTCTCTCTTTGGAGCTGCAGTCAGACTCGCCGGCTTGCAGAGCGCGAAGGGAAGAGTTTCCCTTTCGCGACTCTGTTAAGCCCGCGGGGGCTGATGGGAACTTCCCATCAGCCCCCGCGGGCTTAACAGAGCAGCGAGGGAACTCTTCCCTCGCGCTCTGCAAGCCGGCGCGTCTGACTGCAGCTCCAAAGAGAGAGCTGCTACGGGGAGGACAGGCTCTCCCGGTGGGTACAGGGGGGCCCCGCGGCACGCTCGATTCTGCCGCGGCGGCCCCGACAGCGGCAGCAGACAGGTTTTCTTTTGTTTTTAATTTTCCCTGGGCTGGGGGGTTAGGAGTGGTGATGGGCTGGGCTGGGCTGGGCTGGGGGGGGGTTAGGAGTGGTGATTGGCTGGGCTGGGCTGGGGGGGGGTTAGGAGTAGTGAGGGGCGGGGGTGGGCTGGGGGGAGTTAGGAGTAGTGATGGGCTGGGGTGGGGGGGTTAGGAGTGGTGATGGGCTCTGGGCGGGGGGGTTAGGAGTTGTGATGGACACTGGGCTGGCTGGGGGGGGTTAGGAGTGGTGATGGGCACTGGGCTGGCTGGGGGGGTTAGGAGTGGTGATGGGCGCTGGGCTGGGGGGGTAGGAGTGTGGTGATGGGCGCTGGGGGGGTTAGGAGTGGTGATAGGCGCTGGGGGGGCTTAAACTAAAAATTGAGTGATGGGGGATTAGGACTGGGAGTGGGCTGATGGGGAGGTTAGGACTGGAAATGGGCTGGTGGGATTAGGACTGGGAGTGGGCTATGGGGGGCTAGGACTGGTAATGGGTTGGGGGGGTTGCTAGGACTGGAAATGGGCTGAGTGGAAGGGGGCTTGAACTGCAAACCGCTGTTGGGGAGGGGGCTTGGATTGGACTGGGGCTGCGGGGCCGTGGGGGGCTTGAACTGCAAATAGCTGATGGGGACGGGGCTTGGACTGGAAATGGGCTGAGGGGAAGTGGGGGGCTTGAAGAAGGGAATGGATGCTGGGTGAGACTGGAACTAGAAGGGAGCTGATGTTGGGGGAGGATTAGAATGGGATGGGGCTGGGAGAGTAAAATGGAGAGGGGAAAAATATTTTGTGTAGGAGGGATGAAAAATCTACAATTGGCCAGGTATTGGGAGAGTAATTGGGGATTGAGGATGGAGGGGTAAAATTTGTGTGGATGAAATAGGAATGAGGAAAGAGCAAAAGGAGAAAGATTAGTATGTTAAAGCAGATGTAGAGAGAGAGAGAATGGAAAAAAAACTAGAAGAGAGAAGAAAGGACAAATGGACAGCAGACGATGGAGAGTTAGCAGAAAACATGAAGAAACCAGAAGAAAATGGCTGGACCAATTGCAACTGAAAAAAAATGCACAAAAGGTAGAACGATATCTCTTTATTTTGAATTTATTAACTGGAATATGTCAGCTCTGGGAAATGTGCATCATTAACATCTGCGCTTTGTTTGGTACAAGAGGAAATTCCTATTTGACGTTGCCACTTGTTCTCTTTCCCCAGTATTCACTGAAATGTATTGGTTTAATATTTGCAGTGTTGCCTTTTGATAGGTAGGGTATGGTGCTTTGTGAGTCCTGGTAATGCTGTCAGGATACAGCGGGTTTGCTATGGGTTCTAAATGGGCAGCGTTTGTAGTAGTTCCTAATGTGCCTGGCGGTTGGCACTGGATTATAGTAATGTAGAAATCTTTTAGTCTTTCTTTATCCATACACTCATTAAGAGACATGTTTACTAAAAGTTAGTGTATGGTAACATTATGCAAATATTTATGCAAATAAGACCACTTATGCAAATGACGTGCTGGCACTTTGAGGAAATTCTTTGGTTTTGTGCGGCAGTTTGGGCACTCGGGCTCAAAAAGGTTAGCCATCACTGGTCTAGGGTCTTACATTCTCGCCCTGGAGGGGTAGAAGAGTGCCTTTTGGTGCTCTTAATCTTTTTCAGCGCAGACTTCACCACAATGGAACGGTGAGGCAGCTGAGTCTTTTGAAACCCAGGAGAAGGAGGGACCCGGTACATGGTGTTCAACCTACGAGAGTAAGGAGACAACGTTAGAAGAGCCTCCCATAAGTCCATCAAGTGTTCTTGAAGGATTTCATGGATAGGCAGGGTGACTGCCTCTTTAGGAACCTTAGGGTATCCTAAAATATCCAATTTCTTTGACCTAGGTTCTTTTTCAGAGGATGTGGTAATAGAAAGTCCTTTAGCTAGCTCTATAATGAAGTCTTGAAAGGACAAATCCTCTGGTGGAGACATTCTCCTCTTTGGGGAAGAGGGGTCTTCATGAAGAACTAGAGACAGCTCATCAGAGTCCTCAGAGGAGTCAAACTTCACAGAAGAATCAGAGTATTCTCTATTTGCTTCCAACGCACGATACGCATACCGATCGGTATCGACATCAGGCATACCGGGTATGGGATCGGTATCGGGTGAAAACCCGGATCCGGCATGCGGAACCGATCTGCGTTTGGAAGTCGATGGTCTCGGTTCCGGTATGGGACACGATACCGGAACCGGACCCGGTACCGCTGAACGCGGTACTGAGGGCGTCGCAGCTGTAATAAAAGCCAGCATGGCCTGCTGCATGGTCTGAACAGTATTGGTCATAGATTTATTTTATTTATTTATTTTATACACATTTATATACCGCATCTTCCACAGATCAGTTGCGGTTTACAGAGAACAAAACTTAACACTTGGCAACGCAAGTTGTTTTACAAGGAACGTCACTGTTTTGTTTTACAAGATGTTTTGTTTTACAAGATGCCACTGCTGCCTGGATGTCGGTACCGGTATGGGCCGGTACCCCAGAACAGTCTAACAGGTGATCAGTCGAGGCCGTGCCATCGATGTCAACCTGTAACCCCATAGATGGTGCTTTGGAAGTCAGAGCTTCCCGCCGGGGTTGTTTGGCTGGGGCATGGTCCTCAGATTCAAAATTGAGAGCCTCTCGATGCTTTGAAGGAGATTTGCTCTTTGAGGACCTGCCCGAAGAAGGTTTGGTTACCTGAGATCCATCCGGAGAGGAAGACCTGGATGACTGTGATGCTGGATTATCTGAAGCAAACAGCACATGGAATTTGTTGGCCCGGTTCTGTAAACCACGTTTAGACATCTGGGAGCAGGATGGGCAGTCCGGAAT
The DNA here is from genome assembly GCA_033557465.1 of Ichthyophis bannanicus. Taxonomy (NCBI): domain Eukaryota; kingdom Metazoa; phylum Chordata; class Amphibia; order Gymnophiona; family Ichthyophiidae; genus Ichthyophis; species Ichthyophis bannanicus. The sequence goes on along the minus strand of CM066036.1, from coordinate 123,494,689 downwards.
GGAGTGGTCAGGTCCCAAACATTTAAGACACCATTCATGGGTGTCTGTGACAGAAATAACAGCACTACACTTGGTACACTTCTTAAAACCAGGGGCTGGTTTCTCCATGAGGAGAATTTGTGTAGGCCTGAGGCCTAACCGAAGTCACCAAGTTGTGCAAGATAAAGATTTTTTTTTTTTTTTTTTTTTTAAAGAAAAGAAAAGAGACCGGCGGTACCGGTTTCGGTATGGGGAAGGCAGGTACGCGGTCTAAAGAAACAAACTAAAACAATAATTTCTTCAGCAGTGACAGGAACACGACCTGCTGGCTCCGCGGAAAAAGAGAAACTGAGGAGAGCTGGTCAGGAAGGCGGGAAGGCAGCGCGCATGTGCAGTGGGAGACCCCAAAAGCTTCCTTCCTGGGAAGCTGGGGAGCTTTCCCGCGCAGGCTCTGTCGGTTCCGACGTACCCATAAGTGAGGACTTATTCCTGCTTGTTCCTGGAGATCAGGTGTTCTCCGGGGACAGCAGGAATCAGTCCTCGCATATTAAACTTACTAAACTTACACTCTCAAATCAACAAAATAGCTAAAACAGTCTACTATAAAATCCGAATCCTCAGAAGATTAAAACCACTGCTTAACCATGATCACTTCCGTACTGTTTTTCAGACAATTATCACACCAGCTATTGACTACTGCAATTCCATCTATCTTGGATTACCTAAACAATCAATCTGCACTCTGCAAATGGAACAGAATACTGCAGCTTGCACCTCTAGAGGAGATCATGTCACCCCCCTTCTGAATCAACTTCACTAACAACCCATCATTTCCCGTGTTAAATATAAGGCTATTTTGTTCATTTTTTAAATATTATAAGACTCTACCGCAAGCATACTTAAATCTCTTATCACTATTGAATCAGACCCAGAAGACTATCCAACAATTTTACTTTATCTATTCCTAAAGATTATATAAAAGCCAAGCAAGTCACTTCAAGAAGTGCTATTTCATTAGCTGCTCCTTCCCTCTGGAATATACTCCCCGATCATCGCAGAGCCATCACCGATGCTAAGGATTTTAAGAAAAATCTGCACACACCACTCTACTCTGAACACTTTGGTGACATCACAAGATTATTTTTATTTCTACCTTTTTGTTATTTTCCCTTTTTATTTTCCTTTTTATGTTCTTATATTTAGGCTTTGTAAATAAGTTAATTTAATATAATCCCTGTTTTTTCCTTCCCTTGTTTTTTATAAGTTTTGAACTTCATTGTAAACCACTAAGCAGGATATAAATCCTGTTGAATAAAATAAATAAATAAATAAATATTGGTGACATCAGCACCGACGGAGCCCTCGCGTACTCCCAGCTTTCAAAGAAAACCTTTAGGAGATGCCACCACGCATGCGTGGTCCCCTTCCCACCCAAGTGTGCCATCTTGCTCAGTCAGATGACATAGCTAAAAGATGGTAAAGGAGCAACTCCAAGGGGAGGAGGGGGGGTTGTGAGGACTAATTCCTGCTGTCCCCGGAGAACACCTGTTACAGGTGAGTAACTATACTTTCTCAGAGAACAAGCAGGAAATCAGTCCTCACATATGGGACTCCCCAGCTACAGGCTACCGAAGCCCATAGCAAAAATAGAGGATCCCTCATGGGGAGCCACAAGCAGCAGCAATTTGCCCGTGTACACAGAGCACAGTAAGACCCCTGTGTCCGATGAACCAGCACTCCGGTAGCCTGAACATAGAAGGGTTGGAGGGTAGGAGTTGCCTAAACCACGAAAAGGTTAAGGAGCACAGCCTGGCCAAAGGCACTGTCCCGTCCGGACTCTCTTTCCAGGCAGTAATGGGCTGCAAAGGTATGGACTGAAGACCAGGTGATGGCCCGGCAGATGTTCACCATCGGCACAGAGCACAAGTTCGCCACCAAGGTTGCCATGGCCCTGACACAGTGTGCTGTGACGCGGCCTCCGTGCGGAAGCCTCGCCTGCTCATAAGTAAGGGCAATACAGTCCGACACCCAAGTGGACAGCATACACTTGGTCACCGCCTCCCCCAGCCTACTGGGGGTTGTAGGAGATGAAAAGCTGAGCAGCTTTGCGGTGGCCCTGAGTACGTTGGACATAGAAGGACAAGGCTCTCTTACAGTCCAAGGTGTGAAGGACCGTCTCAGACGACTGGAGTGAGGTCATGGAAAGAAGGTAGGGAGCAACACTTCCTGGTTGAGGTGGAAGGCACTATTGTCGGCAGGAATTTGGGGTGCGTGCGAAGCACCACTCTGTTCTTGTAGAACCTGGTATAGGGCGGCTCTGCAACAAGGGCCTGAAGCTCGCTAACTCTGCTAACGGAGGTAAGCACGACCAGGAAAGCTACCTTCCAAGAGAGGTAGCAAAGGTAGCAGATAGCCAGAGACTCAAAGGGCAGGCGAGTGAGCTGCTCCAACACCACGTTGAGGTCCCATTTGGTTGCCGGCGGCCAAACTGGGGGCTTCGATAAGAGCAGACCCAGAAGGAAATGGGTCACCAATGGCTGGACCTAGAGGGGCTCACCACACACCGGATGGTGGTGCACTGCCAGGGCACTGAGGTGCACTCAGACGGAGTTAGACTTGAGACCAGATTGAGAGAGGTGGAGAAGATACTATAACACCAAAGCCACCAGGCAGGAGAAAGGATCAGCTTCATGTTTGGCACACCAAGCAGAAAACCTGTGCCATTTGAGGGACAGGTTACCTCAGGCCGGAAGGCCAGGGGTTCAAGTCCCACATGGGGACAAGCAACCTCAGGCCGGAGGGACTGGGGTCTCTAGTCCCATGGCCACCCCTTGTGGCCTCGGGCAAGCCACTTAACCCTCCACTGCCTCAGGTACACTTAGATTGTGAGCCCTTCGGGGACAAGGGAATAAAAAGTACCTGTTAGTATACATGTAAACCTCACTGATTCTAAAGAGCGCGGTATAAAAAATAAATAAATAAATAAGCCTTGTGAGAGGCTAGCAGAATGTCCACCACCTCAATCAGAAGGTTGAAAGGGGCCAAAGCCACCCTCTCAGCAGCCACGCTGTCAGTGAAAGGGACCCCAGGTTGGGGTGCAGAAGAGAGCCCCCCTCCTCAGATAGGAGTCCCGAGGCAGTCCCCAAAGGGATGGGGGTCTCCGCCGTCAAGTGTAGAAGTAGAGGGAACCACGGCTGCCTGGACCACCGAGGAGCTATCAGGATGAGCAAGGCCCTGTCGCGGCGGGTCCTGAACAAGGTCTTGGCGATCAGCGGCATCGGAGGGAAGGCGTACATGAGACCTTCTGACCATGAGACTAGGAACCAGTCCGCTGCCACCCTGGTGGGGTGGGCTTGCCGGGAGCAGAAGCGGGGCAACTGAAAGTTGTCCAGACTGGTGAACAGATCCATCATAGGTTCCTCCCAGAGGTTGAAACGCCAACCGGCTACCCTGGGGTCCAGCTGCCACTTCTGCAGCTGGAGAACTCTGCTGAGTCTGTCGGCCAGCAGGTTGTCCTGGCAAGTACACTGCCCGCAGGAGAATATCCTGTCGGATTGCATACAAGCAGAGGGTTAGAGCCTCCTGACAAAGGGTCCAGGAATCCGTGCCCCCCTGTTTGTTCACGTAGAACACCACCACCTGGATGTCCATCTAGACCAAGACCGGCTTGTGACGCAGGTAGTGACAAAAGACCCTCAGGGCTAGGTATATGGCTCAGAGCTCCAGGAGGTTGATCTTCTGGGTGCCCTTGTGTGATGACCAGATGCCCTGGGTGCGGAAATCTCTGCAGTAGGCTCCCCAGACAAGCAGGAAGGCATCCGTGCTGAGGACCCTCAAGGGGTTTGGAGACTGAAAAGGCATGCCCGCTTCGAGATGCTGTGCCGACTGCCACCAGACCAGAGAATCCGCCAAATGATGGGTCACAGAAACTCTGTCTCTGAGGCGGCCTGTAGCCTGAGACCACTGGTACTGGAGACACCACTGCACCGCCGCCCTCATGTGGAGGCGAGCGTCTGGTGCGACATGGACCATGGAGACCAAGTGCCTGAGGAGGCAGTAGAAGGAGCCGGGCAGGCACCGAGGGACAGTACTGTACGTCCCAAGCTAGAGACCTGAGATGATCGGCTCGTTCCCTGGGCAAGAAAGCCTTCAACTGAAGAGTGTCGATCTTTGCCCCAATGAACTCGACATTGTGTCATGAGGTCAGACTTGGGGTAATTTATTACAAAGCCCAAGTGTTGCAGGACCCGGATGGTGCATGCGGTGGCCTGATGCACCTCGGAAGCCGTGCCTCCCCTTATAAGCCAGCCGTCCAGGTAGGGAAAGACAAAGACCCCCTGGAGCCGGAGAAAGGCAGCCACGACGGCTAGGCATTTTGTGAAAACTACTGGGGCAGAGGAGAAGCCGAAGGGGAGCACCCTGTATTGGAACTGCCTGCCCCCTACCATGAACCTCAGGTACTGCCTGTGGTTGAGGTGGATGAGAATGTGGGTATAAGCATCCTTCTGGTCTAAGGAGCATAGCCAGTCTCCCTGCTGGAGGTATGGCAGCAATGTTCCAAGGGAGAGCATCTTGAACTTCTCCCTCACTAGGAATATGTTGAGGTTGTGCAGGTCAAGGATGGGTCTTAGACCCCCTGTCCTCTTAACACGAGGAAATACCTGGAGTAGAACCCCTTGACTTTGAGGTGGTGGGGCACTGGTTCTACTGTTTTGTCCTCAAGAAGACCTGCCAACTCCTTCAGAAGGTGGTCCCGGTGGAGGGGAGACCTGAGGGGCTCTCCTGGGAAATAAGGGGGAGGTGTCTGAGTCAGATGGAGGAGGTATCCCTCCCTGACTACCCATAGTGCCCAGGAATCGGTGGTGGTGGTCACCCACCTCTGGGCATAAAGGGCCAGACATCCCCCTGTGGGCTGCTGATCTCCTTGGGGTAGAGAGGCTATGCTCAAGAAGTCAAAAACAACCCCCTGGATGGGCCGGAGACGGTGCCTGGGGTTCCCTTGGCCTGCTGACCCTGTTGGGGAGCTGGGGAGGCCTGATAAGGTGGGTAGTTTCTGTAAGCAGCACCCTTCCTCGGGTAGAAAGTCTTTTTACCCGAGCCCTTCCATTGGGGAGCAGTGATCTTTTTTTGAGAGCCTGTTCCTCATCATGAACTCAGTCTCCAGCTTGGCAGCCTTGTCGGTCACGGGTTTGCCAAAGAGGTTCTCTATCTGGCAGGGCACATCGACCTATTTGTCCTGAACCCACTGCTAAAGGTCAGATGACTGTAGCCAAGCTTGGCGGCATGCACCGATGCCAGCCACCACTACTCGAGCTGCCAACTTGAACCCATCATAGGCCAACCAAGACATGAATTTGAAGCATTCAGGGGCTGCTTTGGCCAGGTTTTTGAAGCACTGCAAGGGTTCCTCTGAGAGACCAGCCGAGAACCCGACGAGTTTCTTCGCCAGGTCTCTCAGGTACATGCCCTTTTACAGCTGGTAAGCCTAGATGCAGCCAATGGGCATCGAGCCCTGGTAGCACTTCCTGCCAAGGGAGTTCAGGGTGTGTGCCTCCCTGCCAGGGGACACAGAGGAGTGTCTCTTCTGACTTTTCAGCTGACACATGGCCGACTCTACCACCATGGAGTTATGCGGCAGTTGTGACTTCTGGAAGCCCAGGCTCCGGCAGACTCAATACACCGAGTCGAGCTGCTTGCTCACCACTGGCACCAAAGCCGGTGTCTCCCACATCCGGAGCATTAGCCATTCCAGGATGGGAGGAATGGGCACTGCAAGCAATTCCCGCGGAGGGGCCTTGTACTGGAGGATTTCCAATTCATCCACCCGAGGATCCTCCTCCGACTTGGTTGGGAATGCCAGGGCCTTGGACATGTGCTTGACAAAATCAAGGAAGCCCATATTCTCTGGTGGAGACCTCTGTCAAGGCTCCGAGATGGGAGAGTCAGATGGGACGTCGCAGTAGTGACGGGTATCGGGGGACTCCTCATCCTCCTCCTTCCACTCAGAATAACCCGAGGACTCAGGAGGGCTCCACAGGCTTCGGGGCCCCCAATGCCCTGAGGCCGGTGCCTGGCAGACTTGCCGGGGATGACCACGGTCCCGTTCAGCGGGACTCAGAACGCAACCTCTGTCTTGGATGTCGAAGGCCTGGTGGTCGGGGCGGATGAACCAGTCGTGCCAGACAACAGCGCACACTGCTGGTCCATGAAGGCAGACAAACTGCGCTCCAGGGCCGCCGTTCTGGACCCCAGGCCAGAAAGCTCCACAGCCTTCAGCGCAGGTACCGAGGGATTCAAGCCCGCCGCCAGCTCCCCCAAAGGGGAATCCTCAACGAGGATCATGTCTGGGGACAGAGGCCGGTCCATGGTCGCATCCTTCCCAGGGGACCTTCACAGGCCGCTCCTTCGATGCCTCGGTCGAACACCTCAGACTGCAGGACCGGGCCCAGGGGGCCCCCAGCAGATCAGAACCATCCAAAGACGCCGCCTTCGAGGGCTTCTTCCTGGGTTCCCTCAAGGGAGACCCCCTTTCTGAGACCCCTGATGAGGCTTGGGTTCAGAGCATTCCTCCCAAGATGTCGGGGCCTCAGAAGCACCAGAAAATTGGGGGGGGGGGGAACCTTATCGTGCTGCTGTTGGCAGCTCTTGAGGGCCTTATTGGACATCCTCTTGCAGAGACGGCAGGCTGCTGGGTCGTGATCAGGCCCTAGGCATCGGAGACAGCAGTTGTGTGTGTCAGTCAAGGACAAAATTTTGAAGCACTTATCACACTTCTTAAAGCCACTGGTAGCCTTGGGGGGAAAAAGTACCCCCGCGAGGTCGAAGAATCTCCGGGCTGCCAGCAGGAGAAAAAAGGTGCAAAACACTGGGAAAAGAAAAAACTACAAAAATGAACCAAACTCAACGTCGAGGCAACGAGGTCTGCAGGCGGGAAGAGTACCAGTGTGTTACCGGAGGAGAGTATGAAACTCAGAGAGGAAAAAAATCAATTTTTTATGGGGATAAAGCAGACAACGTCTGAAGGGCTCCACGGAAAAAAGGAGACTGAGCAAGATGACACCCTTGGGTGGGAAGAGGACCGCGCATGCGTGGTGGCATCTCCCAAAGGCTTTCTTTGAAAACTGGGGGATGCGAAGGTTCCGTCGGTGCCGACGTCACCCATATATGAGGACTGATTGCTTGCTTGTTCCCAGAGAACGCCTCCTTTTGCTGCTGCTTCATCTAGTTTTTGCTGCCCTTATTTTTTTTCTTGTGAAGCTAACCAAAATAAAAAATACCCCTGCAATTACAGGAAGGAAATTAACGCAGACTAAATCCTATGCTCCTTAGTCGTCCCTTCAGTGAGTCCAACACCTTGGCTCACTACCTCCTCCAAGCTGCTTGGAGACCGAGCATAGTGGAGCTGGTAGGCGGTGCCAGGTGCACAAGTACACTGGTGTCATCAAAAGATGACATGCTCAGTCTCCATACTGCTGGAAGAGGTACACTACCCAGAGGCGCGGAACTGGACTGGAGGGATGATGAGAAACAGCTTTTATTACATCCTCTTCAAGGAGTTAACAGTCAGAAAAACAAAAAGTGAGTGGATAATTCACAGCTCTTCTGCATTTCAAATTTTTACTAGAATACATTCTATGAAACTGATTTACAAGCAATGGAGGCAGTGCATGTAAATCTCTCTCATGCATATTCATTATGAATATCCTGAAAATGAGACTAGCAGACGATGTAAGGCTTTTACTCTTGTAAAACACAATATGGTGAATATACAATCTTGATGAGGACCCTAACACAGAAGGCCTTAATGTGTTCAAATTCTGTACATGGCTTTATCTATTCACCTGGGAAAAATGCCACAACATGCCTATACCACACCAACTGAGGGAGCAGGAGAACCTCCTACTAAAAATGACCACCCCGTTATCTTCCATGCCTTTCTTATCTATATTTTTTACCTTGTTCAACAAACTAAATAGAAGCCAATGCAGTTGCTTACTAAAAAACACATAATGGAGTGAAAACTGGAAAAGAATAAAATCAGCAAGTTGTATCCATGGTTAACACCCAAAACAAAATTTCCCAGCACAAAGCAGCCTTCAGAGTTATGTTTAAAGTGAGGCTGGCAAAAAGCCCCAATGCCAGGCTTCTGAACTGCACTATTCCAAGGGCTACGCTGAACAGATTGCTCTGTGCTGGTAAAAAGATTTGGATTTTACTCTTTCAGATAAATGATACATTGTGGCCATTAAAACTGTCAATGTGAATCTTTGGCTCCTTTTAGAAAATGTAAGCATCGACTTTGTTTTCAAAGCAGGGCTCTAACAGTAAATTATAGGAAAGATTTTGTGGGGGTGTCCCTTTGTCTTTTGCATTTTCATTCCTTTAATAGATTATATCCAGAAATCAAGGGGTTTCTTTTTATATACACATAGAACATATTAGATTCTAAACCACAATGAATGATGTACATATTTAAAAAAATGAAATATGAGATTATTATTTCATTAGAAACACAGGAGTTAACACTGTTGATCTGCTGGTCACTTCAAGCACTGTGCAGTTTCATGCAGTACTTACTGAAAAGCCTAACATTAAAGTTCCCTTACATGCAAGTCTCAAGTTTCTCATCACAGAGATGCTCAAAAGAACTGCATTCCATATCTATTTCTGCAGTGCTAAAATAGGAAAAGAACCTACCTAAAATACAGAACACATCTGCTAAGATTGAGGGCATATCATCTCGAAGATCCTAATAAAAGGGATAAAAAATAAAATTAGTACACAGATAGGAGCAAAATAGCTTCCTTAGCCAACTTTTCCTAAATTGCCAGATCATATATTTTTAAAAGACCATTAAGAAAATCGAAGTTGTCATTCACGACATTAAGAACTAGAGTTGCTGCCACGTTAATGTTTGCTAAAATGCAATTACGCACATTATTTACTGCAGGTCCCATTTTATACAATATAGGACCTAATTATTAATAATACATTCTGACAGCAAACTAAAAAGAAAAGCCTAGCCCTAAATGCACTCATATCAAGTAACAAAGTCCTTAGACCAAGTTACATTATATTATAGGTTAAATAGATACTTTGAAATTAATCAAATATATAGACTTTCATAAGCAAAAAAATAATGTTCATAGAAATGGCAGCCATGATAGTGGTGTACCAATAAAAAAAGAAAGGTTATTGCACCTGTCTAATCATTACACACAAAAACTCTTACAGTTACATATTTCTAAAGTTCTGGAGAATGGGTTTGAATATATAAAAAAAAACATGAAAGAAAGTCTCTAAATTCAATATTCAAAAACTATGATGATTTTATCAAGCAGATCAACAACTGAAAATCAATTGTGCTGTAGTCCAAATACGAAATCAGTAGTCCACAAGTTGTTTTACATCCCGCACTGTCCATTGCAGCTTCCTCAAGAAGGCAGACTCAAAAAGAGCTTATCGCCCACAAAGGATATCAATATACATAATCCTTCAAACTTCTTTACAATTATCTGTTGAAATAAATCTATAAAACAGTCAGTCAACGACAATTCATTTGTAACAAAATGTAGCAAAATATACTAAAGACACAGATGTTTGAGACGGTGTTGAAAATAATAAGATTATGTTTATTAAAAATCTGTGTGCTCAGTACACTCCTTTTTTGGCTCTCTCCCTGAAGGAAGCTGCACAAGCAAATCACAAACGTACACCAACTTGTGAATAGTGAGCTACTGAGTGCATATTAGGAGTACAGCATAAATGAATTCAGAGAGGTTAACTTGCTTGATAGAATCATCATCATTTAAGTATATACACAATTAAATAAATTCAGATTATCTACTGAACCTATTGTGGCTAGAGTGGAAGACTTCTTTTTTCGTTAATATGGAATCCTGTCTTTTAATTTCAGTCTTCCCTCATATTTGTTCTGCTCATATCAAGTAAGCCATATTAGAAAGAGTTTATTTTATAATTAAATAATTGTGTCCTCCATTAAAAATAGCATATTAAGATAACAAAGAAACAGCAATAAACAGAAAAGAATTTAGGATGAAATGGTAAAAGATGTAAGAAGAACATACTATGAAGTGTATCACTAGTCAATATCCTTCTAAAGCACAATTACTTATTTTTCTTTTCCTTTTCCTACATGCCTTCACAACAATGAAGGTACAAATGAATGGGGCCCATTTACAAAAATGCATTAATGCCTTAACATGCAATAAATACCTGTTTGAAAATGTAGAGGCTAACTTTATAATAGGTGCCTATTTTATTTATTTAGCTAGGCTTATATACTGCTTTTCTACAAGTCAAAGCAATGTACATTTATTTATTTATTTAACAGTATTTCTATACCGCCTTCTCCTTCAATCAAGGCGGTCTCCACAGCAAACAATCATAAAAGTGTTCATGTGTTCTCATGCAGTGATGCATGTTGTGTATTTGAGATGGTGTGCATTTGATTTAATTTGATCTTTCTACAATGTGCGCCATTATACATTTTGAGCTATTATACATTCTTATATACAAGGGTCAGGGTGTGGGTAGGTCCGTTGTTCTAGCTCGATTAGTATGTTATGTGACCTGTCCATAGTGTTCAATGAATAGAGTTGTCTTCAGCTTTTGCGAAAGTCTTTGAAGTCTGTCGTTAGTCTCAGCTCGTCTGGGAGGGTGTTCCAGATTGTTGGGACGGCCAGGGAGAGTGCTCGTTCCGCGGTGTCCTTGCGGATCTTGGTGAAGTCTTTTGGGGTGTTTACTCGGTTGGAGGTGCCTCTTCTCCTTGGTCGTGTGCTTGTGTCAGGTTGTATGAGTGTGTGTAGGCTGATGGCTGAGGAGTGTTTGATCTTGAATATGTTTATGATTGTTTTGTATTTAATGCGTGAGCTGACTGGGAGCCAGTGTAGCTCTTTCAGTATGGGTGTGATGTGTTCTTGTCTTGTTGTGCCAGCTATTATGCGGGCCGCTGTGTTTTGTACCAATTGCAGCGGTTTGAGTGTTTGTTTTGTTAGACCCAGGTAGATTGGATTGCAGAAGTCTAGTAGTGGGGTTATTAGTGCCTAGCAGACTGTGCGGAAGTGCTCAGGGGCGAGGGGGGGCTTCAGTCGTCTAATGAGTCTCATTCTGTGGTATGCGCTTTTGGTGGTTCTGCTTATGTGTGATTGGAGGTTCAGCTCCTTGTCCAGGGTCACTCCGAGGTACTTTACTTCCGATTTTATAGGTATGGTTGTGTCTTATCTTGATGTCGGGTGGGGGAACAAAGTCCGAGTTTCGAGTGATTATTAGTGCCTCGGTCTTGTTATAGTTTATAGAGAGGTTGTTGTTAAGAAACCAGCTTGTCATTTGTATGAGACAGTTTGTTATTTTGGAGTAGTCCGGGTTGTCAACTGATATAGGTGTGTATATCATGTCGTCATCTGCATAGACTGTATATTGTATGTTGTGCTCTTTCATGATGTCACATATTGGCTGGATGTAGATGTTGAATAGGAGTGATAAGGCCGATCCTTGTGGTACTCCTTGAAGTACTTTTATGGGACGGGAGGTGTTGTGGCCTACCTTGACCTGTATCTGTCTGTCGGTGAGGTATGAGTGGAACCATTGCAGGGAGGGACCATGTAACCCGATGTTCTGTAGTCTGTTCAGTAGAGTTTTGTGATCCACTGTGTCAAATGCTGATGAGATGTCTATGAAGATCATTATGATTCCTTTCTTGGTGTTGTCTATGAGGCGGAGAATGCTGTCGAAGAGGTATAACAGAAGTGTTTACACCCCATGGTTGGGGCGAAAACCGTGTTGGATGTTGTCCAGTGGAGCGTGGTTGTTGATGTGCTCTTGTGGTTGGTGCTGTACTGTTTTTTCGATTACTTCTGCCAGTAGGGGTATGCTGGAGATAGGTCTGTATGCTGCTGGGTTGTTCTTGTCGAGTGTGAATTTCTTCGGGATACGTCTTATTGTGGCGAGTTTTAGTTGATTTGGCATGAGCCCTTGTGTTAGGGAGCTGTGCACCATGTTGTGTATGGTGTGGATAAAGCTTGATTTGGTGGCTTTGATCCAAGTAAATGGGCAGGGGTCTGTAGAAACTGTGCTTGTGTTGATTGCTGTGATGATTTGGGAGAGCTGCTCTGTGGATGGGGTGCTGAATGTGCCCCAAGTTTTCGAGGGTGCGTTATGCTTTGTGGCTGGGCTGGGTCTTATTTGTTCTGCTGAGTGGAATTTTTCTTGGATGTGGTCAGCAAAGTTTTGAGGGTCTATTTGCACTTCGTCTTCTGTTTTCTGCTCCTTGGTGAGGGCTTTCACGATTTCGAATAACTCTCTAGGTTTGTTGTTGGAGTTGCGTATGATGTTTGTGTGGTATTCTCTCTTAGTTATGTTGATGCGTTCGTTGTATTGTTTTTGCTTTGTTAGGTATAATTCCTGGGTCTCGGGTGACTTGTTCTGTCTCCATCTCCGTTCTAATTTTCTGAGTTCCCTCTTTTCGCTTCGTATGTTTTTTGAGTACCATGGTTTGTGCTGTAATTTGCTGCAGCAACGTTTCCTGGGTCTATGATCTGTTGCTTTGGCGGCGTTGTAGATGGTGTTGTTCCAGTTGGTGATTTGGGCTTCTAGGTCATCTTTTTCTATATATTTCCCTTGTCCTCAAAGGGCTCATAAAGAGTAGTTACTCACCTGTAACAGGTGTTCTCCAGCAGCAGCAGGAATCAGTCCTCACATATGGGTGTCATCGGTGCCGATGAAGCCCCAGCGGAGCATTTCCCCAGCTTTCTATGAAAGCCTTTGGGAATGCAAGTACGCATGCGCGGTTCCCTTCCCGCCTAAAGGTGCCATCTTACCTCAGTCAAATGACATAGCTAAGAACAGCACACAAAAATGAAAAATAAACTATGTACAACTGCAACTCCCAGGGGAGGAGGGAGGGTTGTGAGGACTGATTCCTGCTGCTCCTGGAGAACACCTGTTACAGGTGAGTAACTACTCTTTCTCCAGGACCAAGCAGGAAGTCAGTCCTCACATATGGGTGACTCCCTAGCTCTGGGCTACCGAGGAACCCAGGCTGAACAAGAGTATTCCCTCTAGTCTCAGCAGCAAAGAAAGGCTTTTCAAGGACACAACCTCCACCGGTAGCCCAACAGAGGGCAGGAGGGCAGGAGCTGCCTAAACCTCAAAGAGATTCCGGAGTACTGCCTGGCAAAAAGCACTGTCCCTACAGGACTCCCTCTCCAGACAGTAATGGGCCGCAAAAGTCTGGCTTGAAGACCAAGTTGCAGCCCTGCAGATGTCTACCAAGGGCACAGAGCGGAGATGAGCCACTGAGGTAGCCATTGCCCTGACACGATGGACCGTGACCCGACCCTGCAAAGCAAGGTCAGCCGCCTTGTAAGCCCAGGTGATACAGTCAGCCACCCAGATGGACAAGGTACGCTTGGACACAGCCAACCCCAACCTATTGGGGTCAAAGGATACGAAGAACTGAGTAGCCCTTCTGTGCCCTTGCGTACGGTCAAGGTAGAAGGATAAGGCCCTCCTACAGTCCAGGGTATGCAGGACGGCTTCAGCCTGGCTTGCATGAGGCCTAAGGAAGTATGTTGGAAGAACCACCTCCTGATTGAGGTGGAAAGAGGAGACAACCTTTGGAAGGAACTTGGGATGAGTCCTGAGGACTACCCTGTTCCTATAAATCCTGGTGTAAGGCCTATCACAGACCAGGGCCTGAAGCTCACTCACTCACTTAGCCGAGGTAAGGGCTATCAGGAAGAGTGTCTTCCAGGATAGGAAGCGTAGTGGACAAGTAGCCATCGGCTCAAAAGGTGGGCGAGTCAGTTGCTGAAAGACCACATTCAACTCCAACTCAGGGGCAGGAGGACGGATTGGAGGCTTGAGCAAAAGCAAGCCCCTGAGAAAGCGGGACACCAAGGGGTGACCTGACAGAGAATGTCCCTCCAGCAGTGAGTGGTGAGCTGCTAGAGCTGAGAGGTGGACCTGAACAGAATTGGACTTAAGTCCAGTAAGTACTGAAGCACTACTGGCACAGTATAGGAGAAAGGATCCTCTGTACGTACATAAGAACATAAGATATGCCATACTGGGTCAGAACAAGGTCCATCAAGCCCAGCCAGTATCCTGTTTCCAACAGTGGCCAATCTAGGTCATACGTACCTAGCAGTTTCCCCAAAAGACACAGGTTCCGCAATGCTTGTACTGGGTCAAGCATTGATATCCTGGGTCCCTTCTTAATAATGGTTTATGGACCTTTCCTCCAGGAACTTGTCCAAACCTTTTTTAAACCCAGCTACACTAACAGCCTTACTACATCCTCCGGTAACAAATTCCAGAGTTTGATTACACGTTGAGTGAAAAAATATTTTCTTTTATTAGTCTTAAATGGTTTACCCTGTAGCTTCATTGCATGTCCCCTAGTCTTTTTATATTCTGATAAGGTAAACAATCGATCTACTTTTACCGTTCTACTCCGTTCATCAATTTATAGACTTCTATCATATCTCCCCTCAGCCGTCTCTTTTCCAGGTTAAAGAACCCTAACCTTTTTAGCCTTTCTTCATAGGAGTATCCTTCCATCCCCTTTACCATTTTGGTGGCTCTTCTCTGAACCTTTTCTAAAATCGCTATATCCCTTTTTAAGATACGGCGACCAGAATTGCACACAATATTCAAGGTGCGGTCTCACCATGGAACGACATAGAGGCATTATAATATCTTTTGTTTTATTTTCCATTCCTTTCCTTATCATACCTAGCATTCTATTTGCTCTCTTGGCCGCCGCTGCACACTGGGCCGAGGTTTTTAACATGGTATCCACAATGACGCCTAAATCTTTTTCCTGGGTGGTGGTTCCTAATGTGGAACCTTGCATCGTGTAACCATAGTTTGGGTTGTTCTTCCCTAGGTGCATAACCTTGCATTTGTCCACATTAAATTTCATCTGCCATTTTGATGCCCAGTCTTGCAATTTATCAAGATCCTCTTGCAATTTTCCACAATCCTCTTGGGTTTTAACAACTTAAAATAGTTTTGTCTCATCTGCAAATTTGATAACCTCACTCATTATTCCACTTTCCAGGTCATTTATGAATATGTCAAAAAGCAGCAGACCCAGCACAGATCCCTGAGGTACACCACTATTCACCTTTCTCCATTGGGAAAATTGGCCATTTAGCCCTACCCTCTGCTTTCTATCTTTTAACCAGTTCCTGATCCACAATAGTACACTGCCTCCTATCCCATGACTCTTTAGTTTTGCCAAAAGTCTCTGATGAGGGACCTTGTCAAAGGCTTTCTGAAAGTCCAGATACACAATATCAATCGACTCATCTTTGTCCACCTGTTTATTCACTCCTTCAAAAAAACATAACAGATTAGTAAGACAAGATCTTCCTTATCTAAAGCCATGTTGGCTGTCTCCCATTAGGTCATGACTATCTACATGCTGAGTAATTTTATTCTTTATGATGGTTTCTACCATTTTTCCCGGTACTGATGTCAGGCTCACCGGTCTGTAGTTTCCCGGGTCACCCCTGGAACCCTTTTTAAAAATTGGTGTTACATTGGCGATCCTCCAATCTTCAGGTATTAGAGATGATTTTAATGATAGTTCACAGACTACTAATAGCAGGTCTGCGATCTCATATTTCAGTTCTTTCAACACCCTTGGATGTATACCATCTGGCCCAGGTGATTTCCTACTCTTCAGTTTATCTAATAGTTGTAATACATCTTCCCGATGTATCGATATTTCCTTCAATTCTTCTGCACCTTTAAATACTACTTCAGTCATGGGTAACATCCCTACATCTTCCTCATTAAATACCGAAGCAAAGAATTCATTCAGTCTCTCCACTAACGCCTTATCGCCTCTTAGTGCTCCTTTAACCCCTTTATCATCTAATGGACCAACTGACTCACAGGTTTTTTGCTACGAATGTACTTGAAAAGGTCTTTATTTCACGTTTTTGCTTCCGCAGCAAGCTTCTTCTCAAATTCTCCCTTTGCCTGCCTTATCAATGCCTTGCATTTGACTTGCCAGTGCTTGTGCTGTTTCCAGGTTTCATCGTTTGGCTCTTTTTTCCATTTCCTGAAAGATGCTTTTTTGGCAACAACAGCCTATGACCTCACCTTTAAACCATGCTGGCAGTTTTTTGGACTTCCTTCCACTTTTCTTAAAGCGTGGAATACAGCTGGTCTGGGCTTCCAAGATAGTATTTTTCAACAACACCCAAGCTTGATGTACGTCTTTAACCTTTGCAACTGCTCCTTTTAGTTTTTTCTTAACTGTTTTCCTCATTTTATCATAGTCTCCCTTTCAAAAGTTAAAAGCTAGTACTGTGGATTTCCTTACTATCCCTCCTCCACTAATTAAATTAAAGGCGATCATGCTATGATCACTATTGCCAAGTGGCCCCAACAACCTTATCTCCTGCACTAGATCTGGTGTTCCACTAAGGATTAGGTCTAATATGGCTTCCCCTCTGGTCGGTTCATGAACCAGCTGCTCCAAGAAGCAGTCATTTATTTCATCTAGGAACTTTATCTCCCTAGCATGTCCTGACGTGACACTGACCCATTCGATATCGGGGTAGTTGAAATCACCCATTACTGCGCTGTAACCTTTGTTAGCTTCCTTGATTTCTTTGAGCATTTCATCATCCATTTGGTCATTCAGGCCAGGCGCTCGATAGTACACCCCCACTGCCATCGCCTTCCCCCTTTTACATGGAATTTCAATCCATATAGATTCTACAGCAGATTTTGTTTCCTGCAAAACTTTAATCCTTTCTGACTCAATGCCGTCTCTAACATAGAGAGCAACCCCTCCACCAATTTGATCAGCTCTATCATTACGATATAGTTTGTACCCAGGTATCACAGTGTCCCACTGGTTGTCCTCCTTCCACCACGTCTCTGATATTCCAATCATATCTAACCTTTCATTTAGTGCTATATATTCTAACTCTCCCATCTTATTTTTTAGACTTCTAGCATTTGCATACAAGCATTTTAGAGAATGTATTTTATTCATATTAATTTGGCTATTGGTAGACATGGGTAATTTGGGACCTTTAAGCTCTGTCTGCTCCATACTCGAGGGCATTTGGGCTACTTAAGTCCAAGATTTGATAAGTGGAGTAAGTACTGAAGCACTACTGGCACAGTACAGGAGAAAGGATCCTCTGTACGTAGCTGACACCACACAGAAAACCTTTTCCATTTGAGAGCATAGGTTTTCCTAGTGGACTGTTTTCTAGAGGCGAGGACAACCTCCTCAACTTCCTGAGGCAGGCCCCAGGGAGCCAAAACTACCCTTGCAGCCTCCAGGCCATCAAATTGAGAGCTTTGAGATTGGGGTGCAGAAGGGTACCCTGCTCCTGTGAGAGAAGGTCGGGTTGCAACCCCAGAGGCAGTGGAGGATCCACCGCCTGTTGAAGCAGAAGAGGAAACCAAGGCTGTCTTGGCCACCTGGGAGCCACCAGCAGGACCGAGGCCTTGTCCTGAAGAATTTTGAAGAGAGTTCGGGCCACCAAGGGCCTGGGAGGAAATGCATACAGGAGGCCCTGAGACCATGGAATCAGAAAAGCATCTGCTGCTATCCTCAGAGGATGCGGTTGCCTGGAGCAGAACTTTGGCAGTTGATTGTTCATTGGGCTGGCAAAGAGATCTACCAAAGGGAGACCCCATTTTAGGAAGATCCTCTGAACTACTGAAGGATGCAGCTTCCATTCGTGGGGCTGCAGAATTCTGCTTAACCTGTCGGCCAGGTAGTTGTCCTGGCCTGGAAGGTACACAGCCTTGAGGAGCATGTTGTGCTTGAGGGCAAATGAACAAAGGTCCTGAGCCTCCCGACAAAGGATTCTGGACCCAGTCCCGCCCTGTTTGTTCACATAAAACATGGCTACTTGGCTGTCTGTCTGAACCAGGACAAATTGATGAGCCAGGGCAGGAGAGAAAGCTTTGAGTGCTAATCGAATAGCTCTGAGCTCGAGGAGATTGATCTGCTGTGCAGCTTCCCAAGGAGACCACAGACCCTGGGTGCACTTGCCTAGACAATGAGCTCCCCAGCCCTGCAGGGAGGCGTCTGTGGTCAGTACTACCGTGTACCCAGGAATCTGAAAAGGCACCACCTTTAGTAGATTGGGTGGGTGCAGCCACCAGTTGAGGGAGTTCAGAAATTGTCTGGACACCTTTATCCTGTCTTTGAGGCTGCCTGTGGCCTGTGACCACTGAGTCTGAAGGCACCACTGTGCAGGCCTCATATGGAGCCTGGCATTGGGGGTCACATGCACTGTCGAAGCCATGTGGCCAAGCAGCCTTAGGCAGAGTCTAGCAGAGACCAGTGTCCTACTGAGAAACTGATTTGCCAAGGCCACCAACCTTTGGGCCCTGTCTTCTGGCAAGAAAGCCTCTGCCAGCAGAGAGTCCAGCCTTGCTCCTATGAACTCCAAGGTTTGGGAGGGGAGCAAAGTGGACTTTGCGAAGTTTATGACAAACCCCAGGCCTTGAAGAAGAGCAATAGTCCTGAGGGTGGCCTGTCTGGCCTCCTGGCATGTCTGACCTCTGATGAGCCAGTCATCCAGATAGGGGAAAACAAAGATTCCCTGATTTCTCAGGTAGGCCGCCACCACTGCCAGGCATTTGGTAAAGACCCTGGGAGCGGAGGTGAGGCCGAAAGGCAGCACTCTGTACTGATAATGATTTCCTCCCACAATGAACCTGAGGTACTTTCTGTGGTCTGGATGAATGAGGATGTGAGTGTACGCATCCTTTAGATCTAAGGAGCACAGCCAATCTCCCTGCTGGAGGTAGGGCAGAAGTGTTCCAAGAGTAAGCATCTTGAACTTTTCTTTCTCTAGGAACTTGTTGAGGTTCCTGAGGTCCAGAATGGGTCGAAGGCCACCAGTTCTTTTGGGTACTAGGAAATACCTGGAGTAGAATCCGTGACCTCGCGAGTGGGTGGCACAGGCTCCACCGCCCTGTCCACCAACAGACCTTGAAGCTCTTGAAGGAGAAGGTCTGTGTGCAGGGGTGTCCTTGGAGGCTCCCCTGGAAAGTAAGGAGGAGGCAGTTGGTGAAAATGCAGTGCATAGCCCCTGTGGACTATGTCCAACACCCAACTGTCCCCGGTGATAAGGGGCCACTGGTGGGCAAAGAGGGCTAGGCGACCTCCTGTGCAGGGTTGGAAGAGCAGGGTTGGAAGAGCAGGGATGGAGAGGCTACGCTCAAGGAGTCAAAAACCCCCACCCTGTTGAGTGGGAGCAGGGGCCGGAGGCTTGGGGGTCCCTCTGCCTATGGGGCCCATTACCCTGCCCCTTGGCTTTCTGACCCTGGGGAGCAGCTTGGGCAGCCTGATATTAAGGGTATTGTTTGTAGGCAGTGCCCTTCCTCGGGTAAAAGGGCTTTTTACCCAAGCCCTTCTTTTTATGAGAAGGGGCAGAGGTCTTCCTAGACAGCCTTGTCCGTGTAAGGTGCTCTGTTTCGAGCTGAGCAGCCTTCTCGGTCATGGGCTTGCCAAAAAGGTTTTCACCTCGGCAAGGGACATCGACCAACTTGTCCTGAACCCATGGCTCGAGGTCCGATGACGGCAGCCATGCCTGGCGTCGAGCCGCGATGACGGCTGCCGCAACCCGGGGCGAAGCCTCGAAGCCATCGTAGGCGGCGCGGGATATGAACTTCGAGCAGTCCCGAATCCCCGAGGACAAGGACTTAAATCTCTGCAAGGGTTCCCCGGAGAGACCAGCAGAGAACCCTGCCAACTCCTCGGCCAGGTCCCACAAGTACATGCCCATGTACAGCTGGTACGACTGGACACGGCAAGCAAGCATCGAGCCCTGGAAGCACTTTCTACCGACACCATCAAGGTGTCGGGCCTCCCTGCCAGGGAGCACCGCGGAGTGCATCTTCTGGCTCTTCAGACGATGCATGGCCGATTCCACAACCATAGAATGGTGTGGTAGCTGTGTCTTCTGAAAACCAGGGCTCTGAGTCGATAGATCGAGTCGACTCGCTTGCTCAGAACCGGCGCCGAGGCCGGTGCCTCCCACATACGGAAGAGGAGCCATTCCAGCATCGGAGGAACCGGGACAGTAAAGGCCTCCTTCCGAGGAGAGTCATACTGCAGCGCCTCGAGTTCTTCAGCTCGAGGCTCTTCCTCGGGGTCCGCCGGAATAGCCAAGGCAGTGACCATATCCCGGACGAACTCCGAGAACCGAGTATCCTCCGGAGGGAATCTACTCCAGGGCTCAGACTGCGGTGAGTCCGACGGGACATACCAAGTCTTGAACGTATCGGGAGACTCCTCGTCCTCTGTCTCCGAGGCGGACTCGTCCGAGGAGGAGTCAGGGTCCGACCCCGCGGGGCCCTGGAGCACCCGCCCCGATGCCAGAGGCACTGGTGTCGACGCCCTCGGTCCCGAATGGGAGGTAGACCGCGACCGAGGTCGACTTCGAGCCATGATGGACTCGCGTATCGGCTCGGTCTCCGGGGTCGACTTCGAAGTCGAAGTCCCGGTGGTCGGGGCAGATGCGCCAGACAGGCTGGCCATCAGTACCCGCTGCTGCTTCATGAAGGCAGACAGTCTGCTCTCCAAGGCTGTCATCCTGAGACTCAGCTCGGGAGACGCAGCCACCGACTCGGGCCGCGGCGGCGCCAGGCCCGACGTTGGCTCTCTGGGAGGAGAGACCTCGAGGACTACGGGGCTTACATGTCCAGCAGACTCCGGCTCCATGCAAGGAACTTTGGCAGCCTTCTCTTGTTCCACGGGCCCGGGGCGACGGTCGGGGGTCTTAGACCTGGCCCTCGAGGAGCCAGGGACCTCCTCCGACGACGCCCTCACGAGCCGCTTCTTCCTCTTCCGTTCCCGGTCGGGGGACCCCCTGCCCGAGGAGCTTCGACGGCGCTCGGGATCAGAATCCCGAGATGTCGAGGCCTCAGACGAGGTTTGGGCCCGGCAGGAGGCTGAGTACGAGAAAAGCCTTTCTTTCTGCTGCTGGCGACTTCGGAGTGCCTTGGAAGACATCTTCCCACATGGCCCGCACGACTTAGGGTCGTGATCAGGGCCGAGGCACCGAAGGCAGCAGTCGTGTGTGTCGGTGAGAGACATTAATTTCTTATACCGATCACACTTTTTAAAACCACTGGAAGCCATCGGGGAAAAAAGAGTCCCCGCGAGGTCAAAGGACCGGCCTTCCAGGGAAAAATGGAAAAAAGGGCGCGAACGCCAGCCACGAAGGGCAAAAACAAAAAAAGAAGAATCGGGCTCGATACCGGTGTACCGAACCCGGCGGGAGGTGAACCGGTGTCGAACAGGGTGAAAAAAATAGCGATAATCGCCGAAAAAAATCTACTTTTAACCGGGAGGACAGGACACACGTCCGGTGGGCTTCTCGAAAAAAAAGAGAATGAGGTAAGATGGCACCTTTAGGCGGGAAGGGAACCGCGCATGCGTGCCTGCATTCCCAAAGGCTTTCATAGAAAGCTGGGGAAATGCTCCGCTGGGGCTTCATCGGCGCCGATGACACCCATATGTGAGGACTGACTTCCTGCTTGGTCCTGAAGAATTTATTTTTTTGTACATAAGGCAATGGAGGATTAAGTGGCTTACCCAAGATCACAAAGAGCACCTGTGGGACTAGAAACTCCAGTTCTTCCAGCCCAAGGTTGCTGTCCTCTAGTGGGATTTGAACCTCTGACCTTCCGACCTGAGGTAACTTGCCCCAACCACAAGGTCACTCCTACACTACTCTATAAAAACACATAAGCATCTACGAGTTACGTATCTTTAATCACAACCCATTGGAGTGCAGCGCCACTGGGAGACTACAAAGACGTCCCTTAGAGGGCCCTGTAAACACCAGTGCATAAACCTGACTCAGAACTCCGAGAACCCACTTTTCTGTAATAATTCAGGTCCATTCAAATAAAGACAGCCTGAGTTGCAACCCCCCCAACTGTCTGTACCTCGGAAAGGACCCTCTGAATCTCATTGTGAAGACTTACTGGCCCAGCAGCAACTGACTAATCTCAAGAGCCCTGAAAGGGCTGCCCTTTTCTTGGGCCTAGGCCCAGAGGAGGAAGAGACCTTATCTTGACTCCTAACAGTCTGAGAGCAACCCCAAGCCCCAAGACCGACCCTTCAAAAGACAGACCTAGCGATCCTGCATCTGCCTTCCAGAAGACTTGAAGAGCGAGACTCTAAGGTCTTTCACAAGTTTCGCTGAATTCTCCTCAAAGAGCAGTTTGCCTTTAAAAGGGGAGCTTGCTTATCTGCAACTTGGCTCTGCTGTTGGTCTGCTGATGTAGTCTCCAAGCCACAACTGTTGCATGTGGGGGCAAACACGGTGATGGAATTCAAAATGGCATGGGACAGACACAGTGGATCCCTTTACAACAATAGGATAAAAACAAAATAAACTGAACCATCTAACTTCTGAACCATCTAACTTCTGGGCAGAATAGATGGACTATACTGGTCTTTACCTGCCGTCATTTACTATGTTACTATGACATGGAAGAGATTCTACTCAAGTCATACAGGGCATGTACCACACATGAAACTAGATTCCAGTATAGCAGTCTCAGGCAGTTGCTTGACCCAGCGCAAGAGCACTCTGACCACCAGACTTGCACACAAGGCGGCTTGTAAGTCTAAGGCCAATGCTGTAAAGGCATTATCATGGAGGGTTCTCACGTTCCCAAGCACAGCACTATCTTCCACCAGAATTGCCATGTGTTTAGTCATCACTGTGACAAGGGCATCCATTTGAAGGAGTCCAGAAAACTGATCCAGCTCATGCCGGGGCAGGGGATGCAAATGAGAGAAGACCTTAGGGCCGTTAATGCCCAGCTCTAGATTTTCCAACTGAAAGACCATTAGCTCTTACATGGACTCTAGCAAAGTAAGCCTGAATGACACCTGATTGGGTCTGCTTGAGATAATGGGACAGGGGAAGGCTGTACAATGTGCCAGGCCGCTATACTGACCTGAATCAGCACCAAAAGGTCCTTTTTGTGAAAGGCGGATCACTGAAGGATCCTCTCGAGGGTTACTCATCTGTCGCAGGTGTTCTCCATGGACACCAGGAATAAGTCCTTAAGCACAGGTGACGTTATCTGATGGAGTCTGCATGGGAATGTTCTCTAGTTACTATTGGAAGCTTTTGGGAGGTTCCACCGCACCTGCGTGCCCTCTTCCTGCCTGTCACAGTGGCACCATCTTAAACTAAACTAGTCTATTACTATAGCTACAGTAGAACATTAACTCCCAGGGGAGGTGGGAGGGTTGAGAGGACTTATTCCTGCTGTCCATGGAGAACACCTGCTACAGGTGAGAAAAAAAACCTTTTCTACGTGGACAAGCAGGAATAAGGTTCTCATGTATGGAACTCCCTAGCTACAGGCTATCGAAATCCGAAGAAAACGCAGACAAGCTCAACCAGGGCAACAATCCATCTGCCTTATGACAATAAGCCTTAGTAGCTCAAGAAAAAGAACTAGTTTTATAGAAATAGTTCTCTCTTCCCTTTTTTCTTTTTTTTTTTTGAGTGTTTTTGGTAGCCTGAATACAATGGGCCTAGGGAGGATGGTGTTGGAGTCTAATACCCTAACAGATTCTGAAGTACAGATTGGCCGAAGTTGCTGTCTTGTCAGGAATCCCCTTCTAGAAAATGTGATGTAAGCATGTGAACAGAAAAACATGCTCCCAGGAACTCCAGGAACTGGGAATGCAACAAATGGCTCTTTCCCCAATTGATCAGCCGAGACTCATCAGAAAGGACACCACCTAAGATGCCTCAGAAAGAGAATGGGCTTGGATAAGCCAATAGCCCAGATATGGGTGCACATAAATCCCTGGGCACCGTAACACTGCAGCCACCACCAACATGATCTTGGAAACATTCTTGGGGAAATGGAGAGTCTGAATGGGAGGGTGGTGAACCGAAGGGGAGAGCCAAGCATGGCAAAGCACAAATACTGTGCTGACACCCCAGATCAGGATATTAAAATATGCCTCATTCAAATCCAGAGATACTAGGCATTCCCCTTGATGCACTGCTTGAACTGTGGATTGTAAAGATTCCATCCAGAAGTGCATGATGCATAAGAGCTCATTGATACCCTTGAGATCCAGAATGGGATGAAATGCTCCATCTGGATCAGCATCACGAAAATGGAAATTACACTTACCTGGTAATTGTGGTTCCTTGAGGGAATCCAGTTTAGTCTATACTTCTGGGTAGTGCACCTCCTCCTGCAGCCTGGAGACTGGGCATGTCCAAAAACGTGACATCACTGCCTGTAGCTCCCCTGCTCTCCCAGCAACCGCCAGTGAACTATTGACAAAGCACACTCCAAGGAGCAAACAATAACTAATCATAACTGCAATGAACATAACACAAACAACTCAGCAATGCCACAATTGCTCCCTGTCATGCCGTTCTCCTTCTATCCCCCATTTTTTTTTTTTATTATAAATGTTCTCAAAGAAACAGACGTGGTTTCTTCTGCCTGCCTCCTGCTGCCCGAGCCAATTCTCAGACAGAGAGAATAGAAAGAGAACAGAAAAGAAACACTGAATCATACTTACCAGTACCAACTGTCCATGGATACCACTTTCAGCACCTAAAAATCCTCCCGGGTGGGAATTAGGACTAAACTGGATTCCCTCAAGGAACCACAATTACCAGGTAAGTGTAATTTCCATTTCCTTTTCGGTCATCCAGTTTAGTCTATACTTCTGGGATGTAACAGAGCAGTAACTATTGGGAGGGACCTTGACAACCGGCCTGCAATACCGCCGAGCCAAAGACCGCATCCCGCGCTGCAAGCACATCCAGCCGGTAATGTTTGCTGAAAGTATGAAGAGATGACCAGGTAGCTGCCCTACAGATTTCCACCAGAGGCACCAAGCTGTGCTCCGCCCATGAGGCCGCCTGCGCTCTCTTAGAATGAGCCCGCAACCCAACCGGTACCACTCTGCCCCCGCAAAAGATAGGCCGAAGCAATGGTTTCTTTAATCCACCGAGAGATGGACGCCTTGGCCGCCGCTTCTCCTTTGCGGCTACCTCCAAACAGGACAAACAACCGATCCGACTTACGAAAGATTTTCGTCACCTTCAAATATCGAAGCAACACTCGCTTCAAGTCCAATCTCCTCAACTCGTGGTTCGCTCCCCCCTCTGCCAGCGAATCCAGAACTGGCAACGATACCGTTTATTTAAGTGAAACGGAGAAACTACCTTCGGTAAGAAAGACGGAACAGGCCGCAGAACCACCTTCTCCTCAAAGAAAGACAAGAACGGCTCCCGACAAGATAACACCTGAAGCTCCGAAATCCGTCTCGCAGAGCAAATAGCCACCAAAAAGACCAATTTTCAGCGTTAAATCCTTTACCGACGCCGTGCATAATGGTTCAAAAGGTTCCTTCGCTAACGCTCCCAATACCAAGTTGAGATCCCACGAGGGAACCAAGGCTCGACGAGCCGGGCGAAGATTGGATACCGCCTTCAGAAAGCGCAGCACATCTGGGTGCGCCCCCAGCGCCACCCCCTGTACCTTGCCCCTATAGCATGCCAAAGCCGCCAGCTGAACCTTCAGGGAGCTAGCCGCCAGACCCTTATCAAAACTGTCTTGCAAAAAACTGAGCACCACCGGTACCGCCGCAGACGCAGCTCGGATTTGACGTCTGGAACACCAATCTTCAAATATCCGCCAAATGCGAACATACGCTAAGGAAGTAGGACCTTTTCCTTGCCTTAAGCAAAGTGGATATTACCGCTGCCGAATAACCTTTCTTCTTCAGCCTCGCCCACTCAATGGCCAGACCGTAAGCAAGAATCGATCCACTTGCGGCATCCGTAGCGGTCCTTGCCATAATAGATCCTCCGTCGCCGGTAATCTCCACGGATCCCCGCTGAGGAGCAGAATCAGATCTGCGTACCAAGGACGTCGCGGCCAATCCGGAGCTACCAAGACCACACTTCCTTGATGAGCCTCGATCCTTTGCACCGCTCTGCCGATGAGCGCCCATGGAGGAAAGACATAGAGAAGACCCGACGTTGGCCAGGGCTGCATCAGCGCGTCAATCTCCTCTGACATCCTTTCCCGACGTCTGCTGAAAAACCGGCTCGCTTTCGTCGACTGAAAGGTCGCCATGAGATCCATGATTGGCATCCCCCATCTTTGGACTATTAGATCGAACACCTCGGGATACAACTCCCACTCTCCGGCGTCCATCTGTACTCTGCTGAGAAAATCTGCCGTCACATTGTCCTTCCCGGAAATGTGCGCCGCCGATAATGCCTCCAGTCGAGTTTCCACCCACCGAAAGAGCTGTTCCGCCTCCGCCTCCATGGCTAGACTTCCGGTGCCGCCCTGTCGATTGATGTATGCCACTGTTGCTGAATTGTCGGACAGCACCCGTACTGCTCTTCCCCTCACGGTGGACTCGAATGCCTGAAGCGCTAGAAACACTGCTCGAAGCTCCAACCTGTTGACTGACCACGAAGCCTCCCAGCCCGACCAAAGGCCCTGCGTGAAGAGCTCCCCGCAATGTGCTCCCCAGCCCGCCAAACTTGCGTCTGTCAAGAGTGGGAGCCATTCCGGTAGCTCCAGACTCATCCCTGTGGATAGGGATCCGGGACGCAGCCACCACAGAAGCGACCTCTTGACCGCGGCCGAACAGGGAAGCCGTGCATTCAGCGAGTCCTGCTGGTGGGACCAGCGACGTAGCAGAGCTGCCTGCAACCGGCGCATATGAAATCTGGCCCAGGGTACCGCCTCCAACGTCGCCGCCATAGTTCCCAGAACCTGCAGGTGACTCCAAGCCGAGGGAGCCGGAGATGCCAGGAACCGCCGAAGAAGCGCCTGCAGACCCTGCACTCTCCGGACCAGAAGAAACACTCTCCCCACTCGAGTATCGAACCGTACCCCTAGATATTCTAGCTCCTGCGTCGGCATCGGGTGACTCTTTGCCCTGTTGACGACCCAGCCGAGTCGCTCTAGAAACGTGACCACCTTGTCTGTCACCTGAGTGCTCTCGGCCTCAGACTTCGCCCGAATCAACCAGTCGTCTAAATAAGAATGAACCAGGATTCCTTCCTTGCGCAACGCCACTACCACCATAATCTTGGTGAAGGTGCGCGGCGCCGTCGCTAGCCCGAAGGGTAGAGCCTGAAACTGGAAGTGCCCCCACGGTAGAGCAAATCGCAGGAAATTGCGATGGCTTTCCCGGATGGGAATATGTAGATAGGCCTCCGTCAAGTCGAGAGACGTTAAGTACTCCCCTTGCCGCACTGTGACAATGACGGACCTCAAGGTTTCCATCCTGAAATGCGCCACTGGGGCGTACCGAACCATCCTTTTTCGGAACTATGAAATAGATGGAGTATCGACCCTTGCCGTATTCGCTTACGGGAACTGGCCCCACTGCTTCCAACTGCAACAAGCGGTCCAGCGTTTGGCGGATCTCCACGGATTTCCTTACACCTCTGCAAGGGGAGAGGACAAAGGAATCCCGCACCGGCCGGGCGAACTCTTAAGGCATAGCCGTCTCGAATTATCTCCAGAACCCACTGGTCCGTTGTGATCTGGGCGCAAGCTGGAAGAAAAGCCCGAAGCCTCCCTGCTATCGGCTGACTTCCAGCTAGAGCCCGCTGACCTTCATTGCGATTTTCTGGCAGGAGCCGAGGAAGTCGCTGCAAATCCTCTACCGACGCCTCAAAACCCCCGAAAGCCTTGCGTCCGGGAACCAAAACGACCCCGTTGGAAACCACCCAGACGGGAAGAACGAAATCTCCTGAAGTCCCGGGACTGACCTCAAAAGGACTGTGAGAACCTTCCCTGTTTAGGCTTGCCCTCCGGGAACCTTCCACCTTTCGATTCCCCCAAATCCTTTACTAGCTTATCTAGATCTTCGCCAAACAGCAGTGTCCCCCGAAAGGGCAGTTTACTGAGCCGCGCTTTAGAGGAAGCATCCGCCACACAATTCCTCAACCAAATGGACCTGCGCGCAGCCACCAAGGAGGCCATACTGCTAGCCAAAGCTCTGATTAAGTCATAATGCACATCGGACAAGTAAGCCGCTCCGGATTCCAAACGGTCCAACTCCCGCAGCCCATCGGGCTCTAGCTGTTGTGGTGAAGATGTGTGTTGTGGTGGCCCTCCTGAGGAAATGGAGACTGAAGGAAATCCTGAAATGCAGCAGGATTTACACAGGATTCACAATCCTAAAAGGAAAAAAAAGCCCTCTTCTGGTGAGCTGAGAATGAAGACCAGCCCAGGGGAGGAGTTGAGCAGTGCTGATTGGGCACACCCAGGGGTTGGACGGGGTGTGTCTGAGAAAGAATCCCTTTATGAAGCAGGGAAGGACGCTGCTAAAAAGAAGGAGATGAAGAAAGGGATGAGCAAGAGATGAAGATTAGGATGAGCAAGAGAGAGAATGGTTTGAAGCAGAACTTCCAGGAACAGAGGACCTGTGTGCAGAGGGCCTGGAAGCAGAAGCAGCATAGATGTGAGAAACAGAAAAGCCATGAGCAGCTGACCAGGAAGCAAGTTGGTTGCACGCTTGAGCCTGGTAGCAACGGAGGATCTGCAAAGATTTTAACAGGAGCTTGGAAAGGAAGTCCCGAGAGAAGTGGACAAAGCCCTGCTCTAGAGTCTTGGGGAAAAGCAGAGCCCTCATGGATACAATTTGGACCGGAGAGAACCAGAAGCTCTCACAGCTGCAAAGTTCCTGAGCTATCTAAAAGGAGAAAACCCTGGCAGAAAGAAAGCAGTTTCTATAGGAACCTGGATAGAGAAAGTAAAACCCAATATCCTATATTTAAAGCTGTTTTAAAAGATCCCAATTGTTACCCTGAGTTATACAAGCTCAGAGCTGAAGGGGGAAACAGTATTGAATGGGAGAAAGACTCAGTGTTGGCTGACAAATGTTTGTCAGACACTGAACAGGCTGAATTGCTACTTCAGGACTTTAAAAAGTTCTTAGAACTGAAAGCAGGCAGACAGTCAAAGCTGAATGAAGAAAATAACTCTGTGCAGTCAGAAGAATTCATGCAAGTGGATAATGTCTTACCTTTGCTAAACTCTGATGATAATAGCATGGACTGCTCAATTTGCTGTAAGGAGATAGCAGATTAACAAAGCTTTGCTGTAACGTGTATGAAGAGAATACAATGTAGCAGTTTCTGTTGCCGTGCTCTGAGAACCTGATTGATTGCACCTGACTTAGAATTTCCACTGTGAAGGGAACAGTGATTGCATGAGGCTGCAGTATACGCAAGTCACCTCTTGAGGCAGAGCTGAGTAAAAGCTCCATAGAAGAAAAGCTAATTCTCACTTTATGTTGCCTTATAATCCTGAGTTTCTTCTGTTACCACTTAAAGCACCATTTTTGTACATGTAACTGAATTTTGATGCGCGAGAGGAATCTCCCCAACACGAATAAAACATTCTTGCACAAAGCCTTACCGTCTCTGGCGCAACTACATTTAAACAGTGAGAGAAAGGAAAACAGAACTACAACTCCCATCATTCCAAGGGAGCAGTTTTGAATCCGTTCCTCATGGGACAATAGGCCACTCCTGTCCTTTAGCCCTAGGGCGGGGGCAGGAGCGTCGCACTGTGCGACACAGCGCAACCCCTGAGTCCACCGCAGACAAGCTCTAGCTACCCAGGCCCCACAAATGGACTCTTGTAGCAAAAGGGCATCCGCTTCAAAGGACTGCTTCAATAAACCATCCACTTTTCTATCTTGTGCGTCCTTTAGAGCAGCACTACCCTCCACCGGAATGGTGGTTTTCTTTGTTACTGCCGAAACTGCAGCATCAATTTTCGGGTTCCGAAACCTATCTTTATCCTTGTCTGCCAGCGGATACAATCTATACATGGTTCTAAGGCCTTTGAGCCCTGCCTCTGGCACATCCCATTCATCCTGAATCATTTTATCAATCACCCAATGAACAGGAAAAACTACCTGAGATTGTCGCACTGCTTGAATAATCGGGTCCTCTTCCCCGCTGTCCTCCGCCGGCTGTTCGGCTGCTAATTTTAGCGTTTGCAAAGACTCCGTTATCAACGGCACCAATTCCTCCCTCCGGAATAGCCGAATAATCTTTGCTTAATCCTCTGGTTCGGGAATCTCCCCCTCCTCCAACTCCTCAATACCAGCCCCAAACTCCGCCTCATGCTCCATGGAGTCCGGCCACTCAACCTCCGGAGGAGAAGAATCCCGAACCTTGGCTCTCTTTGGCAGACCAGAGGGACCACAGTCCACCTCCACCGCCAAGGCGTGCGGAGACGGCGAGAAGCACGGCAAGGAAGTTGGCACTCTACCCTGCCGTTGTCTACAGAATGCCTCGTGCATAAGCAAAATAAAATCCGGAGAGAAACCACTGAGCTACTGCTCTGCTCCTGACAGAGGCGCCCCAGGTTGCCCTTCCTGTGAGACCTGTACGGGGGAAGGCTGGGGCGCAAGAATAAGACCCCAATCTCCCGAAGGT
Source organism: Ichthyophis bannanicus (assembly GCA_033557465.1). Classification (NCBI taxonomy): domain Eukaryota; kingdom Metazoa; phylum Chordata; class Amphibia; order Gymnophiona; family Ichthyophiidae; genus Ichthyophis; species Ichthyophis bannanicus. The sequence goes on along the minus strand of CM066036.1, from coordinate 123,464,198 downwards.
ACCACGTCCTGAGTCTCGGTTGACCGAACCTCCATCTGGGGTTCCAGAGAAGGAGATACTGCCGAACACCCTCGGCAAACCCCTGACTCAGAGACAGTGCCTCTACGGCCGCCACACACTACACACTGCAAGCGGGCCACCATACAATAAAAGACAGGAAGGACTCCTACCAAGTCCTCTGGCCCTTCTTTCCTTTTTATCGTTTCTTGTATTTTTTTTTTTGTAAAGCTTTTGCAGACCTGGGCCAAAACAAACAGCACACAGCTCAAAAACACCCTTCCCTGAAGCAAAAAAGAAAGGGAAAACCGAGACCCTGGACAGGAAAAACTTGCTATAGCCCCGTGCCCAAATGAGCAGCTAATAGCTCAAAAGGAAAATAACAAAGGAAAATAACAAACACTAAAAAGGTAAATGGAAATTACATTTACCTGGTAATTGATGTTCCTTGAGGGAGTACAGTTCAGTCCTCCACCACTGGGTAGTGCACCTCCTCCTGCAACATGGAGACTGGACAAGTCAAACTTGTGACATCACCGGGTATATCCTGCTGGTCTTCTCCCATGATCCCCCAGTGACCTACTGTCAAAGCAGACTCAAAGGAGCAAACAAACAACCAGTTAAAGTACTGAATACAAAGCTATGCTCAAACTTCAACTTTAAAACCACAGGGCACCAAAAAGAAAGGCCGAAAACACCCTCCTCCGTGCCCCTGTCCCCCTGCGCACCAAACAGCAGAAGACAGAGAGCTAGAAGGAAGGAGAACTAAGGAAGAGTATAGGCAGAAAAGGTTGCTCTCGCGATTACCTGCCAATCAGAGCCCGTTGCCGACTCTAGGATCCGAAAGCACACTCGGAACTGACGCCTCGCGTCTGAAACATCCATCCCCGGGCGGGAATGAGGACTGAACTGTACTCCCTCAAGGAACATCAATTACCAGGTAAATGTAATTTCCATTTCCTTATCGGTCCTACAGTTCAGTCCTCCACCACTGGGATGTACCAGAGCAGTAATCATTGGGAGGGACCTATCCAGTCGGCTCGGCCCCTAAACAAACAGAGCAGGCACCGACCCCAGCCCGCTCCTCACGTCAACAGGCGGTAAGCCAACCAGGAAGACACGACCGAGAGCCCACTTGGATCCTCTTCACTGGTGAAAACAGCACAGAACTCTGCCCCAAGCAGCGCTAGTGCTTCAGAAAGACAAACTCGCCATCGCAAACACAATGAACGCCCTAGAAACAGACCTACTGAGAAGGCTACCAGAGCTCCGCCTGAAAAATCCGCTTGAGCTCCCCCTTGGCTCTCGACCCCACCAGGGTGTCAAGTGTTAGCAACCGCTGCTCTCCCGCAGAACCCGCCTCCACGGAGGGACAGGCAGCGAAGAGACCTCCCAGAAAGCGACGGAACCTTCACCTAAGGTCCAAGGAACGCAGGTTACAAGCAAAGTGTTCTTGCGTAAGTCCCAAACCGACAACTAGACAGGCACAGCCGGATTCCACGAGGGAGAACTGAACCAAGGTCCATCCAGACAGAGGTGGGAAGCAAAATGAGGAAAATGGAAAAATCACCGGCGTCAAACACCCTATTTGTCACACCTCTTAAGGGCTTTATTCTTTGCAACACAAAGGAGCTTTACAGCTATGTCCTGGACCAGTTGGAGTCTTTTTAATTGAGAATGTGGAATGCAGCTAAGCAATGAGTTGCAATAAACCAAGCGTGATCCACCAAGGGCATATAAGAGGGTGTCAAGCGCCCAAAAGTCCAGCGTTGTTTCAGAAGAAGTGGAGTCTTACATGGTGTGACAAAAAAGAAAGGAGACTCTGGTAGCCATGCCCACGATGCAATGCCAGTAGGCCAACCGCTTACATCACCTGGATATGCCCTCCGGAATTGGAGGAACCATGCAGAAGTAGCAATCGCCGATGTGATCCATGGGCCCTCTCCAGATCATTGGAACCGCAAAAGACTTTGACGGTCTTTTCCCATCCATCCATAGCCTGAGATCTGCTACACATGATTTGCAGCATATGTGTGGCGCCTAGCTTTTATCCTGATCTTTTATTCTGCAGCCAAAATATAAATTGTAGGCTTTCTGAACCGACACAGTCATATGCCATTTTTGTGATGTAAAAGTCACATCACCACAAATAGAGCAGAAATTATCTGCATGATTAACACCAGTACGAGGAATCGCCAAATATGCTGTGAGTGACCTATCGGTATAAAATAAATATGTCCTAATTTTTTTTTTCTTTTTTTTACTGTCAAGCGAGACAAATTTAAGTAGTGACTGTATCAACTGGTTTTGGACAGTTATTTATATTGGTTGCAAGTAAAGATTATGCAAGCTCACACAAATGTTGCAGAATACTCTGGTAATGGTCCCCACTGACTAATGAAGAGCACATATCTTATCAACCAGACCCAGTCGGCCATTTTCACTATGATCTCTGAAAGGCATAGAATGGACCGGGCAACGGCCCCGTACCAATGCGTCGACGCTATCCGGTAGCCTCATATGTCCTCTGCGAAACATCAACCCGTCGCCGCAGACTGACAGGTCGCCATGAGGTCCAATATGGGCTGACCGCATCCGAGCACACGTGGCGCGCACACCGCCTGATGCAATCTCACTCCTCCGGCAAACACTCGGACCCCGCAAAGGACATTCGCCACCACAGTGTCCCCACCGAAACGCAGGCCGCCAAGGCTTCAACCGCACACGCTGTTCCTTCGCTCGGGCCACCCTGACCACCCGACCGACTCCACCATCCTGGAGATCTCAGACAGCACCTACACCGCTCGATCCGCTACCGTGGCCGCGAACGCCTGCCACGGCTGACGTACCGCGTACCGTTCCAGTCAGACGATGGAACACTGGGCATGCTGCGTACACTAAAACGCCTTGTACATAAAGGATCCCCAAAATGTAGCTGAGTCTAACCACGCTCCGGCCAAGCTCCCGGAAGAAAGGGACAGAACCTTATAAAAAAGAAGTTGGGACAATTAGGAAGGCTTTCCTGTTTGATTATTCTTTTTTTTTTTTTCCCTTTTTACAACTCCATAAAAGCCACAAGGCACACAACCGAACAGGGCATTGTCCAGAGAACGCAAGGCCCGTCCTCCAGGCTGACTCCACATCCACAGTCTAAACCGGCAGTCACCTTGGCTGATGCCGAGCAGCGCGAAAGCCAACTTGTAAGCCCAGCATATGAAGTATGCCTACTAGTACAGCATTCCACAATGGAGGGACATGTAACCAGACGGCTTTGAATATGAACCTACAGATATCCCGCGCTTGCTCCAAGACAAGCACTGTGCAGCCTACTGGTCTTCACAGAGCACCGCCACGACCCGAAGACCTAAACCGGCCAGCAAAAGACGACGTACGCTGGGCCCGAAGGAACCTGGTCGAACGGATCCCAGCACTCCCTGTATCGTTAGAATCGGAGCCTTCCCCCAAGGACTCAGCCCTGGCTGGAACCGGCTGAGCATAACTCCAGGCCCTGCGGCGAGCCCCCATGAAGAAGTGGGACGCAACGATGCCTTGAGGAAAGGGAAGGCCCAATGGGTGAAGCAAGTTGCCAGCCGACCAAGGGAGTAAACCCCACACGTGCACCTCAACGGAAGGTCGGAAGAACTGAGGAGTCTGGTCCCACAGGTGCGCCTGCTAGCCTTGAACAACATACACCTCTGCAGGTACAAAAAACTTAAATTGTGAGCACCCTCAGAGGTAGGGGGAATAGACGACAGCCTCCGACTGTTGACCACCTTGTCTTGCACAACAGACAGCAGCACCCAACCAAACAAATGATTGGGAATATATGACCTCAGAACCCCAAGGCAGAGGTAAAACAGTAGAACGTGCAGTGGACGTGAATTTCCAGATCTGCCAGCCATATTGAGAAGAGGCAGAGAAGAACTGTACCGGCGGATCTGGAGGGGTGCCTCCTGGACAGCCGGGCCACCGAAGGGAAAGCTAATGACTGAGGCCCAAACTCCTCAGGATGGCCCCGTCTTGCATTGGCAACCCCATGCAACACCATGACAACCCCGCTCACGATATCCCAAGTGATCTCTGTCATTGCTGCAACAATCACCTGAGCATGAGACCACAGACAGAACACGAACATGCAGACGCACTCAAGGGGAGTGCACCTAAGAAGTATGAGCCTATCCAACATCCAGCACCACATGTCCAGGTGTCCCACTCCTGTCACCCAAAACACAGGACGCTTGAACCTAGGTGACCGTCATAGCAAAGACAGGGAGGCCTGACTGCCGCTATCAACCCTTCCAGGACCCTGGAACACTAAGCCCCGGACTGTGCCATCCAGCAACACTTCTCACGATCCCCAAATGGCCCAGATGGGCAGTGTTCCCACCAAATGGGCAAGCTGCGCTCTGATAACATAGTGCAGAAAACCAAATCAAAGTGTCTTAACCTAGCTAATTTTTGTCTAATAGTGATCATTCATAATATCAGCCAGGCTCAATCATAACATTAGTATTAATGATCTCTAAAGATTGAAGAGTTACTAATGTAACATTAATTGGTTGTTGTTTTTTTTTTTTTAAAGAGCTTCAAAGGTGATCTTGGAAACTACAGACCAATGAATCTGAGTTTAGTGCCAGTTAAATGATAGAACTTGTTCTGAAAAGCAGTACCAAGCTGTCTTTTCAAAGAGTTAATAAACATGTGAGTAAGCCAAATGATATGTATCTGGATGTTTTAGAAGGTACTTGACAAAGCCCCTTATGAACTTCTCCTGAGGAAGGAGATGATGTGCTATTATAGAATGGGAAATGGATCAAAAACAGGAAACACAATAGGACTAAATGGTCAGTTTCTCACAGGAGACCCGTAAATAGTAGAATGTCTCGGGATCTGCACTGGAACTGGCATCTGGTAACATCTACTGCACTGAAATTATCTGGAAAAGAGATCAGCAAGCATGGCGATCAAATTTGCAGATGGCATAATGACTTTTAGAGGCTGTCTGCACAATTTCCAAGCGAATAAACATGGAAATAGCATCCATATGTAAATGACAATTTCAGAAAGGGCTCAATTTGTAGGTGGTTGCGCCGCCGATGAACCTGAATGGCCAAATCCTAGCACGGAAACCTGCTGTTGACAGACGTTGCTAACTGCCAGAATGCAGACAAAGGTAAAGGCACCCCCCAAGAAGTAAAACCCAAACCAATCACATTGCATTCAAAGAACTATAAACTATCACGAAATTAAAAGGAAATTAAAATTAGAATTAAAATTAAAAGTAACAGCAAAAGGAAGTCCTTATCTGGGTGTAGCCGCGTGGAACAGCGTCGTCTGCCCAAACGCGGGGCTGCTCCGCTCTCCGCCACGAGGCCTCAGCCCTGCCGAGAAAATGGCGCCAATCCGAAGCAGGCCCGTTTGGCGCCAAACACCACAGAGGCGGCAAGAGCTCAGAGCCCCTCCATGCGGACTCGAGAGACTCCCTTGTGGCGTCGGGATGCAGCAGTTACCCCGCTGTAGCTGCGGGGTGAAGAGCTGTCCAGACATGCTGCTGCCTCGCGCCACCAGAAGTAGCAGACGCTGCGAGCCCCGGCCCACTGGCTAAAGAACCTCGAACGGCCTGAGGCTCCCGCCGCGATGGGAATCTGCCACATGGACACTGCCAAAATGCAGGTGTTCCACAGAGCTCTCCCCCGTACAGTCCTGGGGGAGAGATCATCACCGGGCACAGAGACCGAAGAATCCCAAGCAGAGAGGCTAGCTGGCAGCGTGAACTTTGAAAAGGGACAGAACCTACCCTTTACACTAAGGCAGACTAGGTGAAAATAAATAAAGTAAAAGTAAATGAAATTAAATGAAAATGAATTCAATTTACAGGATTACACCTAAAGAAGGGCAAAAGAAATGCAAGGTAAATCAAATCCTGACTAACTGCTCCTAAACTGCTTCTCAAGTGAGCCCAGCACCTAGGCTCACTACGTCCTCATGCTGCATGGAGACTGGACACACTGGGGGATCATGGGAGAAGACCAGCAGGATATACCCGGTGATGTCACAAGTTTGACTTGTCCAGTCTCCATGTTGCAGGAGGAGGTGCACTACCCAGTGGTGGAGGACTGAACTGTAGGACCGATAAGGAACCTGTTCCCCGGCTCTTGCAGACTCACCGAAGTCAATCAGCGTGCAGCACGCGGCTCCCACGAGGCCAAAATGGCCGCCGCCGACAGCAAGGGAAAATGACACCAAAAAGGAAAACCACGCTAAAAGCGGCAAGGCACCAAGAAAAGAAATCGCTGCAAGCGCAGCCTGCCAGGTCCTCTGCTTACCTCGCTGCAGCCGAGCGGATTATCCAGGGACACCGCGGGAATTGAGCCTCCACGCCCCCGCTGTCCGCGGGAAAAGCACAGTGCTAGCGGTCTGTCTGCCTTCACTTCAGTAGCAAGATGGAGACCCGGCGCTGAAGGAAATAAGTAGTGCCCCGCTGCGGATTACAGAGCTCTCCCCCGCACTTGCAAGGGTGGAGAGATCTGAACCGCACTGAAAACTGACAGACTCATAAGAATGAGACCTCCGCAGGGACCGGCAGAAGAAATCCTTGCCTCTTTTTTTTTTTTTTTTTTAAAGGTATAGACCCCAAATAAATTCAAATGCAAAAAAAATAAAAAAAATCTGAAAATAACCCAAAAACTCTAACTGCTCCTTAAACTAGCCCTAAACTGAGCCCATCACTAGGCTTACACGTCCTCCTGCTGCCTGGAGACTGGACACACTGGGGGTTGCTGGGAGAGCAGGGGAGCTACAGGCAGTGATGTCACGTTTTTGGACATGCCCAGTCTCCAGGCTGCAGGAGGTGGTGCACTACCCAGAAGTATAGACTAAACTGGATGACCGAAAAGGAACAGATGGAATATCTGCTCTTCCCCGATCATTTGGGGGAATGGGCACCACTGCCTTTAGGAGAGGTAACTTATCCAAGGTGATCCATACAGTGGCCCTCTATTCATAAACCCACAAGGGAAGAGGACGAAAGTGGCAAGGATCGGCTTTCTGCATTCCAAGACATAGCCGTACTGAATAGGGACTAGCACCTAGCGATCCTTGGTGACCAAGGCCCATTTCTGACAGAAGAGGCAAAGCCTGCTCCCAACTGGAGGAACAAGGGACTAGGCCTCTATTGCTCAGCTCGAGCGGGTCCTCCTCTGGACCAGATCCCTGGGTCCAAGTGCTCCACAAAGAGACTGAGAATGAGCCTGAAGTCCATAAGTAGAAGGGAAGAAAGACTTTCCAGGTCGCAACCAGTGCACCCGCAAGGAGCAGATGAAGACTGACAGAAAAGGGATTCTTGCCAGCTTCACAGGCCCCTTGAACCTGTCCTTCCGTGAGGCAAAAAGGTTTCGTCTCACCCAGGTCATTCACCAGTTTCTCCAAAACAGATCAAACAGAAGTGTCCCTCTAAGGCCAGATGGGCAGCCGGACTTTGGAAGAGGAGCCTGTTGCCCCATGTCAGAGCCAAGCCCAACGTCATGTCACAATCCCTGATCACTAGACATATTAGGCCGCACATGGCATCAGAAAGGAAGGCCGTAGCAAACTCCAGAAGAGGGGTAAAATCATCCGGCGGAAGAGGATGAAGCCACTGGAGCAGGGCTCAAGATGTCAGGACTGCACATACCGCCAACTGAAGAATAGCAACCGCCGCAGCATACTGGTTCTTCAGTATGAAACCACTTTTCAGTCCAGAGCATCCTTTAAGGCTGATCCGCCTTCAACCAGAATGGTAGTCCGACTGGCTACCACTGTGACCTGCGCATCCACCTTGAAAACAAACCATGCAATACACTCCTCCTCTGAGAAAGCATGCATTCCCTTATACACCCTTAGCTCCTAGGTGGGGAGTCAGGGGAATCCCACTCCGACTGAAACAGGCCCTTGAGCTCATCCAAGAATGGGAAGACTGGAGTGGATTTCCACAACCCTTGCAGGAGTGGATGCATCCGCCAAGCCCAAGGTGGATAAGACCCTGGGAATCAGTGCCTCCAGTTCCTTCTCCCAGAACAAGCAGATCACATTGGCCTCTTCACAATCCTCTGAAGGCAAGAGTACTTTTTAGTCCACATCAGAGCCCAGTAACCAAGACATCTGAATCCAAGTCACGATCCACATATCGAACATATCCCAGCCGATCCCTATCTCCAGGGGGCACCCCTTGCCGGGGATGCTTAACCTATATGTACGGAACTTCCACACCAGAAAGACCAGGACTGCTGAAAAAGGAAAATAATTCAGAGGACGACAATCCAGAGTCTGGAAGCTCTCCTCTCAGAAATGACTCCCCAACACCAGGGGGCATAGCTGCCGCAGACCCCCTAGAGAACGAGAAGTGGCTCACAACATGGTCACCAGACCCTCCAGTCGGCTGGATATCCTTACCCAGTGTCACCTGTCACTACTTGCCCTGAAGCAGGCAAGGCCGGACCAACTGCATCCCTTGCTGAGAGAAGGGAAATGGGCTCTGCAGGGATGATTCAGAAGCTGCCATGCAAGAACAGCTGAGCCCAGAAGGCATACCTCATTTCCCACAGGTCAAACAATGTTTCCTGGAAGACGACATAAAGAGCTAAGGCAAGTGCAATAGCAGCGCATGTTAAGGCCACAGCGGCTAAAAGGGGCGCTAAAAAAGCACTTATACAACAATGGCGAAACGGGAGCTTGGGAAGAACACTGGTTGGATCCGCTCGGGCGGAACACATGCTACGGCCGCACAACCGCCAAGTGCACAATAGTAAAAAGCGCTAGTAACGTGTGCAGAACATGGTGGGAAAATCCCACACCATGCCACAACGGTCGCCTGCAGTCCACCCCAAATTGCACCCCAGACAGACGGTCTATAAATTAATGAATGAAGTAGAATGGGTAAATATAGATAGGTTGTTTACTCCATCAAAAAGTAGAAAACTAGTGGTCATGCAATGAAGCTACAATGTAACCCATTTAAGACTAATAAGAGAAAATATTTTTTTCACTCAACGCATAATCAAACTCTGGAATTCTTTACTGGATGATGTAGTAAAAGCTGTTAGTGTAGCTGCGATTAAAAATAGTTTACACAAGTTCATAGAGGAAAGATCCATAAACCATTATTAAATCCACTGCTTACCCTGGGACAAGCACTGGGAAATCCACTGCTTACCCCGGGACAAGCACTAAGAAACCTATGTATCTATTTGGGAACCTGCCAGGTACTTGTGAACTGGATTGGCTACTATTGGAAACAGGATACTGGGCTTGATGGCTTGATCTGACCCAGAATGGCTTGATCTGACCCAGAATGGCACTTCTTATGTTCTTAATGGGGAGCCCCAAACAAAGAAATGACGAGGTACTCATCCACTGAGAATCCCAGGCAGAAAGTCATGCCGGGCTCAGCTCTACTGCCCTGAAACCATTTCTTTTGCTTTGCAGGCACTGCATTTAAGATGGCTGACATGCAGATTCCTCCGAGAGCCTTCTGCAATCTTCGGGAGAGAGCAGGGGGTTATGGAGGAGGGGGGAGGTGGAACGAGGTTGTGTGAGGCTGCTGAACTCTTCCAAATTCTTCTAGTCCTTCCATTTTTCTGGCTGCTGAACAGGATCTTATGATAAGAGCACGGAGCTGAACCAATTCTCCCTCCTCCTATGGCTACCGAAAAGACTGCAGTCTGGTGGAGCCTCCCACATCACGCTCAAGTGAGACAGTCACCCTTAAGTTGGTCCTTCACAAACGTTTAAATCAATCTTTTCTTCTCAATATTCAGATTTTCTTCATTGTGGAGAAAATCCAGCCACCATCTGCTGGAGACAAAAGAATGCCAAGTTGCCCTCTAATGGCTCAGGCGGATAGAGCCATAGAGTGATGTCATTGAAACCTGAGCATTTCATTGGTTCTCCATCTCCATCAATCTGCTGGTAGGGGAACACAACCCACTTGTCTAGCTGGTCTAGCAGGACGATATGGCAATGTAGGTTAACCAGTATACTGAGCAGCTATACCATAAACATCAGCTGCATTACAATGTTTTCACTTTCCTTATCGAGTATATTCTTACAATGGAATATCTTTATCTTTATTTCATAATTTTATATACCGCTTTGGCCAAGACATAAAAGCGGTTTACAATAAATAAAAAGTCTACGCTACCTGACTAGAGAAAAGGAACGCCATAGTAAGATAGGAAAGAGGGGAAAGGACGGTGTAAGACTTACAATAGGTATACCAGACACAACTGACAATACTCAGGGAGGGATATTAGGAGGGAGGTCAAAGGCTTGTTGAAACAGATGAGTCTTCAGTAACTCCTTAAGGACATGCTCGCTGATGACCTTCAACCACAGAAAAAAACAACGTCATGGTAGGCCCAGTTTCACCAGAAAGGGAACCTAGATATTTCTTATATTTAGGAGGGATAGTGTATTAAAAATTAATTTCTCTTTAAGAAGGAACCAGTGCCACAGTTTAGCACTGTATACCTATTGCAAATATCTTAACCCAATCTCACTGCTTGATTAAAGGCGGCTTGAAAACTATTTCATAAGCAAACCTAAATAGTCATTCTTGTCCATGAATGGTTTTAACAGACAGGTTTAGTAAAGACAGTTTCATTGCTGTTCTGCATCACTGTCTAGATAAAGCCTGGAACAGACAGATGAGCAGAAGGCCACATCGGAATTACGAGCACTTCTTCAAATAAGATAGCACTCATAATTTTTATAGCACTAATGGACATATGCAGCGCTGTACAGTGATACGAGTTCAGGAAATATTTCATTCCCTCAAAGTGTCAATCCAAATCAGTACTGAAGACAATAGGAGATAAAAGTATCTTGCCCAAGGTCACAAAGAGGGTCATGGTAAAAATGGAATTTGAATTTGGTTTCCCTGGTTCTCAGAGCATTGTTGTAAGCACTAGGCCACTTCCTCTACAGAAAGATTCCCCCCCCCCCTACCCCCACGCACAAAAGCTAGTTTGGGCCTCAAACACAGTAAAGTAGCTCATAAATGTTCACTTACTATAATATCACCAAGAACATTAGCAGCTTGATCCTGTTTTAAGTTTCCCCTAATGACATGATATGCAAGCTCATAGAGGGCTTGCTGGATATCTGTAAAACAGAGAAATGCAGATTACATGTTTCTTCTTGCTTTGCGGTAAAAGTAGTTGTGCAGAACAACTTAATTGAATATTATTTCATGAAGGGATTATTCAGAATATCTCGATTTTCACTTTGCTATTTTAACACACAAAATTGATATTACTTTCTATACAGAGGAAAAAGGCACAAGTCATACCTGTAATAAAAACTGAACATGGACTGTAAAACTCAAAAGATGACAAACTTGGAGACTCAATTTTAAATTGCAAAACACTTCATTCTTTATCTAGAGAGTGTTTCCATTAGTTGGAAAACAGAAGTTCTTGACTCACAAAGTAATTTCAATACAATAAATAAAAAAAATGGCAGGCCTTCATCATTTGTGTAAAATAAGACCGTACAAATGCAGCCAAAATAAAAATGATTCCTGTATCTATAGACATTTCTATTATATCTCCAGGATGCCAAATGACCTATGACACAGCTATTACCAAACAGATGATGCTAAATTTACTCCTTAAATCACATTCACTTCAATGAAAGAAAACTATTCACAGCCTTAATCATCATTTTAGTGGAAAACAAATGGAAATTACACTAACCTGGTAATTGTAGTTCCTGGAGGGTCCAGTTTAGTCCTCCACAATCGGGTAGTGCACCTCCTCCTGCAGCCTGGAGACTGGACCAATCAAATCTTCTGTAGTATATATGCAGACGGAGCTCCCAGAAGCCCCCAGTGAACTAGTAACAAAGCAAACTTAACGAAGCAACACATTAGAATAATAGAAAAACATGTATATTTAAGAATAAAATCTATCCCCTCAATAAGCTATCAGCCCCCTCCCCAAACGAGGAAGCCAGAACACTGCACCGCGCCGCTATCGACGCCCCGGTAGCAAAAGGACAGGCCACAGCCACGATCCCAAGAGAGCGGACTGATCGTGAAATAGAAGAAATAGAAGGAATAGCTCTTACAGAGAGCGCGACCGCAAAAAAGGCAGAACGGAAAATAGGAAGCCGCTCTAGGACCAACCCGTTCGGAAAAGCGCGCCGCAAAAAAGAACCTGATTCTCGGGAGGGAAGGAGGACTAAACTGGACCCTCCAGGAACTACAATTACCAGGTTAGTGTAATTTCCATTTCCTGATCGGTCCTCCAGTTTAGTCCTCCACAATCGGGATGTAACAGAGCAGTCAACACCGGGCGGGACCTTGCCATCCGGCGCGCAAAACCGCCGAACCAAAACAGGAATCCCGAGCGGCCAACACATCTAAGCGATAGTGTCTACTGAAAGCATGCAACGACGACCAAGTGGCCGCCCTACAGATGTCAGCTGGCGGGACTAAGCTATACTCTGCCCAAGAAGTCGCCTGAGCCCTTGTGGAGTGGGCTCGGATCCCCTCCGGAACTGGCCGCTGTTGCAACAGATACGCGGACGCGATTGCTTCCTTGATCCATCTTGCAATGGAGGCTTTAGCCGCCGCCTCCCCCTTTCGTGCACCACCGAAAAGCACGAACAAGCGGTCGGTTTTACGAAAAGATTCGGTAGCCTTCAAATAAACGACGAAGCACACGACGCAAATCTAGACAGTGAAGACCCTTGTCCGCTGCCCCTACGGAGTCCGAAGGCAGCACCGGGAGGAACACTGCCTGATTCACATGAAAAGGAGAAACCACCTTAGGCAAAAAGGAAGGAACCGGATGGATAACCACCCGATCCTGGGAAAAAAAGACAAAAAGGGTTCTCGGCAGGACAGCGCTTGTAGATTTGAAATACGCCGGGCCGAGCAAAAGGCCACGAGAAAAACTGTCTTTAACGTGAGATCTTTCAGAGACGCTCTACGCAGGGGCTCAAAAGGTTCGCGAACCAGGGCCCGCAGCACGAGATTCAAGTCCCACGGAGGAACGAAGATCCTGCGGGAAGGCCGCAAATGAAAAACCGCCGTAAGAAAACGACGTACGTCTGGATGAGACCCGAGAGAACGCCCTAAAACATTTCCGCGATAACAGGAGACAGCCGCCAACTGGACTTTCAGGGAGCTAGCAGCAAGGCCCTTATCAAAACCGTCCTGAAGAAAACTTAAAACGACGGGCACGGAAACCGTCGCAGCACGGACTCCTCGCCGGGAGCACCAGTCTTCAAAGATCCTCCATATTCGAACGTAAGTAAGAGAGGTGGACGTTTTCCTCGCCCGCAGGAGGGTGGCAATCACCGCAGGGGAGTAACCCTTCTTTTTTAACCGAGCCCTCTCAATGGCCAAACCGTAAGCGAGAATCGACCCATTTGGGGCATCCGCAAGGGTCCCTGAAGAAGAACATCCGGTAACGCGGGCAAGAGCCAAGGAACACCGTCGTGCAGCCTGATCAGGTCGGCATACCAGGGTCTCCTGGGCCAATCCGGGGCTACTAGCAACACCCGACCCCGGTGACTTTCGATGCGTTGAACGACCCATCCGATTAGAGCCCACGGAGGAAAGACATAAAGAAGACCGGACGTGGGCCACGGCTGAATGAGAGCGTCGAGCCCCTCGGACATGCGTTCTCGTCGCCTGCTGAAGAAGCGCCCCGTCTTGGCCGACTGAAACGTCGCCATGAGATCCATGATGGGCGGGCCCCACCGATGAACTATTTGCGCGTAAACCTGCGGGTTGAGCTCTCACTCTCCGGGGTCTACCCGCACTCTGCTGAGAAAATCGGCCTGAACATTGTCTGCGCCCACAATATGCGCTGCCGAGATCGCCGGAAGACGAGTCTGCACCCAATTGAACAAAGCCGTCGCCTCCGACTCCAGGGCTACGCTGCAGGTGCCCCCTTGGCGATTGATGTAAGCTACTGTGGTCGCATTGTCCGAGAGGATCCGCACCGGCCGGCCGAGGACCTGGGCTTCGAGGGCCAATAGGGCTAGCCGCACCGCCCGTAACTCGAGCCGGTTGAACGACCAAGAGGCCTCCAGGGGAGACCATTCCCCCTGAGTGAAGCGGGTTTCGCAGTGAGCACCCCAGCTGGATAAGCTGGCATCCGTTGTGAACGGAACCCAAAGCGGAGGCTCCAAGGGAATCCCCCGCGTCAGGTTCTCGGAGGAGAGCCACCACCGGAGCGATCGGCGAACCGTCTTCGGGCAAGGCAATCTCATGTTCAACGAGTCGAACTGGTTGGACCAACGACGCAGTAGAGCACTCTGGAGCGGACGCATATGGAAACGCGCCCAAGGCACCACCTCCAGAGTCGCCGCCATCGTGCCGAGGAGCCGAAGGTACCACCAAGCGGATGGAGCGGGCATCCCCCAGAAGAGGCGAACGAGACTCCGCAAAGCCAGAACACGGCGCTCCGGCAAACACACCAAGCCCCGGGCCGTGTCGAAGCGTACTCCCAGGTATTCGAGCTCCTGAGTCGGACACAGACAGCTCTTGTGTTCGTTCACCACCCAGCCGAGCGATCGCAACAGAGCCACCACCCTGTTCGTGACCTGCACAGACTCTTGGATGGACTTTGCTCGAATCAACCAGTCGTCGAGATACGGGTGTACCAAGATGCCCGCTTTGCGCAAGGCCGCCGCGACCACTACCATCACCTTTGTGAAGGTGCGGGGAGCCGTGGCAAGACCAAACGGCATGGCCCGAAATTGGAAGTGGCCCCAAGGAAAAGCGAAGCGGAGAAACCGTTGGTGAGACTGCCGGATGGGAATGTGTAGATAGGCCTCGGAGAGATCGAGGGACGTCAGAAACTCCCCCTGACGTACCGCGACAATGACTGACCGAAGGGTCTCCATACGGAAGTGCGGTACCTTGAGAGCGCGATTCACGCCTTTGAGATCTAAGATCGGACGAAGGGAACCGCCCTTTTTGGGAACCACAAAATAGATGGAGTAGCGACCGGCGCCTCTTTCCAAAGGAGGGACGGGAATTACCGCCCCCAGGGAGAGAAGCCGATTCAGAGTCACGCGGATGTCCCGCGTCTGTTGCTCTCCCTTGCTGGGTGACATAACAAAGGAATCTTGAAGCAGGCAGGCAAACTCCAGCGCATAACCCTCTTCGATAATCTGTAACACCCACTGATCTGACGTAATCTGGGCCCAAGAAGGAAGAAAATCGCGCAAACGACCCCCGATAACCGGGCTTCCCTCCAGAGCCCGCCTCGCTTCATTGTGGCTTGCGATTAAAGGAAGAGGACGAGGAAGAGGCGGCTCCGGAGAAGCCTCTTCCTGCTCCTCTGAAACCACGAAACCCCTGAGAACGGGCTGCAAAGCGACCGTGCTGAGATGTCCACAGTCGGGAAGAACGAAACCTGCGAAAATCCCGAAACTGACCGCGCGCCGAGGGTGACGATCTATTGAGTTTAGGCTTATCTTCCGGCAGCCTACCACCCTTAGATTCACCGAGATCTTTGACCAACTTGTCTAGAGCCTCACCAAACAACAGCCTGCCCTTGAAAGGCAGCTTACTGAGGCAAGACTTGGAAGACCCGTCAGCCGCCCAGTTGCGCAACCAGATGGACCGACGCGCCGCCACCATGGAGGCCATACTGTTAGCCAAGGAACGGATCAAATCATAAAGCAGATCCGCCAGGTAAGCCGACCCGGACTCCATGCGGGTAACTTCCAGCAACCCTTGTTGATCCAGGCCGGAAACCAAGCGCAGCCACTGGGACCAACGTAAGCAAGCCCGAGCCACCCATGCCCCACAAATGGAGGCTTGTAGGGTCAAGGCGTTGGTATCAAAGGCTTGCTTCAACAAATTATCAACCTTCTTATCCTGAGCATCCTTTAAAGCCGCGGCGCCTTCGACCGGAATGGTGGTTTTCTTAGTCACCGCCGACACCGCAGCATCTACCCGCGGTGACTTGAACAAGTCCTTGTCTTTGTCGGCCATGGGGTAAAGACGATGCATGGTCCGAACGCCCTTCAAACCGGATTCAGGTTGATCCCACTCCGATTGGATCATCTGCTCCACAACCCGGTGTACAGGGACCACCACCTGGGCGTCCCTGACCGCCTGAATGAGAGGGTCCTCTAGACCCTCCTCTTCCAATGGCCGAGCCACAGCTAGGTTGAGGGTCTGAAAGGACTCCGTGATCAGAGGGACTAACTCGTCCCTACGAAACACACGAATAATCCTAGCCTGATCCTCCGGTTCAGGGATCTCCCCGTCTTCCAACTCGTCAGCCTCAGTCTCAGGATCACCCTCCGCCTCATCAGGAAAACAAAGGGTGTCCTGAGCCTGTTCCACAGCCCTGAGCCGCTTAGCGACCGGCTGAGAAGAGCGCTGTACCTCCCCGGAGGAGCAAGGGGGGAAAGGCGCTGGCCAAGCCTCCGGAAGCTGACCGGATCGGCTCAAACAAAAAGCCTGATGCATGAGGAGAACGAAATCTGGGGAAAAATCTACAGATGGCGCAGCCACAGGCGTATGCGGTAACTCAGGGCCAGACCCGTTGGACGGCGGTACTGCACCAGACGGGTGAATGCCCGACAAGGGAACACTCTCCGCAGCTAGAGGGGTGTCACCCTGGCCAGGCAGCTCCTGAAGTTCAAGTGAATGCTCCAGGTCTGAAGAGACTGAGGCACAGCCCTTGCAGATACCAGAGTCAGACACTGCACCCCTGCGTGATCCGCAAATCACACATTGCGGCTTGGCAGCCATCTGCTGACAAGTTCCCGCCAAGCGGAAGAGAAGGGAGCAGAAACAGGGAAGCCTAAGAGATTAACCCGAAAGAAAAATAAGTACCGTTTTTTTTTTTGTTTTTTTTTATAAAATAAAATACTCCCTAGAATCCTGGAAGTGCCCTGAGCAAAATCGCCAGCCTAAAAAACCCCAAAAATGCCAGGGGAACCCGTGCACAAGTGTTAAAAAGTGGCCCAGAGAAGTTCTCTTTAGAGCTTCAAAATGGCCGCCGCACCTGAGCACCCGCGGTAAAAACGGCGCGAAAATACAAAGCAAACCGGAGGAAATGAAAAAGAAAAGAAAAGAACCCCAAATGAAGAAAAAACAGATTCTGAGCAGAGAAGAAGGAATCGGGACGTCAGGGAGCTGTCAGACCCGATGAAAACCGCAACTGAAGGGAGCTGCAATACCCGAGGAAGGGAATAAAGTCAAAATGCCTACCAGCTCTGCAAACACCAAAGGAGGCAGTCAGCAGCTCAGAGGTAAAGGAAATGCTGGATCCGGTATGGCTCTTCCCCGTGCAGTCTAGGGGAGA
Organism: Ichthyophis bannanicus; assembly: GCA_033557465.1. Taxonomy (NCBI): domain Eukaryota; kingdom Metazoa; phylum Chordata; class Amphibia; order Gymnophiona; family Ichthyophiidae; genus Ichthyophis; species Ichthyophis bannanicus. The sequence continues at coordinate 123,446,880 of CM066036.1, read as the reverse complement.
GCTCAACCGTGGCCGTCCAGACACACCGGGAGGAAGGCAGGAGCCCAATGTAGGACTGGCTTCTCACACCGGGAATCCCCCCCGTGTAGTTTTTTTTTTGTTGTTTTTTTTTTTTTTTTTTTTTAAAGAAATTAAAGAGATAGCTACCTAAAAAAGAAAAGGTAAGGAAGGAAGGGATAAAACAAACCCCCAAAAAGACTAACTAGTGTTGCTCCCCCAAGTGTCACTAAGGGTGCCCAGAAAGGGCACACACGTCCTCAAGCTGCAAGGAGACTGGACACACTGGGGGCTTCTGGGAGCTCCGTCTGCATATATACTACAGAAGATTTGATTGGTCCAGTCTCCAGGCTGCAGGAGGAGGTGCACTACCCGATTGTGGAGGACTAAACTGGAGGACCGATCAGGAACATCTGTTATTCAGTTCATTGCATCTGGAATTCATTCTGATAAAGTAGTGATGATATGCAGACCTTATGGTTTAAAAAGGCAAAATTAAATTTTGCAAACTAGAAACTGGAGAAATTGAAATTTTTCCCGAGACCATACAGCGCTAAAACGCAGTACTAGTCCTCAAGAAGCTTTTCAATCTCATCAACTTCCTGTACCTATTTGCATCCCTTCCTGCTTTTCTGCTACTCCTGAATATACTCAACAACTTAATTAAGGATTCTACATAATATGACCCACTGAACAACTAAGAAAGGGAGTGACAAATAAAAATGAATACTTTTACATAAAATTCAGAAATAAATTCTAAGTGTAGTCTAATTTTCACTAGGTGGGATGAAGGTAGCCTGGAGGTGTTACACAAAAGAAAAGGAGAAACAATGGGAGAAACAAGCAAACAATGATCAGTGCAGCAAAAGTCAAGGGGCCAGGTGAAATAGGAGATGGAAAATCTCAGCATAAGCTGGAGTAAGATTTACAGGTAAAATAATCACTAAACGTTCTCTGTAAAGAGAAACATGGACACCAAAGGTATCTTTATATAAACCCTTTATTCGTGATTCCCCCAAAAAAGTATATATATGACAAAAATGAGTCAACCCAACAAAGAGAAATCAAAAGAGCAAACTTCAAAGTCCCAATTTTTTTTTTCTTATTTCAAGCCCTTGGACATGAAGTAGTGTCCCTTTAGATAAACTACTCTCCTCTTTTCCCTCTGGTGTTCAAGATGAAGCCCCTCCCTACTTCCCCTCTGCTGGGTTCCAAGCTGAGCTTCTCTCCATATTCTATGAAGTATGCCCAACAAATTCTCTTCATCCTTTCACAGTTCATAGATCAGTGTCTAAAGTGCCTTGGTCTCCCAACCTTCTCAGTTCATATCTCCTATGGAGGAGATAGCACAGCTACTTACCTGTAACAGGTGATCTCTGGGAACAGCAGGAATAAGTCTTCACATATGGGTACGTCGGTACCGACGGAGTCTGCGCGGGAACGCTTCCCAGTGTCCAATCAAGAGCTTTTGGAAGCATCCCAGCACGCCTGCATGCTGCCTTCCCGCCTTTCCCAACTGCCTCTCCTCAGTTAAGTTTTAAAACTGAGACAAAGAGAGAGAGAGAGGAAAGGAAAGAAAGATGGAGATACAACTCCTGGGGAGGTGGGAGGGTTGTGAAGACTTATTCCTGCTGTTCCCAGAGATCACCTGTTACAGGTAAGTAACTGTGCTATCTCCAGGAACAAGCAGGAATGAGTCTTCACATATGGGGACTCCCAAGCTGAGATGCCTGGAGTCCCAGCATGTCATAGCTGGAACATGCTATCTCCCAGAACACCAGGCATCCTGAGGATGGAGGGTAGGGGTTGAAGAAAGAAGGATGCTGTGGAACAGCAAACCTAGCATAGGACTGAAGAGATGGAGTCCATGTGTGGATGATGATGGTCATCAATAATATTGCAAAGGATATTGCAATATGGACCTTCCCTGACAGGATTTCACAGAAGTATGGAGGTTCATGGATCTACTGGGAAAACTAGTAGAGGAACCTTGATAGGTAACAGGTAACCCCAGTAGGGGAACTGGGGTAGTCCAAAAACGGTGGGCCTTCAGCGGAAGGCTTTATGAGAAAAACCCTAGCTCTTTTGGAGGCAGAGTGAGTCACTCTTAGGAGCAAAAAGAGAAGGCTAACCGATTTGGACAAACAGGCACAGTCCTTGTGGGGAGAAAGGGTGTGGGAACTCCTTGTATCCCAAAAAGAGAGGACAAATGCCTGAGGCGTTAAAGCCTGTGATTAACTGAAGATCCACAATGTCTCTCATTCCTGCTTGTTCCTGGAGATAGCACTGGGGTAAGCTTGGAGAGATATTGAGCATGGAGAGCTTCAGAGGTACCTAAACCGTTAGGTAATGGTATAAAAATTGTTGACTACCACAGGAGTGAGTGTGTGTGTAGAACCCCAAACCTGCTAGATAGCATGGGTATGGGTAAAGTCCCTCTGTCAGAATCATATAGGTATATGAGAATAGACAGTGAGATAGATAAGTATGTGGATACATATCTATCTATAATAAAATATCTCAATAGATAGATAGACAGACAGATAAGAATATATCTATAGTGAGATATGGTAGGGCATAAAATACACACAAAAAATAAATATGGATATGTAGGCCTACATATGGGTGTCTGCAATTAAACAGACAGAGATATGCCTACAGCACAGTGATCACATAGGATATGTGGAGAGGAAAGATTCATCTAATAACAAGGAGGTGGATCCTACTTGAGAAGACATATAGAGAATCTATTCCTCCTGGTCATGATCTGCAAGAATGCTAGTTAGTGCAAAATAACCAGGACTGTTACGTGAAAAACAAAGGACAATGTCAATGTGTAGCCAGCAAGTCCCGAGTCTTCCAGGACTCTAGCATGGTAAGTAGACAGAAGACGCCTAGAGATGAGATACCATGTTGACCTGCTTAAGGGCAAAGGTATCATGCGTTCTTACCATGAGGACGAGCATATCCCCATATTCTGGATATGCTTAAGCAGTGAGGAATAGTCTGTACTCCTGGAATCTGAAAGGAAAGGAGACAAAAGATGCAATTGCTTTGTGACCTCCTCAAGAGAAAGACTCATATAAAAATATACAAGAGAATTCTTGCAGAAAGCATAGATGTCTGGAAGGTTTGACGTCCAAAGTCATCTAGTGTTTTAGACTCACGACCTGGCGGATAGGAAGAGTGCTTTTTCTTACTTTTTACCCGCCTCATTGCTGATTCCACTACTATGGAATGATGAGGAAGTTGAGTCTTTTGAAACCCTGGAGAGGGGGGCACCTGATATAACAGATCAGTTGCCCTGGGAGGTGGGGGTACCCTGAAAGGTGTTTCCCACATTCCTAGAAGGAGATCCTGCAAGGAATGATGCAAAGGAAGCATTATGTTCCCCTTTGCTTTGGTAGAAAGAGAGCCTTGTGCAGGATCATGTACTGGGATAGGAATGGCAAGAGATCTTGCTATATCCCGGAGGAAACTCTGAAAAGAGGGATCCCCAACAGGAATCTCTCTTGGACAGGTTAGATTTAAAGAACTAGCCTGAGCACCCACAGAGGTATCCAAATATATAGGAATAGAAGATCCTGCACAGTGCAGTGTGGAATGCTTAAGGGATGGTTGCTGGTACTGGGTATCAGGAGCAGCAACCGTCCTTACCACATTGTCCATGCCAGGTATCGACTCCAAGCTTGGTATAGAATGGAGCGATCCTGTTGAAAAAAGCATGGCAGGAGTTGGCCACGATGCTACTGTGGATACCGGTACCGATGTCAATACCAGTACCGATGTCGGAGTCGAGCCCGACAAAGACATCGGAGTAGTCATCGGTGACAGTTCAATCGGCACCGAGGTGACCGAAACCATCCGGCCACTATCCTCGGTACCGAAGCACCAGTATTGATCGATGTCGGTACCAAAACCTATTGGTACCGAGTCTTCTAGACTAGAGATCGATTCCAAACTCGGCATCGAGGGCAGAGAGCCTGATAAGCGAAGCATGGAAGGCACCGACCGTAAAGGTAATGAGGTCATCGGTACCGATTTTGGTACCGTGTCTGACACCGGTGAAGGAAGGTCAACCAGTGGCAACTCAATCGGCATCAAAGGAACCGAGAGTTGTGGATCCGAATCATCAGAACCGAGCCTTTGGTACCGCCAAGAGCCGGTACCAAGGCGAGTCGGTACCCAGTCCTCCAGACTGAAAAATCGATTCCAGACTCGGCATCGAAGGAAGCGAGTCTATCGATGCATGTCTGGAGGGTACCGACGGCGGTGGTAGTATCGGTGCTGATACCAATAATGGAAAGTCAGTCTGGAGTGTATCCACCGGTCCCGAAGGCACCGAGGACGCCAGATGACGATCCCTGGTGAGGAGTGTTTCATCCAACACCAGTGCCGATGCCAGGGTACTGGTACCGCTCGAAGCGGATGCCACCACCGGACACGGCTGAGGTATGTTCTGTGAGGGGTGAACCTCAGGAACAACCTGAAACCCCTTATCTGCTTTGGAGACCGAAGATTCCTGCCGGGGTTTTGAAGCCAGTGGGCCCTCGAGGGCAAGGCCGGAGCCGTCTTCATGCTGTGCATGAGACCTACCACTCGAGGACTGGCTAGTCTTAACAGACTGTTTGTGGGTTACCTGATCCTGTGTGGAAGAAGAAGGGGACGGTGCAACCGTGTATCGAGGGAACCTCGATGTTGAAGACCTCTTCTCACCAAACTGTTGTCAGGACCCAAGCAGGTTAGACACCGACTTTGAGGGTCTAAAAATAAAGTTGTACCGCCACAGTGTGAACATTTCTTGGAGAAAGTGCCTGGCGGTTCCATGAAGGTAAAAGAAGAGGCCTAAAAGGCCTAAGAGACCGTGGGACACTATGAAGAAAAAATATCCCGTGGAAAAGGAAAATTTTTCAAGAAAAGAAAAGAAAACACCGGCGGTACCAGTGGCGTCGGGAAGACAGACGCGACCACAAGAAAACTAAAAAATAAAAACAAGAATTTTCTGCGGTGACAGGAGGACGTCCTGCCGGCTCCGTGGAAAAACGAAAACTGAGGAGAGGCAGTTGGGAAAGGCGGGAAGGCAGCACACAGGCGTGCTGGGATGCTTCCAAAAGCTCTTGATTGGACGCTGGGAAGCGTTCCCGCGCAGACTCCGTCGGTACCGACGTACCCATATGTGAAGACTCATTCCTGCTTGTTCCTGGAGATATTGATTTATTTTAGTTAGTATTTAGTTCACGCCTTTCTGGTAGTAGTTCAAATTGAGTTACTATCGGGCACAGGATATATTTCTTTGTCGCCAAAGGACTTACAATCTAACAGGTCGATCAGAAAGCCGGCGCTAAAGCCACACACTATTAGCTGTATATGCATTTGTGTGAAACTTCAGCGCTGGTATGTAGCAAAGGGCATGTGTGCAAATGAGCTGTGCACAAAACCTCAGCATAAAGTTGAAAGAAGGGGAGCCAACGCATGTGCAAATGACAGACATGCTAGAAGTGGCTGTGGGTGCATGCATGTAAAAGTCAAATGCTCACATTATGTGCACAACAACACTGGTTACCGGTACCTTTCCGCATCCACTTTAAGATTCTTGTTTTTGTTCACAGGGCTCTCTATGTAGGTACTCCTCTCTACCTTGCCGATCAGGTTCGCTTCCACACCCCTCATCGTTCACTCCGTTCTATTCACCTCAATCGCATGTTTCTTCCCCCTCCCTCACATGCCCACCTGGAATCCACTCGCTCATCCGCTTTCTACTTCTTGGGGCCACGACTATGGAATTCGCTCCCTCTTACCCTCCGCACTGAAACCTCTCTCCAGCACTTTAAAACAAAGCTCAAAACCCATCTATTTATTACAGCATTTAACCTTCCCCCATAGACCCCACCCTTGTGTTTGTTTCCCTACGCTGCAGCTTAGCCCACTCCCTACGTCCTGCCCCTCTGTCTGCCTTCTTTTACATTTATAATTGCTTTTATGTCACAGTTTTAAGCCTTTCCTCCTTATACTTTTATACTTGTATTTGTCCTTAATGTTACAGTCCTAGTCTCCCCCCATATACCTTGCTCTTGTGTTTGTCCTTCTTTTCATATCTGTCTCCCCGCCCCACCCTATTACCATGTCTTTGTCTATTTGTTTGCTGACTTCCTCTCTCCTACTCTGTCTGATTTGATGGCGTTCTTTTCCTAACTTCTCGCAGCCTGTAAATTTTAATTGTGAACCGCCCAGATGCCTATTTTGGTGTGGGCGGTATATCAAATTTTAATAAAACATAAACATAACATAAACATGCAGGTTCCTTTGGTACGCACCCATAATAATCAAAACTATTTCACCCAAAAAATATTTTTTTTATGAAACAGACACAACCACTCCTAGGTCCCGCTCTTCTTTGGTGGACAAAAGTACTTCACCCCCTATACTATATTGCTCCTTAGGATTGCTGCAGCCCAAATCCATGACCTTACATTTTTTAACATTAAATCCCAGCTGCCAAATTCTAGACCATTCTTCAAGCTTAGCTAGATCCCTCCTCATGTTATCTACACCTTCCTGGGTGAATGAATCTATTGCAGATTTTGGTATCATCCGCAAAGAGGCAAAGCATAGTTACTCACCTGTAACAGGTGATCTCCGGAAACAGCAGAAATTTAGTCATCACATATGGGTATCGCCGGTACCGACGGAGCCTGCGTGGGAACGCTCCCCAGTGTCCAATAGGAAAGCTTTTGGGAGCATCCCACAGCACCTGCGTGCTGCCTTCCCGCCTTTCCCAACTGTCTCTCTCCAGCTGAGTTTAAAGCTGAGACAAAAGAGAGGGAAAGAGAGAAAAAGAGAGAGAGAGAGAGATAAAACTCCTAGGGGAGGTGGGTGGGTTGTGAAGACTAAATTCCTGCTGTTCCCAGAGATCACCTGTTACAGGTGAGTAACTATGCTATCTCCAGGAACAAGCAGGAATGTAGTCTTCACATATGGGGACTCCCTAGCTGCAGATGCCAGGGAGAAGGCCCCAGAAGTTGTGTGCAATTATTAAAGGGCTCCACTTCCCCCCATGGATCTCTGGCATCCTACCAGGGATGGTGGGTAGGAGTTGATTAAGTAAGGAACAGGTGTTGAAGAACAGCCTGACCAAACAAGGCATCCCGGCGGGAGTCCTTGTCTAAGCATTCATGGGCTGTGAAGGTATGAACCGAAGCCCAAGTACCTGCTCGACAGATGTCGTCGATAGACACAGAGTGAAGCCGAGCCATAGAGGCTTGCCATGGCTCTCACATTGTGAGCTGTGACATGGCCTTCAAGACAAAGCGTAGTTACTCACCTATAACAGGTGTTCTCCAGGAGCAGCAGGAATCAGTCCTCACTTATGGGTGACGTCGGCGCCGACGGAGCCCTCGCGGAGCAATTTTCCCCAGGTTTCAAAGAAAGCCTTTGGGAATTGCAGCGCGCATGCGCGGTCGTCTTCCCGCCCGAGGGTGCCATCTTAGCCAGTCAGATGACATAGCTAAAAAAGACAGCATAAAAATATTTGCAAAACATAAGCAGACGATTGCAACTCCAAGGGGAGGAGGGAGGGTAGTGAGGACTGATTCCTGCTGCTCCTGGAGAACACCTGTTACAGGTGAGTAACTACGCTTTCTCCAGGACCAAGCAGGAAGTCAGTCCTCACTTATGGGACTCCCAAGCTCAAGGCTACCGGAGACCCTAAGCACAAAAATGAGCTCCCTCTAGCTCAGCAACACAGAAGGAAAGAATCTTCGCTGAATTATCACCCACCGGTAGCCCACATCCGGGATGGAGGGTACTCTCGAGACAGTAATGGACCGCAAAAGTCTGGCTCGAAGACCAAGTAGCGGCCCGGCAGATGTCTGCCAGCGGAACAGAGTCGAACCGAAAGAAAAAGAATAAAATAAGGAAGAAAAAATCGACTTTTTCGCGGGGACAAGACGGGGACGTCTGTAGGGCTCCGCGGAAAAAAGAAGACTGGCTAAGATGGCACCCTCGGGCGGGAAGACGACCGCGCATGCGCGCTGCAATTCCCAAAGGCTTTCTTTGAAAGCTGGGGAAAATTGCTCCGCGAGGGCTCCGTCGGCGCCGACGTCACCCATAAGTGAGGACTGACTTCCTGCTTGGTCCTGGAGAAAGGTTTTTACTCTCATAGGAAAAAGATATACACTGTGCAATCCAGCCAAACAGTGTTCTTTTGGAGACTGAAAGTCCCAAATGACTAGGATCAAAAGCAACAAACAGTTGAGAGGACTTTCTATGTTGCTGAGCCCTTTGCAAGTAAAAGGCCAAAGCTCTTTTACAGTCCAAAGCAGGGGTCCTCAAACTACGGCCCGCGGGCCACATGCGGCCTGCCGAGGACATTTATCCGGCCCGCCAGGTGTTTTTGCCGCCGCTGCCTGTCCTCAGGGGCGGCTCTACCATGAGGCGAAGTGAGGCGGCTGCAGTTGCTGGTTGTGTGGCAGGCTTTCCCTTCATGCCTAGAGGCACTTTGCCTTTCTTTGGTGTTCCGGTGGCCTGATTGGTCTTGTGAGGGTGATCAGGGAGGGGCTTCGTTTCCCGCTCACCTCCCCGATGCCGACCATAAAAAAGGTAGGGGGTATTAGAATACCTTCTTGTCTATGGCAGAATGAGAACTTTTCTGATGCGTATTCATGTCCTGGAAGAGGTACTGTATAAACCTGGATTCAATATGTGAACGGCATTGCTGAAATTGGGTGTGGACATCCAAGGTCTTGGGAAAGCCCCAAACATGCCTCTATTCAGCCTTGGAAGTTTTCGCGCTGGTGACATCCTTAGAACTGCTTTATAAAATGGCTCCAGGGATGCCTCTATGCTTTGAACATCTGTATGTCCATTTTCAAAGCAAGAATAGTGTGCCTAAAATACTCCCTCCCCCCCCCCCCCCCGATATTTATCATCTTGATTCAACACATCTCATTCGAGTTTATTTCAGAAGTAAAAATACAATTAGGCCATACTTCTCCCTAAAGAAGGACTCTAGCTTCCTCTTTCCTATAGAATTTATTAGTTGACTGGAGAGCAAAAGTGGGCAACAAAGGCGGCGGCAAAGTGGTTGGAAAATTTGGACTTGGTAACAGAAATGAAGCTAGAGAAGGACTGATAGAATTCTGCAAGACCAAAGATCCATTCATCTTCCAGTAACACAAATAGTAACTGTACACATAGACTTTCCCCAATGGATTGCACAAATATCAAACTGACTACATCTGTGGAAGTCAATGTTGGAAAAGCTCAATAACATTAACAAAGATAAAACCTGGAGCCAACTATGGTACAGATCACCAAAATAAGATATGTGCAGTGTGCATATGAATTTGTTCATAGTTTTTTTTTTAAACTATAGTCCGGCCCTCCAACGGTCTGAGGGACAGTGAACTGGCCCCCTGTTTAAAAAGTTTGAGGACCCCTGGTCCAAAGTATGAAGATTCCTTTCTGCATTTGAGGCATGAGGCCTTGGGAAGAATACAGGAAGGTAAACCGCTTGGTTTAAATGAAAAGGCGACACCACCTTTGGCATAAAGTGTGGATGAGTCCTAAGGACTACCTTATCATGATGGAACCTTGTATAAGGAGGATCAGCCACCAACGCTTGCAATTCACTGATGCAACGTGCTGATGTGATTGCAATAAGAAAGATGACCTTCCAGGAAAGGAATTTAAAAGAGGTAGTGGCTAATGGTTCAAAGGACTGTTTCATGAGCTGCCCAAGAACTAGATTTAAGTCCCATGCCACTGGTGGTGGCTTAATGGGAGGCTTAGTTAAAAGAAGGCCTCTCATAAATCTCGCGATGAGAGGAAATAGGTTGTCCATTTAGAGGTTTGAAAGAGGGGAGATCCCACGTGATGCGTGAGTGAGCAAGACGTATTCCTGCTCACTCCAGGGCTGCCCCGAGGAAAAAAAATCAAATTATACCCGACAGTACCCACGGAAGCGCGAATTGCTGGCATAGGACGAGAGAGTAGAAGCAGGTGGCATGAAGCGGGGCTCCAGAGCCGAGGGATCGCTGACATACGAGCAGGCCTGGGGCCTTGCAGTCCGCAACATCGCAGCCGCCCTCGCCGAGTGCAGAGAGCACGGAATCGGGGTCAGAGGACCTGGCAAGAGAGGTGGCGAAACTGCTAGAACCTAAATTTGACCAGGTAATCAAAAAGCTGGAAACTCTGGGGGACTCGCTAACAGAGATTGGCAGAAAGGTGGAGGAATTAGAGCAGCGTGTCTCTAATATCGAGGATGAGAAAGGGCAGCAAGAACGGGAGCGAAGAGAGCAGCAGAAGCAGACTGACCTCCTACAAGCCAAAGTCGACGATCTGGAGAACAGGTCGCGGAGGAATAATCTGAGGGTGGTAGGAGTGCCAGAAGTGCAGACGGAGAATATGCTGTTACCACTACTGGGAGAATGGCTGCCTAAAGAGTTGGGCCTCTCCTCGCTGATCGGGAAGCTGGACATTGAGCGTGCACACCGTCTTGGACCACGGAGGGCAGATCAACAGAAGCCGCGGGTGGTAATTATGAAGCTGCTCAACTTTCAACATAAAGTCCAATTACTGCAGGCTTATCGGCAGAAGGGAGAGCTGAAACTGGAGAACCATAGGCTGCTAATATTTCAAGACTACTCAGCGATGGTCACGCAGAAACGAAAGGAGTTCACCCATATTTGTGCAGCTCTATTCAAGAGGAAGATACGTTTCACTTTGGCGTTCTGGCGACTCTTCAAGTCACAGACCACGGTCAGAACTATGTGTTTACAACGGTGAATGCAGCGACACAGTTTTTGGTGGGACTACCGGCCACAGGCAGTGGTGAGAACGAGAATGGGGCAGGGACCTGATTGGGTCTCTGTGCTCAGGCCGGCATGGATGAGGCGCTGAGAATATCGAGATGAACTGGACATTGTATTGGATGAGGGCCTATGAAGAGGGCCTATGTGCGGGTAGAATGCTTGTGAGGGAGGGAGGAGGGGGAAAAAACGATAGAGGTACAAAATGTTTATCTGGTGGATTGTATCATAGTAATGTGGGCAAAGCTATGAGAAGCCCAGGGCAGCCCTGCGGCATTCAATTGGGATCGTGCCTCAGCAAGTAAGCTGAGGGTATAATTGTTACTTATGATGGGTTATATTGAAGGAACACAATGGGGTAGGGGGAGAATGGGGGGGCAGGGGAAATGGGAGTGGGCAGGGGTGTGTGCATGGGGAGTGTGGATCAGGAATATTTGGGTAGATACTCTGAGGGGTGCAGAGGTCCAGGAGACAGCAAGAACGAGAATCTTGCTAGGGGGAAGACACTTGAGGGTAAGCAAGAGGGTAAGTGTGGATGTGTTTTTAGTGCTTGGCAGTTCGGGGTTGAGGCTGGGCAACCCGGGGCTGCAGATGGAAGGGGAGGAGGGACAGGGAAGCATATACTCAAACAGGGTGAGCATGAGGCATGATCTGCGGATAACCACCTGGAATGTGGGGGGAGTGAGCACACCTGTAAAAAGGACAAAAATATTACAGACCCTAAAAAGAGGGAAAAACACAAATAGCAATGCTGCAAGAAACCCATTTAGGGGAAAAGGAACATGAGAAATTAAAAAAAGATTGGGTGGGCCAGATATACTCGGCTTCACTAGGGGGTAGGAAAAGAGGAGTGGCGATTTTGATCAAGAAAGGGATCAAGGTAGAGGTTATTAGTGAGGAATCTGACCCGCAAAGCAGATTCGTGTTCTTACACGCCAAAATTCAAGGGGAAGAATTGTTTTTGGGAAATATCTATGCACCGAACAGTTACGATCACCAGTTCTTTAAAATGCTGTTGAAAAAGATATTGGGGGCACCAAAGATACCGATGATATTGGCGGGAGACTTTAATTGCCCACATGATCCTGCACTAGATAAGTCACTGGGGGGTAGGGGGAGTAGGAGAGCTGAATGGACCAACAAAGGTGTGGGATATTTATGCAAAATGGGAGGTTTGATTGATACGTGGAGAATTTTACATGAAGAGGAAAGGGATTACACACATCTGTCGAGATCACACCAGACATGGTCTAGGATTGATTATATCCTGATCTCTAAAGAGAGCTTTGGAAAAGTGGTCAAAGTGGATATTGAACCAATAGTGGTATCTGACCATGCTAGGGTTACTATGGATCTGAGAGGCAGAACCTCTGGTGGGACGAGATGGTCCTTCCACAGACACTTATGGCAAAATGAAATGTTCAGGCAATACTTGGTTCAGCATTGGGAGGAATACTTGCGACATAATGAAACTTCTGAGGTGAGCATTGCGACCTTCTGGGAAGCGGGGAAAGAAGTCCTAAGAGGCCACATAATAGCCTATGTAGCAAAGGAAAGGAAACCAGTTAACGCAACGATACTGGAGCTGGCTCAAAAGCTCCAGGATGCAAAAAAGGAAGCCCTAGATAAAACGCAGTGACTGCAGACTTATTTGGGAGTGCAGAGAGCCTTAAATGAGGCTCTGCAAGAGAGGGCGATTCATTTGATGCAGTACTATCGGCACCAGCTCTTCAGATATGGCGATCGCACTGGGAGGTTCCTAGCGCGTTTGGTAAAGGAGAGAGGCGGCATTCAGGGAGTAACCAGCATTAGGAATAGGAATGGAGTGAAGCAGATGGAGCTGGAAAAGATAGTGCAGGTCTTCAGACAGTACTACCAAGACTTGTATACGCCAGAGGAGGAGGACAGGGCGAAAGAGCGAACGTTTATGGATGTTATCCGGCTGCCGCGGCTGACGGCAGCAGAACTGCAAGAGATCAACAAACCTATTGCAGGAGATGAGATACAGAGAGTAATCAAAGCAGGTAAGCCACACAATAGATATGGGACCGAGTTTTACAAAACACTGATGACTCAAGTCACACCCACACTGATGGGTCCTGTATCAGGAAGTGCTGGAGAGGGGATCTTTTCCGAGGGAGATGCGCACGGCGGCGATTACTATAATACCTAAGCAGGGCAGGGATCAGGAAGATCCCGCATCGTATCGGCCGATATCATTAAAAAACTATGATATGAAGATAGTGGCGTCGGTTTTGGCAACCAGGCTGCAGAAGATAGTATCAAGAGTGGTAGGCCGCCACCAGTTGGGATTTGTGAGGGGAAGGGATGCCTTCTCGAACATTAGTAGAGTATTGTTAGGGATGGAGAAGTGCCTTATGCAAGATACACCCTTGATTTTGGTGAGCCTGGACGCAGAGAAGGCCTTCGATCGGGTCTCTTCGCCTTATATGTTTGAGGTGTTAGCTAGATTTGGATTCGAAGGGGCTTTCCTTGACTGGGTAAAATCGTTATATATGGATCCGTTGGCCTGCGTAACTAGTGCAGGGGCGAGCTCTCAGACCTTCTCTTTGAAAAGGGGTACTCGGCAAGGATGCCCACTATCTCCTCTTCTGTTCGTGTTGCAACTTGAACCTTTGCTGCTCTCCCTTATTGATGCGGAGAGGGTGAAAGGTATAGAATGGAGAGGTGGCGGTATCAAAGTTAGTGCGTTTGCCAATGATATGCTGCTGTGTCTGTGTGACCCACAAAGGTTGTTGGAGCATGCTTTAGAGGTAATCGAGAACTTTGGATTGTTCTCGGGGCTACGCATAAATAGAAATAAATCCCTAGTCTTGGATGTAGGAGGTAGAGCAAAAAGGAATTGGCAGGGGGCATTCTCACTGCGCTGGGCCCCTGAGAAATTCCGTTACCTTGGCATCCAAATACCGGATCACACCGCAAAACTTTAAGCCAAGACAATATCCCGTCTGCAACAACGGAGGGACCTTCCTATCTCAACTATGGGTCGCATAGCGTTACTTCAGATGATAGAGATGCCGCGGTGGATATATTTAATGCAACATTTGCCTCTGTGGCTAATGCAGAGTGATCTCTTAGTACTGCAGAAGCATACTGCCAAGTTTATTTGAAGGGGAAAAAATCTCGTATAGCTCTGGCAGTGTTGATGAGACCTAGAGAGGAAGGGGGAGTAGGCTTACTGTCACTGCGGAATTATAATCTCACTTGTATGCTTAGACCTCTGAAAGATCTACTTGAAGGCACGGCAGATATATTGCCGGTGGGGCTCATTGATCAGATGTCAGAGCCATACCACAGAGTGTACCTGCTACATGCGGCTGACAAGGACCTCCCTCCAGCCTAGAAGCTAGCGGAGTATACTAGAGCTCTACGCCAGGTATGAAGAATGCTATGCCAACAAAAAGGACTAAATTGGCATGCTACAGATTGCCTCCCTTTAATGGGCAACAGAGATTTTGAGCCGGGGCAGCAAGCTGGGGCTCCTAAGAGATGGCTGCAAAAGGGAATAGAGTATGTTGGGCAGCTGAGAATGCAAACATCTGGGGGAATGGACTCTTTCCAATCCCTGGTTAGGAAGTTTAATATAGAGCAAAACACATTCTATTTTTACTTACAAGCCCAACATTACCTGAGGGGACTGCAAAAGAGGCACGGGGCAGTATTGCTCCCCAGGGGTATGTGGGACATCTTGACCGAATGGGAGGGGAAAACGCCCGAAAGATCTCTGCACGAGGAATTGTACCCGGGGGGGGGGGGGGAGTTGGGAGCTTTGGAGACATTAACCCAGAGGTGGGTTCGGGATGGAGCCCCGGGTGTAACGGTGGATATGCTAAAAGAGGCTTTCCCACGCATAAAGCACAGTTACTTACCTGTAACAGGTGATCTCTGGGAACAGCAAGAATAAGTCTTCACATATGGGTATCGTCGGTACCGACAGAGCCTGCGCGGGAACGCTCCCCAGCGTCCAATCAGAAAGCCTTTGGGAGCTTCCCACAGTGCCTGCGTGCTGCCTTCCCGCCTTTCCCAACTGTCTCTCCTCAGTAAGGTTTTAGAGCTGAGACAAAGAGAGAGAGAGAGGGAAAGGAAAGAGAGATAGAGAGATACAACTCCATGGGGAGGTGGGTGGGTTGTGAAGACTTATTCCTGCTGTTCCCAGAGATCACCTGTTACAGGTAATAACTGTGCTATCTCCAGGAACAAGCAGGAATGAGTCTTCACATATGGGGACTCCCTAGCTTTAGATGCCAGGGAGAGACCCCAGAAGTTGTGTGTCCCTGGGACAGGGCTGCACTTCCCCCCATGATCTCTGGCATCCCATCAAGGATGGTGGGTAGGAGTTGATTAAGTATGGAACAGGTGTTTGAGAACAGCCTGACCAAACAAGGCATCCCGGCGGGAGTCATTGTCCAAGCAGTAATGGGCTGTGAAGGTATGAACCGAGGCCCAAGTGGCTGCTTGACAGATGTCATCAATAGACAGAGTTCAGATGAGCCACTGAGGTTGCCATGGCTCTCACATTGTGAGCTGTGACATGGCCCTCCAGAGAAAGGTTCTTACTCTGATAGGCGAAAGAAATGCACTGGGCAATCCAGTTAGATAGTGTGCTCTTGGAGACTGGTAGTCCCAAATGAGAAGGATCAAAGGCAACAAAGAGCTGAGAGAACTTTCTAAGCTGCTGTGTCCTCTGTAAATAAAAAGCCAGAGCTCTTTTACAGTCCAGGGTATGAAGATTCCTCTCTGCAGTTGATGCATGAGGTCCTGGAAAAAAAACAGGTAGGTAGAACTCCTGGTTGAGGTGAAAAGGCAAGACCACCTTAGGCATAAAGTGTGGATGAGTCCTAAGGACTACCTTGTCATGATGGAACCTTGTATAAGGTGGATTAGCTACGAGTGCTTGCAATTCACTAATGCGACGTGCTGATGTGATTGCAATGAGAAAGATGACCTTCCAAGAAAGGTATTTCAAGGAGGTGGTAGCCAAAGGTTCAAAAGGCGGCTTCATAAGCTGACCAAGAACCAAGTTTAAGTCCCATGCCACCGGAGGTGGTCTAATGGGAGGCTTTGTTAAAAGGAGGCCTCTCATGAACCTTGCTACAAAGGATGAGAGGAAATAGGTTGTCCATTTAGAGGCTTAAGGGAAGCTGCAATAGCATTCAAATGGACCCTTACTGAATTTGTCGTAAGGCCTGCATTAGACAGATGGAGGAGATACTCCAGCAAAGATTCCAGAGGTATGGCAAGGGGGTTAAGACCCTTTCCAGAATACCAGATAGTAAACCTCTTCCACCTGAAAGCATAAGAACGTCTAGTGGAAGGTTTTCTGGAAGCATAAAGAACATCTTTCACCTGTTGAGAAAGATGAAGATCCTGGAGATCTAGGCCTTCAGCAACCAAGCCCTGAGATGCAGAGACTGGGGACTGGGATGCCATAATTTTCCGTCCTCTTGAGATAGGAGATCTGGAGCAGACCCAAACTCCAGGGAGGGAGCTTGAGAGAGATGTAGACACAGAGGGTACCACACTTGCCGTGGCCAATGTGGAGCTATGAGAATCATGTGGCCTCTTTCTCTCTGAAGCTTGAACAGAGTTTTGGGAATTAGGGGAATGGGTGGAAAAGCATAGAGGAAGTCTTGACCCCAGTGAAGGAGGAAAGCATCCCTTGCCTGAGCTCCCTGAGCCGGAGTTCTGGAACAGAACCGGGGAAGTTTGGCATTCCACGGACTTGCAAAGAGGTCTATGTCCGGGGTTCCCCAAATCTGAAAAATCTAGGACACCTGGTCCACATGTAGGGACCACTCGTGTGGAAGCAGAACTCGACTCAGCCTGTCTGCCCAAGAGTTTTGAACGCCTGGAAGATAAACTGCCAGAAGATGAATCTGATGCTCTCTGGCGAGGGCCCACTGTCACAAAGCTTCGTTGCAAAGCGACAGAGAGCCAGTTCTGCCCTGCTTGTTCACACAGAACATGGCTACCTGATTGTCCGTGTTGATAAGGACTGTCTTGTAGCTGAGCAGGGTCTGGAACACCCGCAGAGCAAGGAAGATTGCTCTGAGTTCCAAGAGATTGATATGTAGACAACTCTCCTGTGGGGACCAGATGCCCTGGGTGGAGAGGTCTTGCAGATGAGCTCCCCACCCCATTGGAGAAGCACCTGTTGTGAGAGTTGCTTGGGGTAGAGACTGCTGAAAGGGGGACCCCAGCAACAGGTTTTGAGGGGACTTCCACCACTGGAGGGACAAAATGAGGCGACTTGTGTTTGCTATTTTGTCTGAAAGGCAGTCTAATGCCTGGGTCCATTGGGTGGATAAAGTCCACTGAGCTGCCCTCATGTGAAGACGAGCATATGGTACCACATGCACGGTGGATGCCATGTGGCCTAGCAACGGTAACATCTCTCGAGCAGTTAAGTGGGGCTTCTACTCTGCTTGAGAAGCTAACTGCACCAAGCGAAGGCAACGGGCCTGGGGGAGATAGGCCCTTGCCCTTGTGGTATCCAGCAATGCCCCTATAAACTCCAGGGACTGAGTAGGGATCAAATTGGATTTTGGGATGTTTATTACCAGCCCTAAATACTGAAGGATACACATTGTGCAGGTTAGAGAACTCTTGGCCTCTGACTGAGTAGGAGCTCGAATGAGCCAGTCGTCCAGATAAGGGAAGACGAATATTCCCAGGGTGCGCAGAAAAGCAGCTACCACTGCCATGCATTTCGTGAACACCCTTGGTGCAGAGGCCAGACCAAAAGGGAGCACTCTGTATTGATAGTGCTTCTCCTGAAAAAGGAATCTGTGAGTTGGATGGATGAGAACATGAGTGTACGCATCCTTGAGATCTAAAGAACAAAGCCAATCCTGACTCTGAAGGTATGGCAGCAGAGTTCCTAGAGAAACCATCTTAAATTTTTCCTTGACTAGGAATCTGTTCAACTCTCTGAGATCTAAGATGGGTCTGAAGCCCCCTGTTTTCTTTGGAATAAGAAAATAGGGGGAGTAGAACCCTGTGCCCTGTTGTTGAAAAGGCACTTCCTCTATTGCCCCCTGGGCGAGAAGAGTGGCAACCTCCTGCTCCAACAAGCTGAGGAGGAAGGTTGGAGAATTGAACTGGTGCACTCTTGTGAGAGGGGGCAAGCTTGAAAAATGAAGTTTGTACCCCTCTCTTATGATGGAGAGTGTCTAATGCTCTGCTGTAATTTGACCCCACCTGGGAGCAAAGTGACATAACCTTCCTGGAATGGTGGAGGGCTCTGGTCCTTCTAGAGCCAGGAAGGCTAGGTTCTCTAGCGGAAAGTCAAAGGCCCTGAGGGGGCTGAGGCTACTGGGCTGGAGCAGGCCTAGCAGCCTTTGCTTTGCTCTGTTTGGAGGATTGCTGACGTTTGGTAGGGAACTGAGCTGCAGAAGATGCCCGCTGACCATAAGCAGGATAGAATCTTCCCTTTTTAGAAAAAGGTGTTTTCTTGAATAACCTTTTCTTAGCAGGAGCAGCTGTGGATTTGGATAGTCTATCCAAAGCAGAATTTTCAGCATCCATCTGATTGGCTTTTGCTTGCCAATCCTTACCAAACAGGTTCTCACCTGTACAAGGGATATTTCCCAAATCATCTTGAACCCAGATCTCCAAATCAGATGCTTGAAGCCAAGCAATCCTACGTGCACCTATGGCAATAGCTGAGGCTCTGCTTATGCATTCAAAGGAGTCGAAAGCTGCACGGTTGGAGAATTTGGAGATATCTTGGGCATGTTTGAGCCCAGTGAGAAAGTCTTGCCTTTTATCTTCAGACATAAAAGGACTTAAAGTCTGCAAATGGTCAGTGACTTCTTTTAAGAACATTCCCATGTAGAGACTATAAGAATTAATTCTTGCAGCAAGCATGGAAGCTTGGAAGACTCTTCTTCCAAAAGCATCCAGAGTTTTACATTCACGTCCTGGAGGATTAGAAGCATGTCTTTTGGCACTTCTAATCTTTCTCATTGCAGACTCAACCACAATAGAGTGGTGAGGAAGTTGAGTTTTATGAAAACCAGGACAAGGAGGGACACGATACATGGAATCCAACCTGCGTGAATGAGGAGAGGTGGTTAGAGGTGCTTCCCACATCCTCAACATGAGATCATACAGAATCTCATGAATAGGCAAGGTAGCTGCCTCCTTAGGAGTTTTAGGATATTGTAAAATATCTAACTCCTTGGCTCTGGGCTCTGTTTCAGGAGCCACTGTAATAGAGAGGCCCCGTGCCACCTCTCTGATAAAGTCTTGAAAAGACAAGTCCTCTGGAGGAGAGATCCTTCATTTAGGAGAGGACTCCTCCTGTGGAAGAAGCATCACTGCATCGACGGACTCTTCAGAATCCTCAGAGTCATCGAAGTATCGTCTGTCCAGATGCTCTTGCAAAGCCCGATACCCGTACCGACCGGGATCAGTATCGGGAATAACTGGTACCGGGGTATCGGTACCAGAGGGCTTTAGAGGACAGAGTATCGGCATAGCGGACACCGATGCCGATGTCGATGCCACCGGTACCGGGATCGGTATCGATGGCGATGCTAGAGCCGGTACCGGCGGAGTAGTCTGTTGCGGTACCACGGGCATCGATGCCACAAGGAAAGCCGCCAGACTGCGTTCCATGGACAGAATCCTCTGATCCATCGACGCCGCCAATGCCTGGAAGTCGGTACCGGTGGAAGCCACCGGTACCCCAGAGCATGGCACCAGGAGATCTGTCGAGGCCACGCCATCGAGATCATCCTGGAACCCCAATGATGATGCTTTAGAGGCCAAAGCCTCCCGCTGGGGTAATTTTGCCAGTGCAGAATCCTCGAGGGCAACGCCAGAGGCATCTCGATGCTTAGAAGGAGATCTACCCTTCGAGGACCGGCTGGATTTATGTTTAGTTACCTGAGATCCATGTGAGGAAGAAGCAGCCCTGGAAGACGTCGATGCCACTGAAGCCGCATCAGAGGGAAACAAGGTACTGAGCTTGGCAGCTCGGTTCTGCCGACCTCTTATAGACATCAGGGAACAGGACACACAATCTGTTATGGAATGGTAAGGACCTAAACATTTTAGACACCAGTCATGGGTGTCGGTGACGGAAATAGTACCGCCACATTTTGTGCACTTTTTAAATCCTGAGGCAGGCTTTTCCATATTTAAGGAAAAAAAGTTTTGGGCCTAAGGCCCAAAACGCAAGTGCACCTGAAGAAAAAGAACGGAAAAAAGGTTTTGTTTTGTTTTTTTACAAGACGAAAAGAACAAAGACCGGCGGTACCGGTACAGCGTCGAAGAAGGCAGACGCGACACAAAAGAAATAAAGAAAAAATAAGGAAATTCTTCTGCGGTGACAGGAACACGACCTGCTGGCTCCGCGGAAAAAGAAGAACTGAGGAGAGACAGTTGGGAAAGGCGGGAAGGCAACATGCAGGTGCTGTGGGATGCTCCCAAAGGCTTTCTGATTGGACGCTGGGGAGCGTTCCCGCTCAGTCTCCGTCGGTACCGACGAAACCCATATGTGAAGACTCATTCCTGCTTGTTCCTGGAGATAGGAGTTTCCCACATTCTTAACAGTAGATCTTGTAAGATCTGATGCACAGGAAGCATGATCACCTCATTTGGAATCCAGGGAAATTGCAGTTTCTCTGAATTCCCCGGTAAGGATTCTTTACCAGGTATAGAAATGGCAAGTAGCTTTGCCATATCAAGCAGAAAAGCTTGAAAAGAAATCTCCCCCGAAGAGGACTCTTTAAAATGAGGGGTAAAGGCTAGACTTGTAGAAAAATCAGCCTTGGTACCGATGAATTCATCCCAGTCATCGGGATCGGAAGACTGAAAAGGACGAAGCATCAGATTTTCTTTAAAGCGATGTCTTTGGTACCGCCCGAGGTCGGTACCGAGACGAGTCGGTACCGAATCTTCCATGCTAGAGATCGATTCCAGGCTCGGCATCGAGGGAAGCGATTCTGTCGAAGTAAGCATGGACGGTACCGACACCGATGCCGATACCGGTACCGAAGGCGATACCGATACTCGAGGAACGGTCTGCAGCAACTCTAACAGTACCGAAGTAGCCGAGAGTGCTAGACTACATTCATCAGTGAGGAGTGTTTCGTCCATCACCATAGCCTATGCCGGGGTGTCCGTAACGCCCGAAGCGGCCACAACCACCGAGCATGGCCCAGGTATGTTCATCGAGGTAAGAACCTCAGGAACAACACGGAGCCCTGTTAATGCTTTGGAGCCTGAAGACTCCCACCGGGGCTTTATTGCCAAGATGTCCTTGAGGGCAAGGCCAAAGCCATCTCGATGCTGGGAAGGAGATCTACCACTCGAGGACTGGCTAGTCTTTACAGACTTTTGTTTGGTTACCTGATCCTGTGAAGAAGAGGATATTCTAGCTGGTAACATCAAAGGGGATGTGAACCGGGTATCGAGTTCTACTCGATTCTGTTTGAGCTCCAGCAGGAGAGACACTCCAGAGGGCAATAGTCAGGACCTAAACATTTTAGACACCGAGTGTCTGAAAAAATATCTGTACCGCCACACTTTGAGCATTTCTTAAGGATAGTGGCTGGCTTTACCATAACGGAAGGGTAGAGGCCTAGTGGCCTAGAAATCGTCAAGCACTAAACAGGAAAAAATTTCTAAGGAAAGAAGAAATTCTTCAGGAAAAGAAAGAAAAGTACCGACGGTACCGGTAGCGTCGAGGGAAGGCAGACGCAACCACAAAAAAAGTAAAAAATAAAAGGAAGAATTTTCTGCGGTGACATGAATACGTCCTGCCGGCTCCACGGAAAACGGAAAACTGAGGAGAGACAGTTGGGAAAGGCAGCACGCAGGCATGGTGGGATGCTCCCAAAAGCGTTCTGATTGGACGCTGGGGAGCGATCCCATGCAGGCTCCGTCGGTACCGACGATACCCATATGCGAAGACTCATTCCTGCTTGTTCCTGGAGATAAGTTGTTTCCGAATAGGTTCGATTGCGAGAAATCCAATACAAATTTTTGTGGAGGGCTTACGTTTCTAATGTCTGGGCGGGAAAAATGGGATTGCTCTCGACAGATGTGTGTCAGCTCTGTGGGGAAGAAAAGGGGACTCTGCTCCACCGGTTCTGGTTATGTCAGCAGATCCAAACTTTTTGGAACGCAGTGCAGGATCAGCTAGGGCGCTGGGGGCCGCAAGGAAGGATATTCTCGATGAAGTGGTGTCTGTTCGGTGCCCTCGGGGAGGAGGGGAGTTTGCTGGCAAGCCACAATAGGAAATTATGTGACAAGGGCTTTCTAATAGCGAAGCAATGTATCCTTAGGCATTGGTTGTCTGACAAACCGCCTGGGACTGGAGAGTGGCAACGAGGGATTTTAGACTTAAGGGATATGGAGCACAGGACTGACCAGATGCTGGGGGGAAACAAAATGGAAGAGTGTGGCAGAATATGGCAAGCGGTGCTGCCCGTAGGTGCAATCAGTAGAGGAAGCTCAGAGGCCAATGTGAAGGAGTGAATGTGTGAGTGTGAGCGATGAAGGGAGTGGGAGGAGGGGGGGGAAGGGGTCAAGGGGTGTGGGAGGCACAGGGGTTGGGTGGGGGAGGGGAGATCATAGCGGGGGGGGGGATTAAAGGGAGGTTGATAAAGAATTTTCTAGGTAGTTACAGAGGTGGTTCTATGCAGATTTATGATTAATGATAATTATTATCGATATGCAGCAGAGATTGGTAGTTGACAATATAATAGAGAATTTAGAACTGTATTATCCTCATTTGAATTATTCAAGCATTTCTGTGTTAAGGTGGCGGGGGGGATGGAGGGTAAGGAAGGTAGGAGGGAGGCACTGTTGTTTCTAGTTATACCCCTGTCTGTTTGTGCTGCTGTTATAGCAATAATGGTTATAAGAATAACGAAATGTTATAGTGCTGTAAAGGAGAGTATTTCTGATGTATGACCTTGTACTGTACACTGTGTTGCTTGGAATTTGCAATGAGGAAATCATTTTTAGTATGTTCCTTAGAGGCTTGAAAGAAGCTGCAATAGCACTGAAATGAACACTCACTGAATTGGTCTTAAGCCCTGCATTTGATAAATGAAATAGTTACTCCAGTAATGATTCCAGAGGTATCGCAAGAGGGTTAAGACCCTTCTGCGAGGACCATATGGTAAACCTTTTCCACTTAAATGCATAAGAGCGTCTTGTGGAAGGCTTCCTGGAAGCATAAAGGATATCCTTTACCTGCTGGGAAAAGTTAAGACCGTGAAGTTCTAGGCTTTCAGCAACCAGGCCCTGAGATGCAGAGACTGGGGATTGGGATGCCACAGCATCCCGTCCTCTTGAGAAAGGAGATCTGGAGCAGATACTAACTCCAGAGGCATAGCTTGAGAGAGATGTAGGAGCAGAGGGTACCACATTTGCCGTGGCCAACGTGGAGCTATGAGAATCATATGACCTCTGTCTCTCTGAAGCTTGAACAGGGTTTTGGAAGTTAGGGGAATGGGTGGAAAGGCATACAGGAAGCCCTGACCCCAATGGAGGAGGAAAGCATCCCTAGCCTGACAACCCTGAGCCGGAATTCTGGAACAGAACCGGGGAAGTTTGGCAATCAGCGGACTTGCAAAGAGGTCTATGTCCGGGGTTCCCCAAATTTGAAAAGTTTTGGCCACCTGGTCTGCATGGAGAGACCATTCGTGTGGAAGCAGAACTCGACTGAGTCTGTCTGTCCAAGAGTTTTGAATGCCTGGAAGATACACCACAAGGAGATGAATCTGATGCTCTCTGGCGAGGGCCCATAGTCGCAAAGCTTCGTTGCAGAGTGACAGAGAGGCTGTTCCGCCCTGCTTGTTCACATAGAACATGGCTACTTGATTGTCCGTTTGAACTAGGACTGTCTTGTAGCTGAGCTGGGTGTGGAATACTCGAAGACCAAGGAAGATTGCTATGAGTTCCAGGAGACTGATGTGTAGATAGGCCTCCTGTGGAGTCCAGGTACCCTGTGTAGAGAGGTCCTGCAGGTGGGCTCCCCAACCCACCTGTGAAGCATCTGTTGTTAGAGTGGCTTCGGGTGGGGGTTGCTGAAAAGGAGGCCCCGCCAGAAGGTTTTGGGGTGACTGTCACCATTGGACGGACAAAATAAGGCGATCCGAGTTTGCTATTTTGTCTGACAGGCAACCTGATGCCTGAGCCCACTGAGTGGATAAAGTCCACTGGGCTGCTCTCATATGGAGGCGAGCATAAGGAACCAGATGCACGGTGGATGCCATGTGGCCTAACAACTGTAACATTTCCCGAGCAGTGAGGTGAGGTTTTAGCACTGCTTGGGAAGCTAACTACACAATGCGAAGGTAGCGGGGCTGTGGAAGAAAGGCCCTTGTCTGTCTGGCATCCAACAGAGCTCCTATAAACTCTAGGGACTGAGTGGGAGCAAGGTTGGATTTTGGGAGGTTTATGACAAGTCCCAAATACTGAAGGATGCGCATTGTGCGAGAGAGGGCAACCCTAGCCTCTGGCTCTGAAGGGGCTCGAATGAGCCAGTCGTCTAAGTAAGGGAAGACAAATATTTCTAGGGTGCGAAGAAATGCTGCCACCACAGCCATGCATTTTGTGAACACCCTTGGTGCAGAAGCCAGGCCAAAAGGAAGAACCCTGTATTGGTAGTGCTTCCCTTGTAACAGAAAGCGAAGGAACTTTTGGTGAGTTGGATGGATGAGAACATGAGTGTACGCACCTTGAGATCTAGAGAACAAAGCAAATCCTGACTCTGAAGGTATGGCAGCAGAGTTCCTAAAGAGATCATTTTGAACTTCTCCTTGAACAGGAATTTGTTCAATTCTCTGAGGTCTAAAAAAGGTTTGTGTCCTCCTGTTTTCTTTGGAATAAGGAAATAGGGGGAGTAAAACCCTGTACCCCGTTGGGGAATGGGTACCTCTTCTATTGCCCCTTGAGCAAGGAGCACAGTCACCTCTTGACCTAACTGGTCATTGAGAGAGGTCTGAGAATTGAACTGTCTTACCATTGAAGGAGGGGGCATGCTGAGAAAATGAAGCTTGTACCCCTCTCTTACAATAGATAGAGTCCAATTTTCTGCTGTTATTTGACCCCATCTGGGGGCAAAATGACACAACCTTCCTGGGATGGTGGAGGGTTCTGGGCCAGGAAGGCAAAGTTCTCTAGATAGGAGTCAAAGCCCCTGTGGAGGATGAATCTGCTGAGCCGGTTGAGGCTTAGCTGCTTTTGTCTTTTTTTGCCTAGGTTGTTGCTGCTGTCCCTTTTGGGCAGAATGACCTAAAACGATGCCCCTGCTGGGTATAGGAGGGATAAAACGTCTTCTTCTTACTGAAGAATGGTTTCTTAGAGGATTTTTTCCTCGCAGGATCAGCTGTAGATTTAGAAAATCTACCCAAAGTGATATTGTCAGCATCTATCTCATTAGCTTTTTCCTGCCAATTCTTGCCAAAGAGAATTGCCAAAGAGATTCTCTCCTGTGCAAGGAATATTCCCTAGTTTGTCCGGTACCCAAATTTCCAAGTCAGATGCCTGGAGCCAGGCAATCCTACATGCACCTATGGCAATGGCAGAGGTTCTGCTTATGCACTCAAAGCAGTCAAAGGCTGCACGATTCACAAACTTGGAAACATCCTGAGCATGTTTGACGAGGGCGAGATAATCTTGCCTTTTATCATCAGGAAGGAGAGGGCTCATAAGCTCTAAATCTCCTGTGACCTCTTTAAGGAACATTCCCATATACAAGATATAGGAACTGATCCTAGCAGAAAGCCTGGAAGGTTCGATGTCCAAAGGCGTCAAGAGTCCTACACTCACATCCTGGAGGATTAGGATGCATGCCTTTTTGCACACTTAATCCTTCTCATGGCTGATTCCACCACCATAGAATGGTGTGGTAATTGAGTCTTCTGAACCCCAGGACAAGGAGGAACTCGATACATGGTGTCGAGTCTTCGAGAGCGAGGAGATGTGGTTAGGTGTATTTCCCACATCCTTAACATGAGATCATGCAAGATCTCATGAATAGGTAAGGTAGCTGCCTCCTTGGGAGCTTTAGGGTACTGTAGGAGTTCTAATTCCTTTGCCCTAGGCTCTTTTTCAGGAGCCACTGTGATGGAAAGACCTCGGGCCACATCTCAGATAAAATCCTGAAAGGATATATCCTCTGGTGGAGACATCCTACGCTGAGGACAAGAAGAATCCTCAGGAAGAAGTATTCTGGTATCGGCAGAGCTTTCAGAGTCTTCAGACTCATCCGAGGATTCGAAATATCTCCGATCCGGGTGATCGTGCAAGACACGGTACCGGTACCGATCGAAGTCGGCATCGGAGTGGGCCGGTACTGACTTGTCAATGCCGGAGAGAGACGCATGACTTGGTCCCGGTAGAATACCTGCCGATGTCGATGCAGCCGGTGCCGGTATCAGTTGAATTGTCTGAAGCGGTTTCAGGAGCATTGAGGCCGTGAGAAGAGCTGCCAGACTGCGTTCAATAGCCAAGAATCTCTGGTCTATCAACGCTGCCGATGCTTGGGTATCGGTACCAGATGAAGCGGCCGGTATCCCAGAGCATGGCACCAGTAGTTCTGCCAAGGTTGAAGCCTCGAACATCCTGGAGCCCCATTAGTGCTTTGGAAGCCGAAGCCTCCCGCCAGGGCAATTTTGCCGGTGAAAGTCCCTCAAGGGCAACGCCAGAGGCATCTCGATATCTAGAAGGAGATCTACCCTTTAAGGACCGGCTAGATTTATGTTTAGTTACCTGCGGATCCATGGGAGGAACACAAAGCCCTGGAAGACATCGATGCCACAGAGGCTGCATCGGAGGAAAAAAGGGTGCTAGGTTTAGCAGCTCGGTTTTGCTGGCCCCTTTTCTTCATCATCCCACAGGCAACACACTCTGAAATAGAGTGGTCAGGACCTAAACATTTGAGGCACCACTTAAGGGTGTCGGTGACTGAGATAGTACCGCCACACTTAGAACACCTTTTAAAACCCGAAGCAGGTTTTTCCATTTTGAAGGAAAAAGTTGGGCCTAGTGCCCATAATGGCGCGTGGCACCTGAAGAGAAAATTACTGGAAAAGACTCCAGAAGAAAGGTTTTTGGTTTTGTTTTGTTTTTTAGAAAAAAAAGAAAGAACCACCAGCAGTACCAGTGTAGCATCGAGAGAAGGCAGATGCGACCACAAAAAAAGAAGAATAGAAGGGAATTTTTTTCTGCGGTGACAGGATGTGCAACCTGTCGGCTCCACGGAAAACGAAGAACTGGAGAGGGACAGTTGGGAAAGGCGGGAAGGCAGCACAAAGGCGCTGTGGGTTGCTCCCAAAACCTTTCCTATTGGACGCTGGGGAGTGTTCCCGTGCAGGCTCCGTCAGTACCAACGATACCCATATGTGAAGACTACATTCCTGCTTGTGCCTGGAGATACCTTACCCGACAGCCCTTCCGCTATATCACTAACAAAGATGATAAAAAGAATCGGACCAAGGACAGATCCCTGGGGCACACCACTGGTGCCCTCTTCCTCCTCAGAGTGAGCTCCATTTACTTGTACTCCCACCCAACCAATTTCTAACCCAAGCAGTAACTTTAGGGTCCAACCCTAGGGTGCTCAGTTTGTTTACAAGTCGCCTGTGAGGAACAGTGTCAAAGGCTTTACTGAAATCTAAATACACCACATCTGGGGCTCTCCCTCGGTCCAACTCCCTGGTCACCCAGTCAAAGAAATCAATCAGATTTGTCTGACAAGACCTGCCTCTGGTGAATCCATGCCGTGTCCAACTCCCTGGTCAACCAGTGAAAGAAATCAATCAGAGGCAGGTCTTGTCAGACAAATCTGGTGAATCCATGCTGCCTTGGATCCTGTAATCCGCTGGACTCCAGAAACCTCACTATTTTCTCTTTCAGCAGCGTTTCCAATAATTTACTCACCACAGAAGTGAAACTAACCGGCCTGTAGTTTTCAACCACATCCTTACTTTCACTTTTGTGTAAAGGCACCACATCAGCCTCTCTCCAGTCCCGACACCGAGGCATTGAAAAGGTCAGTCAGTGGAGCTGCTAGAACGTCCCCAAGTTCCCTCAGTATTCTAGGGTGTATCCTATCCAGTCCCATTGCTTTATCTACTTTAAGTTGAGCTAGTTTCTCACGAACACAGTCTTCTGAAAATTGTTCAAGATGTCCCTCGCTTCTGTTCCTGTTTGTGGGTGTTTTCTGAGGTCCTGTTCCTGGTTCTTCATCTGTGAACACAGAACAAATATTTGTTAAGCAATTCCGCTTTATCCTCATCAGCTTCTACATATTCCTCCTCTTCACCCTTGAGTTTGACAATATCACTTCTGCCCTTCCTCTTCTCACTAACATATCAGAAAAATGTCTTATCCCCCCATTTTATTGCACTGGCTATTTCCTCCTCTTTTTGCATCTTTGCTTTCCTGACTACTTTGCTAGCTTCTCTAAGTTTTTCCAAATATAGATGTCTGTCTTCCTCTCTCTGTGATCTCTTGTATTTCATGAAGGCCTCCCTCTTTCTTCACTTGTTCAGCTATTTCTTTCGAAAGCCACAGCGTTCTCCTTTTCCTTTTACCTTTATTTACCATTTTAGCAAAAAGGTTGGTTGCCCTTAAAATATCCCCTTTCAGTTTTGCCCACTGTTTTTCTAGCACAAGACCTAGGAGAAGGGCCACAGCAGACACATTCAACACACCAAAGAACTACACAAAAGCATGCAAATCTACCACACAAAGAGCTCTATCAATGGCGGCACCAATAATATGGAACGCACTCCCAAATGATCTACGATCAACAGAAGATCCAAAGGACTTTTGAAAACAATTAAAGACATTGCTCTTCACAGAGCACTACGGACCAAGCATTTAGCAGAATCACCAGACCCGGCTATTGCCTTACCCGCAGCACATTGTTTATAGCTGTAAAAAGTACAAGTATATAACTGTAAAAAGCCCATGTTGTAAATAGCTCACCTTAAACATTCCACCCACACTCATACACACTCACTGTACAGCATAAGGATACCTGAGAACACAATCCCCTACTCCTTTTGATTGATTGATGCGTACACCACCTTGATTGAAGGATAAGGCGGGATAAAAATACCCTTTAAATAAATAAATACATACATACATACATCCCCCAGCTGTTCCCATCCCACTAACGACTCCCTGAGTTATTGGCCCATCTTAGCAAAGTTAGTCTTCCTAAAGTCTAAGACCTTCAACATTTAAATGGATTCTAACAGCCCTAGTCCTAATACTGAACCACACCATCTGGTGATCACTGGATGCAAAATTATCTCCCACTACATCATCAGAAACACTTTCACCATTGGTAAGCACCAAGTTCAGTATGGCCCCTTCACATGTGGGGTCTGTTACCAATTGCCTGAATAGTTCTCCCTGTAGAGAATCCAGGATTTCTTTACTTCTAGATGATACTGTAGCAGGAATGTGCCAAACATCTGGCATATTGAAATCCCCTATCAGTAGCACTTCCCCTTTCCTAGCAATGCTGCGTATGTCTTCAATTAACTCTGTCCACCTCTTCCTCTTGTGAGGGAGGTCTATATATCACACCAATGCAAATAGAGTGAAAGAGAAATCTTTCTAGTTTAACCCACAATGCCTCCTCTCTCCCTTTTAAGCTCTGTAATTACAAAGCTTTAATAGTAGTTTTTACATAAAGTGCCACTCCTCTTCCCCTTCTTCCTACCCTGTCCTTTCTGAATAAAGTATAGCCAGGTATAGTTACATCCCAATCATGGTTTTCTGTGAACCATGTTTCTGCAACTGCCACAAAATCCAAGTCAGCCACTCCCACCAAAGCTTCAACCTCAGGGATCTTATTTCCCATGCTACGGGCATTTATACACACTGCCAAATGTTACCCATTTCCATAAAGATATTTGATGTATTACTTACCTGGGGGCTTTCTTCACCCATCCCCAACGAATCTAACTTAAAGCCCTCTTCAGTAGATTAGCCAGTCTACTACTGAAGACGCGTTGACCTTTCTTGGACAGATGGATGCCATCTCTGCTCTGCAACCCTTGGAACAGCATCCCATGGTCTAGGAAACCAAAACACTCTCGATGACACCATCCACGCAGCCATGCATTCATCTCCAGGATGCGAGCCTCTCTGCCTTGGCCTTTACCCTCAACAGGGAGGATTGAAGAGAACACCACCTGTGCACCTAACTGCTTCACCCTCTGTCCCAGAGCCATGAAGTCACTTGATATGCTCCGTGGGATACCTGGCAGTATCATTTGTTCCAACATATATTAGCAACAGTGGGTAATAGTCAGTGGGCTTGATGAGTCTCGGCAAACTCTCTGTAACATCTTGGATTTTGGCACCAGGCAGACAGCATACCTCTCTGGACATCAAGTCTGGTCGGCAGATGGACGCCTCAATACCCCTCAGAAGAGTCACCAACCACCACTACCCTTCACTTCCTTGTGGTCGCTGATTCTGCAACTTTGGGGTATTTGAGCTCTGGTTCTTCCCTTTCCAGGGATGCTTTCACCTCCTCCACTTCCAGGGCTGCATAACGGTTCTTCAATTCAAGGGCTGGAGAAGTTGGATTGGTGATTCTGCAGGCTCTGGTGATTTGTGTCCAACCTTCGTCATTCTGTTGGCACCCATCTTCTTCTCTGCTGAAGACCTTGGTTGCTGCAAGAAGCATCTCATCAATGTACTTCTCATTGTCTTGAATGCTCCTCAGCCTCGCCACCTCCTCTCTGAGTTCCTCCACTTGTTTCCTCAGAGCTTCAGCATGCAGGCACACTGCACATGGAACCGGTCCTTCAACTGGCAATGGGGCCTCTGTCTGGACAGAGGCAGAAGTTGTAACGTGGGCAACAGCTTTAGAGAAACGATTTTTCCCAGCCATTGTTCTGTTCGTGGAGCTTAGGTATCTGTTAAAGTAAAAGAGAGAGATCTACCAAAGTACCAGCTGGTTTCCCAGCTGTCCTTTCAGATAAAAAGTAGTTAAATCCCTTTAATTATATTCAAAATGTGCTGTTCCAAGTCCCTGTGCTTTGTTAGATGGGGAGATGCCCTATAAAGCAAGGCTGCTCACTAGGGGTGGGTGGGAGTCGGGGTGGGTAGGGAGGGAACTAATTCCTGATTAGGTGTCTACAGTTCCCTAAAGCTGAGAAGGTTACTAGAGTTTAAAAACCTACTCTAGTAAAGGAAATATTTCTACTGAAGCACCAAAAAGAAAGTAACTTTGCTTTAAAAATATACAAAAACCCCTTTAAGAGCTCCCAGTCAGAGAGCTAGCAATTTAATAAAAATAAACCCTCAAATCCTTACTGTTTGACCTGTAGAGCCCCTGTTAGGAATGCCTCAACAGGGCAGGGCTCTGCAGCCTTTTATGCAGGCCTCAGCTGCTCTCAGGTAATCAGACCCACCAACTCCTGATTAGGTGTCAACAGTTCCCTAAAACGGTTTGACCTGTAGAGCCCATGCTAGGAATGCCTCAACAGGCAGGGCTCTGGAGCCTTTATGCAGTCCTCAGCAGCTCTCAGGTAATCAGGCCCACTAACTCCTGATTAGGTGTCAACAATTCCCTAAAACGGTTTGACCTGTAGAGCCCCTGTTAGGAATGACATCAAAGAGAAACTACAGTAAATGGAGAATGATATAAGTGAGTCCAAAGAACACACAAGGATCAAAAGCAAAAGACATTTATTTTAAAAAGTCATCTGTTCTGTTCTGTGGTGCCAGGGTACAGATGTTTCCTGATGTCTGTAAGGCCACACAACTTAGGAGACAGGCTTTCTTAGCCTTGAAGTCTAGGGTGTTGGCCCTTACAGCGAGTTTTTTCTTACGTTATCCTTGCAAATGTGTAATTACGTTGCAGGGATCTAAATATATTTTTGTTGATCCTTCTCAGTTGCAGGCATTCTTGGATAATAAAAAGTAAAGTAGTGCACATATATGTTTGGAGAGGTGGGGACAAATGAGTTAGAGCTGTCTTAGTAGTGGAATTTTGTTCCTAATCTTTTCTTTTTATGTTTTCCTTGAATATTCTCCCCTTTATAGTGGGCTA
Organism: Ichthyophis bannanicus; assembly: GCA_033557465.1. Lineage (NCBI taxonomy): Eukaryota > Metazoa > Chordata > Amphibia > Gymnophiona > Ichthyophiidae > Ichthyophis > Ichthyophis bannanicus. The sequence continues at coordinate 123,415,002 of CM066036.1, read as the reverse complement.
GGTATATGAGGACTGATGCTCTATGTTAAATTTTCTTATATAAGGATGGTTTCCTTGTTTGTTGATGTAATGGCATTGGTATCTTGATTTCCTGTACTTTATTTTGTAAGTATGTTAAAATTTCAATAAAAAAATAAAAAATTTTAAAAAAAAAAAAAAAGCAAAAGACATTTGTTCTTGAACAACGAACTTCCACTTATACGCTGAAAATATTCACGTCAAAGGCAATTTGTTCACAAGTATATACCCTAAAACAGTCTTTCCCTATACGTGCAAGATTTTTAAGTCACCGCTGACCAGACGTAGGGATAATGGTGCTCCTGCTGGTTATGTAATCCTCTAAGCATTTCTCTGCATTGAGCGCAGACCTTATTATTAGCATTCCATTTTAATACATGCAACTCATTTGCATATTAATTAAATACACTTGGCTTTGATGTTTGTGCATGCTTTTTTTCCTGTTTATGCACACGTCAATCTCTTTTCTACATTTGGCATAGCGGTACTTGTATGTATATGTTGCGTTATCTGTATGCAAAGAGCACGCTAGTCTTTCTGCATCAGCCCTTAAGTTTGTTCCCAAGGCAATGGAGAGTTAAGTGACTTGCCCAAGGCAACAAGGAACGCAAGTGGGATTACAAATAGAAAATGCTCCTTTCCCAATAGATAAAATTCAGGAATTCCTTTTTCACTAAAATTACACAATCCCTGACACCATATTCAGGATGCATGAAGGAAATCAGTACCTTATACTACTGCATAAGGTTTTCTCAGTGAAACAGCTAGGAGGCACCTCATCAGTCCCACTCACCTTCCAGAGTTCCAGAATTAGTCTGACTCCATTAAGCCCCTTTAAAATGAGACTCTAAGGGCTCAAGCAATCTCCAACTGCTCATCAACTGGCCCTCCAAAACCAGACTGCTTGTCTGCAGGGCAAGGTCAGTTTAAGAACAGAGACTCTGTAAACCTCAACTTTGTAGAAAATAAAAGGGAAAAAAAGGTATCAGAGGGCCCCAAGTCCCCCATAAGAGGTCAGGGCCACAGGCCCTCAGGCCCTCATAAGTGGGCTTCTACATAGCTATTAAAGATTGAAAACCACCCATGAGCTGTTTCAGGAGCTCTAGCACAAGCAAGGGCCCCAAGGCCCCAAAGGACCTTCAGGGGGGACCTGTGGGCTTGCAACTATTGGCTGGCCCACCAAGTTCCCATCTACAAAGGCCATACAGCCATTCAAAATGGTTGCAGTGCCGACAGGAAAGAATTTGGGGATAATGCGGCAATGCTGGCAAATATGACATCAGGCCCCAGGCCATCCATGAGGGATCCAAAATATGCTGAAAAGATGTGTTCTGGGGCATTCCTGCTGCTCTCAGGATAAAATAATTTTAGCTTTGGCTTTGAACCATTGGGGGCTGCAGGCTGCCTTGGGTTGTGCAGCTGAGCAGTGCAGCAGCAAAGAAAAAGAAACTGCGGGGGGGGGGGGGGGGGGAGGAACCAGAAGGGGAAAACAGCGAAATTAGAAACCCCCCACATGGGAGCCTCTGCAGCTGATATGGCAGTGGAGGATACCCAAGAAGTGTGTCCCCAATCACCCACAGAAGCCTGGGAAGGCCTGGCTGCCTCGGAGGGATATTTTTGGTGTTTTGGGGGGGGGGGGTTGTTTTTAAAACACTGAAGCTGCTTGCTACAAGCAGCAAAAAGAGCCTATTGAAAAATTAGTGTAAAAACAAAAAAAAAAAAAGATAGAGAAATATTACTAACAAACAAGTAGAGAGAACAACAAGTGGGAAGGCAGGCCTGGGCCCGGGCTCGGGCTCGGGCTCAGACCTAGACTCAAACTCTCCTCAGGTGCTCTGTGTGGGTTCCTCCTATCTGCTTTCCAGCCCACCCAGTGTTGAACACAGGGCAGCTGTCAGCTCGAAGAGACAAGGACATATTCAAGCTCCGAGCAAACATTAAGCCTACAGGTCTCCATCTCTCAGGTCACAAGATGGATCTGGGCCAGAACAGACAAGCCTATCTGAACCAGCCCACACACACCTTGCCATCTGCTGGAGGCAGACAATCCTGGCTACTCTCAGTGCTACACCAGTGGATATAATAGAGTTGACACTGCTGCAAGTAGCTCTAGTCTGCCTCCACTTGCTGGCTGCAGAGTATAACCCACTCATCTGGACTGGTCTAGCAAGAAAATAAGAAAGAATGCTAATAGGAAACGGATGCTTCAAAAGGTTTTCTCAAATTAAATCCAGATAAGACTATGAGATATGTTTACTAAACAGCATACCTGTCAGCAAGCAGTAACAGCAGTGGCAAGGATGTCATCATGCGGTAAAGGCCGGGGCAAGCAGTAGGCATTCCGGCGGTAAGGGCACTTGGCTCCACGTATCAGGCGCTAACAGGACATTGGGAGTTAATGTATCATGGTGTAAGCATCCAAAGGATGACCGAACAGGAGTGGTGATGTGCAGATCATTCACAGGAGAGATGTGAGTGATGCAGCCACATGATTAAACTGTTCCTGTGTGGGACATGGCATAACAGCTGGCAGGAGAATACATGACTGTACATAACGGGCATATACTGATGGATGGGCTGAAGGATGGTTGGTGGTAGATGAGAGTGCATCATGGCCTTGTTGCCCCGATGTACTTGATGTGACCATACAAATGCAGTTGTAGTATGTGTGAAAAAAGTGTAGCTGTGCCACCGAGACATCCCAATACCAGTTATGTGGGTATGACAGCTGTGCCATCTTTTCTAACCACCATGCATATAACTGACAAGTGTCTCTCACACTGGCCATATGGAGCAAGTAAGGACATGTGATGATCCCTGAAGGTGGCCATCCCGCGAGTGGGATGTGCCTCCCTGTACTGCATACATGTTTTGGAGCCAAAGTTGTCCAGTCATAATTATGATGAAATATTCCAATCTTGGATAAATGTGTCATACACGTTTGCAGATTGAACATGTCAGACCCTTTGCAATGGGCCACAGCAGAGCCTATAAAGCCATGCTGTCAGATGGGAATGAATGCAATAGGCATGTTTGCAGACCTAATGTGCTATCATAACACAAAGTAGAAGAATGTGTGTCTCCCAGTCAATGCACACCACGGACTGTTTCTGGCAGTATATTAGAAGAACACAAAGGAAGCAGAACCCGGACTGACAACAATAAAGGAAACCTTGTTTATTGCGCCCCGACGCGTTTCGGCTCTCAGCCTTCTTCAGGGGGTCTTAAAAGGAACACACCTCAAAAAGAAACAACAATAATAATAATAATAATCTTACATGAACATATTAAAAACAATAAAACAATAAATATGATTGTTACGTAAAGCATATGGATCAGACTGGCAGAATATCTACAGTACTTAACCCATATTATTATTTCATCAAATAACACAGGTACACTAAAAAATTTTTGGTTTAAACTGCCTCTAATGTTTCGATTGATTTTTACGTTTTTTGGTGCACTGAATCCAAATCTGGTAGCCAATTTGCTCCATCACGTACAGATTTTTTGCTACATTGGGTTAGCAGTTTGAGGTGAACGTTTCAGATTGAGTGCGATCGAGATAAAAGTTTCTTGGATGAATTCTTTATACTAATTGTTTAGTAGTTATTCAAATAAGAATAAAGAAAATTGAAACAAGGCAGCACATAAGAATAGAGTAATGTCAACAAAACACACTGTGATGGTAGCAAAATTGTCTGCACTTAAAACAGCCACATACATGTGCACAAACATTGAGCATATAAGAGCGAGGTTAGGCACAAAGCAAAGCAAAGAAATGTGCAAAAAATGTTGTACAGGTATGTATGTAAGAATAGAAAACGCAGACCGCACCATTGCAATACATGAAGACAAACACCCGATGGTGTGAAAATAAAATTCTAATAAATGAGATCCGACACTGTGGTAATAACTAGCAAATTTTTATTTCAAAGTTTAGTAAAAACACGATATTTGTCAACACAGTTTAGATTTTAAAGTCATTCTTGGGTCAATCAATCTCCTGGTGGGCCCGTTTCTTCTTCCCCCGAATGCTTCTCTTGGTGCGCTGCTTGGCGTATTTTTCATCTGGGGTTTCCCGCAGCAGCAACCAGCAGAAATCAGCCATCATAGTGGTGTTCCATCTTCCTTGGTACCTTCTCTCTGCGTCCTTGATGTCATGGTGAAACCTTTCACCTTGTTCTTCACTGTACGCCCCCAAGTTTTCGGGAAAGTAGTTCACATGGGAGTGCAAGAAATGGACTTTCAGGCTCATGTTACAGCCTTGTTCTTTGAAGGCATTGAGCATCCTGGCAACAATATCCTTATAGTTCTCATCCCGCCTGTTCCCCAAGAATTTGAGAACATCCTTGAAGGAATCCCAGGCTTCTTTTTCCTTCTCAGACATCGTTTCAGCGAATGCTCCATCTGAAATGAGTTTCCTTATATCAGGGCCAACAAACACTCCTTCCTTTAGCTTTGCTTCAGAAAGTCGGGGGAACTTTGAGCAAAGGTACCGAAAGCACTCACCATCTTTTGGAAGGGACTTGATGAATTGCTTAATGAGACCCAACTTAATGTGGAGAGGTGGTAATAGAATTTTATCACGAGGTACCAAGCTCTCATGAAGAACATTTTTCTCACCGGGTCTCAAATACTCCCGAATTGGCCAGTCTTTTTTTCCCCCAGTGTAGGTCGCGGGCCCGGCTATCCCACAAGCAAAGGAAGCAGGGATATTTGGTGAAACCGGATTGCTGCCCTAATAGCATGGATAGAATTTTAAAGTCTCCACAAATCATCCACTTATGCTCATCATAACGAATCTTCTGAAGAATCAGGGCCAAATTCTCGTATTTTTCTTGGAGAATAACAGAGTGAGCAATAGGAACTGAAGCGAATGTGTTGCCATTATGAAGAAGAACACCTTTTATGCTGTCTTTTGACGAATCAATGAACAGCCGCCATTCAGCAGGATCATACTTGAGTTTAAACTTTTCCATCACTCCGTATATATCGTTGCACAATACCAAATCTTCCTCTTTGCTGAAATACTTCAAAAATTGTGTCTCGCGGTTGCGGTACCAATAAAAAGTTGTTCCTGGTGACAATAGATTTTTCTGTTTAAGCCGAGAACCTAGCAGTTGGGCAGCATCTTTTGGGAGTCCTAAATCCCGGACTAAATCATTCAATTCAGCTTGAGAGAAAAGTTCAGGTTTCGGATCTGGTTCAGTTTCAAACTCGGAAGTACTGGACTCATCGGGAAAAGCCATCTGATGAGTCTCATCATGATCAGAACCGTCCACACAAATATGATCCAAAGATTTTGGTGGTTCAGGCACAGGTACTTCGTTGCTATGAGGCATAGGCCTAATTGCTGAGGGAAGGTTGGGGTAACTTATTACGTTCTTATTTTTTAAGTTGTATCCCTTCACAATGCAAGAGCAAAAATAGCAGTCACTGCTGTGGTCTCTTTGTTCACGCCACATCATAGGTATTCCGAAACGAAATGCTTGTTTTTTACCTTTCATCCATAAGCGTAGATCTTCCTCACATGTCTTGCACACTTTGTGAGGAGCCCACGGTTTGTCTTGATCGCCTAACTTCAAACCGAAATAGGCGAAATATACTTTTTTAATAAATGCAGAAATGTTCCTCTGCCGCTTTTTCACGGTATATTCCCCACAAATAAAACAAAACTGTCCGGAGAGTTGACGCAACCTCTGGCTCTGTGAGCCATCACAAATACACAGCACTGCAAACTACAACTGTAGTGAACCACTTCGGAATAAAGCTGGATTACGACTGAGCAAACAAAAGGTAATAATGAACTTGCAAGAAACTGAAATTTGACAGGAACGTTCATGTCGCAACCACCGTGTTTGAGCGAGCGAACGAGGCGAGGCGAACAGGAAAGAACATGCGCCAGCACGAGTACTGGATTTAGCCCCCCGCCTCCCAATTGTCCTGTTAATCTATAAAATGAATACAAAACACTCTAAAATATCATGAGGGAGTGTTTCTAGTTAGTTAACCATTACAACCTCTATTTTGGGCCAAGAAAATAAACTGCAGTCGGCTAAAAAGAAATTATGTGAACATTCCTTATGTGGGTAAGAAATCTAATTTTGCAAGAAAACGTGACGTGATGGAACATTTTGGCTATTTTTCCTGGATTCAGCACCCCAAAATCTATAGGAATCAGTTGCAAAACTGGAGGCAGTTTTTTGGTAGTGTACCTGTGTAATATACAACATAATTATATAAATATATTATCAAAGAGATCATAAATTCTTAAATAATGATATACAAGACAAGAATGTGTCAATAAATATTGATAAGTCAAGTATAAACAAATAAAAGACAAAAAGAGAAAGGAAAAGAGAGATGAGGAGGACAAAGGGGATCTGATAGATACCTTAATTCTGTCAAATGGAACGCTAAAATCATTAGCCAGACATGTAGGACGCTAGATGCTGACAATAAATAAATAAATAAATAAATAAATAAATAATTAGATAAATAAGTAAATGAATACCATATATAAAAGTGAATGCCATAAAGATACCTTAATAAAATGTAATAAATAAAATCAAAAACAAATTACAAATATAAACAATACTTTTGCAACCAGCAATTAACAAATACAGAACATGATGAGACAAAATAGTGAAAGCACGTCTTAAAGAGACATGATTCATTGTGGAGAAATTATCCCACCAGATAGTGTTGAATACTAATCCTTTTATAAGGGCAGAGATGTTCATAAAAAATGGTTATTGAAAAAATGTTCATATATACTGAACAAACACCATAAGTACTATGATTAACAATTGTGTTATATATTGGATGCAATCCAAAACATCCAAAGAAAATTGTATTAAATGAAACATCACAAAATGATATAATGAATGAATACGTTGTAGATTGGCTGTGACTCAAAGAATAGAAAGGTGTTTAGAGGGAGCATTTGTACCACGGCTGAAAAGAGCTTGTTCACGGCCAAAGAATATATATGTATATATGTGTGGCATATGTCTTGCTATGAATGAATTGTCATAACTGAAAAACACAAAGTGTAAAATAGTACATTGTGTCCAAAAGGGTAACCTGATTGCCTACTAGGACAAAAGCAATCACAACTGATTTGTAACTTTAACTTCCAAAAAATATGTTGTCACAATGTTATAACAAGAAAACATTTAAATGAAACATAAGACTGAAAACCAAAAAATGCTTTATATATCCTACACAATGATTCTACTTGGAATGACAATGTGGCGTTCAAGCCGAACAGGGACTTTAGACGTCGGCATTTTTCCGCCCATTTGGGTAAAGAATTCACAAAAACCAAAAAGATTATTAAAAAAAAAAAAAAAAAAAACCTTATATAGTTAATGATGTGCATGGGTGCTTAAAATTTTTTATTGTACTCATAAATGTGGAGAACCAAAGGAGGCTGATGAATTGCAAAGTATATCTTTGAAAAAGTCCTGAAAACCAACGGAACATTCAAACCTCGAAAGAACTGGACCATAAAACTATGATGTAAATCTTTGTAAATGGAGATAAGTAAAGTGTAGATGACTGTATAAAACCTTTAGAAGAAACTAAAAATATGATGGCTTACCATGAGAAACGTTCTGCATAGCATTGCTGCTCGAAATAACATAGTGGTGCCTAATACAAACAAAAGCTTAAATGCCGGTACATTCCTGCTCTTGTAGGTTAAAGGTCATCAAAGCCAATAACTTATAAGATCTAATACTTTTAATGAAAACTTGCAACGAACCTATTACAGAATATATCTATTGTATTGGTACATGAAAATTTAAAAAAATTAAGAAACCAAAAAGAAATGCTATTAAGCACGCTGTGCACAGCGATTCTACTCCTAATGACAAGGCAGCGCTCAACACAAAACTAGAAAAAAAATGTCAACGTTATAAATCGGGAGTTATCATGAACCAAATAGCTTATTCTAAAGTGTAAGAAAAACATTGCTAAATCATATGTACTGATGTTTAAAAATGTGAAGGATTAAACCAAAATTTGCCATAAAGACCATTCAGCACAGCGATTTAGCTTGTAGTGACAGGACCACATTCAAAACAAATGAAACCATGAAATGCCAGTGTTGTCCCGTTTTTATGAATTAAAAATCAACAAAACAAAATGAGTTGTTCTAAATTGTATTAAAGACAATATTACATGAAATGTAGTATATAGGGAGGAGAGAGAGAGGGGGGAGGGGGGGAACAGGGGAAAAGGAAGGAGGGGGGAGGGGGAAGAAGGTAAAGGAGGGGGGAAGATAAAACCAAAATATTACCATAAAGACCATTCAACGCAGCGATTTAACTCGTAGTGACAGGACCGCACTCAAAACAAATGAATCTATGAAATACCAGTGTTGACCCGTTTCTATGAATCAAAGATCAAATAAAACAAACGAGTTGTTCTAAATTATATTAAAGACAATACTGCATGAAATGTAGTATATAGGGGGAAAAGAGGGAGGAGGAGAGAGGCGGGGAGGGGGAGGAGGGAGTGGGAGGGAAAGGGGGAAAGGAGGGAGGAGGAGGGAAAGGAGGGAAGGAAGAGAGTGGATGAGGGGGAGGGAAAGAGAAAGGGGGGAAAAAGAGAGGGGGAGGGGCGGGGCAGAAATGAGGGGAAAGGGAAGGAGGGGAGGAAAGGAAGGGTAGGGAAAGAGGGAGAGAGGGAGAGAGAAAAAGGAGGGGGAGGGGAAGAGAGGGAGGCAGAGGAGGAGGGGGGAAGGGGGAAGGGGGAAGGGGAGGAAAGGGGAAAGGAGGGAAGGGGGAAGGTGTCGAAAGAAGGAGAGGGAAGGGGGAAGGTGGGGGGTGTAGGGGGGAAAAAGGGGGAGGCGGAAAAAAGGGGAAGGGGAAGAAGGAAAGGGGAAAGGAAAATGGTGGAGGGAAGAAGGGGAAAGGAGAAAAGATCTATAAGAAAACAAAGATTGACCTCTTGGTTCAGGCCCATTGGATGCAGGGTGCGGAGTTCATAAATGAATCTCTGTTCAAGACAAAGGAGGAGCTTGTCCACATCACCTCCTCGCCAATGGGGTCATACCACTTTAAGAACCAGAAATTTTAAATCAGAAAGTGTATGACGGGCTTCTACCCAATGATCTACTAAAGGTTTATCAACCACCTGTCTACGGATATTACTCTTGTGCTCAATTACATGTGTCTTTATATTCCTTTTAGTTTTCCCAACATAACAGAGGTTACAAGGACACGGGATCAAATAGATGACATTCTGAGTCTCACAGTTGGAGAAATCATGTAGCAAGACTTTATGTGTTGAACCAGGCTTCAGAAATTCCTTTCTAGTGACCAGAACATTCTTGCAAACACAACACCTACCACACTTGAAATGCCCACAGGCTTTCGGAATGAATCTAGGCTTACATAGGGCAGATGGTACTAAAATATCTCTTATATTAGAGTTTCTCTTATATGCTACCAAGAGTTTTGTCTCATTTAGAAAAGGGAGAGGACTTAAAATATGCCACGCTCTCTTTAATATATGGGCGATTTCTCTAGAATGTTCAGAAAAAGTGATCGTACAAACAATGTTATTGGTTTTAACAGGAACACGTTTTTGTAAAAGAGTTGCTCTATTAGTTGACCAGGCCCGATGAAAAGCCTTTGTAATGCAAGCATCTGGATATCCACGATCTTTAAATCTTTGACCAATGTCACTGGCATGGGCTTTAAAGTCTTCATCTATAGTACAAAGTCTCCGAATCCTCAAGAATTGACTCATAGGAAGATTCTCTTTTAAGGACCGGTTATGAAAACTGTCAAAATGTAAGAGTGAATTCCTATCAGTAGGCTTACGGTACAAGGTGGTTATAAAGCCTTCTGATGTATTCCTAACTAATATATCTAGATATGCTATTTCATTCGGACTACATGAGTAATCAAATTGCAGGTGTGGATCACAAGAATTTAACCAATGGATAAAGGATAACAATAGATTTTCCGTACCCTCCCATATAAGAAACACATCATCTATGTAGCGTTTCCACATTTTTATATTTGATTCATAAGGATGTGTATTCAAGAAAATTTTCTCAAAATGTGAAACGTAAAGGTTGGCAACATCTGGTGCAACTGATGAACCCATCGCTACCCCCTTTACTTGTTGGTAGTATAAGTCTTGAAAACAAAAAAAGTTGTTACACAATATTAAGGTGGCCAATTGAATAAGAAAACAAGTAGAGGTGCAAACAGGTCTAGTTCTGGTAATGAGATAATCAGCTATAACATCAATTGCCGCATTTTGAGGAATGTTGGTGTAAAGGGATTTTATATCCAAGGTAACAAGAAAGACATTGTTATGATTTCCATCATAAACACTAAGCAACTGAATCATGTGTGAAGAATCACGCACAAAAGAGGGAGTAAGTTGCACAAATGGGCAAAGAAATACATCTAAATACTTTGATATGGGCTCAAAAAGGGACCCTATTGCAGAGATGATAGGTCTGCCTGGAGGATTCTCCAAAGATTTATGAATCTTGGGCAAAACATATATTGTGGGCATAACTGGATGGGATACTGTAAGAAATTGTGCTTCTTTAGATGTAAGATAACCAGCTTGTACACCTACGTAAATTAACCTATCAGCCTGTTGTTTAAGGGCAGATGTAGGATCTTCGCGTAATCTTATATAATACGTGGTGTCTTTAATTTGTCGAAGAATTTCTTGAATATATAAATCTCTATCTCGAATAACGAGCGCTCCACCCTTATCCGCCGGTTTAATGATAATGTCAAAGTTAGCTTTAAGACAAGAGCGTGAGTGCTTTTCCTCTTTGTTCCCCCCTCCCCCCTACACACACCCCCACCATCCCCCCTCTTCCCTTTCCCTTCCCTCCCCTTCTTTCCCCTCCTCCCCCTTCCCTCCCCTTCCCCCTCTGCCTCCCTCTCTTCCCCTCCCCTCCTTTTCCTCTCTCCCTCTTTCCCTACCCTTCCCCTCCTTCCCTTTCCCCTTCCCCTCCTTTCCTCCCCTTCCCCTTTCCTCCCCTTCTTCCCTTCCCCCTCCCCTCTTTCTGCCACGCACCACTCCCCCTCTTTTTCCCTTTCTTTCCCTCCCCCTCCTTCCCCCCCCCTCCTCTTCCTTCCCCCTTTCCCTCTCCCCCCCCCTTCCCCTCTCCCCCTCCCCCTTCCCATCCCCTCCTTTCCCTCTCCCCCCTCCCATCCCCCTCTCCCCCCCCTCCTTTCCCTCTCCCTCCTTTCCCTCTCCCCCCTCCCCTCCCCCTCTCCCCCCTCCCATCCCCCTCCTTTCCCTCTCCCCCCCCCCTCCCCCTCTCCCCCTCCATCCCCCTCCTTTCCCTCTCCCCCTCCCCTCCCATCCCCCTCCTTTCCCTCTCCCCCTCCCCTCCCCCCTATATACTACATTTCATGCAGTATTGTCTTTAATATAATTTAGAACAACTTGTTTGTTTTATTTGATCGTTGATTCATAGAAACGGGGCAACACTGGCATTTCATGGATTCATTTGTTTTGAGTGCGGTCCTGTCACTACGAGTTAAATCTCTGCGTTGAATGGTCTTTATGGTAATATTTTGGTTTTATCTTCCCCCTCCTTTACCTTCTTCCCCCTCCCCCTCCTTCCTTTTCCCGTTCCCCCCTCCCCCTCCTCTCTCTCCTCCCTATACACTACATTTCATGTAATATTGTCTTTAATACAATTTAGAACAACTCATTTTGTTTTGCTGATTTTTAATTCATAAAAACGGGACATCACTGGCATTTCATGGTTTCATTTGTTTTGAATGCGGTCCTGTCACTACGAGCTAAATCGCTGTTGTCGCCCCCAGCTGGCCAGGTTGATAACCAACACCAGGTGAGGTCGCCTTTTTCTTTAAAACAAGTTTCCCAAGATGGCTGCCAGGAGGGCTGCTGGGAATTATAGTCCCATTTTAAAGTAAGGAGTTGTGAACCAGTGATTTAGGCAATAGACAGAGAAATTTATTAATCGTATTCAGGGAATCCTTTACACGCAGGATGGGAAATGGAAAAACCAAAATACAGGCTTTTGCTTCACAGCCACAAATTCAAAAGAAAAACAAGCAGAACTTTGCTTTGTTCACAATTACAACTTCTTTCCAAAACGTTTATCTTCTTTAAAGGTTGCTCTCTTCATAGGAACCAAACTCTTGTATCAAACAATTCTTCAAATGTTCCTTGAGCATTTAATAGTAGCTTCTAACTTTATAAGTTGAGCTTAGCACTCAGCAGCTTTATCACCTACTTGTGACGTCTTCAGAAATCAGGCTTCTCTCTCTCTAAACAGGCATTCATTCAATGGCTTTCTGTTTTAGCATTCTTCCCTGTCAGAAGCTTGGCATACAGCACATTGCATTTCAATAGAGCTGCATTCATCATCAGCAATTTCCATATCTTCAATACTCTCTGTATCACATACATTCAATGGCAGCTGGGATGAGAGCTGGCTATTCTCTTTCTCTATCAAGTCACTTAACCTTTTAAGTATGGCTTGTTTCTGCAGCAGCTCTTCAGCTACCTGGGCTACTGGATACTTAGCTAAACGGTTTCCCCTTTATCCTGGGACACTGCTTATGATTAGAATCAGCTTGTAAATCTAAAGCTAATTCTTCTAAGCTTTTATTAGCTATAAATGGAGGAAGACACACTTGCCTGGAGCCAAAGGGGTTTAGTATCTCTCTCTGTCTTGTGAGCCAGCCATGCTGTCTTCTGTTTGTAGCAACTCCGTCTGATTGCAACAGAGTTTCATTCCTTGTTCTCTCAGCTGTTTTTAGCAATCTCTCATCCGTTCTCACACTTCTGCTTCCAGTGTTTCCTTCACACTTTCTTTCATTCCTTGCCAGCACTCTCTCACTTGCTCCTTCACTGAGACCATGCCTGAGACCTTGTCCTCCGTGTCTCTCTTGTCCAAGTCTCTCCCTGGCTTCCTTGGCTCTGTTTGCTCCCCTTGCTCCGTCCCCCCTTTGAGTTTCTAAAACTCAGGTTTTTCAACTGTTCCTCTTCCTGTGCCACACCTTGCTCCCAGCACATGTGACCAGGGTCTGGCTTTTCTCTGACGCTCTGCTGTGGGCGGGGCTTAGGAATGACTAACTTGTGAGTCATAGACTCTTGGTTGCTAGGGAAACCTCTGACACATTCAGAATTAAAGGTAGAGGTTCTATTTCCCTGTGCATTTCTGTGCGTAGTGGTGCTTTCCTCACCACACTGTGCTGAACGGTCTTTATGGCAAATTTTGGTTTAATCCTTCACATTTTTAAACATCAATACATATGATTTAGCAATGTTTTTCTTACACTTTAGAATAAGCTATTTGGTTCATGATAACTCCCGATTTATTTATTTATTTAAAGTCTCTTCTATACCGCACTATTCAGCATCAGCGCGGTTTACATTGAACAAAGAATTTACACATTTCCGATGGTACTTTGTGTTTACATTTGAACAGGAAGAAATAACTTGGATAACAGGGGTAACTATTTACAAATTGACATTTTTTTTCTAGTTTTGTGTTGAGCGCTGCCTTGTCATTAGGAGTAGAACCGCTGTGCACAGCATGCTTAATAGCATTTCCTTTTGGTTTCTTAATTTTTTAAAATTTTCATGTACCAATACAATAGATATATTCTGTAATAGGTTCGTTGAAAGTTTTCATTAAAAGTATTAGATCTTATAAGTTATTGGCTTTGATGACCTTTAACCTACAAGAGCGGGAATGTACCGGCATTTAAGCTTTTGTTTGTATTAGGCAACACTATGTTATTTCGAGCAGCAATGCTATGCAGAACGTTTCTCACGGTAAGCCGTCATATTTTTAGTTTCTTCTAAAGGTTTTATACAGTCATCTACACTTTACTTATCTCCATTTACAAAGATTTACATCATAGTTTTATGGTCCGGTTCTTTCGAGGTTTGAATGTTCCGTTGGTTTTCAGGACTTTTTCAAAGATATACTTTGCAATTCATCAGCCTCCTTTGGTTCTCCACATTTATGAGTACAATAAACATTTTTAAGCACTCATGCACATAATTAACTATATAAGTTTGTTTTGTTTTATAATCTTTTTGGTTTATGTGAATTCTTTACCCAAATGGGCGGAAAAATGCCGACGTCTAAAGTCCCTGTTCGGCTTGAACACCACATTGTCATTCCAAGTAGAATCGTTGTGTAGGATATATAAAGCATTTTTTGGTTTTCAGTCTTATGTTTCATTTAAATGTTTTCTTGTTATAACATTGTGACAACATATTTTTTGGAAGTTAAAGTTACAAATCAGTTGTGATTGCTTTTGTCCTAGTAGGCAATCAGGTTGCCCTTTTGGACACAATGTACTATTTTACACTTTGCGTTTTTCAGTTATGACAATTTATTCATAGCAAGACATATGCCACACATATATACATATATATTCTTTGGCCGTGAACAAGCTCTTTTCAGCCGTGGTACAAATGCTCCCTCTAAACACCTTTCTATTCTTTGAGTCACAGCCAATCTACAACGTATTCACTCATTATATCATTTTGTGATGTTTCATTTAATACAATTTTCTTTGGATGTTTTGGATTGCATCCAATATATAACACAATTGTTTATCATAGTACTTATGGTGTTTGTTCAGTATATATGAACATTTTTTCAATAACCATTTTTATGAACATCTCTGCCCTTATAAAAGGATTAGTATTCAACACTATCTGGTGGGATAATTTCTCCACAATGAATCATGTCTCTTTAAGACATGCTTTCACTATTTTGTCTCATCATGTTCTGTATTTGTTAATTGCTGGTTGCAAAAGTATTGTTTATATTTGTAATTTGTTTTTGATTTTATTTATTACAGTTTATTAAGGTATCTTTATGGCATTCACTTTTATATATGGTATTCATTTAGTTATTTATTATACAAGCCTTCTGGCATATTGTATTATACTTATTTATCTAATTATTTATTTATTTATTGTCAGCATCTAGCGTCCTACATGTCTGGCTAATGATTTTAGCGTTCCATTTGACAGAATTAAGGTATCTATCAGATCCCCTTTGTCCTCCTCGTCTCTCTTTTCCTTTCTCTTTTTGTCTTTTATTTGTTTATACTTTACTTTTATCAATATTTATTGACACATTCTTGTCTTGTATATCATTATTTAAGAATTTATGATCTCTTTGATGATAATATATTTATATAATTATGTTGTATATTATTTGATGAAATAATAATATGGGTTAAGTACTGTAGATATTCTGCCAGTCTGATCCATATGCTTTACGTAACAATCATATTTATTGTTTTATTGTTTTTAATATGTGCATGTAAGATTATTATTATCATCATTATTATTGTTTCTTTTTGAGGTGTGTTCCTTTTAAGACCCCCTGAAGGCGGCTGAGAGCCGAAACGCGTCGGGGCGCAATAAACAAGGTTTCCTTTATTGTTGTCAGTCCGGGTTCTGCTTCCTTTGTGTTCTCCTGGTAGTGTGCGGATACCCTTGCTCTTTCTGGTACTGGTACTCTGGCAGTATATTGAAATGAATGTCCCACAGCTACAAAGAGAACAAGTGAGAGTCAAACCCTGGCCTGTCACTCATCGAACCACTGCTCAAACCATTAGGCTACACCTCCACACACATCTCCATAGCAGTCTCCATAGCAAAGAGACTGCAACTCCATAGCAAAGAGACTGCAACTCCCTGCCTGCAATGGGTGAAACCTAGGACATGCCACAGCATGACTGGCACAGTCTGAGACAGTGGTACACGACACCTAGGGACTGCCTACAGCAGCCCACATGCAGTACATACTGAACTGCACACTCATTACACTATCTGCATAACAGATACACAGCTACAGAATACATCCCTTGTCCAAAGGCCAAGGCACATGTGAGGTCAAGATGCCCTTCCCCCACTGTACCTCCTATGCCAAAACAACAGTCACATGCAGATGTCCTCTGCACCGCAGTGTGTCAGTAAACACTGAGGCAGCAAATGTGCAGGGCATGCAGTCCCTTATCACCTGCTGTACACAGCAAGATAGGCACACCTGCACATAAACCTAACGCAAATCACATTCATGACCCCTGTAGCCCATTGCTGACCATCCTGACCTCCTCGGGGGGCCATGAACAAGCCCACGCCCACCACCATCACAGATGACAAGCAGGTACTGGGCAATGGTCCAGTTATCACAGTCACTGCTATGGCTGCAATTGGGGCCCTGGATGCCATTAACCGTTAACCCTTCCATTAGCCATGATGAACCGCACAATCTGAGCACATATATGCAACTGATAGCCATACGGAGAATGCAGCGATCCATCACATCAGCATTGTACTATGCCAGGACAATGTGTGCTTCATGCACGACAGCTGCCATATGTGCAAATGGCCTATTTCTGCAGTCACCCTGATTGTGAGGGAGGGCACATATCACCTGGTCCCCAAAGCAAGCCCTGTAATTGATAGCCTCTCAAGGTTCTGGAGCACATCTCTATCCCTGCCAGTGTGTTACAGGTATTGTCTGTAGTGTGTGATGCTAATTATTTGGTATGCTGTATAACTGTGGCATGCCGGAGTGGTCTGTCTTATTTGTGCCTTGTATCCTGCTCCTGTAGGCCATGGACTCTCCTATAACATCTCATGTCACTCCCAAAGGCTGTGACAGCTGTTGACAAGGAACCCAAATGCTATGAGTGTTGTCTAAGCAGGAGGGGAGGTGCTGACACCAAACAGATGAGCCTGCCAAGACCATAGATAACAGCAGGTTATCAAACAGCCCAAGAACAGCTGATAGCCTCACTTTCTGGGAATTCCAATCATCCAGATCAATCCCAGGCAGCCTGCATATGTTGCGCAACACTGTCCTTTGTCAGCCACTCACATACCATCTGTGCCCAGTCTGCTAGTCACCTCACGCTGCATATACACATAGCCACCATGAACACAATCGGTTTTGTACAAACAGCATGGGCAACCAGCAGCCTGAGTAGTAACTGGAATGAATGAATGAAGCCCAAATATCACTACTGGATGAACCTACATAACACTATGTGCATACATAGCCGTGACTTGGTCAGAGTGAGAGTGGCCTCTCAGCATGAACAGATGTGTGCACCCAGAGCATGGCCATGACAGATCCACACTAAGATGGTTCAGCCATTTAACTACCCTCTGACACATATGCATCCTATGCAAACCACTCTGGTCTAGGGGTGGGCAATTCCGGTCCTGGAGGGCCACAGACCAGTCAGGTTTTCATGATGTCCCTAATGAATATTCATGAGATCTATTTGCATACACTGCCTTCCATTGTATGGAAATAGGTCCATGAATATTCATTAGGGACATCATGAAAACCTGACTGGTCTGCAGCCCTCCAGGACCGGAATTGCCCACCCCTGGTCTAGGCAACTCCCAAAACTCCTCTGCTCCTCATTATCTACCCTCATTATGTACAGTGGTTTATGTCTGACACACACACACACACACACAAATCCAGTGTTCCCCAACACCACTCTGGGCAGTAGGTACTGCATCCAGTTCCATGCCTGTACTCGCATAAAATGTTATGTCCCTAGCCATGGACGCTCCAAAACGTGGCCAGTGCAACACATGCACTCATCCAACATGCCGTGGGTGGGGGGGCAATGTGTCTGCAGCATGGGAAAGGGGTTGGATGAAGGAACAGTTGCAAACACAGAGTAGAAGGAGGCAGCGTATGATGGCCTAACAACATCCTTGTAACTGACACACTTGGTACCCATGTGAAGCTAGTGAGACTGTCAGGCAGGCCCTCTGATGTAAAACATGCAGACACTCAGTAGGCCCTCCTAGGTTCTGGCCATTTGAACAGGTGGTATGCCTGGCCAAAGCCTCTACGAAGGATACATACTAAACAAGTATGGTACTGTTCCCCACATGCCTACCCCCACCCCAACATTCACCTCCAAGCACTGCCGTCCCATATGGTGGTGGGCAATGCAGAGGCCAACATGACATCCTGTGCCACATTTCAGCTGCTGGAAGTGTGTACGCACTATTCAAAGGTCACTATCCCACTGTCCCAATCAGGTACACAGGTGCATTTGGAGTAATAGATAATATACTGCTGGACACTTTGTCCAATGATCACTAGACCATGTTGAGGGGGTATTTCTTGTGTGCAATTTTACCTGATATGTATCTCCCTATAAGTGCATACACTGCATGGAGAACAGAGCCTCCTCGCTTGCACTCTGCAAATGCAGCATGGGAGAAGAGCAATGTGCATGCAGGGAAATTGCAGTTCCCTGCTAGGGCCACCAACTAATTGGATCGCACATTCACAGAGGCCAGCCCCTACCCCCCGAACCTAGTTCCCTATAGGCTGCAGGTGTGCCAGGTGGGCTGACACTGTTGCCATGGATACAGCTGTTATTGCTGTTGGCATTATTCTGGCTTCTCGAATACTGAGGGAACTTGGGGACGTTCTAGCAACTCCACTGACTGACCTTTTCAATGCCTCGTTGGAGTCGGGAGTGGTGCCAAAGGACTGGAGAGAGGCTCATGTGGTGCCTTTACACAAAAGCGAAAGTAAGGATGTGGTTGAAAACTACAGGCCGGTTAGTTTAACTTCGGTGGTGAGTAAATTATTGGAAACGCTGCTGAAAGAGAAAATAGTGAGGTTTCTGGAGTCCAGCGGATTACAGGATCCAAGGCAGCATGGATTCACCAGAGGCAGGTCTTGTCAGACAAATCTGATTGATTTCTTTGACTAGGTGACCAGGGAGTTGGACCGAGGGCGAGCTCTAGATGTGGTGTATTTAGATTTCAGTAAAGCCTTTGACACTATTCCCCACAGGCGACTTATAAACAAACTGAGCACCCTAGGGATGGACCCTAAAGTTACTGCTTGGGTTAGAAATTGGTTGGGTGGGAGGCGACAAAGAGTACAAGTAAATGGAGCTCACTCTGAGGAGAAGGATGTTACCAGTGGTGTGCCCCAGGGATCTGTCCTTGGTCCGATTCTTTTTAACATCTTTGTTAGTGATATAGCGGAAGGGCTGTCGGGTAAGGTTTGCCTCTTTGCGGATGATACCAAAATCTGCAACAGAGTAGACACCCAGGAAGGTGTAGATAACATGAGGAGGGATCTAGCTAAGCTTGAAGAATGGTCTAGAATTTGGCAGCTGGGATTTAATGTTAAAAAATGTAAGGTCATGCATTTGGGCTGCAGCAATCCAAGGGATCAATACAGTATAGGAGGTGAAGTACTTTTGTCCACTAAAGAAGAGCGGGACCTAGGCGTGGTTGTGTCTGATGATCTTAAAGTAGCTAAACAGGTAGAAAAGGTGACGGCAAAAGCTAGAAGGATGCTTGGGTGCATACGGAGAGGAATGGCTAGCAGAAAAAAGGAGGTGATAATGCCTCTGTATGAGTATAGTGTGCAATTCTGGAGACCGCACCTTCAAAAGGATGTGAACAGGATGGAGTCGGTGCAGAGGGTGGCTACTAAAATGATTAGTGGGCTTCATTATAAAGCATATGAGGATAGACTTAAGGATCTTAATATGTACACCTTAGAGGAAAGGCGGGATAGAGGTGATATGATTGAGATGCTTAAATACCTCCGTGGCATAAATATTCAGGGAGAGAGCCTCTTTCAATTGAAAGCAAGTTCTGCTACGAGGGGACATGGGATGAGGGTGAAGGGAGATAGATTCAGGAGTGATATGCGGAAATATTTCTTTACGGAAAGAGTAGTGGATCCATGGAATAGTCTCCCAGTGGAGGTGGTAGAGATGAGGACAGTAACTGAATTCAAAACAGCATGGGACTAACACAGAGGATCTCTAAAGGTAAAAAGTGGACTGTTGTAGTTGTTGATATGGAAGGACAGACTAGATAGGCCATGTGGTCTTTTTCTGTCATCATGTTTCTATGTTTCTCACCTATGCAAATGGGTGTGTCCTGAAACCTGGAGGGCAAGTCAGAGGTGAGGGTTGCAACACACACACGTGCCCCCCCTTGCTCACTCCAGTCAAGCCAACAGACGATTTGGAAGCTGCACAACAGTGTTATGTTGGGCGCTAAGTGTAGAGGACTGCTGTGGGGATGGGCCTTGTCAATGGTGTAACTGGGAATGCATTACGGCATCAAAGCCACAGGTTGAAACTGCGTACTGCAAAAGCATAATTACTCAGCTGTAACAGGTATTCTCCAGAGACAGCACAAATCAGTCCTCATATATGGGTGACGTGGGTGGCGACAGAGCACGCGCGGAGCATTTCCCCAGCTTTCATAGAAAGCCTTTGAGCAAGATGGCACCCTTGGGCAGGAAGGGGACCACGCATGCGTGGTAGCATTCTCAGTCTGATGAAATAGCAAAAAAGGACTTAAACAATGTAGGGAGGCAACTCCATGGGGAGGAGGGAGGATTGTGAGGACTGATTCCTGCTAGCCCTGGAAAACATCTGTTACAGGTGATTAACTATGCTTTCTACAGGAACAAGCAGGAAGTCAGTCCTCACCTATGGGACTCCCTAGCTCCAAGCTGCAGAGCACCGAACCATGACAGTATCACCGGTGACCCATCGAGTAGCTGTGAGCTGCAGATGAGTCCCCACTGAGAGACTCTGCAAAACCCTAGCGTCCAGTGACAATAGCACTCCAGTAGCCTGAACAAAGAAGGGTCGGAGGGCAAGAGTTGCCTCCACCCCAAATATATTACGAGCACTGCCTGTCTGAAGGTATTGTCCCTGCGGGACTCACTCTCCAGGCAATAATGAGCTACAAACGTATGAATTGAAGCCCATGTGGGGGCCCTGCAGATTTCCAGTACCGGCACCAAGCGGAGGTTGGTCACAGACATGGCCATGGCCTGCATGCAATGTGCAGTGATCCGGTGCTCAAGGGAGAGGCCTGCTCGCTCATAGGCGAGAGCAATGCAATCTGCCACACACATGGACAGAGTCCGCTTCATTAACACTTTACAGGAGAGCTATCTCAGATGGCAGGTGGCCAGGGGCTCAAACGGCAGCTTGGTGAGTTGAGAGAGTACTACATTAAGGACCCACTCTGCCACCAGAGGGCTGAGAGGGGGCTTCAATAGCAGGAGGCCCTGGAGGAACTTGGAAACCAGGGGCTAGTTTGAGAGGGATTTTCCCTCTTACAGGGTGATGGTGAGCAGCTATGGCACTAAGGTGTACCCTCATCGAATTAGACTTTAGGCTGGCGTGCGAGAGGTGCAGTAAGTACTGTAGCACTAGCTGCATGTGGCAGGAGAAAGGGTTCTCCCTTCTCTCTGCACACCAGACAGAGAATCTCCTCCATTTGAAGGCATATGCCCGCCTAGTGGAGGGTTTTTGGGAAGCCAACAAGATCTCGACTTCTCCTGGGAGACTGAAAGGAAACAAGGCTACCCTTTTAGCAGCCATGCCATCAACACTAGCAACCCCAGGTTGGGGTGCAGGAGGGAGCCCTCCTCCTGGGACAGATGGTCCAGATCCCGACCCAGAAGGACCAGGAGTGCCACCGACAGGGAGAACAGCAGCGGGAACCAGGGTTGCCGGGCCCATCTGGAGGCAATCAGGATCACTGATGCCCGCTTGCTCTGCATTTTGAAGAGGGTCTTGGCCACCAGTGGAGTTGGTGGGAAAGCATAGAGGAGGCCCTCTGACCACGGGATCAGGAAGGCATCCGCTGCTACTCTCTCTAGGTGCAGGTGGCATGAGCAGAAGCGGGGCAGCTGCGTGTTGTCCAGGGAGGCCAAAAGGTCCATCTCAGGCCTGCCCCAGAGGTGGAAATGTCTCTGCGCCACCTTGGGGTGCCAAAGCCATTTGTGCAGGCGGAGGACTCTGCTGAGCTTATCCGTCAAGCAATTGTTCTGGTCTGGAAGGTATACTGCTCATAGGAGCATTCCCATGGCCTCTTGTTTGTTCACATAGAACATTGTGACTGGTTGTCCATCTGGATCAGCACAGGATGGTTGCACAGGAGGTGGCAGAACGTTCACAGGGCTAGGAAAATGGACCCGAGTTCCAGGAGGTTGATCTGCAGGAGCGACTCCTCTTGCATCCAGTTGCCTTGAGTATGGAGGTCTCCGCAGTGTGCTCCCCAACCCAGAAGGAAGGCGTCCATAAATAGGACCATCTGCAGTGCAGGTGCCTGAAATACATCCCCTCCTGGAGGTGGCGTAGGGACTGCCACCAGTTGAGGGAGTCTGCCAGTTGGTGGGTGACTCTGACCCTGTTGCGTAACCTGCCTGTGGCTTGGGTCCACTGGGAATGGAGGCACCACTGGGCCACCCGCATGTGCAAGCAGGCTAGGGGAATGATGTGAACTGTTGAGGCCGTGTGGCCCAGCATCCGGAGGCGGCGGCAAGCCTGTACTGAACAGAGAGTCTGTACCTTTCTCGCTAGCTGCACGAGGAGATGTGCTCTCTCCTTTGGAAGGGAGGCTTGACCTGTAACGTGTCCAGCTGGGCACCTATGAACTCCAGATTTTGGGCTGGAGAGAGGTGGGATTTAGGGCAGTTAATGACAAACCCCAGGTGCTGCAGGAGGCAGATTGTTCGCCCTGTGACCTTGCTGGCCTCGAGGGCCCTGCTGCCTCTAATGAGCCAGTTGTCCAGATAAGAGAAGAGGAAGGCCCTTTGTAGGCGCATGTAGGCGGCCATGACCGCCAAGCACTTTGTAAAGACTCTGGATGAAGCGGCCAAGCCGAATGGGAGTACCCTGTACTGGTAGTGCTCTCCTCCCACCACGAACCTTAGGTACTGTCTATGAAAGGGGTGGATCAGGATGTGGGAATATGCATCCTTTAGGTCTAAGGAGCACAGCCAATCTCCCTGGTGGAGGTAGGGCAACAGAGTTCCAAAGGAAAGCATCTTGAACTTCTCTCTCACCAGAAACTTGTTCAAGTTTTGCAAGTCTAGTATGGGCCCGAGGCCTCCAGTTCTTTTGGGGACAAGAAAATACCTGGAATAGAAACCTTTTCCCCCCACAGTTGTCTGGGTACATTTTCTACCGCCTTGTCACTGAGCAAATCCTCGGGCTCTAACAGGAGCAAGGTCTGGTGAAGGAGAGGCCACATTGGCTCTCCTCGAAAGAACCCTGGAGGTGTTTGTTGGAACCTGAGGAGATAGCCCTCCTTTACTACTTGTAGGACCCACTGGTCCGTGATGATCCCAGCCCACCTATGGGCAAAAAGCACCAAGCTGCCCCCTCTGGGCTGGGGGGGTTCTCCCGGGGGAGAGGAGACCCTGCCCAAAGAGTCAAAAGCCCCCCCCCCCCCCCCGGCTGGATGGGAGATGATGTCTGAGGCTTCTGGGCATTTGGCTTCCTTGGCCCCTGGCCCTAGTTCTTGGGCTGGGAGCCCTGTTGCTGTTGCCCTGAGAAGGGCTGGTAGTGGCCTGGGTATAAAGACCCCTTCTTCAGGGGAAGGGTCATTTTCCTTGAGAGCCTTTACCTGGTTACGACCTCGGCCTCTATCTCGGCCATGGGCTTGCCAAACAAGTTTTCCCCGGTGTAGGGGACATCAAGCAATTTTTCTTGCACCCATTGCTTGAGGTCAGAGGTTTGTTACCAAGCCTGGCACAGTGCCCCAATGCCCACTGCTGCTACTCTTGACCTCTCTGCTGCTTTTGACACTGTTGACCACAACCTTCTCCTTGTTACCCTATCTTCGCTTGGCTTTAGCAGCTCTGTACTATCCTGGTTCTCCTCCTACCTCTCCCAGTGTGTGTTCTGGTGGCTCCTCCTCCTCTGCTACCCCACTCCCAGTTGGTGTCCCCCAGGAATCCGTCCTGGGTCCGCTCAGGTGCGCTTATATCCTCCCATGGCTTTCAGTACCATCTCTATGCTGATGACTCCCAAATCTACCTCTCTACGCCTGAAATCTCTCCAGTTATCCAGACCAGGATCTCTGCTTGCCTTTCTGACATTGCTGCCTGGATGTCGCATCGCCAAGACTGAACTCCTTATCTTTCCCCCCCAAAACCTCCCCTCCTCCTTTCTCAGTCTCTGTGGAAAACCTCGGTAATCCTTCCTGTTTCCTCGGCCCGCAATCTGGGAGTTTTCTTTGACTCTTCTCTCTCTTTCTCTACACATATCCAGCTCGTAGCTAAGACCTGCTGTTTTTCCCTACAATATCAGCAAAATCCGCCCCTTCCTTTCCGAGCATACTACTAAAACCCTTATCCACACCTTAGTCACCTCTCATCTTGACTACTGCAACCTGCTCCTTGCTGGTCTCCCTTCCAGTCATCTCTTTCCCCTTCAATCTATTCAACATTCTGCTGCGCGACTAATCTTCCGCCAGCCTCGCTATACCCACATTATGCCTCTTCTCAAGTCACCTCACTGGCTCCCTGTCTGCTTTCGCATCCAGTTCAAACTTCTCCTCCTGACCTTTAAGTGCATTCATTCTGCGGCTCCTCAGTACCTTTCATCTCTTATCTCTCCTTACAACCTCTCTCGGGAACTCCGCTCTTTTAACAAACTACTTCTGTTTATGCCCTTCGCTCCTACTGCTAACTCCAGACTTCGCTCCTTTCACCTTGCTGCACCTTACGCCTGGAACAAACTACCGGTGTCTGTACGCCAGGCAAACTCTCTAGCCCTCTTTAAATCCAGGTTGAAATCTCACCTCTTCACTGTTGCTTTCAGATCTTGACTAGATTGTAAGTGCCATGTTTTTGTCTTGATTAGATTGTAAGCTCTGATGAGCAGGGACTGTCTCTTACATGTCTGTACAGCGCTGCGTACGACTGGTAGCGCTATATAAATGCTCAATAGTAGTAGTAGTACTCTTGCTGCAGATTCAAAGCCGTTGTAGGTGGCGAGGGAGAGGAACTTTGAGCAGTCCCGAATCCCGGCAGTCAGGGCTTGGAACCTCTGAAGGGGTTCCCTGGTGAGAGCAGGAGAGAAGCCTGCCAGCTCTTGAATAAGGCCTTGAGGTACATACCTATGTACAACTCATAGGCCTGTATCCAGCAGCCAAGCATGGATCCCTGGAAGCACTTGCGCTTGAGTGCGTGGAGGGCTCCGGCTTCCCTACCCAGGGGGGGACAGAAGAGTAATTCTTCTGGCTTTTGAGCTTTTGCATTGAGGACTCCACAACCATGGAATTATGTGGGAGTTGGGACTTCTGGAAGCCCAGGCCCTTTTTGACACAGTAGACAGCGTTGAGGCATCAGCTGACCAATGGCACTGAGACTGGGGTCTCCCACATCCACAGGAGCAGCCACTCAAGGACGGGCTGCACTCAGCACTGTTAGAGTCTCCTTTGGCAGGGACTCATACAAGAGGATCGCCAGTTCTTCGGTGCACAGGTCCTCCTCTGCCTCTGTCGGGACCAAGAGGTACTGGGCCATATCCCGTAAGAAATTGTGGAAAACCATGTCCTTGGGTGGGGAATGGCGCCGAAGGGACATCTGTGTCGAGAGGTCTCGGGGGAGGTCTCGACCTCGGTCTTCCAGTAGGAGCCAGAGGGCATTGAGGATTCCGAGGCTCGGGGCTCTTGTGCCTCGAGGCCGGCCCCGAGGAACTGGGGTCCCCCGGTGGGTCTCTAGTCGGACTCCTAGAAACTGGCCAGGGAGGACCGGACACCCAAAGATCAGGACTGAGACCTCGATCGGTTCCAAGTGCTTGTCCGAGGCTGGTGGCGCTTAGGGCCTGGCTCGATGACTGGGGACTCCCCCACAATCAAAGGGCCCAGTTGTCGGGGCAGATGATGTGGGCTAACCTGACACCACCACCTGCTGGGGCCAGGATGGCAGAAATATTCTGCTCCAGGGCCACCATCCTGGACTCGATATCAGGAGGCTCTGGAGCTTTCGGCGTGGGCACCGAGAATCTCAGGCCCAACGCTGGCACTTTCGCAAGTGCGTTCTTGATGAGGACCACAGCCTCAGGGAGCCTCTCACCTTCACCGTCGGCCGAGGACTCCCTCTTAAGAGCCCTTAAGGAGGTGCTTCTCGAAGTCACCCGAGTCCCTCCACGGGATGTTACCGGGTTTCACTGGTGGAACCTCGACTGGCTTCAAGGATTTTTTTTTTTTCTTTAGAAGGTCCGGCGTCTTTACGGAGGAGCCGTCGCCACCGAACTCCAAAGACGCCAGGGCCTCATGGGATGTGCTCGGCTTGGGGCTCAGCTTCAGGGAAACCAGTGATGAGTCGGATCGCAGGAACAGCTTCTCCTGCCAACTCTGACCGTTTCCTGTTGGTTCTCAGAGTCATGGTCTGGCACAGGTCACAGGTGGTACTATCGTGGTCTGGGCCGAGGCAGTGAAAGCAGAAGTCATGGGTTTCTATGACAGACAAGGTCTGACAGCAGCGGTCGCACTTTTTGAACCCACCGGGAGACATGATGGGAGACACCTGGTCGGAGTTGATGACCCCCAGGCGAAAAAGGGCATGAATGCCGGTTGAGGCATGCCTCGTCAAAAAGAAGGGAAAAGCAGAGGAAGGCATCGGGGACTGGGACGGTGCCTGCTGGAGGCGGGAAGAGGAACCGGTAGGCAAACCAGGAAAACAACAACTTTTAAAAATAAATAATTTTTAGAGGATTTTTCCAGGGAAAGAGGAGTTCCTTGTAAACCGCTCCTGATCTCTGGAAGGGGCGGTATAGAAAATGTAACAAATAAAATATAAAAAAATAAACAAATGCGTCCTTTGGGCTCTGCAGAAAAATGGAGACTGAGCAAATTGGCACCCTTGGGCCGGAAGGGGACCATGAATGTGTGGTAGCATTCCCAAAGGCTTTCTGTAAAAGCTGGGGGAAATGCTCCACATGGGCTCTGTCGGTGCCAATGTCACCCATATGTGAAGACTGACTTCCTGCTTGTTCCTGGAGAACTAACCTTCTGCTTGTAAATGATGTCTCACACAGTATATGGGGTTGCTGCACAGCTGACCTGCAGCATATTGTATGCACAGCCTATCCCCCCCCCCCCCCCCACCCCACGGTTGGGACAGGTTACCTTAGGCCAGAGAGCCGGGGGTTCAATGCCCACATAGGGACAAGTAATCTTAGGCCAAAGGGAATGGGGTCTCTAGTCCCATGACCACTCCTTGTGGCCTTGGGCAAGCCACTTAACCCTCCATTGCCTCAGGTATGCTTAGATTGTGAGCCCTTCGGGGACAAGGGAATAAAAAGTGCCTGTTAGAACATATCTGTAAACAGCTCCGATACACACGGTAAAGGGCAGTATATCAAGTGCATAAACCATAGCATGATCACGTTTGATTTAGTAAATGAAAGAAGGGCGGCAAGGAAATCCACAGTACTCCCATTTAGCTTTCAAAAGGAAAACTTGTTAACCATTTTCCTCATTTTATCATAAAGACTAAAAGGAGCTGTTGCAAAGGCCAAAAGACTTGCATAAAGTGTGGGCAGTGTTTAAAAATACTATCTTGGAAGCCCAAAACAGTTGTATTCCACGCTTTAAGAAAAGTGGAAGGAAGACCAAAAAACTGCCAGCATGGCTTAAAGGAGAAATCAGAGAGACTATTGCAAGCAAAAAAGCATCTTTCAAGAAATAGAAAAAGGAGCCAAATGACTAAAACGGGAAACGACATAAGCATTGCCAAGTTAGATGCAAGACTTGATAAGGCAGGCAAAAAGAGTTTTTGAAAAAAAGATTTCCGTGGAAGCAAAAATGCATAATAAAAACATTTTCAAATACATTTGTAACAAAAAGCCTCTTGAGAGAGTCAGTTGGACCATTGGATGATAGAAGAGTAAAACAGGCGCTAAGCGAAGACCAGGCCATAGAGGAGAGACTGAATGAACTCTCTGCTTCAGTCTACTGAAGATGATGTAGGGAATTTATCCCTGCCTGAAATGCTATAAAAGGTGATGTATCGGAAGAAATGAAAAAAAATATTGATAAACCAGGAAGAGATATTACAATATTTGACAAAGTGAAGAGTACCAGATCACCTGGACCGGATGGTATACATCCAAAGGTATTGAAAGAACTGAAATATGAGATTGCAGACCTACTATTAGTAATCTGTGAACATACATTAAAATCAACTGTAGTAACTGAAGAGTGGAGAATGGCCAATATAACGGCAATATTTAAAAAGGGTTCCAGAGGTGATCCAGGAAAGTATAGACCAGTGCAGCAGACATCAGTACAAAGCAAAATGGTAGAAACCATTATAAAGAATAAAATTACTGATCATGTACAGTATATAGTCATGGTTTAATGGAAAAAAGCCAACATCGGTTTAGCCAAGGAAAGTCTTGTCTTACTAATCTCTTATATTTTTTGATGGTGTGAATAAACAGATAGACAAAAGTGAGCCAGTTGATATAGTGTATCTGGATTTTCAGAAAGTCTTTGAAAAGATCGCTTCATGAGAGACTCTTGGCCAAATTAAAAAGTCATGGGATTAGAAGCACTGTAGTACTGAGGATCAGAAACTGATTAAAAAGATAGAAGGCAGAGTGTAGGACTAGATGGCCAATTTTCTTAATGGAGAAAAGTAAATAGTGGAGTACCCCAGGGATCTGTGCTGGGCCTTCTGCTTTTTAACATATTCATTAATGACATGGAAAGCGTAGTTACTCACCTGTAACAGGTGATCTCCGGGAACAGCAGGAATTTAGTCCTCACATATGGGTATCGTCGGTACTGACTGAGCCTACGCGGGAATGCTCCCCAGCATCCAATAGGAACACTTTTGGGAGCATCCCTCAGCACATGCGCGCTGCCTTCTCGCCTTTCCAACTGTCCCTCTTCAGTTAAGTTTGCAGCTGAGTGAAAGGATAGAGGGAAAGAGGAGACAAAGAGATAGAGAGACAACTCCTAGGGGAGGTGGGTGGGTTGTGAGGACTAAATTCCTGCTGTTCCCGGAGATCACCTGTTACAGGTGAATAACTACGCTATCTCCAGGAACAAGCAGGAATGTAGTCCTCACATATGGGGACTCCCTAGCTGAAGATGCCAGGGAGATGGCCCCAGGAAGGTGCCCCCCCTAGAAGGTGGGAATCCTTCCTCCCATGGATCTCTGGCATCCCACCAGGGTTAGTGGGTAGGAGTTGATTTAGGTGTGAAAGAGATTTTGAAGAACAGCTTGGCCAAAGAAGGCATCCCGACGGGAGGCTTTATCCAGGCAGTAGTGGGCTGTGAAGGTGTGTACCGAAGCCCAGGTGGCTGCTCGACAAATGTCATTGATAGACACAGAGTGGAGATTAGCCATAGAAGCTGCCATGGCTCTCACATTATCAGCTGTGACATGGTCCTGAAGAGGAAGACCCTTACTCTCATAAGCAAAGGATATGCATTGGGCAATCCATTTAGATAAAGTTCTTTTGGAGACTGGAAGTCCCAAATGACTAGGGTCAAAAGCCATAAAAAGTTGTGAGGACTTTCTATGTTGCTGTGTTCTTTGTATGTCAAAGGCTAAGGCCCTTTTACAATCCAAAGTATGAAGGTTTCTTTCTGCATTAGAGGCATGAGGCCTCGGAAAAAATACAGGAAGATAAATTAATTGATAGATTTAAATGAAAAGGCGAAACCACCTTTGGCATAAAGTGTGGGTGAGCTCGAAGAACAACCTTCTCATGATGAAACCTAGTATAAGGAGGATCAGCCACTAAAGCTTGCAATTCACTAATGCGACGGGCAGAGGTGACTGCAATTAGGAAGATGACCTTCCAGGTCAAAAACTTAAGGGCTGTAGTGGCCAAAGGTTCAAAAGGCGGCTTCATGAGCTGCCCGAGAACTAGATTTAGATCCCATGCCACCGGTGGTGGCTTGATGGGAAATAGTAATTAGATCTTACCTGCTAATTAGTGTTCCTGAAGGAACGACAGTCCAGTCCCTTTACTTCTGGGTTACGCAACCCTTCCAGCAGCTTGGAGGCTGAGCCCAACCTTTTTGGGGATGGAGCGGTATAAATACTACTGGGACCACCCCCCCAACTCCAGTATTCGAATGAAAAAGCAGATATAACGAACTTCCACCAACAACCTACATAACATAATCCCTTAAAGGAGTATTAAACAAACAACTTATTGCATTTTTTTTTTTTTTTTTTTTTTTTTAAGGATGGCATAGGAAAAGGATAGGAGGGATGGCCACGGGCGGAGGGGTTACCAGAGCCTGCCCGGGCCGGCTTTCTCCTGCACTCCGTCATGCCGAACCGGGCCTACGTTCGGTCCGATGCTCTTCTATAAATAGGTCTTAACGTTCGCCGGAACCGGGTGGGATCAGGGACTGGACTGTCGTTCCTTCAGGAACACTAATTAGCAGGTAAGATCTAATTACTATTTCCTTATCGTCACTCCAGTCCAGTCCCTTTACTTCTGGGAAGTACCAGAGCAGTTCAATCCTGGGTGGGGTCCGGCATACCGGAATGAAGAACCGCCAGACCAAACCGAGCGTCCGCTGAACTCTGAACGTCCAGCCTGTAGTGCTTGGAGAAGGTATGCAGAGAGGACCAAGTTGCTGCCCTACAAATATCCAGCGGGGGAACTAGACTGAACTCCGCCCAAGAGGTAGCCTGAGCCCGAGTGGAGTGCGCTCGCAGGCCCACTGGAACCTGCTTCCCCTTCCGGATGTAGGCGGAAGCAATCGCCTCTCTGATCCACCTGGAAATAGAGGCCTTGGCCGCCGCCTCCCCTTTGTGCGGGCCTCCGAACTGAATGAATAGTCGGTCGGACTTCCGGAAGGGCGCTGTGCGAGAGAGGTATCGCTTCAGGGCCCTCCGGACGTCTAAGAGTCGAAGTTTGCTATCCCTACCTTCATGCCCCTCGGCCGAGAAGGCCAGGAGGGTAACTGTGTGGTTCACATGAAAGGGAGAGATAACTTTGGGCAAGAAGGAAGGAACCGTGCGCAGAACCACTTTGTCCTTGAGAAAGGACAGAAAGGGGGGCTGAGATGACAGCGCCTGTAATTCCGAGATCCTCCTGGCCGAACAGATGGCGACCAGAAAAACTGTCTTTAGGGTTAAATCCTTTAAGGAGGCCCTCTTTAATGGCTCAAAGGGATCCCCGATCAAGGCATTTAGCACTAGGTTAAGATCCCAAGGGGGGATGATCGACCTCCGTTGAGGACGTAGCCGTCTAACCGCCCTTAGGAACCTGGCGACGTCCGCGTGGGCCCCTAGGGGCTTGCCACGGACCTTGCCTCTATAGCAAGCAATGGCAGCCAGCTGAACCCGTAAGGAGCTGTGTGCCAGACCCTTGTCAAATCCTGCTTGCAGGAATTCCAGAACCTCCGGGACCGAGGCCGAAAGGGGTTTCCGTCGGTGCTCCGCACACCAGGATTCGAAGATGCGCCAAACTCTTACATAGGATAGACAGGTTGAGCGCTTCTTAGCATGCAACAGTGTCGAGACTACTGCTCCTGAGTAACCACGTTTCAGGAGCCATGCCCTTTCAATAGCCAGGCCGTAAGCGAGAACCGATCCACGTGCGGCATCCACACCGGGCCTTGTCTTAGCAGATCCCTTTTGCAAGGGAGCCGCCAAGGTTGGTCAGCGATCATCCTCACCAGATCCGCATACCAGGGTCGGCGAGGCCAATCCGGGGCTATGAGGATTACCAATCCTTGGTGGGACTCCACCCGCTGGAGAACCTTTCCGATCAGAGCCCAAGGAGGAAATACATAGAGAAGGCCTTCCGAAGGCCACTTTTGGGACAGGGCATCCAAGCCCTCGGACATTCTTTCCTTTCGCCGACTGAAGAATCTGTCCACCTTGGCTGACGAGAACCGTGCCATGAGGTCCATGACTGGGAGTCCCCATCGGGCCACTATTTGATTGAAGGTCTCCTGTTCCAGTTCCCACTCTCCGTGGTCTATCTTGCACCTGCTGAGGAAATCTGCTGTGACGTTGTCCGTGCCCGCCATGTGCTGAGCTGAAAGCGCTTGCAGATGAGCCTCCACCCACTGGAAGAGAGCGCCCGCCTCCTTCTCCAAGGCGGGGCTGCTGGTGCCTTCCTGGTGGTTGATGTAGGCCACCGCGGTGACATTGTCGGAGAGAACGCGAATTGCTCTTCTTTGTACTAAGGCCTCGAGAGCCTTGAGTGCTAGGGTGACGGCCCGCAATTCCAGTCTGTTGATGGGCCATTGCGAT
This sequence comes from Ichthyophis bannanicus, assembly GCA_033557465.1. Classification (NCBI taxonomy): domain Eukaryota; kingdom Metazoa; phylum Chordata; class Amphibia; order Gymnophiona; family Ichthyophiidae; genus Ichthyophis; species Ichthyophis bannanicus. The sequence goes on along the minus strand of CM066036.1, from coordinate 123,382,904 downwards.
TCCAACGGTGTCCAGCGACCCTAGACGAACTGGTCCCCGCAGTGTGCTCCCCAGCCTGCCAGGCTGGCATCCGTCGTCAATAGTAACCACTGAGGAGGTTCGAGAGGCATCCCGCGATCCAGATTCCTTGGGCACTGCCACCAGTGGAGTGCCTGTTTGGTCCGCGGAGGGCAAGTTAACTGCAGTGACAGAGGATGATGCTGGGGAGACCACCGACGTAATAGCGACCGCTGCAACGGCCGCATGTGGGCCCTGGCCCATGGTACTACCTCTATCGCAGCCGCCATTGTTCCCAGAACCTGAAGATAATGCCACGCCAAGGGGTTTCGTCTGCCTAGAAACTGCGTGACTAGAAGTCTTAGCTCCTTTGACCTTGTTCGTGACAAGAATACTCTGCCCCTGTTGGTGTCGAATCTTGCCCCGAGGTACTCAAGTTCCTGGGAGGGAGTCAACCTGCTCTTTGCCCGATTGATGACCCACCCCAATTCCTCTAGAATCTGGATCACTCTGGACGTTGTCGAGTGACTTTCCTCTTCCGACTTTGCCCGGATTAGCCAATCGTCTAAGTAAGGGTGCACTAATATTCCCTCCTTCCGAAGGAAGGCCGCTACCACCACCATTACCTTGGTGAACATCCTGGGGGCCGTAGCTAGGCCAAAGGGTAGAGCCTGGAATTGAAAGTGGCCTCTTGGTACCGCGAATCTCAGGAACTGTTGGTGGGACTTCCTGACCCGGATATGCAAGTAGGCTTCTGTCAAATCGAGGGACGTTAGGAACTCCCCGCCCCTCACGGCTGCTATGACTGAACGTAGAGTCTCCATCCGGAAGTGTGGTACCCTGAGGCAGCGATTGACCTGTTTTAGATCCAGGATCGGTCGAAAGAACCCTTCCTTCTTTGGTACCACGAAGTAAATCGACTACCGACCCGAGCCGCACTGGTCTGGAGGGACTGGGACCACGGCCCCGAGCGCTATTAGGCGAGCGAGAGTTGCCTCTATCGCCGCCCTCTTTGTAGAAGAACCGCAGGGAGACCGGACAAAGGCCGGAGGTATTTGTTTTGCAAATTCAAGAGCATAGCCTTCTCTGATCACCTCTAGGACCCATTGATCGGACGTGACTCGGGACCAGGCGGGAAGAAACAGCCTTAAGCGTCCGCCTACCGGACTCCTTCCCTCCAGGACCCCCGTCATCTCATTGTTGTTTTCTAGATCCCGAGAAGGAGGAGGAGGAGGATGCACCAAAACCTCGACCTGCTCCTCGAAACCCTCTGAAACCTTGTCCCTTCGAGGGAAAACGGCCCCTGGGAAAAGGGTTTGACCTGGCTGGGCGAAACCTCCGCGGGTTCCTAGGCTGGGTCCAAACTGGGGGTAAGGAGCGTCCTTGTTTTGGTCTATCTTCCGGGAGCCTGCCTCCCTTTGACTCACCCAGGTCCTTTACTAACTTCTCTAAATCCTCTCCAAATAACAGCTTCCCCTTAAAGGGAAGTCTACTCAGGCGCGCCTTCGAGGAAGTATCAGCTGCCCAATTTCATAGCCACAGATAACGCCTAGCCACCACCACCGAGGCCATGTTCTTGGCTAGGCTTCTGATGAGGTCATACTGACTATCCGCCAAGTAGGCTGCTCCGGATTCCACCCTAGCCGAGTTGGCCTGTGTTTCGGCCGTTGAGCCCTCTGCTGCCTGAATCTGTTGAGCCCACCTTAAACAGGCCCGAGACACCCAAGCTCCTGACACGGAGGCCTGCAAGGCGAGAGAGCTTACGTCAAAGGCTAGTTTCAGGAGCGTATCCAACTTTCTGTCTTGAGCATCTCTTAAGGCCGTGGCGCCCTCAACTGGGATAGTCGTCTTCTTAGTGACTGCTGATACCGCTGCATCCACCCTGGGGGACTTCAGCAGTTCTTTGTCTGACTCTGGGAGAGGGTAGAGGCGAGCCATGGTTCGGACCCCTCTCAAACCTGACTCTGGTTGATCCCATTCCTCCTGTATCATCTGACGTACTACCCTGTGGACAGGGAAAACTTTCTGGGACCTCCTGATGGCCTGGATTAAGGGATCTTCTAACGCCTCGTCCTCTGCTGGGGTGTCTGAGGCTACGTTGAGGGCTTTCAGGGACTCATTGATTAAGGAAGGGAGCTCCTCTCGACGAAAAACTCTAACTATGCGAGAATGGTCCTCCTCCGGTATCTCCCCCTCTTCCAGCTCCTCCTCTTCCTCCTCTAAATCCCTTTCAGAGCCCTCCTCCTCTGGCGTGCCCTGAGAAAGGGATGTGAGGATTTCTTCACTCATTAGCCTGGAGTGCTTTAGTGGTATCCCTGAATCCTGACCGCTTGCCCTCATGGGTCTGGCTAACCTGGCTTCTGCCGGCGGGCCCGCTTCCCCTGCCCCAAGCCCCTGCTTGCGCATGCAATAGGCTTGGTGGAGCAAGAGAACGAAATCAGGGGAGAAGAGATCTCCGACCCCCCCCCCTCCCCAGTGGGAAGAGGGGGAAGGGGCAGAGGGGGGGCGAGAACCTCTGCGCGAGTAGCCGGAGGTAACTGGGACCCTACCTCCGCTTCCAGGGGGTCCCCGGACCCCTGAGAAACCTGGGCCATGGACACGCTGAACTCTTGCTCTACGGAGGTAGCCACTGCAGCACAAGCCCTGCAGATTCCTGTCTCCGAGGAAGTGCCCCTCCACGTGCCACAGTCATGTCCAGTCATGTCCAGGAGGCTTACAAAAGCGGTGCTTAAGGGCCCAGGCCTAAGCAATAAAGTGTATCAGAAACCAAAACCAAAAACAACTGTGCAATACTGCTGCAGGAGAAAGAGGGGGCACAAAAGGCTATCAAAGTGCCCTCCCCTCCCCAAGCTAAGGTCAGCAATTCCGGAGGAAACAGGATGGCATTGAACTAGGAATTAACCGAACTTATAATTAAAATTAAATTAAAATTAAGATTAAATTAAAATAAAGAAATCCTGCCAATAAAGGCTAGTACTTGCGGTTTGTATCTTCTTGCTGAATAACAGGCCCAGCTCCGCGATTCCTCTCCGTTGGCTCAACACGTGGTAAGCCGCGACCACGTGGAGTCCGGAACGGAGGATCGCGCGTCTGCCCTCTGCACTGTTTTAAACCCCGTTGCCGCCACGGGAAAGGGGGCTGTAATCCGCGTCGCGATCAGCGAGGGACGCCGCCGCTCTTGAAGGCACCGAGTTCACGGCTCTGGATCTCGCCTCCGCGCCCCGCTGCTCCGGGGGGGGGGGGGGAGAATAGATTACCCTCGCGGCGTTGCCTCCAGCGCTCAGCCACCTCAGGGGCTTCGGCGCGAGGCAGGGCAGATCCTTGTAGATGGCTGGACGGTGCAGTCAAAGCGGGCAGGGAAAGGAGAACTGTCTGTTCCTCCTCGCTGCAGCAGGCAAGCAAGGCATCCCCTCCGGTCCCCGGCCCGGCCAAGATGGGGAGGAGGGGGGGGGGGAGGGAGGAAGGAGAGACTGCAGGGGAAAATTAAAGATACAGAAGGGAGAAATAAAAAACACAAGTCAGTTACCTTAACCAAAATAAAAAGCTAAAAGCTAAAATTAGTCAATTTAGGAGAAGGTAGAACTCCAGTAAGCCCTAGGCTTACGGAACCCTCCAGCTGCTTGGAGGCTGAGAATACTGGAGTTGGGGGGTGGTCCCAGTGGTATTTATACCGCTCCATCCCCAAAAAGGTTGGGCTCAGCCTCCAAGCTGCTGGAAGGGTTGCGTAACCCAGAAGTAAAGGGACTGGACTGGAGTGACGATAAGGAAGTTTAGTTAATAAAAGGCCTCTCATAAATCTTGACAGGAGTGGATGAGAGGAAACTGGTTGTCCATTTAGAGGCTTATAAGAAGCTGCAATTGCACTAAGATGGACTCTCACCGAATTGGTCTTTAGACCAGAATTCGTTAAGTGAAGGAGATACTCTAGTATCGATTCTAAGGGTATAACCAGGGGATTTAATCCCTTCTTGGAGCACCATATAGTAAAACGTTTCCACTTGAAGGCATAAGATCTTCTTGTGGAAAGTTTCCTAGAAGCCTGAAGGATATCTTTTACCTGTTGGGACAGGTTGAAATCTTGGAGGTCTAAGCCTTCAGCAACCAGGCCGTGAAGTGCAGGGACTGGGGATTTGGGTGCCATAGCGTCCCGTTCTCCTGGGAAAGGAGATCTGGAGCATGCCCTAACTCCAGAGGTGCCGCTTGAGAGAGATGTAAAAGCAGGGAATACGACGTTTGGTGTGGCCATTGTGGTGCTATGAGAATCATGTGACCCCTGTCTCTCTGAAGTTTAAAGAGTGTTTTAGGGATGAGGGGAATGGGTGGGAAGGCAAAAAGGAAGTCCTGACCCCAGTGAAGGAGGAAGGCATCCCTTGCCTGACAGTTGTGAGCCGGAATCCTGGAACAGAACCGGGGAAGTTTGGCATTCAGTGGACTTGCAAAGAGGTCTATGTCTGGAGTGCCCCAGGAGATGAAATATCTTTGCCATCTGGTCTAGGTGGAGGGACCACTCGTGAGGTAGCAGTACTCGACTGAGTTTGTCTGCCCAAAGGTTTTGAATGCCTGGAAGATATACCACTAGAAGGTAAATTTGATGCTCTCTGGCAAGGGCCCAGTCATAAAGCTTCGTTGCATAATGACAGATAGCCTGTTCCGCCCTGCTTGTTCACATAGAACATGGCTACTTGATTGTCCATCTGGACTAGGACTGTCTTGTAGCTGAGCTGGGCGTGGAACACTCGAAGAGCTAAATAGATTGCTCTTAATTCCAGGAGGTTTATGTGTAAACCAACCTCCTGTGGAGTCCAGGTGCCCTGAGTAAGCACAATTACTTACCTGTAACAGGTGATCTCTGGGAACAGCAGGAATAAGTCTTCACATATGGGTATCGTCGGTACCGACGGAGCCTGCGCGGGAACGCTCCCCAGCGTCCAGTAAGAAATCTTTTGGGAGCATCCCACAGCGCCTGCGCGCTGCCTTCCCGCCTTTCCCAACCGCCTCTCTCCAGTTCGAGTTTTATAGCTGAGACAAAGAGAGAAAAAGAGGAAAGGAAGATAGATAGAGAGATACAACTCCTAGGGGAGGTGGGTGGGTTGTGAAGACTTATTCCTGCTGTTCCCAGAGATCACCTGTTACAGGTAAGTAACTGTGCTATCTCCAGGAACAAGCAGGAATGAGTCTTCACATATGGGGACTCCCTAGCTGCAGATGCCAGGGAGAAACCCCAGGTTGTGTGTCCTTGAAAAGGACTCTACCTTCCCCCCATGGATCTCTGGCATCCGACCAGGGTAGGTGGGTAGGAGTTGATTAGGAATGGAACAGGTGTTTGAGAACAGCCTGACCAAACGAGGCATCCCGGCGGGAGTCCTTGTCCAAACAGTAATGGGCTGTGAAGGTATGAACCGAGGCCCAGGTGGCCGCTCGACAGATTTGGTCGATGGACACAGAGTTTAGATGAGCCATTGAGGCTGCCATGGCTCTCACATTGTGAGCTGTGACATGGCCCTCCAGAGAAATGTTCCTACTCTGGTAGGCGAAAGAAATACACTGAGCAATCCAGTTGGACAGTGTTCTCTTAGAGACTGGAAGTCCTAAATGAGAAGGATCAAAAGCAACAAAAGAGTTGAGAAGACTTTCTATGTTGCTGTGTTCTTTGTAAGTAAAAAGCGAGAGCTCTCTTACAATTCAAGGTATGAAAATTCCTCTCTGCATTTGATGCATGAGGTCCTGGAAAAAAGACAGGTAAATATACCTCTTGGTTCAGATGAAAAGGTGAGACCACTTTAGGCATAAAGTGTGGATTGGCCCCGAGGACTACCTTATGATGGAACCTTGTATAAGGAGGATTAGCCACCAAAGCTTGCAACTCACTGATGCGGCGTGCTGAGGTGACTGCAATGAGAAAAATAACTTTCCAAGAAAAGAATTTCAAGGAGGTGGTGGCTGAAGGTTCAAAGGGTGGCTTCATAAGCTGGCCAAGAACCAGGTTTAAGTCCCATGCCACTGGAGGTGGTCTAATGGGAGGTTTAGTTAAAAGAAGGCCTCTCATGAATCTTGCTATAAGAGGATGAGAGGAAATAGGTTGTCCAATGAGAGGCTTGAGGGACGCTGCAATAGCACTCAAATGGACTCTTACTGAATTCGTTTTCAGACCTGCATGGGATAGATGCAGGAGAGATACTCTAGTAGAGAATTCAGAGGTATTGCAAGAGGGTTTAGACCTTTCCCTGAACACCAAATGGTAAATCTTTTCCATTTGAAAGCATAGAAACGTCTAGTAAAAGGCTTTCTAGAGGCATGAATAATATCTCTGACTTGCTGAGAGAGATGAAAATCTTGAAGGTCTAGGCCCTCAGCAACCAAGCCCTGAGATGGAGAGACTGGGGGTTTGGGTGCCACAAAGTTCCCTCTTCCTGGGACAGAAGGTCTGGTGCAGAGCCCAAGTCCAGGGAAGGAGCTTGAGAGAGATGCAGAAGTAGAGGGTACCACACTTGGCGTGGCCAATGTGGTGCTATGAGGATCATGGTCCCTTGATCTCTCTGAAGCTTGAATAGTGTCTTGGGAATTAGGGGAATTGGTGGAAAGGCATAAAGGAAGTCTTGACCCCAGTGAAGGAGGAAGGCATCCTTGGCCTGAACTCCCTGACACGGAATTCTGGAACAGAACCGGGGAAGTTTGGCATTCCACGGACTTGCAAAGAGGTCTATGTCCGGGGTTCCCCAAATTCGAAAAATCCTGGCTACTTGGTCCATGTGGAGAGACCACTCGTGTGGAAGCAAAACTCGACTGAGTCTGTCCGCCCAAGAGTTTTGAACGCCTGGAAGATATACTGCCAGAAGATGGATGTGATGCTCTCTGGCGAAGGCCCACAGTCGCAAAGCTTCGTTGAAAAGCGTCAGTTAGCCAGTCCCGCCCTGCTTGTTTACATAGAACATGGCTACTTGGTTGTCCGTATGGATGAGGACTGTCCTGTAGCTGAGCAGGGAATGGAACACTCTGAGAGCTAAGAATATTGCTCTGAGTTCCAAGAGATTGATATGCAGAGAAGTCTCCTGTGGAGACCAGATGCCCTGGGTGGAGAGATCTTGCAGATGAGCTCCCCAACCCATTGGAGAAGCATCTGTTGTCAGAGTTGCTTGGGGTAGCGACTGCTGAAAAGGGGAACCCAGCAACAGATTTGGAAGGGACTTCCACAACTAGAGAGACCAAAATAGGCGACTGGAGTTTGCTATTTTGTCTGACAGGCAACCTGATGCCCGAGTCCATTGGGTGGACAAAGTCCATTGAGCTGCCCTCATGTGAAGGCAAGCATATGGAACCACATGCACGGTGGATGCCATGTGGCCTAATAGTTGTAACATCTCTCGAGCAGTTAAATGGGACTTTAACTGTAACTGGGAGGCTAACTGCACCAAGCGTAGGCAACGGGCCTGAGGAAGATAGGCCCTTGCAGTTGTGGTATCCAGCAAGGCCCCTATGAACTCCAGAGACTGAGTAGGGGTGAGATGGGATTTTGGATGTTTATTACCAGTCCCAAATATTGAAGGACACGCATTGTGCAGGTTAGAGAAATCTGGGCCTCTGACTGGGATGGAGCTCGAATGAGCCAGTCGTCCAGATATGGGAAAACGAATATTCCTAGAGTGCGTAGAAATGCAGCTACTACTGCCATGCATTTCGTGAACACCCTTGGTGCAGAGGCCAGACCGAAAGGAAGCACCCTGTATTGGTAGTGCTTTCCTTGAAAAAGGAACCTTCTGTGTGTTAGATGGATGAAGACATGGGTGTACGCATCCTTGAGATCTAGAGAACAAGGCCAGTCCTGACTCTGAAGGTATGGCAGCAGAGTACCGAGAGAAATCATCTTGAATTTCTCTTTGAATAGAAACTTGTTCAATTCTCTGAGATCTAATATGGATCTGTAGCCCCCTGTTTTCTTTGGAATAAGAAAATAAGGGGAGTAGAACCCTAAGCCTGTTGAAAAAGGGGTACTTCTTCTATTGCCCCTTGGGCAAGAAGGGTAGCAATCTCCTGACCCAGAAGGTTGAGGAGAGATGTTGGAGAATTGAACTGTCTCACCATGGTGTGGGGAGGAAGGTTTAAGAAATGAAGCTTGTACCCTTCCCTTACAATGGAGAGGGTCCATTGCTCTGCTGTAATTTGCTCCCATCTGGGAGCAAAGTAAGCCAACCTTCCTGGAATGGTGAGGGGCTCTGGTTCTTCCAGAGCCAGAAAGGCTAAGTTCTCTAGTTGCAAGTCAAAGGCCCTGAGGAGGCTGAGGCTGCTGAGCCGTGGGAGGCCTGGCAGCCTTTGACTTGGCCTGTTTAGGTGGTTGCTGACGCTTTGCAGCAAAACGACCTGCAGAAGATGCCTGCTGACCATAAGCAGGATAGTATCTTCCCTTTTTAGAAAAAGTTGTCTTTTTGAACAACCTTTTCTTAGCAAGAGCAGAGGTAGACTTTGAAAGTCGATCCAAAGCAGAGTTCTCAGCATCCATCTGAGTGGCCTTTGTTTTCCAATCCCTGCCAAAAAGGTTTTCACCTGTACAAGGAAGATTTCCCAGTTCATCTTGGACCCAAAGTTCCAAATCAGAGGCTTGTAACCAAGCAATTCTGCGTGCACTTATGGCAATAGCCGAGGCTCTGCTTACACACTCAAAAGAGTCAAAGGCTGCACGGTTGGAAAACTTGGAAACATCTTGGGCATGTTTAAGCCAAGTGAGAAATTCCTGCCTTTTATCTTCTGAAATAAAAGGGGCTAAAGTCTGCAGATGATCTGTGACTTCTTTTAGAAACATCCCCATATAAAGACTACAGGAGTTGATTCTGGCAGCAAGCATATTAGCCTGGAAAACCCTTCGGCCAAAAGCATCAAGGGTCCTGCATTTACGTCCTGGAGGATTAGATGAGTGTCTCTTTGCAATCTTTATTTTCCTCATGGCAGACTCTACCACAATAGAGTGGTGAGGAAGCTGAGACTTATGAAATCCAGGACAAGGAGGGACACGGTACATGGTGTCTAATCTACGAGAATGAGGAGAGGTGGTAAGAGGAGTCTCCCACATGCTCAACATGAGATCATAGAAAATCTCATGAATAAGTAAAGTAGCTGCTTCTTTAGGAGCCTTAGGATATTGCAAAATATCTAGTTGCTTGGCTCTAGGCTCTGACTCAGGGGCCACTGTAATGGAAAGGCCCCTAGCCACTTCCCTAATGAAGTCCTGAAAAGACAAGTCTTCTGGAGGAGACATTCTTCGTTTTGGAGAATCAGACTCCTGAGGAAGAAGTACCGGTGCATCGACAGAAACCTTCAACTCATCAGAGTCTTCGGAGGAATCGAAGTATCGCCTGTCTGGATGCTCCTGTAAAGCCTGATACGCGTACCGAGTGGGATCGACATCGAGAGTAAGCGGTACCGGTTCGGTACCGATGGGCATCATAGGACAGGGTACCGTTGCAGTCGACACCGAAGCCGATGTCGATGCAATCGGTACCGGCACCGGGAACAATGCCGGTACCGGCAACGGAGACTGTTGCGGTACCGGAGGCATCGAAGCCTGCATAAACGCCGTTAGGGTGCACTGCATGGACAGAATTTTCTGATCCATCGACACCACCAGAGTCTGGATGTCGGTACCAGTGGAGGCCACCGGTACCCCAGAACACGGCAACAGGTGATCGGTCGAGGCCGAGCCATCGATGTCAACCTGTGACCCCATAGACAATGCTTTGGAAGCCGGAACTTCCCGCCAGGGTAATTTTGCTGGTGCGGAATCTTCGAGGACAAGCCCGGAGGCATCTCGATGCTTAGAGGGAGATTTGCCCTTCGAGGACTGGCTAGATTTATGTTTGGTTACCTGAGATCCATGGGAGGAAGAAGCAGCCCTGGAAGATGTCGATGCCACCGAGGCTGCATCAGAGGGAAACAGGGTACTGAGCTTGGCTGCTCGGTTCTGCCGACCTCTTTTAGACATCATGGTACAGGACACACAATCTGTGATGGAATGGTCAGGACCCAAACATTTTAGACACCAGTCATGGGTGTCGGTGACAGAAATAGTACCGCCACACTTCGTGCACTTTTTGAACCCGGAAGCGGGCTTCTCCATGAGGAGAAAATATGTTCAGGCCTAAGGCCCAAACCGAAAATGCACAGTTGAAGAAAGAAAAGTTTTTTTGTTTGTTTTTTTTTAAGAAAGAAAAGAAAAAGACTGGCGGTACCGGTCTGACGTCGAAGAAGGCAGACGCGACACAGAAAAATAAAGAAAAAAATGAAGAATTCTTCTGCGGTGACAGGAACACGACCTGCTGGCTCCACAGAAAATAAGAACTGGAGAGAGGCGGTTGGGAAAGGCGGGAAGGCAGCACGCAGGCGCTGTGGGATGCTCCCAAAAGCTTTCTTACTGGATGCTGGGGAGCGTTCCCGCGCAGGCTCCGTCGGTACCGACGATACCCATATGTGAAGACTCATTTCTGCTTGTTCCTGGAGATCAGAGATGATTCAGGTGTGCTCCCCAACACACCTGTGATGCATCTGTTGTTAGGGTGGCCTGAAAGAGGGGTTAATGGAAAGGAGACCCCACTGTCAGGTTTTCTAGTGATTTCCACCATTGGAAGGACAAAATTGGTCGTTGAGAGATTATTATTTTGTCCGACAAATGACCTGTGGCCTGTGTCCACTGTGTGGAGGGTCCACTGAGCTGCTTGCATGTGGAGGCGAGCATATGGGACTACATGAACTGTGGATGCCATATGTCCCAGTAACTGGAGTAGCTCTCAAGCAGTGAGGGAGGATTTGCCTGCTGCTTGAGAAGCTAGTTGCATTATGCGAAGACACCGGGCTTGAGGAAGAAAAGCCCTTGCCTGTCTGGTATCTAGACAGGCTCCTATGAATTCTAGGCTTTGGGAAGGAACTAGTTGAGATTTTGGGAAGTTTATTACCAATCCCAAATATTGAAGGATTCGCATTGTATGGGACAGTGCAGTGCTGGCCTCGGCAACTGTAGGGGCTCGAATGAGCCAGTCATCTAAGTAAGGGAAGATGAAAATCCCCAGGGTTCGTAGAAATGCAGCTACTACTGCCATGCATTTCGTGAATACCCTTGGTGCTGAAGCCAGACCAAAGGGAAGAACCCTGTACTGGAAATGTTTTCCCCTGAAAAGGAAACGTAGGAATTTCCTGTGATCTGGATGGATGAGAATGTGAGTGCATGCATCCTTTAAGTCTAGAGAACAAAGCCAATCCTGGCTTTGAAGGTATGGCAGAAGAGTTCCTAGAGAAATCATTTTGAATTTCTCTCGAAACAGATATTTGTTCAATTCTCTGAGGTCTAGGATGGGTCTGTGTCCTCCTGCTTTCTTTGGAATAAGAAAATAGGGGGAGTAGAACCCTGCACCCCGTTGAAGAATGGGCACTTCCTCTATTGCCCCTTGGGCAAGAAGTGTGGAGACCTCGTGATCTAGCAGATTGTCTGCAGAGGTTTGTGAATTGAATTGCTTTAGAACTGTAGGAGGGGGCATGCTCTGAAAATGAAGCTTTTACCCCTCTCCTACAATGGACAAAGTCCAATCTTCTGCTATTATCTGATGCCATCTGTTGACAAAGTGGCATAACCTGCCCGGAATATGGAGGGGTTGGGGACCCCTCAGAGGCAGGGAGGCAAAGCTCTCTAGGAAGGAGTCAAAGCCCTTGAGGGGGCTGAACCTGGAGAGCTGGTTGGGCTCTCGGGCCTTTTGGCTTCTATTGCTGTCTAGTTTGTCCCTTTTGGGCAACCTGACCTGGAGTTTGACTCTGCTGGGTATAGAAAGGATAAAACTTCCTCTTTTTGCTAAGAGAGGGTTTTTTTTATAAGGCTTCCTTTTGGCTGGAGTGGGTGTAGACTTTGACAATCTATCTAAGGTAGAATTGTCAGCATCTAACTCGTTAGCCTTTTCCTGCCAGTTCTTGCCGAAGAGATTCTCCCCCGTGCAAGGAATGCTGCCTAACTTGTCCTGTACCCAAGTCTCCAAGTCTGATGCCTGTAGCCAGGCAATCCGTCGTGCGCCAATGGCAATAGCAGAGGTTCTGCTGATGCATTCAAAGCAGCCAAAGGCTGCATGATTAACAAACTTGGAGACATCCTGAGCATGCTTAACTAGAGCAAGAAAATCTTGTCTCTTGTCATCTGGGAGAAATGGGCTCATAAGTTCCAAGTCTCCTGTGACTTCCTTGAGGAACATTCCCATATATAGGATATATGAACTGATCCTAGCTGAAAGCATGGAAGCTTGAAAGGTTCTGCGCCCAAAAGCATCCAGAGTCCTGCATTCACGACCTGGAGGATTGGATGCATGCCTCTTTGCACTTTTCATCCTACGCATGGCTGATTCCACTACCATTGAATGGTGTGGCAGCTGAGGTTTCTGAAATCCAGGACATGACGGAACTCGATACATAGTATCAAGTCTCCTAGAGTGAGGAGAAGTAGTCAGAGGTGTCTCCCACATTCTGAACATCAAACTATGCAGAATTTTATGGATAGGCAGAGTGGCTGCCTCCTTAGGAGCTTTAGGATATTGGAGAATTTCCAATTCCTTTGCTCTGGGTTCCTCCTCAGGAGCTACTGTGATTGAAAGACCTTTGGCCATATCACGGATGAAATCCTGAAATGACATGTCCTCTGGAGGTGACATTCTGCGTTGGGGAGAAGAGGGATCTTCTAGGAGAAACCCTCTAGTGCCAGCAGAATTGTCAGAGTCTTCGGAATCGGAGGAATCAAAGTATTCCTGACCACGATGCTCCTGCAAAGCACGATAAATTGGAAGACTAGGCATCAAAATGGCAGATGAAATTTAATGTGGACAACTGCAAAGTTATGCGCCTAGGGAAGAACAACCCAAACTATGGTTACACGATGCAAGGTTCCACATTACGAACCACCACCCAGGAAAAGGTTTTAAGCGTCATTGTGGATAACATCTGATTGATTTTTTTGACTGGGTGACCAGGGAGTTGGACTGAGGGAGAGCTGTAGATGTGGTGTATTAAGATTTCATTAAAGCCTCTGACACTTCCTCACAGGCGACTTATAAACAAAATGAGCACCCTAGGGATGGACCCTAAAGTTACTGCTTGGGTTAGAAATTGGTTGGGTGGGAGGCGACAAAGAGTACAAGTAAATGGAGCTCACTCTGAGGAGAAGGATGTTACCAGTGGTGTGCCCCAGGGATCTGTCCTTGGTCCGATTCTTTTTAACATCTTTGTTAGTGATATAGCGGAAGGGCTGTCGGGTAAGTTTTGCCTCTTTGCGGATGATACCAAAATCGGCAATAGAGTAGACACCCAGGAAGATGTAGATAACATGAGGAGGGATCTAGCTAAGCTTGAAGAATGGTCTAGAATTTGGCAGCTGGGATTTAATGTTAAAAAATGTAACGTCATGTATTTGGGCTGCAGCAATCCAAGGGAGCAATATAGTATAGGGGGTGAAGTACTTTTGTCCACTAAAGAAGAGCGGGACCTAGCCATGGTTGTGTCTGATGATCTTAAAGTAGCTAAACAGGTAGAAAAGGCGACGGCAAAAGCTAAAAGGATACTTGGTTGCATACGGAGAGGAATGGCTAGCAGAAAAAAGGAGGTGATAATGCCTCTCTATAAGTCTTTGGTGCAAACTCATTTGGAGTATAGTGTGCAATTCTGGAGACCGCAACTTCAAAAGGATGTGAACAGGATGGAGTCAGTGCAGAGGGTGGCTACGAAAATGATTAGTGGTCTTCATTATAAAGCATATGAGGACAGACTGAAGGATCTTAATATGTACACCTTAGAGGAAAGGCGGGATAGAGGTGATATGATTGAGATGCTTAAATACCTCCGTGGCATAAATGTTCAGGGAGAGAGCCTCTTTCAATTGAAAGCAAGTTCTGCTACAAGGGGACATGGGATGAGGGTGAAGGGAGATAGATTCAGGAGTGATATGTGGAAATTTTTCTTTACGGAAAGAGTAGTGGATCCGTGGAATAGTCTCCAAGTGGAGGTGGTAGAGATGAGGACAGTAACTGAATTCAAAAAAGCATGGGACAAAGACAGAGGATCTCTAAAGGTAAAAAGGGGACTGTTGTAGTTGTTGATATAGAAGGACAGACTAGATAGGCCATGTGGTCTTTTTCTGTCATCATATTTCTATGTATCTATGAACAAGTCAAAACCCTCGGCCCAGTGTGCAGCGGCAGCCAAGAGAGCAAATAGAATGTTAGGTATCATAAGGAATGGAAAATAAAACTAAAGATATTATAATGCCTCTATATCGTTCCATGGTGAGACCGCACCTTGAATATTGTGTGCAATTCTGGTCACTGTATCTTTTTTTTTCATTTAAATTTTTTACATCTGTACAATGCAGTTCGCTTTGCACAGAAGTAAATAGTTACCCATATTTCTGTCCAAGTTCTTATACCTGTTAATTGTAAACACAGACCAACTAGTTTGAAATGTGTATGTAAATGGTTCCATGTAAACCGCACTGATGGAAAATAGCACGGTATATAAGAGAATGTAAATAAATAAATAAATATTAATATTGCAAGAATTAATACAAACAATCTCAAAAACCAGCATTATACATATTATACAGCTCGGTTAACATCCAACACCACGTTATTGGCAGCCTTTAACTGTGTCATTTCCCCCCTCCAAGTAAGATGTTATTAACCATATCAGTAAACATCATAATTTTTTTTCATAAACTTTGTACACGTTCCAGGTCATTTTCATATACCCGTATATGCATTCTCGCAGTGCTTTATATCCCTTTCTTAGTACCCTTCCTAGTATCATCCCCTCCCCCTCACCTCCCACCCCTCCTCCCTCCCGCCCACTCTGGGGCTGGAGGAGCAAGAAAAGGATGTATGGTCGCCGTATCTTAAAAAGGATATAGCGTTATTAGAAAAGGTTCAGAGAAGAGCCACCAAAATGGTAAAGGGGATGGAAGGATCCTCCTATGAAGAAAGGCTAAAAAGGTTAGAGCTCTTTAACCTGGAAAAGAGACGGCTGAGGGGAGATATGATAGAAGTCTATAAATTAATTAATGGAGTGGAATGGGTAAGCGAAGATCGATTGTTTACGTTATCAGAATATAGAAAGACTAGGGAACATGTAATGAAGCTACAGGGTAAATTATTTAAGACTAATAAAATAAAATATTTTTTCACTCAATGTGTAATCAAACTCTGGAATTTGTTACCGGAGGATGTAGTAAAGGCTGTAGCTGGGTTTAAAAAAAGGTTTGGACAAGTTCCTGGAGGAAAGGTCTATAATTAAGAAGGGACCCAGGATATCAATGCTTGACCCAGTACAAGCATTGTGGAACCTGTGTCTTTTGGGGAAACTGCTAGGTACGTATGACCTAGATTGGCCACTGTTGTAAACAGGATACTGGGCTTGATGGACCTTGGTCTGACCCAGTATGGCATATCTTATGTTCTTACCTATCTTCGCACCATGACTCGAATATCCGCCAAACCCTGATATACACCACTGAGGTAGACCTACGTCTGGACTTAATAGGGTAGAAATGTCCGCTGCCGAGTAACCCTTGGCCGTCAACCTTGCCCTTTTAAGAGCCAAGCCGTAAGCGAGAACCGATCCACCTGAGGCATACTCAACGGACCCTGTCTTAGCAGATCTTTCCTGACCGGCAGCCTCCACGGAGACTCCGCTAGGAGACGCATTAGGTCGACATACCACGGCCTCCTTGGCCAATCTGGCGCAATTAGGATCACCCAACCCTTGTGCCATTCGACTCGCTGCAGCACCCGACCTATCAACACCCACGGTGATAACACATACAAGATCTATCTAAATTGTGCTAGATCTGTCATCGATGTAGCACAATTTAGAAAGGCACTCAAATACCACTTATTCCTCCATTATTACCAGGTTAGCTAGACACCAACTTAACTACACCTCCTCTATATTTGACTACCTTTGTAAGATAATATCCTAATCCGTAGCACGAAGTATACTGTACATATGTAAATAGTTCCAGTTCATATTTTCCTATGTTATCCAAGTTGCCTTTCCTGTTCTCTGTAAAACCAAACAGCTTGATGTTATGGTCCTTTGTTTTATGTAAACCGCGCTGATGCTAAATAGTGCGGTATATAAGAGATTGTAATAAATAAATAAAATAAATAATAAATAAGAGCTGATCCTCCGGCCTCCTCTGTATCAGAGCTTCCAGACCTTTGGACATCCATTCTCTTCTTCTGCTGTAGAATCTTCCTGCCTTTGCCAATGCAAACGTTGCCATGAGATCCATCACTGGAGAGCCCCAGCGATGCACCAATAAATCGAACACGTCCTGATGGAGAACCCACTCCCCTGGGTCCACCTTTACCCGACTCAGAAAATCGGCTGTCACATTGTCCACCCCTGCGACATGTGCTGCCGATAAAGCCATCAGATGCAACTCGGCCCAACCGAGGAGCTCCTCCGCCTCTTCTTTGAGGGCCACGCTGCTGGTGCCCCCTTGGCGATTTATATAGGCCACTGCCGTGGCGTTGTCCAACAGCACTCAAACTGCCTTCCCTTGCAGCTGCTGCTGAAAAGCTCTTAGTGCTAGAGTGACTGTCCTCAACGCTAATCTGTTGATCGACCAACTCCTCTCCTGTTCGGTCCACTGACCTTGGGCAAACTATCTCTCGAAGTGTGCCCCCCAGCCGAACATGCTTGCATCTGTCGTCAATGGTCTCCACTCGGGCGACTCCAGCAACATCCCCCTTTCCAGATAATCTGGAGCTAGCCACCACAGCAGAGACTGCCTGGTCACTAAAGGGCAGGGCAGCCTTTTTGACAACTGATCGCACTGATGCGACCATCTTCTGAGTAGCGCTCTTTGCAAAGGCCTCGTGTGCGCCCTGGCCCCCGGGACCAACTCGAGTGTGGCTGCCATCGTTCCCAACAGCCGTAAATTAAATAATGCCAAGCCAAGGGCGCCCTTCTGTCCAAGAAGTCTCGCACGAGCTGCCTTAGCCCCTGGGCCCGGAGGTGCAGTAGAAACACTCTTCCTCTCTTCGTGTCAAATCGGGTCCCCAAGTACTCCAACTCCTGTGACAATTCCAACTTGCTCTTTGCCATATTCACTACCCACCCTAAGCTCTGTAGAAATTGCACCACCCAGCGGGTAGCAACCTCGCTCTCGTCTCTTGACTTTGCTCAAATTAACCAATCGTCCAGGTAAGGGTGCACTAACACCCCTTCTCTGCGTAGTGCCGCCGCCACCACTACCATCACCTTGGTGAAGATTCGCGGCGCTGTTGCCAAGCCAAACGGCAGCGCCTGGAACTGAAAATGTCCCATGGGGACCGCAAACCGCAGATGCTCTAGGCGGATTGGTATGTGCAGATACACCTCCGAGAGATCCAATGAAATGAGGAATTCCCCCTGTTGGACTGCCACTATGACAGATCTCAGCGTTTCCATTCAAAAGTGCGACACTCTGAGACAGCTGTTTACTCTTTTGAGGTCCAGGATCGGTCTGAAAGACCCCTCCTTTTTTTGGCACTACAAAATATATTGAGTATCGACCGCATCCGCACTGGTCTGCCGGAACCGGCACTACCGCCTTGAGTGCCAGCAACCTTTCCAAAGTCTCACGTATTGCTTGCCTCTTTGACTTCATCCTGCATGGAGACTGCACGAAGGCGTCGAGCACTGGGCATTGGAATTTGAGAGCATAACCTTTTTGAATGATTTCCAACACCCACTGATCCAACGTAAGTTGGGTCCAGGCCTGATAGAACTCCCTTAGTCGAACCCCCACGGGCACCAATCCTGCCTGGATCCCCCTTGCATCATTGCGATTTGAGGTTCGAGGACGAGGAGGTTGCAAAACCTCTACCCGCTCCTCTAAATCTTCGAAACCCCTGGGACCTATATTGAAAATGTCCTCTCTGAAACTGTCCGAATCTCGGTTGCCGAAATCTACAAAACTCCCTTTGCTGACTTTTGGAGGGTGCTAGAGGACGAATCTGCTTTTGCTCGTCGTCCGGCAACCTTTCACCCTTAGACGCCCCGAGATCCTTCACTAACTTGTCCAAATCCTCCCCAAAAAGAGGAGCTTACCTCGAAAAGGGAGCTTTTCCAACCTTGCTTTAGAGGCGCCATCCGCCGCCTAGTTTCGCAACCACAGATATCTGCGCGCTGCAACCACAGACGCCATACTTTTGGAAAGACCTCGAATAAGATCATATTGAACATCCGCCAAATAAGCCGCCCCTGATTCCATCCAGTCTGCTTCCTCTCCTGCCTCTTCGTCCTGACTCCCCTTAAGCCTTTGGGACCATCGGAGGCAAGCTCTAGCCACCCATGTCCCACAGATGGAAGCATGCATGGAAAACACATTGACCTCAAAGACTTGTTTCAACAACGAGCCGAGCTTCCTATCCTGAGCATCCTTAAGGGCGGCACTGCCTTCCACCGGAATCGTCATCATCTTAGCAACTGCCGATACCGCCGCATCAACCTTCGAAGATTTAAAAAGATCCTTATCTGGTTCCTGCAACGGGTAAAGGCATGCCATAACCCTGGAACCCTTTATCCCTGCTTCTGTGTGCCCCATTATTCCTGAATCATTTCCTTAAAAACTCTATTGGGAAGTTCTCTGGGACTTTCGAACCGCCTGCAATAATGGATCCTCCAAAGAGGAGTCCCCTGTCTGATCCATCGCCGGCATGTTCAACGCTTTCAGAGTCTCTGAAATTAGCGCTGGCAAGTCCTCTCACCTGAACACCCTGACCACTCTTGCCTGATCCTCGTGCTCCGCTATCTCGCCTTCTTCCAGGTCCTGCTCCAACTCTGCCAAATCCTCTGACTGATCTTCTCCAACCTGCGTGTCTCTACCTAACTTAAACTTCTTGAATGGGGCGCTACAGCCCCCCCCCCCCATCTAAAGAAGTGCCAGAGCGTTTCTGCCCCCCACTGCTCCTCCGCCTCTCGCTTCCCTCCTAGAGCCTGCTGCAGCATGGATACAAATTCCTGGGAGAATATCGCCGCCAGCCCAACTTCCAACAGAGACTGTGAAATGGGAGTGTCTGGCGCTGTGGAAGGCCCCGGCGCAGGGGACGGTGCGGCGGGAGAAAGGGGCTCTGGAAAGTCAGAAACCTCTCCCTTTTGAGCTTTCCCTACAGTGTTCTCTGCCATCTCCCCCAGTGCCACTTCCCGAGTACATTCCTTGCATATGCCTGCCTCCGAGACCGACCCTCTCCTGGCCCCACACAATACACATTGAGGCCTAAACGGCATGATTACTCCAGGTAACCCATTATGGCCTACCCGTCAGCGAAACAAAACACTTTTAATAAAAAAAAAAAATAAATAACATTCTTAAAGTGGCTTCCTTTAAATTTGATGTAGTCGGAGACCACGTGACGCATGAGCGAGTAAGAGGCTTCTCTGCTCACTCCGGGGCTGCCCCACTATTATACTGAATTTTTCAAGAGCATTCCCCAGCGAAAGATACTATAAAGAGTACAATTGGTAAGGTGTATGCCTCTGGAGGTGGCTGCTGCAAAATCTACTTAAAAAATGCCTCTCACAGCACGAAAGGAGAGTGAGAAAGCTCCGAAGATTTGGGCCTCCTCTGCTGGGAAGCAGACATCCAGCATGGCGCAGCCGCGGTCCCCAGGTGAGGAGAGTATGGAATCAGGGTCGGAGGAGCTAGCATGGGAAGTGGCAAAGCTCTTGGAGCCGAAGTTCGACCCGATTCTCACTAAGCTAGAGACGGTGGGAGACACATTGACGGAGTTTGGCCAGCGAGTGGATGAGTTAGAACACCGCATGTCAGCACTAGAAGATACAGAGGGGAGTCAAGCCCGGGAGCAGGCCACGCTGCAAAAAGTAGTTGAGGCGCTACGAGATAAAATAGATGACTTGGAAAAAAATCGATCTCGAAGGAACAATCTGAGACTAGTAGGAGTTCCGGAGGCCAACACTGACGCTATGCTCCTGCCCATGGTGGAAACGTGGCTCCCACGGGAGCTGGGACTTGAGGACCTAGTCGGCGAAGTGAAAGTGGAGCGGGTACATCGCATTGGGCCTAAGTCAGAGAATAATCAGCGGCCCAGAGTGATTATAACACGTATATTGAACTTTCAACATAAATGGCAGCTGCTGCAGGCATATCGGAAAAAGCGGGCCTTGATGATGGACAATCATAAGGTACTTCTGTTTCAGGACTACTCCGCCGCTGTTGCAGCAAAGCAGAAGGAATTTTCGCCGATTTGCTCTGCCTTATTTCAAAAGCAACTCCGCTTCACCTTGTCATTCCCAGCAACGCTCAGCGTGCAGCATGAAGGAAAAAATCATGTGCTGACAACAGCAGTGGCGGCGCAGATGTTTATGGAGGAACTGGAGAAGACGGGGCCGGAGAGCAGGCGGGAGACTTGAAGAGGTGAACACCAAGACACAGGCAAAGGAGAAGACACCAGTAGCTAGCAGAAGGGCCAGGAACTGGAGAGGCCTATAGAAGAGAGTCGGGAGATAGTGGATTATGTTATGATGTGTTACACGATACTTAAGATGCAGCAGGATATTGCATGAGGCCATAAAGAGTTTGTTTTAGAGTTATTGCTGTGGGATTAGTGGGTCTCTGCAGGGGAGCGAATGTGGACTCTGAGTCACGTATAGCTAATAGTGAGAGTGCTTTGCAATAGGTTATTGTTTAAATGCATAGATATTGTTTAGGGGCATGCCCCAAATTTACTGTTCATTGTATAGATATGTCCATGGCCTATAATGATTGGGGTGGTTTCATTGATGCAGCAACACAGATAATGGGGGATGATGAATGACTTACAATGGTGAGAGGGGCAGGGCAGCCCCGCAGCGCACGGCGATGGGATCCGAGCCTGGTGCAGGAAGCCAGGAGTCGAATGGATAGCGATTTTAAGAGGGAAGGGGGGAATGGGTGGAGGTTGCCTGTAGAAGGGATAGAGCTGTACAGGGGATGGAGGGATGTGGGAAAGTGCAAATCAAACAGAAGGAACGGCTAAGGAACGGAAGAGAGTAAACGAAGTGTTGGTGCGGATGGCGCAAGAGCTCAAGGAGGAAAAAAAGAGAGTCATTGCGGAAGCCGAATGGCGGGGCATTGCGAAGATATCTGGAGGCTCAGAGGCAATTGAACAATTATTTGCACAAAAGAGCGATATTTGATATGCAGTATTATCGACACCAGTTTTTTAGGTTCGAAAACCGGTCAGGGTCACTACTAGCCCGGCTGGTGCGGGATTGGAAAGGCACTAATCTGGTGACCGTGATAAAGGACAGTAAGGGAGTTAAACTTACGGAGCCGAAAGACATAGCGAGGGAGTTTATGCGCTTTTACAGTGCACTCTATATGCCAGAGTGAGAGGACAGAGAGCAGGAACAAAGTTTTTTAGATAGTGTGTCTCTCAGGCAGGTGACGCCACAAGAAAGAGAGGCTCTGAATAAACCTATATCGGGGGCGGAGATTCAGTCGGTTATTAAAGCTGGGAAGACACATAAGGCGCCAGGCCCAGATGGATATGGGTCAGAATTTTATAAAATTCTTGGGGGGGCAGGTGGTGCCCATTCTGGCAGCCGTATATGCAGAAGCGTTAGATTCCGGGGGTTTTCCGAGAGACATGCGGACAGCCTCTATCTTGCTCATCCACAAACCGGGGAAGGACCCGGAAGACCCAGCCTCCTACAGGCCGATCTCGCTTATTAATTTCGACATGAAGATTTTGGAATCGATCTTGGCGGAGCGGGTGCAGGATGTTTTGACATGCCTCATAGGGCACTACCAAGCGGGTTTTGTGAGGGGTAGAGTAGCGGCCTGTAACACTGCGAAGGTTCTGTTGGGCATGGAACGCTGCCTCCAGTGGGATACGCCTGTGTTGCTGGCCAGCCTAGACGCAGAGAAGGCTTTTGATCGTGTCTCGTGGGATTATATGTTTGAAGCTTTGCGGCGTTTTGGTTTTGAGGGGCAATTTGTGGGTTGGGTTTGAGCGCTGTATGCGGAGCCCCGGGCGTTTATAGTGATGGGGGGAGAGGTCTCGTCTGCTTTAGTTTTAAAAAGGGGAACCAGACAGGGTTGTCCCCTCTCGCCACTCCTTTTCATACTTCATCTGGAGCCTTTACTGGTAAAGTTGATGCATCATGAGGAGGTGACAGGGATTGACTGGGAGACAGATGAGATAAAAGTGAGTGCCTTCGCAGACGATATGCTTCTTTGCTTAACAAACCCGCAGCAATCGTTGGAAAGGGCGCTACAAATTATAGAATGCTTTGGGGCCTTTTCAGGCTTGAAAATCAATACAGCCAAGTTGTTAGGGTGGGATGTGGGGGGAGGAATGGGGCACTTTGGTAGGGCGCCTTCCCACTGAGATGGGCGGACGGGCAGATCCGATACTTGGACATTCAGATTCCAGCAGGGCTGGACCAGCTCTATAGAGTGAATATCCAGACCCTACTGGAGGGGACTATAGGCCGACTGAGGAGATGGAGGGCGTTACCACTGTCATTAAGTGGCAGGATTGCGTTATTTAACATGGTGGAGTTTCCCTGATGGGCGTATGTATTGCGGCACATGCCATTGTGGATCGGGCGGAGAGAGGCGACGATCTTGCAGAGTCATTTGTCCAGATTTTAATGGCAAGGTCGGTGAGCACATATAGCGCTGGACGTCCTGATGCAGCCTAAAGAGAGTGGTGGAGCCGGGCTACTGTTGGTGCGAGGGTATAATATGGTGGGTTGGGCGAGGATTTTGCGAGATATGGTAGAAGGAACGTCGGAGGTAGTCCCTTTGACAATTATAGATGAAACGATGGCCCCAAAGCATAGAATGGCAGCAATGCAGGAGACCCTGGGAAATATACCGGAGGGTTGCAAACTCTCTAACTTCTGGAGGGCGGCGCGTATAGCTTGGAAGGCCATCTGTAGGTGTAGAAATGTTCAGTGGCATAGGACTGACTGTATTCCTTTGGTGGGCAATGCGGCCTTTCCCCCGGGAATGACGACAGCAGTGGCAAAGAGATGGGCGGACAGGGGACTTAGGTATGTCGGGCAGCTACGCATGGAGGGAGGCGATAGATTCTTTTGCTTCACTGCGGGAGAGGTTTGATTTAGGACTCCGTGATCAATTATTTTATTTTCAGGTCTGTCACTACACCCTCATGCTGAGGAAGGAACACGAGCAAGTGTTGGCAATGGGCGGAATGCTAGAGTTGTTTAGTAGCCTGGAAGGGAAGATAACGTCCAGGGGGTTGGGGATGGCTCTTCGCCCGGAGGGGGACAGAGCATGGCTGGTCACATTAGTGGAGAAATGGAGGAAGGATGGAGTACCGCAAAGTAGGGAGCGCTAGCGCGGAGCGTTTGCCGCTATCAAGTTGGTCTCTGAAGCAGTCCAGCTGCAGGAAATCCAATATAAGTTTCTCTGGCGGGCATATGTGCATAATGTATGGGCAGCTAGAGTGGGATTGGTGACGACGGATGTGTGTAGTCTCTGCAAGGTGGAAAAGGGGGGCTTTGCACATCGGTTTTGGGCCTGTATCCACATTCAGGGGTTATGGATGGGTGTGGGTAGGAAATTGGGGAAGTGGTTGAGGGAGGACATGGAGATGAGCCCAGAATGGTGTCTGTTTGATTCATACGAGGGGGAGTTACCTCTAGGTGGGGACGCGCTTAGGCTATGCACCAAAGGCTTCGTAGTGGTGAAACAATGCATACTGCAGCATTGGCTGAAAGACACAGCACCCGCAGTGGGGGAGTGGGAGCGGGCGAGGATAGAGTTGATGGGGATGGAGAGGCGCTCGGCCAAGTTGCTAGGGGGGAGTGCATGGGATAAACATATTAGGGTGTGGGGTCCCGTAAGTAGGGGTGGTCCGGTGGAATAAAAAGGGGGACTGAACGTGCCTGTGAACTCACAAGACCTGTTAGTGAAGACTGGGTGGCGGGATAGGAAAGGGGGGGGGGGGAAATCAGGGGTTATGTGTTCTCTGTATCCTAGACAGAAAAGTGTTTGTATTAATTAGAACAGTTGAGAGACAAGTGGAGAGCTGCTTTGCTTGACAGTATCTTCGATGATATGTTATTGCAAACTTGTACTGCCATGGAGTCATGAGTTGGATGTTATGCTTGTTTATATGTAAAACTAATAAATATGAATTTCCTAAACTTGATGTAGTCAACAGCTAATCTACTCTCCCAGCTCACTACACGAAGCGAAGAGCACTGCCCGGAATTCCCGCGCTTGCACCTCGTGGCTTGGGCCTGACAGCGCTTCGACAACTGCCATTTACACAGAGTACCGCTAAACAGCCTTTGAGCGGCCCACGCATCCCCTACCTGACTCATACGCCACAGCACCGAAAATCGAGTCTCTGGACATCCTCGCACAGCCCTTCCCACATCAGGCTTGGCGCCAGTAAGAGAGAGCTGCTTCCTGAGCTCCCCTTCGCTGCCGCGATCCTCGCCATGGCTGCGAGAGAGCTGTCACTGCCAGCTATCTTTCCTCCGCACCTCGACGGCTCCTCGCCCGATCAGCGGGTTCGGGAGCTGGAGGACCCAACACCAACTCCCTCACTCTTCCCCGAGGGCAATTACCTGCTTCCAGGGAGGGGGGAGAGGGGGGGCAGCCTCAGCAGTTAGCAACGCCTAAACACAGGCAGCAAGGAAAAAACAGCTTTTTAAAGGGATATTCACCTTTGTTTAAAAAAAAAAAAAAATCTTCAACTTCCAATCTAACTATCCTATAACCTGCTTAATCATTCCTCCAGTGAGCCCCGAACCTCTAAGCTCACACTTCCTCCAGCTGCTTGGAGACTGAGAATACTGGAGCAAGGAGGTGGTCCCTGGGCTATTTATGCTGGTGTCACCAAGAGTGACATGCTCAGTCTCCAAGCTGCGAGAGGAGGTGCTTAAACCCAGAGGTTCGGGACTAGACTGGAGGGACGATAAGTAAATAGTTGTTAATTATAGGTGAAAAATGCAGTGAAATCTATATGGTATTGGTGAAATAGAGGAACCAATGTCCTAGATAACAGCTACTGTATAAGGAGTGGCAGAACATTTATCTAAAAGAGGAATGCAAGGAATTGATGACTTGGACAAGAAAATTGTATACAGTTCCATCTATTTAAAAAAAAACAAAAACACGACTTTATGCCTTTGCAGCAGATGGACTCACTTTTTCCATCAGGAACATAGAAACATGATGGCAGAAAGAGACCACATGGTCTATCTAGTCTGCCCTTCCATATCAACTACAATAGTCCCCATTTTACCTTTAGAGATCCTCTGTGTTTGTCCCATGCTCTTTTGAATTCAGAAACTGTCCTCGTGTCCACTGACTATTCCATGCATTTACCATTCTTTCCATAAAGAAATATTTCCACATACTACTCCCAAGTCTATCCCCTTTCATTCTCATCCTATGTCCCCTCGTAGCAGAGCTTGCCTTCAATTGAAAGAGGCCCTCCCATGCATTTATGTCACGGAGGTATTTAAATGTCTCTCTCATATCGCCCCTATCTTGCCTTTCCTCTAAAGTATACATATTAAGATCTTTAAGTCTGTCCTCATATGCTTTATAACGAAGATCACTAACCATTTTAGTAGTCACCCTTTGAACCGACTCCAACCTGCCTATATCCTTCTGAAAGTGTGGTCTCCAGAACTGCACACAATACTCCAAATGAGGTCGCACCAGAGACTTTTACAGAGGCATTATCACCTCCTTTTTTCTGCTGGCCATTCCTCTCTCTATACCCCCAAGCATCCTTCTGGCTTTTGCAGTCGCCTTTTCTACCCTTTCAGCTACTTTAAGATAGTCAGATCAATTATGTCCAGGTCCCGCTCTTCTTTTCTGGACAGAAGTAAATCACCCCCTACACTGTACAGCTTCTTTGGATATTTGCAGCCCAAATGCATGACCCTGCATTTTTTAGCTTTAAAGATTTTTGAACTGTGATTGAATATATCTTTTACAAGCTGTGTGCTATATTATGGATGCTTCTAACAACATTTAGGATTTCTGCCCCAGATTAAAATCTCACAATCCCTAACCCATGAAACTCAAAACTTATCCTAATTTGCTGTAAATAGTTGTGAATATTTGTTATTACCTTATCTTATCGTTATCCCCATTGTCCCGGTTTCATTCCCTGTTATCTGTAAACTTGACATATGTTTTATGCTTAAGTATAAGGTTGTTAAAGTGTAAACCGCGCTGATGATGAATAGCGCGGTATATAAAAACTGTTAAATAAATAAATAAATGATATGTGAATTATTATTGTGAAAATGTTGTTTGATATTGGAAATATGTATCTGGAAATAGTTACATCAAATTTATTTTACTATATGAAAATATTGTGCATCTAACTTTCTCATTATGTATAATGTTTTTAAAATCCTAAGAAAATAATTTGATTATTCAAAGTGATATACAGAATGAGGTGTATTTGTTATTCAATAATTTTGTGGTTGGGGGTTGTCTTGTTTTTTAGTTAAGACAAATCTGCTCGTTTTTAAACTAAACAGAATTTGAGAAAGAGACAGTGGCCTGCTTCCTTTCCTCTTTTCTTTCAAATCCCACCTACCCCATTTTCCCTTTCTTTTTTATTTTTAAGCCTTTATTTATTCAAGAGTTAGCAATGTTCAGATAATTTCTCTGTGATTACACACATGGCTCCCTTGATTCCATACAAAGGGAAAACATAAGAACAAAATGACTCTTGGGCAACCAGTCTCACACTCTTATTTCTAAATTTTTATATACTATAATCCATAAGAGTGGTGCACATAAACATCTGACATAAAAGGAAATAATTTTACTGGCGTTCCTCTCTATCATTTTACCCACCTATTCTCATTTCATTTTGGTATGAAACTTATCTTTCCCTATGAAATAGAGAGGAACGCCAGTAAAATTATTTCCTTTTATGTCAGATGTTTATGTTCACCACTCTTATGGATTATAGTATATTAAAATTTTAATGTACCACTTTTCAGGAATATAAGAGGTTTATAGTTATCTGCTCTATTTAGGATTACTAAAACAAAGAAAAGCTACGTCAGCTAGAATTGTTGCAAAACACAGCAGCAAAGATTATTTTACATTAGAAGAGATAGGAGAGGACTTCCAACAGTTTTAAAAAAAATTCTTTATAAAGTTGTTGAAATTTGGATTCAAAACATTACATGGAGATGAACCAACTTATTTACAATCCAGAATTGTGCAATATGTGCCATTGAGAATGCTTTGATCACAAAGGGGCATGTTTACTAAAAGGAATACCATTAGCGCACGTTTGAGCCACAAAACTGGTACATTTGTGATTAGCACACTCCCATAATGCCTGTGCACCATCAAAACCTATATTACTGCCCATAACCCGCCCAGTCCCCATCCGATCACACACTAACCAGTTAGTGTGGGATTTTTACCATGGGACTCTGCACTAACAGCAAAGCATGCTTAGCAAGTGGCAAACCTCATGCTAATTGTTAGTGTGATTTAGTAAACATACGCAAACTGAGGTAAAATTCAAAATTCCTTCAATGAGAAATATTAAATTGATCTCAACTAGGGCACTAACCTTATTAGGAACAGCTCCATCTATCTAGTATGATTTATCCTCTGTGGGTTTCAAAGAATGATTAAGGCTTTTTGAAAAGTTGTGATACCGATCATGATATTGGGGATGATTTACTATATATTTATTTTAAGGTTGCATGGTAAATTTGTTTTAGTTGTTATATATCGATAATCATATATTGACCGTTTAGTTTTAATAAGATTACAAAGCATCGACAAACTCAATCGCACGTACACCACTGTGATCCCATAATGGAGTATGTAGTGGTATATAAAATTTTGTATTCAATTAAACACAGTTCAAAATTTCATGCTTAAAAAGCATATGTCAGGAAAAAGTTATAAGTTAGCATATGAATCAAGTCTGTCATTGAAAAAAAATACATCTAGCAGACCACGTTAGAAAAAAACCTCTAAATTATCTTCACTTTGGATTTAGCCAATATCAAAACGTTTCATTTAACGAATTTCTCTCAAGTTTCATCAGTGCTTTATAATAAACAATCCATCTGTTCAGTTACCCATGGCAACAGTCAGCGAAATTACTCAATACCATTTCTTCAGGTTCATGGCCTCAAAAAGAGAAAAGCCTTTCTTTTGGGAGGAAATCTAAGCAAAATAAAAAACTGAGATTTTCATATCTATACTATAGACACCTTTGGTTAAAAAAAAGCAAAATTAAGCAAACACATTTCTAAAAACTTTCAACAAAAAAATAAAAATAAATTTAGAAAACTATCACAAAATCCCTGCATGAAAAAAAAGAAGACATAGCAAGACTGTTAAAATACCTTAAAACAAAAGAAACAGGCATTGCTAGAGTTTTGAATATGCACAGAAAAATAAAACCATGTTTAGCCAAACATTGTTACAAATATTTGGAAATGGACTATGGTGGGCTAAGACTGCCCACTGCCATTAAGCACAGAAGGCAGGTATGGCCCTATCACTGAATCACAGTGAAGGAGAAAAGCTGAAAGATCGATAGGGAAGAGATCACATTTTAAAAAAGTGCAAATAAAAGTAAGCAAAAGAAAAAAAAGTTGTGATAAAAATGACAAAATAAAATAATAAATAAAACTCCACTAATGTTTTGCACTTAGTATGCACTGACAATGCACATTAAGTGCAAAACCTCAGAGTTAGCTGTCAGGGGCTCAATCTGCATTTTCCTGGCAGCTAACACATGGCACAATAGACACAGGTTCATGTAATGATTCCATCCAGGAGTTGTTAGGTGTACTCACACAATGCTCCACATTAAGTTCAAATTTTTACAACTGTGTTCTCCACGCTATCGCTCCACCCCCCACCCACTCTGCATAGCAGCACACAAGTGCCAGTTATGTATGACAATTATGTGCATTAAGCTCTTGTTTAAAATTATTTAAGTTACATGTTGACAATGACGGTTCTATGTATGCCACATTAAAAGTTACTGTTAGATGTAAACCACCTCGACATGTCAAAAGGCGGTATATAAAAACAGTTAAATAAATAAGGTGAAATTAGGCCTTACCTGCTAATTCCTCAAGTTCCTTCCAGGCCAGTCCAGGTACAGCTGGGTTGTCAGCCCCCTCCAGCAGCTGAGGACTGAGCATGACAGATTCTTGCTGGTGTGGTATAAGAGTTCCTCCTACCGCCCCTGACTCCAGTCTCCTCTTGACAAAGCAGCAAACCCTACTTATACTGTCCTAAGAAAAACTACACACCTAAAAACTTAACACGATCCCCCTTCAGAGGGCCTCCGCTCTCAGAAAAGAGCGCAAGGGAAGGATTTTATTTTATTTAACCCGTTTTATATATCACCTTATCCTTCAAAGAGGTTACAACACAAGGTATACAAATATAGGTAGAAGCAAGGGAAGGTATAGGAAGAATACATAAAACAGAAATACAAATTGTTACGGGTGGAAGCACTGTGTCCCCCTCTATCTCCGAATGGGCCTTTCCTGTATGCCAGACACACTTCATACTGAGAACCAGTCTCGACCAAACTGATGGGCTCTGAACTGGCCGGGGGGGGGGGGGGGGGGGGCGAAACACAAGGAAAGACAATTAGCAGGTATGGCTTAATTTCACCTTCCTGATCATCCCTTCATGCCAGTCCAGATACAGATGGGACATACCAAAGCAGTACTTAAACAAGGGAGGGATCCACCAGATTGGTATGAAGCACCGGAGACTCCCACCACTGTGCCCCCGGCTGCCTGCACATCCAGCCAATAATGCCTCACAAAGGTGTGAAGCAACAGCCAAGTTGCCACTCTACAGATGTTCACCAGGGGAACCAGACAATGCTCTGCCCAGGAGGTAGCATGACCCCTGGTTGAATGGGCCCATAGTCCCAAAGGCAGAACTTTCCCATGAACTACATACACCACCCCGATAGCCTGCTTCATCCAACAAGCAATCAAGGCTTTAGAAGCTGCCTCCCCCTTGTTGCAAGGGCCCCCTAAACAGAACAAACAAACGGTCCATCCTACGAAACGACTCTGTCCCCTTGAGATATCTCTGCAGAACTCTATGGTGATCTAGCTTAAAGTGACAATAGCTAACCCCCGGAAAGGTGGGCAGAGAAATAGTCTGATTCAAGTGAAAATGAGACACTACTTTTGGCAGATAGGACAGCACCAGCCGCAAGACCACCTTCTCCCTGGTGAACTGCAGAAAAGGTTCTCTACAGGAGAAGATCGCAGACCCTCCGCGCAGAGCAGAGCATCACTAAGGAAACCGTTTTCAGAGTTAGATCCCTTAAGGACGCTCTTGAAATGGAAGCTCCATTTGAGCCTGCCAGAGCCTCCACCAAATTCAGATCCCATGGTGGCAATCTCAAACTTCATTTGCACGGAAATTGAACAACATCTGGGTGCACTACCAGCGACCAACCCTGAACTCGTCGCTGATAGCAGGCTAATACCACTACTTACACCTTCAAGGAAGTAAAACCTGAGCCCTTCCCAGGCCTCGTTGGAGAAGCATTAAAATGTCGGCGAGTGAACAAGCCAAGAGACAAACGTCCTAAAAAGTGCACCATTCCTCGAAATTGTGCCAAATCCGAACATACTCGAGAGTTGTCAAGTGCTTTCTGGCTCCTAGCATGGTTGAAATGACTGCTGCCAAGTAGCCTCTGTGGCACAACCATGCTCTCAAGAGCCAAGACGTAAGTGAGAATCGATCCACCTGTGGCATCAGCATGGATCCCTGCGCTAAGAGATTGATCCTGTCGGGAAGCCTCCAAGGACTCTCGACCAGAAGCCGAGTGAGGTCAGCGTACCATGGCCAATCTGGCACTATGAGGATCACCGGCCCGTCGTACCCCTCTATCTGCTGTCAGAGACAGCCGATTAGCACCCAAGGTGGGAAGACATACAAGAGGCCCTCCGTTGGCCACAGCTGCGCTATTGCATCAAGCCTCTCAGACACATGTTCCCCGAGTCTGCTGAAGAATCGGGATGTCTTGGGGTTGGCCATGAGATCCATGACTGGCCGCCTCCACCAGAGTGTGAATTCGTGAAACACAGCCGCATTGAGTTCCCACTCTCCAAGGTGTTCTAGTTGAGGTAGTCCGCCTGAACATTGTCCCTCCCAGCAACATGCTCCACTGACAGGGCCATCAGATGTGCCTCTGCCCAAGATAGGAGCAGTTGACACTCCTTTACCAGGGTAGCACCACCAGTGCCCCCCTGTCGGCTGACATAGGCAACTGTTGTTGCATTGTCAGAGAAGACTCAAATAGCCTTCCCTTCCACCAGCTTCTGGAAGTGCTGCAGCACCAGAAGTACTGCTCGCATCTCAAGCCAATTGATAGACCAAGAGGCTTCTTCTGGGGTCCAACAGCCTTGCGCTACTTGAGAGAGACAGTGTGCTCCACAGCTGGAGAGGCTGGCATCTGTCTTCACTAGGACCCACGGTGGCTGTTCCAATGGCATTCCTGCCCTTAGATGAGCAGGCTCCAGCCACGATTCCAGACTGCCTCTCACCTCTTCCAGACCCGGCAACTTCCGAAATAGGAAATGTCTCTGCAAGGACCAACACGAGAGAAATGCTTGTTATGGACCATGGCGCGTATGCGGCTGCTACAAGACCAAATCCAGAGCCGCCACCATGGAACCCAATAGTTGCATGTAGAACCAGGCAGTTAGCACTGCCATGTGCAGTGGACGTGAGGATCGCCTGGTAACATGCCTGCCCGGTGCGAAGGT
The DNA here is from genome assembly GCA_033557465.1 of Ichthyophis bannanicus. Taxonomy (NCBI): domain Eukaryota; kingdom Metazoa; phylum Chordata; class Amphibia; order Gymnophiona; family Ichthyophiidae; genus Ichthyophis; species Ichthyophis bannanicus. Next base: position 123,351,107 of record CM066036.1, on the reverse strand, counting down.
AGCGGACCTCACACGCCACCTAGATAAGGTCTTAGATAGTGCTGGGGAGGAGTCTGCTGTCTTGGTACATGTTGGTACCAATGACATAGGAAAATGTGGTAGGGAGGTTCTGGAAGCTAAATTTAGGCTTTTAGGTAGGAAGTTGAAATCCAGAACTTCCAGGGTAGCGTTCTCCGAAATGCTTCCCGTTCCACGCGCAGGACCCAATAGGCAGGCAGAGCTCCGGAGTCTCAATGCGTGGATGAGACAATGGTGCAGAGATGAGGGGTTCGGATTTGTTAGGAACTGGGGAACATTCTGGGGAAAGGAGGGGCTCTTCCGAAGGGATGGGCTTCACCTTAACCGGGATGGAACCAGGCTGCTGGCATTAACCTTTAAAAAGGAGATAGAGCAGCTTTTAAACTAGATAATAGGGGAAAGCCGACAGTCGCCCAAGAGCGCATGGTTCGGAAGAATGTATCCTTGAAGGATACTACAAAAAGCAGAGAGGTTCCAAAAAAGAGTAAAGTAGCCCAAATGCCCTCGAGTATGGAGCAGACAGAACTTAAAGATCCCAAATTACCCATGTCTACCAATAGCCAAATTAATATGAATAAAATACAGTCTCTAAAATGCTTGTATGCAAATGCTAGAAGTCTACAAAACAAGATGGGAGAGTTAGAATATATAGCACTAAACGAGAGGTTAGATATGATTGGAATATCAGAGACATGGTGGAAGGAGGACAACCAGTGGGACACTGTGATACCTGGGTACAAACTATATCAAAATGATAGAGCTGATCAAATTGGTGGAGGGGTTGCGCTCTATGTTAGAGAGGGCATTGAGTCAGAAAGGATTAAAGTTTTGCAAGAAACAAAATTTGCTGTAGAATCTCTATGGATTGAAATTCCATGTAAAAAGGGGAAGGCGATGGCAGTGGGGGTGTACTATCGTCCGCCTGGCCAGAATGAACAAATGGATGATGAAATGCTCAAAGAAATCAAGGAAGCTAGCAAAAGTTACAGTGCAGTAATAATAATGGGTGATTTCAATTACCCCGGCATCGACTGGGTCAGTGTCACAACAGGACATGCTAGGGAGATAAAGTTCCTAGATGAAATAAATGACTGCTTCTTGGAGCAGCTGGTTCATGAACCGACCAGAGGGGAAGCAATATTAGACCTAGTCCTTAGTGGAACACCAGATGTAGTGCAAGAGATAAGGGTGTTGGGGCCACTTGGCAATAGTGATCATAGCATGATCGCCTTTGATTTAATTAGTGGAGGAGGGATAGTAAGGAAATCCACAGTACTACCCTTTAACTTTCGAAAGGGAGACTATGATAGAATGAGGAAAACAGTTAAGAAAAAACTAAAAGGAGCAGTTGCAAAGGTTAAAGACGTACATCAAGCTTGGGTGTTGTTGAAAAATACTATCTTGGAAGCCCAGACCAGCTGTATTCCACGCTTTAAGAAAAGTGGAAGGAAGTCCAAAAATTGCCAGCATGGTTTAAAGCTGAGGTCAGAGAGGCTGTTGTTGCCAAAAAAGCATCTTTCAAGAAATGGAAAAAAGAGCCAAATGATGAAACCTGGAAACAGCACAAGCACTGGCAAGTCAAATGCAAGGCATTGATAAGGCAGGCAAAGAGAGAATTTGAGAAGCTTGCTGCGGAAGCAAAAACGCGAAATAAAGACCTTTTCAAGTACATTCGTAGCAAAAAACCCGTGAGAGAGTCAGTTGGTCCATTAGATGATAAAGGGGTTAAAGGAGCACTAAGAGGCGACAAGGCGATAGCGGAGAGACTGAATGAATTCTTTGCTTCGGTCTTTACTGAGGAAGATGTAGGGATGTTACCCACGACTGAAGTGGTATTTAAAGGTGTGGAAGAATTGAAGGAAATATCAATACATCGGGAAGATGTCCTACAACTATTAGATAAACTGAAGAGTAGCAAATCACCTGGGCCGGATGGTATACATCCAAGGGTGTTGAAAGAACTGAAATTTGAGATTGCAGACCTGCTATCAGTAATCTGTGAACTATCATTAAAATCATCTCTAATACCTGAGGATTGGAGGATCGCCAATGTAACACCAATTTTTAAAAAGGGTTCGAGGGGTGATCCGGGAAACTACAGACCGGTGAGCCTGACATCAGTACCGGGAAAAATGGTAGAAACCATCATAAAGAATAAAATTACTCAGCATATAGATAGTCATGACCTAATGGGAGACAGCCAACATGGCTTTAGACAAGGAAGATCTTGTCTTACTAATCTGTTATGTTTTTTTGAAGGAGTGAATAAACAGGTGGACAAAGGTGAGTCGGTTGATATTGTGTATCTGGACTTTCAGAAAGCCTTTGACAAGGTCCCTCATGAGAGACTTTTGGCAAAACTAAAGAGTCATGGGATAGGAGGCAGTGTACTACTGTGGATCAGGAACTGGTTAAAAGACAGAAAGCAGAGGGTAGGGCTAAATGGCCAATTTTCCCAATGGAGAAAGGTGAATAGTGGTGTACCCCAGGGATCTGTGCTGGGTCCGCTGCTTTTTGACATATTCATAAATGACCTGGAAAGTGGAATAACGAGTGAGGTTATCAAATTTGCTGATGACACAAAACTATTTAAAGTTGTTAAAACCCAGGAGGATTGTGGAAAATTGCAAGAGGATCTTGATAAATTGGAAGACTGGGCATCAAAATGGCAGATGAAATTTAATGTGGAGAAGTGCAAGGTTATGCACCTAGGGAAGAACAACCCAAACTATGGTTACACGATGCAAGGTTCCACATTAGGAACCACCACCCAAGAAAAAGATTTAGGCGTCCTTGTGGATACCATGTTAAAACCCTCGGCCCAGTGTGCAGCGGCGGCCAAGAGAGCAAATAGAATGCTAGGTATGATAAGGAAAGGAATGGAAAATAAAACAAAAGATATTATAATGCCTCTATATCGTTCCATGGTGAGACCGCACCTTGAATATTGTGTGCAATTCTGGTCGCCATATCTTAAAAAGGATATAGCAATTTTAGAAAAGGTTCAGAGAAGAGCCACCAAAATGGTAAAGGGGATGGAAGGCTACTCCTATGAAGAAAGGCTAAAAAGGTTGGGGCTCTTTAACCTGGAAAAGAGACGGCTGAGGGGAGATATGATAGAAGTCTATAAATTAATGAACGGAGTGGAACGGGTAAACGTAGATCGATTGTTTACCTTATCAGAATATAGAAAGACTAGGGGACATGCAATGAAGCTACAGGGTAAACTATTTAAGACTAATAAAAGAAAATATTTTTTCACTCAACGTGTAATCAAACTCTGGAATTTGTTACCGGAGGATGTAGTAAAGGCTGTTAGTGTAGCTGGGTTTAAAAAAGGTTTGGACAAGTTCCTGGAGGAAAGGTCCATAAACCATTATTAAGAAGGGACCCAGGATATCAATGCTTGAACCAATACAAGCATTGTGGAACCTGTGTCCCTTGGGGGAAACTGCTAGGTACGTATGACCTAGATTGGCCACTGTTGGAAACAGAATACTGGGCTTGATGGACCTTGGTCTGACCCAGTATGGCATATCTTATGTTCTTATGCCCCAAAAGCTTCCGTGCTCTGTCTTCAGGCAGAGGTACACGCCCGGCCTGTGTGTCAAACAGTGCCCTGGAGGTACAGCAGACGCTGCACGGGCTGAAGCTGGCTGTTGGTGCAATTGATCACCCAGCCCAGCTATTGTAGAAACTCCATTACCCGCCACAATGCAGCAATGGCCTCTGCCTTTGCCAAATAAGCCAATCGTCCAGATAGGGATGCACTAGAATACCCTCCCGACGCAACACCACTGCCACCACCACCATGATCTTTGTGAAGGTACATGGTGCGGTGGCCAGCCCAAATGTTAAGGCCCTGAACTGGAAATGGCCCATAGGCATGGCAAACCACAGAAACTGCTGGTGTTCCGGCTTGATGGGAATGTGGAGATAGGCCTCCATGAGATCCAGGGTGGATAGAAACTCTCCCGTCTCACCACCAAAATGACCGACTGCAACATTTCCATGCAGAAGTGCGGTACCTTCAAGGACTAGTTCACATGTTTTTGAGGTCGAGGAAGGGTCGAAAAGACCCATCCCTTTTTGGGAACCAAGAAATAAATGGAGTACTGATCAGACCCGTACTGGGATTACTGCCTCCAGCACTCAGCAAGGCAACTGGACAAAGGCTTTGGACAGAGGCCACGCAAACTCCAGCACATAGCCTTCATGCATTATTTCAAAGACCCACTGGTCGGTTGTAACGGTGGTCCAGACGAAATAAGACTGCTGTAACTGACCTCCTATCGCTTCAGTCTGGAGTGGCGTGGCTTCATTGAGGCTTCTTAGCCGGGGTCGGCTGGGTAAGTTAATAGCCCTACCAAACCCTCAAGCTGCCTGAAAAGGCTATCCCCATGCTGAATAGAAACTTCTCTGATAGGGACCAAACCGCGAAGTGCGGAACTCCAGGAATCTCTGGTCTGTCCCCTCTGCGGGCCCTTTGGACGATCCTCCAATAGGCATCCTCCCTTGGAGTCACCCAAGTCCTTTATAATCTTATCCAAAGCCTCTCCAAAGAGTAGCTTGCCCTTGTAGGGCAGTTTGCTAAGTCTGGATTTGGACGAGGGATCTGCCACCCAATTATGAAGCAAGACAAACCATCATGCGGTGTTCACGGACGCCATAGTCTTAGCAGATATCTGAATTAAAATCATAAAAGGCATCTGTCATGTAAGCAGTAGCCGACTCCAGCTTAGCCCCATCCGTCCCCGCTTGGACCTCTGGATCTGAAGGGCTTCATCCTTAGAACCAGTGAATAGAGGCTCTGGATACATAGGCCCCACAAATGGAAGCCTGAGTCAAAGGTCTGCTTAAGGAAGGACTCTTGCAGATTCTTGAGAGCTGCCCCACCTTCCACCAGGATGGTAGTTTTCTTGGTGACCGCAGAGACCACAGCATCCACTTTGGGCATCCTCAAGAGGTCCCACTCCTCCTGCGCAATTGGGTATTGTGATGAGGTAACTAGTACAGAGCCTATGCTATATGAGGAAATGGCTAGCTCAGAGCCTATGGTAATAGGAAAAGAGGAAGAGCTTACCTCACAAACACATAGGCAGCAAACATATTCAGCTTTTAAAAAGCCCAAGTATAGTGGAGAAAACTTTCCATTCACCAAAGGTGACGCAGTAGAAAGCCAAAAGGCTAATCAAGCTCACCTGAGTGGAAGGGCACGTATAACATGCAGAGAACAGGAGCATAAAAACTACAGGGAAAGCCCAGTAGGGGAGCAAAGGGAGGGGCTGGAGCCAAGGCAGCAAAGGCAGGAACAGAAGCCAAAGGGTGGAGCAGGCTGTAGCTGCAGAGAAGTCTCCCAAGCCAGAGGGGGCCTCGGTCACTGGAGAGTGAGTAACCAAGAGGGAGGAAGTCCTCTCAACCAGCAGACCTTGCTAGAACCAGGAAGTAAAGGAAGTGTCCCGGTAGCAAGAGGCAGCAGACACAGACTCTCTTCAGAAAGTGATTTTAGCTTGGACCCGGCTACAGAGACGTGGAAGTCTTGGAGAGGAGCCAGTCAAAGCCCAGAGAGAGAGGCTCGTTACCCAGGGACAAAAGCTAAGTACCCTGTTGTAGCTAGAGGGAAAAAGCCAGGCATTGCCAGCAGAGCAAAGTCCAGTAATTGGGAGGAAAATCCCTACTGGAGAAGGAACCTGAGAGATACAGTTCCTAGCACAGGACTCTTGAACCCTGTTGATGTAGAGCACTTACCAAATAGAATAACCTGTGTCATTCAAGGGAAGAGCTGTGAGGATTTCGGTTGTAAAGATTGTTATGTGCCTCCAGATACAGACTACGAGCAGATGCAATGGGAAAACCAGGAGTGTGATATAGAACTGGATTCCATGGATTGCACGCTTTGTCTGTCTGATGAAATTACATCCCTATGTTAGCCAGGCAAGCAAGAGTTCTGTGATACATTGTGCTGGCGAAGAGTTTATTTTTATACTGTGAAGAAACAGTTTTCTTTTGTGTTCCTTTGTGCTGTTCATAAAGAATCCTATGTGGGACGGGGAATAAAACCCGAATTATTTCTTTTGCCTTAATTACACGGCTACTGACTATTTCTTTAATAAGGCAACCCACACCTCACGGCCCTAGGCGGGCACCTAAAAGTGGGTGCTGGTGACAGTATAAACAGTCCATAGGCAGACTACCCCTCAAGGTAGCCTCCAGGTACTCCCATTATGCCTCAGTCTTCCTTCTTGATCACTCTATGAATCAGAAAACACACCTGCGTTCCCTTAAAACTCTGAAGGAGGGGGGGGGGGTCCTCCGGAGGCTCCTCTACCTGTGCTGACTGTACAATATTCGGAGCTGAGAGGGAATTGGCAATTTGTGGCCCCAGCTCCTCTCTGTGAAACACCCGAAAAACATTTGGGACCTCCCTATGGGCAATCGTCCCTTCCTCCAAATCCTGGATCTAGGGATCCCCCCCAGAGCTCAGCCTTGCCTTCCTCCCCATCTCCTGAAGCCTGCATCTGTGGGGAATCATGGCTGGTCTCTTCCATTTTCTTCACCCAGGAAGACCCTTCCCCAGGGTCACCCCACCCCGTAGGTTCTCTATTACCGGGGTAAACGGGAGTTTGCCTGGGGAACCAACCACATCTGCTTGAGACCTCCTAAGGCAATATGCTTTGTGAAGGGAAAGAATAAAGTCTGGGAAGAAAACTGAGGTGCTAAAACCACTCCTACCAGCTTTTTAACTTTTGCATTGCTCTTTCCCCGCTTCTCCTGTTGTGAGGGGGAAATGGCTTCAGGTTGCAAAATGGCCACAGTTCCTAGCTGACTCACCCCCAGAGGCTATGATGTCCTACTTCAAGCACTCTGCTGGGAAACCCCTCTGTAAGTGCCGCCCCTGATGAACACAGAAACAGCAGAGCCCTGCTGAACTCAAGCCATGGCTCCTCCCACACTTTATTTATTTATTTAATGGTATTTCTATTCCGCTTTATCATACAATCAAAGCGGTTTAACAAAAACATACAGTAGAGGTGAAAGTGTAAACAAGCAGCGAATGTTGATTCATAATTTGATATATTAAAATGTAGTGCTCTGAAGCCCTACCGCTGACACGCAACAAGGCAGGAAAACAAAGAGCCACTCACCACGCAATCGGTCCTGGCGCCGCCGCCACCCCCCCCCCCCCGACAACCAGCAGAGAATGTGCTGTCTTCACTGCCTAGCTCACTAATTTTTTTTTTTTTTTTTTTTTTAAACCTTGCTTCTGCCAGGTAGGGGATAATCAGAGGGCGCGTAGCAAACTGGATCCTGACTATCCTGCTAGGAACAGGGGGGAGGGATTTGGCGCTCCCAGGTATTTCACCCCCAAGCAGTTTCTGGTACTGTCAGACCCAGCTGAGGCAGGCTCTACCCCCTGCATTTCCCCTGGTCTGAAGGGGAGCGCTCCCAGGCTTCACTGCTCTCTGCCTCCTGGAAAAGTCCTGCTAGAGCTATCCAGTGGAAGGTGCTTTGATCTCTCCTTCATCCTTTTTTTTTGTTGTCAGATTGTTCTTTCAGGGCGTTCACATTTAGGAATGCTTTCCCTAGCTGCTGAGAACCGAGAGACTAGAGTCAGAGACAGTAAGAGGGGCTATTATACCACACCAGGAAGACTCTGTCATGCTCAGTCTGACCCCTCCAGCAGCTAAGGACTAACCATCTGTAGCTGGCCTGGACTGGAGGGACAAAAAGGAACATGCGTTTTGGCATGGCCCTAAACTGAGCAAACAACAATGAAGAGAAAATGGCAAAAAAGAAGAAAAAAGGTTTCCCTGTCTCCTAAAAATTTGACTGCTGGTTTAAAGTTTTCTAAATAATTTTCTAGCCCTAGCTTTAAAATATTCTTCTACTCCCTTTTCTCTAAATTTATTTTTCAGTTGTGTAGACCTGTGAAGGAAGAGGAATCTAGCAGGTCAAGTTTACAGGACAGAGTCAACCTGGCATGCCTTTTATCTGCTGGCAAATCCAACAGATAGGTCAACTAAAAGCCAGTATACTGTCACATGTAAAACTACACATACACACAACAAATATACAATCTTCAGGTTCAATAAATCTCAGGTGCCAAGTCACCGTGGTGACTAGAAATTTGCACTTGGCGCCTGAGATTGTGGCCTGGAAGCAAGCTGTCTGCCTGCACTAATCTCATTTCCTATGGGCAGAAGAGAAGAGTGCAGTCACTACAGCAGCAAAGACACCCCCCCCTGGTCTGCCCATGGGAGTTTAAAAAAAATTCCATAAATATAAATTGACATGGCTAAAAATAGGAGGTTTTTTGATATACCAATCCTACCCCTTGAAACCTAGGCTTGAACAAATCATTTCAGCCAAGCGTGGTAGGCAAGTCCTTTTAAGTTATAACACTATTTTTATGTTCCTTTTTATGAATTTCATATTTGTTTCTTATGTTTTGTTTATACCCCCACAGGTTTTTCCTTTTCAAGTGTTTAGTGTTTCACACACACAATACAGAAACATACAAATAGGTCTGTATGTTTATGCTTTTATGCCTGTTTAAGTGTTCCAAAAGTATCCCTGAAACAGGCTAGTGCCTAAACATGTTGGGTTTTATATTAAGATTGTATTGTTGTATTATTGTTTTTCATGTGTGTTGACACTAAATTGGCCATAAAAGTCAATTGTCCCATCTATGGGACCATCAGTTTTGTTGGCTTGCATTGTTCCCTGTGGAATTTGCTCTCTTCCTAATTGGCTACTTTTATCTGCTGGTTAACATCTTAGCAACATTATAGTTAAATACAGTTCTATGACCAGGACAGTGATTTTGGTTCATTATTCTCGCTTAAGGATGCTAATTTTGTAACAGGACGCATAAAGATTTTTCTGAAAAGTACCTTCTTATAAAAGGCAACATGTGCTTTTATAGAATAGGCATCTACAATGACTTGTTACCTTGTTTTAAGAAGTTACCAAATCGTTTCCGTTTAGACAGGCATTTTCTGAATTTGTAAAGAAAGCTCAAGTGTAGGTCTTGAAGGTGACAAGATGGGGTTTAGAATTTTAGTGATGCTCTTAAATGAAATTACTTATTTTTGACAGATTATTTTGGTGGTTGTTTTACATAGCTTTTGTAATTGTTTTTACTTATTTCTTCTGTTGATTTGTAATCTGCTTTTAAACATACAAATTGTAAGTAAATAAATAGCATCATGAACCTTCAGTGAAGAGCCAATGGGGCACAGGGAGATGGCATTAGGGAATAAAGATTCAAGAGGTCAAAGAGAAAATTGTCTAAGCTCATAACTTTCCCTAGTCAGTAATAAGACAGCAGGTCAAACAGCAATGGCTTCTACAGAACCTTTTCACTTAAAATAGCATTTCCTCCATGAACTACTGCTACTTTCAGTTGGGCATGCAGACACGAGACCTTAATGGTTTCAATTATGTATCAAATTCAAATTTTGTTTAGTAAACAAAATGGAAAACCTATTAAAGAACATACCTCTAAATGTCACATTTTCATGGCTTTTACTCTCACTGAGACTTCGACATAATTGTAAACTGCAAAAATAAAATGATACAATAAAAGTTTTGCTTCCATAAAATATGCTTTATGACAATCTAATGACTGGATTAATCAGATGTATTTAAGAAACACAGGCTCCTAATATTGTTAGCTTCTATTTACTAAACCACTGTAGGACCTCAATACGTTTTAATTTTCCTTTATGTGTTAATTCCCTTTAAAGTTTTATTTTTCAATAAATCCCCCCCAAAAAAATCAAACACAGCATGCATTAAAAAATGAACTATATTGCATATAAATGCTTGTGTAAACAGCTCATTATTATGCAAATCAAAAAATGCAGCTTGCAAAACACAGTATTCCTTGTTAAGAATTGTAGCAAAATTTCTCCTAAGAACACTTTCATTACTGGACATATGCAGCACTATAAAGTGATAAGAATTCTTCTGGTATCGTAGGTCCCTGCCCCAAAGGCTTATAATCTTAAATTTAGGTTTATTCCAAGGCTTGATATATCACCTTCCATGAAAAACATCAAAAGGTGGAGACAGAAGGGACTAGATCACGTTTACTAAACATTAACACACTTTATCTACCATTGTGCCTATAGGAATAATATGGGCACAGCAGCACATAGCATGCACTAACGTTTAGTAAACATGGCCCAAAGCAACTTGTCTGTCACAAGGAGCGTTTGTAATAAGAAGCAGGATTTGAACCCCTAGCTTTCCTGGTTCTCAGCCCACTGTTCTAACTGGTAGGCCACTTCTCCACCTTAGGCTGGCATAGGAAAAATAACCAGAGTGTAGGTTGACTATTTTAAGAAAGGTGAAAGCCCCCTTCTGACAATCCCCCAGTCACACAAATAATGTCCTTTCCAGCACCTACCAGTTGATCCCTGTTAATCTAGTTAAGGGGCAGAAGCAATTGCCAGATATTCCTGCATACTAACAGTTGTGTCTCAGTATTACTACTAGAAATCAAGTTTCTCGTCCTAACCACTAGTACTACCAGAGACAACCATGAGGGGACAGATAAAGCCATTTTGGAAACCGTCCTGCCCTCCACAACACTGGAATGTCCCAATGGGTGCCGAGGTGGACAGATATTGGTATGACTGGGGAGAATCAGTGGGGGCTGACTTCTTTGTTAAAAGGGGAAGAGTCTGAGAAAGTTGTTTTTTTTTTTTTTTTTATTCAGCATTTAGGCAGTGGGTGGGGATGACAGTAGCTCCCCTAATAGCTGCCTGATCCAAATTCCCCCTGGGGAGGGTTCATTCAAATAAATGAGTAATTTGTTTTGGTTTGTTTTAATGCCAGGACGGCTGCTATCATATATTATTACTGCATCCAGGACAGTGCAAAATGCCCAGACACCATAATACAAACCAAAATTACTGTGGGATTCACAACTTGCAGTACTGAGATACTAAAGGTTAGTGAATCCTGCAAGTAAAATATCAGGCAAACGCACTATTTTACCACCACTTAATAAATTAGCCTGTCTTGATGTGTTTAAGAGCTTGCTAAAGGAGGGGGAATAAAACACACAGAAAAGTACTGTTTGTAAGAAGCAAAAAATATTTCAACCATTTATACATAAACCCAGTTTAGGAATCATAAAATAAACCAAAGAGTTTGAACTCCGTTTCCTTTCAATGAAGACTAAGTGGAAATCAAGTTGATAAAGGAGGTAAGAAAGCACATATAGTAATGAAACATCTGTTCCTTAACGTGTGTACTAGCCATACTATTTACATCAAGAAGGTATTACTTTGCCTCTATTCAAAAATGCCTAACCTCAAACTACTGTAGATACATAATTTTCAGATGCCATGAATGAGGACACAATTGAAAGAATAAGAAAACTAATAAACTGGTAATACTGTTTCATGATAAGATTTCATTACAACAGTTGGGAAAGCAATGTATCAATTCATAGTTACATAATTTAATTTCTTTATTCAACTTAGTATGTATCCATAGTACCCACAGACATTTCTTGATACATCACAGTACATACTGACAGTAGCAGCTAAAAACACAAGGGGCTTTTTATTAAACCATACTAAAAATCAACTGCTGTAACACACATTAAACAGACTATTTTAACATTGCAGCAAACACCTGTTTACTGAAGTGCATTAACCTATTTTGCGGATTCAGCCATAATATAATACATTTTTGAAAACTCTGAGAAGACTCGGTCAGTTTTATTACCCAGATGGTTAAAATTAGTTTCCATTAATGTAATCTGTCAACCAAATTTCTGTGTATTTTGTTTGTTTGTTTTCTTTCCTCACATTTTAAATACAGTAACTACAAGAAATCTATACCTTGTTGAACATGTTGCATGAATGTCTGAAAAAAGTATTTAAATGCAGTTTTTTCCCCTGTCATCAACACATTTTTCCCCATTTTCCAGGGCAAAAGGTGTTTTATTGAAGGACAAAGCATATACTCAAAAATGAAACGCATGGACAACAATTAAGACCATGTGGACAGATGTCCACCAACTCTGCAGATCCGGTTTCTCAAAGTTATGTCAAATTCCTTTAGAAATGTAGGGCAGCTATTTGCAATGCCTGCCCCAGATTCTCTTTTGGCTCGAGGTCAGGGCTATGGCTGGGCCACTCAAGGATATTTGCCTTTCTGTTCCTTAGCCACTCCACTGTAGCTTTGGCTGTGCTTCAGCTTGGCCTTATACTGAAAGGCGAATGCCAGTCCGAGTTCCAGCTTTCTTGCAGAAGACAGCAGGTCCTGCTTAAGGATTTTTCTATGCTTTTTTCCATTCATTGTCCCTTTCTATCTCGATAAGTGCCCGAGTCTCTGCTGATAAGAAACATTCCCATGACAATGCTGTATCTCCATATTCGACAGCAGAAATGGTATTCTCTGGGCAGTATGCTGCGTTAGGTTTGCACTAAACATGATGCTTTGTATTTAAGAAAAAATAAAATTGAACTTTTTTTTTCCTACGGCATACCACAAAAAAACATCTGCCACATGCCTGCAGTACATTTTGAGTGTTCCTTTGAACACCTCAAATCAAATTCAAGATAGGAAGCCATTAGTCAAGAAAGTCTTTTTGCCATCTTATCATACAGACCAGATTTGTGAAGTTCTTCCATCAGCCATGGAAGCCTTTGACTCTTTCACAGCTGCCACTGGCCACTTTGTTGCCTCCCTAAGCAGTCATCCCATTTAGAGGATAACTTGATTGAGACAGCCATGTGGCCTTCCACATCTTAGTCATCTTTACCATGCTTCAAGCAATAAAGGACATCGCAATTCTTATACCCATCCTCTGAAACATGCCTATCTCAACTTTATCCAGGTGGTCTTTTGCCAGTTCCTTAGTACTTATGGTTGGGTCTTTACTCTGCATACACTACCTAGCAGAAGGAACAGGAACTACAGAATCATCCTGTCATTATGTTAAGTGATGCAGTTTAACACAGATAAGGTCAATTTATTTGGGTGTGGTTTTGAAGGCAACAGATTACTTTTAAATTCTGGTGTAGTTAGGACTACTACAGAAATACAAGGCAGGCAGACACTTGGCAAAGATATTTCACGTTTTTCCCCTACTTCATTTTCTAATTATTTCTGAAATATATTTTCCACTTGGCCGTTGTGGGGTAGAATGGAAGTAAGTTGCCCTAACTATAAAGAAACAAAAAAGGTGAACATTTTAGAAGCAGGTATAGACTTTCTACAGCCACTGTGATAAGACAGGCTCTTGCTTGGAGGGGACACAAAGAGGAATAGTGGAGAAAATAACTGCTCCTTCCCCCACTGAGTATCTGTGGCTAAATGCAATGACAAAGTTTTAAGATTTTTTGATTTTAAAGTAAATTTATCTGATAGTTGACAGAGAGCTTAGATTACAACAAGTTTACCTATCCAGACGTTTTTTGCATAAATTCAGAAATACCTAGATACCAACAGGATATTATTAAAAACTCTAACTGCTATGTCTCTGACAAGTGGATAGCACAGAAAACAATACAAACTGTCAAAGAACCTGAACAATTAGAACACAAAGGGGCATATTTATTAAGGTGTGCACAGCTTCAGCATATTCAACCATATTGTAGGCACAGATTTAGAATAAAGCAGATTACAAAATGGGTATGCACAGTAGTTTCACTGCAGGATTTTAGAATTCATTTCCATGAAACTAATTTTTCATATGCAGTTAGTTGGCATCCCATCAGCCAAAAAGGCTCTCACATGACTGGACATTCGGGTTGCCTCTTGCAAAGGCAGGACAGTGATACAAAGTACAGGACCAATATTAGTTTATCCAATACAGTCATATTTGCCTGGTCATTTTTTGTTTTGGCTTTCTATACTGACTGCAGTTACTTTTTAGAGACAAAAAGAAGAATGTTTACCATAGTGAAACTAATATTTTACCACCACCATATTCCAAGGCCATTTAAGCCGAACTGTGGAAATTGTGGTTTTAGTACTACCAATATATCATTTTCCAATGAAATACATCAAGGAATAATGTTACTACAACATAGTACATTTAAGTATTTTTATTTGAAATAAACAATTCCAAAAATAAATGCATTTGAAACTGAGGTTTGCTTATGTTCATGCTGCCAGCTAATGAGCATATTTTATTCCGTTATGTTACTACTTAACCATCAGAAAATCTGTTTCATTAACATGATAGAAACCCATTTAAAAAATGTGTATTCAAAAATTACAGAAGCTGAAAGTTGAAAGTTTTTTTGGTTTTTTTTTTTAGTGCTGTCAAGTCCATGGTGACTCCTGGCAACCTGGTTGCCTCTGGGCTTTCTTGGCAATGTATCACCAGAAGTAAATTGCCAGGCCTTTTCTTCTAAGGCAATGGGTAAAGTCACAAGGTCACAAGGAGTGCCAGTGGGAATCACATCTGAATACTAGACAGTTGCTCTAACCACTAGGCTACTCCTCCACCTTAAGAAGAATTTCTTATGGTCACAAAACTCTAAAGATGCAAGCTTTTCAAATCACAACATACAGTTCTAAACCATTTATTTTATATATTAAGTTTATTGTGGTACAAATGACATCACAGTTGTTTTGAGACTATTTTCTTCTTGTAACATCGTAAATGACGGCAGATAAAGACCAGTATGGCCCATCTAGTCTGCCCAGTAAGATGACCAGAGTAAGTGCACCTGCCGCGCTCTGTGCAGCTCACCCCTCCCCATGTCTTTGTTTTAAGGGTGAACCCACTGCTCTGTGTAGGGCACCCCTGTTTGTTGAGAAATAAGACAGTTAAGTTTATTTTTATTTTATCCTGTTGCTGTAAAAGGATCCACTGTGTCTGTCCCATGCCATTTTGAATTCTGTCACTGTATTTGCCCCCACCACTTCCATTCGGAAGGCATTCCAAGCATCCACCACCCTTTCAGTGAAAAAGTATTTCCTGACATTGCCTTTCAATTTACCCCCTTACAGCATCATGTTATGCCCTCTAGTTTTAGAGCTTCCCAGTCTTTGGAAGAGGTTTGTTTTCTCATTAATTCCTTTTAAGTATTTAAAGGTCTGAATCATATCTCTCCTATCCTTCCTCTCCTCCAGAGTGTACAATAAAAATGGGCAATAATAAATTTATCATCACTGTGCTATTAAAATAAGCTGAAACAGTCTAAAACTGCTAAAAATCACCAGTACCTCCAGCTCAGTGGAAAACCAGGAGGCATGTTTGCTAAATGTTAATGCATGCTAAATGCTACAGCACCCATTTATTTATATGGGTGCAGCAGCAACATATGCTAACCTTTTGTAAACATGTTCTTAAATAAAATGAAGCAGCATAAGAAAGATTTTTTTTCTGGTCTTTTAAACTTACACACACACACACACACACACACACACACACACAACAACGCAGTCCCAGTTACAGAGACTGGGCTGAGAAAATGCTGGTTGGAAGGCCTCAGCATCTCTCATACCTTCCCAGATTCTCCTCTGCAACTTATCAAAGCCACTGCTTCAGATGATTTCAGTTGGCGACCTTGGTGTGGACAAGTCACAGAGAAAGAACTAGGAAAACAATGCAGATGATGCCGACTTGTTATACACAAAAGTTTCCCAAATCAGAAATTAAAGTTTTTACAGTTGAGAATTCTTTAAAAATTACTTCTTCTTCAAATTCACACTTCTTCACATTAAAAGCTATACAATTTGCAATAAGGGGTTATCAGTGTTATTTTAAAACGAGTCCGATATGCAAAATCTAAAATAGCAGTATGTCAAATTTCAGAATATGCTTTTTCAGCATGGTAGATACGGGCTTATTTAGAATGCAAGTTCCATCTGTTGACGGAAAAAAAAAAAAAAAAAAGGTTTCCACCACATAGTACATATAAAAAAACGTTTACCACCACCTTTTATCTTCTTGTATTTAAGAAAGATTTGTGGAATATAAAAACCATTTAGAACGTAGAAAAAAAGGCTTTTAAGAATCAAAATTCGATCTATTGGCGCCAGATAACACTAAAAAAAAGAAAAAAAAAACAATGGGAGCCTTACTCTGGAAAGTACCAGGCATATAGTCTTCAAATATTAAAGGAGCAGCCCCATATTAACAGTTAAAGTGATAAAACAGTCGTCCAATTCAATATTAAGAAAGAGGAGATTTGGAACACACTCATCTCCCTCCAAGCAACTTTCCAAAGTTAATAAACAAAACCGGCGAGGCGAGGCGAGGCGAAAACGCAGGACGGCAAAATTAAAAAAAAAAAAAAAAAAGACCGTTGAACGACCAGGAGATTCCTGCCCGACCGAACCGCTGAGAAAGACAACGGGGCAAAAACCACCGCAGCCCGAGGGGAGAGGACTCTGCCTCAACCGAGACACACGAACAGGATCGTCGGAGAACGGGGAAAAGGTAGAACAAGTAGAGAGAGAGAGACGAAAAAGCGACCAACCTCCTCCACCGAGAGGCCCTTTCACCCAGCCAACCTCACCGCCCCCCAGCGAGGTCCCGGACACCTCCTGCACGGAGGAAGTCCGGGACGCCTCCGCGGCTACCCAACTCCGTCATGTTCCCCCCACCTTCAGCGTCGACTCTGGGGACCTAAGAGCTCAAATCGCTGGGGTGACAAAGGGAACTCACACTTACAATTCGTTTTTTCCAGATTTTTCCCAATTCTTTATCCAATCAGCAGGTAGGACTGCCGCCGCCATCTTCCCTTCTATTCCACAGATAGCCCGGATGTTTAGCACATAATTGGAGGTCAAAGGGAAGCGCGAGGGGTGGCCGACAGGCATTTTGGGAAGTAGAACTCGCTGCTAGGCTACTGAGGCCTAATCGCCATGGCGAAGTGCTTCTGACGTTATGGTACTCAGTGAGAGTTTTACTGGCGAGAAGTAAACGAACTAAAATATAAACTGCACTACTGTATCCCCAGGAAGCTGCAAATTCAATGAAGTAATAAAGCGTCTCCTCCTGCTCGTTTTTGACGCGATTAATTTTATGAGGCGCCTTTCTGCAGATCTACATGTCATGTTCCCCAGGTGCAGTGAAGTCTGGCTCTGGCCTAACGCTTTATCTAGGTTTTAGGAGACCAGTAGTGCTGTGATAGGTGTAGATTCGGTAAAGGGAGAATGGCAGGAAGACAGGAAAATGTATTTTAGCCGCCACCTGCCAGACACGTAACATGACCAGCGACGACACCGAAATGACCAACCTAACTTTGTATTTCTTTACTTTAAAGAATGTAAGGTGATACCTTTTTGTTTTTTTAATTTCTTAACCTTTAAAGTAGATTAAGACGGCAACCACACTATTTTTTTCTTCTGCACTTTGTAAGTTTTTCCTTAAGTCATTTTTTTGTAAAACATTGACCGCCTTTCTGGCCTACCATTTTGGATTACTTTACCTTATATTTTTCAGGAGTAGCTCAAGGTGATATTTTCATAACAATGCCTTTGTGAGATGTTTAAAAAGGCTTCTATATTATGCCTAATTTGCACCTGTTCCAAAGAAGGTGTGTGTCCTGTAATTTATGAGAGTAATAAGTTCCTGTGGAGTTAATGTGAAGCTTATGTTATAAAGTGAAGTACACATGTGCTTTATAAAATAAAAGCATAAGTGATGCAAAAACGCATGTCAAACTAGTCGTGAGTTCTTATGCCTGCCCTAGGGCAGGTGTAAATGCACCCATTCCCGCAAATTTTAGGTGCATGCAATTTCTAGCAGGGCTCGACAAATCCTGTGCAGCAGGTCGCCATGGTGACTACAGATTGTACCCTGGTGCCTGAGATTTCACTACACCCTTACCCAGCCAGTATATAATAAGCTTATTATTCTGCCACATTGCTGCTCCACAATGGTAAACTTGTCAGATGATGGCTGGGGAAGGGGTGAGAGAAACACATTGGGCGATGGTTGAGGATAGGGAAATGAGAGAAAAACATTGTGTTGGGGATGGGGTCAGTGAAAGAGACACACATTAGGTGATGGATGGGGAGACAAAGAGAGAGAGACACTGGGTAGTGGCTGGAGGGACAAAAACTCACCTTTTCGAGGCTGCCTTTGGATCGTAATCCATGTAGTCTCCTGCTGTCCAACTCTTGTTTCCTTGACATATCCTAGTCCCCAGCTATTGTGTTGTCTGTCTTGACTAGATTGTAAGCTCCGAAGAGCAGGGACCGTCTCTTACATATCTGTGTACAGCTGCATACACCTTGTAGCATTATATAAATGATCAATGGTAGTAGTCAGTAGTAGAGAAAATGGGTGATGATGGGGAGGGGCTATGAGCAAGAGAGAGACTGAGTGATGATGGGGGGGTGCTATGAGAGAGATAGATTGGGTGGTGGCTGAGGGGATTTATGAGAGAGAGAGACCAAGTGAAGGCAAGGTGCAGGGGTTATGAGAGATTTTTTTTGCTTCATATATTACCATGCTATGGTGCTATGTGAAGCAAAAAAGAAAGAAAATGGGAAAACAGTAAACCAGGTCCTTAAAAAAGGAGCTGTGATACACCTTTTGGAGGGTGGGAGGCACTGTGATCAAGGTCTCAACAGTCGGCTCCTAAATGTTTAAGTTGGCTCCTAAATTCCAAGAAAATTTATCAATGCCTGAGTTGTAGTTTCCTTATTGTCTTATCAGACCGTTCCAGAATGAATGGCTATGCCGATTAGCCAAAAGATGGAGACAAAGAATAAGAGATTGAGAGTTCTGCTCTATACAGGGCTCCGTGGAGCAACATGCTCCTTAGTATTTCTCTCTCTCCAGCAGATGGTAGATGGGTATTCTGTGCAGTATTGTTCTGGTTTTGGTAAGCCATGTCTTCTGAGTCCAGTTGGAGAGCTGGTTTCCCAGTTGAGTTCTGTCTGGCAGATGATTTAGTCTCAGATTGGCACAGGGCAATACCTGGAAGAGTCCAGGTCCCTTCCCTCTCTCTTTTGCTATTTCTCCCCTGGCCAGCAGTGTGCATGGAGGAGTCCAGGTCTCTTGTCTTCCCTTGCTCTCACGTTCTCTAGATTTCTCCTGTGTTTCTCACTTGCTGGGTGGGCCTCAGGGAAAGTAGAGGGGAGAGTGGTCCTTTTCTTTCCCTGTCTCTTTAGGAAAAAAAACAAACAAAAAGAGATTTATGGTGTATGTGTTGAGATTAAGTGATTTGTTCAATCAGAGGAAATTTTCTGTAATGGTAAGTACCTGTAAGCAGGTCTCTACCCCCTAGCATTTGGCAAACTGGGAGCAAAGTGGGTCCATCAGGCGGCCTGAAGACCCAGTTGAGATGCTAGGTCTGCCTGCACCAGGAGAGATATAAGGAGCTGGTTAGGGCAGCAGGGCCCAGAGCAGTACTAAGGAGTGGAGGAGTAGCCTAGTGGTTGAGGCAAGGTACTTCAGGCCGGAAGGTCAGGGGTTCAAATCCCACTAGAGGACAGCAACCTTGGGCCGGAAGGACTGGGGTTTCTAGTCCCACAGGTGCTCCTTGTGGTCTTGGGCAAGCCACTTAACCCTCCATAGCCCATGTTCCCTGTAAAATAGTTATGTCCAAGTTATAATGCCCTGTTCAATGTAATTTCAGTTTGTTCAATGTAAACCGCACTGATGCAGAATAGCGCGGTATATAAGAGAATTTAAATAAATAAAATAAATAAGAGCAGCGTTTGGAGAGTCAGCCATGTTGGTGGGGCCCAGATCAGTGCCAGGAGGGGCTTGAGTGGAGCTCAAAAGCAACAGATGAATGCAGTGCTGGGAGTAGTGCAGCTTTGGTCAGTGCAGAGTCAACTTTTAGTCAGTGCCAAGAGCAGTGCCGGAAGGCTCTTTGTAGCAGCTGTCAGGCCAGAATGAGGAAAGTACCAGATGAACACACCACTCCAGCTCCAGCTGCTGTATGAGCACAGGACAGATTGGGTGGCCACGGCAGAGCAGCAGGGCACCCTTGCCTTTACATGTGATGGTGGGCTCTAGAGGGAGTTTTACAGGACTAGTATTGTTTATAAGAGGCAGGGCCAGCTCAAGGGGTTGTAGCACCCTGAGCCAATTTTTGCTTTTTAGTCTGTCCCCCCCCCCACCCTTGAGTCTGATCTTGCGCTGCAAGCTGTGCAAACTGGTAATTTTTCAACCCGCTGGTTTGTTAAGTGCCAGCACCCCCATTTAACTTAGGGAAGGAAAGGATAAAGGCAATATTTCTATTCTGTGCCACTATCCATATAAGTAGTGAACTGAATATACAGAGAGTGCCATTGTCATCATTGTATTATCTGTTTAGGCTATGCCTGATATTCTGCAGGCCTAAACTAAACATATAACTTATCTGAATGGTGCCGCTATCTGGATAATTTTCTGGCCTGCCCTCACTCTTCCTCTAAGTTGCCCCACAAGTATACCGATAATATCTGGCCATTCTGCAATTTAAACAGCCCGATATTTTCTATATTTCTTTGAAAATACACAGGCTAATTGGCTAATTATGCGTTTGCCAGCGAACAAATAATTGCCTTTGAATATCAGTCTGATAGGACATAATTATTCATTCATATGGAACACTCCAAGACGCATGAATAAAATTCTCCCAACAACGGATGCAGAGCAGAAGTAAGGTTTTTCAGAAGGCCCATATCGTCCCTGTCCAGTAATAAACGGAATGGGCTCCAAAGGAGCAAATTCAAACAACACATGATTAAAGTAAACCCCAAACTAAGGAGCATGCTCCTTTGTCGGCACAACAAAGTCGTCACGCGCACCTCCGGTGTTCACTTTGGGTTAAAATGAGCTGGCAGGTGATGTCACTGAAAGGGGCAGGGCAACCACTCCAACAACAGTTCACCACTCACACAGCCCCAAGGCAAATGCTTCACCCACAGCAAGCAAACACCCAGTGCAGAGTCCAATCGAGTCAGGAATACGAGCAGATATTCAGCTCAGTAGCAGTAACAGCAAGTCCAGTCTGCCTCCAGCGTTTATTTGGCTTCCAGTGGCCAAAAGCACTCTTTGAGGTGGTTTTGACTTTATTGAAGGGTGGCCATGCGGTTGTATTTTCCGCACTTTCTGCTATGGAGTTTTGTGATGCTTTTCAGAAGAAATTAACTGATTTGTATTCTCAGCTGCTGCCATTTTCCTATTTGGATGAGGGAGCTGTGGAGGTGGATGTTATAGAGTGTTGGGCATCATTTAAGGAGGTTTCTGAAGGCGATGCATTACAGGCTATTGATTCTTTGAACTGTTATTCCAGGCAGCTTAACTCATGCTCTCCGTCGGGTGCTGAAGTCTTTGAAACTTGATTTGGCAGCTTCCATGACCTCAATACTGAATGGTTCTTTGTGTGACAATGTTGTTCCTGAGTTATTGAAGAAGGCAAATATATACCCATCATTAAAAAAACGCAGCTTGATCCAAGTGATCCGCTGAATCTTTGTCCTATTTCATCTTTGTCGTTTGTTGCAAAGTTTCTGAAGAAATTAGTGTTGTTGCAATTGGATGCTTTTTTATCTGCTAAACAGATTTTGGACTCTTTTCAGTTTGGTTTTCAGGCTAGTCATAGCACTAGGTTTCTGTTGGTGGCATGTTCTGATGTCATCTTGCGAGGTTTTGATAATGGCTCTCATTTCTTTTTTTGGGGGGGGGGTAAATTGAAAAGCAATGTCAGGAAATACTTTTTCGATGAAAGGGTGGTGGATGCTTGGAATGCCCCCCCGATGGAAGTGGTGGGGGCAAATACAGTGACAGAATTCAAAATGGCATGGGACAGACACAGTGGATCCCTTTACAGCAACAGGATAAAATCAAAATAAACTTAACTAACTAATTTCTCAACATACAGGGGTGTCCTCCACGGAGTGGTGGGTTCACCCCTAAAACAAAGACATGGGGAAGGGTAGCCTGCACGGAGCAGCCGGTACACCTACTCTTGCCATCTTACTGGGCAGACTAGATGGACCATACTGGTCTTTATCTGCCATCATTTACTAAGTTACTATGTTTTATTGGATGTTACTGCATCTTTTGATACACTTGATCATAATATTTTGCTTTACCGACTGAAGATGTTTGGTGTGTCTGGTACTGTGCTTCGTGGTTCTGATCATTTCTGGCTAGGCGACAGATGCAGGTGAAGGTATCATGGGGATTGTTCACCATGGTATCCCCTCAAGACTGGCATTCCACAGGACTCAGATTTGTCAGCTCTTTTCTTCCCTTTGGGCAAGTTGCTGTTGGAATTGGGGGTATATTATTTTGTTTATGCCAATGATATGCAAATATTCATTCATTTTTCTGGAGCATTGGATGAGGCAGAAGGTGTAGTGCAATTTGACATTGAGGCAAGGCTGGATGGTTGAGTCTAGAATGGTTTTGAATGTTGCAGAAACTGAGATTTTATTTTTTTTACAGTTGTAACCCTTGATGGGTTGGCTATTCCTTTGTCAACATAAGTTTGTGATTTGGGAGTTTTACTGGACATGAAGTTGAGTTTGCGGTCGCAGATTAATTTTGTTAATAAGGCTGTGTTTTTTAAGCTTTGAATGTTGATTAGTTTAAGACATTTTTGGACAGTGAGGATTTTTGTACCATGTTGCAGTCTTTGGTGCTGATGCATCTCGATTATTGTAATGCTCTTTTTCTGGGATTGCCTGCTAGGTCTGCGCATGCTATGCAAAGAGTGCAGAATACTGCAGCGCTTCTCTTAGTGGGTATTGGTCGTTTTGATCACATATCCCTGGTTTTAGCCTCATTGCATTGACTTCTGCTGTTGTGGAGGGTGAAGCTTAAAATTCTGGGGCCCGATTTTCGAAGGCCTTTACATGGGTAACTTCCCTATTTACCTGTGTAAAGGCCTTATCTGGGATTTTCGAAGGGCACCTACATGGGTAGTGCCCTTCGAAAATCCTGGGTAAGTCCCTAACGCGCCCAGATGCTATGCGGGTAGTATCGGGCGTGTTAGGGGCGTTCCAGAGTAGAGCGGGGGCGGAGGAAAGGGCTAAACGGATAGCAGCGATTTTTGATGCTATACGCTTAGCCCTCTGCGTCTTAAAGATAGGTGAGGTTTTTGTCTATCTTTAAGGTGCAGAGGCTAAGCGGGTAGCATCGAAAATCGCTGCTACCCGTTTAGCCTCAGCGGCTGCTGGTGCATCAGGACAAACCCAGATTTTCACTTCTGCGGAAAATCTGGGTTAAGGAGGTCGGTGGGCCCTTGATGCTTGTGTTTCAGGCTCTGGTTGTGTCAGCGCTGAGTTATATTTCTTCTCAGGTGAAGCGTTATCATCCAGCCAGTAGATTGCAGTCCGTGGATCAGTCATTGTTGGTTGTTTCTTCAATGCAAGCTGCTCACCTTTGTGAAAGCCACTGTCGCGCATATTTTGTTGCTGCTCCTCAGTTGTGGAATTCTTTACCTGCTGAGTTATGAATGATTTTGGACATTCTTTTATTTCAGAAGCTAAAAGCCTACTTTTTTGGTTTAGCTTTTACTGTGGCAGGCTTATTTTTATGTGGGAGGAAGATATATGTTTACTGTGTTTTTTAAGAGAATTTTTGAGTTTTTTTGTTGTTGTTTTTTTCATATTTATGAATCACACAATAACATACAAGAAATAAATTCTTGTCCAAAAATTGGGAAAGGTAACAAAAAGATAAACTAAGAAATATAGGTTTAAAGCACCTTAGGAAGAAAAATAATATAACCCATCCCACTCCAGCCCACAAATTGTGAGAGATCCAAGAAAGGAAAATAAATACTGTACAATGCTCACAAAAAAGAAAAGGGCAGACTATTAACAGCTAACATAAATAAAGCTCATAGACGGACAGGAGGTAGCATATCTACGGTCAGTACAACGGGCAGTAATGAAGGCCAACAGATGGGAGGGCTCATAAAAAACATTTGAAACAGATTGATATTTTATCAAACATTTACATAGATACTTGAAGAAAAAGAGCCCTTTCTGATCGTCCCTCCAGTCTAGTCCCGGAATCTCTGGGTTGTCAACCTCCCCCAGCAGCTTTGGAGACTGAGAAACTTCACACTTGTGATGTCACTGGTATATAAGCACTAGAACCGCCTCCTCACACCAGTTATCAGTCTCCAAAGCAACTGGAGGGGTGGTGAGCCCAGGGGTTTCAGGGCTCACTTGAGGAACGATTAAGCAGAATTTAAACGGAATTTAGACAGAATTTAAAAAAAAAAAAAAAAGATAAGCTGTGAAGAGCAAATTCTAAGGGGAGCTATTTTAAAGACTCTATCTGGACATTATGCGGCTGAGCTGGCTTCCCGTTGTCCTGAGGTCCTCCTTTCCTGTTAGCTTGATTATTTTCCCTTCTTAGGACCAGTCGGGAACCTGCTGAATAGCGGCAGCGAGCTGAGGGGAGGACCAGCAGCTGATTACCGGGCCGAGAGGAAAGGTTCAGGTGTCAGTGAAGGGCTGAGCTCGGCGTGTGCAGAAGACTTGCCTGCTAGCGCCTAGAGCCGTCCTATACATTTGGAGCTGCTTTGGGGGAGTTCCTTATCGTTCCTCCAGTTTAGTCCTCTACTCCTGGGTAGTGCACCTCCTCCTGCAGCTTGGAGACTGGACCAATCAGAATCTTCATCTCACTGGATATAGCATGCTGGAACTCCCATCAGCCCCCAGTGTGTCCAGTCTCCATGCAGCAGGAAGACATAGTGAGTCTAGGTGCTGGGCTCACTGAGGAACGTTTTAGGAGCAGGCTAGTTAGCTAATTTCATTCAGGGTTTTTTCTTCTTTGGTTTTTGTTATTGGGGCTCAGTTCGTTTCTTTGTAGTTTTAGTTGGGTTCGGTTTCTTTAAAAAAAAAAAATAAATAAAATAATAATAATAACACGATAACATAAAATAAAAAGGGGTGCAGTGAGGAATCGTTTTAAAGGTCCTTCCTTTCTGCCTGGCCACCCTAAGAGCCCCTCTATCTTTCCTGGTCCGGGACCTCTAACCCCTAGACAGGACGGGGTAGAGCTACCCATTGGACCCACGGGCGGCCCGATTGCTGCATGGCTGCAGGAGGCAGCTTATTTGGCGGCTCGGAGCTGATAACTTTTGTTGTAACAGAGCCAGGAGTGATGGCACTCGAAGTGTAGCGCTTCCGAATGCTGTCTGTGATAAGGAAGCTTATCATAGCTCAGGAAGGAGCTATAGTAAAGGTGAAGTGACTCTGAACAAGCAACCTGTCAGTTCTGGTAGAAATAAGAAAACAGAATTTTTCTATAAAAGACTACCAATCCCAGAATGCACCAGGTTTCCAACAGCCATTAGAGGAGCTGAAGTGGGGAAACGTGTGTTCAATCAAGAGGGCTATGAGGTAATCCCCAAGCACTCATCTCAAAGGGCAGGGCCTGATTCAGCACAGCTGCGCTGTGCTAGGGTGGAGCACTCATCTAGGCAGAATAAAGGTAGAGTTTATTCTACAGAGAATTATCCTCATCCTCAGTTTCATCTGGGAGATCCTCATCATCTTGGACAGCTTCATCATCGGGAGGATCATCAGAAGCAGAAGCCAGAGCGGACGGACAGAAAGGGCAAGAAACCCTTTGGAAGAAAGAAGAGAAAAGCATTTGGGAGGTCTAAAGGAGTCCAGAGCAGTACGTATACTGGGAGACATTCAAAAGGCCAGCATACACCATTGGACTGGGGAAAGCCAGAGGAATGGCTTCAGAGCTAGGAATCTCCAGACGGTACCTGTGAGGGAGACGGCTGCACGTGGAAGGGACCCTAGGACCCGTGCCAGAAGGTATGTGAAGAGAGATCCAGTGTCCAGGGATCTGGATTGGAAGGCTGGACATAAGAACTGGACTACATACTGGCCAGGCTATTTAGAGAGGAACTCTAACAGCAATGGAAGCTCAGGTATGAACACTGATCTATGCCCTAGCTATACCCTTGAAAGACAGCAGGGAAACAAGTATTCTCTTGAGAGTGCTCCATTGAGAAATTCCTCTGTGCCAATCCATGATATTGAGCCCATGATTGTTGAAGAAGGGGGAGCGGTTATAGATCCAGGCTGTGAATACATGGATTGCTCTCTGTCTAAACTCCTTTGGTAATTTTCTGTTATAAAGTACAACAACCATCACAAAGAAATACAAATTTGTTCTTTAATCTACTCAGAAAAGCTCCTGAAGTAGGATTTGAGCCAAGCAGTAGAAAGTAAGCCAGCTAAGGGGTTTCAGCTGGGTAACTGCTAGCAATTGAGCCTTACCTAATTGCTTGTGAGCTCTGAGGGAATCACTTCTGAGTCTATGTGTGAAGATATAAGAAGTTAACCTGAAAAGAACAGTTTTTCACTTCTTTGTGGGTTTTGCTTGTTGTTTGAAACACTGCTAAGAAAATATTAGCTAAAGCCTACAGAAAAGACCAGTTTGTTACCAACCAGGTCTTTATTCTTTTGCTTTGATTGCCTGACAAGTTCAACTGTTGTTTTCCTGATTTTGTTTTTCTAAGTTTAACACTGAAAGCAAGTATCCTGTTTTATGTGCTACCAAGCATATCTGTGTTGGGAGAAATAACCTCATAAATAAATATCTTATTGGCTTTACACTCAAGCACAACTAATTATTGTGAGTGGCTGTGTCTGGTGTGAATGGACTGCATTTCCCACAATCCCTTGCAAATCATATTGATATATGCACTTGCCAAGACTGTGAACATTCTCACCCAGGCAGCCGTCTGACATGTCTCCTTGGTCGAGGGCTGCCCGAGGCTCCCCGAGGAATAGCCGCAAAGGTGCGACTTCTTTCCGGGACCGGCTTTGCTGACCAGCGCGCCAAATATTATAACAGCACGCTGTGTGGAGACCACGGCCATTTTAAGCACACGGTCTCGCCCGTGCGGGATAGTGTCTCAGCGGCAAGCTCACACTACGGGTGTGTACTCCTCCCGGTCTGGGTTCTGCTCTCTAAGACGCCAAGGGGTTCCGTTTTGGGGAAGTTTATTTTACCTTTCTTTTCTTTTACTTTTCTTGGATCGCTATCTCGGGCGCAGCGTTCGTTAATTAACGGGCGTTCTGGGCAGGAAGTGGGTCGTGCGGTGACTTACCTCTCCAGAACAGCGTCAACTCTCAGTGCTCTTTATGTATTTTTAATGGGCTCTTAGAGCTTCTTGAAGGAGCCAGCGCTTCGTGCAGGACGGTGGTATTATGTGTATGCTAAGCTCTGCCTTATAGATTTCTCCACAGTAGTCCCAACATGGGCTGTTATAGTGGCCTTCCCTGCCCTACACTACAGAACGGTATTTGGAAGGCTGCTGGACTCTCCGCAGGAGTCCAGTTAGTTCTCCATTGGTTGCTCGTGCTCCCTCTCAATCACTTTGGTTTCAATTGCTTTAACCGACATTTATAGAATAATGACCTGGTTTGGTGGCTCTCACATATCATGTTTCCATGTTTGGTCCTTCCCCTCCTCACTTAGCAGGAATGTTGGCAAGTGACATACAGAGGAGCGCCTTCACCCCAGTATTTTAAGAGAAGCGATGCTCTGCCTCTAAAGGCTCAGTCGCTGTGTCGTGATTTCTCTGATAGTAAATTGCTGAGTACCCTCGCATGAGCTGTGCTATTTAGCTTGGCCCCTGCGCCGTGCCTGTTCATGGCGGTGTGCCAGTGAAGTTTAGGGTTCATGCCTCCTTGTGGACTTTTCCAATTTCTCAAAACATGTCTCTTCGGCCAGGCCTTCGACCTGTCCGCTCCCTCCAGCCATAATCTGTTCGCTAGGCCCTCTGCCACTCCTCATCCATTGTAACCTCCCCCATTCCTCCCCCCCCCCCCATGTCGCTTCCCTTTCTTTTCTGTCACTTTCCTTTTCCTTCTCTACTTGCCCGCCGACCAAATTATCTGTTGTGCACCGCTTTCATACTCCGGTGATGGGCGGTATGTCAAATGTGCCAATAAAGATAACGATATAAAAATGCCAGGCACTACCCTTCCGGCTCGAAGGGGCTGGGAGGTCAGTCAGCTCCTCATTCGCCCAGCTTCGTCTCAGTTCCTTCAATATTTATGGGGCAGATGGCTCCTGGAGAGTTCGCTTGGCGGCCTGGGGCGGTTTTGGGGGGCAAGGCTCAGCGCATGTGGCTAGTTGCTTGCGGTGGTTTCTCAGGGGCCGGTTCAGCATGCCTTAGGATTTACAGACGGATATAGGATACTGCTGGCTGTTGACATGTCAGCCATGGGCTGTCTGTGTTTGGGTCTCTGGCCACCGAGGGCATAGCTATGTTGATTTCCAAGAATCTCCTTCTGATATCCATAGAAGATCCTATCATGCGTTGCAGTCGGTTTCTATGGCAGGGTAATATTTTCGCTTAGCTGCTGGGATTTAGCGCTATGATCCGCTGTACACATGTTCAAGTCAAAAGGAATTATGATGATTACTCTCTTGGACGGTTGTAACAGGTGCTTGGGTGAGCGCCATGGCCAGTCCACAGATGTGGAATGCTCTGCCATAAGCATTATATCATGAGAGGGGTTTTTATAGTTGTGTGGTTTCTTATTGGACAATTTTCCCGTTTAGTTTGGCTTTGCCCAACTTATAGGATTTTACGGTAGATTTGTAATGTCTTAATTTTGGCTATATGTGGTTTTATTTTCCATGTGGAATAGACTGCTCAGCGGAGAGGGTTGCAAAATGGAACTCTGGCCTTTGAAGCTATCTATGCTCCCATTCCATTTCTCAGAGGTTCTCCAGTACGGAGAGTATCTGCTAGTGTTCAGCGAATGCCTTACTGGGGGCCAGAAGCCCGCAGCCGGGCTAGTTCTCTAGCAGCAATATCAGCAGCTCAGATTCTAGCAGGCATACATCATATGCTGGGCTTCCAAGATGGCTTCCACGCTTATCGGCATCAGCCAAGATGGCTGCCGGTTTCGACTGTGCATGTGGAGGCAGCCTGGATGAGGCACCTTGCGTTCTCTGGAACATGTCCTGCACGCCCTGATTCATTTCCATTCGATCAGCTACTGGCAGGACACAATGCACTCTCACATGCTTTTGTGCTTCCGTGGTCTGAAAGTGGAGTCTTTCCCAGGTGGTATGATGGGAACTTGTCTGCAGTTTCTCGGCTTCTTCATTGCTGAATCAATTGCCACTGCAGAATGAGAAAGCTGTATTTCCTAACACATGCTGCAGGTAAATAACATAATCCACCCCCACAGACTACCTACACCAGTGCTCCTCAGCTAGCTTTTCAGTGCGCCCCTCTTTCTCTCTGAGGGCCGGGATGCATGGTCTCCGGGCCACTGGGTAAGCTATTCTCGGCCTTTTCTCACTGCTGGCACATGGACTGGGGGAGCGAGAAAGGAAGGCTAGGACCAACCCAAGCTCTGCTGTCTCTCCTTTGCCAGTGATCGCTACGGTCGCATATTCTTAATCAGTAAGTTATTTCTTTGGTATGCTGATCGTCTACGGGTCCCGGGGGCATACCGTCGATTGTGGTATTTCTGGCTCCCTGCTTCCTGTAGAGGCTTACAATTTGTATTTCTGTACCCGAAATAGACGGTTAAGGCGCCTTCCGAAAGCCAGAAGGACCACCGGGGGGGGGCCAGTCACCCCAGTTTTTGGCCTTCGGTTGTGGGTCTCGATTGCAATTTCAACCCTTGGTTCCCTGGCGACTTGCTTCATCCGCTGGGGCCGCACAGCTCCGTAGGAGCCGGCCATCAGGTCATAGGGTCAGGCTCAGCCGGTTACTTCTCAGCCGGTGACCTTTTGGAGGTTCCATTCATAAGGATATATGAGAAATGCCGGGTTGGGGCAAGCCGCGCACTTTGTTCTCCGGTGTCCTGTTTCCTATGGTAGCCAATCCTGACCTCAAGAACTTAGCTGGTTTCCAAAACGACATATAGACTACTCGCGGCGTGTTTTGGGTCCAGTGGTGGATGCCGGTGTCTGTGTATTTTACGGGTTCCGTTGCAGGTCTTCGGATGTCACGTTCTTTTGAGGTGTTTTGATGAACATGGGTATACCACGTTAATAAAAAAAAAATTAATAAAAAATAAAAAGTTAATTAGCAATTCCGACTCTATATAGATTGGATTTGTCCGCTTCTATCTCATGGAAGGTTATGGACCTTTTCTCCGGGAACTTGTCCAACAACGTTGTTTCTTACGCTCCCTTCGAGGGTCGTTTCACTCATGGCTCTTAGAGGACGCAGGATACCCAGTGCTCAATCCCTGACTGGAAATGCGAGCCGTAAGCAGGGCATTGCACACGTCCTTAGCTAGGGGGGTCGAGTCGAGCGGTGCAGTGAGGTGCTGTGTTTTCTCTAAGCAGTTCTGGTCTGCGTCCAGCGTGACAAATTTTGTTCCCTCGTGGGTTTTCAACTTGGTATTACGGGACGTCGGGAAGGCGCTGTTGGTGCCCTCTGTTCAAGTTTCTTTCTTTTTTGTCTCTGGACAGGGAGTGCTTCGCCCGGTCCCCTTGTGCTGGCCAGAGGTGTTCTTCACTTTCATACATGGCAAACGAGGTTGCTTACAGTTTTGCAAGCGACCGGAGGACTGGCTTCAGTTGGGCGCTGAAATCGTCTGGACAAACAATAGGGGGTTGCGTTGTTCTTCGATTGTGTTCGATTCTTTTAGCACATCGAGTCATATGCGCTAAACATGTCCGTTTCCAAGTCGCTGGGGAAGACAGTTGTTTCGGCTTCCGGGGGCAGGAGCGTCCGCTTCCTGGGCGACATCGAGAGCTTACTGTACGGGGGCGCAAGCAGCGTTCTGAGGGGTGCTCAACCCTGCTTCCCCACTGTAGTTTGGTACGGCGGCATCTGGTGCGTCGCTGCATATTTTCAGTAAACACTCTTGTCTGGAGGAGTTCGGCGCGAGGGGTGTCTGTGTTCGGTCGCCAGTGTTGTGTGCCGGCTGGTAGAATCCCTCCCGTTAGTACTGCTCTGATACATCCCAGGAGTAGAGGACTAAACTGGAGGAACGATAAGGAAATCGAAATTACATTTACCTGGTAATTGTAGTTCCTTGAGTGACGACAGTTTAGTCCTCCTTCCCGCCCTACATTTCTAGGTCAGCTCGGCACGGGTTCGGCAATGCGTGGCGAAGTGGCGGGGGAGTGTTTCCTCGGTAAGCTCCGATACCTTCCCTGTTGGCTTGCTCCCTTTGGCCTATGTCCGTATTTTCGGATTCGGCAGGGGGGACGCCTTTATGAAGGTGCTCTTGGTAGTCGGTTTAGCAGCATGTTCCTTTCTTGCACAGGTCGTTTTTACTGAGGTTCACTGTCAAAAAAAAAAAACCACAAACTTTTGCTCGGTCCCTTAACATGTTTGTTGTAGACCGCTCCTGATCCATGGGACAGTGCGGTATATAAGTGATTGTTAGTTAGATGGGGGTGCTGGTTTAAATGATCCACTAAAATAAATAACTAATATCATAATTATAGTAATACTGATTCCATAAATTGAAGTATAAATAAACGGATGAATTGCACAAGAACTTAGCTACGTATTTGTTGTTCTGTTGAGTCTGCTTTGTCAATAGGTCACTGGGGGCTGATGGGAGTTCCAGCATGCTATGTCCAGTGAGATGAAGATTCTGATTGGTCCAGTCTCCAAGCTGCAGGAGGAGGTGCACTACCCAGGAGTAGAGGACTAAACTGTCGTCACTCAAGGAACTACAATTACCAGGTAAGTGTAATTTCGATTTTTCTACCCTGGCGTTTAAGACGTCTTCAGTCGTCTGCCTTGGAGGGTAAGCACGAGCCTGACAGTTTTCCGGCAGTTCGCCAGAGGCACAGGAGGTAAGAAGCTGTTATTAGGTGGGAACAGCAAGTGGTTTTAGTTGTGACAGGCCGGACCACGTGGAAACCGCGCGGGAAATCGCCGTTGCAATCTCGGGGCTTCAACAGTTGGTATTTCGTTTAGGAAGCTTCGTTTTTAGCTGGGGTCTTCAGATTCTAGCTGGGGGGTCGAGTCTGAAGGTACAGCTAGTAAAAAAAAAAAGATTATTTTCCTTTGCTGGTGACTTTGCTGTGCTGCGGCAAAGAGGTGTTAGTGCAACATGCCAGCCAAGCAGCTCTGCCTCATGTGTGGGACCAGGAGGAGTTCCCTAATGCAAGAAGGTGTCTGCAGGGGTTGCAGTCTTGAGTCTGAGGCTAGGGACCTAGCTTCCGAGCCAGAGGCAGGGGGGCAAGAGACTTTGAGGGAGGTGGTGGAGCCCACTGTGGCTTCTCTGCCTGCTCCTGAGCCGGGGCCCAGTACTTTTCAGCGCGGGAACCCCCGGTTTCGCAGCCACCTGGCGCGGGGGCTTTGGCGGCGATTTTTTCCTCAGATTTTATGGCTCTGATTCAAAAGGCATTAGGCAGCCCACAGGGGGTACCAGTAGCGGGTACTTCAGGAACTGCACTCAGGGAAAAGAGGCTGTCTTCGCCGTTGACGGCAGTTTTCTGGCGTCAGCGCTAAGAGAGCCAGAGGAGATAGGGATCTTTTGGAGCTCTCAGTCATTTCAGAGGACATACGCTCAGAAGACGCAGATATGGAAGAGGGTCTGGAAGAGGACTTAGAGGAAGGTGAGATAAAGGACCGTGAAGACCAGGCAAGGGTGGTGCGGGTGTTCCGTAGGGAGGAATTACCGGCGCTCATTGCTGAGTCCCTCAAGACTCTTAATATGCCTACCGGAGGACCTGTGGAGGAATCTGCCCTGGAAGATCCTTTGCTGCAGGCCTTTCGGAAAACTCAGAGGGCATTCCCAGTGCATAAAGTGTTTAAGAAATGATTCAAGAGGAGTGGGATATGCCGGAAGCCGCGCTTAAGGGGTCTAGAGTTATGGCGAGGCTTTACCCTCTGGTGGATCAGGATCGGGAGTTATTTAAAGCTCCGAGAGTGGATGCCGCAGTGGCAGCGGTGACCAAGAAAACTACCATCCCAGTGGAAGGATCAGCGGCGCTCAAAGATGCGCAGAATCGTAAATTAGAGACCTTGCTAAAACAGGTCTTTGAAGCAAATGCGCTTTCCTTACAGGCATCTATTTGCGGGGCCTGGGTAGCCAGAGCTTGTTTACGGTGGGCACAGCGGATTTAGGGGGAGCGCTCGGGGGAAGAGACCGAGGACGCGTCCAGGTTGGAATCCGACGCAGCTTATTTAGCGGATATTCATTATGATCTTATCCAGGGGTTGGCGAAGAGTATGGCTTCGGTGGTCGTGGGTCGGAGATGTCTTTGGCTGCGAAATTGGGCAGCAGATGGTTCGTTCAAGGCGAGGTTGAGTAGACTTCCTTTTCGTGGTAAGTTGCTTTTTGGAGAAGAGTTAGATAAGTTAGTAAAGGATTTGGGAGAATCCAAGGGTGGTAGGTTGCCAGAGGACAAACAAAGGCAAGGGCGTCCCAGTCCCGGGGCTAAGGGGCAGCAACGGGAGTTTCGCCGGTTTCGCCCTACAAGGTTTGGTCAGGGGCAGCGGGGGCATTTCCCTGGGTGAAGCCAAGGTTTTCGAGGATTTCGAAGAGCGAGCAGGGGATTTACGGCTGCCTCCGCTTCCTCTTCTTTTAGAAAATCACAATGAAACCAGGGGGGTTCAGGTAGGACTAGTTCCCGTGCTAGGTCGTCTGCAGGATTTTTACCCTTCCTGGGCCCAACTCACGTCCGATCGATGGGTGTTAGAAATCATTCGAGCAGGTTATGCATTGGAGTTGCAGCATCCAGTGACCGATTCCTTCGTTCGGTCACCGTGCAAAGCAAGCGCAAAGTGCAAGGCGGTGCGGGAGACGGTAGAAAGGCTGTTATTTCTCAAGGCAATTGTGCCGGTTCCGGCAGACCAGTTAGGTTGCAGTCGATACTCCATCTATTTTGTGGTGCCAAAGAAGGAAGGCACATTGCGACCTATCCTGGATCTGAAAAGGGTAAATCGCTGTCTCTGCGTTTCTCATTTTTGGATGGAGACTCTCAGGTCAGTCATCGTGGCGGTGAGAAAGGGGGAATTTCTGACGTTCTTGGATCTGTCGGAGGCGTATCTGCACATTCCGATACGGCAAGAACATCAAAAATTCCTCTGCTTTGCAGTGCCTATAGGGCATTTTCAGTTTCAGGCCCTTCCTTTTGGCCTGGCAACCGCACCACGCACCTTCACCAAGGTGATGGTGGTGGTGGCGGCAGCCTTGCGGAAGGAGGGGGTTTTAGTGCACCCGTATCTGGACGATTGGTTGATCCGGGCAAAGTCTCGAGAAGAGAGTGTTTCGGCTACTTCCAAAGTGGTAGCTCTTCTGCAGAGTCTCGGTTGGGTAGTCAACATGACCAAAAGCAAGTTGGACCCATCTCAAAACCTGGAGTATCTGGGAGCGCATTTCGACACGAAGGACGGTCGAGTATTTCTACCCAGACAGCGGGTGCTCGGGCTCAGGCATTTGATTCGGCAGTTTCTCAGCAAGCGGTGTCCCACTGCCTGGGACTACCTGCAGGTATTGGGAACCATGGTGGCCACGTTAGAATTGGTGCCATGGGCGCGGGCCCACATGAGGCCTTTGCAGAGAGCGCTGTTAAGGAGGTGGTCGCATCAAAGGGATTCCCTGTCCCAGAGATTGGCGTGCCCACTACAGACTTGCCAAGCTTTCCAATGGTGGTTGACTCCAGGCTGTCTAGAGAAAGGAATGTCATTAGAGATACCGGCATGGATATCCCTGACAACGGATGCCAGTCTACAGGGCTGGGGAGCCCATTGTCAGGGTCGCCTGGCGCAGGGACAGTGGTCCGCCCTGGAACAGACTTGGTCAGTCAACAGATTGGAGTTGAGAGCGGTAGCATTGGCTCTGCAAGAGTTTCGCCCGTATCTTCGGGAGACGGCCGTTCGAGTGTTCTCAGACAACGCGACTGCGGTGGCTTACATAAACCGACAGGGAGGCACCAGCAGTATTGCGCTGGAAGCCGAGGCAGAGAGTTTGTTCGAATGGGCTGAGAGGAATCTAGTGGCTTTGTCGGCAGCACATGTCGCAGGGGTGGACAATGTAGAGGCCGATTTCTTGAGTCGGGTGAAGGTAGACCCAGGAGAGTGGGTTCTGCATCCAGAGATGTTCGAAATGTTGGTTCGGCGCTGGGGGGAGCCGATGATGCATCTCATGGCGACTTTTCAGTCAGCAAAAGCCGGACAGTTCTTCAGCAGACGAAAGGAGAGAATGGTGGACGGTCTGGATGCTCTTGTTCAGGCTTGGCCAGAAGGGCAACTCCTGTATGTATTCCCTCCGTGGGTGTTAATCGGTCGGGTGTTGCAGCGGATAGAGCATCACAAAGGGCGAGTGATCCTAATTGCTCCGGATTGGCCAAGAAGGCCGTGGTACGCGGACTTGGTGAGGCTTTTGGTGGGGGAGCCCTGGAAGCTTCCTCTTTGCAAGGACCTTCTAACGCAGGGACCTCTTTGCATGCCCCAAGTGGATCTATTCTCGCTTACGGCCTGGCTATTGAGTGGGCTAGATTGACAGCGAGGGGTTATTCGAGGGCGGTGATTTCTACCTTGCTGAAAGCGAGACTGAGGTCTACGTCGATGGCGTATGTTAGAGTATGGTGTATTTTTGAAGCCTGGTATGCGGATAAGGAGGTTGTGCCCTTGAAGGCTTCAGTACCGCAGGTGCTAGCGTTCTTGCAGGATGGTTTTCAAAAAGGCTTAGCGGCGGCGGCGTTGAGAGTCCAGTTGGCAGCGTTGTCCTGTTATAGGGGTAAGGTGCAGGGCAACTCGCTAGGCAGTCATACGGATGTAAAGCGTTTTTTGAGAGCGGTGACTCTGCTATGGCCGCCGCGTAAACGTTTCATTCCGGCCTGGGATCTTCCGTTGGTCTTAGAGGCATTGAGTAAAGCGCCTTTTGAGCCTTTAGCGGAGGCCTCGTTAAAGGATCTGACTCTTAAAGTGGTGTTCTTAGTGGCGATTGCTTCAGCGAGAAGAGTTTCTGAGTTGCAAGCCTTGTCTTGTAGGAAGCCCTTTCTTTCTTTCTCTGATTCGAAAGTAGTTTTGTGAACTGTACCGTTTTTCTTGCCAAAGGTAGTATCGGCTTTTCATGTGAATCAAGTGGTATCCTTGCCGGTATTCGCAACGAACAGAAAGGGGCAAGTCGCGGAAAGGCTCCATCGTTTAGATATTAGGCGAGCATTAAAAAAGTATGTGGCTAGAATGGCTAGTTTCCGTAAGTCGGACAGACTGTTCTGTTTGCGGGCGCAAGACAAGGAGAGGCAGCCTCTAAAGGGTCGATTGCACGATGGTTGAGAGAGGCGATAGCGTCAGCGTATATTTTACGTGGCCGAGTAGTTCCGGAGGGACTAACAGCTCATTCCACTAGAGCACAGGCGGCGTCTTGGGCGGAGTGTAGTTTGGTGCCACCCGCAGAAATCTGTAAGGCAGCAACATGGTCGTCATTACATTCTTTCGTGAAGCATTACCGTCTCGATGTGCAAGCAGAAAGGGACTCCTGTTTTGGATCGGCTGTGCTTCAGGCTGGCTTAGCAGGTCCCTCCCGTTAGGTATATTCACTGCTCTGTTACATCCCCAGAGATTCTGGGACTAGACTGGAGGGACGATCAGGAAGGTTAAATTATACTTACCTGCTAATTGTAGTTCCTGGAGGAACTCCAGTCTAGTCCCGTATCCCGCTCTATTTTGTTGATGGTTTGTGGCCTGAAGCACGACTTCATTTACAGGTAAGCAATTTGTTTAGTATGTTGTGTTTTGGGTCATGGTAGGGCAGGGGTGTTCTGGGGGGTCTGCTATACATAGCGTCTTTGTTTTTTGCTAGTAGAGGAAATGGGGACCTCAAGGCATAAACAGTATCTAAAGCTAGTGTAAATAGTTGGACCTAAGGTCCTGTAAAGTTAATTGGGTGGTTACCTTTCTTTCTGCAATTCACTACTTACTTGTTGCTCCGGTGAGTCTGCTTTGTCAATAGGTTAACTGGTGTGAGGAGGCGGTTCCAATGCTTATATATCAGTGACATCACAAGTGTGAAGTTTCTCAGTCTCCAAAGCTGCTGGAGGAGGTTGACAACCCAGAGATTCCGGGACTAGAGTGGAGTTCCTCCAGGAACTACAATTAGCAGGTAATTTAACCTTCCAGCTGCTGAATGCCATGACAAAGAAGGAGGAATTCTCGGTGCCTCCTCTGCATTTCTCTTGAGAGGTCAGGAAATATACAAATCGTGACCTCGAAACAAGAGATTCCGCTTCCTAAAAAACATTTTCATCAACGACTATCAGAAAATAATGCAAGCGTAATCAACAAAGTAGAAGGGGTTACAGACTCATCTTGAGATGAATCCAACAGAGTAGATACATTTAGGACATTTACTTGTGACAAACCAGTTATCAACCCAGCTCCCATTTCCTTTTTTGCAATAGGAAGATAAAATAGTTTTACAATGGGGGGGGGGGGGGCGCGACTTAGGGGGAATACCAAAAATCTCTGTTAAATAATCTCAAAACTTATTTCTAGGAGACCAACACACAGCCCTGGGAAAGTTTACCAATCGTAGATTCACAACTCTGGTAGCATTCTCCAACATTTCCAACTTAACTTTCATTACAGTAAAATCCTTTGTAGAAGAGTACGTAGAGCCTTTTAACACAGTCACCTTACTTTGCAAATCAGAAACTGCAGTTTGAAGAGAAAATACATTCACCACATTCTCCTGTATGGCGTTGGAATATTTTGGCACCTGAAGCGATATACTCAATATTTGCGGTACCAGGTCTTCTCTGAGCTGCATAATCGCAGACCAGATAGACTCCAGATTAATAGCCTCCGAGGGTAATACAGAGGGGGAGAGAGAACCCCCCGAGATCGCCACCTCACCTTCCATCCTGCTCTGCTCCCGACCAGGAACACTCAAGTCAGCCAAACTTGCTGCCTTTCCCTCTGTTACCGTCTCCAAAGAAGCTGCACCCAAAAGCTGTTCTGGGGTATCTCTGGATAACAGCCTGTTGAGCAGCCAGAAAATTGGAAGGATCTGGAAGAGTGCAGCAACCTCACACAACCTCAATGCTCTTTCCTTTCTCTTCTGTCACCCCTGCTCCCTCCCAAAGATTGCAGAATGCTCCCAGAGGGATCTGCCTGCCAGCCACCTTAAATGCAGTGCTGCAAAGCCAATAAACAGTTTCAGGGGAGTAGAGCTCAGCCTGGCATGGATTCTCAACCTGGGGCTCTCAGGGGGTGAGTACCAAGGCTTGACCTTGTCATTGTCCTTGTTGGAGGCTCCCGATTCCGTCTTCCTGGGATGCAATTTGGGATCGATCACTGGTGACTGTTCACGCTGTATGAGGATTTCCTGCCATTTTCTGCACGCGCTAGTAGCGTTTTCTCCTATTGTGCGCCTAGAGCTCATGTGGTCTGTACCTGCGTTCTGCCCAAGCAGCTCCAACATGCATTCCTAATCTAACACCTGTAAATCACGTTGCAATAAAAGCGTAGTTAAGATTCACCACAGTAAAAGCGTAGTTAATGTGCAACTTTAGGATGCCGTGGCCTTAGTGTGCGCTGTTGTGATGCTTGCTTAACTCTTATGTCTTCTTTCAGGAATCGTTGTTTTGGCCTGTGGCAAGTGTGGTGCCTCATTTCTGACTTCTGGACTCTGCTCTTCTAGTATGACAGCTCCTAGCTGTCCCTGGAAGGTTTCCCCCCCCCCCCCCCCACACACACACACACACACACATCTATGCCAGGGGATGCAGTTAATCCAGCTTTGCCTGCCTAAGGGCAGGAGGTGGTGGATAGCACTGTCAGTAAGGATAACCAGCCTGCCGGAAGTTCTGGTGACCGTGCTTTGCGCCACTCCCTAACCTCTAAGGTATCAACAGCAACTATGTCCCCTAGTGTAGGGGGGCTCATTTCTGCAGGGTGAGTTTCTGGACTCCAAATTGTCCTCCTTGGAGTTCTTTTCCTTTTTACAACAGGCCTACTCGTTCTGGCATGGAAATTCAGACCCTGTAGCCTCTGGGTCCCCCCGAGTGCAGTCTCATGAGGGGCAGGCTAAGCGTGAAAGTCGTGTTCAGTTGCCTATGGATAAGAGTACCCGGTAAAGGATGCCTCCCGGAGATGGGGATTAGCTGAAATCTGTCTAAGATTTGGACTGTGGCTTAAATTCAGATGTCTGATATGGATGAAGTACTCGGAGGATTGTGAGGAGGCTGATGTTATCTGCCTCTTCTGGAAGGAGGAACTGGAAGCATTGATTCCCAGAACCTGGGTGAAACAACATCTTACTGCCTTCTGGAGGACAGGTCCAAGAGGCCTGTGAAGCAAGCAAGAGCCCCTTTTCCATCAGCCATCGCCTGCTCCTCATGGGCCCGCTGGTTGGACTTCCGGAAGTCTCGGGACTCCCATCGCTATCGGCATGGAAAATCTTTTTTCCTCTCTGCTTATGGACTTCAGGCTCATTCTCAGTACTTTTGTGGAGCACTTGGGCTCAGGAACCCAGTCCCATCCAGAGGAGGACACTCCAAGGCTGCACAATGACAGTTAGGGGGCACATTCCCTGGTTCCTCCAGTTGGGGGCAGGATTTGCCTCTTCCTTCAGGAATGGGTGCAGGTAACCAAGGATCGCTGGGTGCTAGTCCTCATACAGTACACCTATATTCTGGAATGCAAGAGCCAATCCTGGACACTTTCATCTTCTCCCCTTGTGGGGCTGCAAACAGCAGGACTGCTGTGCAGATCCCCTTTGACAAGTTGCCTTTCCTGAAGGCAGACGTGCTCATTACCCTAGACGATCGGGGCAAAGACAGGTATTCCATCTGTTTGGTGGTCTTATCATGAAAGGAACATGCCGGCCCATTCTGGACCTCAGGTGTATCAATGAGTGCTTGCACATCTGCACTTCTGGATGGAAACTTTGTGATCCATGAGTCAAGCGGTGCACCGAGAGGCATTCCTGGCATCTCTGGATTTGGCCGAGCCATATTTTCATATCTCAATCTAGGGGATCATCAAAGTATCTGTGTTTTGTCATGCTTGTTTCTCACCTTCAGTTCTCCGCTCTCCCATTCGAACTCTCCACTGCTCCAAGAACATTCTTCAAGATTGTGGTTGTGGTGGTGGCTGTGGTGCTGTGGTGCCAAGAGATTTGTATACGCCCATATAAGAACATAAGAAATGCCATACTGGGTCAGACCCACTGTTCCCTCTAAGCTGTGCGCGTGTGCGCGCGCACACACCTCGCCGAGCGAGCGCACATACTTTACAACAGAGCGCACAAAAATTGCAGCTCTGATTCTGATAGAAAACAACACAGATGTCTTAAAATTTAAAAGTTATGATTATAATTACTAGAAATTTTCTGCTTCATTTAGTAATCGTCTATTTTCATTTAATTTGATTAAAATCAATGTGGTGTACATACTGTATTCTGACGTGTAGTCAAATTTTAAAGTAAATAACTCCGAGTGTCGTTATGTGGCGCACAAAAATTTAACCTTCCTTCCAAAGCTGCACACAGCTGATATTTTATGCGCACGCAGCCTAAAGAAAATTAGAGGGAACATTGACCAAGGTCTATCAAGCCCAATATCCTGTTTCCAACAGTGGCCTATCCAGATCACAAGTACCTGACAGGTTCTCAAAAAGGCACACCGGTTCCACAGTGATTGTCACGGGTTAAGCAATGGATTTTCTGGGTCCTCTTTAATAATGGTTTATGGACCTTTCCTCCAGGACCTTGTCCAAACCTTTTTTAAACCCAGCTACACTAACAGTTTTTACTACATTCTCTGGTAATGAATTCCAGAGTTTGATTACATGTTGAGTGAAAAAATATTTTCTCTTATTAGTCTTAAATGGGTTATACTGTAGCTTCATTGCATGTCCCCTAGTCTTTCTACTTTTGATGGTATAAACAATTGATCTACGTTTACCTTTTCTACTCCATTCATTAATTTATAGACCTCTATCATATCTCCCCTCAGCCGTCTGTTTTCCAGGTTGAAGAGCCCTAACCTTTTATATCTGGGCTACTGGCTCATCTGAGCCTGTTCTCTTTCAGAGACATCTCAGGTAGCTCCCTGAATAGTGTCTTTTCTGCTAAGCCTTGGCTAGGTGATCACTTGGGGAAAGAAGAAGTGGTTGCATTCCCAGTTCCTAGTGTTCCTGGGAGCACATTTCAATACTCGAGTGTGCAGTGTCTTCCTGACAAAAAGAAACAAAATAAAGTCAAAGGCTGTTGAATTGCCTAGCGCTGTGCTGTTCACAGTGGGCTCCCAGAGTCTGAGATTATCTTCAACTCTTCGGATTGATGGCGGTGACAATCAAGATGGTGCCGTGGGTGCATGCTCTTTTGCGGCTGCTCCAACATTCATTGCTGACTCGGTGGTCCCTGAGTTCTTAGCAGTTTCAGCTCAGGCTCCTGCTCCCAATGATGGTGGTGGCAATAGCCTAGTCTGAGAAAGGGCATACCACTGGATGATTGTTTATGGACCCTTCTGTCGACGGATGTCAGTCTCTCAGGTTGGGGAGCCCATTGCCAAGGCTGAATGCCCCAGTGGCCCAGGGCCGTTGGAACTGCAAGGAAGTTGTGTGGTCCGTCAGCTGCCTTGAGGCAAGGACCTTTAGGTTGGCTCTTCTGCGTTTCTGGCCCCCAGTTGAGGGCCAGGTGGTTCGAGTGTTCTTGAATAATGCCACGGTGGTGGCTTATGTCCATCGGTACGGCAGCATGAGTGCCAGAGTAGTCCTGGAGATGACTTTCCTGTTTGCCTGGGCAGCGAAGAACCTCCTAGTTTGTCAGCTCTGCATATTGCCGGGATGGCTACTGTGGAAACAGATTGTGAGGAGGCTGATATTATCAGTTGGCATTCTCTGGTTCCAGGAGAATGGGAATTGAGTCAGGAGATGTTTCCGTTGTTTCTGCAGCGCTGCAGTCGCCCCAAGAGGGATACGATGGTGACCCACTCCAATGTCAAAGTGTACTGCTTCTTTCGTCACCACACAAAGATGGGGTCTGAGGACGTTGATGCCCTGGCTCAATCTTTGACCAAATCAACACCTACTGTGTGCGTTTCTACCATAACCCCTGGTGAGGCATGTGATTCAGTGTATGGAGCGCCACCCGAGAAGGATTATTCTGGCAGTGCCAGATTGACCAATGAGAGTGTGATTCAGAGATCTGTTGCAGCTCCTGCAAGTGACACCTCTTCATTTGTCTCTGTCTTGGGGCCTATTGTGTCAGGGGCTGCTTGTACTGGAGATCCTAGCTCCCTTCTCGCTTACGGCTTTGGTTTCTGTAAGGAGACAGCATGTACGGGCTACTCTCCAGTGCTGGTTTTCCGCTCTGCTCAGAGCCCTGAGGAGGTCTACCAACCTCGCACAAATGTAGGTCTGGTGCCCTGAGTGCTGGTGCGGTGCATGGCAGCTGGCTCCTGAGGCAGTCAAGGTGCCATCTCTATTGGCCTTTTCTGCAGGATGATCTGGAGAAGGGCCTTTTTTCTTAGCTTCCTTAAGGTTCAGGTGGCAGCTTTGGCCTATTTCAGAGGTCTGTTGGCTGGTGAGTCTCTAACCTTACACCCAGATGTTTCATGCCTTCATCAGGGGGTTTGGCATCTCTGTCCTCCTCTCCAGTCATTGATCCCTTCCTGGGAACTATGTCTGGTGCTCGGAACCCTTGAGCCACTGAAGATCACTACTCTGAAGGATTTGACATTCAAGATGGTCTTCCTGGTTGCAATTTGTTCCGCAAGGTGGATTTCGGAGCTGCGAGCTCTGTCTTGCGGACATCCTTATGTCTTTTTCAA
Organism: Ichthyophis bannanicus; assembly: GCA_033557465.1. Lineage (NCBI taxonomy): Eukaryota > Metazoa > Chordata > Amphibia > Gymnophiona > Ichthyophiidae > Ichthyophis > Ichthyophis bannanicus. Next base: position 123,308,434 of record CM066036.1, on the reverse strand, counting down.
AGAAGACCGTTTCCATTCGGCCTATGCCTTCCTTCTTGCCTAAGGTGCTTTCTCCCTTTCATGTGAACTAGATGGTCTGCCTGTCCTCCTTCTCTAAAGAGCAGTGTCAGGGGAAGGATAAGTATCTTCACTTTGTGGATGTCTGGAGGGTACTTCTCCAGTACTTGGAGGTTACGAATTCTTTTCTTAAGTCCAACCATCTTTTTGTGCTGTTTGCTGGCCCTCGTAAGACTGTTGTGGCGACTAAGACTACATGGGGGAGCTGGATTAAGAAGGCCAGTTCTGGAGGGTTTGCATGCCCTTTCTACCTGAGCACCTCGTAGGTGGAGCAGAGGGTTTGTTGGGCAGCAATGGGGACATCACTTTTTAATTCTGTCAAACATTACCACTTGGATGTCCACGCATGAGCGGGCATGGCTTTTGGCTCAAGGGTTTTGTGAGCTGGTTGTCTTCTTCCCGTCCAGTGGAGTCAGCTTTGATACATCCCACTTGTCTTGATTGGTCTAACAGGACGATATGGAAGATAACCTTTTACTTACTGTACCAGTTAATATCCTTTCCTTGAGCCCTGCTAGACCAGTCCAGGGCCCGCCCATGAAACTATATTTGCTCTGTTCTCCTGCTGTGGTACCCTTGGGTCCGCAATGTTTTTTATACTTGGCTCTGCAGGTTCATCTTCTGCTGACAGCTTTGGGGGTCATTCTGAATAGCGAATAGTGGGGATGGACTCCCATTTGGACATCCATCCCTGCTATTGGCTCCCCTGCCGGCCCCAGCTAAAGCCTCCCCATATGAACAGTGCGTTTGTATGGGGAGGCCTATATAGGAGCAGGAGGTGGGGTTCTAGAGGCAGAGCGAGAGCAGGGCATGGACAGGCCGCAACCCTGGATGTACAGGGCCGATTCAGAGGTCGACGTATATGACCGGGGCCGTGAACTTAGACGAGGGACTTAGTCCACCACAGAGATGGAATAAGTCCCCTGGACGTCAGAGGATCATGCTGCCGGGCCTGGAAAGAAAGGTAGGGGGTGCAGGAAGTTCCCTGCAGCCAGGCCCTGGCCATGGGAGGCCGGATCGAGGGTCCAGCTGCGTGGAAAGGATTTTATTGGGAGCCGGGATGCCAAGGCATTGCGGCTCCATTCAGGAGCCTGACTGAGGTAGCCAGGCATGTGCAGGTAGATCAGAATCGGGGCTTGGCCTGCACATCCAGGCCGTAGACCCAGTTTTGATCCTGCAGGCATGTCTAGCCCCCACGGGATCAGAATCTGGTCTATCTCTGGGCGTCCCGCTTCTGGTCGGCCACACAGGGGGTTGGATGGTCAGATTGGAATATACCTCTTTATGTTTATGCTTTCCCACAATTCTCTAATGCCAACTTTCATCCAGTCTCTAATCTTCCATTCATCTCTAAAATCTTAGAAAGGTTGGTCTTCAGCTCTCTAATCATCTAGAAAAATCCAATCATCGGCAATCTGGATTTAGACAGGGTCATTGTACCAAAACTATTCTTTCTGTTTTTAACAAGGTTCATTTTTTCCTGGGAAAACGATGAAATTTCTCTAGCTATATCTTTGGATCTTTATAGTGCATTTGATGTGGTTAATCACTCCCTTCTCCTTTCTCATCTTGCGGATGTTGGACTTGGTGATACCATGCTACAGTGGTTTCATTCATTCCTTTCTGATCACTCTTATTCTGTCACGGTTCAGGGATCTCTTTCCCCTGTCTTGTGGCGTACCTCAAGGCTCAGTATTGGCACCTCTTCTTTTCATTGTTTTCTTGGCTCCTCTTGCTCTTCTGATTCAACAGCAAGGTATCTCCACATATTTCTATGCAGATGATATCCTGCTGCTGTTTCACACTTCTGCAGTGTCACCTGATCTTACTATTTTGAACTCTTGCCTGGGCCTGGTCTCTTCCTGACTTCATGCTCATCGCTTAATACTTAATCCTGCAAAAGCATCTGCTCTATGGCTGTTGGGTTCCTTCCTTTCCCCAGATCTATCACCTACCATCCATACCTTCCTTATCCCTTTGGTGTCTTCCCTGAGATAGGGTCACCTTAGATCCTGCAATTAGCTTTCATTCTCATATCAACTCCTTAGCGAAATGCTGTTTCTTTACCCTGCGCCAGATTTGTTCCATTCATTCTGTTCTCTCATCATCATTTTTAGTTGCTTCTGTGTTTGGTAATTTCAAAATATAAATTAATGAATGGAGTGGAACAGGTAAACGTAGATGATTGTTTATCAGAATATAGAAAGACTAGGGGACATGCAATGAAGCTACAGGGTAAACTATTTAAGACAAATAACAGAAAATATTTTTTCACTCAACGTGTAATCAAACTCTGGAATTTGTTACTGGAGGATGTAGTAAAGGCTGTTAGTGTAGCTGGGTTTAAAAAAGGTTTGGACGAGTTCCTGGAGGAAAGGTCCATAAACCATTATTAAAAAGGGACCCAGGATATCAATGCTTGACCCAGTACAAGCATTGTGGAACCTGTGTCTTTTGGGGAAACTGCTAAGTACATATGACCTAGATTGGCCACTGTTGGAAACAGGATACTGGGCTTGATGGACCTTGGTCTGACCCAGTATGGCATATCTTATGTTCTTAAATTGGATTACTGCAACACCATTTACTCAGGTCTTCCGAAGTATCAGCTTCGTCAACTACAGTCCATTCAAAACATTTCCATATGACTATTACATCATGCCTCATGATTTGACCATGTTACTCCTTTACTCATCAAGTCCCACAGGCTCCTTATCGCATACCGTGCTCAATACAAATTACTTACTCTCACTCATAAGATCATGCACTCTGGTTCCCCGGAGTATCTTCATTCTCACCTTATCCCCCATGCTCCATCTCGAGTCCTACGTTCAGTGCATGCTAACCATTTGTTCATTCCTCCCCCTTCTCAGGCTTACCTTGAAAGTACCCGTCACACTGCATTCTTTTTGCTAGCTCCTCATCTCTGGAATTCCCTCCCTTCCTTACTACATATGGAATCTTTCTTTTCAAAATTTAAAGTTGTCCTCAAAACTCATCTTTTCCAGTTGGCCTTTGATCTTAAGACTGGGTCTATTTAGGATTCCCCCTTCCTAATTCCTTCCTCCCTCTTTCTTACTTTCTATCCTATTAAATTTTTGCCATTCTTTTCCAGTTTCTGTGTATTGTGTTTCTGATGTTTATTGTAAACCGCTTTGATTGTCAAGAAAGGCGGTATATCAATTGTTTAAATAAACCATAAACCATACTGTTGATTACTCATTGTTGCCCACAATTGAGATTGTATGAGGCTTGCCATGTTTATCCCATATGCTTTGGGATGAATACTGAAGAGACCTCTGGTGGCTGAGTCGGATAGAGGCATGGGAGTGATGTCATTGAAACCTGGACTTTTTATTGGTTCTTTGTCTCCATCAATCTGCTGGTAGGGGAACACAACACACTTGTCTGGACTGGTCTAGCAGGACTCAAGGAAAGGACATTAACTGGTGAGTAAAATGTCACCTTGTAGATTAAAAACTGGTTAAAAGATAGAAAACAAAGAGTAGGGCTAAATGGACAATTTTATCATTGGAGAAAGGTGAATAGTGGAGTACCCTAGGAATCTGTGCTGGGCCTGCTGCATTTCAACATATTTATAAATGACCTGGAAATGGGAATAACAAGTGAGGTGATCAAATTTGTTGATGACACAAAAGCTGTTAAAACACAAGAGGATTGTGAAAAATTGCAAGAAGACTGTAGTATAGCATATAGTAGGAATGGATTTTCTTTAAAACACAAGCCAGGCAGCAGTTAAGGGAAAACAAAAGCAGCTTTATTTATGTCCCAGCTTGTTAAACCTCCACAAGCTGGTTCTCCCTGCTCTTCCTCCAGCCCCAGTTAAAGTTCCTACCTCAGAACTCCTTTGTGCATCTTACCTTGGAAGGACTTCTGGCTCCATGGGCCTCTCTCCCTCCTGCAGCCTGCTCAGTTCCTAACCCTTTCCTTCTGAGCCACGCCACTACTACTTCTACTACTGAACATTTGTATAGCGCTATAAGACGTACACAGTGCTGCATAGACACATGTAAAAGACAGTCCCTGCTCATCAGAGCTTACAATCTAGTCAAGACAGACAACATACGGGATACATTCAGGGGGAATGGTAAGGAAACACAAAGGAGATCAGGTATGAAAACAGCAGCAAAGAGATGAGTTCTGTCACGCCCTTAGCCCCTTACAGACAGTATGGAGGGGCGTGCTTGTCATAGGAGAGATTCACCATTTAGCCTTTAGCTGCTTTCTGATCGTTCCAGTACGGGGGTCCTAACTTTCTCTATACAATATCTCGTTGTCCAGCAGGAATCTGGGAAGGACATCCCGTACCACTTGGGCATACTCAAATGCTCGAGTGAGAGCTGGATCCGCTCGCTGTTCCTGGGGAAAAGTTGGAAACTTTTCTACTATTTCGGCTGGCACCCAGGGTAACCCTTGGCTAAACTCCATCTTAGCCCTTCCCTGTGCCCTACAATGCCTCTCATGACGTTTTTGCGCTTTCCCCTTCTTAACTTTTTCAGATGGGGAAGTCACCAAGTCATCGTGTGAAGGTAAATCTCTTAGTGACTCTGCTTGGGTCTCCTCTTCTTGGGTATTGGCCCTAGACTGGGATCGGGTGGATTTAAGGCCACTCTTTTGCCCTAAGCCTTCCTCTAATCCCCATTTGAATTGGGGCCAGTCTCTTCCTAATATTAAATCATACGGGAGTTTGGGAACCACTGCCACTGGGATCTCTTTCTGCACCCCTAAACCCTTGACCATTAACTTATACGTAGGGTAAAATGAAGCAGCCCCAAGAATGCATCTAATTCGTACATTACTTTCAGGCTTTCTATGCTCTGACTTATTCTGGGCCTCTATTGCTCGCCAAAGCCTTTTAGATAACATGCTTTGGTCCGCACCAGAGTCCAAAAGAGCATTTGTAGTAATCCCTTGTATGTCAACCGTTAAAAGAAAACCTTCTCCAGGCCGTTTTATACTGGTACCCATTAGGTTAGTGCGGGCTTTGCAACCCTTCTGCAAGTGACCCTATTTCCCACACTGGAAACATTTTTTCATAGCCCACTTCCCATCTTGGGTAGGCATACAAACACTTCCAAATTCAGTATCCTTTCCATTCTTTTTTTCTGATTCAGCAAAACCCACCTCAGCACCTATTTTCAGAGTGCTACCCTTTTGCTGATAAGCTAATTCAGCTTCCATAAAACGTTCGGACAAAAGGGTTGCCTCTCTCATGCTTTGGCAATTCTGCTGGATGAGAAAGGACTGTAAGTCTTTTGGCACGGCTGCCATAAATTGTTCTAACATTATCATATCCATAATCATTTCTACATTTTTCCCTTCAGGACCCAGCCATTTCAGTGCTAATCCACGAATCCTCTGGCATAAGGCTTTTGGCGTCTCGCCAACTCTCAGGACTGTGGCTCTAAACATGCGTCGGTATACTGTGGTAGTTAACCCTAAGCAGTCCTTAATGGCACTCTTTACAGCCTTATAATCTAAAGCTTGGGCTGCCGGCACGGCTCTGTAGGCGGCAAGTGCCTCTCCGGTTAAAGATGTAGCCAGATGCACTGCCCACTGGGTCTCCGGCCAACCTAGAGCCTGAGCCACTCTTTCAAAAGATTCAAGAAAATCGTCTATATTGTCCTCTGGGGTAAGTTTGCCAAAACTAAATTCCCCAGTACCATGAAAGTCCCCCATACTGTCCACACGCGGTGTAGCTGGTCCTGCTGGCGCTGGTACTCCTCCGCCTCCCTGGCTCCAGAGCGTAATCAAAGCTTCGACCAAATCAAGAACTGGTTTTTGCTGTTCCCTCATGGCAGCGATTGCACTGTCCTGTGCCAGTTGCGCCAGCTCCTGCTGACGTGCGAACTGGGCCACCATCCAGCTCACGAGCTCCTTAGGATCCATAACTTGTTACCTGCAAGAAAAAAAGAGAGAAAAAAAACACCAAGGGCGGCACCACACAACAGCTTTTTCTTTCTTTTTTTTTTTTTTATATGCCCCCTTTTAAATGCCTCAGCATAGACTTTTTCCTCAATCCAAAACAGGTCACGCCCAGGTATCTTTTACCTTATTCAGGCGTTGACTCTCGCTTATACAGGGTTTTTTCCTCAGGATCTGCTCCTGGATCACCTTTTCTGCTCATCAAGTCCGTCAGGGAAATTCTGCTTCCACCTGCTTCAGCTTGAAAATCTCGCAGCTGTATATCCTTAGTGAAATTCCTGGTATCCTTAAGTGTAAAAAATCCAAGAACTACGCCACTGTCACGCCCTTAGCCCCTTACAGACAGTATGGAGGGGTGTGCTTGTCATAGGAGAGATTCACCATTTAGCCTTTACCTGACTGGCTGCCTTGTAATGCCTCATGGGAAAGGTAGTTCAGTCAGGAGGTACTTGGCTTCAGGTAAAAAAAAAACACATTTGTAGTTGGCTTGAGTGGTAAGGCTTTGACAGATATTTATTTATGGGGTAAACTCTAGGGTCATAAATTAACACCTTTGGATTGTTTCTCCAGAATTCTTTCAAAAATACATCAAGATATAACTGAACTCAAAACAAAACAGCTTATAATGCTCTTTAGCATAAAGAAAAGTCCTTTTCACAGCTAATGCTACCAGACACGGCTAGCAATGCTGTTCAAAACAAACAGAAACAGCTTTTCCTAAAGCAAGTTTCTTTTCTCTCAGTCCAGAACACTTCCCGGCTGTTTATTTCCTTAAGCACAGTAAAACTTTCAACAAGAAGTTAAACTCTTCATAGGCAAAAAATTCTCTATGCAAAGCTTTCAGGAATAGTGAAAACAAAATCAAAGCTTTTCTTACTTTCACCATCAGCATGGCTTCAGGCTGTGCACTGCACTGGCTAGCAGCTGTTTAACAAGTTGTAATTAGCTGCAATTTGCTCAGCAAAGGTATTTCTCCTTTAATACAGGACTTTTACAAGTTATCTACAGGCTCTCAGGGTTACCAGACTCTGGAGGTTTTCCTTACAGTTGACTCCCTTCCAAACCCTCTGTATTTGAAGACTGGCATAAAGAGCAATCCATGTATGAGTCTTCTTCTTCTACAGCTAGGTCTTGTTCACCCAGTTGCATAAGCTCTACCTTCAGGTCTGGCTCAGAGGGCTTGGCTGACTGCCTCCTGTTAGGGCAAAAGCTGTCTCTTGCAACTCTGTAGTGCTCCAAATTAGACAAGCTTCTAATGCTCCTACCTGGGTCAAGGCTTGTATCAGCTTCTCCTCTCTCATGCTCTGGCCACCATTCACCTGAGCTTCCTCGTCCTGCCCTCCAACTTGTGTTCCTGGTTCCTGCTGTTCTTACTGTTCCAGCTCCATTCCTCTTCCAGTAAGCATTCCTACTCCTCTCCCCCTCTGGATAATCTGACCTAGACTTAAACCTCTCAGGCTCCAGCCCCACCCCTTCTCCTCTCAGGTGTTGGAGATCAAACTGCCTTGTGACAGCTGAGTGATTGGGGAATTCAGTGACGTAAGGGATCCTTACCCTGGGCCTGCATTCCCTCTCCTTTTCTCCACTAGGGGCATTCTGCAACCTATTGCAGCTAGGAAAAACCTGCTTTCTAGATGTAAATGGAGTTTTGTGTCTCTGACCTTGTAACATAGGTCCTTTGATAAGGGTGAATTCCTTCTCTTTATCCCTGTCTCCTGGGTCCTGATAAGCTTCCTTATCACAGTTTTCAGCCTAGATTTGAAAAGGGTCAGAGAAGGCACCTGACATACAGACTCAGGTTGTTTGTTCCAGGCATAAGGAGCAGCAAGGTGAAAGGAGCGAAGTCTGGAGTTAGCAGTAGTAGAGAAGGGCACAAACAGACGCGATTGCCAGAAGAGCGGAGTTCCTGAGGAGGGGTGTAGAGCTGCAGAAAAAGGGGACTGTTGTGAATCCATTTGGAGAGGGACGGGTACCATTCTAAATACCCCATTACAAGCACCTTCAAAAATTGGGAGACTGGGCATCCAAATGGCAAATTAAATTTAATGTCAAGAAGTGCAAAGTTATGCACTTAGGAAACAACAACCCAAACTATGATTACGCGATGCAAGATTCCACATTAGGAATCATCACTCAGAAAAAGGATCTTGACGTCATTGCGGATAGTATATTGAAACCCTCTGCCCAGTGTGCAACCGCAGCCAAGAAAGCAAATAAAAACATAGATACATAACCCAGGAACCAGCTCTGAATAGGCTATAGCCTAAAACATGCCTCATTGTAAATAAACTGTAGATATGTTACCCCAGTTATATCCAAGTTTTAATCCCTGTTCTCTGTAAACACTATGCGGCCCTATCGCATAGTATAATGTTATGTTTAATGTACACCACACTGATATGAATAGCGCGGTATAGAAGAGAAGTTAAATAACACTAGAAAAAGACCATATGGTTTATCTTGTCTTTCATATCAACTACAATAGTCCCCTTTTTCCCTTTAGAGATCCTCTGGGTTTGTCCCATGCTTTTCTAAATTCAGATACTGTCCTCATCTCTACTACCTCCACTGGGAGACTATTCCACACATCTACCACTCTTTCCGTAAAGAAATATTTCCACATATTACTTCTGAGTCTATCTCCTTTCACCCTCGTCCTGTGAGCTCTCGTAGCAAAGCTTGCTTTCAATTGAAAGAGGCTCTCCTCTTGTAAATTTATGCCAAAAAGGTATTTAAATATCTCTATCATATCTCTATCCTGCCTTTCCTTTAACATATACATATTAAGATCTTTAAGTCAGTCCCCATATGCTTTATAATGAAGACCACTAACCATTTTAGTAGCCACCCTCTGCACTGACCCCATCCTGTTTATATCCTTTTGAAGGTGTGATCTCCAGAAATGCACACAATACTCCAAATGAGGTCATACCAGAGACTTATACAGAGGCACTATCGCCTTCTTTTTTCTGATGGCCATTCCCTATGCACCCAAGCATCCTTCTGACTTTCGCCATCATCTTTTCTACCTGTTTAGCTACTTAAAGATCATCAGAAACAATCACACCCCCTACATAAGACCCCAGGGCTTGATGGATTCTCAAATAAATGTTATAAGGTATTCACTAACATAATAGCCGAACCCCTAGCCAGATTGTTCATTACTTTCGCAGAAGTCGAACACTTGCCATAAACGATGAGAATGATGGGAGTCACTATCATATCAAAAGAAGGGAAAAATCCAGGGATATGCAGCTCTTATAGACCCATATCCTTATTAGGATCAGATCTCAAAATCTTCACAAAAAGTCTAGCGAATAGGTTACTTCCTAGTACACATAAACCAATCGGACTTTGTCCCTGGCAGGCAAGCATCAGATAATATTAGAAGGGTCTTAAATGTGATGTGGAGAGGGCAAACAATGAGGAAGGATCTTTTGTTATTAGCGGTCGATGCTGAAAATGCGTTCGACCAGGTGTCCTGGTCATTCCTGTTTCATGTACTAGAGAAAGTAGGGATAGGAGGAAACTATCTTGAATGGATCAAGATACTGTACAAACAACCCCAGGCTAGCATAAGAATCAATGGCTCCTATTTGAAACCCTTTGAGCTAGCAGAGGGACAAGACAGGGCTGCCCCCTCTCCCCTTTATTATTTGTACTAACTATTGAGCCATTAGCTCAGAGGGTGAGTCAGCAGAGATCTTGGGCTTAAGGTGGGGCACAAACAAGAGCAAGATCTCCCTGTTTGCAGATGACCTTCTGTTCATGCTTACCTTGCCCCCACAATCTCTGGGCGCCCTAATTGAGGAGTTGGACACATATAGGGAGGTCTCAGGCTTCAAAATGAATGCCATCAAATCTGAGATACTTAACATCTCTCTACCACAAGACTAGTGCACCTTACTGGAATGCACATTCCCTTTTAAATGGGCCAAACACAGTATTAAGTGCCTTGAGGTCTACTTGACTGCGAACCTGTCAGATCTACTGCTAACTACCGGCCACTTGAAAAAAAAAATAACCAGGGAGCTTGAAGAATGGGGGAATAAGGGATTGTTATGGTTTGGGCGAATTGTTCACCACCCTGCCCATTCAGGTGCCCCTAAGCTTCTTGGAGAGAATGCAAAAAAAAGCTTATGCGATTTATCTGGAAGGGGAAAAAAGCTACTGGCAGGCCTGGGAATTCAGCCTTTTGATGGAGTCTTAAAGGAATAAGAACTGAGGGACATGGACTTCTACCTGTATGCCCAAGTTGTTAGTTATATAAAATGCAAGATCTTATCAGGCCTGGGAGTAAAACCCACCCCAATAGAAGTACTATTTTTGGAGGGTAGAATGAAAGGAGCTATATCCCGACTATATAATATGATGGAAACGGGCAGATGAGAAGATACTATATCAACAACAGTGGGAAGCAGATCTGGGGGTGGTGTGGGAGACAAGAATATGGAAAAAGGTATATAGAACTCAATACAAGTGCCTTCTAGCGACCAATTTAATTGAACAAAATGACAAGATCATCATGGTATTCACCCCTATAAACATCGGACATCCAGACTACACACAACTTATCTCATGTCTTGAAAAGATGACAATATGGTTAAAAGAACAAAACCTCAATAAACTTCAAAAAATCTGAAATTATATACATAACCAGGAATGCAACATTCTCCCCACCAAACTCAATAAACGTACCCTAGCAGCCAAGCCAGAGGTCAAATACCTTGGAGTTACATTCGACCAGCAACTCAGCTTCCAATCCCACATAAAAGAATAATCAGAACAGCCTACCACAAACTAAGAAAAATACATAAACTCAAACCTCTTCTCAGCCATAACGATTTCCAAATAGTATGCCAAGCCATAGTAACACCCACAATAGATTATTGTAACATAATCTACCAGAGCCTTCTCAAGAAAACAATACTCCCTCTACAACTGGTGCAAAACACTGCAGCCTGAATTATCACCAGAGCAGCAAGATACAGCCACATAACCCCCATTCTGCAGCAACTACACTAGCTCCCAGTCACCATACGTTCTATATACAAGGCATTAAAAATAATCTTCAAGATAATCAACCACTTATCACCTCCTATCCTCTAGCCCATGATCAAAAATACACAGCAGACCAAAACAAGAAGAACAACTAATAATAACACCTTGGAAACCCCAACAAGCAAGACAAAAGCCAGACAATCTAAATGCAAAAGAGCCATATACACTCCCCCACTATGGAATGATCTACCTGCCACTATACAAGCCATCAATGACCTAAAAGACTTTAGGAAAGCCATAAAGACTCATCTCTTTATGGAATATTATGGACCCACGCCATGACCACACAGTTCAAACATACTGGATTATAGGAAAGCTACAAAGTCTCAGGCCATTATGAAACACAATAGACCCACCCCATGAGAACACTGATCATTCTACTTTGTCCAAACCCTCTTGGACTATACCATTACCAGATATGATAACATCAGATAGAAACATCACTGCTTCATATAGATAGTTAAAAGTTCTCCAGGACCAAGCAGGAAGTCAGTCCTCACTTATGGGTGACGTCGGCGCCGACGGAGCCCTCGCGGAGCAATTTTCCCCAGCTTTCAAAGAAAGCCTTTGGGAATTGCAGCGCGCATGCGCGGTCGTCTTCCCGCCCGAGGGTGCCATCTTAGCCAGTCTTCTTTTTCCGCGGAGCCCTACAGACGTCCCCGTCTTGTCCCCGCGAAAAAGTTGATTTTCTTCTTTATTTTATCCTTTTTTCTTTCGGTTCGACGCCGATCGTTTTCCCGCCCGGACTCGCGACGCCGGTCTCGAGTCCTCTTACTTTTTTCGGTTTTTCTGACTTAGTCAGCTTTCGTTTTCGGTTTCCCTGGCAGCCCGGTCCTTTGACCTCGCAGGGGCCCTTTTTCCCCCGATGGCTGCCAGTGGGTTTAAGCGGTGTGGTCGGTGTGACCGAAATATGTCACTAACCGACACACACGACTTTTGCCTCCGCTGCCTGGGCCCGGATCATGAGGAACTGATCTGTGGGCCCTGCAGCAAACTGTCCTCAAAGGCGTTGAGAAGTCGGCGGCATCAGCGTGAGAGAATCTTCGCTGACCCCAGCCGTACCCGGACCTCGTCGGAGGCCTCCTCCGCGTCGAAAGGCTCCAGCTCGGACCGTCGCCGGAGCTCCTCCGACCGGGGTTCTCCCTCCGGGGACCATCGTCGGAAGGAAAAACCCGCGAGGGCGGCGTCGGTGGACGCTCCTGGTTCCGCGAGGGCCAGGTCGCATAGCCCCGACAGCCGCCCCGGGTCCTTGGAGAAGGAACACATCCCGAAGCGACCTCGCCTGGAGTCGGAGATGCCTGCCCGGGTAAGTCCTGTGGTCCTTCTGGACTCGCCTCCGCGACAGCCGACGTCGGGCCCGACGCCGTCGGGGCCCGAGTCGGGGGCTGCTGGGTCACCTGAGCTCGGACTCAGGTTGACGGCCTTGGAGAGCAGACTGTCTGCCTTCATGGACCAGCAGAGGGCACTGCTCGCTGGCTTCGCTGGCGCCACTGCCCCGACCGCCGGGATGTCGACGTCCAAGTCGACCCCGGAGACCGAGCCGATCCTCGAGTCGATGAGAACTCGAGTCGATCCTCGGTCGAGGTCACCCTCGGCCTCCCGTTCGGGACCGAGGTCACCGACGCCGACTCCCTCGGCGTCGGGGCGGCTGGCGCCGCACCCTGCCCGGGCCGACCCCACCGAGTCCTCGTCGGAGTCGGTCTGGGAGTCTGAGGAGGAAGAGTCACCTGATTCTTTCCGGACTCGGTGTGTCCCATCGGACTCACCGGAGTCCGAGCCTCGGAAGCAGTCCCCCCCGGAGGATGCCCGGTTCTCGGACTTCGTTAGGGATATGGCCAAGGCTTTGGCCTTCCCTGCGGATCCCGAGGAGGAGCCTCGAGCCGAAGAGCTCGACGCCCTCCAGTATGACTCTCCCGCGAGGGAACACTTTACTGTGCCGGTTCCTCCTATGCTGGAACGACTACTCTTCCGCATGTGGGAGAGTCCGGCCTCCTCGCCGGTCCTGAGCAAGCGGGTCGATTCTATCTATCGGGTCCGCAAGAGCCCTGGCTTTCAAAAGGCACAGCTGCCACACCATTCCATGGTAGTGGAATCGGCCATGCATCGTCTTAAGAGCCAGAAGATGCACTCCTCGGTGCCTCCTGGAAGGGAGGCCCGTAACCTGGATGGCCTTGGCAAGAAGTGCTTCCAGGGCTCTATGCTCGCATGTCGTGTCCAGACTTACCAGCTATACATGGGCATGTATCTCCGGGATCTGGCTAAAGAGCTAGCCGGATTCTCCGCTGGTCTCTCCGAGGAGCCCTTGCGGAGGTTCCTAGCCTTGTCCACGGGCATTCGGGAATGCTCAAAGTTCATGTCCCGAGCAGCCTATGATGGCTTTGAAGCCTCGGCTCGAGTGGCCGCAGCCGGCATCGGTGCCCGCCGACAGGCTTGGCTTCAGTCGTCAGACCTTGAGCCCTGGGTACAGGACAAGTTGGTCGATGTCCCCTGCCGAGGCAAAAACCTCTTTGGCAAGCCCATGGCGGAAAAGGCTGCACAAATTGAGACTGAGACTCTCACCAGGACCAGGCTTTCTAGGAAGACCTCCGCCCCTTCCCAGAAAAAGAAGGGCTCGGGGAAAAAGTCCTTTTACCCGAGGAAGGCGGCTGCCTACAAACAATACCCCCATTATCAGGCCCCTGCAGCTCCCCAACAGGGCCAGCAGGCCAAGGGACGGGGTAACGGGTCCCGTAGGCAGCAAGCCCCCAAGCCTGCACCACCAGCCCCTGCTCAGCAGGGTGGGGGCTTTTGACTCGCTCAGCATAGCCTCTCCCCCCCCGCTGGTTCCTCCCAGCACCGGAGGCCGGCTGGCTCACTTCGCCCACAGGTGGTCCAGCATCACCGCAGATGCCTGGGTGCTTCGGGTCGTGCGAGAAGGCTACCTTCTCCACTTCCATCAGGTCCCTCCCTCCTATTTTCCGGGAGAACCTCCGCGCCCCCCTCTGCACAGGGAGTTGCTCCTTCAGGAGTTAGCAGGTCTTCTGCAGGAACAGGCGGTGGAACCGGTGCCACACCACCTGAGAGGTCAAGGCTTTTATTCAAGGTATTTTCTGATACCAAAGAGAACAGGGGGCCTCAGACCCATCCTGGACTTGCGCAACCTCAACAAGTTCCTTGTGCGAGAGAAGTTCAAAATGCTTACCCTTGGAATCCTTCTGCCCTACCTCCAGCAGGGAGATTGGCTATGCTCCTTGGATCTAAAGGATGCCTACACGCACATCCTCATCCACCCAAGCCACCGCCAATACCTAAGGTTTGTGGTGGCAGGAAATCATTACCAGTACAGAGTACTGCCCTTTGGCCTGTCCTCCGCACCGCGAGTCTTCACAAAATGTCTCGCGGTCGTGGCGGCCCATCTCCGGCTTCACGGCCTCTATGTCTTTCCGTACCTCGACGACTGGCTCATCAGAGCAGCGTCCGCTCAGGAGGTCACCAACGCCACGTGCCGCACGGTGACTCTGCTGCAGCACTTGGGCTTTGTTATAAACTTCGCAAAGTCCACTTTGCTCCCCTCACAGGATCTCGAGTTCATCGGCGCAAGGCTGCACACTCCGCAGGCGCGAGCGTACCTACCGCTCGACAGGGCTCAACGGCTCATGGACCTAGCCGACCGCTTTTGCAGCCAGCCCCTGGTCTCCGCCAGGCGCTTCCTGAGACTGCTCGGCCATATGGCTTCCACCGTCCATGTGACCCCCAATGCCCGCCTGAATATGCGGTCTGCTCAATGGTGTCTCCGCCAGCAGTGGCGACAAGCCACGGGCGGCCTAGCAGACCTGGTGCGCGTTTCCGAGCCGCTGGTCTCGTCTCTCCGGTGGTGGCTCCGGCAGCCGAACCTGATATTCGGAATGCCTTTCCAGTCACCTCAGCCGACCCGGGTGCTGACCACCGATGCTTCCCTCCTGGGCTGGGGAGCACATTGCCAAGAGGCACGTACTCAGGGCCTCTGGACCACGTGGGAGTCGGCTCAGCAGATCAACTTCCTGGAGCTCAGGGCGATCCGCCTAGCTCTCAAGGCCTTCTCCCACCTGACTTCCCAACAGTCCGTCCTCGTCCAGACGGACAATCAAGTTGCCATGTTCTACGTGAACAAGCAGGGGGGCACGGGCTCCTTCCTCCTCTGCCGGGAGGCACAGAAGCTCTGCTCTTGGGCCGTCAGTCACGGCATTCTCCTCAAGGCAGTTTATCTCCCGGGCCAAGAAAATTGCCTTGCAGACAAACTCAGCAGGGTCCTCCAGCCGCACGAGTGGCGTCTGGATCCCTTGGTAGTTCAGAAGCTCTTCCTCAAGTGGGGTCTCCCCACGGTGGATCTCTTTGCCAGTCCTCACAACCGGCAGCTTCCTCGCTTCTGCTCTCGTCAGCCACACCCCCTTCGGGTTGCGGCGGACGCCTTTCTGATCTCGTGGTCGGGGAGCCTTCTGTACGCTTTCCCTCCCATCCCGCTAGTCTCTCGGACTCTTTTCAAGGTTCTCCGAGACAAAGCCTTCATGATCCTGGTGGCCCCTCGCTGGCCCAGGCAGCCGTGGTTTCCGCTCCTGCTGCAACTGGCGGTGGAGGATCCGATCCCTCTGGGGGTACAACCGGATCTCCTCACTCAGGATCAGGGGTCCCTCCTGCACCCCAACCTCAGGTCTCTCAACCTCATGGCCTGGCTGCTGAGAGGGTAGTCCTTGCTCCCCTTCTCCTGCCGGCGGAGGTGGAGGAGGTCGTCTTGGCTTCGCGACGGCCTTCTACCCGCAAATGCTACGCCCTTAAATGGCGTCGCTTTGCAGTCTGGTGTACCCAACAGTCTCAGGATCCCTTCTCCTGCCCGGTGTCGGTGATCTTGCAGTACTTGCTACACCTCTCTAATCTGGGACTTAAGTCCAACTCCGTCAAAGTTCACCTCAGTGCTCTTTCAGCACATCATGTGCCGGTGGACGGCAGACCTCTCTCCAACGACCCTCTCGTAGCGAGGTTTCTCCGAGGTCTCCTTCTACTTAAACCACCTCTGCGCCCGCCAGCGCCTGACTGGGACCTGAATGTGGTTTTGCAGCGGATCACCTGTCCGCCTTTTGAACCTATGGCTACCTGTTCTCTCCGTTTTCTGTCTTGGAAAACACTGTTCTTGATAGCCCTCACTTCCGCTAGACGCGTAAGTGAATTGCAGGCCCTCGTGTCTGATCCCCCTTACACTAGGTTCTACAAGAATAGGGTGGTCCTACGGACTCATCCGAAATTTCTGCCTAAAGTGGTCTCCCCTTTTCACATCAATCAGGAGGTGGTACTTCCAACCTTCTTTCCCAGACCACACTCCAGCCGAGCTGAGACGGTCCTCCATACCCTGGACTGTAGAAGGGCTCTGAACTTCTACCTTGACCGTACGCGGGAGCACCGTAAAGCTGCTCAGCTTTTTTGTGTCTTTTGACCCCAATAGATTGGGGCTCCCGGTCTCCAAGCGTACTCTGTCCATCTGGGTGGCGGACTGTATCTCTTGGGCTTATGGGGCAGCCGGACTCTCCTTAGAAAGTCGAGTCACGGCTCATTGCGTTCGGGCAAAGGCTACGTCAGTGGCTTACCTCCGCTCTGTTCCGCTGGCAGACATCTGCCGGGCCGCTACTTGGTCTTCGAGCCAGACTTTTGCGGTCCATTACTGTCTCGAGAGGGAGTCCCGTAGGGACAGTGCTTTCGGACAGGCAGTCCTCCGTAATCTCTTTGAGGTCTGAGCAACTCCTACCCTCCATCCCGGATGTGGGCTACCGGTGGGTGATAATTCAGCGAAGATTCTTCCTTCTGTGCTGCTGAGCTAGAGGGAGCTCATTTTTGTGCTTAGGGTCTCCGGTAGCCTTGAGCTTGGGAGTCCCATAAGTGAGGACTGACTTCCTGCTTGGTCCTGGAGAAAGCGTGGTTACTCACCTGTAACAGGTGTTCTCCAGGAGCAGCAGGAATCAGTCCTCACTACCCTCCCTCCTCCCCTTGGAGTTGCAATCGTCTGCTTATGTTCTTTTTGCAAATTTTTTATGCTGTCTTTTTTAGCTATGTCATCTGACTGGCTAAGATGGCACCCTCGGGCGGGAAGACGACCGCGCATGCGCGCTGCAATTCCCAAAGGCTTTCTTTGAAAGCTGGGGAAAATTGCTCCGCGAGGGCTCCGTCGGCGCCGACGTCACCCATAAGTGAGGACTGATTCCTGCTGCTCCTGGAGAACACCTGTTACAGGTGAGTAACCACGCTTTATGTGATGTATCCTTTGTTCCCCATATAATCCTCCAAGTTCAATATCCTGTTCTATGTAAAAGTTGTTTTTGCTGTGATGTTCTTTGTAAACCGCCATGAATTAATGATAGTGCGGTATAGAAAACCTGTTAAATAAATAAATAAGATACTCTGTTGGTGGGATCTAACCCCAGATAGAATACAAACAATCTACAAAACCCCTAGTGGGCTATGCTGGTGGAAGTGTGGGGATAAAGGTACCTTAATACATATTTGGTGGAGATGCCCAAAAATACACACCTTCTGGAGAGAAGTGTTTCAACTACTGGTCTTGATAGTGGGGCATAACGTTATACCACGCCCGGAGGGGTGGCAGCTCCAAGATTGCAGAAAGAAGGAGAATTTGTCCAAATAGGATGCCTGGCTGCACGATTGACAGTGGCCCGAGCATGGAAATAAACAGAGCCTCCCACAATGTTTGAAGTAAAAGCATCCATCGAACATATATACATGTTACTTCAGAGACTACAACTATTTGGAATCCAACACATCGTTCTCAAATGGTTCCAATCATATCCTACAGACAGACAACAGCAAATAAAGATGGGTTCAAAATCTCCAAACCTTACCTACAAATGCAAGGAGTACCCCAAGATTCCACACTATCTGCACCCCTTTTTAACCTTTATCTACAAACCCTATGCTCAGTTATCAAAACAACACAACATCCACTATCACCTATACGCTGATGATATTATGCTTTACTGCCCGCTCCTCTCCAATCAACTTGATTACACACAAATTCAAGACTGCTTCACGGAAGTCACACACTGGCTCTCAAGAAATAACCTATCAATCAACTTCAAAAATACTGAGGCTAGGTTCATTACAAAAGATACTTCTTTCATACCCCCAATTGCTATAACATTAAACAACATACAGATAAATGTAAAAACAGAGCTGAAATACCTCAGTGTCACTATTGACCAGCAACTATCCTTCAAAACCCAAGTAGCAACAACAGCCAGAACAATCTATTTCAAAACAAAGACCCTACAACGGCTCTGCTCCTCGAACCAACAGATTTTAGATCAGTACTACAAGCACTCACTCTCCCCCATGCAAACTACTGTAACAACATCTACCAGGGTCTACCCCAATCTACACTTCTCCCTCTTCAAACCGCGGTACACATCACTGCATATACCATCCAGGGGGCTACTAAATACAACCACATTACCCCCATCCTAAAATAATTACACTGGTTCCTCCTCACCAACAGAATCAAATACAAATGCATCCTCCTCACTCACAAAGCACTTCACTCCCACCGGGAAACCTGCCTCAGATCCCTGCTACAGAAACCCCCTACAAGCAGACCACAAAGACATACTACAATCAACAAACCTTTTTGTTTTAGTGCCATCAAGTCAGTGTTGACTTTATAGCGACCCAGCTGCTTCTGGGTTTTCTTGGCAATGTATCACCAGAAGTAGATTGCCAGCCTTTTCTTCTGAGGCAATGGAGGATAAAGCGACTTGCCCAAAGTCACAAGGAGTGCTAGTGGGAATTGAATCCTTGATTTTCTGGGTACTAGGCAGTTGCTCTAACCTCTAGGCTACTCCTTCCTTCAACAAACTTAGCCTACCACAATCCAAAACTAAATACAACCAACAAACATGCTGCAAAGCTTTTCAACTCTACGCCCCTTCCCTATGGGACTCCCTTCCTGATACACTAAAAAACATTATCCATCTCCCCGCCTTCCGCAAACACTTGAAAACCCACCTATTCACTGAACATTTTGGTCCCTCCACCTAACCCCCCCCCCCTCAACATAACACTATCAAAACAGACTCACAATTGTAAATAGTTGTTTGTACATACCATTTAGTTTCAACGTTTGTATATGGTACTACAGTTTATAGTATATAGTATGATTGTTATCAAAATGTTGAACTGTTTAAATTGTTAGCTCTGTTCCTTGTACAACATATATTCACATTCTGTCCCTGTAAACTGTTTTGACCCTGTGAAAAGCGATATATAAGCCTAGCTAAATAAATAAATATGAATAAGCTCACAGCCCTAAAACATTGAAGGATAAATAAATTTCAGAGTCTCTGGTCTAAATATGGTGAATGGAAAATGAAAGAGTGAACAATACACCAGACTGTGATAGACCTATCGCCAGCTGAGGAGAGATCCTAGTGGGGGGGGAGGGAGGATTGTTAACATGGTTTCATTACAGTATGTTGATTAAAGTATATATGGTGTACATCTTGGGGAAGGTGAGAGAGAAATAACACAGAACAACATGGACATTGGGGTAAGGTTTGTGATCATTGTTTATTGTGTTAAAAATAAAAAAACTTCATACCAAAAAAAAAAAAAATAATAATCATCCCCAGGTCCCGCTCTTCATTCGTAGAGAGAAGTACTTCATCCCCTAAACTGAACTGCTTCCTTGGATTTTTGCATCCCAAATTATTTATTTTTATTTATTTATTTAACCGTCTTACCATGCATTCAAAGCAGTTTACATAGAACAGTTACAGCAACAACTTTATATAGAACAGGGAAATAAAACTTGGGGAGTTAGTTGGGGTATAAATGCTAATTAACATTTGCTAACTATATACAAATAAATTGTTGCAGTGTGATGAAGTACACTTTCTTATGGATCATGTTCTTTTAGGGTGGGACTAAAGTATTCTAGGAAAAGATTAGTTTTTATGGCTTTCCTAAAATCCAATAGGTCTTTGCATGTGTTGAGGCAGGAAGGTCGGTCCACAGCTGGGGTGCGTATATGGAGAAGGCGCTATTGCAGGTGGATTGATTTGCTGTTCTGAAGTTTGGTGGGGTCTCCAGGATGTTGTCTGTTCCTCTTCTTGTTCTGGTTGGGGGTGTCTTTTTGATCAATGGTTGGAGAGTGGCTGGAGATGTTTATGGGGGTGAATAACATGATATCGTCCGCATATATTCTGTAATGGATGTTATGTTGTTTTATAATGTTGCATATTAGTTGAATGTAAACATTGAATAATAGTGATGAGAGAGCTGAGCCTTGTGGGACACCCTGGTTTTGGATGAAGGGTTTGGACTGTTGTTTTTTGGTTCGCACTTGCTGGCTACGGTGGGACAGGTATGAGAGGAACCAGTCTAGCACTGTACCATTTATTCCTACATCTCAGAGTCTTTGTAACAGAGTGTTGTGGTTAACGGAGTCAAAAGCAGCAGTGAAAACTAGGAAGCATAAGACGAAGCCCTGGTGTATATTGTCCATGCCTGTTACAAGGGTGTCCATAAGAAATGTAATAAGTGTTTCTACACTGTGATTTTGTTTAAAACCATATTGGTGAGGGTCCAAAGGGGTATAGGTGTCTATGTGGTCCTGTAGTTGATGCTGTACAATTTTTTCAATTATCTTGGTTACGAAAATGAGGCTGGATATTGGACAGTAGGAGCTTGGTTCCTTTTTGTCGAGGTTATTGTTCTTAAGGATTGGTCTAATGGATGCTTGCTTGAGCTGCAGGGGGAGATATCCTTGAGTGAGTGAGGATTTGACAATATTTTGTAGATATGGTATTAGGTATTCTCTTGTTTGCTTAATCCAGATAGCTGAGCATGGGTCAATAGGTGAGGTTGTTGTGTTGATGTTGGCTATGATGGAGTCAAGCTGTTTTCTTGATGGGATGTGGAATGTGTCCCATGTTTCATCCTTTATATGCCATAGGTTGGATTTGGTTGTTTTCTGAGTGGTATCTGTGTGTGTTTTCTGAGTGGTATCTGTGTGTATTTGAGCTGTTTGTAGTCTGCTAGGTCTTGTGGAGATATGGAGTTCGGATCATCTGGTTCCACTGGTTCTTTAGTTAGATCGTTTACTATAGCGAAGAGTTCCCTTGGTTTGTTAATTGATTTCATTAATTAGGTTTGAGTGATATTCCTTCTTGTGACTATTTATCATATTGTGGTATATGGCTTGCATTTCATTGTATTTTCTCAAATGATGTTGGCTTTTTGGTTCTTCTCCATACTCTTTCCGTTTTCCTTAGCCATTTCTTTTGTTTGCTGACTTCACTCGAGTACCAGGGGGCATAGTGTTTCCTTTTGTTGTTATGGATTGGTTAATCCAGTGCAATAGCTGCATTATGGAGAGTTTTGTTCCAGTTAGCAATGGTGATATCGAGGTCTAGTTCTGGTAGTACTTCTTCCAGGAATTTGTCCTTGTCGAAGGTTCGAAATCTCCTTTTTTCCTTGAGGGTTGTTTCAGGTGTTTCATTCATTATGGGTGAGTTTTTTGAGAAGTTGATCATGTGGTAGTCAGACCATGGAATTGGGGTGACTGTTACGTGCGTTATCAGGTCATTGATGTAGTATTGGTTTGGTGCGAAGACAAGGTCGAGGGTCTCTCCCAACTAATGGGTTGGGGTATTAATTAGTTGGATGTATTGAAGATCTTTCATTGCTTCCAAGAAGGTATCTTCATTCTGGATAGACAGCGAAGGAAGGTTAGGGTCCCCTAGGACTATCAGAGGTTTATTCTGAATGGCATGATCCTGCATTTTTTAGCATTAAATCTCAGCCGCCAAATTCTTGACCATTCTTCAAGCTTAGCTAGATCCCTCCTTATGTTATCTACGCCTTCCTGGGTGTCTACTCTATTGCAGTTTTTGGTATCATCTGCAAAGAGGCAAACCTTACCAGACAGCCCTTCCACAATATTACTGACAAAGATGTTAAAAAGAATTGGACCAAGGACAGATCCCTGCGGCACACCACTGGTAATATCCTTCTCCTCACAATGAGCTCCATTTACCTGTACCCCTTCTCACCTCCCACTAAACCAATTTCTAACCCATTCAGTCATTTTAGGATTCACCCCTAGGGTGCTCAATTTGTTTGTAAGTTGCCTGTGGGAACTGTGTCAAAGGCTTTACTGAAATCTATTCCACATCTAGGGCTCTCCCAAGAATGCTAGAAATCATAAGGAAAGGAATATAAAATAAAACTTAGGATATTATAATGCCTCTGTATCACTCCATTGTGCGCACCTTGAATATTGTGTGCAATTCTGTTCACCATATCTTAAAAAGGATATAGCAGAATTGGAAAAGGTACAGAGAAGAATGACGAAAATGGTATAGAGAATGGAAGAATATCCCTATGAGGAAAGGCTTAAAAGGTTAGAGCTCTTCAACTTAGAAGAGACAACTGAGGGGAGATATGATAGAGATCTATAAAATAAAGAATGGAGTAGAACATATAAATGTAGATTGGTTGTTTACTCCTTCAAAAAGTAGAAAGACTATAGGATACTCAATGAAGCTACAATGTGGCACATTTAAGACCAATCGGAGAAAATATGTTTTCAGTGCGGAATCAAACCCTGGACTTCATTACCGGAGGATGTAGTAAAACTGTTAGTGTAGCTGGGTTCAAAACAAGTTTTGACTAGTTCCTGGAGGAAAAATTCATAAACCATTATTAAAAAGGACCTTGGAAATCCACTACTTAGTAACATAGTAAATGACGGCAGATAAAGACCAGCATGGTCCATCTAGTCTGCCCAGCATAATGGCAAGAGTAGGTGCACCTGCCGCTCCGTGCAGGCCACCCCTCCCCACGTCCCTGTTTAGGAGTGAACCCACTACTCCATGCAGGACACCCCTATTTGTTGAGAAATTAGATGGTTCAGTTTATTTTGATTTTATCCTGTTGCTACTGTAAAGGGATCCACTGTGTCTGTCCCATGCCATTTTGAATTCCGTCACCGTGTTTGCCCCCATCACTTCCATCGGGAGGGCATTCCAAGCATCCACCACCCTTTCCGTGAAAAAGTATTTCCTGACATTGCCTTTCAATTTACCACCTTGCAGCTTCCTGTTGTGCCCTCTAGTTTTACAGCTTCCCCGTCTTTGGAAGAGGTTTGTTTGTTCATTATATCCCTTTAAGTATTTAAAGGTCTGAATCATATCTCCCCTGTCCCTCCTCTCCTCCAAAGTGTACATGTTTAGGTCTTCAAGTCTCTTCTCATAAGGCTTCTGACGCACGCTCCAAATCATTGTGGTCGCCTTCCTCTGAACAGCTTCCAGTCTTTTTACATCCTTTGCAAGATACGGTCTCCAAAACTGAACACAGTATTCCAAGTGAGGCCTCACCAGTGACTTGTACAGTGTGTGATAAGGAAGCTTATCAGAGCCCAGAGAATAGTGACAAAGGAAAGGAATTTACCCTAATCAAGGGACCTGTTTTGTCAGGCCAGAGGAATAAAACTGCATGTTTTCCAAAAAGACAGGTTATTCCAGGCTGCAATGGCCTGCAGAAAGCCCCTAGTGGAGATGAGGAGAAGGAGTATAAGCACAGACTGAGAAACCCTTACGTCACTCCTAATTACTCAGCTGCCAGGAGGGAGTTTGACCATCAACACCTGAGGAGTGAAAGGGAGGGGTTGGAAACTGGGAACTTTAAAACTAGAACAGAATATTCAGAAAGGGAGGAGAAGAAGAAGAAGAGGGAGAAGGAGAGAGGAGCTCGGAGAGATTCGTGTTCTTGGAGAGATTCCTATGAGAAGCCAGCTTCAAGGGAATGGAGAAATCCAGGGGTTTGGAAAACTTCAGCTAGGAACCCTAAAGCAGCCAGTAAGAGGACAGAAGCAGCTGAAGGGAGAAGGAACACGAATACCTTTTGGAAGAGGTATGGAGCAGATGCCCTGAGGTCCAGAAATACAGACTGGAGGACAGGTCATAAAAGCTCAAATGCATACTGGCCAGAGTATCTAAGAGGACAGCCTGATGCCAGCTTTAACTCAGGTATGAACTTTGGACGTTTGTCTAACCTAGAGCAATGCAAAGTGCTTAGAAACAGTTCCTGTCCTAATGGAGGTCAGTCAGTAAAATCCTCTGAGCCAGACCCTGATATAGAACCCATGCAGATAGAAGAACAAGATATAATTCCAGAGGAAGATGATTCTTTCATGGACTGTTCTTTATGCAAAGTTGCTAACACAAAGAAATCCTGAAAGTGGATCAAACATAAAAGGAAATGTTCTAGTAACTGGCACACCAGAAAGTTTGTGTGGAAAGAGAGAAGATTTTGGGAGAAGTGAAATACTTGTGCAGAGAAGGTGAAAAGCTGTTGACTGACGCTTGTTACCCAGCTGATATCAAAGCAGAGCACAGCTTAGGTTGTGCACACATTGGATATAAAAAGTTCTTTGAATGTGGAAAAGAAAAGCTGTTTTGTGAAGAAGCTTTTACTTTTGATTTGCTCTACATCAGCACTGCTGAGCAGGTTTGTCAGCAGTGGCTGAGAGAAAGACTTTCCGTTGTTTAATGGACTTTACAAGTTACTTGCATAACTTTCAGTTGTATTGTTATTTTGAATATAAATCCTGGAGAAGACATCCTAAGGTGTTACCAAGTGAATCTGTGTGCATTTTGATTTACCTCATAAATAAATTCTATCATTGCCTTAACACTCGAGCCAACTACCATAGTCTTCATTTACCTCAAAAGCAAGCACCGCATGACTGGACTACCATTACCATAATCCTTTACAAGATAGTCAGTCTGGAACATTGCCAAAGTGGTGAATCCTATATAACAAGCACGCCCCTCCATACATATGTAAGGGGCTATGGGCGTGACAAGTGGCATAAGTACCTCTTCCTTTCTGCTGGTGATTCCTCTTTGTATGCAGCCCAACATCCTCCTGGCTTTTGCCACCGCCTTGTCGCACTGTTTTGCCACCTTGAGATCTTCAGAAATAATCACACCAAGGTCTTTCTCCTGATCCATGCACACCTACCTCTCGCCCCCTATCGCGTACATTTCCCTTGGATTTCTGCAACCCAAGTGCATGACTCTGCACTTCTTCGCATTAAATCTTAATTGCCAAGCATTTGACCATTCTTCCAGCTTTTGTAGATCTTTCCTCATGTTAACCACTCCCTCGAGGGAGTCCACTCTGTTGCAAATTTTCGTGTCATCTGCAAAAAGACAGACTTTTCCATTCAGTCCTTCAGCAATATCACTCACAAATACATTGAACAGTGCCGGGCCCAGGATCGACCCCTGGGGCACCCCGCTAATCACCTTCCCTTCATCTGAGTGAGCTCCATTTACCATCACCCTCTGTCGTCTGTCAGTCAACCAATTTCTGATCCAATTTACCATCTTAGGATCCTTCCCCAGGCTACCGAGTTTATTGATAAGCCTCCTATGAGGAACAGTATCAAAGGCTTTGCTGAAATCCATCGCATGCCCCTGATCTAGCTCCCTGGTCACCCAGTCAAAGAACTCAATCAGATTTGTTTGTCAAGATCGTCCTTCGGTAAAACCATGTTGCCTCGGGTCTTGCAACCTGTTCGTTTTGAGAAAGTTCACTATTCGCTCTTTCAGGAGCGCCTCCATGACTTTTCCCGCCACCGAGGTAAGCTCACAGACTTGTAGTTTGACACTTCTTCCGTCACCACTTTTGTATAGAGGTTCGACATCAGCCATTCTCCAGTCCTGGGGAACCTCTCCTGTTTCCAAGGATCTGTTGAAAACATCCTTTAACGGCCCTGCAAGAACCTCTCTGAGCTCTTTCAGTATCCTGGGATGTATCCCATCCAGTCCCATGGCCTTGTCCACTTTCAGTTTTGCAAGTTGCTCTAACACTTCATCATCTGTGAATGGTGTGGTATCTACTTCATTCCCATTTTTATATTTGGGAGTCAGAGGAGGTCCTTCTCCAGGACTTTCTTTAGTAAAAACAGAGCAGAAGTATTCGTTTAGCAATTTCGCTTTTTCAATGTCACTTTTCACGAGTCCGTTCACAGCACTTCTGAGTCCTGCAATTCCACCTCTGATCTTCCTTTCCCGAATATACCTGAAGAAGGTTTTGTCACCACACTTCACATCTTTAGCCATCTTTTCCTCTGCCTTTGATTTTGCTATCCTTATTTCTCTCTTAGTCTCTTTGAGTTTGATCCTGTATTCATTTCTGTGTTCCTCTGTTTGCGAGCTTTTGAATTTTGCGAAAGCTGTGTTTTTTGCCTTTATTTGAGCAGCCACTTCTTTGGAAAACCAAATAGGCTTTCTTTTCCTCTTGTTTTTGTTTACTTTTGTTACATATTTATCTTTTGCCCCTTTTATTGCCACCTTTAATTTAGCCCATTGCAATTCCACTTCCCTTATCTCCTTCCACCCTGTCAGCTCCTCCTTTAGGTACTCGGCCATTTTGTTGAAGTCGATGTTTTTGAAGTTTAGGACTTTGAGCCTGCTATGATTGGCCTGTACCATGGCTTTTATCTCAAACCACACCATGTGATGATCGCTGCTGCTCACAGGGGGACTCACGCAGCCATTTGACACACTATCGCCGTTGGTGAGCATTAAATCCAGCGTTGAGCTTTCCCTGGTTGGTTCCATCACAATTTGTCTAAGTAACGCATCTTGGAGAGCATCCACGATTTTTTTGCTTCTTTCCAGATTTGCAGAAGGAGTAATCCAATCCACATCAGGTAGATTAAAGTCGCCCATTATGATCGCTTCCCCCTTTGTGGCTATCTTGGCAATATCTATAATCAATTCATTATCTATCTCTTCAATTTGTGTTGGAGGTCTGTAGACTACAGCAGTATGGATGACAGTGCCATCTCCTCTTTCCAACACGATCTAGAGCGCTTCTTCTTTTCCCCATGCCCCCTGCATTTCAGTAGCTTTAATATTGCTTTTGACATACAAGGCTACTCCTCCTCCTCTTCCATTTTGTCTGTCTCTTCTGAATAGATTATAGCCAGGTATGGCTATATCCCAATCATGCGATTTGTTTAGCCATGTTTCTGTAATGGCCATGATGTCCAAATCCATTTCCACCATTAGGGCTTCTAGGTCTGGAACTTTGTTGGCTAAGCTTCGAACATCTGTGCTCATTGCTTTCCAGCATTTAACTGGCTTGCATGTATTTAGCATTGATTTTGTTCTACATACATCTTCCCACTTGTTTATGATGTGTGGTTTAAATGTGTGGCTGTTTATGATTTTAATCTGCTTTTGCAGGGGGTGACATCCAGAGCTTGACCTTCCACATCCGTCACCCCCTTTTTCTAGTTTAAATGCACATCCACATATTGCTTGTATTTTCCACTTAGGATTCTTTTCCCTGCGACAGAGAGATGAGGTCCATCAGCACAGTATAGTCTCTTGTTGTTACATCTGTTACCCCAGTCGCCAATAAATCTGAATCCTTCTTGTTTGCACCAGGTCTGGAGCCATGTATTAAAGCTGTTAATGCGATACAACCATTTTGCCCCTTTACCAAGCACAGGTAGAACCTCTGAGAATGTAACAGTGTTAACAATGGGCTTGAGTTTCTCTCCCAGAGATTGGAAGTTCTTTTGGACTGTAGAGGTACTGTTTCTAGCCAGCTCATTTGTACCCAAGTGGATAACCACATCAAGTTTGGCGTGTTCACTTTCTGTGCTAAGTACAATGTGATTTGTATTCCTGCTGGCTGAAGAGCCTGGGAGGCACTTGACTATCTTCTCTCCTTTGAACTGTGTTCCCAAGTTGATGCCACTGATGATGGAAACACCAGGTAGTAGTAGTTTGCTGTTTGGTGAGGTTTTCTTCATATTTGGTCCTTTAGCAGGAGATTGGGCATTGTCTGTCTCATTTAAGGCCCCTTCAGTTTCTTTGGATTGGGCATCCTCATTCCCCAAGGCAGAGAAGGCATTATGAAGGGATATCTCAAGATGCATAGGATGCCTCTGTGTCACAGGTTGCAGTCTACCAGAACCCACTGTGATCCATTTGTTCCTGGGGTGTTTCATTCTTTGTGGGAGTGGTGGTGGACTTTGTTCAGTTTGTATCTTAGAACAGGTGCGCTTCATTGCAGCCAGTTCCTCCCTCAGTTCCTCATCCTCACTAGCCAAGGCAGAGAAGGCATTATGCAGGGATATCTTTTGATGCATAGGATGTCTGTGCGTTACAGGTCGCAATCTACCAGAACCCACTGTGATCCCCTTGTCCCTGGGATATATGATGCTTTGTGGGAGCGGTGGTGGGCATTGTTCAGTTTGTATCCTAGAAGAGGTGCGCTTCATTGCAGCCAGTTCCTCCCTGAGTAGGGTCACCTCTTTATGCATGGCAGCTAGGTCTTCCCTTAGTAGAGTCAGTTCTTTATGCATGGTAGCTGACCTGAGGCACATAGGACAAGCTCTGAGGTTCCAAATGATTCGTCTTGGAATGAAAGTACTGCAGTTATTGCACTGAATACACAACATGCTGAATAAGCAGTCCTAGAAGGAGAAGAGGAAGAAGAAGAAGGAAGGAGGAAGAAGATGTGGGCTGTAACCTAAGTTAAGAGGATAGATGGCAATGTATGCAAGTACTATATAGGCAATGCAACCCCTGGGGTGGATGGGGCGAGGGGTAGGGTGGGCGGGAACCTAAGTGTTTCTGGCCAGTAGGCTGTCCCTGAACTGGGAGCACCCACAGATATCTGCTCCAAGGCTACCCAGAAAAGGAGACAGATTATCCCCAAACTTAATTTATAACCGCAGTTAAACTTTATATTAACAATTCCCACAGACAGACAGTTAGATTCTATATTGATAACTAGAAAGCATCAGAAATAAGAGAGAAAATTAGAGTCTTAGCTTTGTGAAATATCCACAGCTCCTGCAGCCAGCCTCAGAGACCTGTACGTGTGGCCACTGGTCAGGTGTGAGATGGGCTCAAATACCCCTGGGACAAGCAGCATGGAATGTGTATACCTTTGGGAACCTGACAGGTACTTGTGACCTGGACTGGCCAGTGTTGGAAACAGGATACTGGGCTTGATGGACGCTTGGTCTGACCCAGTATGGTATATCTTATCTGCTTATGAGGGTGTTGTACCATGCTTGGTCATTAATAAAGACAGATTTTGTCAAATTATCATTAGTTGTATGTAAGACAGACTTAAGGATCTTAATATGTGTACTTTAGAATAAAGGCGGGATAGGGGCGATATGACAGAGACATTTAAATACCTCCATGGCATAAATGAACAGGAGGGTCTCTTTCAATTAAAGGCAAGCTCTGCTACGAGGTGACATAGAATGAAAGTGAAAGGGAATAGACTCAGGAGTAATATGCAAAAATATTTTTTTACAGAAAGAGTGAAAGCTGCGTGGAATAGTCTTCCAGTGGAGGTGGTGGACACGAGGACAATATTTGAATTTAAAAAGGCATGGGACAACCACAGAGGATCTCTAAAGGTAAAAAGAGGACTATTGTAGTTGATATGGAAGGACAGACTAGATAGGTCATGTGGTCTTTTTCTGCCGTCATGTTTCTATGTACCCAAAGAGTTGTTCAATTGTTCAGAGTTTATTGTAAACTGCGTTGACTCTTAGAAAGGTGGTATAAGAAAAGCGTTAAATAAAAGGAAAATAAATAAATAAAAAACATGAATAATATGGCACTTTGTACAGTTCTACCTGGTAGCATGCATAAAGCAAATCTAATTGGTAAATTAGTGTACCTTTGTTCTCTGTATCTGTCCCTTAGGGTCTCTTCTGGGTCATTTGCTGACCTTCGGGCCAATGCAGAAAGCTGTAGCTAGATTCATTTTCTACATTCCTGACAACACACACATTTGAACATGCAATGCAGGAAGGATAGGGTATGCAAATGAATGCTGCGGGAACCGTGCGCATGCAAATGAGCCACCACAGCATTAAATTGGGAGAGCAAGCCAAACACATGCGCACAAGAAGTCTGTGCTAGTTTGACTTGCTCTCTGGACATCGTGTGACTAATTTGCATAGAAGCCCCAACAGTATTTTGATGGCATCGGAAAAAGCCCACGATGCCATCAAAATACTTTCAGGAGCCAGTGCCCGACAAAAGAGACTCTCTGGTGGCCCAGCTGGCCTGTCTCCCCCCCCCCCCCCCCCGACAATATTTTGATGTCATTGAGAAAAGCCCCCAATGCCATCAAAACACTGTCGGGGGAAGGTGTCCCAACAGAAAGTAAGTACCTGGTGGTCTAGTGGCCTCTGTACCCTCCACCCCCAAATAAAATAATACAAAAAATATCACCTGGTGGTCTAGCTTGCCCCGTACCCCCCCCCCTCAAGTGTGAGGGGGGCACAGGGCTGATGTTTTGCCTAAGGCACCTAATACCCTTGAACCAGCTCTGCACAGAGGTAACTGAAAAGTTTTGAAACAAAGCAATCCCTAGCCACAAAAAAAACAATTCCTTACTTCCAAAAAGAAAATATTAGCAGGGTCTTTCTCCTAATTTTCAAGGCTCTGGGACAGGGATGTCCAAACTAGGCTCACATACCAAACACGGTCCATGGGCACCTTTCATTCAGTCCCTGCAGCCACTCCCATCACATCTTTAGATATAGCCCCCGAGAAATGGAAGATCAGCTGGTGCAGGAGCAAGTGAACTGTGCATCTGCATCAGCAAACAAAACAGCGCAGTGGCGTTGGTCCTCCCCCACCTTTTTGTACAAAGGTTTATGTCCTCCTCGTCCCTTTGTACAGCTGTTTTGCCCTTTTTTTAAAATATGTGTGTACTCCACATAATCATTACTTACTGTCAATGTTAGTTAATTTCAATTTGTGGTTCTGATTGGATTCTAACTTTTTAATCATCCCTTCTTGGCACATGTTGTATGTACCACATTTGTGTTTGGTTTTAACTGGCACATTTTTTAAAATAATCACATACCTTGATTTATAATGTCCAGCTTTTAATATTGTTTTTTAAAATTTTTCACGTTCAGTTTTTTAATTCTATTGCATCATTATTATTCTTTATGGATATTTATATATGTTGATCTTTATGATATATATTTTTTTACTCATTCCTCTGTACATTTTTATGTAATGCCTTTTTGTTTTTATCTTTGAGGTGTGTGCCCCCTGAGGAAGGTGTTGCCAAAATGCGTTTGGGGCTGGAATAAAGTCGGTAACCTGGCCACACTGTTGCCTGCTTCTTTTGTTTTCTTGTGTGTACCCTCGGGTGCTCGTTGCTCTCTGTTTGGACTTCTCCAATATGCAAATAGCCCATTTACCCTTGTAAGTGGCTTTTGGAAAGCTCCCTCATTATGCATATATTTATAAAACAAAGTTCAGTATTTTAAAGTGTGATGTCAAAAGATACATTTTTATAGGATTATTCTTGGTGGGATCGTGTTGAGATTATTACAATTTAGTTTAATCATCAAAATCTTGGGGTGAGGGAGCACAAGGCTGACGTTTCGCCTAAGACACCCTTGAACCAGCCCTGCACAGAAGTAAATGAAAAGGTTTGAAACTTAAAGCAATCCCTCTACACAAAAACACAATTCCTTACTTCCAAAAAGAAAATATTAGCAGGGTCTTTCTCCTAAGGGGTATCCATACTATGGCTCACATACCAAAAACAATCCATGGGCACCTTTCATTCAGTCCCTGAAGCCACTCCCATCACACATTTAGATATAGCCCCCTAAAAATGGAAGAGCAGCTGGTGCCGGGGAAAGTGAACTGTGCATCTGCATGAGCAAGAGTCGTATGGTCTGCAGGAAAAGGAGAGTTATGCGGTTTGAAGGAGCAGGAGGACTGTGTAGCCTATGAAAATCATTGATAGGAGAGAGAAAGAAAGTGTCTTAGGGGGAGAGAGGTAAGAGCCCTGTATGGGAAAAACTGGAATGGGAAGAAAGAACCCCTATTGTGGGTAGTGGAATTAGGGGGAGCAATAATGCAAGGTAAGAGACTAATTGTGGGAAGAGGCAAGGCTAAGGTAAAGGACTGAAGGAAAGCAGAAAAAGGCAGTAGAGTATGAGTGGTTAAACATTTTGGTTTGAGAACTCATTCCCCTGACCTAATCACAGTTCTCAACGTGCCTCTTGGACCAGAAGGTTTGCCCACCTCT
Source organism: Ichthyophis bannanicus (assembly GCA_033557465.1). NCBI lineage: Eukaryota > Metazoa > Chordata > Amphibia > Gymnophiona > Ichthyophiidae > Ichthyophis > Ichthyophis bannanicus. Next base: position 123,276,235 of record CM066036.1, on the reverse strand, counting down.
GCCCTGAAAGAACGGAAGCTTTTTAGGTTTTAGGAAATCTCTGTCTCTTTCTCTGAAAAGGAAAGGTTAACAAAAAATTCCTTTAAAATATTACAAAAGAAATAATAATTCTGCCACTGGGAGTGAACTAGAAGTTAATCTCTTACTAAATATCAAGGATCACTCCTCAAGGTTATACTCCTGTTGGAATTCTGCACACAATAATTCAAAATGTAGCACTTTTTTGTGATATTTTTGTTCTGTATTATATTTTAAATTAAGTAACAAAGTTTTTTGATTTTGAGTGATATTTTGACAAACAAAACATGCAGAATTTTTCCTAATTCACACCTTTTGACACAGGGTTTGAATTTTGTTTGCAGAATTCCAGCAGATGTAAAGGTATTAAGCCTGTAACTCAAATACAGATGAGCAGGAGGCAAAAGTTCCTGTTCTTTGAAAATCCAACTCAAGAACCTAATAGGGCTTTACACTAGAATGCAAGAACTTTCATGAGGGAGCATGAAGTTGAATGGCTGATTAATAATATGAATTTGACGTTATCCTTTACATGACCAGGTGATTTGGACTGACGTTATTCTTTACCCGGGGTTGGAGATGCATGACAAAGCTATGGCCAGTTGATGTGTAAGTAATGATATATTCCAGAACACTCCCAGTACCGGTGCAATGAACACCTTAATTGTCCCGAAGATAATAACGAAGTGTACTAAGGCCACCTCCAACAGGGCCTTCTCCTTATTTGCTCCTCTAAACTGGAATGCACTACCTCACGAAATCCGTGCTATCAAAAACCTAATCCTATTCAGAAAAACATTGAAATACCACCTGTTTACAAAATGCTACCCAGAAGTCAACCTAGTCACTAACAAAACTACCACCTCAATACAACCTGAAAAGGGCTAGCAGGTCAACCTTTCTCTCTAGTCTTATTAGTAAACCACATTGTAACATCCAATCGAGTTTGATATTACTGTATATACCATTAAGTTATTCTGTACATAGTTCCCCCGGTTGTCCTATTATTGAATTTCCCTGTTCAATGTAAAACTCAATGTTACCTGTATGCATTGTAGTATGTTCTTGTTCTATTGTACACCGCACTGATTATAATAGCGCGGTATAAAAGAATTGTTAAATAAATAAATAAATAAATAAATATTGATGCTCTAGGTGAATTTTAATTATTACGCGCCCCCCCCCCACCTCGAGACGTTGAAAATTAAATTTGGCAATCTTCTAAATATACATAATTGAGCATCCTGCTTTTAAATATGATATTTTGCTTTGCATGAAGTGCTCTCCCTGCCGGTAAAATAATGAGCTGAAGGCTCTTGGAGTTTGTGTGGCTGTCGGGATCTATTGTTTTGCTTTAACAGTTGCTGCTCTTCAGTGCCCCTCGGAAGCGGCTGTCCTAGGCGACTGCCTAGTCTTGCCTAATGGTTAGGCTAGCCCTGAACACTCTCAAAATCACCCTTGTGATTTGATCCAGGGTGTAACTGAGTAGTCAGCAAAATTCAGAGATTGTCTCCGAATGTGTGTACAGTACAGGGAAGTGAAGCAGGCATGGGAAGGGGCAGAACCAACTGACTCCCTGGGAGGACTGCCAATGCCCAAGGGAAAGAGGATGACTTCCAGACAAGCTCAGGAACTGATGTAGGGTGTCATGAGTCCAGAGTAAAGGAGCATTCTGTAAATTCTCAAGTCAAAGATATCTGGCAAGGGTCTGGAGTTTAGAAGGAAGTCCCCTGTAGAACCCAGAAAGCGAATTGACCACTCAGTGCTCACAGGAAACAGCCTGAATACCAGTGTTGTTTGGTGCAACAGTGGAAGTAATACCCTAGAGGTTGACTGCCAGGAAGGACACAAAATCTCTCTGCACGTAATGGAGGAGAATCTCTATGAATGCTGTAAAATACTTACAAGTACCACCATTTGGAACTAAAATGGAGAGTACTGTACAGATCAGTGGTTGCCAAACCACTTCTCCGCATACAGCCAGCCAGCTGGATTTTCATGACCACCACAATGAATATGCGTGAGATAGATCTGCATGCATCAGAGGCAGTGCATGCAAATCTATCTTCTGCATATTCATTGTGGCTATCTTGAAAAGCTGACCGGCTGGATGTGTCCCAAGGCATGGGCTGAAAACCAGGGCTGCTTCAAACCCTTATGGGACCCCAGGCAAATATTTGTGAATGAATCCTCCCCCCCCCCCCCCGTTCGTGGCGCATCCCCCTCTTGCTGCTGTCCCTCTCTGGGACATGCAGTGGCAACAATACATTTTAAAAGGCACTGAGGCACTGTGGTGCTGTTCATGCTTCCACTCCCCTCTGATTTTACTTCCTGTCAAACTGGAATTGAAAAGGTGTGGAAATATGAACAGCATCATGGTGCCAGAAGAGAAGGGAATTCTGGCACCATGGTGCCTTTTTAAATGTATTGCCACCAGAGGCAGCTCTATAATGAGGTGGTGGCCTCAAGCGGCAAACTTTTGGGGGTGGCAAAAATACCCCCAAAACAACCGCCTCACTCCGCCTTCAGATTAAAAAAAACAACAACAAAAAAAGGTGGACAAGCGACTGCCATAGTGGTAATTTATAAGAAATATCATTTTTATTAGGATGAGTCTCATCATCAACTTCTGGCACATTATCAACCTTAGACATACAATATACTCCTTTACTCATACACCATATTCTTTCTATTCTCTCCATAGACTCCTTCCCCCCTCCCCCCCCCCCCCCCGTGCATGCCCCAATATCAACACATGTCCCCAAGGAAAACATCACCAATAACTTCCCTCTGGTGCATAGCATCCCCACCAGAAGCAACATGAAACATTAACCAAACAGCAAACATTTATCAACCTATCAATCCGCCCCTCCCCTCCACCCCTTTCTGCGATAGTGGTAATTTAAAATGAAAAGGAAACTAGTGCAGAGCCTTCTGGCCCTATGGTACCCCTGCTGCTGTGTCCTGCTCTAGTGTCACTTTCTTTTTGGGGTGGGATGCAGCAGCAGAGATTCAATAGGGCTGGAAGGCTTTGCACCGGTTTCCTTTTCATTTTAAATTATTACCGTTATCGCAGCCACTGAGAAAGGGGAAGGAGCGGAACGGAGATGACACGGGGGAAGGAGAGGGAGTGGACCCGGGCTGACATGGGCAGCAGGAGAGGGAGCAGAATGGAGCTGCAAGGGGGAGAAGGAGAGGGAGCAGAACAGAACTGACATGGACAGTAGGAGGGGGAGTGGAACGGAGCTGACACGGACGGCAGGAGGGGGAGCGGAATGGAGCTACATGGTGGGAAGGAGAGGGAGCAGAATGGAGCTACATGGGGGGAAGGAGAGGGAGAGGAATGGTGCTGACACGGGGAGAAGGAGGGGGTGGAACGGAGCTGACAGAAGGGGAAAGAGAGGGCTGGAAGGGAGCTGACAGAGGGTGAGAGGGCTGGAAGGGAACTGACAGAGGGGAAACGTGATGGCTGGAAGGGAACTGAGAGAGGGGAGGGAGATGGCTGAAAGGGAACCGACATGGGGTGAGGTAGGGGCTGTAAGGGAGCTGATACCTGAGGATGGTACTAGAGGGAGACTGGAAGGGTGATGACACTAGGGAAGGGAGGAGGGTGATAGATGGGAGCTGACATCTGGGGATGGTACTGGAGGGGGATGGAAGGGAGCTGACACTTGGGGATGGGACTGATAGGTGGCTGGTAGGGAGGGGGCACTGGGACTAGAAGGGAGCTGACATATAGGGAAGGTTATTAGGACTGGAAATAGACTAATGGAAGGAAGTGAAGAAGACAAAAGAAGAGATAAGAAATGGCAGATGGACCATAGACCACAGAAAAAGAGCTAAGAGAAGACAGGAAAGCAGAAGCCTCAGATCAGGACCAGCATGACCAGAGAATAAAATGGTCAGACAACAAAGGTATTAAAAATCATTTTATTTTCAATTTAGTGATTGGACTTTGCGCTATCTTTATATTTTACACAGGATGGGGAACTTCATCTTTTATTTATCTGATATTGCACTGCATGCGGAATCTGGCTTCATGGGGTTTCGGTTTAATTTTTGTCTAAATATTTTATTTTTACTTTAGATTGTGATCACTTATTCTGTACTTGGTGACAGTCTGTGATCTGAGTGTGTGACCAAGGCCGTGTGTTCTGTTAACAAACGTTTGTATGCAGGGATCTGTACTGTAGTAATTTGCCTTTTTCAGCTTTTCAAATAAGTGTTAGATGTTCTAGGGCCCACTGCAGTATTTATAGTGCTGCTTTATTCTGGGTAGGTACCTTGTATGAGTTTTAGAAGTTTATGCTGGTATGTATGGTATGGTAGATTTGGCCTTGTAGATCTTTGGTGACTTTTGTAAGGTTTTATATTAGTTTCCAATATGCCTGGTACTGGAGAACATTTGTTAGTGAGATGACCAGAATCAGATTTTTTTTCTTTTTAAGATACTGAGTTCTGTGGGTGAATGTCCTAGTTCTGCTCTGCACCCACTGTTGAGGGAGGAGGAGTCTGTGGATGTAAAATATATGTTCAAAAAGAAAAAGCAAGAATCATAACACAGTTTATAACAAAATAAAAATAAGTTATAATTTAGTTTTATAAAGTGTGCTGTGGTTCTTGCTCATTCTTTTAGTTCCTTGGTGTGCAAACATCTTGCATTTCCTCCATAGTATCTAATCAGCTTTTTGGTTTGGTTCAGTCCGACTGGAGTGTTGAGAAAGCCCCCCACCCCACACTTCCGGGGGGGCGCCATCTCATCCCTCGCCTCAGGCAGCAGATTGCCTTGAGCCGCCCCTGATTGCTACTGCTGCATGTCCTGGAGAGGGTGGCGGGCAGGAGGAGGGCAGCGCTGGGAATGAGATTCACCTGGGGCCCCTCATACTCTTACATCGCTTTTACCTTTGGGCAGCAGGTCAGCTGGGCCCCCACTGTGCAGGGGCCTGGGATAGCTGACCCTTTTGCTCATAGGTACAAGCAGCCCTGCTGAGAACCACCTGGTATAGATAAAATCTATTATGAATTCTGTAAATAAAAGTACCATGTTGGGAATACCATTATTGTGTGATCTGCCTTCATCTTACCAACTGAGTACATCATTTGCACATTGGCATTTTGTGCCTGTCCTTGCCCAAGTGGGCAGCATCAAAACAATGTTGAGTCATCGCTATCTGGATAACTAACTGCACAGCACGTAGGCAGGGCCAACCCATCCACTAGGTGGCCACCATGGGCGGCAGTCCTCTGTGGGCAGCATGGCACGGTGCCGGCGGTAGGCCATGTGCTTTGGCACACGTGACCTGCCACTCTTGACCCTCCTCTGACATTGGGTCAGAAGCGGTAGGCCATGTGTACCAAACCAGATGGCCTGGCATAGCTCGACACCACCATGCTGCCCCCTGACCATGCCAATGGAATTGGTGGCGGCAGGGCACAGAGAGGTGGGGAACATGGCCAAGGTTTCTGCCTTGAGCCAGCCCTGCACTTAGAACAGCATTTTTCCTGTGTCAAGTTATGTAGTGAGCTATCTGGTTAGTGGTGCTGGAAAAAGCTGCTATCAAGATATGTTGTTGCTCTGCCCCTCCCCCTCCCTCTCCCTCCCAGGATCTCCCCTGCACAATTTGACTAGTGCCAAGGTTCATAGTGATATTCAATGACACTGTGTGGTCTATTCTGTGCTCTAAAACTTGCTGAAAGCAAAAGCAAACATGCATTTGAGGCAGGAGGTGGGGGAGATGCCAGGCCTTGAGCATGGGTTTCTACTCAAGGCCTTGTGGTGGTCACTTTTACTAAGTTTTAGAGTTAGCCTGATGGAAGGTGGATTGTTGAGGACCATCATGCCAGTGCTGCTCAAGATGGATGCGTAATCTGCCTGGTAAAAGGGCTAGCTCTACATGTATAGCACAGTTACTTACCTGTAACAGGTGATCTCTGGGAACAGCAGGAATTAGTCCTCACTTATGGGTACGTCGGAACCGACGGAGCCTGCGCGGGAAAGCTCCCCAGCTTCCCAGAAAGGAAGCTTTTGGGGCCTCCCACTGCACATGCGCGCTGCCTTCCCGCCTTCCTGACCAGCTCTCCTCAGTTCGAGTTTATAGCTGAGACAATAGAGAGAGGAAAGGAAGATAGATAGAAGATACAACTCCTAGGGGAGGTGGGTGGGTTGTGAGGACTAATTCCTGCTGTTCCCAGAGATCACCTGTTACAGGTAAGTAACTGTGCTATCTCCAGGAACAAGCAGGAATAAGTCCTCACTTATGGGGACTCCCTAGCTAAGATGCCTGGGAGATCCCCTCCCAAGGGTTCACCATCTTCGTATGGATCTCAGGCATCCATCCAGGGAAGGTGGGCAGGAGTTGTTCAAGTATGGAACAGGTGTTTGAGGACAGCCTGACCAAACAAGGCATCCCGGCGGGAGTCCTTGTCCAAACAGTAAGGGGCTGTGAAGGTATGAACCGAGGCCCAGGTGGCTGCTCGACAGATCTGATCTATGGATACAGAGTGAAGATGAGCCATAGAAGTGGCCATGGCTCTCACATTGTGAGCTGTGACATGGCCTTCCAGAGAAATGTTTTTACTCTGGTAAGCAAAGGAAATACACTGAGCAATCCAATTGGAAAGTGTACGTTTTGAGACTGGAAGTCCCAAATGAGAAGGATCAAAAGCCACAAAAAGTTGGGAAGACTTTCGATGTGGTTGAGTCCTGTTGAGGTAAAAGGCGAGAGCTCTTTTACAGTCTAGAGTATGAAGGTTCCTCTCTGCACTGGATGCATGAGGAGCCGGGGAAAAAGACAGGTAGATATACCTCTTGATTAAGATGAAAAGGCGAGACCACTTTGGGCATAAAGTGGGGATTCGTCCTAAGGACCACCTTATCATGATGAAACCTAGTATAAGGTGGATGAGCCACTAAGGCCTGTAGTTCACTGATGTGGCGAGCCGAAGTGGAATTTAATTTAATTAATTTAATTTAATTTAATTAACAGATTATTTATATACCGCTCCTTCCATTGATCAGGTGCGGTTTCCATATAACAACAATAAACAGGGTGATCTGTTTTTACATATAACAATTTGTAGCTAGGTAATTACAGTTAACAAATAACAATTAACAATTAGTGAACTATGTACAGTTGAACAAAATTAAACTATATACATAGTTTTGTTTTTCATTTTTCTTAATCACTTTGTCTTAGGATACAGCGCTTCATTCTTTTGTTGAATAGTGTATTACCTGGGGTAGGATTATCCTTTATCTAGCTGGGGGGTGAGGGATGAGCTGGTCATAGATCCATAATGCTTTGTAAATAAGTGTGTTTTGAGTTTTTTTCTGAACTCCATTATATTAGGTAATTGTCTTAATTCTATTGGGATTGTGTTCCACAAGATGGGGGCTGCATGGGAGAAGGCTTTCTTGTTAGTGGATTTATTGGCCCTAATGAATTCTTTTGGTGGGGTTAGTTTATTTAACTGGTCTCTCCTTTGTAGATTATGGGTAGGTTCTATTTTGATGAGGTTATTTATGGACAGGGGTGCTGTTTTTGTTATGGCTTTGTAGGTGGAATTTAATTTAATTAACAGATTATTTATATACCGCTCCTTCCATTGATCAGGTGCGGTTTCCATATAACAACAATAAACAGGGTGATCTGTTTTTACATATAACAATTTGTAGCTAGGTAATTACAGTTAACAAATAACAATTAACAATTAGTGAACTATGTACAGTTGAACTGCAATAAGGAAAAGGACCTTCCAGGAAAGAAATTTCAAGGAGGTAGAGACCAACGGTTCAAAGGGTGGCTTCATCAGCTGACCCAGAACCAGGTTTAAGTCCCATGCTACCGGAGGAGGTCGAATGGGAGGTTTGGTTAGAGTCAGGCCTCTCATGAATCTTGCAATAAGAGGATGAGAGGAGACAGGTCGTCCATTTATAGGTTTTAAGGATGCTGCAATAGCACTCAAATGGACTCTTACTGAATTCGTCTTGAGACCTGCATTAGAAAGATGCAGGAGATAGTCTAGTAGAGAATTCAAAGGAAGTGCTAGAGGGTCAAGACCCTGCTGAGCACACCAAATGGAAAAGCGTTTCCATTTGAAAGCATAGGAACGCCTCGTGGAAGGTTTCCTAGAGGCATGCAGGATATCTTGCACAGGTTGAGAAAGATTGAAGTCATGAAGGCTTAGGCCTTCAGTAACCAAGCTCTGAGGTGTAGGGACTTGGGGTTTGGGTGCCACAAAGTCCCCTCCTCCTGAGACAGAAGGTCTGGAGCAGCTCCCAGGTCCAGGGAGGGTCCCTGGGAGAGATGCAGAAGTAGAGGGAACCACACTTGGCGTGGCCAGCGTGGAGCTATGAGGATCACCGACCCGTGATCCCTCTGGAGTTTGAACAGAGTCTTGGGAATCAAAGGAATGGGTGGAAAGGCATATAGGAATTCCTGACTCCAATGCAGGAGAAAGGCGTCGTTGGCCTGAGCTCCCTGACACGGAGTCCTGGAACAGAACCGGGGAAGTTTGGCATTCCACGGACTTGCAAAGAGGTCTATGTCCGGGGTCCCCCATTCCTGAAAGATTCTGCGTATCTGGTCCCTGTGTAGGGACCATTCGTGTGGAAGCAGAACTCGACTGAGTCTGTCTGGCCGAGAGTTTTGAACTCCTGGAAGATACACTGCTAGAAGATGAATTTGATGCTCTCTGGCGAAGGCCCATAATCTGAGAGCTTCGTTGCAAAGCGACAGAGAGCCCGTCCCTCCTTGTTTGTTTATATAGAACATGGCCACCTGATTGTCTGTATGAACTAGGACAGTCAGGTTGACAAGGAGGGAATAGAAGACTTTGAGGGCAAAGTATATTGCTCGCAGTTCCAGGAGGTTGATATGAAGGGTGGTCTCCTGAGGAGACCAAGAGCCCTGAGTGGAGAGGTCTTGGAAATGGGCTCCCCACCCTGTTTGGGAGGCATCTGTTGTGAGGGTTGCTTGGGGCAACAAAGGTTGGAAGGGGGCCCCCAACAACAGATTCTTGGTGGACATCCACCATTGGAGGGACCAAAACAGACGCTTTGAGGTGAGTATTTGGTCGGAGAGCGCTCCTGATGCCTGAGTCCACTGGGTGGCCAAGGTCCATTGAGCTGCTCTCATATGAAGACGAGCGTAGGGCACCACGTGTACCGTGGAGGCCATGTGGCCCAGAAGTCGCAGCATTTCTCTGGCTGTCAAGTGACTGCTGGACTGAGCTTGGGAGGCCAAGCACACCAGACGTTGGCCCCGGACTTGAGGTAGGTAGGCCCTTGGAGTGGTGGTGTCCAACTGGGCCCCTATGAATTCCAGAGACTGAGTAGGGATAAGTTGAGACTTGGGAAGGTTTATCACCAGTCCCAGATACTGCAGAATGTGCCTTGTGCGGTCCAGGGAAATCTGGGCCTCTGACTGAGATGGAGCTCGGATGAGCCAGTCGTCCAGATATGGGAATACAAAAATTCCCAGATCTCTTAGAAATGCGGCAACAACTGCCATGCATTTGGTGAACACTCTTGGAGCAGAGGCTAGGCCGAAGGGAAGTACTCTGTACTGGAAATGTTTTCCCTGAAACAGAAATCATAGATATTTTCTGTGGGATGGGTGGATGAGTATATGTGTGTACGCATCCTTGAGATCTAGAGAACAAAGCCAATCCTGACTCTGAAGGTATGGAAGGAGAATGCCTAGAGAAAGCATTTTGAATTTCTCCTTGTACAGAAATTTGTTCAATTCTCTCAGATCTAGGATAGGTCTGAATCCCCCTGTCTTCTTTGGTATGAGAAAATAAGGGGAGTAGAATCCTGTCCCTTGTTGAAGAAGAGGAACCTCTTCTATTGCCCCTTGGGCAAGGAGAGAAGAGATTTCCTGACCCAACAGGTCCAGGAGAGATGGGGGAGAATTGAAGTGCCTCACCATGGTATGTGGAGGAAGGTTGGAAAAATGAAGTTTGTAGCCCTCTCTGATGATAGAGAGGGTCCAGTGCTCTGATGTAATTTGCCCCCATCTGGGAGCAAAGTGAGCTAACCTTCCGGGAATGGTGAGGGGCTCTGGTTGTTCTAGAGCCAGAAATGTTAAGTTCTCTAGGGGCAAGTCAAAACCCCTGAGGGGGTTGAGCCTGCTGAGGAGTGGCAGACGCTGCAGGCTTTGACCTTGCCTGTTTAGGTTGCTGACGTTTAGCAGCAAAGCGAGGCTGAGAAGATTGTTGGCCAGTATTTGTGGAAAATCTGGCCTTCTTGTAGTAAGGCCTCTTGAAAGACTTTTTCTTGGCAGGAGTAGAGGTAGACTTAGAAAGTCTATCTAATGTAGCATTTTCTGCGTCCATTTGAGTGGCTTTAATTTGCCAGTCTTTACCAAATAAGTTCTCACCTGTACAGGGCAGATTCCGTAAGCCATCCAGGACCCAGGGTTCTAGGTCAGAGGCCTGGAGCCAAGCAAGTCATCGGGCTGCAATAGCAATGCCCGAAGCTCTACCGGCACCCTCAAAGGAATCAAAAGCTGCTCTGTTGGAGAACTTAGAAACATCTAGAAGCTGTTTCACCAGAGAAATGAACTCCTCCTTTCTATCCTCAGGGATAAAGGAGGCAAAATGCCATACCTTTAGGGCAAGTTCCCTTAGAAACATGCCCATATACAGACTGTATGAATTAATCCTGGCCTGGAAGATTTTCCTACCAAAAGAGTCTAGGGTCTTACATTCCCGCCCTGGAGGGGTAGAAGAGTGCCTTTTGGTACCCTTAATCTTTTTCAGCGCAGACTTCACCACAATGGAATGGTGAGGCAGCTGAGTTTTTTGAAAACCAGGAGAAGGAGGGACCCGGTACATGGTGTCCAACCTACGGGAATGAGGAGACAACGTTAGAGGAGCCTCCCATAAGTCCATCAAGTGTTCATGAAGGATTTCATGGATAGGCAGGGTGACTGCCTCTTTAGGAACCTTAGGGTATCCTAAAATATCCAATTTCTTTGATCTAGGTTCTTTTTCAGAGGATGTGGTAATAGAAAGTCCTTTAGCTACTTCTATAATGAAGTCTTGAAAGGACAAATCCTCTGGCGGAGACATTCTCCTCTTTGGGGAAGAAGGCTCTTCAGGAAGAACTAGAGACAGCTCATCAGAGTCATCAGAGGAGTCAAAATCCTCAGAAGAATCAGAGTATCCTCTATTTGTTTCCAACGCACGATACGCATACCGATCGGTATCGACATCGGGCGTACCGGGTATGGGATCGGTATCGGGTGAAAACCCGGATCCGGCATGCGGAACCGATCTGCGTTTGGAAGACGATGGTCTCGGTTCCGGTATGGAAGACAGTACCGGAACCGGACCCGGACCCGCTAGATGCGGTACCGAGGGCGTCGCAGCGTTAATGAAAGCCAGAACGGCCTGCTGCATGGTCTGGACAGTATTGCCCATAGACGCCACTGCTGCCTGGATGTCGGTACCGGCATGGGCCGGTACCCCAGAGCAGTCTAACAGGTGATCGGTCGAGGCCGTGCCATCGATGTCAACCTGTAACCCCATAGATGGTGTTTGGCTGGGGCATGGTCCTCAGATTCAAAATTGAGAGCCTCTCGATGCTTTGAAGGAGATTTGCTCTTTGAGGACCTGCCCGAAGAAGGTTTGGTTACCTGAGATCCATCCGGAGAGGAAGACCTGGATGACTGTGATGCTGGATTATCTGAAGCAAACAGCACATGGAATTTGTTGGCCCGATTCTGCAAACCACGTTTAGACATCTGGGAGCAGGATGGGCAGTCCGGAATGGAGTGGTCAGGTCCCAAACATTTAAGACACCAGTCATGGGTGTCTGTAACAGAAATAACAGCACTACACTTGGTACACTTCTTGAAACCAGGAGCTGGTTTCTCCATGAGGAGATTTTGTGTAGGCCTGAGGCCTAACAGAAGTCACCAAGTTGTGCTAAAAAAGCTTTTTTTTTTTTTTTTTTGTAAAGAAAGAAAAGAAAAGAGAGACCGGCGGTACCGGTTTCGGTATGGGGAAGGCAGGTACGCGGTCTAAAGAAAGAAACTAAAATAACAATTTCTTCAGCGGTGACAGGAACACGACCTGCTGGCTCCGCGGAAAAAGAGAAACTGAGGAGAGCTAGGCGGGAAGGCAGCGCGCATGTGCAGTGGGAGGCCCCAAAAGCTTCCTTTCTGGGAAGCTGGGGAGCTTTCCCGCGCAGGCTCCATCGGTTCCGACGTACCCATAAGTGAGGACTTATTCCTGCTTGTTCCTGGAGATATGCCACTCTACATGTATAAATACTGCCATGTACATGTAGAGATTGTGCATATGCTTCTAATGCAGTCTTCTCAATCCTGATAGGAGAAAGTATGAAGTCAACTTCTTTTCTGAAAAAAAAGGAGAAATTTTAGAAATATATATAATGTCTATATCATAAAAATTTAAGCATATACTCGGGGCATTTTTTCCAAATGGGTTAATTTTGCGGATCAGTAAGACCAACTGTCTAAGGGCTAACCAAACCATAGGGGTGTATTTTTCTAATTATGCTTCCTTTATTTTGCGATGGTATATAGATACATAGATGATATCTTCTGAATGAGTTTTTCAGTTATTTAAATGGCTGTGATAACAATATTAGAGATTAATATTCAGGAATCCTCATTGCATTTTTTAGATGTTACGGTTACTAAATGTGTAGATGGATTTTTCACTACCGTTTATACTAAACCTACAGACAAGAATACGCTTTTACATTTTTCTAGTTTTCATCCAGAGCAGTTGAAATGCAGTTTGCCTTATTCTCAATTACTTCGATGTCGTCGAATTTGTTCTTCTAAACAAGAATTTGAAGTGCAAGCAAAAATAATGATATCTAAATTTCAAAAACGTGGCTATCCAGATTCAGTGTTATGGAAAGCTTATAAGAGAGCGAAATATAACCATCGAGAGTGGTGTCTTACACCAAAAGTTATGCTCTCTACTGTACCATCTATTACATGTGTATTACCACACTCTAGCCTTTCAAGCAGGATGGCTGCTTCTATCCGCAAAAGATAGACTCTTTTGACTATTCACCCTAAACATTTGGGCAATTCTTTGCGAATGGCATATAGTAGAGGTAGGAACCTAAGAGATCAACTCTGTTCAGCTGTTCCCTGATACGAAAATTCTGTGGAGATTCATGGACATAAACAATGTGGACATTGTTCGTATTGCAGCATTATGGAGGACAAGATCTGCACTAAATATGCGAACAAGAGCTATTCATCTAACTATAATACAACCTGCAATACTTTGTATTATATGCCTTATGGTGTCCTTGTTTTAAGATGTATATTGGCAAAACTATACATCCTCTGAAAACCAGGTTGGCAGAGCATAAATATAGTATTAATAAAGTATAAATTGACACGCCATTAGTTCAGCACTGCTTGTCCTTCAATCATATTTTTGAAGAATTAAGGTATACAGTATTAGAACATGTCCCTTTCAATATAAGGAGAGGGGATAGAGGGCGCATTTTGCTGCAGAAGGAACAGAAATTGATCTATGATTTTAATACCTTGGACCCTTATGAGTTGAATGATAAAATTGAATGGACGTTGTTTATGTGATGTCTGTCAGGTATCTCTGAAGTTCCAATACAATTTCCTGTTTTAAATTGTAATTGTATAGTGTTATTGGGTTTGTGAAGTTGGGAATAAAAGTTCTTTATAGAGAATTACGTCAGCTTCATTGAGCGAATCGGGCGGTAGAATGCCTCTTTAAAAGGAGCTGACGTCAGACGCCGTCAATGCAATAGAGGTGGGAGGCGTTGATTTTGCCTATTGGCTGAAACTTAAAAATTAAATTGTATAGAACCCCTGAAGAAGCCTATATGGTGAAACAGAAGCTTTTGTTGGGTACTGATTCTATTCGCCGCAACGGTGGACACCTATGGTTGTGCAGCGTTTGCGGTTAAGCAGGAACGGGTGTTTTCAGTTACCGACATATGCTGGCTCCATGGATCAGTTCAGATAAGTGATAGTAAATCTCTGTAATAGTATATTGATATTCATGATTCAGAAAAGTTCCTTTATTTTCATTATAGGAGAATGAACTGAAGATCCCTGGGTTCCAGTGCTATGTGGAAGTGCAGACGCTTTTTATTCACTGAGTGTTTAATTTTGTAAGGAATCCTTAAAAAGTACTTTTTGGGGTGTTGGGTGTTTTAATTAATCTTAGTCATTTTGGAAGTTGTGCAAAATACAATTATAAAAAGAATATAGAGGCCAGTGACCTATGATGTGAGCGTCTGCTTTTAACCCTATGGTGATTAGTTTCGCCACATGTAGGGGTAAGGCCATCCTGAGGTCATTAATGCCTAGTGAAAGTTTTGTATAGTTAAGTTGGTATGTTTAAGAATTTATTTAGAAAGTAGTTGAAAACTATTGGTGATGAATATTTACTAAGGGCATTTTTTGTATAGTGGTTTAATTTTGCGGATACCATGACAGTCCTGAACCTCACTTCTAACCTAGGGTATGTGGAGTATGATCTCGGTCTCTCAAATTTACTGCTAATGCTTGGCATGGTACTTGCATCATGCCAAAGAGAGCCTCCTGCTGGAGTTCGTAAGAGGTGCTTGGAAATTCTTCTTTATCAAACCTGTGTCTCCCAGAACAATGGGAAAAATGTTTGTATCTTTCTGCCACATTTTCTGTCTCTGACTGCATTTCTCGGTACTTCAGGATCTTCTGCCTCTCCACACGATTCACAGAATAATCACTCAATATCAACACTTCTATTATCAATGCTGTTCTGGTATTCGTCTCCTTTACCACTATGTCAGGTTTCCTGGCATCCAGTTTCTTAGCCATTGGAATGGGAATGTCTCAGTTTGATCATTTATTTTATTTATTTATTTATTCAGCTGTATTTATATCCTGCTTTTCACTGGGTCAAAGCGGTCAATTGGGGGGGGATACATTTAACATGAGGGGATATGAGACACATACGCTAATACTTACAGGGAACATGAGCAATGGAGGGTTAAGTGGCTTGCCCAAGACCACAAGGAGTGCCTATAGGACTAGAAATCCCAGTCCCTCCGGCCTGAGATTGCTGTCCCCAGGTGGGACTTGAACCCTCGGTCCTCCGGCCTGAAGTACCTTGTCATAACCTCTTCGGTCTCTGTTATTCTCTTCGGCTCACGATCCCAGTGCTTTTCAGGGAGTGATGTTGCAGTGTTTACAAAGTTTCCAGTGGAGGAGGCGTGCTACTTTGTTGTGCCTTTCTGTATAGAAATTTTCCGCCATCAGAACTTCACAGCCTGCTATAAGGTGAATCACTGTTTCCAGCTCTTTCTTACAGAATCAACATATGTCCGTTTTGCCAGTTTTTTCAATACTCGCCGTAAACCAGCTTATCTATAATCCACTGTCCTGGGCTGCAACTATTAATCTTTCATCCTTTGGTTTCAGTTCACCTCTCCTTAACCATTCATCTGTCCGTTCTTGATCGACAAAAGGTTCTTGGAGTAATACTCTGTATTTTCCACTTTATTTGTGCATTTGCCACTTGTTTTTTTTTTCTTGCCTGCTGATCTAATTCTTTGAAGACTTTTTTCTCTTCTTTTGCAAATTCTGTTACTTCCTTTCCCATGCATGCCTGTGGATTCTCACTCATTCCTTGTAATCGTCTGAACACTTGTCCAAGTTTGATGATGGAGACAGATTCTGGACATTTACTTTCGTATTTCAACACGTTTTGCGTATTTGGATATGATGATGCTGTCAGGTAGGCTCAGAGGCCTATGATAGTAGCTCGGTAGGTGTATAATCAATCTCTATAAGTCCCAGCCCTCTTTCAACTCTAGGAATGTACAATCTTGGTATGCACGGATGCTTGTAAAATACTTCAAGAGCATGGAGGAATTTTCTTGTTCACACATCCAATTTTTCAAGATCTTTAAGAGGCCAGCCTACAGTCCCAAAGCTGTATGAGAATACAGGAATTGCCAGCTGATTGATGGCTTGTATCGTATTCCGTGATGTTAAAGCACTTTTCAATAACAATTTTAATCTCCTGTAATATTCTTTAATGATCTTCTCTCTCAATAGTTCCTGTTCAAGTGCCATTCCTTGCTCTATTCCAAGATACTTATATACGCCTTCCTGTTCAAGGTCCTTGATGTCATAGTCCTTAGCAAGGGAGATGTTTTTGGATTTGCTCAGTTTTCCTCTAAAAAAGGTTGCCTTAGCAGAGGGGTGGGCAATTGTTTTGGCTCGGGGCCACTTTGAGAGGGCCGTGGTTAGCGGAGGGCCGCACCTTCTAAAACTGATTGTATTCCTTCGTTAACATTACATTTCATTTAATGCAAAGTGTAAATTGCATATGGTCTATAATCCATCTGCCATTTCTGGTCTCTCCTTTTGCTTTCTTCATTTTCTTCCATCAGCCTTTTTTCAGTCCCAGTAACTCTCCCTAGTATCAGCCCCCTTTACAGCCTCCCCTCCCAGTACCAACCCCCTTGCCTTTCCAGTACCGCCACTGGTATCTATTCTCTTCCAGTCCCCCTCCTTCCCCATCGTCCAGCCCCTTCTAGTTAAAATCCCATCTCAGGTATCAGCGAACTTCCAGTCCCAGTGCCCCTTCCCATGTCAGCTCCCTTCCAGCTCCTCCTCTCCCCTATCCATCCCCCTACCAGTGCCATCCCCAGATGTCAGCTCCCTTCCAGCCCCCCCCCCCATGTCTGCTCTGCTCCTTTCCAGCTCCCCCCTCCAGTCTGCTCCCTTCAAGCTCCCCTCCCATGTCTGCTCCCTTCCAGGCTCCCCTTGTCTGCTCCCTTCCCTCCTCCCCCCTCACCTCACCTCACTGATTCATCCTTTAATCAAATGAAAGCAGCCACGGGAACATTTCTCCGTTCCCGCGGCTCTGCTTTCAAACTGCTGGGTCGCTGCCTTCAATCTTCCTGGAGCTGGCGGAGTGGGGGGGGGGGGGCCCCGAGGTAATCTTCCGCTGCCCTTCCGCTTCCGTTACTGCCGGCTCCAGGAAGATTGAAGGCAGCGACCCAGCCGTTGAAAGCAGAGCCACGGGAACAGAGAAATGTTCCCGCGGCTGTTTTCATTTGATTTTACGGGTCGGCGGTTCTATCATAGGCAGTTTCTAGGGAGCGGCAAATAGTGCCGCCTCCTAGAAACTGCCGCCTGAGGCCACCTCCTAATGATAGAACCACCCCTGCGCGGGCCGCAGAAAACTCTGTGGCAGGCCACATGCGGGCCGTAAATTGCTCACTCCTGCCTTAGCACACTTGTCAAGGCTAAAAGTCATCCTGATGTCATATAACGCAAGAAGGGCTGCTACTGTCTTTTTAAATGTTTGAAATTACTGAATGCCACTTAAACTGGTCATTTCAAAATATATAGGGAAAGATGCCTGTGGAGGGAGGACCCCTGCCTCTGCCAGACAACTCAGCACTGCCCAGGTATCCCAGATTTGTTCTCCAAAAGTCTAACCCTAAACTAAAAAGAAGAGCTAAGGAAACACCAAAGGTCTCACTAGTCTCTCTTTGTTCCCACCTCAGCTCTTCTCCACCAGTTTTCATCCACCTCACTGTTTCTTCCACAGCCCATCTGCACCACATTCTTTCTTTTTCAGGTCAGCTTGGCCCTGCCAGCAAAACCACCTACACTCTTTCTCTCCTAGTCAGTCCTCAAAAGTCTCTCTTTCCTATCCATCCCCTTTATACCGTCTTCTCCAAAACCAACCCACTTTTTCCTCAACTTCTCTTCACATCTTCTCCTATTTCTCCTCCCTCACGTTTCACTCTTATACCTAATAGTGATTGACCGGTTCTACAAACCTCCAAAATTCCTTGGAATAGGAAGAAAAATGTTTCTGGGATTAGAAAACAATCTACTGGACTGGAAAATTGCCATAAATCATGTGAGATTATATCACCAATTTGACTAATCCCACTATTTTAAGAAGTTTACATAAACCAAACTCTCCCCTCCTGATCTACCGTCCTGCTGACTATAGTGTTCTCTTCCAGCAGCCAGTAATATCTGAGAAGACGGGAGCTCCGTAGGCCTCTTGCACTAGTTGCAGCTGCCACTGGGTGGTAATGTGGTTCTCGAGCTGGGACAACTCTATGGTTTTTGGACAGTGTCGGAGGTCATGGGGTAGGAAGTGGCTCTCGCGTTGCACTGTTGCACATCCTTTCTCTGGCGTGCAGTGGGGAAAGAATCGCTGCCGGGCATTGAACTCTGTCCTCGCGCTCTCTGCTGCTCGTGAGTCCCCCGATTTCTCTGGCACGTACATTTCCTGTATTTCCGTGCAGGAGGACTGCGCCTTGCTAGTTTTCTACTTCCTTATAAACTGCGTGGGCTAGAGGGAGGCTGGACCTAATCTGAAAGGCTAAGAAGAGATCGAAATTTAGAAGTAAAATGAAACTGAATGGCCATGTAGGCATTTTTCCCCCTTCGGAAGTTAGGCAGTAGGTTTACTTGTATCTTCTGTGCTACGTTTGTTTGCGCTTTGTAGCAAGAGCTGTCATTGGCCCAGTGTGGGGGAGGTATTTGGCAATTTCTGGTTTACGAACCTAGTGTACTATAGGTTTCAGATCCCTCATCTACTATAGCCGCAAAATGCGTTATGAAAGACGTGGCAAAGTCAGGGTTGGTCTGAAGACTTATTTCAGAAACCAGATCTTTTTGATAGATTTTTGTCTAGGTCTGCAGAACGTAAGAGGATTATGTGACTCTTCTGGCTTGCCAGTGACCCATAGCTGAGTCTTACCTGCACCAGTTTATCAAGGATTTTTTTTCTGTGAGTTTTACTTAGACGCAGTTGATGCTGGCTTTTGTTCTTTCCTCACAGGGGGCTAGCTAGCCACCCATAGGTGTTACCTATCCTGCTGCAACTGTGCATTGAGAACAGAACAACAGCCCTGTCGGGAAAGCTTAGGAAAGTAAAGAAAAAATGCGAGCAGGCTCTGGTTTGAATTCCCAGTCTTCCACCCTCCAGGGTAGGGTGGGACTGCCGTGCAAACAACATTGACAGCCCCCAGGGTCTAATGAAGGTTAAGGGTGGGGTAGTCAACTGGCTCCAGATTTTAGGGATATCATGATCTAGTCCTGGCTTTGCTGTACTAGCTGCATGGACTTGCTATCTGGATTTCCTTGGAGAAATCCGCAATGTAAAACCAGGACTGCATCAGGGTGTCAATAGAACCTCGAGCCAGTTGGCCACCCTACTTAAGGGTGACCATATTCAAGACTTATGATTACAGGGTTCCGGAGTGAGTCCTAGTGCAAGGTGCCTGGAGGGGCACTGTCTCTGCAGTGCCCAGATTAGGTTATTAAATAAGGGAAAAATGTCCCTTCTCATCTGGAAATGAAGGCTCATGTATTTAAATCCCAATTGCGTTGGAAGTACAAAAGAACAGGGGGAACTGTTGGGTAAAAAATAAATCCCTATATTCTTTAGTGGGACTCGTAGCTCCAAATTTGGATGGATTGGAGTCACTGATGTTTTAAGCACACTTTGTGAAACAAATGCTTTTTTACTGGATAGTGATTAAATATGTAACTTTTTTTTTTCTAGTAATAACCCATTTTTTCATTTATTCTTTCTTGTGGTCATGTTCCATGATATTTGCATAACTATGCACTACCAGTCAGCAGAAGGGTACAGGTAAAAGTAGGGCAAAAGCCTGCAGATCAGTTTGGTTGCATGCAACATAGAAACATGACAGCAGAAAAAGACTACATGGCCTATCTAGTCTGCCCTTCTGTATCAACTACAATAGTCCACTTTTTGCCTTTAGAGATCCTCTGTGTTTGTCCCATGCTTTTTTGAATTCAGATACTGTTCTCATCTCTACCACCTCCACTGGGAGATTATTCCACACGTCTACCACTCTTTCTGTAAAGAAATATTCCCACATATTACTCCTATTTTTTTTTTGTTTGTTACGTTTTTCTATACCGCCCCTTCCTGAGATCAGGGATGGTTTACATATAACTAACATTTTACATAGAACAGTTGTTTTTAGAACTATTTACATAAAAACTTGCAACACTTAACAACTTAACATATTATTTAGAACTATGGTACCTGCTGTTTAAAGGTGATTGTTGCCTGTACTTTGGGTTGGGGTATGCGGTTAGTGTGCCTGTGAGTTCTTGGAGGTGTTTTGTGTTCCGTAGTGTGCAGTGAAGAGGTATGTTTTGAGTGATTTTTTTTAAACTGCTGGAGATCCTTAATTGAGCAGATTGATAGAGGTAAGGAGCTCCAGAGGGCAGTGAAAGTGAATGCCCTGGAGCTTGTGGCTTGCTTCGTTTTCCTGAATGTGTTTGGGATCTCAAGTGAGTGCAGTGCATTTTCTCTTCTGGTTCTTGGTTTGGGGGGGATCTGGATAAGTGTAGAGAGAATGGATGGGGCTATATTGTTCAGTAGTTTGAAAGTAGTGGTGAGTGCTTTTTAAACTTTATTCGACTTGCTATTGGGAGCCATTGGAGGTCATATAAGATGGAGGTGATGCTGTCAGTTAGTGAGGTTTTACAGATGATTCTTGCAGTGCTGTTCTGTGCTCCTTTGGAGGATGTGTAGGCTTTTGGCGGGTAGACCCTGCAACAGGCTGTTGCAGTAGTCAAAGTGGGGTGTGACAATTGCTTGGATTACTGATCTGTAGTCGTTTTCTTCTAGGAATGGCCGTATGTGTTGAATTGTTTTTAACTTGTAAAACACTGTTTTCACTGTTTGTTTCAGGTGGGGGAGCATGCTGAGTGTTTGATCAAGGGTTATACCGAGGTATTTGACCTCATTCTTGAT
This sequence comes from Ichthyophis bannanicus, assembly GCA_033557465.1. Lineage (NCBI taxonomy): Eukaryota > Metazoa > Chordata > Amphibia > Gymnophiona > Ichthyophiidae > Ichthyophis > Ichthyophis bannanicus. Next base: position 123,255,415 of record CM066036.1, on the reverse strand, counting down.
TGGGAGGGTAGCGGAACTCAGGGTGATGTTTTGCGGGAGGATGTGGTTTGTTTTTTTTGTGATGTACAGGCTTCTGTTTTTTTTAAATTAATATCAAGGTTGTTTGCATTGAGCCATAGTTCGGTTTCATTAATGCAGTCGGATAGGTTTTTAAAGGAGGGGGACTCGCATCTATGGAGATGGACAACATAATGTCGTTCGCATAGATATAGTACTTTATGTTGAATTTTTTGAATATGTTGGTGATAGGTTGTAGGTTCCTCCTCCTAAGTTTTCCCCTTTCAATCTCATCCTGTGTCCCCTTGTAGCAGAGCTTGCTTTCAATTGAAAGAGACTCTTCTCCTGTGCATTTAGTCATAGAGGTATTTAAACATCTCTATCATATCTCCTCTATTCTGTCTTTCTTCTAATCTGAAGAATACATATTAAGATCTTTAAGTCTGTCCTCATATGCGGTATAACGAAGACCACTAACCATTTTGGTAGCCACCCTCTGCACCGACTTCAACCTATTTATATTCTTTTGAAGGTGTGGTCTCCAGAATTGCACACAATATTCCAAATGAGGTCGCACCAGAGACTTAAACAGAGGCACTATCACCTCCTTTTTTTTTCTGCTGGGCATTCCTCTCCCTATGCACCAAAGCATCCTTCTGGCTTTCGCCATTGCCTTTTCTACCTGTGTAGCTGTTTTAAGATAGTCAGACACAATCATGCTAGGGTCCTGCTCTTCTTTTGTTGGGCAGAAGTACTTCACTCCTTGCACTGTACCACTCCCCTGGATTTTTGTAGGCCAAATGCACAACCCTTTATTTTTTAACATTAAATCTCAGCTGCCAGATTCTAGACCATTCTTCAATCTTAGCTAGATCCCTCCTCATGTTATCTACTCCTTCCTGGGTGTCTACTCTATTGCAGATTTTGGTATCTTCTACAAACAGGCAAACTATCCGACAACCCTTCTGCAATATCACTAAGGAAGATGTTAAAAAGAATCAGACCAAGGACAAATTCCTGTGGCACACCACTGGTAACTACCCCCTCCTCCTCAGAATGAGCTTGCTCCATTTACCTGTACCTTTGCCGCCTTTTACTCAACCAATTTCTAGCCCAATCAGTAACTTTAGGGTCCATCCCTAGGGAGCTCAGTTTGTTTATAAATCGCCTGTGTGGAACAGTGTCAAAGACTTTACTGAAATCTGAGTACATCACATCTAGGGCTCTCCCTCGTTCCCTGGACACCCAGTCAAAGAAATCAATCAGATTTGTCTGACAAGACCTGCCTCTGGTAAACCGATGCTGCCTTGGATCCTGCAATCCACTGGACTCCAGAAAACGTACTATTCTCTCTTTTAGCAGCGTTTCCAATACTTTACTCACCACAGAGGTTAGACTATCTGGTCCGTAGTTTTCAACCTCATCCTTCCGCTTTTGTGTAAAGGTGCCACATGTGCCTTTCTCCAGCCCCCTGGAACCACTCCCGACTCCAAGAGGCATTGAAAAGGTCAGTCTGTGGAGCCCCTAGAACGTCCCTAAGTTCCTTCAGTATTCTCAGATGTATCCCATCCAGTCCCATCGCTTTATCTACTTTTAGTTTAGCTAGTTCCTCATGAACACAGTCTTCTGAAAATCATTCAAGCTCCCCGTCACTTCTGTTCCTATTTACGGGTGTTTTTTAAGGTCCTGCTCCTGGCCCTTCATCTGTGAATACAGAACAGAAATATTTTTTAAGCAATTCTGTTTTATCCTCATCAGCTTCTACATATCCCTCTCCTTCACCCTTGAGTCTGACAACACCACTTTTGCTCTTCTTCCTCTCACTAACATATCTGAAAAAGTCTTATACCCCATTTTATTGCATTGGTTATTTCGTCTTCTTATATCATTGCTTTCCTGACTACTTTGCTAGCTTCTCTTTTTTCCAAATTTAGATGCCTGTCTTCCTCTCTCTGTGATCTCTTATAGTTCATAAAGGCCTCCCTCTTTTCCTTCACCTTTTCAGCTACTTCTTTTGAGAACCATAGCAGCCCCCTTTTCCTTTTATCTTTATTTACCTTTCTAACAAAATGCTTTGTTGACATTAAAATATCCCCTTCCAGTTTTACCCACTGGTTTTCTACATCCCCCAGCTGTTCCCATCCCGCTAACTACTCCTGAATTTAAAGTACTATCCCCAGACAGGGGGGACACAGACAGCAGCCAAAAAGTTTACTTGCTTATTGCCTTGCTTTTCCTAGAGTGTGTTCCATCTGAATCAGTGGTATTTTATCATGGAGTTATTTTCTTTGCTTGTGTTACTTGCCGGAGTTATTTCCCCCTGTGTTGTTTGCTTTTTGATAGTGTTAATTTCCTCTGCTGGTAGTATCTCTGCTAGTTTAAGTTTTTGTTAAGGTGGAGATCTTTTCTCTATGCCAGTACCTGTCAGTTTCCTAGTGTCATGTACGGTCTAAACATTGCTTAAAAGTGCTACTGTGTCTTGGTGTGTGAGGATGTGAGGAGGGCAGAAGACTATAAGTACATACCTGCCAAGTCTCATGTTAGGCAGAAGTCTGTCCTGCAAGAGAGCAGAACACTCCTATCCAGCACAGCGATCTAGTGCTGCTGACTCTCTGCGGTGGTACAGTGACCATGTTCAACCCTTCATATCAGCATGTTCTGCTGCTGATCTTGCAAGCAAATGCTGGGGGAAACGTTTGGACCTGGTTTATAGAACCAGTGGAGGAGTAACATTGTGGTTAGAGCAGTGAGCTAGAACCAGAGAAGCCAGGAGTCAAATCCTACTGCAGCTCCTTGTGGGCTTGGGCAACTTGCCATTGCCTCGGGTATGACTTAGATTGTAAGCCTTTCAGGGACAGGGAGATACCTGTGTACCTGACTGTAACTTGCATTGAACTACTACTGGAAAAGTCTGAGCTGGATACAAATAAATAAACAGCCTCTTGGCAGCTTGTTTCCCATTCAGATGCAGGGATGGAGAGAGAGTGGGGCAGGACGGGGTGGGACATGGCAGCAAGTATGTGATGAAAATTACCCACGTGAGCTACCCCTTGATAGCTCTATAAATATAAGAAGCAAGACATTGTGCGTTGTGGCGGTACTAAGAGTTAGAATATATATGTGTGAGGAAGGATGTGTAATACTTGGTTGGGATCTCCGGACTTTCGAAATCCCCTTGAAGAGTGGAGTTGATTATGCAAAGATCATATGATGAACTCCTACAGAGAGGGGTCTCGCCGGGAAAGCTAGTAGAAACGCGCATACATGTCACAGTGTAAAGTCTGTACCTTTCCAGAATGAAAGTAGGATTTATGGAGTCACTTGCGTCTCTCTGGACCCTGGGCCCATCCTGGAAGTCTAAGTGTTTTCACCAAGCATCCTGTGAGCTGGTGGAACTCTTAACTCTACCTGACTGCTCCTCTTCATTGGGAAATCGGGGAATTCTGAGCTGCAGAAGCCGTACATAATGCCACCAGGCTGGACCAAGCCAGACTATCTGTCTGTCTTCCTGCAAGGGAATTGCTTGGGTGCAGTGGGTAGTGGTACTAAGATGTGTTCATTTGGGATCTAGGAGAATGAGAGAAGAGTTTGGGATTCAGAGCAGATCTTGAGACACTGAGTGACTGATATGCATAGGAGAGGCCTTGGAAACATATGGCTTTGAATGCAGACACTGTTTCTATTTCTCAGGGGTGGCAGAAGGCCTTTTATTTTGGGGGGTCCAAGCTCCACTCCGCAGGCAGAGACCCTGCCTGTTCTGCCCACAGGAAGGATCTTTGCTGCGTGCGGCTTTTTGTTTTCTGCTCGTGGAGGATGAGATCTCCACTGGCTGTGATCAAGCAAAGACCCTTCCTGTGTGCCCGCGGAGATCCAGTCACAGCTTCTCTTCTTCTTCTGCCCACAGGGGATGGGATCCCCATGGGCAGCCTGCTATTGCAGTTTTTGGTGTCGCCAGGGCCTGTGTGGCCCACCCCTTTCCAACGCCTATGCTATTTCTTTCGTTTGCTGTAGAGGTGCATCAAGATGGTTTACAGTAAAAAAATGGTTTCTTTGCCTTTCAGGTTTCTGTATAACAAATATAGGGGGTAATATTTAAACTCATGGTTGGTTTTTAAGCACTGTTTGTGATATTTAAAAATGATTCCGGATATTCTCTAGTGCTGAATATCTGGTTTCACCCCTGATCGCCTACGATATCTCAGTAGTGGTAATATTCAGATGCTATCTGGATAGCAAAACCTGGATAAAGGTAAGCCTGCGTTTTTTTCAGCCTACTTTTACGTGGTTTGTTATCTGGTTGGCAAACTGAATATCGCTGCTAATCGGATAACTTAAAACTGCACCCCAGCATTATCTGGATAGTGCCAAGGCAGTTGGAGGAAGTATTTATCAGCACCGTCTAGATAGCACAGGCTGGTACTTGTCCCGTTAGCAGGTGTTGCAAACATTGAGAAGTGCTTTTGAATATCGGCCCAGTAATTCTCAGGTTAAAGAATGATTGGAGAGTATTTGAGGACTTAGATTTACATGTGTTAGTGAGTGTGAAGCCGAGTTGCCTTTATCTCTATTCGAGACAATTATTCAAAGAGAATTACCTAGATAATGGGCAGTTGTTATCCGGATAATTCCCGTAGCCGGCACAGTCCATGGATTTTCAGCAACAATGTATGGATAGTGCTGCTGAAATCCTTGCAGACCACCTTGGCACGACTCGTATAGTGCTGAGGCAGAGAGTGGGTGGAGCGCAGAGTTACCCACATAGCAGCAGTATCAGTGCACTGTCCAGATAATTATGGGGCTGATGTTCAGCGGCAGTGGCCAGCACAGCTGGAGCAGCCACCGGCACTGAATATCTGGCATGCCGATATTCAGCTGTTGCCGTTAGCTTAACCAGCTAAAGTTAGGCCAGCCTTTTATGTGCCTAACACTAGCCAGTTTAAATTAACCGGCCAGCAGCTGAATATTGCTGCTGGTTGGTTAACTTCAGCACAGCCCCCAAAATGTCATAGCAGAGCAAGGTGAGGAGGGGGTATTCAGTGGCACAAAAGGGCTATGTGCTGCTGAATATCCTGTTCACCATTGAATATGCGCGTCCCTCCCCATCTGGATAAATTTAGGACAGCAAAAAGGCCATCTTAAATTTCTTTGGATAGCAGGCTCAGTATTGCACTCTGCATATATTCATTGCCACTTGATAGTGCCGGAAACCAGGGCTGAATCCTTGAAGCGTCATGGCCAGCAGTTAACCCCCCCCCCCCCCCCCCCCCCCAACCATGGAGTTTAAATATTGAGCTGATTGTTTTTACTTGAGTGTCAGATTGGAAATGTGAAAAATCCCCTTTACCTTTGGCAAAGGTGTCAGCAAACATGTCAGACTTCATGGCTAAATTTCTGTTGGAGCCTGGAGAAAAATAATCTCTCTATTTATTTCTTTAGCAACTTTTTTTTTATACCACTATCTCTACACGTCGAAGCGGTTTGCATTAAACCTTTACATGGAAAGGAGGGTTACAATTAACTTTGTATATACATAATTACTAGAATAACTTAGGATAGAAGTATGGTTACAGTAGAATTTAAGATAGCTGTATTATAACAGCATCAAACAGGGAATGTAACTTTAAATAAAGACTTTAAAAAAGGCTGGTTATTGATTAGGAGCATTAGATCCATAATGTTTTAGGAACAGGTGGGCTTTGGATCTTTATTGGTTTTACTGAACTTGACAATTTCTTTAGAAAGTCTGATATGATTGGGGAGGGAGTTCCAGCTGAGGGTTGCGAGAAGGCTCTTCTTGATGTTGTTTGGTTGCATCTAAATTGAAGCGGCAGTATCATTAACATTTCTTGGTTGGTTTTCCGTCTTGCTCTAGTTCAGGATAATGAAGGCACGGAGAAGTTGTTTGAGGGAGACAGTATACAATGAACAAGGGCTAGGTTTTGGAATTTGAAACACTGGTTCCTTATCGTCTCTCCAGTCTAGTCCCGAACCATTGGAGTTGTGTACATCCTCCCACAGCTTGGAGACTGAGCATGTCACTCTTTTAGTGACCCTAGTATAAGTAGTCCAGGGACCGCCTCCTTGAATCAGTTTTCTCAGTCTCCACACAGTGGAAGGAGGTGTGAGTCCAGTGGTCCGGGACTCACTAGAGCAATGATTAAGGAGTAGCTAGATTCTAGAAGATTTCAGTTTACAAAAAAGAAAAGAAAAGGGGGTTGGTACCCCTTTAAATTGGCGTTTTGATAATTTGGCTTACCGGTTGGTGAAAGGTGCAGGTGAGCTGCCCCCCTTCTCCCCCCTCTCTGTAGTGAGAAGCGCTTGCAGAGTTGAATGCGGGAGTTGTGCAGGGGCCTCCAGCGTCTGTTCCCCCGATGTGGGAAAGAGGCTGTTGAGGTGCTGCACGGCTGCCGTGCGCTTCGGGGAAGCCACGAGGTGCGGCGGCGGGGGCAGAAGTGAAGGCCCGACGGCGAAGGTACAGATCGGGACCGGAGACTTCCTGCGCAGGAAAAGAGAGAGGTGTCCCGAGTAGACCGCTCAGTAGGCGGCGTAGAGGTAAGCGCTGGGGGCGGTGGGGACAGCGGTTTTGCTGGTCGCGAGGTGAAAAACAGCCAGTTTGGGTTTTAAGGCATGGAAGGCGCTGACTGCGTGTAATCGTGCGGGAAGCGAGGGCTTCGGGGTTGCTACGCAGAGAGCGTCCCGGGGGCCTATATTAACCCTAGTTGGGTAGGATCATAGTTTTGGTGAACAATGGGGAGAGCGCTGTTTGTTTAAAAAAAAAAAAAAGAGAGCATTGTGTTGGAGTTTTGGGCTCTTGCAGGGCACTGTGCTTGAGAGCGGCTTTAATGCCTAATAGGCCTAGGTCCTCTTGTGTGGGGTGCGGAGAGGGACAGTCTCGGAAACGGGAGTGTACAGAGGCTGTACCCTTGAGGCTTCCATGACGGACATGGCGCAGAAAGGAGAGTCCGAGGCCACAGGAGAGGATGCAGGGGTAAAAGACTCTCCTGTGCCCCCAGAGGTAGGTCAGGAGCCCATGCCTGAGCCGTCGACGGCTCCAGATGGTACCTTATCCCAAGCTCCTCTGCAGGGGGGGCTGGGGGCGATTTTTCGCAGCAGTTCTTGACGTTGCTACAACAGGCTCTTGGGGGGTCTGGTACCGGGATGACTGGGCCCGCGGGGGCGGAGATCTGAGGGTCAAAGAGACTGGGGGCTGCGCTAGAGGATGCAGCAAGTAGTAGCACAGGCAAAAGGGCTAAGCTGCGGTTAGACGGAGAGGAACAGGACTTAGAGGATCAGTCAGACCTTATAGGAGAGTTGGATATAGAAAAGACTTGGAGGAAGGTGAGGTAGTGCAGCCAGAGGATCAGGCGAGGATAGTGCGGGTGTTCCGGAGAGAGGCGCTCTCGGCCCTGATTGCGGAAACGCTAAAGGTAAGTTACCTCAAGTATCTACCACTGCATTACTCACTGTTGTTCATATTATTCTGCATCTCTTCCAGTATAGTGGGCTTCCTACTAGTAGTGAGTCAACAACAAAAAAACAATTGTTTGCTGATTTTAAGTACTAGAGGGAGAGAGGGATCGGGAAGGGTCAAGTCTGGGAATGGGAGGGGGGGGAAGAGAGCAAGTCTGGGGGCTTTGAAGCTTGGGGGCAAGGGACTAGGTCTTATGATGCGGTTACAGTACTCCTAGGGCAATTCCACAAAAAATACAAAAATGTATGCATCCTCAAGAAATTTTTTCTGTAGTGCATTTTTAATTTATTACTCAAACATTAATTATTTTAACAAAGTATGTGGAATTTTACAGAATTTACAATGCTATAAAACAATTTTTTTGCATGGTTATTTTTCGTGCAGACCCCCCCCCCCCCCCACACACACACACGTATAATGTGTAATATTAGAACCAAAACAACTTTCGCAACTCGAAAAGGAAAAATCTTTTCAATTCATTAAGTCCTTAATGGATATGGCAGCAGCGATGGACCTTCTGGCACTAGTCCCTACCTACCTACAAAATCTTGTCAGATTTGTTGTTGGTGTTGGTGTTGGTGTTTATGTCCTCCTCCTCACTCCCCACTCCCACTCTCATTCTTATTTATTTATTTTTGTATGGCATGTGCCCAGATCTTTACAAATAATTGATGTCCTAATTATTACTGTATTCCTTGCTAGCCATGACCTAGGCTCCAGTGACTGGCTCCTAGATTCAAAGGAAATTTGTCAAAGTCTGCAGTAATTACATTAAAAAATACACACAACAGCAAAAATTAAAACAAAAACATAAAGTACAAGGCATGTATCATTTAGACTGTTTGTTATAGCCCACGTCAAAGATGAGATTACAGGTAACATATATAGATTACATATTGTTGTTAAATGACGCACACTGCCATATATGATCAAAGTTGAATGTACCCATCTAGTTAATTGTAATCTTGAACTCCACTGAGTTTGCTTGTTGTCTTATGTACAAAGTTCACCTCGTTGTTCCCTGCTATACAGTATCCAAGTTGATTGTACCTATTTAGTTCATTGTATTTCCGAACTCAACTGAGTTCACCTTGTTCCATGTAAACCTCTTTGACTACCCAAAAAAGCAGTATATATAAAGTGTTAAATAAATAAATGCCACTGAATCGGTGTCAACTCATGGCAAACCTGTGGATAGGTGTTCTAAACTGTGTTCAGCCTTCAATAAGCCAGCTAGCTCATTGTTGATAGTGGCATCTATAGTTGCTGTTATTGTATCAGTGCATCTCATTGCTGGCCTTCCTCTTTTGCATTGACGTTCAACCTTGCCAAGCATAATATCTTTCTCTAATGATCTGTCTCTCTGCATGTTGTGTCCAAAGTACAAAAATAGTACTTTGTCTTGTTATCTGAGCTTCTAAAGAAAGCTTAGATTTGATCTCCTCTAGTACTGACTGGTTTGTTCTTCCAGCAGTACATAATATACACAGTATTGTTTGGCAGCACTATAATTTAAAGACATCAATTTTCTTTCTATCTTTTTCACTATCCAACTTTCACATCCATATGACGTTATTGAAAATATCATGGCTTGGACAAGTTAAATCTTTGTATGGAAAGAGCAGAGCTGGCCCATCCACTCAGCAAACTAGGTGTTCACCTAGGGCAACAGGCCCTGGTGGGCAACATCACCCTCCCCTTGGCAAAGCAGCAGTTCAGCACTGTGGTGAGTTTTACAATGAGGATTGCGATGCCACCCAGCTTGCCATGTGGCAAGGCACCCCCCTGCGATCTTCTCGCCTGGGGAAGGGAGGGTGGCCTCTTCACCACGTTGGGCTTTAAAGTGCCTGTGCTGGCGTGCTCACAGCCTGCTGCTCCAACAGGAAGTTGCATCAGAGGGAGGCAGGAATGGCAAGCCATGAGCGCATCAGCATGGTTACTTTAAGGCCCGATGCAGCGATCGCTGTTTTTCCCCTCCCTCCCCCAGGTAAGAAGATGGAGGGCAGCATGGCAGGCCAGGTGGCATTACAATCCTCAGGGGGTGACATGGTGGGCCTGCCTAGAGCGGAAGAAACCCTCAGGCCAGCCCTGGGAAAGAGACATCTCTGCTCTTAAGAGTCTTGTCTAGATCCTTCACAGCCATTCTGCCAAGAGCAGTGCGTCGTCAGATTTCTTGATTGCTTGTCGTTTCTTGATTGATTATTGATTCAAGCAGGTTAAAGTTGTCCATTATTTCTATTTCTTCTCCATCAACAATGAACTTCTTGACTTAACGTGAAGAAGACAAAAATCTGGCCTCTGGTAAAAGTGCAGTTCCTTTTTAAGACTATGTTCCTTGATATTAAGAAACAAATGTTCCTTATCATTCCTCCAGTCCAGTCCCATTACCTATGGTGTATGGCAGGATCTGATTCTTTTTTTTAAACTTTGTTTTTATTGATAACCATCATTTTAATAGTACAAATAAACATGTAAACGTCACATAATTGCATATCCTGGAAAGTCTCTTTCAGACAAGTTTTATTCTTCCCTCCTACTGTGGTGAACAGCGCCCTCCTGAGCCTATGGAGACAGATGAAAATCCTGAGGTTCGGCAGGATTTACGCCAAAATGACAGGGCAAGGAAAAAAGAGAGACTCTATTCCACAGAGCTGAGCAGAGAGACCAGCCCAGGGGAGGAGTCCTGCAGTTCTGATTGGGCACACCCAGCCCTGGGAAGGGGCGTGCCTAAGAGAGAACGTACTTTTAAACCAGAGCATGGCTCTGAGAAGGAGATTCGAGAGGGGAAGCAGTACGAGTATGGGAATGAGTTGAAGAAGAAGCAGCCCAGGAAGGAATACAGGAGGAAGAAACAAGAGGATGGTTGGAAAGCCAGAGGAGAGTTTAATGATACTTGGGAACCTGGCATAAGAAGAAAACCTGCACAATTCTATTCAAGGGAAGTAAGCAGAAGTCCCACGGAGAGAGGACTTAACCTTGAAGTGGATAGCCGTTGGAAGGCAACGCCTTGGGAGAGAAAGCTTTCAAGGCAAGCACAGGTGAAGGAGCAATCATTCTCTGAAGTGTCGTTTGTGCCGGAGAGCAACAAACAGAACAGATGGAGAACCTTGGAGCCGTCTGAAGACAGAAGGGCTCTGCAAAAAGTGAGTAATTGGCCACACGCTTGCCAAGCTGAATATAAAGATAATTCTCCTATCTATGAAACAATTGCCAAAGAAACTAGCAATTATTCTGATGCCTTTAACTTACAAGATGAGAAGACAAACAGCCTTGAGCAGAAGGGAAGTTCTATAGCAGACAACAGTACCCTATCTCACAAGGAACAGGCTGAATTGCTTCTACAAAGCTTTAAACAATTCTTAGAGTTACAAGCTAGACAACAGCTAATTTCTCAAGAAGCTAATAATGCCTTACAGCTAGAAGGTGTAACAGAGAGTAATACAGACTTACCAGGCTGTGAACAAATGGACTGTACGATTTGTTGTATAGATAAGTCAAGCTGAAGGAAATGCTTTTGCCGTCTGTGATCTGAGAGTTACAAAGCTGCTGTTTGCATTGCTGAAAGAAGCTCTGATTACCTGCACATGTTTTCCGGAGCACTGTGAGAGTAACGTAAGAGGCTGCAGTGAGCCTAGCTGGCCTCTGGAGGCAAAAGAGAGTAATTGGCTGGAAAGTGAAAAGCAGCAATATACTTTTGAGTTGCATTTATCCTGAGTTTCTGTTAGCCTTTTGAAGCACCTTTGTTTTGCCATGTGATGGAACATTTATTCTTTGCTTTAATAAAATACTTATTATCAAGAAACCCCACAACTACAGTTTCTTTAATTTCGGAGTGAGAAGAACTGAAACTACAACTCCCAGCATTCCTGGGGTAAAGGTTTTACTCTTCCCTCACGAAGCACAGCGGCTGCTCCTGCCTTTAACCCCTTAAGCCGGGCAGGGTCGCCGCACTACCCACCTAAGATATTCTAGTACTCTGCTCCATTCCTTCTCAAAGCACCCCAGGCGCATTCTACGATGCGCTGTCATTTCCATAAGTACCACATGGCACAACCACTCCTCACAGTTTTCCTGTGAAGGAGGTTCTATTTGCTTTCATTTGTGTGCGATTTCACACTTGGCCACGCTCAAACAGGCCATTATCTGGTTCCTCTTCCACCTCTGCTCCATTCCAGCAGGTAAGTACATGGGTCTATCTCTACCCCATTATACCTGATATCCAAGTCTTCATCATCACTCAGAATTGTATTACCTTAGGACATGCCCACCAAATATGATGGAGGGAGTGTGGGGGAATGGATCTTTCTAACAGTTCTTTGATACCTTTGAGAACATAGTGTGTAGCTGAAGTGACATCTAATATCATCACATGAGAACCTTATACTAATTCTCCTTGATGGCTGCTGATATGGGTGTCCTCCTAACTTGATCCAAATTAACCTTCCACTGCGTCATATCCAGTTCCAACTCCAGGTCTCTCTCCCACTCCACCATATGCCTATGTTTCATCCAGGAAGTCCCCCGCACCGCCCTGTAAAGGACCGATATCAATCCCCTAGGGTTCTTTTCCCCATACCAGATTGCTTCCAACTCAGTGTAGTTTCTCTCCAAACCCTTCTTCCTTATTGTTTCCTCCAGTCCAGTCCCGCACCTCTGGGGTTGAGCACCTCTTCCAGCAGCTTGGAAACTGAGCAGGTCATCTCTTGATGACCCCCGTATAAATACCGGAGGGACAGCCCACAAGCTCCAGTTATTCAGTCTCCAAGCAGCTGGAGGAGGTGGTGAACCAAGGTGCTGGACTCACTAGAGGGACAATTTAAGATGAGTTAGGCAGGCTTGCTGTAGTTCAGTTAGTTTGTTAGTCTACTTTGAGCCTCTTATTTAAATTACTGCTGGTCTGCTGCATATAAGGAGGAGAAGAGGAGCACTGTGGAGAAGCCACCCCCCCTCCTCCGAGTGTGCGGAGTGTTGGTGTGGAGGCTCTCCACGGGTCCGGGGGTGTTGCTAACCGGCTCCCGAACCTGTCGCTAGGGTGAGGAGCTGGTCGAGGGCTGCACACGATTTCAGAGGAGGAGACAGGTGCAGCAGTAAGCCTAGTGTGGCCTCAGGGGTTTGTGCGCTGAGCAGGAGAGCTGTTGGTGGCAGATTTTTGGCTGGGCCGTGCAGTCTAATTTGTAGAGCAGACCCAGCCGTGTGGCAGCAGCGTGGGAAGGACAATAAAGCAGCTTTTGTTCCTTTCACTTCCCATTTTTCTCTCTCTCTCTCCTCTGGCATGTCTGTGGAGTCTTAGGAGGGGGGGAAGTTGTTTAGAAAGTATAGCAGGAGAGTGTAGTCTGAAGAAAAAAAAAAAGGATAATAAAGAAGAGTTGAAGAAGAATAAAGAGAGCAGTTGCCTAGCGAGTTGGGCAGTTTTTCTGCCAGGCACATTTCGCACTGTTCCCTGCCTGTCTGCAGGTATGCCCTCCAGACCCCAGTGCCTGGTGTGTGGTACTAGGCAAGGAGCTGTGTCAGAGGTCGGCATTTGTAGAGGGTGTGCATAGGAGGCAACCTCTATGGAACAAGCCTTGGGGGACAGCTTGGAGAGGCAGAAACCACCTTCTCCAGTTTTAGAGCCACAGGACCCCATGTCCTCTCTATTGCCATCACAGCAGTCCGTGTCCTGCTCCTCGGCCGCTCCTGGTCTCTCCCACAGACTTTGGGTCAGGTAGGGGTTCCGGCTGTGTTCTCCCCTGGGTTTGTGCTTCTGCTTCACCAAGCATTCTGCTTGCGCCTGCAGGGACAAGGAGCAGGTCCCTTAGAGGCAGAGCGCGGAGAAAAGCGACTGGGGGCCCCTGCAGGGGTTGAGTCAGGGGCGGTCCCCGCGAAGAAGCCAAGATCCTTGGAGGAGGGACAGGTTCAGTTTTAGAGGGTCTGGAAGGAGAAGACCATGATACAAAGTTGGATGTCGAGGAGGACTTTGAGGACTGTGAAATCCCGGAGCATGAGAAGCGGGAGAGGGTTGTTCAGGTGTTCCGCCAGGAGGAATTACCAGCACTCATTGCGGAATCCCTTAAAGCTCTTAATATAATAATAAGCTCTTGGACTACTCCAACATAATAAACTGCCTCACACAAATGGCAGACTGGCTCCAGGAAAACAACCTATCAATCAACTACATCAAGACGGAGGCAATGATCATCACGCGAAACCCGGCCTTTATCCCCCCACCCGACATCAAGATAAAATATGCAATCATACCCATAAAATCAGAAGTAAAGTACCTCGGAGTCATCCTGGACAAAGAACTGAACCTTGAAGCACACATTGGCAGAACAACTAAAAGCGCATACCAAAGAATGCGACTCATCAGAAGACTCAAACCCCTCCTCGACCCAGAGCACTTCCGCACCGTCTGCCAGGCTCTAATAACCCCTCTACTAGACTTCTGCAATCCAATATACACTGGGCTTCCAAAGCAAACCCTCAGACCACTACAACTGGCCCAAAACACAGCTGCCTGCATTATAGCCGGTACTACAAAACACGATCACATCACGCCCATACTGAAAGAACTTCACTGGCTCCCAATCATCTCACGCATCAAATACAAGACTTTCATAAACATATTCAAGATCAGACAACACTCTTCTGCCATAATCCTACACACACTCATACAACCCAACACAAGCGCAAGGCCAAGAAGAAGAGGCACCTCCAACCGGGTTAACACCCCAAATGACTTCATCAAGACCCGCAAAGACACCGCACAATGAGCAATCTCCCTGACTGCCCCATCCATCTGGAACTCCCTCCCAGATGATCTGAGACTAACCACAGAAATAAAGGACTTCCGAAAACAACTGAAGACAACCCTTTTCCTCGAATACTATGGACATACTCCCTGAACCAACATCCAATTCAGATCACCTGCCCCCCCCCCACCACCCAGAGACTGTACATAAGACTGTATAATAGCTCATGATGTATTATAGCGCACTATGTATTTAATCCAACCCTAATCTCTTCCCCGCCAACACACACACGCCACACTCTACACTGCATGAAAACACTTGCCCCCTTGATTGTTTGCTGTGTGAACCGCTTTGATTGAATGATAAGGCGGTATATAAATACCATTAAATAAATAAATAAATATGCCTGCTATTCTTCCAGTGGAGGACGACTCTTTGGAGGACCACTTGCTGCAGGCCATATGGAAAATGCAGCAGGTTTTTCCAGTTCATAGGATAGTCCGTCAGATAATCCAAGAGGAGTGGGATATGTCGGAAGCGGGCCTCAAGGGATCAAGGTCTATGGTCCGACTCTATCCATTGTCGGATCAGAAGCACAAACATTTTTGGCCACCGAAGGTGGATGGGGCAATCTCTGCTGTCACCAAGAAGAGGATTCCAGTGGAAGGTGGTACGGCCCTCAAGGACATCCAGGATAGGAAATTGGAACCTTGTTGAAGCAGATGTTTGACATTAATGCCCTCTCAGTTCAAGCCTCCATTTGTGGGATGTGGGACGTGGATCGCTAGGGCCTGCCTCCGATGGTCTCAGCGGATGCAGCAGGGGGAGCTGGCGAAGGAAGCTGGGGAAGCAGCCAGGCTGGAGTCGGGGACAACATATTTGGCGGATATCCACTATGACCTTATTCAAGGTCTCCCAAAGTATGGCTTTGGTGGTAGCGGCACGCCACTATCTCTGGTTGCGTAACTGGGCGGCGGACAATTCCTCAAAGGCCCGGCTATGCAAACTTCCCTTTCAAGGAAAGTTGCTCTTCGGGGTGGACCTGGACAATTTAGTGAAGGACCTGGGCGAATCCAAGGGCGGTTGCTTTCCAGTAGATAAGCAAAAACAGAGCTGACCCTCTACAGCACCCAAAGGGCAATAATGGGAATTTAGGCGTTTGCGCTCCACGATTTAACCAGTTTCAGAGAGGGAAATTCCCCGCCAGGGTTTCGAGAATAAGGCAGAGGTTTTGCAACCTCCTTGTCCTCGGGACTCAAGAAATCACAATGAAACAAGGGGGACCCAGGTGGCGGTTCAGCCCGTAGGGGGTTGCCTGTGGGAGTTCTACCCTGCCTGGGTCCAAATCACATCCGACCAGTGGGTGCTGGAGGTCATTCGAGAGGGGTATGCCCTCGAATTCCATCGCCCGTTGGCCAACTGCTTCATTCATTCTCCCTGCAAAGTGCGGTCCAAGGTGGCAGCGGTGTGGGACACCTTGACCCGGCTGTTACAGCTCAAGGCTTTGGTGCCGGATCCCTGGGACCAGTATGTCTGTGGTTGATACTCCATTTACTTTGTGGTACCAAAAAAGAAAGGGTCCTTCCGCCCGATCCTTGATCTCAAGCGGGTAAACATCGCTGTCTGCAGATATCGCGTTTTCACATGGAGACGTTGCTGTCCGTCATAGTGGTGGTCCGGAAAGGAAAGTTCTTTACGTCTCTCGACCTGTCAGAAGTATACCTGCACATTCCCATTAGGCAGGAGCATCATCAGTTCCTAAGAATTGCTGTTCTTATGCGGCATTTCTAGTTTTGGGCATTACCATTTGGTCTCGCGCCGGCACCATGCACCTTCACCAAGGTTATGGTGGTGGCAGCAGTGCTTCGCAAGGAAGGGGGGGGTCCTGATGCATCTGTACCTCGACGACTGGCTGATTCAGGCAGAGTTGAGAAAGGAAAGCAAGTAAACTACAGTCTGGGTGGTTTAGTTTCTGCAAAGTCTAGGCTGGGTCATCAATGTAGCCAAGAGCCGGCTGACTCCCTCACAGGACCTCGAGTACCTGGGGGCGAGATTCGATATGCACGCGGGGAAAGTGTTTCTGCCGGTGCAGTGAGCACAGGGGCTTCACAGGCTGGTAAGGCAGTTTCTGGCCAGGTTCAAATCTACAGCCTGGCATTTTCTGCAGCTCTTGGGAACCATGGCGGCCATGATTGAACTGATACCATGGGCAAGGACCCACATGTGGCCTCTAGAAAGGGCCTTGCTCTGATGGTGGTTGCGCTAGATGCATCCCTTATCGCAAAGACTCTCCTGTTCACAGGAGACTAAGCGAGTACTCCGGTGGTGGCTTCGCCCAGGGAGTCTGGAGAACAGTATGCCGCTTGAATTACCATTGTGGGTTCTGCTAACAATGGACGCCAGTCTGTCCAGCTGGGGAGCCCATTGCAAGGGGTACTTTCCCCAGGGACGGTGGAGCGTACAGGAGAGGAGTTGGTCCTTCAACAGGTTGGAGATGCAGGCAGTAGTCCTGGCACTCCAGAAGTTTAGCCCTGGTTGCAGGGGAAAGTGGTGCAAGTACTTTCAGACAATGCAACCACTGAAGCCTACATCAATCGCCAGGGGGGCACGAGCAGTGTACTCTTGGAGGAGGAAGCTGATAGGCTGTTAAGCTGGGCCGAGGAACACCTTCAGGCTATTTCGGCGGTGCATGTAGCAGGGATCGACAACGTGACAGCAGATTATCTCAGTTGGGTGCATGTGGACCCTGGGGAGTGGGTGCTCAATCAAGAAGTGTTCTCCTAGGTAGTGTGCTGCTGGGGCTTTCCGGTCATGGACCTTATGGCAACCTTTGAGTCTGCAAAAGCCAGTCGCTTCTGCAGATGACGGCGAGAGAGGATGTCGGAAGGTCTGGACACCCTGATACAGCAGTGGCCCGAGGAAGGACTTCTGTACATGTTCCCGCCGTGGGCTCTAATAGAGCAGGTTGTACAGAAGATCAAGGCTCACAGGGGCCTGGTGATTCTCATCACTCCAGATTGGCCAAGGTGGCCATGGTAGGCAGATCTCATGCAGCTTCTGGAGGGTTGACTGTGGTGTCACCCAATGCGAGAGGATCTGCTTATGCAAGGGCTGGTGTGCATTCTGCAAGTAGATCAATTCTCGCTTATGGCCTGGCTATGGAGAGATCACAGCTGATGAAGAAGGGATATTCGGCCGCTGTGGTCTCGACCTTGTTGAAGGCCAGGCAAAGATCTACCTCTCTTGTGTATATCAGAGTCTGGTGCATCTTCGAAGCTTGGTGTGCGGACAGAGAGATATAGCCATCCAAGGCTTCATGTCAGACGTCTTGGCATTTCTGCAGGACGGATTTCATAAAGGCCTGGCAGCTAGTTCCTTGAGGGTGCAGCAGGCGGCTATTTCCTGTTATCGAGGGAAGGTTCAAGGAGTAGCATTGGGAACGCACCCTGATGTAAGAAGATTCCTAAGGGAGATGATGCTTCTGCATCCGCCGAGGACAATAGTGCCACCGTGGGATCTCAATTTGGTGCTAGAAGCAATGGTGAAGGGAGCCTTTTGAGCCACTGGGAAGAGCTTCGATTAAGGATCTAACCCTAAAGACATTTTTTCTTGTGGCCATTATGTTCCGTGCATAGGATTTTGGAGCTGCAGGCATTTTATTGCCAGGAGCCGTTTCTGTTGTTTTCCAATGAGAAGATAGTCCTAAGGCCCGTTCTGTCCTTTTTGCTCAAGGTGGTTTCGGTTTTTCATGTGAATCAGACTATCAGCCTGCTGGTTCTCGGAAGTGGTGAAGATGACTTTGCCGGACCACGTTTATGCCTCCTGGACATATAGCAGGCTCTGTGGTGATACTTAAAGAGGATGGCGGCATTCTGCAAGTCAGATTGTCTATTCATGTTGTTTGGGGGTCCATGTAGGGGAGAGGCTGCGGCTAAGGCCTCTATTTCCAGGTGGATCAGGGAAGCTATCACGTCAGCGTACATCTTGAGAGATAAGACAGTGCCAGCGGGGTTGTGCGCTCATTCCACAAGAGCGCAAGCGGCCTTGTGGGTGGAGTATAGCTTGGTGCCACCAGTAAGGCAGCAACCTGGTCGTCTCTGCATTCCTTTGTTAAGCATTACTGTCTGGACGTCCAGGCAGCAGGGGATGCCTGCTTTGGATCGGTGGTACTTCAGACCGGTTTGGAAGGCCCCTCCCATTGAATATACTGCTCTGTTACATCTCCAGAGGTGTGGGACTGAACTGGAGGAACGATAAGGAAGGTAAAATTAGAATTACCTGCTAATTGTTGTTCCTTGAGGAACTCCAGTCTAGTCCCGGATCCCTCCCTGCGTGTCAGTTGTCTTCTGGGGCCTGAAGCAGAATTTTTTAAAAAAGGGCCCAGGGGTCTTAAGTTCTGCAGAGGGGGAGGGTTGGGGTGAGGACAGACCGGTTGTCTGTTCCTCACTCGGTGATGAGGGCATGCCATCGCTCAGAAGAGTTCCTGGTAAGTTTCTACATTTGGAGAAGGGGGAATCTCTTCTCCACTGGGGGATGGCTTAGATTGATGTCGGTTAGATTGTTTAAGTTACGCTATGTTTTGGTTCAAGTTTAGCTACTTATTTGTTGCTCCGGTGAGTCTGCTTTGTCAGTAGGTTACTGGAGCTTGTGGGCGGTCCTGCCGGTATTTATACGGGGTTCATCAAAAGATGACATGCTCAGTCTACAAGCTATTGGAAGAGATGCGGGACTGGACTGGAGTTCATCAAGGAACAACAATTAGCAGGTAAGTCTAATTTCACCTTCCCCAGCTTATGGCCCAGGTAGTGTATCACATATTGATACCGAAAGAGGTCTTCCCTACGTAACCCATATTCCTCCTGTAGGTCTTCAGATGATACCCATGTACCCCCCATCTATGAAGTGAAAAAAAAAATTCAAGCCTGCCCTCACCCACCTTGGTACACTCCCTCTTCTACCTCTGGTCGAAACTCCATCATATGACACAGAGCCCTTATTAGCAAGAACTCTCCTCACCTCTGTTTTCTTACATGCCCTATCCCACACCTGTAGGATGTGGTGCACATAGGGGTTTCCCCCTCTGGGGAGTGCCCTCTCTGTCTTTTTTAACTAGGGCAAGCATCCCTCAACCCCTGCCTGTTCCATGGTAATGTAATTTTTCCTTTCCCCCTCCCCCTCGCACAAGTCCATTAGGTGGTGGATCTGTGTTGCCTGGAAATATGCTTGAAAATCCGGAACCCCTAGCCAGCCTTCTTCCCTGGATCTATACAATACGGTCCAGGCTACCCTAGGTGGTTTCCTTTTCCATATGAATCAGAACACCTTCCTTTGCAATTCCCTGAGTCGCCCTACTGGGATCTCTATTGGGAGAGTCTGAAAATAGTATATCACTCTTGGAAGAATATTCATTTTAACGGTCGCAACTCGTCCTAACCAGGAGAGCTCTAACCCCATCCAATCCCTAAGATCTGTCTCTATAGCCCGCCACACCTCTGGGTAATTAGCCTCATATAAGGTCTCTGATTTTGTCGTGTGTACCTCAAAATATTTAATAGAGTGGGATGTCCACTTAAAGGAGAACTGAGATTTCAGTCTGCCTAGTGCCTCTTTATTCATATTTATGCTCAGAGCCTCTGTTTTGTCAAGATTCATTTTGAATTCAGAGACAGCCCCCTATTTCTGTAATGCTTCGAGCAGTCTAGAGAGTGTCTGATCGGGTCTAATCACCATTGACATAAGGTCATCGGCAAACAATGATATTTTATGTTACTGCTTCCACCCCCTGGATGACAGCGCTATCCTGGACTGCCTGTGCTAGTGGCTCCACTGCTAGAGCAAACAGCAGTGGTGACATGCAGCACCCCTGACGAGTGCCCCTCTCAAGGGCAAACAGTTCCGTGTAACGGCTGTTAAGTTTGACTCGTGCCTTCAGGACCATCTACAAGGCCTGTACCCAGTACATGTATATAGGCCCAAATCCCATCTTGTGCATAACTGAAAATAAGAATCCCCAGTCTACCCTATCAAACGCTTTTTCAGCATTGCCCCCTTCTTCTGCTGGTGGGCCCACAGCACTCTCTTGATATTATCAGAGGTCTGCCACCCTCCAATAAAACCCATCTGATCAGGGTCTATTAACTTAGGTATCTATTTAGCTAACTATTGGCCAAAACCTTGGCAAATACCTTTATATCCACGTTTAAGAGGGAGATGGGGTGATACGACCTGCAGTGCAAAGGGTCCTTACCTGCTTTCGGTCAAATGGTAATCCCTGCCGTTAGCATATCCATTGATAATTTCTCTCTCTCTCTCCCTTCCCTACTCCATTAAAGACCCTGCTCATCATCTCCATCAATTTGCCCATGAAGACCTTATAAAAACTCCCTGACAGCCCATCCAACCCCGGGGCCTTCCCATTAGCCAGTCTGGATAACCTTCTGAAGTTCTCCCCCCCCCCCCCCCCGCCAAATGTTTGCCTCCAGGATAGCTTGGGCTTCATCCCCTAATGTAATTTTACATCCTGTTCATATTGTTCCCCGTGCTCTCTTAGTACCCAGGTCTTAAGCATATAAATACCTATAAAATTTCCAAAACAAGGTTTTCTACTGTCAACAATTCCCCTGATTCCCCTGTATTACTAGTAATTGTAGCCATCATTTCACTCTTCTTCAGTTTCTGCACCAGATAGGGGGAAAGTATGCAACAGTCATTGTACGTTACATGTGGAAGCTTGAGTTAAAAAAATAATGAAAAATAATCAGATTTCTTGAGAATATCTACTGGATGGAGAATTCCTAGTTCTTAGTCTGTTAAGCATATCTGTCTGAGGGAAGGAGCTGAGAGCAAAGCTTTCTTGGACAAACACAAATTCATAAAATGTCTGGGACCGTCCTCTTTTTTACAGCTTTGAAAATAAGCATAGTGATGTTAAAGTTTATCTTCCAGGAAACAGTCAATGAAGGCCCTTGAAACCTGGAGTAATATGTTGTCGGGGGCCATGGCTAATAATCTGGCCGTGGTGGTGTTTATCATTTACAGTACCTTGATCAAGAAGGCCTGAATAAAGTGACTTGCAAAGGTCAATACTTGTCAGCACCAAAGACTGTAACAAATTATGAAAGTCAGGGCTGCAATATATATTTTGGCCATTTCACCAACCTGAGCTGATAAAAGGCATCTCTAGCCTTTGCATTAATCTGGCTCCTCTGGAAGCCGCAAAAATTCTCACATCATTGAGGAAAAGAAGAAAAGATCCTTCCTGTGTGGTTTGAATTGAGTCGTCAGGAGCTAAGGTGTAGGCCTCGAATGCATCAGCTGCAAGAATGCACTTGTTCATGGATTTTTAGTTGGATCAGTAAGAACTGAATATTATCAGCATAAATTCCATACTGGGCTTCAATTGAGCACAGTAATTTACCAAAACAGTCAAAGATAGATATTAAACAAAAAACAAAAACTGCAGATGGAGACTGCCGGGGCACACTACCTATAAATCGGGGCTCAACAAACCCCAGATGCCAGGTCGTCCAAAAAAAAAAAGTCTGACCTGGTGCTGGGAACAGGACTGGCTCTGGCTGCTTGCGGGGATCCCATCTTACACAGGCAAAAGCGCTACCAAAGACCACGATTGCAGGCAGGATAAGCTCTGGCTGCCCATGAGAATCCCATCTCCTATGGGCAGAAGTGTTGAAGACCATGATCACAGCCTAGATGTAAGCTGTCTGCAGGAGATCGAATCTCCACAGGCAGAACAGAAGGGGAGGCTGCGATAGCCACTTAGAAGACAGCAGGCTGCCCGCAGGGATCCCATCTCTTGCGGGCAGATCAGGAAAGCTGGTCAGGTCTGCAATTAAAGAAAAAAGTTAGGGGGGAGGGGGGACAACAAATTTTTAAAGAGCCAGTAACTTAAAAAAAAGGAAAGAGAATGGAGGAAATGGAAGGCATGGGTGGAAGTGCTAGGTGGGAGGGGAAGAGAAAATAATATGGAAGGGGAACAGAGTGGGAAAGGGTTCGAAAGCATGTAAGGTTAAAGGAATGAATGCATTGGGACAAAAGGGTACAATGCCTATTTGCCAAAAGGTGCATTCCCCTTCCCCACACACTCAAACATATACACACAGTACCCCATCTCCACACTATATACATGCACACACACATGAACCGCAGCCCTGCACCCCAGCCACATAAAGGCACCCACCACCATTACACCACACACCCACATAGACACTTGCTACCTGAAGCTATAGCTGTTATCTAAAGATGACGCATGGTGTAGGAACTCTGGCGCCTGTCTCACAAGACTTGAGAACATGAGACCAGTACTAGAACATGAGGGAGAGGGGGTATATGAAGAGGTCACAAACACTGGCTCTTAAGATTCTGACCTGGCTCCTAAATCTGCACAAAATTTGTCAAGGCCTGCTATAAATGAATTGCATTCAAAAGAGAAGTATTTTTTGTAAAGAAAAGGCCCTCTATTGTCAGGTTACATCCAGTCACTAGTTCAGTGTCCACCAGATGGTATACCTAGAGAAGTTGAAGGGGCGGGAGAAGCAGGCTGGTTTGGATCAGGAAAACAAATGTACAACTGCAGAGCTATGTATAAATCAGGAACCAAGAAGCAGAACTGAAGATTCAGACATTGAGAAAGGAGTCAGCTAGTCAGCCATAGGTTCTAGAGAATGTATCCCAGAGTATCTGTTATACCAACAAAGGTGTGCCTCAGTTGTTGTTCTTAAATGTTGCCTCCAGTTAGGGCACACCCTAACTGGATCTTTGGGGACTTCTTGGCATACAGAGGATAAATATTTCCTGACTATCTTTGACTCTTGTCTTCTGTAGCTGTCCTGCAGATTCTTGGCCTCTGCCTTTCAGAGTTGCCAGTTCAAGCCCTGTCGACCCTGACATTTACAGCTGATGGCTAGATAATCACTGTCTTATTGTCTTATATTATAGACCGATATCTAATATCACTGTAGGTTTTTTTTTAGTTAGTGTATGAAATAAGTCAATGTTAATCAGGTCTTAAGATGAAAAAAGAAACTTAACACAGAGTCTGTGTTGGGCTGCATCTAGAAGTAATTGTTTTGTCTGCTTCAGGAGTATTAGATTTTCGGAAAAAGCATTGACTGACAGCAGGAAGTCTTAAGTATTAACTGCAGATACATATCCTGCTATTGCTGGGTTACTGCACTGGATATGATATAACATAACCAGATTCTCGGAGCTTTCAGCAGGAGCACTTCTTACCTAGTTTCACAGTGGGTTAGTCAGAAATGGCTTGATACATATGCCCCCATCTAACAAGGATTTCAGGCAGTTAAAAGTTTATAGCTTAATGTATCAAAAGTAGAACTCTCCAATAAAAACATAAGTAGAGTTCCTTCCTGGTGTAGATATGTTGGAGAGTCTACCATGGAAACCATGAATGCTTTAGTGCTAGGATCCAAACAAAAAACACATTGAAATGAATCTAGCACATCATGATGACCTAAATCAGTGATGGCTAACCTTTTTGAGCCCGAGTGCCCAAACTGCCGCACAAAACCAAAGAATTTCCTCAAAGTGCCAGCACGTCAATTTGCATAAATATTTGCATAATGCTAACATACACTAACTTTTAGTAAACATGTCTCTTAATGAGTGTATGGATAAAGACAGACTAAAAGATTTCTACATTACTATAATCCAGTGCCAACCGCCAGGCACATTAGGAACTACTACAAACACTGCCCATTTAGAACCAATAGCAAACCCGCCGTATCCTAACAGCACTACCAGGACTCACAAAGCACCACACCATACCTATCAAAAGGCAACACTGCAAATATTAAACCAATACATTTCAGACAATAACAATACATGACCTACTGGGGAAAGAGAACAAGTGGCAATGTCAAAAAGTAATTACATAAACAGAATACCTCAGCTCAGTTACACAGTTGCAATTGCTCCAGCCACTTTCTTCTGGTTTCTTCATGTTTTCTGCTAACTCTCCATCATCTGCTGTCCATTTGTCCTTTCTTCTCTCTTCTAGATTTTTTTTTACTTTCTCTCTCTCTACATCCGATTTAACATACTAATCTTTCTCCTTTTGCTCTTTCCTCATTCCTATTTCATCCACTCAAATTTTACCCCTCCATCCTCAATCCCCACTTACTCTCCCAATACCCGGCCAATTGTAGATTTTTTATCCCTCCCACACAAAATATTTTTCCCCTCTCCATTTTACTCTCCCAGCCCCATCCCATTCTAATCCTCCCCCAACATCAGCTCCCTTCTAGTTCCAGCCTCACCCAGCATCCATTCCCTTCTAGTCCCTGCATCAGCCCATTTCCAGTCCTAGCAACCCCCCAACCCAATACCAGTCCTAGCCCCCCCCCATCAACTCACTTCCAGCCCTAAACCCCCATCACCCCATTTCCAGACAGCCCCCATCAGCCCACAGCCCATTAGCAGTCCTACCCCCCAGCCCATTAGCAGTCCTACCCCCCCCGCCCGCCCGCCCGCCCATTAGCAGTCTTAACCCCCCCCTCCTGCCCATTAGCAGTCCTAACCTCCCCCCCCTGCCCATTAGCAGTCCTAACCTCCCCCCCCTGCCCATTAGCAGTCCTAACCCCCCCTCCTGCCCATTAGCAGTCCTAACCCCCCCGCCCATTAGCAGTCCTAACACCCCCCCTCCTGCCCATTAGCAGTCCTAACCCCCCCTCCTCCTGCCCATTAGCAGTCCTAACCCCCCCTCCTGCCCATTAGCAGTCCTAACCCCCCCCTCCTGCCCATTAGCAGTCCTAACCCCCCCCTCCTGCCCATTAGCAGTCCTAACACCCCCCTCCTGCCCATTAGCAGTCCTAACACCCCCCTCCTGCCCATTAGCAGTCCTAACCCCCCCTCCTCCTGCCCATTGGCAGTCCTAACCCCCTCCTCCTGCCCATTAGCAGTCCTAACCCCCCCCTCCTGCCCATTAGCAGTCCTAACCCCCCTCCTCCTGCCCATTAGCAGTCCTAACCCCCCTCCTCCTGCCCAGTAGCAGTCCTAACCCCCCCTCCTCCTGCCCATTAGCAGTCCTAACCCCCCCTCCTGCCCATTAGCAGTCCTAACCCCCCCCTGCCCATTAGCAGTCCTAACCCCCCCCTCCTGCCCATTAGCAGTCCTAACCCCCCCTCCTCCTGCCCATTAGCAGTCCTAACCCCCCCCCCCCCGGCAAATTTTTTTTTAAAAAAAAAAGCAGGCTCTGGCTGCTGCCGCGGCAGATTGCAATGTCCCGCGGGGCCCCCTCCGCCCGCTAAGCCCCTCTGCAAGGGCTTTCAGATTCGCGAGGGAGAGCGTCTCCCTCGCGTCTCTGTTAAGCCCGCAGGGGCTAATGGGAAATTTCCCATCAGTCCCTCGCGTCTAAAGGGGCTGATGGGAAATTTCCCATTAGCCCCTGCGGGCTTAACAGAGACGCGAGGGAGACGCTCTCCCTCGCGAATCTGAAAGCTCTTGCAGAGGGGCTTAGCGGGCGGAGGGGGCCCCGCGGGACGCTGCATTCTGCCCTTGCCGCGTCCGCAGTCAGAGACAGCTTTTTCTTTTTTTTGCGGACCTATGGCCCGCGTGCCAGCTGCAAGGCCTTCGCGTGCCACAGCTGGCACGCGTGCCATAGGTTCGCCATCGCTGACCTAAATGTTGCTGCAATTGAAGAGTAGCCACCTCAGTCATCGTCCCTAAAGAAAAAAAGGTTAAAGATCGGGTAGTAATTGGCCAACAGAGAATATTCTTGACAAGTATTGTTTTATTATAGGACGGACTATTGCATTGTTCAAAACACCCAGAACTTTAGAGGCATTTATTATACCAGCCCCCTCACTTGGTTTGCAGCTTGTCGTGCTGTGAGGGCATGTGTGCATCAATGATGCTGATAGCTAAACTATCAGTAATTTAACTACTGGCAGGGTCTCCCAAGATGGATAGGTCTCAGTTGAGGTGCCAGACCAAGACAAACCACACATCTGGGTAGCAGCAGAATGGGATAGTGTTGATGACGGAGAATCACATTTCTGTGACAATAGCAACAACACCAAACTTAAACTGCGCGGAGGAAAGGCCCGGCAATCTACTTCTGTATCTTGCCATGAAAACCCAATGGATAGTTACAACAAAACAAATTGTGCTATAGTGCTGGAAGATGAGACCCCCAGGTCAGAAGGCACTCAACTAGCTACTGGGGAACAGCTGAAGACTTTTCAGAGTAAAGCCAGCATTTATGATGTGGTTGGATCAAAGCCCTCAGGACGTCTGACTGCTGATGTAGCTGCACATGAAATGAGAGTCAGAAGCTGTAAAATGTCTTACACATTGGAACATGGAACGTACGAAGCATGAACAAAGGGAAGTTGGAGGTGGTCAAGAATGAAATGGAACGTGTACAACTTGATCTGTTGGGGGTCAGCGAACTGAAATGGACTGGCATCGGGCACTTTGCATCAGATGATCACATGGTCTACTATGCTGGACATGAAAGACGAAGAAATGGTGTTGCATTTATAATAAAGAAGAAACTTGCAAGAACTGTAATGAAATACAATGCAGTCAGCGAACGCTTAATCACTATTCGTCTACGAGGAATGCCTATCAACACAACTATAATTCAAGCATATGCCCCAACAACAGCTGCAGAAGAGAATGAAATTGAAGAGTTCTATGAACAAGTACAAGCTGAAATTGACAGAACATGCAAACAGGATATCTTGAAAGTCATGGGTGACTGGAACGCAAAAGTTGGCAACAAAGAAGAAGGCAAAGTAGTTTGAAAATATGGACTTGGCAACAGAAATGAAGCTGGAGAAAGACTGATAGATCTATTCATCTCAAACACCTTCTAGCAACACAAGCGGCAACTGTACACATGGACTTCACCCAATGGATTGTATCAAAATCAAATTGACTACATCTGTGGAAGTTAACGATTGAAAAGCTCTGTAACATCAACAAAGACAAAACCTGGAGCTCACTGTGGTGCAGATCATCAACTACTAGTATGCAAACTCAAGCGAAAGTTGAAAAAGAGCAAACCACTCATGAATGCAGCAAAATATGACCTTGAGAATATACCACTGGAATTTAAAGACTGCCTGCAAAATCAATTTGCTTTTTTAGATACAAATGACAGAGCTCCAGAAGAGTTATGGAATGACATCAAGAAGGTTGTGTTGGAAGAAAGCGAGAAGTCTCTTCAAAAGGTGAAAAAGCAAAAACGGCCAAAATGGATGACGGAAGAAACTCTGAAAATTGCCCAGAAATGCAGAGAAGCTAAAGCCGGAGAAGAAAGAAAGACAATTGCAGAACTCAACAGAGATTTCCAACGTGCAGCAAGACAGGACAAGGAAAAGTACTACAATGACGCATGCAAGGAAATAGAAGCAGAAACTATAGCAGAAACTATTAGAGAAAGAAGATCGGCTTTCCTAAAACTACGAGAGTTTAAGAAAAAGTTCCAGCCTCAAATTGGAATGTTACAAGATGCTCAAGGTTCTATGTTGAATGATGCTGAGAAGATCAAGAAAAGGTGGAAGGAATATACAGAGGTTTTTTTTATATGATAAAGATCAAGTGGACCAACAGCCGTTTCAACCTGTACCATATGATCGGGAACCATTGGTGATGAAAGAAGACGTTGAAGCAGCATTGAAAGCCTTATCAAAGAACAAAGCGCCAGGCATTGATGGCATTCCCATAGAAGTATTACAGCAATCTGATGCAGCTGTTGCCACACTTAAAAGACTCTGCCAGGAAATTTGGAAGACAACATCATGGCCAACTGACTGGAAAGATCTGTGTTTATACCAATACTAAAGAAAGGTGATCCAACTAACTCTGGAAATTATCGCACAATCGCTCTGATCCCACAGGCCAGCAAGATTCTACTGAAGATTATTCAAAAGAGACTACAACCATACCTGGAACAAGAACTACCTGAAGTGCAAGCAGGGTTCAGGAAAGGGCGAGGAACGAGAGACATCATTGCGGATGTGAGATGGATCCTTGAAAAGACAAAAGGATATTTATTTGTGCTTTATCGACTATAGCAAGGCTTTTGACTGTGTAAACCATGAGAAACTCTGGGCAACATTAAGAAGCATCCATATACCAGAACACCTGATCATTCTCTTGCACAATCTGTACATTGAACAAGAAGCAACAGTTTGAACGGAACAAGGAGAAACAGAATGGTTTAAAATAAGCAAAGGTGTAAGACAAGGCTGCATACTTTCCCCCTACCTGTTTAATTTATATGCAGAATAAATCATCAGAGAAGCAGGATTGTATGAAGACAACAGAGGTGTGAAGATTGGTGGAAGACTCATCAACAACCTTCGCTATGCTGATGATACCACATTACTGGCTGAAAGTGAAGATGATCTGAAACATTTGCTTCTCACAATCAAAGAACATAGTCTCAAAATGGGCCTGCACCTTAATGTGAAGAAGACAAAGATAATGACAACTGCCATAATCAACAGGTTCATCATTGAAGAAGAAGAGATTGAAATCGTGAACAACTTTAACCTACTTGGATCAACTATCAATAAAGAAGCAACAAGTAGTCAAGAAATCAGATGACACATTGCTCTTGGCAGAATGGCTATGAAAGACCTAGATAAGTTTCTCAAGAGCAGAGATATCTCTCTCAATACAAAGATTCGACTTGTTCAAGCCATGGTATTTTCAATAGCATCATATGGATGTGAAAGCTGGACAGTGAAAAAGATAAACAGGAAGAAAATTGATGCCTTTGAATTATGGTGCTGGTGGCGAATACTGTGTATACCATGGACTACCCGAAGAACAAACCAGTCGGTACTAGAGGAGATCAAACCTAAGCTTTCTTTAGAAGCTCAGATGAGAAGACTACGACTTTCATATTTTGGACACATCATGCGAAGAGAGATCTCATTAGAGAAAGACATCATGCTTGGCAAGATAGAAGGTCAACACAAAAGAGGAAGGCCAGCAATGAGATGGATCGATACAATAATAGCAGCTATGTGGGTACCAGTCTGTCAACAATGAGCTGCCTGACTGAAGACTGAACACAATTTAGGATAGCTATCCAGAGGGTCGCCATGAGTCGACTCTGACTCGACGGCACTTAACAACAACAACAACAACATTATACCAGCCATCACCTCTATTGCCCTTATATACCAGAAGGGGGAAGAATCTAATATACAGTTGTGGTGAACATTGGCACCCTTGAAATTTAGGTATGTTGTGTACAGTATTTTGAGAAATAATTGGAAATGTTCCAACTGTATGTCATCATAATATTTTAATAGTATGTTCAAAGATATACAACAAAATAAAAGATGTCTGTGCAACTTAGATATAGTAATTTGAGAAATAAAATATGACCTGGATAAGATTAATGGCACCCTTCACTAATATTTGGTTGCACAACCCTTGGGAGTGGAGGAGTAGCCGAATGGTTAATGAACCCTGGTCTCTTGGTTACTAGGCCAGTGCATTTCCTGCTAGCACTCCTTATGGCCTTGGGCAAATCACTTAACCCTCCATTGCCTTGGAAGACAGGCCTGGCAATCTACTTCCCATCATACTACCAAGAAAACCCAGGAGCCTCTGGGTCGCCAGGCGTCAGCATTGACTCAAAGGCACACATTGCATTTTGTATTTCACTAATATTTGGTTGCACAATCCTTGGCAGGGTTGACAGTCTTCAAATGCTTCTTGTAGCCATCTATACATTTTGTACATCTGTCTACTGGTAGTTTCTCCCATTGAGATTCAGCCGTATTGAAGCTCTCAATAGCGGCAGCCAAGAGAGCAAATAGAATGTTAGGTATCATAAGGAAAGGAATGGAAACTAAAACAAAAGATATTATAATGCCTCTATACCGTTCCATGGTGAGACCACACCTTGAATATTATGTGCAATTCTGGTCGCCGTATCTTAAAAAGGATATAGCGTTATTAGAAAAGGTTCAGAGAAGAGCCACCAAAATGGTAAAGGGGATGGAAGGATACTCCTATGAAGAAAGGCTAAAAAGGTTAGGGCTCTTTAACCTGGAAAAGAGACGGCTGAGGGGAGATATGATTGAAGTCTATAAATTAATGAACGGAGTGGAACGGGTAAACGTAGATCGACTGTTTACGTTATCAGAATATAGAAAGACTAGGGGACATGCAATAAAGTTACAGGGTAAACTATTTAAGACTAATAAAAGAAAATATTTTTTCACTCAACGTGTAATCAAACTCTGGAATTTGTTACCGGAGGATGTAGTAAAGGCTGTTAGTGTAGCTGGGTTTAAAAAAGGTTTGGACAAGTTCCTGGAGGAAATATCCATAAACCATTATTAAGAAGGGACCCAAGATATCAATGCTTGACCTAGTACAAGCATTGCAGAACCTGTGTCTTTTGGGGAAACTGCTAGGTACGTATGACCTAGATTGGCCACTGTTGGAAACAGGATACTGGGCTTGATGGACCTTGGTCTGACCCAGTATGGCATATCTTATGTTCTCTTGCCGGAATTTTGAGGAATGCCGAATGAATTTCTACTAGAATCATTTCTGTTGCGTGTCTTTTAACCCCTGAGGAAGGCAGTGCCAAAACACAGCTGTGTCGGGTTAGGATCTTTGTATCCCACAATTGGAATGTTGAATAAAGGAATCCTTATAGAAATACCATGCTCTGGGAGTTCCGGTGACGTCACCAGGCAGCATGGCGGTGCCCTAGACCGGCTCCGCCGATTTTCCCCTGCAACTGGCGCAATAAGCATTCCCCGACGCGGAAAACGCTGACCGAGAGACCGGAGCAAGGTTGGAAGCACCCCCTGAGCGTCCCGATGCAGTTTCTAAAAGCCGCGACCGCACGTAGCGCAGCACTGGTCGACTTGTGTGCAGGCAGCATGGCGGCGGGCTTTTGAGGAGATTATTCGCCCCTCCTCTCCATAATTACCGGCGAAGTGGGCGGGCCGGAGGGCCGTCTGCTCGGGGGTGATCCCTTGAACTGAGGAGAGTGGAGTGGCTGTCAGCTGCGGGGCAGGAGATCGAGGGTTTCCCCCGCGGCGGGCTCGGAGCTGAGGGCCTGGCAGCGCTGGAGCTGCCCAACCACGTGGCCGCAAATACAGTGGAGGGGAAGCAGGGATGACCAGGCCTGCCGCAAACCTGCCCCCTGCGACGGATGGAGCCGCAGTTTAGCCATCTCCCCTGGCTCTGAGGGAACTCGGTCCCTGCGGTGTTCGGACGGAGGCCCCCCCTCCACTGTGCACTTCTTTCTGGTCCTGTGGCATCCATTTGGGCCCATTTCTGAGTTTTCGGGACTGCTCTTGGCTGCCTAGCCTGTCCACCAGTGAAACCGTAGGAGAGCAGTGGAATATCACCCCAGGAGTGGTCCCTTCCGGGAAAGACCTGTGGAGCCCACTGAGGGGTTGTCTGGCGGTGTGGAGTGGCTGCCTGGGCGC
Organism: Ichthyophis bannanicus; assembly: GCA_033557465.1. NCBI lineage: Eukaryota > Metazoa > Chordata > Amphibia > Gymnophiona > Ichthyophiidae > Ichthyophis > Ichthyophis bannanicus. Next base: position 123,223,757 of record CM066036.1, on the reverse strand, counting down.
ACATTGGGGTAGCGATGGCTGGCAAAAAGCCTGGGACTGATTTAAAGACCTTTTCCTTTAAAGGGGGAACTGGTATGAAGACCCCTGTGAGCAAACTGGCGACTGGGGGCAGCACAGTGGCAGAGAAGGGAGAAGAAGTTGGGGGTGTCGCGCCGGGCACTGCAGGTGACATTTTGAGCTTGCGAGCAGACTTGAAAAACTGGTTTGAATCTACACAATCGGAGATTTCCACACTCAAGTTGGAGGTTCAGAACTGGTTTAAGGACTTGAAAGGCGATATGCAAATGCTTGGCACCCGGATAGAGGAGCTGGAAAACAGAACAGAGGAGCATGACGAACAGATCGGGATTGCGACTCAGCGCACTGCTGCGCTGGAGGAAGCGCAGGGCGATATCCTACAAAAACTGGAAGATCTTGAAAACCGCTCCCGCCGATCCAACATCCGGCTACGTGGCCTCCCAGAAGGCGATGGAGCTGTTAATTATGTGGCTTTAGCGGAAGAATTCTGTGGCGCTGTTTTGGAAGCTGCTGATATGGATATAGAAGGGGTGTGTCTCAGAATAGATCGGGCCCATCGGTCTTTGGGGCCGAAACGTGACAATAGAGCCCGGGATATTGTTTGCTGCCTACATGAATATCGATCCAAAGAGCTGGTATTCCGGGCGGCGCAGAAGCTGGGGAAACTCAACTGGCATGGAGCGGATGTGGAAGTGTTTGCTGACCTTTCTAGTATCACTATGAGAAAGCGCCGGGAGTACCAGCAGGTGACGAAACGGCTTCGTGAAGAGAATGTGCGCTACCGGTGGTTGTTTCCTGTGGGCCTGCAATTTACTATCAACACGAAATCCTATGTGGTGCATTCAGTAGAGGCAGCCATTGAAGGGCTAAAGCAGGCGGGATGGGCCATCTGCCGACGAGTGCCCCGGATGATCAGCGGGCGAGAGTGGGAGAAGACCCACCTAGACGCCCCCAGACGAGCTGGAGCAGAGTGTCTGGCGGGGAGCGGAGGCTACGGAAGACAAGGCCAGCATTGCAACCTGCAGAGTTGGCCTCCTGAACTGTGGGGTTTTGTTTTGTTTGTATAAAGGGGATTTCGACAACTTGGTTGAGGTTGGGAGAGGGGTGTGGGGAGAGCCAGGGGGGGGGGCGGGGTTAACATACCCACCTTGAATCGTATGTTTAATGTTTAAAGGGGAGAAGAGGAAAAAAAAAATGAGGGGGTGTAGTTGATATGATCCGCTGCCAAGACTCATCATTTGGGGTCTTTGAATTAGGCCTGCTGCAGGGGTTACTTGTAATCTGTTATTACATGTTGGTATTCAATTGCTGTGTTGTGTGGGACTTGGGGGAGGGGGAATTGGGGGAGAAATTGGCAGGCCCTCTCGCATAAGAGGGAATGTTTTTGAGCTGTGTACCTGTGCCCGGGGAAGAGACTAAGCAACGAGCGGGGAGGCTGCACAGGCTGACGTGACCTGGAACCGATCTACTTGTTGGATCGGGCGGTGCGTTGGGGGGTGGGGGCGAGATAGAGGGGGGGGGAGGGCAAACAGGGACCCGGGGGTGGCTACGACTAATAGTGTTAAGGGGAGAGACTATGGCCACACTTAAGTTAGTGACTATCAATGTTAGGGGTTTAAACTCCTACTATAAAAGACAACTGTTTTTTAAGGAATGCTCTAGATTAGAGGGGGATGTCATATTTGTACAGGAGACCCACTTGCTCTCTAAAGACGAGGGTCGCATGCGTCATCCCCGCTTCCCACAACAATATTTTGCTTCCAATAAGCTGGAGAAGAAAAAAGGCGGGGTGGGCCTACTGTTGTCCAATAGGGTACTGGGACAGGTGGAGGAGGTGGTTAGGGACAAAGGGGGGCGGTATGTGGTGGTTAAGTTAAGGTGGGGTCAGCAGCTGTATACTTTGGCTAGTGTATATGCCCCCAACACTGAACAGGCAGCTTTCTTTGGGGAGCTTGAGACAGTTCTTCTAAACAAGGGGGGCGGGCAGTTAGTGAGCGGGGGGGACTTTAACGTGGCCCTTAATCCTCTAGTCGACACCTCGCGAGGTGCAGCGTCCATGACGAGGAAGCATCGCTTCCGTTTGAAACGTATGATGGAAACTTTGGAGGTGGTGGACCTTTGGCGGGAGACGCACTATGGCGAGCGGGACTATTCGTTCTTTTCTCCTGTACATGGGGGTTTTTCTCGGATTGACCTGTTGCTTATTGATAAAGCGTTGATGGCTGAGGTGGCTGATTGTGCAATTCGAGAGCGGACGTGGTCGGATCACGCCCCGGTTGTTTGTACCTTACAACTTGGGAACTCGCGACCTCCTAAGAAGTGGTGGAAATTGAATGAGTCCTTGCTAGAGGATGCGGAGGTGGTGAAGCAGATTCGGCGTGATGTAGAAGAGTACTTGCTCCTGAATGATAATGGGGAATGCTCACCGGGAATTGTGTGGGACTGTTTAAAGTCGGTGATCCGTGGGAGATTGGTGGCCCTCGGTGCTCGTAAAAAGAAATTGCGGTTGGAGAAGCAATCCGAATTGTTGGCTATGATAGGTGAGCTGGAAAGCCGTATGAAACGAGGAGAGCAGGAGGTCTCCCTGGCAGGGCAATTGCGGAAGGCGCAGTTGGAATTAAGTGAATTGAATATGCAAGAGATCAGACACAAATTAAGCCTACTACAGCAGAAGTTCTTTGAATTCAGCAATAAGGCGGGCAGGCTGCTGGCCCGCCGGGTTAAGAAGCTGGCTGCCAGGAACGCTATCCTGAAGGTGCGAGGGAAAGAGGGTGGAATACTGTGGTTGGAGAGAGAAATAGAAGATCGCTTTGTTCAGTACTATCGGGAGCTATATACGCCGGAACCTGATGTACCAGAGGCCGCGATCAGTGACTTTCTGGATACTGTTCGTCTGCCCCGACTATCGGAAGCAGAATCGGGGGGTCTTTCAACTCCCATTGGGGAAAATGAGGTCCTAACGGTGATTAAAGGCCTGAGACCCCACAAAGCCCCCGGCATGGATGGGTTTCCTAACCGTTTTTACAAAGTCTTTGTGGGGTGCTTGGTTGGGCCTTTGGTGCGAATGTATAATTCCTTTAAGGGGGATAGTATTTTACCACCCTCCCTGAGGTTGGCAGGGGTTAGTATTTTATATAAGGAGGGGAAGGATCCCCTAGAATGCGGCTCCTATCGGCCTATCTCGCTTTTAGGCAGTGACCTTAAGATCTTTACTTGAGTCCTGGCCAATAGACTGCTCCCGTTTATGGGACAATTGGTCCACCCAAACCAATCAGGATTTGTGCCCGGGCGCTACACTTCAGATAACATTCGAAGAGTGATGAATTTAGTGTGGAAGGGGGGTAGAGAGGGGGCAGAGATGGCATTGTTGGCGGTGGATGCTGAAAAAGCATTTGATCGGGTGAGTTGGCCTTTTCTTTTTGCGACGCTAGAGCGAGTGGGGATCGTGGGGCCTTTTTTGGACTGGGTGCGTGCTCTGTATCGGCACCCACTAGCTTGCCTAAAAATTAACGGATCCACCACCCAAGTTTTCGAATTGCATTGAGGGACGCGACAGGGATGCCCACTCTCACCCCTGCTGTTTATACTTGCCATGGAACCGTTGGCCCAGAGGGTCCGGGACAGTGTGGATGTGCGTGGGGTAGCGGTGTGTGGGCAGCAGCACAAGATATCTCTTTTTGCTGATGATGTCCTGTTTTTTGTTTCTGACCCTATGCGATCCTTTCCGGCTATTCTGAACGAACTGGACAGGTATGGCGCCTTGTCAGGGTTTCGTATGAACCCTACGAAATCAGAGGTCCTGAATCTCACCGTGGGTGGGGAGACCGTGGAGGCTCTTAGGGGTTCTTTCCCTTTCCGTTGGGCCAAAACTAGTATTAGGTACTTTGGAGTGCAGCTTACCGGCCAGAGACGCGATCTGTTTCGAGAGAATTTCGTGCCTGCCCAGGGTAAAGTCATGCGGGAGCTTGAGAGGTGGGGGGCCTATGAGGTTTCTTGGCTAGGTCGAATAGACTTGATCAAGATGATCTTAGTGCCACGCCTCCTCTATCTGTTTATGAATTTGCCAGTCGAGGTCCCCAGGTCGTACCTGCGGAAGCTACAGGATAAGCTGATGTTTTTTGTGTGGCAGGGTCGGCGGCCGCGGGTGGCCCGGCATATCCTATATGCACCTCAACGTTTGGGGGGTATGGGGATGCCTCAATTGAGTAGATATTATGAGGCGGCCTGGGTGCGGTCGGTCTTTGAATGGCTTTTGCGGGCTGCAGCTGAGTGGGTGGAGCTGGAACAATCGGATTTAGGGGGGGGAGACGCCTATCACATCTGGTGTGGGTGAGGGACGCTGGCGCGGTGATAAAAGGAGGGGGAAACCCTTATGTAGCGCTTACTATGCGCTATTGGTTGAAATGGCGCTCCAGGTGGTACGGCAATCGGGGGTGTTCAAGGTTTATGCCCCTGTTGGACAATCCCGACTTTCCGCCAGGGCGGTGCGATCCTGCCTTCCAGCGCTGGGCAAGTCAGGGGTTGCACCATGTAGGGCAGTTTAAGGACGGGGCGGATTGGGTGACCTTTGAGGATCTATGCGTTGAATTCCCAGTGCTGGTGGGGGATAGGTATCAATTTCTGCAAGCGCGTCATTACTGCAACAGTATGGGTGGTTGGGGGGGAGAGGGGCAAGGGGCTGTTGTGGATGGGTTGGTGGAGGGTGGGACGATTAAGGGTATGATTTCCCGGTTGTACGGGCTAATGGACACCGGGGATAGGGGAGGGTGGGCCCACAAGAAAGCTTGGGAGCGGGACTTACTCAAATGTTGGGATGAGGCCCAATGGGAAGCAGTTTACAAAGGGTTATTTAAGGGAATCCTATCTAGCTCTCTCTTGGAGCAAAACTATAAGGTGCTCTATAGATGGCACCTGACGCCCCAACGCCTACAGAAATGGAGTGGGGGTCAGGGACTCTGCTGGAGAGAGTGTGGAGAGTTAGGATCCGTTATGCACATCTGGTGGGAATGCCCTAAGCTTCAGCCCACGTGGTGTATGGTAGCGGAGTGGATGGGGCAGGTCCTGGGCGAAGGTATCGTTTTAGGCCCCTGTATGGCCCTGCTGAATGTGGGGGGGGGGTCAAAGTGGTGTAGGGTGGTGTGCGGGGCTGTGCGACTCCTGATAGTGAGGAAGTGGAGGGCTGTCTCCCCGCCTACCTTGGAGGAAGTACAAGGGCGAGTCGAACACCTCTCATTAATGTACCGCCTTACCGCTCTCCGCCAGCAGCGGTTGGCTCAATTTCAGGAAATCTGGGGTCCTTATCTTAGATGGGTTAATGAGCCACCCCAACGAGAGCTCCCGGAGGGGTCTTAGGGGAAGAGGGGCTTTCAGCCTGTGCCATACTGCCTCGGAAGTGCTGGGAGTCCCGTTTACAGCTATTTAGACAAGACTTTCGATCTGGCCCATTGCCCCTGGCATTGATTGATTGTTTTATGTAACTGATGAGCAGTATTGTTCATGGTCCAATCTCTACTCCATGACCATTTTCAGTGTTGTATTAAGGGGTAGCCTGCCTGGTGGGGGGGGGAGGGAGGGGAGGGGGGGCTCGGGGGGGAGGTACGGGATGTAAAAGAATGTAGTTTTCTACTGTTAGCTCTGTATAAGGACTTTTGTGTTCTTGTTTATTGTTCTTGCGTTGTGGAATTCTTAATAAAAACTTTAATGGAAAAAAAAAAAAAAAGAAATACCATGCTCTGGACTGGGTTGTTCTTCAGTCATGTGGTAGTTGTGCTTTGTCATTGGACAGTTGATTTGGGTCATTGTCTTGCTGGAGGACCCAGACCTAGCTTTCTGACACTAGGTAGCACATTTCACTCAAATACCTTGATAGTCCTCTGACTTCATCATTCCTTTAATACGTTCCAGGCCTCCAATTCCTGAGGCATCAAAATGGCCCAACAGCATTATGGAACCTCCACCATATTTAACTGTACGAAGGGTGTTTTGTTTTATTTTTTCCTTATGAGCTTCGTTTCTTTGCTTGTAAATGTATCGCTGGTCTGCATTGCCAAAGAGCTTGTTTGGTTTCATCTGTCCAAAGAACATTTTCCCAGAAGGACTGTGGTTTCTCAAGATGGGTTTGGGCAAAGATCAGGCATGCCTTTCTACAGTATGTCTGTGTTGGAGCAATGGGGTCTTCAATGGCCTTCACCCATGAAGTCCTTATTTGTTTAGTGCGCAGCATATGGTGCAGGTTGAAACCACCGCTCCAGGTCAGCCTTAAGCTCTTTGGATGTTGTGTGTGGTGTTTTTCCAACAATTCGCACTAACCTTCAAAAACGTCTTGGATGCATTTTCCTCTTCCTACCACATCCCGGGAGGTTCTTGACAGTTCTATGAGCAGAAAACATCTTAACATTGCAAACTGTAGACACAGGAATCCCAAGGTCTTTGGAGATGGCCTTGTACCCCTTTGAAGTTTGATGATAATGGCTTTTCTGATGGTCTCAGGCAGCTCTCTTGTCTTCACCATCGTGAAAATAGAAAGGGAGTGAATGTGGCCATTTTAAACATTAGAGCCATCATTCATTGATTGGTTCAAGTCATGTGAGTACTGACGATCACAGATGCATCTGATTTTACTGCAGTTTGAGTGTGGTTCTTCTGTTTAAACTGATTTGAATTTGTTCATAAGGGTGCCAATAATCATGCCCTGGCAATGTCCCGGTTTTTATACTATGTCCTACTATTTCCTTTTTTAATTGGTCTTGTTTTATTTATTTGATTCTTTCATGTGTCAAATGTGTGCATATGTAGTCCAAAGCATTTCACTGGCCACTTTTGTATTTAGGAGATATTGGACATTAAGGGGTTGAACTGCAAGGGTGCCAGTAGTGTCGACCACAACTGTACAAGGAGTAATATTCACCTAGACATCATATTCAAAATTGAATTTGCTGTGAGCAAACAAAGCTTTTCCTAAACCTGAGCTATAATGTCTTTTTGCTCTAATTTAGCATCTTCAAAGGAGAGAGAAATGAGATTATATCAAAAAAGAACCGGGCCATGCTTTTGCAGAAAAGCTGTCCACAGACCTTTACACATCTGAGTCATGACAATCTCATGCATTCCAGTGCTCACTTGAGTGGAGGGAAACATGATTCTAGTCTGTTATGCATATATGCTGTGGAGTCAACTGAGCAGGCACCATTATATATACCACATGCAAGTATAAAACACTCGTACACATTTACCATGTGAAACCTATCTACTCATGTAAAAATAAACCTGCGTACCAAACATTAAGGGCCTACGGTAACAAGTACTGTTGCTAAGAGCAGCCAATGCAGTAAAATTCCTGAGCTACTTTGTTAGTGTTGGCCAGTGACATGTAGGATGTTGCCATGCGCTAGCTGTCACGACTGCTGCTAGAGTGGATGCACTTTATTTCACCCCGAGAAGTGACGTTGTGCAGCCTCGCTACTGGGCCCTTGTTTTGTTGTTCCCGTTTTAAAAAAAAAATGCAAAATATGGTATAACATGCAATAGAAATGCATGATATGTAAAAGTATGTAAAAATGTATATAATGTGTGCATTATTTGTGTGAAAATATTGTGCATAGGTATATAAGAGAGAAGATCAATGCTTTCATTCTAGAAAAAAGATGCTATTCCCATGCAAAGTTGTCTTTAAGGACTAGGGTAACCTCCAGGGACTTGTGCCTGCAACCAACTGCAGAGTCTATAAAAAGGGAACATTGAAAATATTCCAGTCCCTAAAACCCAGGGGCTGAGTCACCAGGAGTCAGCACTGGCTTGACAGTACACAGAGAAGTTGCGTTGGAAGTGGGTCAGAAGCACTTGGTCTGCACCAAGGGAGTAGCACAAAGGCACCGTGGCAGCTGCCTAATGGACGGGCCGGCCCTGGGTCTTGATTTTGCTCTCATTGCTTGCAAATAAAGCAGCCCCAAATTTGAAAAAAAAAAAGAGAGAGCATTTGCTTGACAGCTGGGTCTTCCAAGCCTGCATGGGTATCTAGAGCTTCCCTACTTAGGTTTCCTGGCAGTCCGACAGGTGCCTGGGATTCCCTTTTCAGTAGGATTTTTGGTGGTCTTTTTTAAATTTTGCCACTGCAGTGCTCAGTCATGCAGTCCAATGCAGCCTACGATTACCAGAGGATTTCTTTCCCACAGCTGCTGCTTTTTGCCCCGATGGTGGCTGGAATGTCCAGGACACCCCTTTTATAACATTTTAGTACCTGATGCTGTAGCCCCCTGCTGTTCCTTCACTTTGTGTTTTCCTGCTGAGTGGGCACTGTGGCCATTTGAGATGGCTGCTTAGGGCCAGCCTGTCAAACCCATCAGTGAGCCTTCTGGGGCCCCATGGCTCTCCTTTTCAACTGATTGTGCTGCAGTTCCTAAAACTGTTTACGGTCTGTCTTCAATCTATGCTAGCTCCTTGAAAGCTCCCTTCATGGGGGTATGAGGCCTTTGCCTCCCCTATGGGGGACCTGGAGTCCACAAGCACCTCTATCATAGGCAGTTAGAAGGGTCAAGGCCCTAACTTTGCCCTTCTGCTCATACGTTTCTCTAAGAGTTCAACCATAGCCCTTATGAGGGTTGAAGAGCTCAAAATCATTTTCACCAGAAGCTAAGTTAGAGAAGGTCAGGGTTATTTTCTTGGTGAAAGGCTAGGGTTTCTGTGATCCACCTCTTTTACTGATTGGTCCTCTTTCTGTCCTTTCAGGATGCAAAGCGGTTCTGCATTTGGTGGAGCATGCCCTCTGGTGAGGTTTGCAAGTGGTTCCCCCATTTTCCTGGATATGTCCTGCTGCGGTCATTTCTCTACCTGATCCTATGCAGAAGCACATAGGGTTTAGGGAGAAAACCTTTGAAATGGGCCCTGAACTCCTGTCTTGGCTGTACCCTTGGACATAGAGCAAGCGGGACTGGCCTTATGAACTCCCTGGAGTGGTAGCCCTGATCTCGGCTGTGACAAAGTGGATGATCACCCTGGTGAAGGGAGGCACTGCGCTCAAAGAATCTCAGGTTCATAGAGTCAAGATCCTCCTTAAAAATTACTTAGGTTTCTGGGTAGATGCTGTGTGCAGGCCTGGAGACCAGCCCTCTTTTGATGGATTCAATCATTGCTGGAAAGCTTGGAGGCTGGCAGTGGATCATCAGATGGCTAGTACCCTCTGACTTTATTGGAAGAGAGTCTATGGCAGCAGTGGCAATAATAGCCTATTGATGGCTCTGGCTCTGGCTCTGGCTCTGGCTCTGTACTCAGTCGGTGGATGCTGCTTCCAAGCTGCAGTTGAGCGAACTCCACTTTCAGGGGCGATTATTTTACCAGGCTCACACGAAGAGCAGAGTCCTTGGGGCCTACAGAGATACCCAGAGACAGGAGTGCTAGGAGCACTTATTGTAGTGTCATGCATGGAGTTTGTAGGCGCCCTTGAACATGTAAGGGTTTGGATGGGCATGGTGGTCGCGGGGTTTCAGTCCAGGAAGGGACAGTCCTTTCACTTTCACAACTTTGTGTGCTTGAGTCTTCACCAGAGCTCCACTGAGAGCCAGTCCTTCTCCTCATTGAGTTCCAGTGGTCCCTCCTGAGGTGCAGCTGGTTGGGATGTAGCTCCAGCAGTTCATCTCTGAGGGAACCTGTATCATATCCAACGAGCAGGTCCACTGGGTCCTCAGTCAAAGTTGGAGATATATTTGCTCCTCCTGTAAGATGCCTGATTTCTGAGCCTAAGCTCACTGGTTCCAGCCGGTCTAGGGTTTATGAGGCAGAATGTTTGAACTATGGCAGTACCTATATGGGATGCCCTTGAAGAGTCTCCTTGCATCTCCCTTCAGGTGGATGATTTTTGAGGAAACTCTGCATCATCTCCTGCAATTGCAGGCTATTTTTCTCATGCCTTCCGCTGTGGGGCTAGGGGTGTTTTTTCTATCCATAAAAACACCCCTAGCCCCACAGCGGAAGGCATGAGAAAAATAGAAAATGAGAAAAACACCCCTACCCTTGCTGTCCCTCCATCTTCGGCTCTCCATCTGCTCTCCCCGGCGGGGGATCGAGCGAGCCACAGCACTGCTCCACCTCCACCTGGACAAGTTGCCCAATCGGGGCAGCCGGCGGGCGCTTTAAAAAGAGAAGCGCCAACAGGCGCGCCCGAGGGCCTCGCCAGAGGGCCCTTTGGCGTCGGCCCTCTAGAACAGCCACACAACGTGCTACCCAGCTGGCCAGACCTTCCGGTTGCAGTTGTCCGCCACACAACGAACTGACCATCTCCCCAGGCCTACTCTGCTTTAAAAGTGTGAAGCGTCATCGGCTACTATCAGGGACGCCCTCCAGCACTCCAGTCAACTACCTTACTCCCAGAGACACTCAGCAGTCCTCATCCTGTCTCATGCGTGAAACGCAATCCAGCCCTCCATCTCCTGCCTCTCTACCAGAGCCGCTTTGCAGCCCTCCACCCTCTCTGATGAGCACGGACGTGACCCAACTATCCACCTAAAAGAGGTAACTCCAGCTATGCCTCTCTATATTGAATATCTCACATATATCACTAGTTACATTATTGAATTTATATAACTGTTACCAATTCCTACAATACTGTTTACACTTTGTAACTGTTACCAATCTCATATATATTACTAGATACATTTTGAAGTTGTATAGCTGTTACCAATCCTGCAACACTGTTTACCCCCTCCCACTCCTTGGTTAAAACATCACTATCCACCTCTTAAGTAATTGCCTCTCCCAAAATACCTCAAAATGCACCCTATTCTATCCTTAATCCTTTTCCTCCTTACCTCCTGGGCCACCAACGTCTCACAAGCACTCATCCACCACTCCAACCATATCCCAATCCTCCTCAACCACTGCAAAAGACCATCTGGAAATCACCAACATCCTTTTACAAGACTCAACAACATTCACTCACATCTTCTACACATCCCTCTACAGAGCCTTAAGAAGACTCAAGCAGAAAAACTCAACAACCAACGCTTACTGAAATGCGCCCTAATAAATGCCAGATTGATTTGTTCAAAATGGCCTGCTATCACCGACCTGATAACCCTCAACAACCTTGACATCCTAATGATAACTGAATCATGGCTATCCGACTGCGATAATGCCCTAGTCAACCAGATGACACCATCCGGGTACTCGATATTTGCCTGCCATAGGTCTCACCAGAGGGGTGGCGGCACACTCATCATTGCTAAATCTGAACTCCACTTCTCCCTGATCAACTCCATCAGCTCTACCTACTTGGACATAGTCTCCATTTCAAATGAACATTGCTCAATTAACCTCCTATACAGAGCACCATCTCCATCACCAGATGATTTATCGTCAATAATCAACCTAGCTTGTAACCCTCATAACACACGCTCCCCAACCTGGCTGATCGGAGACTTTAATCTGCCCTCCCTACAAGATATGCATTTGTCTGCCTTTCTTGAAGCAATGAATGAGCTGGGTTATATGCAACTCGTTGAGGAACCAACTCATAGCAAGGGTGGCAAACTTGACTTGATCTTCGCCCCCCAGACTGCTACCAAACCCACCCAGAACATGTTGCTCTCCATAACACCTGTACCTTGGTCTTATCACCTACTCCTATTCAACATACCCGCCAGTGACCTCTGTAATATTAGCAACAGAACGTTTAACCCCCCCCTAGACTTAGTACATCACGCTTCCGACCCCTCGACAAGGACAGTGCCCTCAAGAAGATCCTACCACTCCTTGCCACTGATTCCCTTGACCCTGATGAACTAGTAACCACCTGGAATAACGCCATCAGAGCTGCTGCCTGCATCCCATCCACTAACAAGAACATATCAAAACGCGAACACACCTCATGGTACTCCCAAGACCTTCGAGCATCGCTCATCCATCTACGCAAACTAGAAAGACAGTGGCGCCACAACCGGACCCCTGAGGCACTCTGTGCTTACACCACGCACCTACAAAGACACCGAGAAAAAACCATGGAAAAAAGAAAACAGTACCACTCAGAATTACTGAAGCGTTCATTAAACAGACCTCATGATCTATTCAATATTGTAAAATCCATAACAGGCGATCCAACACAGGATCACCCACCCATGCCTCAGCCACAAGAATACTCTAATTACCTTCAGTCGAAGATGATCCAAGCCAGCACGAGCACCAACATCATACCTACCTCTACTCTGCATGTAACCTCTCAGACAAATCCCCTGCTGAATTTCACTGCGATTTCTGAGGAGGAGATCATCGACACCATAGCTTCCATCAACCTCACCACTGCCCCTAACGATCCCTGCCCCGCAGGCTGGATCAAAGAACTACGTCATGACCTCAGCCCAACTATCTGCAGAATCCTGAATCAGTCCTTATCTACAGGATCCTTCCCCCAAAACCTAAAATACACGTCTATTCAACCCCTACTGAAAAATAACAAACTCGACACATCTAAAGTTGAATCCTATAGGCCAATTTCAAGCATTCCTTTGCTTGCTAAAATCATTGAGAAAGTGGTCCTGCGACAAATTCAACACCACGTGGACACCGAAGCACCCCTGGACACCTCCCAACATGGTTTTAGAGCAGCCCACGGCATTGACACCATCCTCACAACCCTCTTCAACAATCTAATCACAGGCCTTGACAATGTCCATCAAGGATTTGTCCTTATATTCTTGGACATAGCGGCCGCCTTTGACTCAGTGAACCATGAGACACTTCTACTCCGACTTAAAGAAAAAGGGATACAAGGCTCAGCACTAGCCTGGTGTAAATCTTATCTCTGCAACAGATGGCAACAAGTCAGAACAGGATCCACGACATCAGAGCCTTTCCCTCTGAAACAAGGTGTACCTCAAGGCTCATCCCTGTCTGTTCTGTTGTTCAACATCTACATGCAGCCTATCTGTGCTTTAATCCGCTCCTTCAATGTCCAATGTCTTGCCTATGCCGACGATATCCTCATCTACACACCTTTTAGGATTGACCAACCCGACTTCTCTCCAATATTGAGATGTTTTGAAGCAGTGTCAGATTGGCTTCTAACTCAAAATCTCCGGATCAACAATAGCAAAACAGACGTCCTATTCGTCACAAGGAACCGGAGTCTCTTGGGGAAACTGCTAGGTACATATGACCTAGATTGGCCACTGTTGGAAACAGAATACTGGGCTTGATGGACCTTGGTCTGACCCAGTATGGCATATCTTAGTTTCACGCCTCCTCCCTCACTTCAGATCAATAATATAGAATTGAAGACAAAATCCACAATCCGCTACCTAGGCACTACCCTCGATCAACGCCTTGATATGTCAGCCCATGTCACAAACACCACAAAAGCAATTTATCACAAGATCCGAACGCTAAGACACCTTCGCCCATTACTTGATTTCTCTGTCGATCAATCTTCCAAGCTCTAATCATCCCGCATCTTGACTTTGCGAATGTCATTCTACATGGACTCCCACAGTCAACCTTAAACCCACTCCAACTTGCCATGAATTCAGCTGCAAGGGTTCTAGTCAGAGCATCAAGGTCGGACCATATAACGCCTATCCTGATAAACCTACACTGGCTGCCACTACCTGCCAGAATCACCTACAAAATTCTAATACTAACCTTCAAAGCCCTCAAGAACCAGCCCCCCATGCCCATCAACACACTTCTCCACCGTACCCCAGTCAACAGAATCAGGAGAACTACACAGATGAACACAATTGAAGTCCCCAAGTTTCTAACAAAATGTACAAAGTCAACAGCCAAAAGAGCATTTTCCATTTTTGCACCGATTGCCTGGAATGCCCTCCCAGCAGAACTCCGAGCCACCCCAAACCTGATGTTGTTCCGAAAAGCCCTCAAACACCACCTGTTCATACAGCACTACCCGGTCTCCAAGTTTGAAAAGCACACACCCATTTCTTTGACCCCCCACCTAACCCCCCCCCCCCCATTGAACATCCCCCCACTGATAACGGTTAATCAGCTTTCCCCTCTTTCTCCACCTTACCCATGTGTACTAGTATTCATTACAGACCCCTTACATACCCATTGAGATTAATCATTATTATAACATGTACATAATTTGTATATAGTTCCCCTCGTTCCTCCATGTTTTGAATTTCCTGTTCTATGTAAGCCCAATGTTAATTTGTATATAGTTCCCCTCGTTCCTCCATGTTTTGAATTTCCTGTTCTATGTAAGCCCAATATTAATTTGTATATAGTTCCCCTCGTTCCTCCATGTTTTGAATATCCTGTTTTATGTAAGCTCAATGTGCCTATTACATTGTAGTATGTTTGTTGCAACTGTAAACCGCACTGATTATAATAGCGCGGTATATAAGAAACACAAATAAATAAATAAATAAAGCCATGTCCAGGAAGGAAGGCTCCCTCCATCAAATCCTGGACCTGAAGACAATCATTGTCTAACTCAGAATCCCGCTTACCATATGAGGACCATCAGATCTGTCATTCCATCATTCAGGCAGCGGGAATTCCTCACCTCCCTAGACTTCACCAAGGCATATTGTCAGATTCCCATGTGGGAGCAGCTTCAGCAGTTTCTCAGTGTCTGTGTGCTGGGCCGCCATTTCCAGTTTGGGGCCCTGTCCTTTAGCCTAGCCAAGGCTCCACAAACCTTTTCCAAGATAATGGTGGGGATAGCGGCATTTCTGTGCTCACCTGTTGGCCAATGTGCTGTTGAAAGTACCAGATTGGGTGTTTGTCATTTTGGATGCCAGCCTGAAGAGCAAGAGTGTGCACTGACTTGACCAATGGACCCAGGGAGTCTGGTCCACTCAGAAAGCCTGGGTGATTATCCAGTTAACAACCAAAGTGATTTCTCTGGCTCTGAAGAGGTTTAGGCCTCTCCTAGTAGGCTAAGTATCCAGGTGTTCTTGGACAGTGCCCTGGCAGTGGTATATGCCAACAAACAAGGCAGAATTCACAGTGATGAAGTGACTTTTAAGGTCATGGAGCCGTGGTGTTGGGCGGAAGAGCATCAGATTGCACTGTTCACAACACTCATTGCAAGCATAGACAATGTGCAGGCTGGCTCCCTGAATTGGAACTCTGTGGATCCAGGTGTGGGAGCTCAGCCCTCATGCATGCAGCCTCAGTGCAGAGCTGAGGCCTTCCAGTGTTTTATTTGTTAGACACTCAAGAGAATACCAAAGTGGGGAACTTTTTAGCTGTGGGAAATATCCACTTGGTTGCCTACCCCAGGAATAGCTGCAGGAGAGATGCTGGATGTCTCCCTTTCTGGCCTCTAGTAAGTCCTTCTGCACAGGATTCAAGCCCATCCAGGCCTGGCAATCCTAATGACTCTGGACTGACCTTGCAGGCCGTTGTTTGCGAATCTCTTGAATCCATCAACAGAGCCCTTATCTTGCAAATGCAATAGAAGGGCCTCTTGGGGCAGGGGCCTCTGGTAATGGAGGATCCCAGACCCTTCTCACTTACGGCCTAGTCCTTCAGACATACGCACTCAGGAGTGACATTACACACCTACGTCCTTAACTTATGTGCGAGTCTGGAGAATTTGAGAAATGGTGTTCCTCTCCATCCATCGAGACCAGGAAGGTAGGCATTCTTGTTTTATTTCTCCTTGCAGTCTGACCTGGACCAGGGCTTGGCCCTTAACTTTCAAGGTTCGGCCTGAGATGTTACAGGGTTCTATCCAAGAGATTTAATTGGCAGTGCTCCCCATGTTTTCCATTTCCTCAAGAGAAGAAAGCTGTTCTGTCTGCCTATGGGCCTAGTTTCGTCTCAGTGGAGTTTCTCTCTGGTGTTGATGGCACTGAAAGAACCTCCCTTTGGACCCCTATGTAAGATCTCTCACAAGGATTTGACCTTACATGCTATAGCCGACGGAAAGCCACATTAATCAGGCAGGTGTCCAAACTCCAGGCCTTTCTTGGTCATCTTTATTTATTTATTTATTTAACAATTATTTCTATACCGCTCTTTCACAAGTATCAAGTGCGGTTTACAATGAACAGTATGTTATATGGTATGGATAGTATCATACCAAGTCATTTTACATAGAACAGATGAACTAGGTACAGATAACAGTATAAAGTTTAAACAGTGAATTATTAAACTATTATAACATATATACATAGTAACTATATACAAATTGTATCATATGTCGCGTGTGGTTGTATACTTTATATAAGCTTCAGGCACGTGAGTGTATGTTGTTTGAATTGTAGTAGTTAACCTGCGTCTCTTTGTGTCGTCTGGCCAGTCTCTGATCCTTGGTTGTAATGCAATGAGAATAAATGGGTTTTCAGTTTTTTTCTAAATTCCTTTATGTCTGATATTGAGCGAATGTTGTCAGGAAGGTTATTCCAGAGGGTAGGAGCTGAGTGTGAGAATGCTCTCATGTTGGTTTGTTTTTTTGCTTTTGTGTAGTCTTTTGGTACTGCTATAGTGTTAGTGTTTCTACTTCTTTGTGATCTTTTATCTATTTCTATCTTGATGAGTGTATTGAGTATAGTTGGCGCTAAGTTATTTATTAGTTTAAATGTTGTAAGTAATATCTTATATTTTATTCTGCTGTGGATAGGTAGCCAATGGAGTTCAGCTAATGTCGGTGTGATATGTTCAATTGAGCTTATATTCATTATTATCCTTGCTGCTATGTTCTGAGTTAGTTGTAACTTTTTAATATTTTGCTTTGTGATGCCATTAAGGATTAAATTTGCAAAATCAAAGTGTGGGGTGATGATGGCTTGTATTATGGTTATGAAGTCTTGTAAGTGGATTAATGGTCTTAGTTGTTTCAAGGTCTTAAGTTTGTAGTGTATGTTTTTTGTTAGATATTTTATGTGAGGATCCATGTTAAGTTTATTGTCAAGTATCACACCCAGGTATTTTATTTCCTTTTTTATGTTGATTTCATGGTTATCAAGTGTGATGGTGCTTGGGGGTGTGTATGTTTGGTTTTTAGTAATATATAGAACGTCAGTTTTTGAGAAATTAATGTGTAAGTTCTGTTCATTGAGCCATATTGTTAGTTCTTTAAAGCACTCTGTTATCTGTTGTAGTGGAGGGTGTGGGATTTTAAATGGTATGTAGAACATTATATCGTCAGCGTAGATATGATAATGAACGCTATGACGTTTAAAGATATTGCTGACTGGTTGTAAGTAAATGTTAAAAGTGCTGATAGTGCTGATCCCTGTGGGAGGCCTTGTGTTTGGTCGAATGTGTTAGATGTCTGGTTAAGAATTCTTACTGTTTGGGTTCTGTTTGATAGGTAGGATTTGAACCAGTTATGGACAGTGGATGTAATTCCTATTTGTTGAAGTCTGTTAAGCATTGTTATGTGGTTTACACTGTCAAATGCGGCAGAGATGTCGAGGAATACTAGGATGAAGGCTTGTTTTGTGTCATCGATTCCTCTTAGTAAGGTGTCATAAAGGACTGTTAGCAGTGTTTCAACTCCATGGAAAGGTCTGAAGCCATATTGGTGTTCATCAAGGAGGTTCAATGTATCAATGTATTCTTGTAGTTGTGTTTGAACTATTTTTTCAATAAGTTTGGCCATGAAGGGAATGCTCGATATGGGTCTGTATGATTTTGGGGATAATTTGTCTAGTGTTTTATTTTTAAGTATTGGTCTTATTTGGACATGTTTGAGGGATGGTGGTAAATATCCTTCGTTTAGTGATATGTTAACCATAGGGAGGATGAAGGGAGAGAGTATTGAGAGTGTCTTTTTTATCCAGTCAACTGGGCATGGGTCAAGATATGAGGTAGTTGTATTTATGTTAGATATGGTTGTTTTAAGTGTGGTCTTTAAGATCAGGCTGAAGTTGGACCAGTTATCGGGGGTTGTTTGCTTCATATTGGTGTGTGTTGTTGGGGGGTTATTTGTTTGTATTTTTGTTTTATTAATATAGTATTGAGCTAAGTCTTGTGGGGTTATATCTATGGATATTTCATCTGAATTGTACGTTTTGTTTGTTAGTTTCTGAATTATACAGAATAATTCTCTTGGTCGGTTAATTGAATTGTTGAGTAAGTTAGAGTAGTAGTTTCTTTTAGAATTGTCTATTGTTACTTTATATGTATGAAGGGTATTTATGTATTTCTCATGAGTTGTTGGTGATTTGTTTTGCCTCCATTTCCTTTCGTCCATTCTTAGTTGTCTTTTGAGATTTTTAAGTGTCATGTTAAACCATGGGGCATCTTTTTTATCAGCTATATTGTCATTTCTATTATGTTGAGACAGATTAGGGTTTTTTTCTGCTGCCAGTGAGATAGTTTTGTTCCAGGTTTTGATAGTTTCTTCCAAATTTGTAGGAGTCATGGTGAGGTGGGGAATTATTTGATCTAAGAATTCTTCTTCGTTAAACTTTCTAAATCTTTTATTTTGTGGGGGTTGTGTTCGTTTAGTATGAGTGTTGTCAGGGATGGTGATATTGAATTTTAGAAGGTAATGGTCTGACCAGGGGACTGGTATGTTTGAGAGTGATTTGGGGTTATATAAGTTGTGGAGTGAGTTTGGTAGGAATACCATGTCAAGGGTTTTTCCTTTATTATGTGTTTGTTCTGTTATTATTTGGTGGAAATCTAAATTGCTTACTGCTTCTGTGAAGTGGTTTGGTTGGTTGTTGGGTGTTGAAGGGAGATTAAAGTCACCCATTAGTATTATTGGATTTGTGTCCGTGGATGATGCTAGTAGTTCAATTAGGTTATCAGTGTTGTCTGTATTGTATTCAGGAGGTCTATATATTAGGCATATTTTTGTGGATTTAATTTTTATAGTTAGTGTGTCTACATTATCAATATTGTTGGATGAAATTAGTTTTGCGTTAAGATTTTTCCTTATTATTATTAGCATTCCTCCACCTTTTTTATTTGTTCGGTGGGTATGGAAGATCTCATATTCAGTTGACTTTAGTTGGTTCATGAATACTGAGTCTGTATCTTTGAGCCATGTTTCTGTTATACAGACAATATCTGTTTTATTATCATTGATGATATCTGTAAAGATTGGTAGTTTGTTTCTCATGGATCTTGCATTGATCATTTGGCAGGTGAGTGTTGTGTAGTTCTGAGTATCAGTTGGTTGTGGTTGCTTGGGGTTGTTGTTAGGTTCAATTGTTATATAGACTAGTCTAGATTGTTTAGGTTTGGAGTTGGTCCAATTTTGGAGTAGAGGTGTTGGATGGTCATAGCGTGATGTACTTTGTATTATTGGAATAGGTCTGTTATAGCTATTTCTTATACATTTTGTTAGGTTTATCAGTGTGAGGATAAATAGACAAGTTAATATAATCCTGATGGGGGGGAAGGTTGAGTAGGCATTGTTTAATTTCTAGTTTGTTTTTGGGGATTGTCTGCGAATTAGTTCTGAGAATGAGTTTGTGTTAATTGGGTGTGTTATATATCTGGTGCTTAGGTCTTTTGAGCTGTGGAAATAGAGTGATGGTGGTGTATGTGTCTGATCAGAGTGATAAATTCTAGTGGGGTGATGTTGTAAAAATGTTATTGATAATAATGTTGCATTAAAATTACTGGCAACAGTAAATACAATGTAACCTACTGACAACAGTAAAGCAAAGTGGTGTTCTAATTCTAAGTCAGAAATGAATTGCTGACAACTGTAATTCAATACTGATAATAATTCTAATACTGACAACAGTGTTCTAATACTAAGTCAGAATTGAATTACTGACAACAGTAAGTGTAAAATTTTGATCATAGTAATGTCACAGAGAAGCATCAATATTAAATCAAAATTGAGGTACTGACGATAGTAATTTCAGGATAAGTTATTGAGGGCAGTAGATCAATGTAGCTTTCTGACAATTTCAGATGATATGAGTGAGATACTGACGACAGTAAATACAAGGTAAGATACTGATTACAGTAATTACAGGGTGAAATACTGACAACAGTAAGTCAATGGGTTAGTTATTTGGTGGTAGTTGTGATTCTGTAATGCATTAAAGTTAATAGGGAATTTGTGATGAGTTAAGCAACAGATAACCTGGGGGTACAATACTGACAACAGTAATATTCAGGGATAGGTTGGGGACAGCATGTATAGGACTAACAATAGTTTGTTCTTGATGGCTTCTGTCTCCTTGCAGATTGGGCAGTGCTTTCTCCCATAGGTGCTGTCCTCCTGTCATCTTAACTAGACTGTTCTACTCTTCTTCTCAGAGGAGGCTCTTCAGGAGGACCCCTTGCTGCATCTGATGGACTTGCAGAGGGTGTTAACAGATACCTGGAGATCACTAATTTCTTCTTCTAGTTGTCTCATCCTTTTGTCCTCATCAGCGGTCTGAAGAAGGGACTGGCAGCAGCTAAGTCCTCTGTTGCCCACTGGATTCCGGAGGATGTTGGATCTGTGTACCTTCTGGCTAGTAAGCGGGTGATGGAGGTAGTCAAAGCTCACTCTACTAGGGCACAAGCCTCCTCCTGGGCAAAGTCCACCTTGGTATCTCCAGAGGGCATCTGCAGGGCGGCTATCTAGTCATCTCTGAGTATCTTTATTATAAAGCGCTACAGGTTGAATGTTGGAGCCAGAGAGGATAGTGCTTTTGACAGGGAAATCTTGTCCAAAGTATCATCTTCCTCCCACCCTGGATCCCTATTGCTTGGATACATCCCACGCATCTGGGCTAGTCTAGCAGGATGATAAGGGAAGAGAAATTTTACCTGATACATTTTTTCCTTTGAATCCTGCTAGACCAATGCAGGACATGCCCTGGAAGACTAGTATTACAGATTGGGAAACTCTGCTGCCTTTTTATTGCATTGTCGGTATTAATAATGCCTAATGCAGAGTTGATTCTGTCAAGAGAATCCAGTACTTGCTCATATTATTGTTGCAAAGTTGGTTATTAATATTCTGCATCATTTGAGGTTTTCCGTTTACTGTTTGAGAAAAGCTAGACTTTTCTCAGTGCTGCACCAGCATATATATCTAGTGATATCATCAGTAAAAGTTTAAGTCCGCCTCCACCTGCTGGCTAGAGAGCATTACCCATTCATCTGGACTGGTCTAGCAGGATTTAAGGAAAGAAAATTGTCAGGTATAATTTCTCCCTTTTAATTCAAGTCAAAAATATCTGGTTTTAGTTTTGTTAGATCACAAAACCTTTAACCACATGGCTACCATATCTCCTAAGTGTTCCTCTTCATAGGTCAAATGAGATTCAAGGTGAACTTTCTTGAGTAATGGCTTCCTTCCATGCCAGCCAGATTTATGGAACACTCAGGATATTATTGTGACTTTGAGCAGTCTTGCCATGGAAGCCTTCAGCACTTTTAAAGTTATCATTGGCCTCTTTCTTGCCTGCTCATTTACCCTAAGGCTTGATTTAGCAAAGATATTGGTGGTGTATACTTCTTAACAATTGCCCTGATCATACTCCAAGAGATATTAAAGGGCTTTGAAGTTATTTTACAGCCATGTCCTGATCTGTGACTTTTCACAGCTGTCCTAGAGGTCTTTTTCTAGTTTCTTAGTGGTCATGGCAAGAGGAGAGTAGCTAATGCAGTGTCCTCCTCCACTGGATTTAGCTCATGGCTTTCTCAGAAATCAAAAGCAGGTTACATTCAGGTACAGTAGGTATTTTTCCTATCCACAGAGAGCTTTCAGCCTGTTTGTACCTGAGGCAATAAAGGGTTAGGTTACTGGTCCACAATCATAAGGAATAGCAGTGGGATTTTAACCTCGTTTTCCTAATTCTCAGCCATTGGCTACTCCTTCACTCCAGGAATCTGTGTGTGTTATATCCCCTCATGCTTCAAATCAGCAGTAGGGCCTGGAGTAGCAGAAGTGGTGATCAGGGCCTGCTGTGTGCAGTCTTCTCCTTGTCCCTATTGGCCCCAGGAAGAGAGGAATCAGTTACTTATTTATAATATATATATATATATATATATATATATATATATATATACACACACACACACACATACCACCTTCTTGACTTAATCGTACAATGTAGTTTATAACAAAAATATATTAAAATAAGCTAAAAATATAGCATTTATACTCTTCAAATAGTGATACAGTTTTTCCATCCTTTCCGCAAATAAGTCTGAAGCATCCATTGAGGTCGTGCCACCTGCTCCTAAGAATGTGCAGTTTGCAAATAAAAGGTTTTCTGTTTTATTTATTTTTTTTTTAAATGGCAGCATACCTTTTTTTTTGCTATCCTTATATCACCGGGAAACAACTTTAGAGCCCCTATTGAAAACGTCCTGCCCCTATCCACTCGAGTCCTTTTGATTTCTTCTAGGAATAATATGTATATGTATTGTTTTGGGTATGTTGGTGCTGGGGGTAGTCGTGTTTGAGTTTAAGTTTCAAAATCGGTTTGCTGGGACAAAGACAAGGTTAGGATACTTAATATTCTTGTATTGGCCCTGCTCCTAGTTAACACTTTTAGATACAATGGAAATTAATCACAGCTTCCTCCTAGCTACAAAACAAGCACAACCGCAACTACCACCCCCTTCTGTCAAACTCTCCACAAACATCAACCCCCAGACCTTTTCCATCCATACTCGGTATCCGGCTTTCCTACTGGGCATGCCAGTGACATTTCAAAAATTCCTCTTAATAATTATGGCTCCGTTGGACATCTGCCAGCTTTAAGCGTATACTCCAGCGGCCCCGCCTTCTGCTCTCTGCCCACTTAACTTTCGCTTTGGCGGCTGGGGCGTGGCTGTTTCTTTAAGAAAGGCGGAGGCGGTGTTCACCTTGATGGCTGCTACCGGGTTTCAGGTTTTGGGATTACTGCGCTATGCCCTTGAGGAGGCAGACGTGCAGCGAAAGGGAACAAACGTCTCTCCACACGCGGGTTTGGCTTTTGTATCTTCTTGTGAGTATTTTATCTAGCAGCTGGCCCCTTGTATTCTTTTCTCTGTTTCACCCCTCGGGCTTAGGGTTGATAACTTTTCTCAATCACAGAAGCCAAGGTAGTGAAAGGATTCGGGGTGCTAAACTCGCCACTGATTGCTTCTTTCACAGCGTAGGAATTTGCTAAACAGTTATGGGTGCGCTCAAACACCCACTTCACCCGCAGAGCTGACAGATAAGTCTTAAACAGTCTTAAGTGGTAAGACAAGAGTTAGATTTGGATATTCCTGTTTGGCAACATACTGGGTAGCCCTCAAAGGAAAATGAACTTGTGAAAATGGTAGCTTCAAGGTCATAGCTGCTAGTTTGTATTGTTGACATGTATTTAAAATCGTTACTTTGCAAGCAAAAAAAAATACTTTTAAATCTTACTGTTTGCTACAACTTCTAATTTTTATGACGTATCTTTTAGTAGAAATAATATTTAAGATCTTGATGAAATCCTTGTGTACCATGAAATGTGCCTAATCATGCATTGAACAAGTTCAGTAACTGGCACTTAAATCTCTTTTTTTCCAAACCCTTGGGAAGGGGAATGGGGGGAAAGGTGCCACTACACCTGTTCAACCAGAAGGGGTTGATCAAGTCCCTGCTCAGCTTTCTTGCATGTCTAGAGACCTTGTTGTTGTTGTTAAGTGCCGTCGAGTCGGAGTCGACTCATGGCGACCCTCTGGATAGCTATCCTAAATTGTGTTCGGTCTTCAGTCAGGCGGCTCATTGTTGACAGACTGGTACCCGTAGCTGCTGTTATTGTAGCAATCCATCTCATTGCTGGCCTTCCTCTTTTGCGTTGACCTTCTATCTTGCCAAGCATGATGTCTTTCTCTAATGATCTCTCTCTTCGCATGATGTGTCCGAAGTATGAAAGTCGAAGTCTTGTCATCTGAGCTTCTAAAGAAAGCTTAGGTTTGATCTCTTCTAGTACCGACTGGTTTGTTCTTCGGGCAGTCCATGGTATACACAGTATTCGCCGCCAGCACCATAATTCAAAGGCATCAATTTTCTTCCTGTCTGTCTTTTTCACTGTCCAGCTTTCACATCCATATGATGTTATTGAAAATACCATGGCTTGAACAAGTCGAATCTTTGTATGGAGAGAGACATCTCTGCTCTTGAGAATCTTATCTAGGTCTTTCATAGCCATTCTGCCAAGAGCAATGCGTCGTCTGATTTCTTGACTGCTTGTTGCTTCTTTATTGATAGTTGATCCAAGTAGGTTAAAGTTGTTCACGATTTCAATTTCTTCTCCTTCAACGATGAACCTGTTGATTATGCCAGTTGTCATGATCTTTTAGGCTGCCTTTTCTTAGGGAAATGAGAAATTGCAGCGTGATGCAGTGAAACACAAATGGGACTTGATCAATGTCTTTGGGTTGTGAATGAGGGAGACAGGAACACTTAAGGCTATGCCACTGATAATACAGTCAATTCTAGATCTCCAGGAACAAGCAGGAATGAGTCCTCACATATGGGTACGTTGGTACCGACGGAGCCTGTGCGGGAAAGCTCCCCAGCTTCCCAAAAGGAAAGCTTTTGGGGCTTCCCACAGCGCATGCGCGCTGCCTTCCCGCCTTCCTGACCAACTCTCCTCAGTTCTTCTTTTTCCGCGGAGCCAGCAGGTCGTGTTCCTGTCACCGCTGAAGAATTTCTTGTTTTAAAAAGTTGTTCTGACCGCGTATCTGCCTTCCCCGATTCCAAACCGGTACCGCCGGTCTTTACTACTTTGTTCTTTAAAAAAAAAAAAAAAATTTTCTTTTTCCACACTTGGTGTATTTCTTTTTGTAAGGCCTACTGGCCTTTACAAATTCTCCCTCATGGAGAAACCATCTTCTGGTTTTAAAAAATGCACCAAGTGCTCTGGTACTATTTCAGTCACAGACACCCATGAGTGGTGTCTTAAATGTTTGGGATCCTGCTCTCTGATGTCCAAACGGGGCTTACAGAACCGAGCAGCTAAATTTCATGTGCTGTTTTCCACAGATAATCCAGCATCAGCATCATCCAGGTCTTCATCTCCGGATGGATCTCAGGTAACCAAACATTCCTCGGGCAAGTCTTCAAGGGGCAAATCTCCCTCAAAGCAGAGAGAGGCCCTTGGGTTCGACCCTGAAGACCCTGCCCCAGCCAAAAAACCCCGGCGGGAAGCTCCGGCTTCCAAAGCTCCTCTTATGGGGTTACAGGTTGACATCGATGGCACGGCCTCGACCGATCACCTGTTAGACTGCTCTGGGGTACCGGCTCAAACCGGTACCGACATCCAGGCAGTTGTGGCGTCAATGGGTACTACGGTACAATCCATGCAGCAGGCCATAATGGCTTTTATTAATGCTGCGACGCCCTCGGTACCGCAACCGTCGGTTCCGACCCCGGTTCCGGTACCACAACCGATACCGGTACCCAGAGCATCTACTTCCAGTAGAAGGCCGGTACCGGTTTTTGCTTCCCGCGATATTCTCGGTACCGACCCGGCTCCCGGTACGCCCGAGGTCGATACCGGTCGGTACCCGTATCAATCTCTGGAAGCAAGTAGGCGATACTTCGAGTCTTCTGAGGATGCCGATACCTCAGATGATTCTGATGAAGCATCCCTTATTCTTCCTGAGGAGCCTTCTTCCCCAAAGAGAAGAATGTCTCCTCCAGAGGACTTGTCCTTTCAGGACTTCATCTTGGAAGTTGCCAAGGGACTTTCCATTACAGTATCCTCTGAAAAGGAACCTAGAGCTCAAAAATTGGACATTTTAGGATACTCTAAGATTCCCAAAGAGGCAGTCACCTTACCCATTCATAATATTCTCCAAGAACATATGATGGATTTATGGGAGGCTCCTCTTACACTATCCCCACATTCTCGTAGGTTGGATACCATGTATGGGGTCCCTCCTTCTCCTGGTTTTCAAAAAACCCAGCTTCCTCACCATTCTATTGTAGTGAAGTCTGCTATGAAAAAGATTAAGAGTACCAAAAGGCACTCTTCTACCCCTCCAGGAAGAGAATGTAGAACTTTAGATGCTTTTGGCAGGAAAATCTTTCAGGCTAGTATGCTTATTGCCAGAATCAACTCCTACAGCCTCTATATGGGCATGTTTCTTAAGGAGCTTGCTCTTAAAGTACACGATTTTCTCCCCTTTATTCCAGAGGATAGAAAAGAGGAGTTCCTGCTTCTGTTAAAGCATATCCAAGATGTGTCAAAGTTCTCCAATAGGGCTGCCTTTGACTCTTTTGAGGGTGCTAGTAGAGCATCTGGCATAGCCATAGCTGCTCGTCGAATTGCTTGGCTCCAGGCCTCTGACCTGGAATCCTGGGTGCAAGATGGCCTAGGCAATTTACCTTGTACAGGTGAAAATCTCTTTGGCAAAGAGTGGCAAGTCAAAGCCATTCAAATGGATGCAGAGAATGCTGCTTTGGATAGACTCTCTAAGTCTACTTCACTCCCTGCCAAAAAGAAGTCTTTTAAGAAGTCCTTCTACAAAAAGCCTAGATTTGGTTCCAATGCTGGCCAGTCATCTGCTCAAGCTCGCTTTGTTCCTAAGCGACAGCAGACTAAACAGGCCAGAACAAAGCCTGCAGGAGCTGCTACGCTTCAACAGTCCCAACCCCCTCAGGGTTTTTGACTTACTTCTAGAGAACATACCCTTTCTGGCTCTGCAGCACCCAGAGCCTCTCACCATTCCAGGAAGGCTGACTCATTTTGCTCCCAGATGGGAACAGATTACATCAGAGCAGTGGACCCTCTCTATCATCAGAGAGGGATACAAACTGCATTTTTCCAGCCTTCCTATCTATCCCAGGGTGAGACATTTCGTCTCTCCCCCATCTCTCCTACACCTGTTGGATCAGGAGGTGAATACCCTGCTTGCCCAAGGGGCAATAGAACAGGTTCCCCTCCTCCAACAGGGCTCAGGGTTCTACTCCCCCTATTTTCTGATACCAAAGAAAACAGGAGGACACAGACCCATCCTAGATCTGAGAGAATTAAACAAATTCCTGTGCAAGGAAAAATTCAAAATGCTCTCTCTGGGTATTCTCCTTCCTTACCTTCAGAGTCAGGACTGGCTTTGTTCTCTAGACCTAAAGGATGCGTACACACATATACTCATCCACCCATCCCACAGAAAATTCCTTCGATTTCTGTTCCAGGGAAAACATTTCCTTCGGTCTAGCCTCTGCTCCAAGAGTGTTCACAAAATGCATGTCAGTAGTGGCTGCATTTCTACGCACTCAAGGAATCTTTGTCTTCCCATACCTAGACGACTGGCTCATCCGAGCTCCATCTCAGTCTCAGGCTCAGACTTCCCTGGACCACACCATCTGCATTCTGCAGTATCTGGGACTTGTCATCAATCTGCCAAAGTCTCAACTCACCCCTACTCAATCCCTAGAATTCATAGGGGCCTGGTTAGATACCACCACAGCAAGGGCCTATCTTCCCCAGGCACGTTGCCACCGGCTAGTGCACCTGGCCTCTCAGATTCAGTCCAGAACTCACTTGACTGCCCGAGAGATGTTACAATTGCTAGGCCACATGGCCTCCACAGTTCATGTGGTGCCTTATGCTCGTCTGCATATGAGAGCAGCTCAGTGGACTCTGTCCACTCAGTGGACCCAAGTATCAGGAGCTCTCTCCGACCAAATAGAAACCTCCAAACGTCTCTTTGGGTCTCTCCAGTGGTGGATGTCCATTCAAAACCTGTTGCTGGGGTCCCCCTTCCAACCGTTACCACCCCAGGCAACCCTCACTACAGATGCCTCCCAGACAGGCTGGGGAGCTCATCTTCAAGACCTCTCCACTCAAGGCCTTTGGTCTCCGCAGGAGACTGCCCTTCATATCAACCTTCTGGAGCTTCGAGCAATTTTTCTTGCTCTCAAGGTCTTTCATACCCTCCTCTACAACATGACAGTGCTTGTTCATACCGACAATCAAGTAGCCATGTTCTACATAAACAAACAAGGAGGGACTGGCTCTCTGTCGCTTTGCAACGAAGCTCTCAGACTGTGGGCCTTCGCCAGAGAGCATCAAATCCATCTCCTGGCAGTATATCTCCCAGGAATTCAAAACTCTTGGGCAGACAGACTCAGCCGAGTTCTGCTTCCACACGAGTGGTCCCTGCACATGGATCAGGTACTCAGAATCTTTCAGAAATGGGGAACCCCGGACATAGACCTCTTTGCAAGTCCGTGGAATGCCAAACTTCCCCAGTTCTGTTCCAGAACTCCATGTCAGGGGGTTCAGGCCAGGGATGCCTTCCTCCTTCATTGGGGTCAGGGCCTCCTATATGCCTTTCCACCCATTCCTTTGATTCCCAAGACTCTGTTCAAACTGCAGAGGGATCACGGATCTATGATCCTCATAGCTCCACGCTGGCCACGCCAAGTGTGGTTCCCTCTACTTCTGCATCTCTCCCAGGGTCCCTCCCTAGACCTGGGAGCTGCTCCAGACCTTCTGTCTCAGGAGGAGGGGACTTTGTGGCACCCAAACCCCAAGTCCCTCCACCTCAGAGCATGATTACTGAAGGCCTAGACCTTCAAGACTTAAATGTCTCTCAACAAGTGAAAGATATCCTCCATGCTTCCAGAAAACCTTCCACAAGGCGTTCCTATGCTTTTAAATGGAAGAGATTTTCCATTTGGTGTGCTCAAAAGGATCTTGATCCTTTTGCTCTTCCTATCAATTCTCTATTGGAATATCTCCTGCATCTCTCCAATGCAGGCCTTAAAACGAATTCCGTAAGGATCCATTTGAGTGCTATTGCAGCATCCCTCAAGCCTCTCAATGGACAATCTATTTCCTCTCATCCTCTTATTGCAAGATTCATGAGAGACCTAACTTTAACTAAACCTCCCATTAGGCCTCCTCCGGTGGCATGAGACTTAAACTTGGTTCTTGGTCAGCTTATGAAGCCACCTTTTGAACCCTTAGCCACTACCTCCTTGAAATTTCTTTCCTGGAAGGTTATTTTCCTCATTGCAGTCACTTCAGCTCGTCGCATCAGTGAGCTGCAAGCCTTAGTGGCGAATCCACCCTATACAAGGTTCCATCATGATAAGGTAGTCCTTAGGACAAATCCACACTTTATGCCTAAAGTGGTTTCACCTTTTCATCTTAATCAAGAAGTATACCTACCTGTCTTCTTTCCAGCTCCTCATGCATCCAGTGCAGAGCGGAACCTTCATACTCTAGATTGTAAAAGAGCTCTTGCCTTTTACCTCCATAGGACTCAGCCACATCGAAAGTCTTCCCAACATTTTGTTGCTTTCGATCCTTCTCATTTGAGACTTCCAGTCTCAAAGCGAACACTTTCCAATTGGATTGCTCAGTGTATTTCGTTTGCTTACCAGAGTAAAAACATTTCTCTGGAGGGCCATGTCACAGCTCACAATGTGAGAGCCATGGCCACCTCTATGGCTCATCTTCACTCTGTATCCATAGATCAGATCTGTCGAGCAGCCACCTGGGCCTCGGTTCATACCTTCACAGCCCATTACTGCTTGGATAAGGACTCCCGCCGGGATGCCTTATTTGGTCAAGCTGTCCTCAAACACCTGTTCCATTCTTAAACAACTCCTGCCCACCTTCCCTTAATGGATGCCTGAGATGCATCGGAAGATGAAATACCTACGGAGGGGATCTCCCAGGCATCTCAGCTAGGGAGTCCCCATATGTGAGGACTCATTCCTGCTTGTTCCTGGAGATAGCACAGTTACTTACCTGTAACAGGTGATCTCTGGGAACAGCAGGAATAGTCCTCACAACCCACCCACCTCCCCTAGGAGTTGTATCTCTTTCTCTTCCTTTCCTCTCTCTATTGTCTCAGCTGTAAACTCGAACTGAGGAGAGTTGGTCAGGAAGGCGGGAAGGCAGCGCGCATGCGCTGTGGGAAGCCCCAAAAGCTTTCCTTTTGGGAAGCTGGGGAGCTTTTCCGCGCAGGCTCCGTCGGTACCGACGTACCCATATGTGAGGACTATTCCTGCTGTTCCCAGAGATCACCTGTTACAGGTAAGTAACTGTGCTTTATCAGTGGGGATTATGTTCCTGAAAAATCCCGGGGAAACTGAAACCGCTGATACTGAATCATTGATCCCATAGGAAAAATGGGATTAGGTACTAATGGATTCTAATACAGTATGTATTTTGTAAAATAAATACAGTAGTTTAACAAAAACTCATGCATAATGCCAAAATGTAATCAGTCTTACCTTGAACTCTGTGTCAATGTGTTTTGCCATGATTTTCACAATGGTGTAAAACACACTGATGCAAAACAACGTGGAGATTTAACACAGCAGTGAAAAGAAGACCACGGCTTCCCTTTCTGGAGCTCGTGTTGTCTCTCATAGAAGCGAGTAGACCGCAGGTGTCGTGAAATGGGTTACACTTTTATAGAAGCGGATAAGTGAAAACAGAATGCTCGGAATGTACTGCAGGAGATGTTACGCCATTATGACCATGGAACTTGCAAAATTGAAAGTGGCCAAACTGGGATAGATCAGAGGATATATTGAGGTTCTTTTCAATCAATTTATTAAAGACAGGAATGGCTCTGGAAGAAAGGTGAAAGGAATTGTTCCTCTTTATAAAACTGGTAACTATGGGCTACTTAATCTGATTTTGTAGTGGATAAATGGAAGCACTGCTAAAAGATAGAATGGTGCAGTATCAGTACAGTAGATTAGCAGGGTTTAAAACAGATTAGATATCAGGGGGATATTATGACAAACAAGTCTGATTTTTATTTATTTTTTCTTGAATGAGTGATCATATAACTAGATCAGGGGCATGCACTGAATCTTGGCAAAACCTTTTGATTTTGTTCCATATAGGAAGGAAGCTCCTACATCAACTGAACAACCTGGAGATGGACTCTAAGGTGGTTGGAAGCTTTAGTAGAAACTGGTTCAATGATAGACATCAGATACTAATAGTAAATGGTGTTCATACTGACAAAGTAGGGATTGTGCTATGTCATGGCAATGTCCTGGGGTCATTCTGCTCTATATTTTCATGAGAATCCAGAAAATCATAAACCTATCAGAATTGCATAATAATCCATATACCAGAGATTCCGACACCTATTTGTCCCTATTGATTTTTATTTTTTGTCGGAGCTAGTCGTCAAAGTGAATAAAACTCATCCATGCACCACTGCGACTTCTCCCTTTTATTTTTTAATAGAAATTCAAAATAAAACTTCGCACTTACTTGTCTTCAAATAATCAACAAAGCTATCACAAACTTGAATAGACATCGCCAGAAAAACAGAAATGACGACGTGCCACACGTTTCGGGTTTGTTTCAAAAGTTTTTTTCAACCCTGCTTCAGGTCCATCTAATACTGGCAAATCCAAAGCTTCTTAATGAAACAAAATCAGGGGCATGTCTTGCCTTATTTGCTTTGGCGTCTGATGACTTACCAGATGACTGCTAGCTACCAATCAAATTCAAAATCATTGCATCCAATAGGGAGATCCCACTGACAAGGGAAACTCCCTTTAGGAGAGCAATGTAGATATTAAAAACTTTGCTTAGATTATGGTATACCAATCAATTTGTGCGTTTAAACCTCTAGGGGTGACTGTGTTTAACAGATAGATCCATCGTTGCTCACGATCCCCTCCTCTCGGGTCAACAGGCACAAAGTCCAAAACACGCCAACGCAGCGAATTGAAATCGTGAAAATATTGTAAACAATGCTCAACCATAGGATCTGAAAGGGTTTTTGTCCGCAATCTCGAAGCAGGTTCTAAAAGCTGTGTTCTAACTGATCACTTAGTGTGTCCCACATAATACAGCAAACATGGGCATACTATTAGGTATACCACATAAGTAGAAGAACAATCCGTATACCATATGGATGAATATGTCTTAGATGTATGAACATCAATCCATTCCATGCCTGGTATCACCAAAGTACAGTAAGCACAGTTTTCACAAGGAAAGTGTCCCCTAACCTCATGATTATGAATAGGACGATCTAGCCTGTGAGTTGTCTTCATTATTAAATCTCTAAGATTTGCTTTACCTGAATATGCTATTTACAAACATTTATTACAAAAACAGGGGCGAAGCCCCAGTATGGGCCAGAATTGATGTAATAATTTTACCACCTTTGTCATATCTCTAGTATGCGGAAAACCCCCCGTAATAGTATCCTCAACTGTCCGAGATCCCGCAGGAATAAGGATCCATTCTCGATGCACATATCTGGCCCGTTTGTAAGCCGCCTTAACCACTGGAAGGGGATAACCCCTCTGAACTAGCCGTGACTTCAGATCCTCAGCATTCAAACGAAACTCCTGCAGCGTTGAGCAGTTGCAGCGAAGCCGTAAAAATTGTCCAAATGGCAGCCCCCGTTTTAACGCCCTTGGATGAAAGCTGTCATAACGGAGTAGTGTGTTAACGCTGCACAGGTTTTCGATATAGTGTCGTCTCAAAACCTGAGGATGTCAAGTAAACTGTGATATCCAAAAATTGTAAACTGAAAGGATTCACCTGTGCGGTAAACTGAATACTGGTCTTGTGAGTATTTAGTCTTTGTATGGAAAGATCTAATTCTGTTCGTCCTGAAGTTCACTCAATTCTAACTATATACTAACTATATAGTTAGAACTGAGTGAAACCTTAGTTGGTATTATATTTTGCCTACTAAGAGATTGGCTTATTGGATTATTAGGCTGGTGGTGTATTAGTTTTGTGCATACCATAAGTCATGAACCTTGCCCCTAAGCCAGAATATATGGAGTGCACTATCATATCTCATTTGCTTCTCTCTTAGAATATATTTTCTGTTCTCTGTTTTAGAGATGTCGTGTTGCACTAACAGATTTTGAAAATACAGCTTAAAAGGAAAAAAAAGCATCATAAGTTTTTTATTATATCCTGTAAATAATGCTTTACCCTCCTATTTTTTTGTTGCTGATTCTTTGTGGACCTTGAGTAACCACAGTTGCTCCCTTGCCCAATGTTTTGGGCTCATAACTTCTGTCTCTGCTCTAGTGGGCATTAACCTTTCTCAGCTGAGAAATGTGCTAAATGGAACTATGAGTAAGAGTCTTTGGGGTATGTTTACTAAACCTTCTTAATGTGCGCCCAGCGTTAGTGTGCAGGATGCCATATAAGGAGTGGGCGTTTCAGTTTAAAGTAGTAAAACGGGATTAGCGTGCGATAACGCGCGCTGCTGCGCACATTATCGGGCAAAGTGCCGCTAAGCGCATTACCGCGCGGTAATCTTAAGTAGGCGCACAGACATCCAAACATAGAAACAGAAGTGTAGCACAATGGTTAATGCACTGACTGATGATACAGGGGTCATGAGTTCGATCCCTTAGTGTGCCTAATGCATAAGGCTGGCTGAGGCATCAGCTTTGACATGTAAGTATTGTTTCCTGAGGCATTTTATTTGTATTTTATTTATTGCTGCCAGCAAACACACCCTCACGTGCCATAACCTAAGGTGCCGCATAAGGCACCCCATAGGGCACATTATAAAGTGCATTGTCCGCCACGGCACCCTATAATGTCCCCTATAGGGCACCCTATAAGGCGCTCCATAGGACATCTTATAAGGCACCTTATACGGACTGTAACCATAAGGTGCCTCAGAAGGCGCTTTATAGGGTGTCCTATAAGGCGCTTTATAGGGCGCCTTCTGAGGCACCTTATGGTTACAGTACCCTGAGGGTGTTTTGCTGGCAGCACTAATGTACATTAAAAAAAGACAATGCTTTGGACAGCCCTATCAAATAACCCCTACTGTGTGTTTGAACCCATGACTTCTGGCTCCACAAGTAGTGAAATAACCAGTGGGCTACAGCTCCATAGCTGCTAGCAAACCCCTGGCTGGCTGCAGAAGGACTGCACGTCACCACACAAACAGTCTGCTGTGGTCACCAGGATAGGGTTAACCCACCCATACCCATGATGCACTGCACATGCAAATCAGCAGTCTACAGATGATCACAAGATGGGGTATGCACCCCCACAGCACCTCGGCCTGGTAGGGGGAACTGACCGTGTGTGGTACTGGCACAGAGTAGCTACACACCGTCACATTGTGCAGGTACTGCACTCACCCTGAGGGTGAGGTGGGGCGCACAGCACCAGGTCCTCAGCAGTGCTAATGTGTGAGATAGGTAGTTTCTGCAGACACACCTTGGATATATCTGTATGTCTCAGTCAGGTTTAGCCCCTATGGACCCCTAGGAGGATTATGTACCACCACCCTCCTCCTCCTCCTCCAGGGCTGAGGGTGGTAAACAGGGTCTCCCACCAACAGATCCACATTCTACCTCCCTGCAATGGTGGCAGTAGAGGGGACCATCAACCCCAGTACTGCTGGGAACAGACACCCTACAGGGCAGTCAATGCAGCTCTGTACACATCCATAACGCAATAGCAGACAGACATTAGGCCTGGATATGCTAAGCTGCACCCCACCACTATCTGATATTCTCCTGCAGCAAGCCTTCAGCCACTGCACCCTGCAAGGCGTTCCATCAAGACACATACCAGCTGCAGACAGTCTGCTAGCTAGTCCATAGTGCATGTTCCTGGTGGAAATGCGTGCACCCAGAACTGGGATGTCAGCATACACACCAAGCAGATAAGTCAGTGACTGGGCCCCAAAAGGGAACCCATAAATATCACATGAGAGAAATACTATATAGCACTATGGGGGAGCCTAGCCATGCCGTGGTCACTGCTCAGTCAGGGTGAGAGTGATCTCCCAGCAGAACATACTGTGGCCATCCTGTCTGTGCAGGTGGTGGCCGGGCACTACAATCAATGTTCCCTCTAATTTTCTGTAGGCTGTGTGCGCATAAAATATCAGCTGTGCAGCCTTTGAAGGAAGGTTAAATTTTTGTGCGCCACATAAGGACACTCGGAGTTATATACTTTAAAATTTGACTACACGTCAGAATACAGTATGTACACCACATTGATTGCACTAGAAAATATTGTAGAACTTGTGAAAACTGTAAATACACAACTACTTTTAAATTTTAAGACATCTGTGTTGTTTTCTATCAGAATCAGAAATGTAATTTTTGTGCGCTCTGTTGTAAAGTATGTGCGCTCACTCGGCGAGGTGTGTGCGCGCGCACACGCGCACAGCTTAGAGGGAACAGTGACTACAATGTCCGAGCCAGTGCCCTATGCCCTGTGCAGATGCATCCTGGCCAGGCCACCCTGTCCGGGCTATACCCATGGTACCTTGCTCCTCATTATGCACATTGGCAGGCCAATACTGGCAACAGTGCTGGCAGTGTGGGCTGTGGAGGCTGTTTGCAGCCACCACACACTGGATAGACAGACACACACTCCCACACCTATTCCAACATTGTGCTACTATAGAGGTGTTTAGCAGCCCTGGCCACCACACCAGTCCTGGGCACAGTGCAGGCATGGATATGGTACGCAGTACTGTTGGGGGTCACTCCCCAGGGTGGTAAACACTGTCAGACACCAGACCTGAAGCACACTCCACAGACATCAGAAAGGTTGCTATGATGGAGCTCAATCAGCAAACTGTGCTTAACGTAGGAATTGCTATCTGCCAGTAATCATAGCAAACCTTTGATAGCTGTGTACCGTATTCCCAGGTGTAGGGTGGCATTGCTAAGGTATGCAAGTGCTAGTATTGGAAGATGCACGCAGGGCCCAATGTCCTGCCTCTCCAGGAGGCATTGGCTAATGGAGGGTGTGGGTGTGTCTGCCCCTGTTGGCTGCTGCTTTACGGCAGAGGTTCCCAACTCCAGTCCTGGTGTGCCAAACACTGTTCGGGTTTTCATGCTGTCCCTCATGAATATGCATGAGATTTATTTATTTATTTAGTGTACACTTTTATCCCGCTACTTCCAGCGATCAGCAGCGGTTTGCTATACATAACAGTATGGTACAGGCCATGGATTAAGACATACATAATGATTCAGTACAGGACACAAACATTCAGATTACAAGTTTACACTTGATTGCAAGACATTGATTACACATGTATGTACATATTTACAGGTTGTCGGAGTCTATAGGTGTTTGACGTGTAGTGCTCTTTCCTTGTGCATGGTGAAAGAGTTTATGTGGGATTGAAGTGTGTCTGGAAAAGATGCGTCTTTAGCTTTTTTCTGAATACCAACAGGTCACTGATTGCTCTCAGTTCGCATGGTAGTTGGTTCCATAGCAGTGGCGCTATGAATGAGAATGCTCGGTTGCTGCATACCATGGGGGTGGTGCATAGATATGCAGCACAGGCATATTTATTAGAGGCAGCATGGAACCTGAATGGTGTTTGGCCCTCCAGGACTGCATTTGGGAGACTCTGCTCTAGGTAATGCGCCTGTTTATGGTGTCTTTGCTCTGTAGGGTAAAATGTAGGTGTTTTGGGCATGTTTACGTCATCTGCAATAAAGGTTTTGTCTGTATTAGCACATTGTAGTAGTGGGTAAAATATGGGGACTGGGTTGGCAGGCACCATAGCTGGGACTTGAACCTGTGACCTTCTGCCTCCAAACACACTGGTTGTGTGCACTGCACCACCGTGTTGCCACAGAGACAGTGCATTCCCTGGTGATACCATGACTGTTTGTCCGGCAGGGCCTGTCTGTTGCAGTGCATGGCACCCACCTACACAGGGCTAGGCCGTGGTCTGCTCTGTGCAGCTGCCACTGCCCCCTCCACCAACAGTACCCCTCCGCCACC
The DNA here is from genome assembly GCA_033557465.1 of Ichthyophis bannanicus. NCBI lineage: Eukaryota > Metazoa > Chordata > Amphibia > Gymnophiona > Ichthyophiidae > Ichthyophis > Ichthyophis bannanicus. The sequence continues at coordinate 123,187,152 of CM066036.1, read as the reverse complement.
ATGCTGACATGCCCTTCTGCTGGTGGTGTGCAGTCTCAAGCCATCCAGTGTGCAGGTAGGCGGCTGCCTATAGTGCGTGTTCTGAGGTAGGGGTGCCTGCATAGATGTCCATGCTTCCCCCCAATACCGCCTGCCAATGTTCTGTGCCCTTGGAGGTACCTGCTGGGTACTATCCCCTGTGACACTGTGATAAACACTCTCGTGCCCATCTTGGGCCCTCATCAGTTGCTGTCTGGCTGCTGTTCAGTTTCAGCATTCCTAAGTGCCACCTAGGCATCTGCCTAGTCCACACTGTGCCCCAGCTGCACCACAGCATGTGCCACCTGCAGCCCTCTGTATCCCCTTGCCCAGCATCTGTCCAGTTGCCCATTCCGACATGCCCGCCCTGCTGTTGTGGAACATGTGCATGCCATAGGAAACCTGTCCAATGGAGAGGGAAACCCTGATCAGTGCTATTTCACTGTGGGATCATTCACCTTGTATGGGGACGGAGCGTAGACCCTTCCAAAATTCATAGCTTTTTTTTGGGGGGGGGGGCTTTCTTGGGAGTGTTTTTTGATGTTTCCCATTACTATCACTATTGCCCAGCTTGGTTATGTTTTTTGTATATTTTGTTGGGGTCCTTTTCAATGTTTATTTGTACTTTTGTTCCGTGCACATGTATCACACTTATCACTTTTTTGTAGGTTTCCCTGGTTTTGCTGTACATTGCTGACAGAAATGGTTTCTTTTCCCTTTAAATCAGCTCTAACGCGAGGTTTTCACTTGCGTTAGTTTTGGCCTCGTATTTCACATCGTTAGTGTGCAGGGAGCCTCTCCCCTCCCACTCTCCACCCATTGACCCCTTCTCTCCGCCCCTGGGGAGCCTTCCTCCGCCCTCCGGGAGCCTTTCCCTGCCTTCAGTGCTCGTTTGTGCCGCTGCACGCGTTAGCGCGCGCTAAGGCACATTTGTGCCCCGTAAAGCGTCATTATCGCGTGCTAAGGTACCTTAGCGCGCGATAATTGCACAGCGCGCACGTTAAGAAGGTTTAGTAAACATACCGCTTTGTTTATAAGTTTCAACCAAATTAGTTAAAATACTGCCAGGGGTAAAGAAAACAAGAGATTAGAAATAGGAGTTTGTTGAATAACTACCAGAACAACACAACTGCTCCAGATCCCCTTATTCTCTAGCTTATTCCCTGTTTCTGTCTTACCATTCCCCTTGAATTACCCTAGGCCCCAGTTGTGTGGTCTATTGATTAGATTGTAAGTTCTAATGAGCAGGGACTGTCTCTTGTACTTACACAGTGCTGCATACACCTTGTAGCGCTATACAAATGATTACATAATAGTAGTAGTCTTTCATTGTCCCTCCAGTCCCACACCTCTGGGTAGTGCACCTCCTCCAGCAGTTTGGAGACTGAGCAGGTCATCTTTTGAAGTCACCAGTTCTAATACCGCTTGCAACTCCCACGAGCTCCCAGTATGCTCAGTCTCCAAGCAGCTGGAGGAGGTAGTGAGCCAGGATGCTGGGCTCACTGTAGGAGCAAATAAGGAGCTAGTGTAGTTAGGCTTTTTTTTCTGGTTGGTTTCTCCCTTTTGGCTTGTTTTTTTTAGTTTTCTTAAAGTTAAGGTTTGGAGTTACAAAAAAAAAAAGGAGCAGAGGAAACCAGGCCCAGGATTAGGAGATTTCGGTGGCACTGCAGAGGAGGACCTCCCCCCCACTTGGTAGTATGGAGGGATGTTGGGGTGTCTGCTGGCATCCCGGGGCTTGGGCAGCTCCCGATTCCGTGAGCGGATGAGGAGCTGCTATTGCTGGTGAAGCTACCTGAGATTGAACAGTTCTGCTTCTCCCCCTTTGCACCAAAGCCGCATGAAGGCTGAGCGCGAGGTCTGTGATCTGCTTTGCAGTGGTTCAGGAGACAGTCCAGTGCAGTTGTAGAGTTTCTCTCTTGCCTTCCAGTGCTGCTTCCAGATACAGTGGGGAAGTTTTCTTTGGTGCAGTGGGACTCGGCACAGGCAGCCTAGCTGTGGAAAAAGGCCTGGCGGCTCGTGGTTTCAGCGGTGGCAGTGGCGCAGGAAAACAGTGTTAGTGTTCTTCCCACGCTTTCTCTGGGCAGTTAGGAGAGCCTGGCCAGCCGCTTGGGGAGTGCTCCTCGTGCTGCTAGTGCTGTTTTCTCTCTCTATCTCTTTTTTTTTTTTTTTTCTATTCTTTCGTTTGAGTCCAAAAAAAAAGTATTGCAGGGGATACATAGGGGGAATTGTGAGACTTGCAGCCCTAGTTCCCTTACTGGGGCCTTGGGTTCCCCCCCCTACGGCTTGTGGCCTCCTATTGTGTGTACCCCTAGAGGGCCTTAGCCCTTTGGAGTCAGAGGGCAGCGGTCTTGTGCCAATGGTGGTCTGCGGAACCCAGCGAGGGACCGTATCGGACAAGGGCGTGTGCCGCAGCTGTGTTGCGGAGGCTACCAGCATGGAGCAGATGCTGCAGGACAAGGCTCAGGAGCCCGTGTCCTTGCCATTACATGAGGTTCAGGCCCCTCTGGAGCCCCCTCCCTCTCCAGGAGGAACAGCTTCGGTGGTTCCCGGTCCCTCTACATCTCAGGGTCTGGGAGTGGGGTGGGGGGGCCCTCGGGGAGTTTTCCCCAGAGTTTGTGCTCTTATTGCATCAGGCCTTTTGCTTGCATCAGCAAGGATCGTGGGGGATCCCTCGATGGCGGGGGCCAAGGCGAAGCGAGTCCCCACAGTGAAGGGGGAGGACCCCAGTGCGGGGCTGGTCAAGAGGGCCCGGTCCTCGGAGGAGTGGCTGGGGCAGTCCCTCTTGTCAGAAGAACCGGAGGCAGACGACGTGGAGAAGGAGCTGGATTTTGGAGGGTGAAGAGCTCGAAGAGAGGGAGATTTGAAAACCAGAAGTCCATGCTAGGATTATCCGGGCCTTTCAGCAAGAGGAATTGCCTGCCCTAATCGTAGAAACTATTAGAGCCCTCAATTTGCCCACTAGCCTGCCAGCAAAGGATGTATCGCTGGAAGATGCCTTTATACAGGCGGTGTGGAAGATGCAGTTGGTCTTCCTGGTGCACAGGGTGGTCAAGCAGATGATCCAGGATGAGTGGGTCCTGCCTGAGGTGGGTCTTAAGGGGGTAAGGACCATGATGCATCTCTATCCCCTGCCGGATCAGGAGCATGAGATGTTTAGGTCTCTGTGGGTTGATGCGGCAGTGGCTGCGGTTACGAAAAAGATGACCATCCTGGTGGAGGGGAGCATGGCTCTGAAGGATGGGCAAGACAGGAAGTTGGACACCTTGTTGAAGCAGGCATTTGATGTCAATGCCCTATCCTTGCAGGCCACCATTTGTGGACCCTGGGTGGCGAGAGCCTATCTATGGTGGTCCCAGCGGCTGCAGCAGCCAGGGGGGGACCCCAAGCTGGAGCAGGTGGCAGAGGTAGGTGGCTTACCTTGCCGATATCCACTATGATCTCATTTGGAGGCTTGCTAAAAGCATGGCATTAGTTGTGGTGGCCTGTCGCTATCTTTTGGCTGTGGACTTTTGCAAGCAGACTGCTTCTCAAGCTTCCCTTTAAGGGGAAGCTTCTGTTTGAGGATCTGGACAAGTTGGTCAAGAACTTGGGGGGGGGGGGGTCAAAAGGGAGACGTCTGTCGGAGGATAAGCAGAAGCAGTCGCAATATGGCAGCGACTCTGGATTTCTGGCGTTTTTGTATGTCCTGCCTTGGTACCTTCCAGAGGGGTAAGTTTCCCACCTGTGGGCAGGGATTCAGAGGGTTCCGAAGGGCAGGCAGGGTTTCTCTGCTGCCTCCACCTTGGGACTTAAGCCCCAATGAAGCAAGGGCGGCCTAGGCAGTGGTGCAGCCCATGAGCGGGTCGGCTACAGGAGTTTTACCCTGCTTGGGCTTGGATCACGTCTGACCAGTGGGTCCTGGAGATAATCCGCGAAAGCTATGTCCTCGAATTGGCCTGGCCAGTGGGAGAGTCTTTCATCTGGTCCCCATGCAGGGCAGCGGCAGTAAGGGACACCCTGTCACGGCTGCTTCAGCTCGGCGTGATGGTCCCCAACCCCTACGAGCAGTACGGATGCGGTCGGTACTCTATCTATTTTGTGGTTCTCAAAAAGGACTGTTCTTTTCATCCGATCCTGGATCTCAAATGGGTGAACCGTTGTCTATGGGTTCCACATTTTTGCATGGAAACGTTGCGGTCCGTGATCATGGCTGTGAGAAAGGGAGAGTTTTTGACTCCCTCAATCTCACGGAGGCGTACCTCCACATTCCCATCAGGCCAGAGCATCAGCAGTTCCTGCAGTTTGCAGTGCCGATGGGACACTTCCAGTTTCAGGCGCTGTTCGGCTTGTCAATGGCTCCTCGCACCTTCACCAAGGTTATGGTGGTGGTAGAGGTGGTGCTCCACAAGGAGGGGGTGTTGGTGCACCCGTACCTCGACGACTGGCTGATTCGGGCAAAGCCCAGGGACGAGAGTGTGAGGGTGACGTCATGGGTGGTACAGCTTCTGGAAAGTCTTGGCTGGGTGGTAAATGTGGCCAAGAGCCATTTGGTTCTGTCTCAGGACCTGGAATACTTGAGAGCACACTTCGACATCCGAATGGGAAGAGTCTTCATACTAGAGCAGCGAGCTCGGGGGCTACACCTATTGCTGCATCGGTCAGAGTCAATGGCCTGGCAATATCTGCAGGTATTAGTAACAATAGCAGCTACTGTAAAGCTGGTACCATGGGCGGGAGCGCACAGGCGCACATTGCAAAGGGCATTGCTCCATCACTGGTCACACCAGATGGACCCCCTGTCCCAGTGCCTCCCCTGCCCATGAGGGGTCAGGAAGGTGTTCCAGTGCTGGCTATGTCTTGGAGCATTTGGCTGCAGGCATGCCCCTCAAGTTGCCGCAGTGGAATCCAGCTGATGACCAATGCCAGTCTGGCAGGCTGGGGGCCCATTGCGAGGGGCTCTTTGCTCAGGGGAGCTGGAATGAGTAGGAGGCCGGTTGATTGATTGATCAACAGGCTGGAGGTGCAGGCAGTATCCCGGGCACTCGGCACCTTCGAAGCGTGATTGCAAGGGAAGGCGGTCAGAGTCCTTTCAAACAATTTGACCACAGTGGCCTACGTCAACCATCAAGGAGATGTGGGCAGCGTGGCTCTCGGAGGAGGCAGAACTACTGTAAAACTGGGCAAAGCCTAGCCTCCAGATGCTGTCAGCGCATATTGCAGGAGTTGACAACATGACGGCGGACTACTTCAGCCGGGTATGCATGGATCCCAGGGAGTGGGCAGTTCACTCGGAGGTCTTTGTGCAGGTGGTGTGCAAGTGGGGAGTGCCGGTCATGGACCTGATGGCAATGTTCAAGACTGCCAAGGTGAGCCGTTTCTTCAGCAGGAGACTGGAAAGGATGTCCAAAGGCCTGGATGCTCTGTTGCAGCAATGGCCCATGGAATGTCTTCTGTATGTCTTTCCGCCATGGGCTGTCATAGGTCAAGTGGTGCAGCGGGTCATTATGATCGCCCTGGACTGGCTGCGACACCTGTGGTATACTGACTTGGGCCAGTGCGCATGCCTCAGGTGGATCGGTTCATGCTTATGGCCTGATCCTTGAAAGGGCACGGTTGAGGAAGAAGGGTTACTTGGGACCCATGATCTCAACCTTGTTGAAGGCGCGGAAGAGATCTACCCCTCTTGCCTACGTCCGGATATGGCATATTTTTGAGGTTTGGTGTGCGGAGCCTCCATCACGGAGAGCTTAGCCTTTTTGCAGGACAGTTTTGATAAGGGCCTAGCAGCCAGCTCGTTGCCGGTGCAACTGGTGGCAATTGCCTGTTATTGAGGGAAAGTCCAGAGGGAGCCACGGGGAACTCACCCGGACGTGTTGCGCTTCCTGAGGGCTGTAGCCCATTTACGCCCTCTGCTTGGAGCAGTGGTTCTGCCATGAGACCTTTAATATGGTTCTGATGGCGCTGGCTAGAGAGCCTGTGAGCTGGGCCTCACTGAAGGACTTAACTCTGAAAACGGCTTTCTTGGTGGCGATCTGCTCCACACGCAGGATCTCAGAGCTTCAAGTCTTGTCATGCTGGGATCCGTTCCTTTCTTTCTCGTGGGAGAAGGTAGTTCTGCGATCGGTTCCCTCTTTTCTGCCTAAAGTGATTTCAGCATTCCATGTGAATCAGCCTGTGTCCCTGCCAGTTCTGGAGGGTTCAGGAAATGATGCCGCCAGCCTCGGCCTCCGCTTGTTGGATGTGAGGAGGGCCCTCAAGCATTATTTGAAGGAGACGGCAAGTTTTCGCAAGTCAGATTGCTTGTTTGTACTCTTTGGGGGTCCGCGCAGGAGCAAGGCGGCGGCTAAGGCATCCATTTCTAGATGGCTTCGAGAGGTGATCGCTTCAGCATATATCTTGCAGGGGCGACAGGTGCCTTTAGGGTGTTATGCCCATTCCACAAGGGCTCAGGCGGTTTCATGGGCTGAGTTTAGTTTGATGCCTCCAGTGAAAATCTGCAGGGCAGCTACCTGGTCCTCGCTGCATACTTTTAGTAAGCAGCATTGCCTGGATGTCCAGGCTGCAGGTGATGCTTGTTTTGAATCAGCGATACTGTGTGTCGGTCTGACGGGTCCCTCCCGTTAAGATTACTGCCCTATTACATCCCAGAGGTATGGGACTGGATTGAAGGGATGATAAGGAAAGCGAAATTAGACTTACCTGCTAATTGTTGTTCTCTGAGGAACTCCAGTCCAGTCCCGGATCTCACATAGGTTTCACCAATGTGACCCGTTTTCTGACCAATTGCTTCTGGCATGAGTAGAGCCAGGGCAGCAAGGGGTCGCAAGGCTTCGGCTTTCTGGGGTAGACTGGGGGTGTTTTATCTCGTGTTGGCAGCTTGTCAGCGACCGGGGCTCCAGTCGCGCTCTCGCGCGCTCTCTTTCTGTTCTGCGCTCTCTCTTTCTGTCCTGCGCTCTCTCTCTCAGGGTTGGAGGACATCCTCCCTGGGTGCAGGGGGGGGGGGACGTCAGTTTCATGTTTAGTTTAGCCTAGGTTGGCTCCTTTGTCTAACTGCTTGTTTGTTGCTCCTGTGAGTTTGCTTCTTTAGTAGGTTACTGGGAGGTGCCAGAGGTATTGGTACTGGTGACTTGAAAAGATGACATGCTCAGTCTCCCAAGCTGCTGGAGGAGGTGCACTACCCAGCAGTGCAGGACTGGACTGGAGTTCCTCAAGGAACAATTAGCAGGTAAGTCTAATTTTGCTTTACACCCCTACCACTAGCACCCACCTTGCCTGCTCTGAATCCTCCTTTGTTTTTGTGCCGTTTCCTCCCTGACAACCTGCCAGCTTTACAGGTCTCATCATACAGCAGTTCTTTGCTTTCCTCTTCCTCCTTTCAAAGGCTCTTCTGTTCCACTCTTCTTGCTAGTGAGCATTGAACCTTGGTGAAAGAGGACAGGGCCATTATGGAGCTAAAGGGTACCCCTGGTCATCATGGGGTGATGGCTGAGCTTGGCAGAAGGGGAATTTAGATGCAGGATTGTACCAAGCTAGAAATGCACCCTATACGACAAACAAATCTGGTGCCCCCCTTCTGCCCCAGCCACATGCAGTAACTTGCTTTTTTTGAGCTTCCTGAAAGCCCAGGGTTGATATCGGTGCCTCTCTGTACTTGCATCCTGTGTGACCGCACAGCCCTTGGTATGGCCCTGTTTAGATTCTGTTCTATTGCTTCTATATTATATATTTTATTAGGTGCATGATATTGCTACTATACGATATTATGTTGCTTGTAAATCTCTTTGTGTTAGCAAGACAGAGTCTAGAATGTCAAAATATAATTGAATGTTTTGAGTAGTAGCTCGGGGTAAGTTACATTCAGATCTATAGGTACTTTTCCCCGTCCCCTCTATTTCCCATGTACTTGTGCCCCTGAGCCGGTGCCTCTGTCCAGCTGCTCCTCTTGTGACTATTCCCGCGCTACTGATTTTCTTAGTATCTACGGAGCCCCACGCTGTCCAAACAGCTGATGGATTTTATAGCTTCAATGAATATTCATTCTTCTATCTAAGGCATACCATCTGCAAACAAGGGGGAGAGCTAGATGTAATAACACCAGTTGATTATTCTACACTTGTTGGCCTTTTTAAAATCTCAGGATATCACCTCTACCCAAACTACTCTTCCTGTCACTTTCGTTTCCAAATGGATAAATGTTGCTACTAAAAATCATACTTTCTAAACAATTACAGGTTCCCCCTAATGTTTTCTTCAAAGTTGGATTCTCTTAGTTACGTTTTCTTCAGTTAAAATCATGTGTTCTTGCGTAGGGACAGCTTTTAAGGCAGGCCTCAACAAATTTTGTGTGGATTTAGGAGCCAAGGTTTGTAACCACCTCGTGCCCCCCCCCCCCTTCATTGTCTTGTTCTGGTCTCATGTTCTCAGCACCAGAGTTTAGACAGGAATAGAGATGAGTTATAGCTTCAGTTATTGTTTCTGCATGTGTGTGTGTGTGGTGTAACGGTGATGTACTGGTTGCTGCATGGTATGTGGCAGTGGGTGGGGTGTGGAGCTGTGGTGTGTGTGTAGCAGAGCTGTGGAGGCCGTCTTCGTATGGTCGGAGGTGAGGTGCCTATGTATGACTGGAGGGTGCTTGTGTATGTGTTCTGGGGGAGGAGAAGTCACCTTTTGACAGCACCTTGTACTCTTCCCTCCCCATCCAACCCCTCTCCTGCTGGCTTCCCTCCTCTGTTACCCCTCCAGACTCTCCCCCTTCACCAAATCACTTAGGATTTTAGGGCAGAGAATGGAAATACTTTCCCCATCCTCCTTGTATAATAGGCTCATTGCCCCTTTAAATTTGTCCTTGCCTTCTCTACCTCACTTCCTTCCCCCTCCCCTCAAAACACAAAACCATTCTTTCTTTTTTGCTGCAGGCCGCAATTCCTTCTTTTCTGCCCCCGGGAGATAGGATCCCTGTGGACAGATAAGGGGTCACTGCCCTCAGGGCAACTCATTATGGAGGGCAATACTGCCTCATCCTCCTCAAACTATGCCAGTGCCCACCTTTTGCCCTCTAGTCCCCCCAGCCTCCTTTTTAAGGCTATTGCCATGTTAAATTTTTGCTGCCTCACTCCTCCCCCCTCCCATTTTTAACTTTTTTTTTTCCTACAGGCCTGATCTTGCTGTCCTCTGCAAGCAATCTCAGTCCAGAGGCAGCAGGCTGCCCGAAAGGATCCCATCCCTTGCCAGCAGAAGAAAAGTAAGCCGGCAAAGGCCTCTCTTGTCTGCTCACGGGAGATGAGATCCCCACAGGCAGCCTGCTCCCGGTCTCCCACGGCAGATAGAAGAGGCCTTTACCGGCTTGCTTTTCTTCTTCTGCAGGCATGGAATGGGATCCCCACGGGTGTCCTTTCACCTTTGGGACCGCCATTGCATTTTTAAATTTAATTTTATCTTTTTCAGGGGGTGAGGAGAAAATCCCAGGTGCCTGGGGTTCGTCGAGCCCTTAAAGAAAAGTCCCCAGTAATGTACCAGGGGCACCTTTACTGTCTCTGTGCACTTGGAGAATTTCTTGATAGACTAACATTAACAGAAATAACTTTTCTTTGGCATTGGGATGTTGTGTAAGTTCCAGTTTGATTTGTATTACTGCTATGTCTTTTTGGGAAGACCAATGTATCATTCTTAAACCCTCCCCCCTCAAAATGAACCAATTAGTGGGTTATTTCTATCTCCAGGAACAAGCAGGAATGAGTCTTCACATATGGGTACGTCGGTACCGACGGAGCCTGCACGGGAATGCTGCCCAGCTTCCAATCAGAAAGCTTTTGGCAGCATCCCTCGCGCCTGCGCAGTGACTTCCCGCCTTCTCCACAGCCTCTCTTCCGTTTTCGTTTTTTCCGCGGAGCCGGCAGGACGTCCTCCTGTCACCGCAGAAACTTTTCTTGTTAATTTCTTTAATTACTTTAGTTTTTTGTTTTCTTGTGGTCGCGGCTGTATTTCCCGCTACCACCGGTATCGCCGGTGGTTTTTTGACTAAATTCTGAGAAACCTTTTCTTCAGTTTTTTGCCTTAACTTGTTGGGCCTACCAGGCCTCTTCATTATGGAGCCTTCTTTTCCTAAGAAGTGCATTCGATGTAGAAACACCTGTTTCTTTCTAGACACCAATAGTTGGTGTCTCAACTGTGTGGGTCCTGACCCTTTTTCCCCTGACTTGTCAGGGGATAATTTTGTGAGGAAACCTTCACTCTTTAGAGTTTCCCTTGATACCGTTTTTTCCTCGGCAGTGAGGGTACCCGGTTTCTCTACTTCACAGGATCAGGTAACCCACAAACAGTCTGTTAAGACTAGTCAATGCTTGAGTGGTATGTCCCATGCCCAGCATGGTGACGGCTCCGGTCTTACCCTCAAGAATCCATTGGCATTACCACTGCGGGAGTCTTCGGGCTCCAAAGCGTTAAAGGGGTTTCAGGTTGTTCCTGGGGCTCACCCCTCACAGAACATACCTGAGCCATGCGCGGGGGTGGTATCCGCTTCGAGCGGTACCGAGTCTCCGGCATCGGCACCGGTGTCGAGTGTTCCACTCTTCACCAGGGATCGTCATCGGGCATCCTCGGTACCTTCGGGACCGATCGATACGCACCACATTGACGTCTCTCAATCTCAGCCATGCTCCGGGACGGTACCGGCATCGATCGGTTCCGATACCCTGGCATCGGCATCGAGGTGGACCGCCTTACCCTTGGCAAGGGGGAGTTATCGGGTATCCTCGGTACCGTCAGTACCGATCGATGTAACCCAGGCTGCCTTAGTGGTATCGTCATCGCCGATGCCGCCACCAGCGTCGGAACCCTCGCGACATGCATCGATAGTCTCGCTTTCTTCGATGCTGAGTCTTGAATCGATATCTAGTCTCGAGGACTGGGTACTGACGCGTCCCGGAACCGACTCCTGTCGTTTCCAGATAGGCAGTTCCGAAGATCCTAGCCATAACTCCCTCATGATCTCGGTACCACTGCAGCAGTCCCCGATGGCAACTTCACCTGCTAATCCTGTATCAGTATCGATGTCAATGCCTGTTCTTGCACCGATGCCTAGTTTGGAACCGATACCTGGCATTAATCCAGTACCCTCTACGTCCTCTGGTGATCAGGCTCTTTCTTTAGCCTTACCAGGAATGGTTCCCATAGGAGATCAGTCTTTTCAGGCTTTTCTCCTGGATATGGCAGCCTTTCTTAATATCTCTATCCCTGGTTGTGATCCTACTCATGGCTCAGCGACACAAATGGAAAATATGAAGTTTCCTCTACATCCTGCTCTGCAGGATCTCCTTCTGAAGGTCTGGAAATCGCCCTTACGACTTCCTCTACTTTCTACAGACATTGAGGTTCGGTACCGGGTGCCACCCTCTCCAGGGTTTCAAAAGCCTCAACTTTCTCATCGTTCCCTTGTAGTGGAATCGGCACTGAGGAAAGTTAAGAGCAAGAAGAAGCATTCTTCTTATCTGCCGGGTCGTTCTTCAAGAACACTCAATGCTTTTGGTCGTCAAGCCTTCCAAAACTCTATGCTGGCCTCCAGAATTCTTTCATATATTTTTCACATGAGTCTAACACTCCAGGAAGTCACAGAGAAATTGTCTCTTTTGACCCCTTTTTTACCAGAGCCCAAGGCTACTGATTATTCCTTGCTCATCAATCACAGCCGGAATATATCCTGGTTCCTGTCTCGTGCTTCTATAGACTCTTTTGAGTCCATTAGCAGGTCCTCTGCTATTGCCATTGCAGCACGTCGCAGAGCCTGGCTTGAAGCTTCAGACTTGAGCAGATGGGCACAAACTATACTAGCTCATTCTCCTTGTACAGGAGAAGGTCTTTTCAATAAGGAGGCTTTACGTCAGGTTGCTCAATGCTCCACTGACTCTCCTTCCACTAAAGACCATTCTAAGCCACCTCCTTCTTCAAGGGGTAGGAAATGTCCTACCAAACCTTCTTTCCCTAAGAAAAAGTTTCATTCATCTCCTGCCCATCTTTCGGCTGTACCTAAACAAGAAACGCCTCAGCCTGGTCTGAAGTCCTACAGCTCTGGCCAGTCTCAGCATTCCCAGCAACCATAAGGGCCGGGAATTGTAACCTACAGTTCACTTCTACCCATTAGAAGTTTATTCACTGTGCTTTTCTTTTTCAGTGTACTAACCTGTCGAAAATTTTTTGTTCAGGGACTACAGACTCTCCAGAAGAGCAGTTGCAACTATCCCCTGATAGTTCTGTCCCAACTGAACATTTTTTCCTTCAGTTGACTTACCCTATGGGTACGTCACCCTCAAATTACTACCCTCTCAACCGGGTTTTTTCCCTGACTGAGGAGTACCATACTGAAAAGCTTCTCTAGCAAGCTCGTTCCTCAGACAAGGAGAAGGGATATCTCCTCTCTTTTCCTGTCTGTTTTTCTTTATTGGGCACAGGATAATCTCTCTGCTGTTTCCATCAGCAGCTGTGCCTGCAGGAGTTACAGTAATAGTATTACTGGTAATTTTTCCAAGTTCCAGTCCCTTGTTCAAAATTTTCTCTAGCCTCAGTAGTGATTCCAAGCTATTCGTCATCTATCTTGGATCCTCCTACTCGTTTAGGCTTTCTCACATTATTCTAACCATCTCCTCTCCTAGGATATGGCAACACACCTGACTTCAGTCAGTGTGTCTCATATCTCTCCTGCACAATGCTCTCTGCAGTCTTCAGAGAAGCTTTCTACTATGAGGGCCTTGCTATAGAGCATTGACCTTGTCTCTGAAGTTTCTCTATTAGTAGGGAAAAACTTTTAAACCCTTCCCATGCCTGTGAGGGTTCTCCACACCCTCTAGCCTGGGGTGTTAACACGAGATATCTGTTCTTCTGCGTGAAAATCCAAGGCTGATGTTTACGCATGCTACCTCTGGGTCCCTTCATTGGTCCCTCTGGTATCTTTTCTGCGTTTCTCCACATCTACCATGTCAGTGTTCTGTGGAACTCCCACCTTGTTCCTTACAGATTCATATGTTCATCTGTTCTCACGCGAACATCACGGTTATCTGGTTAGATTGCCTTCCTGCATCCCTCAATCCACGAAAATAGATTCTCTATACATATCCCAAGTGGGTTCACCCTCTTGTAGAACGCAGAATCTCTTTCTTTTATATTCCCCATGTACAATTATGGGGCTGGATGGTACACAGGTATCTTCAACCTGTTTGGTATGTAGCATCCCCATATATGTCTACATACCTATATCATTACTCTAGTGGTGCTAAACCATGCCCCACAACTTTACATATATTTAGGTATATCATATCTATATATTTATATATATTTGATATATTTCACCACCCATATCCTAATATACACATCTGGGCATATGTATGTATGTATATATATATATATATAACTATGTGTTTGATGGGGGGGCTTCTTAAGGGTTGGTCTGTCTTACACACTATCACCCTTACTGTCTATACTACATGTTTTACCTCCTAGAGGTTTTAGACAGTCTGTCGCCCTACGTCCCATACCATATTACGATGCAGAAACTGTTAGGCACCAATAACCACTTTGGTGCTAACATCTTCCATTTTTTCTTTAAGTCCTTGAAGCATCAAGCTTCAATATTTTTTCCTATCTTTCGCCAGCTAGGAAAAACAGTGTACATCTTTATCTTTGAGTACACAACTGTTTTCCGTGGGAATGGGGGTTTTTCCAGTCCCCCTCTTCCCGCCAGGACTGGGCTAGTTCTCCAACTCCGTCAATCTTCTTCCTTTAGTCCTCAATATTAATGACCTTATGCCTAAAGGAGTTTTCAGCTTTTCCCAGAAAGCTTTCCATTGAAGACCTGACGTCTAATCCTACCCAGTTGACACCTGGATCATCTACTACCTCCAGGTCTGGACCTTCATCCTCACTACTGAGAGGGTCACCTTGAAGATTCCGCCACTGCTTATCCAGTAGACTCCATCATGCTTTCTACTTCCTACAATACAGTAGGTAAGCTGCATATTTTAAGTGTACATTAAATATGTTTTAATGCTACTCATCATATCTACCAAGGACTCCTGTAGTCTGTAGAACACCTAGTCCTTGGCTATGCTGTTTCTTTCCTCACAGCTCCTTTATTTATTTTATTTAGACAGTTTTGTATACCACCTTATCCTTCAATCAAAGTGGTCACAACACAATTGGGATACACGAAGGGATATGAGACATATACACTAATACTTACAAGGAACATGGGCAATGGAGGGTTAAGTGGCTTGCCCAAGACCACAAGGAGCACCTGTGGGACTAGAAACCCCAGTCCTTCCAGCCCAAGGTTGCTGTCCTCTAGTGGGATTTGAACCCCTGACCTTCCGGCCTGAAGTACCTTGCCCCAACCACTAGGCCACTCCTACCCTCCATCCCATATTGGAAGCTGGGGATTCCTGGAGACAAAATGCACCCCTGATCCGGGCACTTGCATTTTTATGGGATCTCCCCCTGGCATCTCCAGCTAGGGAGTCCCCATATGTGAAGACTCATTCCTGCTTGTTCCTGGAGATAGCACAGTTACTTACCTGTAACAGGTGATCTCTGGGAACAGCAGGAAATAGTCTTCACAACCCTCCCACCTCCCCTAGGAGTTGCATCTTTTTTATCTTTTTCCTTTTCTCTCCTCGCCTTTGTCTCAGCTCTGAAACTCAAGAGAAGCTGTGGAGAAGGCGGGAAGTCACTACGCAGGCGCGAGGGATGCTGCCAAAAGCTTTCTGATTGGAAGCTGGGCAGCATTCCCGTGCAGGCTCCATCGGTACCGACGTACCCATATGTGAAGACTAATTCCTGCTGTTCCCAGAGATCACCTGTTACAGGTAAGTAACTGTGCTTTACTGTTTGTTTTTCTTTGGTCTGCTCAATCATTAACTCTACATTGATGTATTTATTAGGAATCTTGGAAACTTTTGAATAAAAAATCTACTCTTCTTCCCTCCCCACTCCTGAACATTTCCACATTTTGTTGTGTCTGCATCACATTTGCATGTATTGTAAAAGGTGAGTATTTTTCCATTCAACGTGCCTTACTCCAGACCTTTCAGGGAAAATGTTTTATGGACAAAGCATATACCCAGAAAATAGACCCAAAACAAATGGATAAGTATCCACTCCCCTGAGCCAATACTCGGTAGAGGAACTACTGACGGTCATTAAGCTGCGAGTCTGTTAGGATAGGTCTCTATCAATTTGGGTCTAATACTGACAAATCTAGGTGTGCATTCTTCTTTGCAAAACTGTTCAAGCCAGGGCTGACGAAAGAGTATCTGAAGCCCTAGGTAAATCTTCTGCCTGGTGCACTCCCCCTCCACCCAAGGTGCCCAGCGTTTCCTCTTCCCTTCCTTATGTTCCCCTCCCCCATCCCCCAGATGATATCCACACTGTCTCTCTCCTTCCCTTTGCCATGGTTGCAGCTACCAGAGCAAAGCCTGTCCAGTGTACAAGCACTGTGCAGCGGTGGGCTTTTGTATGCAGTGTGCACACACTCGCAGTCTGCTCAGCCCATCCCCTTCCACAGAAAAATCAAAGGGGGCAAGATGTGTAAGCCTTGAGTGCACATGTGTAGATGCTCAAAAGCCTGCTTCAGCTGCCCAATCTGTGTTTCCATGGCGTCCCTACAATCCAGTCCAGACTCCTGGGTTGTGTCCCTCTTCCAGCAGATGGAGACTAAGCATTCTAGCTTTTTGGTGATATCACAATATAAGGAGCGGGTGCTTCCGTGGTCGCGTTCTCGCCAGACTTCATCCTGCTGCTACATCAGCCTTACTGTATTAAACAGGGCCTGATGGAGCTTCAGGATTCAGGGGGTTAGCAGTCAGGGCATTCCAAGGAGGAATGGCCTGAGGGGGGGGGACCCAAGGAGCCTGGGAGCTGAAGAAGGGCCCAGGGTCCTTTGGGAGGACTCCCAGCTGGGGAGGATCGCAGTATAGTCAGTGTCTTCTACAGGGAAGAACTAGTTTCTCTAATTATGGATTTGTTAGCTCCGCTAAACCTCTCAGTGGACACCGCGGTAGTGGATCCTCCTTTGGAGGACCCGTTGCTACAGGGGATTGTACAACAGGAATTGCCTTTCCTTTGCACTGAGCCCTGAAGCAGATGAATGAGTTGGAGTGGGACTCTTTGGGGGTGGGCTTGTGTGGCGCAAGAACCATGCAGCGCCTCTATCCAATTCCTGCTGGGAAACGGGAGCATTTTCAACTGGCAAGAGTAGATTCCCTAGTGTTGGCAGTCACTAAGTGGACCACTATTCCATTGGAAGGGGTGGCTGTGCTAAAGGATCCCTAGGATAAGAAGTTAGAGACACCGTTGAAGTGGGCCTTTGAGGTCAACACAATGGCTTTGGTCTGCGGAGCCTATGTCGCATGGGCATATACGCACTGGATTTAGAGGCGGATGGGAGCAGAGACAGGTCTCGCTGCTGCTCTCCCTGAGTCAGCTCGGATAGACTCTGGTCACTTACTTGATGGATGCCTTCTATAACCTGTTGAGAGCATCTCTGAAGGGTATGGCCTCAGTCATAGCAGCCAGGCGTTTGTTATGGCTGTGGTGTTGGTCCTCAGATGTCTCTTCTAAGCAGCGTCTGAGTAGACTGCCCTTTCATAGCAAGCTTCTCTTCAGGGAGGCTGTAGAGAAGTTGGCCAAGGATTTGGGGGAGTCCAAGCCTGCACATTTGCTGGAGGACAAACCCAAGACCCAGAAATCAGCGGCATCCTCAGGGAGGGGGCATTCCCAGGATTTCTGGGAGTTCAGGACTGCGAGATTTGCACCTTATCAGAAGCCTGCCTACCATGCTAGGGGCATTCCTTTCGAGGCAGAAGGGGCTCCTTTGCCAGTATCTGTGTGGCATCAAAGAAGTCCCAATGAGATGAGGGCTTGGGCGAGGCTTGTGCCGCTTGGTGGATGCCTGCCGCAGTTTTAACCAGGCTAGATCCACCTTACCTCAGACCAGTGGATGCTGGAGGTCATTTACGAGGGCTATGCTCTGGAGTTTGCAGTTCCTCTCACAGATG
Organism: Ichthyophis bannanicus; assembly: GCA_033557465.1. Classification (NCBI taxonomy): domain Eukaryota; kingdom Metazoa; phylum Chordata; class Amphibia; order Gymnophiona; family Ichthyophiidae; genus Ichthyophis; species Ichthyophis bannanicus. Next base: position 123,170,116 of record CM066036.1, on the reverse strand, counting down.
CCTTCCTGGTGTCCCTCTGTTGGGCACCAAGGAAGGCACGTGTGGTCACAGAGACTCAATTGGCTGATCCAACTGCAGGTAGTTGTGCCCATCCTGCAGGGGCAGAGGCTTTACTCAGTTTACTTCATGGTACCCAAGAAGGAGGGATCTTTTTTGAACCATTCTCGATCTCAAGTATGTCGGTCGAGCATTGCGTGTCCCTCGTTTTCAGATGGAAACCTTGTGGTCCATAATTGTGGCGGTGAATCAGGGTGAGTTTCTCTCCTCTTTGGACCTCACAGAGGTTGTCTGCATGTCCTTATTCGGGCAGAGCATCAACATTTCCAGTTCCAGATGCTTCCATTTGGGCTTGCCACAATGCCACAAACCTTTACCAAGATCATGGTGGTGGTCACAGCTCAGTTTAGGAGCAAAGGGGTTCTGGTGCACCCCTACCTGGACAACTGACTCATTCGGGTAAAATCTCACCAAGAGAGCATAGAGGCCATGCGGCGGGTCTGTGAGCTCCTTAGGAGTCTGGTTTAGGTGGTGAATGTATCCAAGAGCCACTTTACGTTCTCCCAGAATCTTCTGTACCTGGGTGCCCGTTTCGACACTGTGCGGGGCATGGTATTTCTGCCGGACGAGAGGTGCATGAAGATTCAGCATCAAATCCCACCAATTTTTGAGACAGCAGTCACAGTCAGTGTGGTCCTACCTGCAGATCCTCGTTCTGTGGGCAAGAGCTCACATGCGTCCATTGCAGAGAGTACCTCTCTCCCATTGGTCACCTCAGCGACACTTTCTTTCCAGTTTCTGTGTCCGTTTGAGGTGCACACCAGTCTGACATGATGGTTGTAGATTCGCATGACCAGGGACATGCCACCGAAGTGACATTGGTCATGATGGATGCCGGTCTCTCTGACTTGGGAGCGCACTGTGAGGGGCAGATTGTACAGGGAAGTTGGGCGCCAGACCAGAGACAGTGGTCCATCAACAAGCTGGAAATGAGAGCTGTGTGGTTGGCTCTCCTGGAATTTCAAGAGTTGATCTGACACTGGGCCATGAGAGTATTATCTGACAATGCCTCCCCAGTGACCTACATCAATCGGCAAGGAGGAAAAGGCAGCACCAGTCTTGCAGAGGAGATTGCTCCTCTTCTTTAGTGTGCAGAGGCCAATCTCACACAGCTGTCAGCAGCTCATGTGGCAGGAAAGGACATCCTACAGGCTGACTTCCTAAGCAGACATCAGCTGGATCCGGGGGAATGGTCTTTGGCGGACGCAGTTTTCAGGCAGATGACTCTGCTGGGGCAGGCTTGTCTTGGACCATGACATCACCAAAGAACGTCAAGGTGGAGCGATTCTTCAGCAAGTGCAGGGAGTGCATGTCCAAAGGCCTTTTTGCGCTGGTGCAAAACTGGTCAGCGGAGGATCTGCTTTATGTTTACCTGCTGTGGCCCCTCCATAGGCCACCTTGTTCAGTGCATAGAGACCCAAGCTCGTCTAATGATCTTAGTAGCCTGGATTGGCTTCGCCATCCGTGGTATGTGGACCTTGTGAGGCTGGTGGTGGACAAGCTGTGCCGGCTCCCGGTGCAGCCAGACCTGTTGTTGCAGGATCCAATCCTGATGCCTCAGGTGGATTGATTCTGGCTTGCAGCTTGGCTCTTAAGAGGGCATCCTTGAGGCATAGGGTCTATTTGGTGTCAGTGATTGTCACCTTGTTAAAAGCAAGGCTGTGGTTTACATCCTTCTATGTGCGTGTTTGGAGGCTCTTCAAGGCCTGGTGTGAAGAGAGGTATCGATGGCCCTTTGGGGCTTCTGTCCCAGATGTTAGCTTTTCTGCAGGAACGTTTTAAAAAGGGACTAGCATTGAACTCCCTTTGGGTGCAGATTGCGGTGTTAAAGGTGTGTCCAGGGAGTCTCCTTGGTCAGCTCATCCGGATGTCATTTGGTTTCTCCAGGCAGTCAAGCTTCTGCAGACACCCATGCAGTCCTGTGTTCCCGCTTGGGACCTCAACTTTGTTTTCAGAGCTCTCTCGGGAGCACCATTTGAACCTCTGGTGGCTGCATCCCTTGAAGACCTTACCCTGATGGTGTGTGTTTGTTTTTTTTCCGGTAGCCATTTGTTTGGCTCTATGGATTTTGGAGCTGCAGGTTTTGTCTTACAGGGAGCCTTACCTGTTTCTGGCAGAAGATCAGATGGTCTTGTGTACAGTGCCATCCTTTTTGCTTAAAGTGGTTTTGCCTTTTTATCTCAATCAAACCGTGGTTCTTCCAGTCTTCTCTAGGGGCGAAGATCGTTGGTTCTGTGCTCTGGATGCCCGTTGGGTTTTCTGTCGTTATGTGAGGTCCACGGAGGCTTTATGGAAGATGAATCATCTGTTCGTTCTCTTCGGAGGTCCTCACAAAGGAGAGGCATCGAAGGCCTCCATCGCCAAGTGGTTAAAGGAGGTAGTCGCTTCAGCATATCTCTCAAAGGGCAAGCTGGTGCCCATGGGTCTGTGGGTGCATGCCACCAGGATACAGGCAGCACCTTGGGTCGAGGGTGCTCTGGTTCCGCCGGCGGATATTTGCAGGGCGGCGATGTGGGCATCCTTGCATACCTTTTGTATGTCGTCATAAGCTGGATATGCAGGCGCATGTGGAGGCGTGTTTTTTGACTCTCTGGTGTTGGAGGCCAGGTTTGCCGGTCCAGCTCGAGTTTGAGTACTGCTCTGGTACATCCCAGGAGTCTGGACTGGACTGTAGTGCCTTGAAAGGTGAAATTAGACTTGCCTGCTAATGTTCTTACCAGGGAGGGAGGAGTGGCCTAGTGGTTGGGGCAAGGTACTACAGGCCGGAAGGTCGGTGGTTCAAATCCCACTAGAGGACAGCAACCTTGGGCCAGAAGGACTGGGGTTTCTAGTCCCGCAGGTGCTTCTTGTGGTCTTGGGCAAGCCATTTAACCCTCCATTGCCCATGTTCCCTGTAAGTATTAGTGTATGTGTCTCATATCCCCTCGTGTTAAATGTATCCCCCAACCGCTTTGACCCGGTGAAAAGCAGGATATAAATGCAGCTAAATAAATAAATAAATTAAGGCCTACAGTCCAGTCCAGAACTTGCCCATCTCAGTATGGTGGCAAGTCCAGTTAAGATGGTGAGCATATAGAGGACTATGCTTTATCGTCCGGTTGAGTCAGAGGGGTGGATCCTAAGCTGGAGGATTAGGTTCTGGAGGCTTGCGATCCCAGGTGTAGCCTTGGTCTGCTTGGGCAGCACTAAGACACCACAGGAGGTTTGAGGATGTAGTTGTATATAGTTGACTGTTGGGCCATTGTTGGTTCTTAAGTTCTGCTTTTGACAACGGAATGCTGATTTGGTGGGAGGAGCACCCACTCCTTATACTGTGACATCACCAAAAGCTAGAATACTCAGTCTCCATCTGCTGGAAAAGTGACACAACCCGGGATTCTGGACTGGACTGTAGGTCCTAATGGAAAGAAAATTTAGCAGGTAAGTCTAATATCACCTTACTGGTTGTGTCAGGGCTGTGCTGTTGCCTCCGCCTCCCCCCCCCCCCAAAGTGTGCCACCCTAGGTGGATACCTAGTCCACTTAGTGGTAGGGCTAGCCTTGGTTCAAGTCTTGTCATGTTTTTGAGGGACATTGATGGTCGGCAATCTTCAGGTCATTCCAAAGATTTTCAAGTGGATTCAGGTTAGGTCACTGGAATATTTACCTTTTTTGTTCCTTCGCTGCATCACTGTAGCTTTGACTATGTGCTTCTGATCATTGCCATGCTGAAAAGTTAACATTTGTCCCAGTTTATTTTCTTGGGGAGGATAGTAGGTTTTCCCTAAGGGGCTTTTCTGTGCTTCCTTCTATTCTGACAACTGCCCCAATCCCTACCAATGAGAAACTTACCCATTCTATGATGCTGCCACCATTGTGTATCACCATAGGGATGGTATTCTTTGGGTGATATGCTGTATTGGGTTTTCACCAAATCTAAGGCTTTGCACTCCGATCAGAAAGTTCTATTTTAGTTTCTTTATATCGCAAAACATTGTCACATGGCTACATTATCTCCTGAGAGCTTTTTTTCATATTTCCAACAGGATTTAAGGTGAGTTTTCTTGGGTAATGGCTTCCTTCTTGCCATCCTATCGTACTGGCTAGATTGTGGAGTGCTTGGGTTATCATCACATGAATACTTAAACCAATCTTAGTCACGGATGTTCGAAGCATCTTCATAGTTACCTGTGGCTTCCTGGTTGCCTCCTTGCTCCCTCATTCAGTCTGAAAAGATGGTGTTCTGTACTTGAGCTTTATTTTCCCTGAACTGCTGTCCTGGGTTTGCTTGTGGAGGTTTAACAAGCTGGGACAAAGGAGGTGTAAGGTGCTCACATGTCAAGGGAGAAGAAAGAGAACCACAGCGCAGTTTCTAACACCAAAATGAATTATTATGAATGTTATTTTGGCACTAGAAACCCTGCTATGGTTCTTTTTATTTTACATCCAATGAAACACCTCCTCCAACAGTAGGTGCAGAGCAGAACTAGAATATTTCACTATAGAACCCAACATACAAGGAAAAAAAAATCTGATTCCATTGTGACATCTCATTGAAAGCCTCTCCATTACCAGGCAGATTGTGAAATTAAAACAAAACCCTACAAAGGTCACTGTAGACCTATAATGCAAATGACACGAGCTTCTAAAATTAATATAAGGACCCTACCCAGAAAAGAGCAACACCATAAATATTGTAGTGCACCTTAGAACATCCTTTCACCTATTCAGCAAACTGAACAAGCCAGACTCCTACATAGAAACTCCATGCAGACAGAAAACTTGGGGCATGTTTACTAATGGTTAATGCGTGTTAAGTGCTGCCATTTCTCATTCATTTCCAAGAGGCATATTAGACTTGGTAAGGAAACCTGGGAAGAAGAACCCTGTGCCAAGTATAATTTTTTGGACTACATTATAAAAATGCAAAACCAACTGAAGAAAGCCGAAGAGGTGGCCAATCTCAGTCTGGAAAAAGCCCAAGCCGAGCAGCTCGGGGGCTACAATCGGGCAGCCGTGCATCACACCTTCCAACCAGGAGACAGTATTAATCTTGCTGCCCTCATCCGAGAGCAAGTATAACTGTAAATGGCCGGAGCCCTATGAGATGGAAGGGCCTGTTAACTAAAGATTACCCAGCCAAATAAATGGAAGAGAGCCAGAATTTACCATACAGTATTAACCTTTTGAAAAAGTGGACAGGGAGATGATTTTGGATTGAATTTCAATTCCCGTCATATCCAAATCAAGTCCCAAATGAGATGAGCTCTCTGCTACCCAGAGAAGAGATCTAGAAGGTTTGATCTACCAGAACCTAAAAGTGTTTTCCACCTGCCTGGGATGAACTCTGGGGTGGTTATCCAGCAATGACCTTTTCTGATTCTGGAGGCCCGGCAACAGGCTGTCACCAAGGAATTGGAAGAGATGCTTAACCTGGAAGTTTATAGAAGAATTTGAGTGACTGGTTGTCCCTCATCATCTTTGTTGCTAAACCCGACAGAAGCATCATTCTGCTTTGACTTTTGGAGGGTCAAAGCATCTTCTAAACTGGAAGTGTATCCCATGCCCAGAATTGATAAGCTGATCAAGTGACTCAGAGGAGCACGCTTTATATCAATCTTGGATCTGACCAATGGATACTGACAGGTGCCCTTGACTCTGGCTGCTAAGAAGAAGATTGCTTTTTTGACACCGCAAGGTCTGTTCCAGTTTATAGTACTGTCCTTTGGATTACTTGGGGCTCCTGCTATGTTTCAATGCCTAGTCAACCACGTACTGGACAAGGAGTATGTAACTTGTGATAAGGAAGCTTATCATAGCTCAGGAAGGAGCTATAGTAAAGGTGAAGTGACTCTGAACAAGCAACCTGTCAGTTCTGGTAGAAACAAGAAAACAGAATATTTCCATAAAAGACTACCAGTCCCAGAATGCACCAGGTTTCCAACAGCCATTAGAGGAGCTGAAGTGGGGAAACGTGTGTTCAATCAGGAGGGCTATGAGGTAATCCCCAAGCACTCATCTCAAAGGGCAGGGCCTGATTCAGCACAGCTGCGCTGTGCTAGGGTGGAGCACTCATCTAAGCAGAATAAAGGTAGAGTTTATTCTACAGAGAATCATCCTCAGTTTCATCTGGGAGATCCTCAGATTCATCTTGGACAGCTTCATCATCTGGAGGATCATCAGAAGCAGAAGCCAGAGCGGACGGACAGAAAGGGCAAGAAACCCTTTGGAAGAAAGAAGAGAAAAGCATTTGGGAGGTCTAAAGGAGTCCAGAGCAGTACGTATACTGGGAGACATTCAAAAGGCCAGCATACACCATTGGACTGGGGAAAGCCAGAGGAATGGTGCTGCAGAGCTAGGAATCTCCAGACGGTACCTGTGAGGGAGACGGCTGCACGTGGAAGGGACCCTAGGACCCATGCCAGAAGGTATGTGAAGAGAGATCCAGTGTCCAGGGATCGGGATTGGAAGGCTGGACATAAGAACTGGACTACATACTGGCCAGGCTATTTAGAGAGGAACTCTAACAGCAATGGAAGCTCAGGTATGAACACTGATCTATGCCCTAGCTATAACCTTGAAAGACAGCAGGGAAACAAGTATTCTCCTGAAAGTGCTCCATTGAGAAATTCCTCTGTGCCAATCCCTGATATTGAACCCATGATTGTTGAAGAAGGGGAAGGAGCGGTTATAGATACAGGCTGTGAATACATGGATTGCTCTCTGTCTAAACCCCTTTGGTAATTTTCTGTTACAAAGTACAACAACCATCACAAAGAAATACAAACTTGTTCTTTAATCTACTCAGAAAAGCTCCTGAAGTAGGATTTGAGCCACGCAGTAGAAAGCAAGCCAGCTAAGGGGTTTCAGCTGGGTAACTGCTAGCAATTGAGCCTTACCTAATTGCTTGTGAGCTCTGAGGGAATCACTTCTGAATCTATGTGTGAAGATATAAGAAGTTAACCTGAAAAGAACAGTTTTTCCCTTCTTTGTGGGTTTTGCTTGTTGTTTGAAACACTGCTAAGAAAATATTAGCTAAAGCCTACAGAAAAGACCAGTTTGTTACCAACCAGGTCTTTATTCTTTTCATTTGATTGCCTGACAAGTTCAGCTGTTGTTTTCCTGATTTTTTTTTTCTAAGTTTAACACTGAAAGCAAGTATCCTGTTTTATGTGCTACCAAGCATATCTGTGTTGGGAGAAATAACCCCATAAATAAATATCTTATTGGCTTTACACTCAAGCACAACTAATTATTGTGAGTGGCTGTGTCTGTGAATGGACTGCATTTCCCACAATCCCTTGCAAATCATTGATATATGCATTTGCCAAGACTCTCACCCAGGCAGCCATCTGACAAACTGCATACCTTGACAATATTGTCATTTACAGCAGAGATTGGACCACCCATCTAATCCAAGTACAAATCATGTTGACCAGCCTGCAGAAGGCCGGGTTGACTGCAAATCCCAATAAATGTTTTCTGGGAGGCCAGGAAGTTCAATACCTGGGATATTTAATTGGGACTGAGTAGATACGACCTCACATACAGAAGGTGGATGCTATTGCCCAGGTCACCACCCTGAAATCGAAGAAAGAGAGGTTTCTGCCTTCCTTGGATTGATTGGCTATTACTGCCAGTTCGTCCCTAATTTTGCAGAGGTGGCGGAACCGTTAACCAGTCTCCTCCAGAAGAGAGCTCCTAAATGGATTCAGTGGTCACCGGATCTGGACCTGGTCTTCCAAGGTCTCAAGAAGGCTGGCTGCTTGAACTCATCCTGATTAGCCCTGATTTCTCATTACCATTTATTGAGCAAACTGATGCCTCAGAGGTGGGCCTAGAAGCTGTTCAGGCCCAGGAAGTCAGGGTTGAACATCCATAGCATTCATTAACTGAAAGTTGCTTCCTTGGGAATAGCATTATGCGGTGATTGAGAAGGAAGCCCTGGCGGTCAAATGGGGTGCTCAAGAATTTCAAATACTAGCTACTTGGCCGTCCATTTATACTTGTAATGGACCATCAACCTCTCAAGTGGCTGGCTTGACATAAGGAGTCCAACGGCCATATTATGTGGTGGTTTTTGAGTCTCCAACCCTAGCAGTTTTGGGTCTGCTATAGGGCTGGTTGGACTCAACTGAACGCGGACTTCTTTTCTCAGGTGTGGGTCCCGGGTGAGGCGGGTGCTCAACAGGGCATGTTTGAACTGAGGGGGAGCATGTCTGATAGGGTCTATAGCATGCTACCTGTTCTTCTCCAAAGGGAGTATCAACAGTACCCTTTAAGAGAGTCGGCGGCTCAAGAGTTCAGGGCTGGGAGGGCGTGCACATTAGTAAGAACCCAGCAGGCTGCAGGAGAGAGAGAGGACTGTGGATCCAAAAGTCCTTCCAAGGCAAGCCATGCAATGGCGTTCTGAGGTAGAAACTTAAACACCCCAAATAGACTTCTTTTTCTACACCTCGCTCCATGTTCTGTTTGCTGTTCCTGCGAATGTGTGTGCTCTCTTGTCGACCTGGTTTAACAAGCTGGGAGAGAAGTAAAGCTGATTTTGTTCTTCTGAACTGCTGTCCTGGGTTTTGCTTTGGGAGGTTTAACAAGCTGGGGCAGAATAACCCCCCCCCCTGCTTTTGTTTTCTCTGAACTGCTGTCTGGCCTGTGTTTTAAAGAAACCTCTTCCCACTGCACACCACACTACCACATATACTGTACATCAAAAAATGATGTAGTATGTTGCCCAATTATGCATTTTTACACGATTGGTGGTGGGATGATCATGATTGCTAAGTTTAATTATCCAAATCTCTGGGGTATAAGGCTGAAAGGTTATCTATGGCCTGTGAGACATTTGTACCTGCCCTGCAGTGTTAGAAATTAGTAGCAGTAGTCATTGCTAACTGAAGTAGCAGGATACCGGCAACAGTACTAGCAGTTGACAGGTAGCGGTAACAGAGAATACTTGAAACAATAATAGCAAAGTATTGGTAAGAAGAATAGTAAAAAGTACTAGCGACGCAAGTGGCAGGGAGCTTGCAAATGTGGTAACAGAGTTCTATTGATGTAAATATGGAAAAGACTAGTAATTACAAACAAATATTGGTGGCTATACTTGCGACATGCAGCAGGGGAGAACAATTATCTGGAGAGAGATGTCGGTTCAGGCCACTGTCACGTGGTGTCTGTTTGCTGGCGTTGGGCTGTCCGTGGGAGTATGACTGTGCCGTTGGTTGTGTGTGCTGTCATAGGTCAGATGTTATTAGCATAGGTCATCATGAGGAGACATACATGTATTCCCAAGCATAATGTCTTAAACAATAATTCTAACACTAGCAGTTTTGATATCTCTAATGCGAGACTGAAGAGACAGTTTCTCCCTGCACTATCTATTTCATAACAAACTTAGCTTCTTTGTTATGTGAAAGTTCAGCCTAGTTATTTCAGTAGAGTCTTTCAAGGTTGTTGGCTGAGTAATAAGCCCTGGAATGTCTGAGTTACTGAATCTGTGGTGTTGACTCTTTCTGAGGGCTTTCAATAATATAATGTTAAGTACCCTCACAGTGTACACAGCCCTGTACAGACAAGCTTCCTTTCAATCGCCAGCACCATAATTCAGAGGCATCATCTTTTTTTTCCTGTGTATCTTTTTCACTGTCAAACTTTCACATCCATATGATGATGAAAATACTGTGATAGGGCTGAAGCCACTGAAAGCAAAAACTTAGGAAAAAACGCTGTTCCTTACAAAGCAGCTAACGTGCAGAAGATGCAGTTCCCTTGCAGAGCAGCTAGAGGGAGCAGGCATGAACCTACAGAGGCTGAGCTAACACACCCGGGTACTGATTGTGCAGGAGCTAATCAGCTCCACCTGAGGGGTAGCCCGGGAAACTCAAAAGTAAAAGGCCTTTATAAGCAGAGAGCCAACTCAGAAGAAAAGAGAGAGGAAGGAACCTCGGAAGGGAGCTCAGAAGGGAGCTCAGAGGAGAGCTGAGAAAGAGAGAGAAAGGAGCAGACCCAAAAGAGCCGGAGTGAGAGAGAGACCTGGGAGAGACAGACTGGAAAGAGATCTGCTTGGAAGAAATCCCAAAGGCAGAGAGCTCAGAAGGAGAGAGCCCAGCCGGGAGAGAGGCCTCTGCTCACCAGGAGGGTCTGAAACAGGATTAAAAGGTACTGGAAGAAAAAGTCCTGACAGGAGATTTACTTATATTAAGAAGCCAAGAAGCCTGGAATCTTTACAGGGTCTTCCCAAGCTACAGAGAGAACAGACACTACCCAGGAGGCTTCCAGAGGGAGTTTGCAAAGGAGACCGTGGCCAGAGAGAGGTGCCTGAGTGGGCAAGTAACAGACGCCCTGACTTCACGAAGCCAAGGTACGGTGACTATTTTTTCTCAAGGAAAGGCCCAGCTCCTAGAACGTCTTTAAAACCAGATAATCAGCCTAAGAGAAAAGGAAGCCGGCAGGAGTCCTTTAAGCCATCACATAGGGGCATAGGGACAAACCCTGCTATTTACCTGAAAGCCTTAGAACAGCCTAGCTGGAAGCTAGGGAGAAGAAGTACGGACTTTCAAACCACAGCAGCCAGGGAAAGCTCAAGTGCAGAGGGAGGCACAAATGAAACAGAGCCCATGCAACTGGACCCTGTAGACTCAGTTACATTATCCCAGGAAGAAGTAATGGACTGCTCGGTTTGTGTAGCAGGGAGTTTTGAGTCACTCCCCGAGCTGTAACTTATTTAGACAAGCTCTGATATTGTTTTGTTTATGTTGAGCAGAAGAGAAAGAGCTCACCAATTTTACTTTGCTCCGAAGTTTGGAAAACCCTGTGTTTTTGCAAGAAGCTGTGAAGTATGTAACAGTTCACTTGTTTAACTATGCTTTGGTAAAAACCCTGACAAAGGAGAACCCTTTATTTTCTGTTACCTAGCGAACCTCAGTGCTTGAAAGGGGAAATAAAAGCCTTATTTACCCTCCATTCTGGTCTACACAACTTATTCCTATAAGGAGGAGGACTACAAAGACCAGGGTGCACCTGGCCTCCAAAAGTCTCTTACCTCCACAAATAATAAATATGCTCAACCTGCCCTTGCAGCCACTGGCCACCAGGGGGGGTTGATGACAGTACCATGACTTGGACAATCTTTGTATGGCGAGGGAATCTCTGCTCTTGAGAATCTTGTCTAGGTCCTTCATAGCCCTGCCAAGAGCAATGCGTCATCGGATTTCTTGACTGCCTGTCCTTTCTTTAATGCAGGTTAAAGCTGTCAATTATTTCAATTTCTTCTAGGTCAATGATGAACTTATTGATTTTTTTTGCCAGCTGTCAGGATCTTTGTTGTCTTAATGTTAAGGTGCAGGCCTATTTTAAGACTGTTTCTTGATCTTGAGAAGCAAATGTTTCGATCACCTTCACTTTCAGCCAGTAGTGCGCTATCATCAGCATAGCAAAGGTGGTTGTTGTGTCTTCCACCAATCTTCATACCTTGGTTGTCTTCATACAGTCCTGCTTCTCTGATTTGTTCTGCATATAAATTAGAGGTAGAGGGAAACAATGCAGCCTTGTCATTTATTTATTTATTTATTTTATTTATTTATTTAACAATTCTTATATACCGCACTATTTATTTGTTATCAGTGCGGTTTACATTTAAAGATTTTTCAGATCAGAGAAGACTGATTGAATTTACATTATAACAGGGAATAAAACTTGGAGAACATGGGAAACTATTTACATATTGACATGTATCAGGATGGTTGAGGAATGTATGAAACTATGTACATAAAGATAAGGCATAAAAGTTGATACTTGATCTGAAAGGACGTAGGTAGCTTCAGGACTGACAAGTGAGTGCTTGGGGCTTGAGCGTTATGTTGTGTAGGAGTCTTTAGTAGGGGAAGGGGGATGGTTTCTTAGAGTCGGGGTGGCGGCTTGGGCAAAATGGAGCAGAAAGAGGTGGTGGTTTATCGCTTTCCGGAATTGTAGAAGGTCCCGGATCGCTCGGATTTCTGGGGGGAGGTCGTTCCAACATTTTGGTGCATAGTAGGCAAAGGTTCTTCTCCTGGTTGTTTGGGAGCATTTTATGGAGTCTTTGGGAATAGTCAAAGTGTTGTCTGTTGTTGTCCTTCTGGTTCTAGTTTTTGGAGTAGGTGTGATAAGTTCCTTGAGAGAATTGGGGGCGATGTTGTTGATAATCTTGAATGTTATTAGCAGAATCTTATATGTTAGCCTGGAGTATATCGGTAACCAATGGAGATCCTTGAGTCATACACCTTTGCTGATTTTAAACTGTAATATTGTCTAGGTCTGAGATCATTACAACTAATTCAAAATGCAGCTGTGTGGGTGATTTTTAATTTACGGAAAACGGATAGTGATGAGGTGTAGGTCCCGTCACCACCAGAGTCCTGGGGGGCCCTGGCCAGTACCTACACTTAGGGTATGGATCCATTCGGGAGGGGTCTCCTAGAGCAGCGGACAAGGACACCCAGGGGCTGAGGAAGGGCTCGAATCGCTGTTCCCTCCCTGGCCATGAGGTCTAGGGCCCGGCTCCCTGACATCACCTGGGATGGGAGGGAGGTGGGTGAGGGACTTGCCCCAGATCCCCATGGTGGTAGACCCCCTTGGGGAAGACCTAGGTATCTTTATCTTTATTAATACATTTTATATACCGCTCACACTCAAGGTACCAGAGCGGTTTACAATAGCAAAAATAATAGGGCTGCTGAAAAGGAAAAGAACGCCATAAGCAAAAGGAAAGAAAGATACGAGATAGGATAGAATAAGAGGAGAGTAGAGCAACAGGGCAAAGTGGGTTAAGAACAACTGAAATCAACGATATGGGGGAAAGGAGAGGGTAGGGGGAGGGGGAAGGTTAAAAGCTGTGCAGAACAAATGGGACTTCAGCATGGTCTTGAAAGTTTTGTAGGAAGGTTCTAGACGGAGGGCAGGGGGGAGCGAGTTCCAGAGCCGAGGGCCTAAGAAGAAGAAAGCAGAGGAACGGGTGGAATCGAGGTGAGCCTGTGATGGAGAAGGAAGGGACATGCGGTTCAGATGAACTGGCCGAAGAGAACGATGGGCGGAGTGAAGACGGATTTGATCTGCGAGGTAAAGGGGAACACTGGTGTGAATGGATCTATGTACATGGATGAGCACCTTGAACTGTATGCGATAGGTAAGTGGAAGCCAGTGCAAGTGAATCAGAAGAGGGGTGATGTGATCAAAACGTGAAGCATGCATCAAAAGACGTGCCGCTGTGTGATGAACCAGTTGTAATCTCTGCAATTGTGATTGGGGAAGGCCGGCCAGAATGACATTACAATAATCAAGACGAGATACTACCAGGGATAAGAGTAGTGTGGCTAGTGGGGATGGATATGAAAGGGCAAACTGCACGAAGTTGTCTCAAAGTGAAAAAGCACCGTTGCACCACAGAGGAAACATGCTCTTTGAAAGATAAGGCAGAATCCAGGATAACCCCCAGATAACGTAGGGAGGGAACAAGAGGGAGAGGTGTGGAGGACAAAAGAGGAGCGAGGGAAGGAGCAGGAGCACCGAAGGTGAACCAAATGGCAAACGTTTTTGATGAGTTTACATGCAGGAAATTAGAGGAGAACCAGGTAGCCACCGATGTCAAGCAGGAATTGAGAGGAGCTAGGTCCAAGGTAGTAGGGTCAGTGTGGTGAAGAAGAATAATATCATCCCAGCGGGAGGAGGAGATGGAGCTGGAAAATGAGGAACAGCTAGTCTCTGAGGAGATACCCATGGACATTCAGCCGATGGATAACCCACCAGATTTGGGGTGATAGTAGCAACAAGCAGCTATGTGGGAGGTGGTGGGGCGTCCAGGTAATTCCAAACCTTGGACGCACCCTGGCTGAAACAGACTTAAAGGGGGGGAGTTTACTGTGATGATAGATGTGTATGTTTAAACTGAAGGATGCTGGGAAGATGTCATTTGGGTTTCTTACTTAATTTGCATATCGCTCACATTTTGTGTTGCTACGAAGGACCTGGTGAGGGCTACTTTGGACCCGGGGAGGGAACAGTTGCCCCGGGAGGGGGAGCAGACCCCACCAAACATAGACTTTGAAACTACTGGATCACGCGCCCTAATGTGCGGGGGAAACACAGAGAGAGGACCTCCCTGTTGGGGGGGGGGAGGCCATAAAGTGTGGCTCCTGGACTTTTCTTTGAGGGCAGACTAAGCCAAGAGGACTACAGGAGGGTCCTGAAAGGACTACCACATGCCTGCCTGCTGGACCTGGAGCAGATGATACTAGACCCGACCCGACCCGAGACGGAGCAACACTGTTCATATTTCCCTGTTTTATGCAGAACTTCATTGGTTACATGTTGGATTGCATTGCATTTAAGTATCTTTGTTTAATTCATAGAATTTTAAATGCAGATTATGAAACTGAATTGACTTGTTTGGCAGCCTATATACTGACGAGACTGCTTCACTTGAGCCATCAGGTATTCTGTGACTCGGGTTTGTAAGACTTGATTTTGAGTACAGGCTTTTTTGATTGCCGGCCCTAGTTTATGAAACTATTTGGTAACTGTTCTTCAAATATGAGATTATTTAGCTTTTAGAAAACAATTGAAAGCACATTTCTTCTTTTTAGGTTGATACATTAGTGTTATGATTGTGTGGATTAGAAAATGGATGTTGTATGTCATGCATGAAAATTTGTGTTTTTATTTTGGGATTTTTTTTGTTATTGTGAATGTTACCTGTAGTAATTCGCTCAGTAATTGTATGATGAGCATGTAATAAGTAATAAGAAACATAATGCTGATTTGACTCAATACAGCAGTGTAAGACAAGAGGCCAATATAAATGCTCAGACTTGAAAAGGCCTGGTGCTGGCATGCCTGCCTTATCAGTTGCGTGAGCTTGGTGCCTGGAATGCTCTCCCAGAGTGGGTTTTGGTGGCTAAAATTTTAACAAGCTTCAGGAAGCTATGAGATAGGCTATCAGAAGCCAGGGTTCATCTGGCAAGCTACAAGTATTGGAATAACCAGAAGGCTTAGTGGTAACTTGGGCATTGACCTCACTATCTGAATCTGTCATGCTGTGCTGTTCTGTTAACAAAGTTGATTGTGTGGGGGAGGGGGATTGTTGATGGGGTGCCATCCAGAAAGTAGGGACCTGGAAGACGGGATGTTTGAGTGAAAGCTATGATAGTGTTGGTGGCTATAGTATTCCCGTGGGAGAGGAGGGGAGCTGGAGCTGAATGGGGGGGGGGGGGAAATATTGTACGTATGTTCTGCTACCCATGGTAAGAGGGGTGCGGGCTAAGTTTCTCTCATTTCCCCTCCCCCCAATATGTTGGACAAGTAGTGATACCTTTTCAGATGGTCACACTCTATGGCTGGCAAATGGGACTAGATCCTTTATGGAATATATTGGAATAACTGGCAGACTGCAGTAGTTAGTTGGCCTTTTTCTGCATCTACTGTGTGGATGGTAGCATTTTCCACCTGCTAGCACATCGGAACTCAGCTCACGTACCTTCCTAGGTTTTGTGTTGAGACAAATGAGCCGAATTCACTTTTTGAGGTTAATTTTTTTTAACAGATAGACTGTGCATGAAAGCTATGAAATAAGAGCACAAAATTTGCAGCAACGGCGTCTAAATGGCAGCCATGGACATTTTATGTCTGCTTGGGAGCAGGTATAAATGTCAGCATGTAAAGTATGCGCAGCTGCATGTTTTATAAAAAAAAAAGTGCCGAAATTACACTCTGCTCAAACTCCTTCCCTGAAAACACCTACTTGAAGGAATATGTTTATTAAGTAGTGTTAACTTGGCAAATAGCCCATGCTAACGGGTATCTGGGTGCATTTAACAGATAATGCAGCAATTTTCTGTGCTATTTGCAAAAAACATGTTATCTGAATGAGTGAATGGGATATAGGCAGGGTATGGATGTGTCTGCAATGTGCAGTTATTGCAGGCATCCATAGCACACAGTAACTGTTAAAGTTGCAGTCTTTTTTTCATATCATGCCACACGCAGCACGGAGTTCACTTCTTTGTAGCACACCATTGCCTTTCTTTATCTGTTTATAGTTGTTGTTGTTATTAAGTGCCATCGAGTCTGAGTCGACTCATGGTGACCCTCTGGATAGCTATCCTAAATTGTGTTCGGTCTTCAGTCAGGCGGCTCAATGTTGACAGACTGATACCCGTAGCTGCTGTTATTGTATCGATCCATCCATGGAGTGGAGGAGTGGCCTAGTGGTTGGGGCAAGGTACTTCAGACCGGAAGGTCGGGGGTTCAAATCCCACTAGAGGACAGCAACCTTGGTCCGGAAGGACTGGGGTTTCTAGTCCCACAGGTGCTCCTTGTGGTCTTGGGCAAGCCACTTAACCCTCCATAGTCCATGTTCCCTGTAAAATAGTTATCTCCAAGTTATAATGCCCTGTTCAATATAATTTCAGTTTGTTCAATGTAAACCGCACTGATGCAGAATAGCGCGGTATATAAGAGAATGTAAATAAATAAAATCTCATTGCTGGCCTTCCTCTTTTGCGTTGACCTTCTATCTTGCCAAGCATAATGTCTTTCTCTAATGATCTCTCTCTTCGCATGATGTGGCCAAAGTATGAAAGTCGAAGTCTTGTCATCTGAGCTTCTACAGAAAGCTTAGGTTTGATCTCTAGTACCGACTGGTTTGGTCTTCGGGTAGGCCATGGTATACACAGTATTCGCCGCCAGCACCATAATTCAAAGGCATCAATTTTCTTCCTGTCTATCTTTTTCACTGTCCAGCTTTCACATCCATATGATGTTATTGAAAATACCATGGCTTGAACAAGTCAAATCTTTGTATGGAGAGAGACATCTCTGCTCTTGAGAATCTTATCTAGGTCTTTCATAGCCATTCTGCCAAGAGCAATGTGTCGTTTGATTTCTTGACTGCTTGTTACATGCCACCTATCCAGAGACCTGGCATGATCACCTTTCTTCTCTGTCATCAAGCAATAGTTATCTGCTGCCTCCGTCAGCTTCTTTCTATGTTGCAGCAGGAAAAGCATGGGGCTGGCCAGTCTTACAAGATCATGGGGCCTCTCGAGGCCCTAACTGCAGAGGGAAGCCAACTGAATAGGCTGCAGCAGATAAATGCTGTTCGCCCTACTGGCCGGAGGAAATGCTGACAAGTGGAGAGGAGGGAATTTCCTGTAGCCAGCAAAATTTCACTTCTGTGAATTAGTCCACCTCAGTTTTTCTCCCAGCTCTGCTAGCAGCTCGGGGAATTTTTCTGACACACCTGTGGTTCTGCTGCACACCTGTTGGGAAATGCTGGTGTAAAGCAACAGAATAGCTTCAGTGCTGTATAATTGGTAAATGAGCATTGGCATAAGACGGGGCATAACAAATCCTAAGTGTTAGGATGTCATGGTGCCTGGCATTCCATGCCTTGCCTCTCTCAATGTTTTTTACATTGACCCCTGTTAGAGCATTGCTGTTTCTTCATCTGCACTGCCCAGTTCAGCTCTCAGTAAATTTGAGCCATGTGGTGCAGAAACCTCTGTCTGGTCTTGTAAGATTTGAGCCTGCGAGACCAGCTGGAAGTTCTGCACTATGCAGCTCAAACACAAGAGCTGAACCATGTAGTGTAGATAGAGCAAGGTTATTTCTTCTATGGCCAAAGAAACAGCAGGTGACAGCAAGATGAATGGGAACAGATGGTGAGGTGCACCAAACTTGTTAATTGCCTTAGCGCAGTGCTTCTCGAGTCAGTCCCACATTGATATGCATGAAATAAATTTGCATGCACTGCCTTCATTGTATGCAAATCTATCTCATGCATATTCATTGTGGGAATCTTGAAAACCCAACAGGCCTAGATGTGTCCTGAGGGGACTGCATTGAGAAGGCACTGGCTTAAGAGTGAAGGATGGCTGGTAACTTAGAGCAGTGGTTCTCAACCCAGTCCTTGTGGCACATCCATCCAGTCAGGTTTTCAGGATATCCACAGTTAATATGTATGAGAGATTTGCAGGCACTGCCTTCTTGGTACGCAAATCTGTCTCATGCATATAAATTGTGGATATTCTGAAAAAAAAAACCCAACTGGGTGGGTGTGCCCTGAGGACTGGGTTGACACACACACACCATCCCTCTAGGTCAGGGTTTGTGTGAAAGAAGGGACTGGGGGGCATATGTGAAAGAGAAACTGGTAGGTGCCCAGGCCATGGTGAAAGGTCCAACAGGCAGTGGCCTCTTTGACTCACCTATCAGTGAGATGTGGTCACATTGCAAAAAGCATGCTTCTGCCAGTGATGTGCAGTGGTTCTTGACCCAGTCGTCGGGGCGCACATATCCGGTCAGTTTTTCAGGATATCTGCAATGAATGTGTAAGAGAGATTTGCATGCACGGCTTCCTTGGCATGCAAATCATTCTCATGCATATTCATTATGGATATCCTGAAAACCCGACTGGATGGATTGAGAACCACTACATTAAGGGACTGATTCACTAAACCTTATTTTCTCACAGACACAGAATGAGAGAAGCTAAATTGGTAAACTCTTTTTTTTAGAAACTGATTATATTATCAGAAGGAATTCCCTTCCCCTTCCAACTCTTGAACTTAAGTGGTGGGGGAGGGGAACAGAGAGAGGTCTCAGTTTCTGGTTTATAAGTTTTTGGGCTGGCTCCTAAGTTCATAGAACAGTTTGAGACCTGGTATAAGACCAAATTAATCATCTTTGACCAATTGTCTTTGGCGAAGAAAAACTAGATATTTGTCCACATTGGAATAATGGAATAATTTCAGATTTGCATATCATTAATAATAGTATAGCTTCAGCTTCTGGGAGATTTTTCTGCCTTGAGGTTGCACTAGTGGATTTAGTTTTTAGATACAAGTACTCACCTTTCTAAATGTTGTGTGTTTTTGTTTCAGGAAAACTAGGAAAGCCTTGCCCTAAAAAGGCAGTGATGAGTTATCCTCCTAATACGTCTGCAGTTGAGATGCCAGAAGACATTGCCAGGGATGGAGACTTGGCAGAAGAACAGTACAGACTTGAAACTTTCACGGATTTCCCGAGCTGTTGTCCTGTCTCGGCAGCCACACTGGCGCGAGCAGGCTTTTTTTACACCGGACTACGAGACAGAGTGAAATGCTTCAGTTGTCACATGACTGTAGAAGGATGGCAGTATGGAGACTCTCCAATTGTCAAGCACAGGAGCATATCACCATGGTGCAAATTTGTTAATGGCTTTTATGTTCGTAAAGATCCTGTCCAGAATGCAAGCTTCTTTCCTCTTCAAAATTCTAATCCAGGCAGAGTGGAAAACTGCTTGGAAAATCCAACATTTCCACAACCTGCTGAACACCTTACCAATATTGAGGCTGATTATATGCTAAGGACTAGGCAAGTTGTGGACATGTCAGATATGCTGTACCCAAAAAACCATGCCATGAGCAGTGAAGAGGCGAGGCTAATGACTTTCCAGAACTGGCCAGCTTATTCCCCGTTGATGCCACGGGAGCTAGCTAGTGCCGGACTTTACTACACAGGCACTGAGGACCAGGTGGCCTGTTTCTGTTGTGGTGGGATATTGAAAAACTGGGAACCTGGGGATCAAGCTTGGGTGGAACACAAGCGACATTTTCCCAAATGCTTTTTTGTTCTGGGTCGAAACTTTGGGAATGTGGCTAATGGGTATGATGGCACTGAACTTGGTTCTAGTTGTCTGAATGGCCCAGTTTTTCCAAAAAATCCAGAGATGGTGCAGTATGAAGCCAGATTGAAGACCTTTGAGACATGGAAGTATGCAATAAACAAAGAACAACTTGCCAAAGCTGGGTTTTATAGACTAGGTAAATAAATTTCAGTATTTGGCTGCAACCCAAAATGTTATAATCTGAAATCTGCACATCTGTAATTTTGTAGTAACACATCCTTTTAGTATGCTAACATATTCTGTATATATCTTCTGCATTGCCTCTCGTTATATGCTGAGCTTCTGATTATAGGGTTTTACTGATAAAACACCTCAATACAAACAAATTAAAATAGGTGTTTATTGGATAAGCACTGGGAAACCCCATTTCCCCTGTCACCCCTCCCCTAGCTTGCTTTATATCCTGCACTCATTTGTTGTGCCTTCTCTGCAGTGAGAACTCTTAAATGATACAAACTTGGATATCCTGACTCCACTGAGAAAGGTACTCAACAATAGTACCCTGTGGCACAAAGACTCCAGTAAACACTTTTTGTACTCTCAACAAAACCCTTAATTAGCTTAAAAAATAAACTCCTAAATTTACAATGTATAATCTATTAGAATAGCAGCCCGAATTTGAATACAAAAGTATTACAAATTCAGCTCATTTTATATTACAGATTTCTAAAGGTTAGCAAGTGATCTATGAAGAGCCTAGCATGACCTTTCAAGACCATATGATGAAATGGACTCTTGTCCTCGAAAGCTTATGCTTCAAAAAAAAAATGAATTGGCACCACTGGTTTCTATAATGTTGTTCACCACAATGCCTAAAATTGACTTTTTGTAAACTGCGTTCCTTCCCCCTGTGAGCTTGCACATGTCTTTCAGTATCTTACTGATTTGGCCGCTTTGACCCAGTGAAAAGCAGGATATAAATGTAGCTAAATAAATTTTAATTTAACAGCTGCTGAGGACGAAATACATCTCGCTTAACATTCTCCAGTTTCCTAGACAGATCACAGATGATCGTAGACTTGCTCTCATTGATAAAAAGGAGGTTGAATTGCAAAGTAGTTCACCAAATCATTAAACAGTATTATAGTGTTGTATACACTTTGCAGCTGCATAATGGAAATCTGCCATGGTGCAAATACTGGACTGTAGTGTACCATGCTGTATTTTACATGAAATCGAAAATTTCATATGCAGCACTAGGCACACAAGTTATTCATTCTGGAGGTTTGCTTTCCCTTGTCCTTGCAGGAAGGCAACCCTCCAGAGATGCCACTTAATAAAAATGACATTTGCATTCTGCACTTGTCCTATATACATTTGCTTCATTGTCTGACAAAATCCTTTTTTCTTTTTCCTTCTCCAGGACCAAGCAGGAAGTCAGTCCTCACATATGGGTGACGTCGGCACCGATGGAGCTCCCGTGTGGAGCATTTCCCCAGCTTTCAAGGAAAGCCTTTGGGAATGCAGCGCGCATGCGCGGTCCCCTTCCTGCCCAAGGGTGCCATCTTGCTCAGTCTTTTTCTCGGAGCCCAACGGACGTGAGTTCGTGTCACCCGGGAAAAGTTGATTTTTTTTCCTGCAATTTTCGCTTTCTCTTATCCGGTTCGATGCCGGTTCCCCTTCCCACCTGATACACCGGTATCGAGTCCGGAGTTTTGATTTTCGGTTTTTGTCCTTCGTGACTAGTGTTCACGCTCTTTTTGTGTTTCACTGGCAGCCCGGTCTTTCAACCTTGCAGGGGCCCTTTTTCTCCCCATGGCTGCCAGCAGGTTCAAAAGTGTGATCGGTGCAAGAAACTCTCACCGACGCACATGACTGCTGCCTCCGATGCCTCGGGCCCGACCATGACCCGCTGGCCTGCAGCCCGTGCGGCAAGATGTCTTCGAAAGCGCTTCAGAGCCGTCAGCATCAGCTTGAGAGAATTTTCTCTGACTCCGCGTCCGGCCGAGCCCAGACTTCGTCAGAGGCCTTGACATCTCAGGAGTCTGTTTTTCAATTCTCCAGGAACAAGCAGGAATGTAGTCTTCACATATGGGTGACGTCAATACTGATGGAGCCTGCACGGGAACGCTCTCCAGCATCCAATAGGAAAGCTTTTGGGAGCATTCCACTGCGCCTGCGTCACTGCCTTCCTGCCTTACCAACTCTCCCTCCTCAGTTCTTCATTTTCCGTGGAGCCATCAGGAAGCAAATCCTGTCGCCGCAGAAAATTAGTTTTTCATCTCTTGTTTGTGGTCATGTCTGCCTTTCCATCGATGCTGGGACCAACTACAGTTCTTTTCTATTTTCTTCTTTCTTTTCTTTTTTTCTAAAAAGTGAATTAGAACTTTCTTGGGCACATCAATGCCATTTTAGGCCTTAAGCCTACTATTTGCTTCGGCATAATGGAAAAACAGCTAGTGATTTTAAGAAATGTTCTAAGGATGACGGTACCATCTCGGCTACTGACACCCAAGACTGGTGTCTCGAATGCCTTGGGCCCGATCACTATCCTTCAAAGTGTCCTTTATGTGGGAAGATGACAGAGGCCTGCAGAATTGAGCTGCAGCGTTAGGCACACTCTTTGCCTCAGATGCAGTGTCTTTAGCATTGATGGCAGTGTCTTCCTCTCAGGTATCAAAACATAAGTCTTTAAAGACACACCGATCCCCCAAGGATAGATCCCTTTCTAAGAATTGAGATGCCTTGAGCATTGCCCTAGAGGTAAATCAGCCAGCCAAACTATTCTGGCGGGAGGACCTTTCCTCCAAAGCCATCAAAAGGTCCCAGGATGCTCCTGAGGCCTCTACCTCTGGTGCCATGCTCTGGGACGGTAGCCCGCATTTCCGGTACCTATACCCAAGCATCGGTGGGCTCTATGGATCAGTGTATCTTCGCCATAGAGTGCAGCTTGGCGGCCCTACTAATGGCATCAGTTCCAATCAAATCCATAACAGCGGTACCAACGGCACCATCCATGGTACCGATGTAGTCCACATTGGGGTTTGTACCGATCGAACCGCTGTCACCCATGCCTGCCCTCGAGTCCATCCCTGGTACCTTTGGCTCTTCCAGACAACCTCCCCAATCCGATACCGATTTTTTATCAGCACCAGGCCTTAGCGGAGCATGGACATCGCTGTCGTCGATACTTTGAATCTTCCAATTCATCCAATGAGGAATCGATCAATACCCAAGCGATTCAAAGTATACTGGAGGATCCATCTCCCTATCCGGAACACCGCATGTCCCTCCTGAGGACATGTCTTTTCAGGAGTTTATTCAGGACTTGGCCAGGGGCCTGTTCATTATACTAACATCTGAAAAAGAACCTAGGTCTGAGGCATTAGAAATCCTCCAGTACCCTATAGCTCCTAAAGAGGCTGCCACCCTTCCAGTTCACCGCATCCTCCAGGACCTTATACTCCTGCTGTTGGAGACACCCCTTACCATCTCTCCCCATACTCGACGACTCAATACCATGTTTTAGGTACCGGAGTCTCCTGGATTCCAAAAGACTCAATGATGGTGGAATCAGCAATGCGTCAAATTTAAAAGTTTGGAGATACATTCTTCGAGCCCTCCTGATAGAGAAGCGAGGACTCTTGATGTTTTCAGGCATCTATACCTTCAGGCCTCCATGCTTTCAGCCAGGATAAGTTCATACATACTCTATATGGGTATGTTCCTCAGGGAGGTTACTAGGGATCTTGAGTCAATGGCTCCTCTTCTCCCTGATAAAGAGAACTGACTATCTCACATTGGTCAAACATGCCCAAAATGTGTCAGTTTACAAATAGAGCAACTTTTGATTGTTTTAAGTGTACCAGTAGGGCCACCTCAATCTGCATTGGAGCACGGAGGATTGCTTGGCTTCAAGCGTCAGATCTTGAGCAATGGGTTCAAGTTAAACTGAGCAATATTCCTTGCACAAGTGAAAACCTTTTTGGCAAAGATTGGCAAGACAAGGTGTCTCAGTTGGAGTCTGAGAATGCTACCCAAAACAGGCTTTCTAGAACTACTGCCAACCTGGCTAAGAAGAAAGCAGCTTTGCAGTACCAACCTCAGGGTACTCAAGAAGCAACAGCCTCCCAAGCAGCAGAGAAGCCACAGACTCCTAAAAAACAACCAGCTCCGCAGACTCATCCTGCGCCTGGTTTTTGACTCTTTCCTAGAGAACATAGCCACTCTGCTTCTGGAGACCCCCCCCCAAACATTGCCAGCAGACCCTCACTATGCCCACAGGTGGTATCTAATCACTTCAGAACACTGGACCCTGACCATAGTGGTAGAGGAATACAAACTTCACCTACAGACTCTGCCTTCCTCCACAATGGTGAGAAAATATCCTTCTCAACCTCCTCTTATGGCTCTCTTGCTACAAGAGGTCACCTTTCTGCTGTCAGGAGGTGCCATAGAGGAGGTCCCAACATCCCAATAATGAGTGGGTTTCTACTCTCCGTACTTTCTCATACCAAAGAAAACCGGGGGATACAGACCAATCCTGGACCTCAGAAACCTAAACAAGTTTCTTGTCTGCAAGAAATTAAAGACAGGGTAGGAGGGTCCCTAGAGAGACCATCTCCAGAGTCGGGACTGTCTGTTCTCTAGATTTCATAAAAGCATATACACACATCCTAATTCATCCAGAGCACAGGAAATATCTACGCTTCATGTTTCAAGGAAGACATTAGTACAGGGTCCTGCCATTCGGACTCGCCTCTGCCCCTAGAGTCTTCGCAAAGTGCATGGCGGTTGTGGCCGCATTTCTAAGATCTCTAGGGATATTTGTCTTCCCTTACTTAAACGACTGGTTCATAAAGGCAGGATCCTCCCAAGAGGTTCACCTGTCTCTCGTACCATGCAGGTACTTCAACATGAGATTTGCGATAAATCTTCCAAAGTGCCATCTCACTCCTACTCAAATACTAGAGTTCATAGGAGCTCTCTTAAATACTCAACAGTCACCTGAGTCACCAAACCCTCCCCCTGCTGAGGTATTGTTGTAGACCCCATTTCCTGTCTTGCACATGTGCTTGCTCTACTTGCTTTTCTGTCTTTTGAGAAGAGCAGTGCTCTCCTGAGCTCTCCTGAAAGGTGATTTTTGCTGAATTTTGCTGCTTTGCTGTGAGTTCTGTCTCTGTCTCCACATATTCACCATCTCAAGGGCAAGAGGTTCTACTCCAGGTACTTCCTTGTGCCAAAAAGGACAGGGGACCTAAGACCCATCCTTGACCTGTGCAACCTCAACAAATTCCTGGTGAGGGAGAAGTTCAAGATGCTCTCCTTTGGAACATTGCTGCCATATCTCCAGCAGGGAGACTGGCTATGCTTATACCCACATCTTTATCCACCCCAACCACAGGCAGTACCTGTTGTTCAAAGTGGGGGGCAGGCATTTTCAGAACAAGGTGCTCCCCTTTGGCCTATCCTCTGTCCCAAGAGTTTTCACAAAATGCCTGGTGGTCGTAGCTGCCTTCCTCCGGCTCCAGGGGGTATTCGTCTTTCTCTACCTGGACGATTGGCTCATAAAGGGAGGCACGGCCTCAGAGGTACAGCAGGCCACTGCACGCACCATCCAGGTCCTACAGCACTTGGGTTTTGTCAAACTACCCCAAGTCTCACCACCTCCCGACATTGTCTGGAATTCATTGGGGCAAAGATCCACACTCTCCAGTCAAAGGCTTTCTTGCCCAGAGATCGAGCCGATCGTCTTGGGGCTCTTGCTCGAGACATACAATGCCGTCTCTTGGTGCCTGCTCAGCTTCTCCTGCATCTCCTTGGGCACATAACCTCCACAGCCCACGTCACCCACGATTCTCTCCTCCACATGTGGTGTCTTTTGGAACAGTGGTCTCAGGCCACTGGCTGCCTCAGAGACATGGTTTCTGTGACCCGCCAATTGGCGGATTCTCTGGTGGCAGTCTGCTCAGCATCTTGAGGTGGGCATGTCTTTTCAGGCCCCAAGCCCCTCCAGGGTCCTCACCACAGACTCTTCCCTGCTCGGCTGGGGAGCCCACAGCGGAGATCTCCGCACTCAGGGCAACTGGTCACTGGATGAGCACACGCAGCAGATCAGTCTCCTGGAGCTCTGAGTCATACACCTAGCCCTGAGGGTCTTTTGTCACCAGCTGGTCCTGGTCCAGACAGACAACCAGGTGGCTCTGGCCCTCTGCTCATACGCAATCCGACAAGTATCCTCCTACAGGCAGTGTACCTTCCCGGTCAGGACAACCAACTGGCTGACAGGCACGAGTGGCAGCTGGACCCTAGGGTAGCCAGCTGGTTTTCCGGCTCTGGGGGGAAACCCTTGATGGACCTGTTCGCCAGCCCAGACAACTTTCAGTTGCCCTGCTTCTGCTCCTGGCAGGCCCACCCTTCCAGGGTGGCAGTAGACGCGTTCCTGTTCTCATGGTCAGGTGGCCTCTTGTACGCCTTCCCTTCTACCCCGCTGATCACCAAGACTTTGTTCAGGACCCTCCAACAGGGCCTCTTTCATCCTGATAGCTCCTTGTTGGCCCAGGCAACCATGGTTCCCACTTCTTCTACAATTGATGGTGGAGACCCCCATCCCCCTGGGGACTACCCCGGGACTCCTATCACAGGAGAGGGGTTCTCTCCTGCACCCCAACCTGGGGTCCCTGTCGCTGACAGCGTGGCTGCTGAAAGGGTGATTCTGGCCCCTTCAAACTTCTGGTTGAAGTGGAGGGCATTCTGCTGGCCTCTCGCAAAGCCTCTACTAGGAAGGCTTGTGCCCTCAAATGACGCAGGTTCTCTGTTAGTCAGCCCCATGATCGGTGCACCATTTTCCTATCCGGTGGCTCTGGTGTTACAGTACTTTCTCCACCTCTGTCTGGGCTCAAGTCTAACTCCGTCCAAGTGCACCTTAGTGCTTTGGCGGCGCACCACCATCCAGTGGATGGTAAGCCCCTCTCGGTCCAGTCGCTAGTGACCTGTTTTCTTCGGGGTCTGCTCTTATCGAAGCCCCCGGTTTGCCCTCTGGCAACTGAATGGGACCTCAACGTGGTGTTGGGGAAGCTCACTCGCCCGCCCTTGAGCCTCTGGTTACCTGCCACCTTCGCTACCTCTTCGAAGGTGTTTTTTCTGGTCACGTTTACCTCCACTCGCAGAGTGAGCTTCAGGCCCTCGTGGCGGATGCGCCTTATACCAGGTTCTACAAGAACAGAGTGATGCTTCGCACACACCCCAAATTCCTGCCAAAATTAGTGTTGCCCTTCCATCTCAACCAAGAAGTGGTGCTCCCTACCTTCTTTCCATGACCTCTCCAGTCGGATGGAAATGGTCCTACACATCTTGGATTGTAAGAGAGAACATAAGAACGTAAGATATGCCATACTGGGTCAGACCAAGGTCCATCAAGACCAGTATCCTGTTTCCAACAGTGGCCAATCTAGGTCGTACGTACCTAGCAGTTTCCCCAAAAGACACAGGTTCTGCAATGCTTGTACTGGGTCAAGCATTGATATCCTGGGTCCCTTCTTAATAATGGTTTATGGACCTTTCCTCCAGGAACTTGTTCAAACCTTTTTTAAACCCAGCTACACTAACAGCCTTTACTACATCCTCAGGTAACAAATTCGAGAGTTTGATTACACGTTGAGTGAAAAAAATATTTTCTTTTATTAGTCTTAAATAGTTTACCCTGTAGCTTCATTGCATGTCCCCTAGTCTTTCTATATTCTGATAACGTAAACAATCGATCTACGTTTACCCGTTCCACTCCGTTCATTAATTTATAGACTTCTATCATATCTCCCCTCAGCCGTCTCTTTTCCAGGTTAAAGAGCCCTAACCTTTTTAGCCTTTCTTCATAGGAGTATCCTTCCATCCCCTTTACCATTTTGGTGGCTCTTCTCTGAACCTTTTCTAATAACGCCATATGCTTTTTAAGATACGGCGACCAGAATTGCACACAATATTCAAGGTGCGGTCTCACCATGGAACGGTATAGAGGCATTATAATATCTTTTGTTTTATTTTCCATTCCTTTCCTTATGATACCTAGCATTCTATTTGCTCTCTTGGCTGCCGCTGCACACTGGGCTGAGGGTTTTAACATGTTATCCACAATGACGCCTAAATCTTTTTCCTGGGTGGTGGTTCTTAATGTGGAACCTTGCATTGTGTAACCATAGTTTGGGTTGTTCTTCCCTAGGTGCATGACTTTGCACTTGTCCACATTAAATTTCACCTGCCATTTTGATGCCCAGTCTTCCAATTTATCAAGATCCTCTTGCAATTTTCCACAATCCTCTTGGGTTTTAACAACTTTTAATTGTTTTGTGTCATCTGCAAATTTGATAACCTCACTCGTTATTCCACTTTCCAGGTCATTTATGAATATGTCAAAAAGCAGCGGACCCAGCACAGATCCCTGGGGTACACCACTATTCACCTTTCTCCATTGGGAAAATTGGCCATTTAGCCCAACCCTCTGCTTTCTATCTTTTAACCAGTTCTTGATCCACAGTAGTACACTGCCTCCTATCCCATGACTCTTTAGTTTTGCCAAAAGTCTCTGATGGAGGGACCTTGTCAAAGGCTTTCTGAAAGTCCAGATACACTATATCAACCGACTCACCTTTGTCCACCTGTTTATTCACACTTTCAAAAAAACATAACAGATTAGTAAGACAAGATCTTCCTTGTCTAAAGCCATGTTGGCTGTCTCCCATTAGGCCATGACTATCTACATGCTGAGTAATTTTATTCTTTATGATGGTTTCTACCATTTTTCCCGGTACTGACGTGAGGCTCACCGGTCTGTGGTTTCCCTTATCACCCCTGGAACCCTTTTTAAAAATTGGTGTTACATTGGCAATCCTCCAATCTTCAGGTATTAGAGATGATTTTAATGATAGCTCACAGATTACTAATAGCAGGTCTGCAATCTCATATTTCAGTTCTTTCAACACCCTTGGATGTATACCATCCAGCCTGGTGATTTGCTACTCTTCAGTTTATCTAATAGTTGTAATACATCTTCCCGATGTATCGATATTTCCTTCAATTCTTCTGCACCTTTAAATACCACTTCAGTCATGGGTAACATCCCTACATCTTCCTCAGTAAAGACCGAAGAAAAGAATTCATTCGGTCTCTCCGCTATCGCCTTGTCGCCTCTTAGTGCCCCTTTAACTCCTCTATCATCTAATGGTCCAACCGACTCTCTCACAGGTTTTTTGCTACGAATGTACTTGAAAAAATCTTTATTCTGCGTTTTTGCTTCCGCAGCAAGCTTCTTCTCAAATTCTCCCTTTGCCTTCTTTATCAATGCCTTGCATTTGACCTGCCAGTGCTTGTGCTGTTTCCAGGTTTTGTCGTTTGGCTCTTTTTTCCATTTCCTGAAAGATGCTTTTTTGGCAACAGCCTCTCTGACCTCCCTTTTAAACCATGCTGACAGTTTTTAGGACTTCCTTCCACTTTTCTTAAAGCGTAGAATACAGCTGGTCTGGGCTTCCAAGATAGTATTTTTCAACCAGGGGCGGCCCAAGGGGGGTGCGGGGCCATGTGCGGAGACTCGGTATGGGGCCTCATTTGCATAAGTGGCCTTATTTGCATAAATATTTGCATAATGCTAACATACACTAACTTTTAGTAAACATGTCTCTTAATGAGTGTATGGATAAAGACAGACTAAAAGATTTCTACATTACTATAATCCAGTGCCAACCGCCAGGCACATTAGGAACTACTACAAACACTGCCCATTTAGAACCAATAGCAAACCCGCCGTATCCTAACAGCACTACCAGGACTCACAAAGCACCATACCCTACCTATCAAAAGGCAACACTGCAAATATTAAACCAATACATTTCAGAGAACAACAATACATGACCTACTGGGGATAGAGAACAAGTGGCAATGTCAAATAGGAATTACATAAACAGAATACCTCAGCTCAGTTACACATGCAGAACATAGACCATCACCAAACAAGGAATAACAATTTAGATACAGGAAGGCAATAATTAAACTGGGAACCCCAAAAGTCAAACTTGGAATGTACAACACTGTAGAAATAAAACTATAAATTAATTTCCTCTTGTACCAAACAAAGCGCAGACGTTAATGATGCACATTTCCCAGAGCTTTCATATTCCAGTTAATAAATTCAAAATAAAGAGATATCTTTCTACCTTTTGTGCATTTTTTTTCAGTTGCAATTGCTCCAGCCACTTTCTTCTGGTTTCTTCATGTTTTCTGCTAACTCTCCATCATCTGCTGTCCATTTGTCCTTTCTTCTCTCTTCTAGTTTTTTTTCCCATTCTCTCTCTCTACATCTGCTTTAACATACTAATCTTTCTCCTTTTGCTCTTTCCTCATTCCTATTTCATCCACTCAAATTTTACCCCTCCATCCTCAATCCCCACTTACTCTCCCAATACCCGGCCAATTGTAGATTTTTTATCCCTCCCACACAAAATATTTTTCCCCTCTCCATTTTACTCTCCCAGCCCCATCCCATTCTAATCCTACCCCAACATCAGCTCCCTTCTAGTTCCAGCCTCACCCAGCATCCATTCCCTTCTAGTCCCTGCATCAGCCCATTTCCAGTCCTAGCCCCCCATCAGCCCATTTCCAGTCCTAGCAATCCCCCAACCCAATACCAGTCCTAGCCCCCCCATCAACCCACTTCCAGTCCTAACCCCATCAACCCATTTCCAGTCAGCCCCCCATAGCCCATTGCCAGTCCTAACCCCCCCATCAGCCCACAGCCCATTACCAGTCCTAACCCCATCAGCCCACCTCAAGTCCTAACCCCTCCCCATCAGCCCATTTCCTGTCCTAGCCCCCCCATAGCCCATTATCAGTCCTAACCCCCCATAGCCCATTACCAGACAGCCCCCAACAGCCCATTACCAGTCTTAACCCCCCCATAGCCCAGTTCTAATCCCCCCCCAACAGCCCACAGCCCATTACCAGTCCTAACCCCATCAGCCCACCTCAAGTCCTAACCCCTCCCCATCAGCCCATTTCGTGTCCTAGCCCCCCCATAGCCCATTATCAGTCCTAACCCCCCCCTAGCCCATTACCAGTCCTAACCCCCCATCAGCCCACAGCCCATTACCAGTCCTAACCCCATCAGCCCACCTCCAGTGTTAACCCCCCCATCAGCCCATTTCGTCCTAATCCCCATCACCCAATTTTCAGTTTAAGCCCCCCCATACCCCATTACCAGTCCTAACCTCCCCATCAGCCCAGTCCTAATCCCACCAGCCCATATAAAGACTTAGCTCCCCATAGCCCAGCACCACTCCGACCCCCCATAGCCCTTCACCACTCCTAACCCCCCCAGCCCCCCCATAGCCCATCACCACTCCTAACCCCCCCAGCCCCCCCATAGCCCATCACCACTCTTAACCCCCCCAGCCCCCCCATAGCCCATCACCCCTCCTAACCCCCCATAGCCCATCAGCACTCCTAAACCCCCCCTTCCCCCCATAGCCCATCAGCACTCCTAACCCCCCCCCCCAGCCCATCAGCACTCCTACCCCCCCCAGCCCCCCATAGCCCATCAGCACTCCTAACCCCCCCCCCAGCCCATCAGCACTCCTAAACCCCGCCCAGCCCAGCCAAAATTCCCATCAGCCCCCGCGGGCTTAACAGAGCAGCGAGGGAGAAACTCTCCCCTCGCGCTCTGAAAGTCGGCGCGTGAGACTGCAGGCAGCTGTACGAGAGAGCGGATACAGGGGAGGGCAGGCTCTGCTGGGCAGGGGGGGCCCTGCGGCACACTCGATTCTGCCGCGGCGGCCCCGGCAGCAGGAGAAGACAGCTTTTTTTTTTTAAATTTGACTTTAGGATCAGAATGTTTTTTGCGCGGGGCCCCCTGAAACGCGGGGCCCTGTGCAAAAAACATTCTCGCTCAATGGACGGGCCGGCCCTGTTTTCAACAACACCCAAGCTTGATGTAAGTCTTTAACCTTTGAAACTGCTCATTTTAGTTTTTTCTTAACTCTTTTCCTCATTTTATCATAGTCTCCCTTTCGAAAGTTAAAAGGTAGTACTGTGGATTTCCTTACTGTCCCTCCTCCACTAATTAAATCAAAGGCGATCATGCTATGATCACCATTGCCAAGTGGCCCCAACACCCTTATCTCTTGCACTAGATCTGGTGTTCCACTAAGGACTAGGTCTAATATGGCTTCCCCTCTGGTCAGTTCATGAACCAGCTGCTCCAAGAAGCAGTCATTTATGTCATCTAGAGCTTTCTCCTTCTATATCCAACGCACTTGGGGCCATCGTAAAGGTCCTCAGATTTTCATCTCCTATGACCCCAGCCGGCTGTGGGAGGCGGTGACGAAGCGTACGCTGTCCACATGGGTGGCGGACTGCATTGCCCTCATTTATGAGCAGGCGAGTCTCCTGCTGGTAGGCCGCGTCACAGCGCACCGTGTTAGGGCCATGGCGCTTCGGTGGCAAACTTGCACTCTGTCGCGATGGCGGACATCTGCCGGGCCGCCACTTGGTCTTCAGTTCATACCTTTGCAGCCCATTACTTCCTGGAAAGAGTCCTGCCTTCAGCCAGGCTGTGCTCTGTAACCTTTTTGGGGTTTAGGCAACTCATACCCTCTGACCCTTCTGTATTCAGGCTACCGGAGTGCTGGTTTCTTCTGACACAGGGGTCCTACTGTGGTCTGTGGGCACACACTCAAGTGCTGCCACTTGTGGCTCCACATGAGGGAGCCCTGTTCTTGCTATGGGCTTTCGGTAGCCTTTAGCTGGGGAGTCCCCATATGTGAGGATTGACTTACTGCTTGTTCCCGGAGAAAGCGTAGTTACTCACCTGTAACAGTTGTTTTCTGGGGATAGCAGGAATTGGTCCTCAGAACCCTCCCTCCTCCCCTTAGAGTTGCTCCTTTTACCATCTTTTTTTTTTTTGCCATCTTTTATCTGTCATCTGACTGAGCCAGACGGCACCCTTGTGCGGGAAGGGGATCACACATGCGTGGTGGCATCTCCCAAAGGCTTTTTTGAAAGCTTGGGGGATGCTTCTGCAAGGGCTCCATCGGTGCCAACATCATCCATATGTGAGGACTGATTCCTGCTGTCCCTGGAGTATACCTGTTACAGGTGAGTAACTACGCTTTCTGTTCTTCACCTGACCTCCCACAAACTCCTATTTTCCTTTAAGCAGATTATGGTGTGGGTTTTTGTTTTGCTTTGGTTTTTTTGTAAAAAAAAAAAGTGTAGTTCAGAATGCATTCGTATAGCCAAACTTATATCCTGCTTGAGCGTGCTGTCTGATAATTAGAAAGCCCTTTTTATTTTTCTTCAAGGGAATGAGGATGACTCTGCAGGATGCTTTTATTGTGGAGGGGGACTGAATTCTTGGAAGTCAGATGACAACCCCTGGGAGCAGCATGCCAAGTGGTTTCCTGGGTAATATGCCTAATGTTTAGTACAGCTGTACCAAAAGAGATCGAAGGGCCATGTTAAATGTTTTGGGAGGTTTTGGTTTTTTACTGCATTTGATAAAGACGCAGCAAAACAAGTGAGGTGCCATTTCAGAGTTGTACAAAGATGCACCTTAACTCCCAGATTAATTAATAATTATTATTATAGTTATTCCTATACTGCACACCATCCAAGGATATCAAGACAATTTCAGTACAAATAAAACGCAAAATAATATGAAAAACAAAACTAATCAATAATAAGATAAGATGTGGACACATGAGTAGGGAGTGAAGACAGACAAGGATAAGTAAATCAATTCCTATCTTGTGCTTCACTCTACTGGAACTCTTTTCTCCCAAATTCAGCTATTTTATTTATATACCTCACTGAATAACCAAATCTTCAAATCCCTATTACTTTTTTTTTTTTTAAGATGACTCCTTCCTAATAGCAACAGGTAGTAAATACCATAATCTGGGTGCCATATAAGTAAAAGCAGATTTCTAATTTTAGAGACTGCTTACAAGGACTGAAGGGATCTCTCTGGCATCTAGAGAATCATATGAGCAGATACGTGCTGTATAAAGAGGCTGCAATGCCAGAACTAAGACCTTCAATGCCACTTTGAGTTACCATTTGGTGCCGGTGGTACTCTTGTTCATAACATCCTCTCAAGCAGAACATCTAGCCCTATAACTTTCACTCCTGTATTTTCAGTCAGTTGTAATCTCCTCATGTTAGGCACTGTGATTCCCAAAGATATCAAATTGCGATGGTCTTGTCTATTCGTTATAAGGGCATGTATTAATATTCCAAGCTGGGGAACTTCAGATGTGGACGTTATCTTCCTTTTAAAAAGATGAGAGGAACTTTCATAAGGGAAGGAATTTTATTGGTGAATGATAAATGGTCATCAATGATCCTTCAGACTTTAATTGCCTCTTCAACAGGCAGTTTTATCCCAGCTATTGTTGAAGGTGGCTCTTTTCTGTTCCTTGAAAACCAAATAGCTTTGGTTATTTGAGGGCTGAAACATAATTGTACTTCTGGCCATTCTTCAGCTAGTGCTAGTGTTTGATCTTTCTTATTTCTAGATCACTAGCATCATGGCAGACATAGAACAGCTGAATATCATCTGTGTGCATGTATATATGCTAATCTCTTGGTTTGGGGTAAGAAAAGCCAGTGCTAACATTGAACTTTTTTCTGATCAGAAACATCTCCCTAAAGGACTTTGCAGTCCTAAAGATAAGACTTGAACCATTGTAGGGTTATCTTAATCAGTCCTATATTGATTGATTGTGTACTGTTGCTAGATTGATTAATCTAGTTGAATGCTGCAGAGAAGTATTGAATCTGGTAATACCAGTTTCCCTGATTCAGTCTAAGTAAATTGGTATGATGAATTTAATCAGCACCGTCTCTGTACTGCATGCCAGCGTTTTCTAGCCGTGCCATTTTTTGCTCATTATGTTATGACCTGAGTGAGGTTGTGATGGCTCTTAAATGCTAGTCCAGAAATGTATTGTCATTGCAGTAAAATGGTATTGCTTTTTTAAATTTATTTTAACTTAACCCGTTAATGCATGAATTCTACATTTGTTCCTAATCAAATATTACGGGATTGAATCGTTTTATGCATGGTTTCATATGACCTGAGGCATAAAAGTTGAGCGTCCCCCTTTCGCTTGAAGGTAAAGCAATTAACATGGCAACCATACTATCTCAAATGATTAAAAATTGGTCTTTATGGATTCAGGTGCAACTATGTGGTGGAAGAGAAGGGCCAAGAATTTGTCAACAGTATCCAGTTAAACCACTTACCCAGTGATGGCACGGTAAGACTTTGCACATGTCTTGGTCAGCAACCGAAGCAACTGTGCAACAGTCCCCCTTGGACTAAACATCAGTTGTATTTGAACTCTGCTTTGTGTAGCATCAATTACCATATCACTTGATGTCTCCCCTCTCCCACCTCCAAGCCAATCAAGTGTTCAGGATTTTCCTAGTAAGTATGCATGAGACATATTTGCAAACACTGCCTCAAATGTTTACAAATATCTGTGAATATTCAGAATATCTCAGAGCAATTCCTGAAGACCAGTTTTGTGCACTGTTGAATTACACAATGAGTGGATTTACTTTCTTTGATTCACATTATTCCCAGAAAGCCAGGGAAGTCATGGTTCAAATATTGCTTCTCCCACTGTTGCTTATTGTGACCTTGGGCAAGTTACTTCACACCCCCCCCCCCCCCCATTGTCTCTGGTACAAACTTGGATTGTAAGCCCATTTGGGAAGGGGAATAACTTGTGTACCCAAATGCAACTTGACCTCTGCTCAGATTTGGAAAATGCAAGCGATTAAATCCAAAATCCATTTCTGCTAAAGCGTTCTTCTGTACAAGTCTCTATTTGACGAACAGCTACAGGGGTTCTCCAGTGTCCAGGCAACGTAGGAATGTTACCTAAGCAGCTTCCCACTTTGTGTGGATGTCTCCATTTTTAGGGATTTATATTAACCATTAGAAGGCTACACATTGAGTTCACACTTAACAGGATTATTAAAAGAGGAAAGTGAAGGGGAAGGGGTAGAACACTGATGTCATCTGAAGTGAATAATGCAATTACTTGTTTCAAGAAGCCACTATAAAATGCCAAGTCGCTGCTTGCAAGGGCTCTTAACGTAGGTTACTACTTGTACTACCAAGGAAAGTATACAAAATGGATCAATTTTCATAACTTGAAATGTATTTCATTTGTTTTAGATTGAAGATACAAACGAGAAACCATCATTAAACAAAGGTAACAATAAAATGGTTAAATGAAACATACTATTTTTTGTAGCATTTTCCTCTTTTAAATATATTTGACCTCCTTTCTCACGCTCCTGATAAACAAATGAGATTCATCAGCCTGTAGACCAGAGATATCGCATATAAGGCCCAGGGATTATTTCCAGTTCATTCGGTCCACAGCCATAGTCAAGAAGCTGCTGTCTTTTTGGGCTGTTTGGTGTAATACTCCCCTACTTTCAGTTCTGACTGAAGGCCCCTTTAAGGGGAGCAGAATGTGAGGCAGCCTCTGAGGCTATAATCTGGCAGCTCATGCCACCGGGGGGTGACTATTGATAAGAGTACTGCTGAAGGCTCTTGCTGCTACCAGCTTCCACCACAGCTACAGCGGAAAATGGCAGCTAGAGGAAACAAGATTGAAGTAACACATCAACAAAAGCAATGGGAAAAGTAGCCTAAGGGTTAGAGCAGTGGGCTGAGAACGGGGAAGTCCGGATTCAAATCCCACTGCTGCTCCTTGTTAATTTGAGCAAGTCGCTTAACCCTCCGTTGCCTCAGGTACAAACTTCCATCGTAAGTCATCCAAGGATAGGAAAATACTAACTGTACCTGAATGTAACTCCTTGTTGCACGCCTGAGAGATGTGTGGGCTAAATTCAGTTCCCTTCCCAACAAAATGGGGTCAGTACGTCACCAGCGGTGGTGGTTGTCGTCTTCCTCCTCCACACATTGTGCTGCATGGATCCCAGCTCGCTAGGAGGAGGAGGACAGTAGCAGTGCAGCGCCTCTACACATGCGCTTCCCTGCTATTCAGGCCTGCTGTGTTGTGGTTCGAACCGCATGGCATTTGAGGATGTAACCTAGGGTGCCACACCACCATTGTCATCTTCGTAGGATGGGAGCAGGAGTGTGGCAAAGGAAAGGGAACTGGAGCAGCTATGGAGGGAGTGTGGGGAGAGGGTGAGTGAGGGAAGGCATTGGAAATGCTGTAGGGAGAGAGAAGATCACAAGGTGGTGCTGCAGGATGGGGCAGGAGTGATTGAGGGGCTTGGAGGGGCTGTGGTGTAACAATGATTCATTCCTTTTTGATTCAGGATCCTTATCACATTCCCTTTCCTCTTCAGTCTCCCTCTTCTCATTCCCTTTTCCTTTACTCATATTCTCGTCTTCCCTCTGCACCTACATCTCTTCTTTCATCTGTCCCCTTGCTCCCTGCCTAAAATCCCTTCTCCATTTCCCTCCTCTGAGATTCTCTCCCCTTTTCCCCTTAGGGCTGGTCCAAGGGTATCTGATGCCCTAGACAAACCTTTAACCCTGTTCCCCTCCCTCACTGTGCTCCCCCCCCCCCCCCGCCCAATATTCACTCAGTGGCAGAATGTGAGGTAGCCTTGAAGGCCCACCCCTCCCTTCTGCCCCCTTACTCCCAGGCTTGAGGAAATAAAGCAGCATGGCTGTGAGCCCTGCAAGCCTGCCGCCATACCGTTTCACTTTTTAAAGCTTCACATGGCCTGGCAGGAGGCTGGTAGTGAGGGGGAAGTGGCAGCAGTGCTTATACAGTTTGGAAAAGCTTTTTTATCAAATTACCCTCAATATACTAACGTGTGCAGAAAATGCTCAAATGTCCCTCTCTTCACGTACCCTTTAAAATAAGTCCATGCAGTCTGACATGAAAATGAGTATGACTGCCCTGCTGTAGACTTAGAACTGCTGATTTAAAGCACTTTTTAAATTGCATTTTTGATAAGCTCCTCACTCTCTCAGGGTAGATTTCTTTACATGAGGAGCAGGCAGTTCCCTTGAGGGTCCTGCCTACTCCTTCAGAAGCACTTACCCCTCCCTCAGCAGGAACACCGGGAGAAGATGCCCGTGTCACTTTGTAGGAATGTTGCAGTCTGCACCCATTGTTGGGTGAGGGGACTCTCCCATTTGGGTGCCTTTTTTGTGGGGGGTGGGGGGATATGCAATCTCATCTCATACCTTAGGCAGTAGATTGCCATGAGCTGCTCCAAGGTGGGAGGTGCATTACTGAAGGTTCACCCACGGCTTTGGAAAATATGTTTGGCTATGGATATCTAATGTTAAACATCTTCATCTAATACAAAAAATACAGCTGTGAAAACTTTAATAGAATGCTGACAAATTTGTCCATGTAGCCCCCTCCTTTAAAGAGCAGCATTGACTGCTGTTTAAATCATAAATCAAAATTAAGATCCTTAACTCACTGAGCAGTACACCTCAGTCTCCCACGGTGTCTAGCCGGTCTTCTCATCCCATACCTGCCCACTCATTCCCTCCAGTCCCCCTTGCACAGTCTATGTATTCCTTGACCTTCAATGATGCAACTTGAATGCAGTTACTGAATTGTGTACTATCTCTTGGCACCCTCCCTATGGAATTCCTTACTTCAACTGAGGGACTCGAGTTCCTATCCTCAGAGCTGGTTCAACATGTTGGCAGACCTTAAGTCTTATGTGCCCCCCCCCCCGGTCTGTCAGACTATTGTTTTTAACTTTGAATGCCTTGCTGTATCTCCAGGAACAAGCAGGAATAAGTCCTCACATATGGGTACGTCGGTACCGACGGAGCCTGCACGGGAAAGCTCCCCAGCCTTTCAGATGAAAGACTTTTGGGGCCTCCCACTGCACATGCGCGCTGCCTTCCCGCCTTCCTGACCAGCTCTCTTCAGTTTCTCTTTTTCCGCGGAGCCAGCAGGTCGTGTTCCTGTCACCGCTGAAGAAATTGTGAAATTTGTTGTTTTTCTTTAGACCGCGTACCTGCCTTCCCCATACCGAAACCGGTATCGCTGGTCTCTCTTTCTTTCTTTTAAAAAAAAACAAAAAACTTTTTTTATTTTCTTCAGCACAGCTTGGTACCTGTTGTTAGGCCTTAAGGCCTACACAAATTCTCCTCATGGAGAAGCCAGTCCCTGGTTTTAAAAAATGTACCAAATGCAGTGCTGTCATTTCTGTCACAGACACCCATGAATGGTGTCTCAAATGTTTGGGACCTGACCACTCCATACCGGACTGCCCATCCTGCACCCAGATGTCTAAACGTGGTTTGCAGAACCGGGCCAACAAGCTCCATGTGCTGTTTCCTTCAGAAGCATCACAGTCATCCAGGTCTTCCTCTCCGGATGGATCTCAGGTAACCAAAACTTCTGTGGGCAAATCCTCTAAAAGCAAATCTCTTTCTAAAGATCGAGAGGCTCTCAATTTTGAGTTCGAGGATTCTGCCCAGGCCAAAAAACCCCGGCGGGAGGTTCCGGCCTCCAAAGCAATCATGGGGTCACAGGTTGACATCGATGGCACGGCCTCGACCGATCACCTGTTGGACTGCTCTGGGGTACCGGCCCA
Organism: Ichthyophis bannanicus; assembly: GCA_033557465.1. Lineage (NCBI taxonomy): Eukaryota > Metazoa > Chordata > Amphibia > Gymnophiona > Ichthyophiidae > Ichthyophis > Ichthyophis bannanicus. The sequence continues at coordinate 123,130,831 of CM066036.1, read as the reverse complement.
TACTGGTACCGACATCCAGGCAGTAGTGGCGTCTATGGGCAGTACTGTCCAGACCATGCAGCAGGCCGTTCTGGCATTCATTAAGGCTGCGACGCCCAAATCGGTACCGACCCCGGTTCCGGTATCCACACCGGAACCGAGACCATCGACTTCCAAACGTCGATCGGTTCCGCATGCCGGATTCAGGCTTTCGCCTGGTACCGATCCCATGCCCGATACGCCCGATGTCGATACCGATCGGTATGCGTATCGTACATTGGCAGTACAGAGGGAAGACTCAGATTCTTCTGATGAATTCAATTCCTCTGATGACTCTGCTGAGCTTACTCTTCCTGAGGAGCCCTCTTCTCCAAAGAGGAGGATGTCTCCTCCAGAGGATTTATCCTTTCAGGATTTCATTGTTGATGTAGCTAAAGCACTTTCTATTGCTACATCTTCTGAAAAAGAACCCACATCAAAAAAATTGGACATTTTAGGATACTCTAAAGCTCCTAAAGAGGCAGTCACTCTGCCTGTCCATGAAATCCTTCAAGAACACTTGATGGATTTGTGGGAGACTCCTTTAACACTGTCTCCCCATTCCCGTAGGTTGGACACCATGTATCGGGTCCCTCCTTCGCCTGGGTTCCAGAAAACTCAGCTGCCTCACCACTCTATTGTGGTGAAGTCTGCCATGAAGAAAATAAAGAGTCCTAAAAGGCATTCTTCTACCCCTCCAGGGCGAGAATGTAAGACCCTAGACTCTTTTGGAAGAAAGATGTTCCAGGCTAGTATGCTTATAGCCAGGATCAATTCTTATAGCCTTTATATGGGCATGTTTCTTGGACAACTTGCCCTAAAAATACAGAATTTTGCCCCCTTTATCCCTGATGATCAAAGGGCGGACTTCTTTTCTATGGTGACACAACTTTCAGAGGTCTCCAAGTTCTCCAACAGGGCAGCCTTTGATTCCTTTGAGGTTGCAGGCAGAGCTTCGGGAATTGCTATTGCAGCCCGACGTCTCGCTTGGCTCCAGGCTTCTGACCTAGAACCCTGGGTTGTAGATGGCCTCAGGAATCTGCCCTGTACCGGTGAGAACTTATTTGGGGAAGACTGGCAGATTAAAGCTGCTCAAATGGATGCAGAAAATGCCACTCTAGATAGACTTTCCAAGTCTACTTCTACCCCTGCCAAAAAGAAGTCTTTTAAAAGGCCTTACTATAAGAAGGCCAGATTTCCCACAAATACTGGCCAGCAATCTGCTCAGCCTCGCTTTGCGGCTAAGCGTCAACAATCTAAGCAGGTAAAGTCAAAGCCTGCAGTGTCTGCTACACCCCAGCAGGCTCAACCCCCTCAGGGGTTTTGACTTGCCTCTAGAGGACTTGCCGTTTCTGGCTCTAGAACAACCAGAGCCCCTCACCATTCCTGGATGACTAGCTCATTTTGCTCCCAGATGGGAACAAATCACATCAGAGCAATGGACCCTCTCTATTATCCGGGAGGGCTACAAACTTCATTTCTCCAGCCTTCCTCCCCATACCATGGTGAGGCAATTCAGTTCTCCCCCATCTCTTCTGACCCTGTTGGGTCAGGAAGTCTCTTCTCTTCTTGCCCAAGGGGCAATAGAGGAGGTTCCTCCTCCACAACAGGGTTAGGTTTCTACTCCCCTTACTTTCTCATAACAAAGAAGACAGGGGGCTTCAGACCTATCCTAGATCTGAGAGAATTGAACAGGTTTCTATTCAAGGAGAAATTCAAAATGCTCTCTCTGGGCCTTCTCCTTCCATACCTTCAGAGTCAGGATTGGCTTTGTTCTCTAGATCTCAAGGATGCGTACACTCATATACTCATCCATCCATCCCACAGAAAATATCTAAGATTTCTGTTCCAGGGAAAACATTTCCAGTACAGAGTACTACCCTTTGGTCTGGCCTCTGCTCCAAGAGTCTTCACAAAATGCATGGCAGTCGTAGCCGCATTTCTCAGAGGCATGGGAATCTTTGTCTTCCCATATCTGGACGACTGGCTCATCCGAGCTCCATCTCAGTCAGAAGCCCAGATGTCTCTGGACCGCACAAGGCGTATTCTTCAATATCTGGGACTTGTGGTAAACATTCCCAAATCCCAACTCATCCCTACTCAGTCTCTGGAATTCATAGGGGCCCAATTGGACTCCACCACTGCAAGGGCCTACCTCCCTCTGGTCCGAGGCCAAAGACTAATAAGCTTGGCCTCCCAGGCTCAGTCCAGAAGTCACTTGTCAGCCAGAGAAATGCTGCAGCTTCTGGGCCACATGGCCTCCACGGTACACGTGGTGCCCTACGCTCGTCTTCATATGAGAGCAGCTCAATGGACCTTGGCCACCCAGTGGTCTCAAGCATCAGGACTGCTCTCAGACCAAATACTCACCTCAAAACGACTGTTTTGGTCTCTCCAGTGGTGGACATCCTCCAAAAATCTGTTGTTGGGGATCCCCTTCCAACCTTCGTTGCCCCAAGCAACCCTCACAACAGATGCCTCCCAAACAGGGTGGGGAGCTCATCTCCAACACCTCTCCACTCAGGGCACCTGGTCTCCCCAGGAGACCACCCTTCACATCAACCTTCTGGAACTGCGAGCAATCTTCCTTGCCCTCACAGTCTTCCACACCCTCCTTGTCAACCTGACTGTCCTAGTCCAAACAGACAATCAGGTAGCCATGTTCTATGTCAACAAACAAGGAGGGACGGGCTCTCTGTCGCTTTGCAACGAAGCTCTCAGATTATGGGCCTTCGCCAGAGAGCACCAAATTCATCTTCTGGCAGTATATCTTCCAGGAGTTCAAAACTCTCGGGCAGACAGACTCAGCCGAGTTCTGCTCCCACACGAATGGTCCCTACATATGGACCAGATAGCAGAATCTTTCAGGAATGGGGGACACCGGACATAGACCTCTTTGCAAGTCCGTGGAATGCCAAACTTCCCCGGTTCTGTTCCAGGACTCCGTGTCAGGGAGTTCAGGCCAACGATGCCTTTCTCCTACATTGGGGTCAGGAATTCCTGTACGCTTTTCCACCCATTCCTTTGATTCCCAAGACTCTGTTCAAACTTCAGAGGGATCACGGATCCATGATCCTCATTGCTCCACGCTGGCCACGCCAAGTGTGGTTCCCTCTCCTTTTACAGCTCTCCCAGGGCTCCTCCCTGGACCTGGGAGCTGCACCAGACCTTCTGTCTCAGGAGCAGGGGACTTTGTGGCATCCAAACCCCAAGTCCCTACATCTCCGAGCTTGGTTACTGAAGGCTTAAGCCTTCATGAGTTTAATCTTTCCCAACCAGTGAAAGATATCCTTCATGCCTCTAGGAAACCCTCTACTAGGCGTTCCTATGCTTTCAAATGGAAACGTTTTTCCATTTGGTGTGCGCAACAGGGTCTTGACCCTCTTGCGCTTCCTTTGAATTCTCTACTAGACTATCTCCTGCATCTTTCCAATGCAGGCCTCAAGACAAATTCAGTACGAGTCCATTTAAGTGCTATTGCAGCATCCTTAAAACCTATAAATGGACAACCTGTCTCCTCTCATCCTCTTATAGCAAGATTCATGAGAGGCTTGACCCTCACTAAGCCTCCCATCCGACCTCCTCCGGTAGCATGGGACTTGAATCTAGTTCTGGGTCAACTTATGAAGCCACCTTTTGAACCGTTGGTATCTACCTCCCTGAAATTTCTTTCCTGGAAGGTTCTTTTCCTTATTGCAGTCACTTCGGCTCGCCGCATCAGTGAACTGCAGGCTTTGGTGGCTAATCCACCTTATACCAGATTTCATCATAAGGTGGTCCTTAGGACAAATCCCCACTTTATGCCTAAAGTGGTCTCGCCTTTTCATCTTAATCAAGAGGTATATCTACCTGTTTTTTCCCCGGCTCCTCATGCATCCAGTGCAGAGAGGAACCTTCATACTCTTGACTGTAAAAGAGCTCTCGCCTTTTACCTCAACAGGACTCAGCCACATCTAAAGTCTTCCCAACTTTTTGTGGCTTTTGATCCTTCTCATTTGGGACTTCCAGTCACCAAACGTACACTTTCCAATTGGATTGCTCAGTGTATTTCTTTTGCTTACCAGAGTAAGAACATTTCTCTGGAAGGCCATGTCACAGCTCACAATGTGAGAGCCATGGCTACTTCTATGGCTCATCTTCACTCTGTGTCCATAGATCAGATCTGTCGAGCAGCCACTTGGGCCTCGGTTCATACCTTCACAGCCCATTACTGCTTGGACAAGGACTCCCGCCGGGATGCCTTGTTTGGTCAGGCTGTCCTCAAACACCTGTTCCATACTTAAACAACTCCTGCCCACCTTCCCTGGATGGATGCCTGAGATCCATACGAAGATGGTTTACCCTTGGAGGGGGATCTCCCAGGCATCTTAGCTAGGGAGTCCCCATATGTGAGGACTTATTCCTGCTTGTTCCTGGAGATAGCACAGTTACTTACCTGTAACAGGTGATCTCTGGGAACAGCAGGAATTAGTCCTCACAACCCACCCACCTCCCCTAGGAGTTGTATCTTCTATCTATCTTCCTTTCCTCTCTCTATTGTCTCAGCTTTAAACTCGAACTGAAGAGAGCTGGTCAGGAAGGCGGGAAGGCAGCGCGCATGTGCAGTGGGAGGCCCCAAAAGCCTTTCATCTGAAAGGCTGGGGAGCTTTCCCGGCAGGCTCCGTCGGTACCGACGTACCCATATGTGAGGACTAATTCCTGCTGTTCCCAGAGATCACCTGTTACAGGTAAGTAACTGTGCTTTACCAACCCACCCCCCTCCCAAACAGAAGCTGCTACCCTAGGCAATTGCCTAGTTTGCCTATTGTTTGTGCTGGCCCTGCCTATCCTAAATTCTCCCAATTTTAGACATAACACATATCTCCCCCTTTGTCTCACACCACTGAGTGGATTTGTAACTTTAACTTAGCATCTATCAAGATAGCTACCCCACCTTTTTTTCCTTTCCATTGTATTAGAGACATGAATACATACTCCATATCCCCTGGGTTTAACAAGATACTATGTTGCTCTCGTCAAATGTGCTTCCTGAATTAGGACTATCGCGGCCTTCTGGCGTGCCATTTCTGTATACAATTTTTGTCGTTTTTAAATGGTGAATTTAGCCCTTTCACATTTAACGTAACTATTTTCAACTCACCTTTGTGTTGAATACCCCCTCTTTTCTCTTAGCCCTATCCTCCCCCTCCCCTCCTCCCATTTCCCCTCTTCCCCCTTCCCCCTACTCCCAGTACCCCTTCCCCCCCTCCCATTCCCCCTCTTCCCCCTTCCCCCTCCTCCCTATCCCCTTCCCCATCCCTCGTCCCCTCTTTGGAGACTCGACTTCCATATACCGTGACTCTCTATCCGGCGACTGCCTGCTCTAGCTATCCTGTTCCCCTCCCCCCTCTCAAATCTTAATCCCCTCCTTGGTTTACCCTCTCTACTCCACTCCCTCCATCCCTCCCCTTTATTAAAATACCCTATTTTGTACTCTCCATTTAACCTAACCCCTCTTCCCCATCCTTCTATACCCCTCCCCTACTCCCTCATTCCTCATCCCGTACCCTTCCCACAACAACTCTTACAAGCCACTGATCAATATCCCACAATTCAGTTCATATGGTATTTTTTCTGTCTGGATTCCCGGGAGCCTGCTCTTCAGCCACTGTCTTTCGCGTTCTCTTGTGCTCCTTGGATGCCCTTGGTCAGTCTTGCCACTCTCTGACCACTGGTGGGTACTCTGTGCCATCTCCGATTGGTCGTCTTAATCCCGTGTGTCATGGCAGTCTTAATCATCTCTGCTACTCCCGTGCTCCAGGGATTCTCTATCTCATCCGCTAGTTCAGTCTCCTGCTCCGCCACCACTCTGCACGTCTTCTCCCCTTCCTTACATCCCCTGGAAGGTGCATATGATGATCTGAATTCTGCCAATTTTTTTTTTTGCAGAAAAACCTCCTTTAGACTTATCCATCTTGCCCCTGCGTGCCTTTGTTAGCACCTTCTGGCTTTCTGAGGTTTGCAATCCCCCGGGGTTATCACCTCCTTCTGTCAGCTGGTTCTACTGCTGTACAACCCGGAGGAGTCCCCCCCCCCCCCTTTATATTCCTACACCACTTTTAGCAGTTGTTTTGCCCTATGTGTAGTTGATTAGGGTTTGTGGATCATTTGGTATTTGAATACTGTTGTGCTGCAGTAGTAGTTGTGTCCCTTTTCTTTATCTTGCCTGTATTGTAAGTTTTCGCTTAACTGCACTTACTTCACCACCTCCTCCCTCTGGTCTCCTTTCTGGCGATGCTCCACTCTGGTGCCACTTACACTTGCTGGCTTCTTACCGGTATCACCCAACCACTTGAACTCAGGCCTCCACTGCTCTTCCACGTGCTCCCCTTCAAGGCTGCTCTTCGCCCTTTGCAGCCCGCTGAAACAGCCGGCTCTGTGGCTCTCTAGCTCCGGTGGAATTCTTTTACATCTGCACCTTAGTCTGCGCCTCCTCTCTCTTCTGCCTCTGTTCGGGCGACTGTACCTCCCCGATCGCGCAGACGATCTAGCTGCAAATCGCCGGGGCCCCTTATGCCTTGATATCCAGGCCTCCGCTGCCATCCGCCACGTGCTCCCCGACTCAACCCCGCTACTTCAGTTGCAGCCCGCTGAGGTTACATGCGCCACGATTCTTTTTACATACATCGCTCTCACGAGATTCTTCTCCGCTACTGCCCCCTCATTGCGCCTCACTTTGCCTCCATTTTTATTGGAGATTTTCCCCTTTGGTGCAGGCTTGACGGCAGAGCTCTCTCGTCACACCGCCTTGCAGCCCGATGACGTCGCCGGAGGTCTCCCTAAAATCTTACTTAGGGTAAAATCATGGTTATTTGTATCAAAAAACATAAAACTTTACTGAAGCCTGTCTTCTATTGCATGTTCCTTATTATTCTTGCTAATCCAACGATATTATATAAAAGGGGTTGAGAATGTCTCTGTCCAGCTGTCTGGGGTCAAAATAACTGAAAATTTAGAGTGGAGGAGTGGCCTAGTGGTTGGGGCAAGGTACTTCAGGCCGGAAGGTCGGGGGTTCAAATCCCACTAGAGGACAGCAACCTTGGGCCAGAAGGACTGGGGTTTCTAGTCCCACAGGTGCTCCTTGTGGTCTTGGGCAAGCCACTTAACCCTCCATAGCCCATGTTCCCTGTAAAATAGTTATCTCCAAGTTATAATGCCCTGTTCAATGTAATTTCAGTTTGTTCAATGTAAACCGCACTGATGCAGAATAGCGCGGTATATAAGAGAATGTAAATAAATAAATAAATAAATAAAACATAATGGGATGAAACTTTTCTTATGAATAATGTAGTTTTTCTTGAAATACTGTATTTTTATTACTGATTGTAAACCGCCTTGATTGTCCAGAAAGGTGGTATATCAAGTACAATAAAATATGGATTTGATATTCAAAAGCATTTAGAAACATGACGACAGAAAAAGACCACATGGCCTATCTAGTCTGTCCTTCCATATCAACCACTACAACAGTCCCCTTTTTTCTTTTGTGTTTGTCCCATGCTCCTTTGGATTCAGATACTGTCCTCATCTCTACCACCTCCACTGGGAGACTATTCCACGTGTAATAAACATAACTTTTTACACAATAACAGACTCCTCAGTGAAGCAAACAGTTACTTTAATCACATTACATTCTTGCAAGACGGGTGAATGCTTAACTGAGCATTCACACCTATCCTCTGTTTCACAGTTTTTATAGTATACTATGTCCTCTCCCCTTTCCATGATGTCTATAACTCATTGGTTAATACTTGTCTCACTCCACTTCTTTGTACTTCCGCACCTGTGTCACGCTACGTGGTGTTAGCCACGTAATCTCTTTTCCCAGGATGCAGGCATACAGCAAAGGGAGTCAGAAAGTCATTACATACAGAATTATATTAGTGTGGTAAATGAGTGGAATACAAGAATTATATTACATTGTAAAAATAACACATCACATTTGTTTATATCACATGGATCCACCACTCTTTCCGTAACGAAATATTTCTGTATATCATTCCTGAATCTATCCCCTTTCACCCTCGTCCCATGTCCCCTCGTAGCAGAGCTTGCTTTCAATTGAAAGAGGCTCTCCTCCTCTGCATTTATGCCCCAGAGGTATTTAAACGTCTCAATCATATCGCCTCTATCCTGCCTTTCCTCTAAGGTGTACATATTTGAGAAGAAGCTTGCTGCAGAAGCAAAAACACGTAATAAAGACTTTTCAAGTACATTTGTAGCAAAAAACCTGTGAGAGGGTCAGTTGGCCCATTAGATGATAGAGGGGTTAAAGGGGCACCAAGAGGCGACAAGGCGATAGCGGAGAGACTGAATGAATTCTTTGCTTCGGTCTTTACTGAGGAAGATGTAGGGATGTTACCCATGACTGAAGTGGTAATTAAAGGTGTGGAAGAATTGAAGGAAATATTGATACATTGGGAAGACGTATTACAACTATTTGAAAGACTGAAGAGTAGCAAATCACCTGGACTTGATGATATACATCCAAGGGTATTGAAAGAACTGAAATATGAGATTGCAGACCTGCTATTAGTAATCTGTGAACTATCATTACAATCATTTGTAATACCTGAAGATTGGAGGACGGCCAACGTAACGGCAATTTTTAAAAAGGTTTCCAGGGGTGATCCGGGAAACTACAGGCCGGTGAGCCTGACGTCAGTACCAGGAAAAATGGTAGAAACCATCATAAAGAACAAAATTGCTGAACATGTAGATAGTCATGGATTAATGGGAGACAGCCAACATGGCTTTAGACAAGGAAGATCTTGTCTTACTAATCTGTTTGTTTTTTTGAAGGTGTGAATAGACAAGTAGACAAAGGTGAGTCGGTTGATAGTGTAGTTGGACTTTCAGAAAGCCTTTGACAAAGTCCCTCATCAGAGACTTTTTGGCAAAACTAAAGAGTCATGGGATAGGAGGCAGTGTACTATTGTGATCAGGAACTGGTTAAAAGATAGAAAGCAGAGAGGGTAGGGCTAAATGGGCAGTTTTCCCAATGGAGAAAGGTGAATAGTGGTGTACCCCAGGGATCTGTGCTTGGTCTGCTGCTTTTTGACATATTCATAAATGACCTGGAAAAGGGAATAACGACTGAGGTTATAAAATTTGCAGATGAGAGAAAACTATTTAAAGTTGTTAAAACCCATGAGGATTGTGGAAAATTGCAAGAGGATCTTGATAAATTGGAAGACTGCGCATCAAAATGGCAGATGAAATTTAATGTGGACAAGTGCAAAGTTATACACCTGGGGAAGTACAACCCAAATTATGGTTACACGATGCAAGTTTCCATATTAGGAACCACCACCCAGGAAAAAGATTTAGGCGTCATTGTGGATAACATGTTAAAACCCTACGCCCAATGTGCAGCAGCAGCCAAGAGAGCAAATAAAATGCTAGGTATCATAAGGAAAGGAATGGAAAATAAAACAGAGGATATTATAATGCCTCTGTATCGTTCCATGGTGCGACCGCACCTTGAATATTGTGTGCAATTCTGGTCGCCGTATCTTAAAAAGGATATCGCGTTATTAGAAAAGGTTCAGAGAAGAGCCACCAAAATGGAAAAGGGGATGGAAGGATACCTTTATGAAAGGCTAAAAAGGTTAGGGCTCTTTAACCTGGAAAAGAGACAGCTGAGGGGAGATATGATAGAAGTCTATAAATTAATGAACGGAGTGGAACGGGTAAATGTAGATTGTTTACGTTATCAGAATATAGAAAGACTAGGGGACATGCAATGAAGCTACAGGGTAAACTATTTAAGACAAAATATTTTTTCACTCAACGTATAATCAAACTCTGGAATTTGTTACCGGAGGATGTAATAAAGGCTGCTAGTATAGCTGGGTTTAAAAAAGGCTTGGACAAGTTCCTGGAGGAAAGGTCCATAAACCATTAGAAGGGACCCAGGATATCAATGCTTGACCCAGTACAAGCATTGTGGAACCTGTGTCTTTTGGGGAAACTGCTAGGTACATATGACCTAGATTGGCCACTGTAAGAAATAGGATACTGGGCTTGATGGACATTGGTCTGACCCAGTATGGCATATTTTATGTTCTTATATTAAGATCCTTAAGTCTGTCCTCATATGCTTTACAATGAAGACCACTAACCATTTTAGTAGCCATTCTCTATACTGGCTCCAGCCTGTTTATATCCTTTTGAAGTTGTGGTCTCCAGAATTGCACACAATACTCCAAATGAGTTTGCACCAAAGACTTCTACAGAGGCACTATCATCTCTTTTCTTCTGCTGGTTATTCCTCTCCCTATGCACCCAAGCATCCTTCTAGCTTTTGCTGTCGCCTTTTCTACCTGTTTAGCTACTTTAAGATCATCAGACACAATTATGCTTAGGTCCAGCTTTTCTTTAGTAGACAAAGGTACTTCACCCCTTGTACTATATCGCTCCCTTGGATTGCTGCAGCCCAAATGCATGACCTTGCATTTTTTAACATTAAATCTCAGGTGCCAAATTCTAGACCATTCTTCAAGCTTGGCTAGATCCCTTCTCATGTTATCTACACCTTCCTGGATGTCTACTCTACTCTATTGCAGATTTTGGTATCATCCGCAAAGAGGCAAACCTTACCCGACAGCCCTTCCACTATATCGCTAACAAAGATGTTAAAAAGAATTGGACTGGAGACAGATCCCTGGGGCACACCACTGGTAACTTCCTTCTCCTCAGAGTGAGCTCCATTTACCTGTACCCTTTGTCGCCTCCCACTCAACCAATTTCTAACCCAAGCAGTAACTTTAGGGTCCATTCCTAGGGTGCTTAGTTTGTATATAAGTCGCCTGTGAAGAACGGTGTCAAAGGCTTTACTGAAATCTAAATACCCACATCTATGGCTCTTCCTCGGTCCAGCTCCCTGGTAACTCGGTCAAAGAAATTGATCAGATTTGTCTGATAACATCTTCAGGTGAATCCATGCTGCCTCGGATCCTGTAATCCGCTGGACTCCAGAAACCTCGCTATTTTCTCTTTCAGCAGCGTTTCCAATAATTTCCTCGCCACAGAAGTTAAACTAACCAACTTGTAGTTTTCAACCACATCCTTACTTCTGCTTTTGTGTAAAGGGACCACATATGCCTTTCTCCAGTCCTTTGGCAGCACTCCTGACTCCAAAAAGGCATTGAAAGGCTAAGTCAGTGGAGCTGCTAGAAAGTCCACAAGTTCCCTCAGTATTCTATGGTGTGTCCCATCGCTTTGTCTACTTTAAGTTTAGCTTGTTTCTCAAGAACACAGTCTTCTGAAATTTGCTCAAGATGCTTCTGTTCCTGTTTGTGGGTGTTTTCCGAGGTCCTGCTCCTGGTTCTTCATTTGTGAACACACAACAGAAATATTTGTTAAGCAATTCCGCTATCTCCAGGAACAAGCAGGAATGTAGTCATCGCATATGGGTATCGTCGGTACCGACGGAGCCTCGCGGGAACGCTCCCCAGCGTCCAATTAGAAAGCTTTTGGGAGCATCCCACAGTGCCTGTGTGCTACCTTCCCGCCTTTCCCAACTGCCTCTCTCCAGTTCTTCTTTTTCCGCGGAGCCAGCAGGTCGTCGTTCCTGTCACCGCAGAAGAATTCTTCTTTATTTCTTTCTTTTTTGTGGTCGTGTCTGCCTTCCTCGACGCTTTACCGGTACCGCCGTTTTTTTCTTCTTATTTTCTGTCTTTAAAAAAAAAAAATAATATTCTACATTTTTCCTATTTTCTTCAGGTGCACGTGCCTTTTTGGGCCTTAGGCCCAAAAACGTTTTCTTACAATGGAGAAACCTGCCTCAGGTTTCAAAACGTGCACCAAGTGTGGCGGTACCATTTCTGTCACCGACACCATGAATGGTGTCTAAAATCTTTAGGTCCTGACCACTCCATCACGGATTCTATGTCCTGTGCCATGATGTCTAAAAGAGGTCGGCAGAACCGAGCTACCAAGCTCAGTACCCTGTTCCCTCTGATGCAGCTTCGGTGGCATCGACGTCTTCCAGGGCTTCCTCTTCCTCCCGTGGATCTCAGCCGGTCCTCAAAGGGTAGATCTCCTTCTGAGCATCGAGATGCCTCTGGCGTTGCCCTTGAGGATTCTGCACCGCCAAAATTGCCCCGGCGGGAGGCTTCGGCTTCCAAAGCATTATCGGGGCTCCAGGATGTTCTCGATGCCTCGACCTCGGCAGAACTACTGGTGCCATGCTCTGGGGTACTGGCGGTCTTCTCCGGTACCGACATCCAGGCATCGTCAGCGTCGATAGACCAGAGAGTCCTGGCTATTGAGTGCAGTCTGGCGGCTCTCCTTGCGGCATCGATGCCCTCGGAACCGCGAGAGAGAATTTGGCCGGTACCGGCCCCGGCATCGGTATCAGTACTGGTACCGATAGCATCGGCATCGGTGTCTGCTTTACCGGTACCCAGTCATCCGATGCCCTCCGGTACCTATACCCTGGTACCGGTTACTCCCGGTACCAACTTCGGTCGGTACGGGTATCGGGCTCTTCAAGAGCATCCGGACAGACGGTACTTCGAGTCCTCAGAAGAATCTGAGGATTCTGACAGTTCTGTCGATGCAGGAATGCTTCTCCCAGAGGATATTTCCTTCCAGCATTTTATCAGGGAGGTGGCTCGGGGTCTGTCCATTACTGTGGCCCCTGAAACAGAACCAAGGGCCAAGGAGTTGGAAGTTCTGCAATATCCCAAAACTCCTAAGGAGGCAGCTACCTTGCCCATTCGTGAGATTTTATGATCTCATGTTAAGGATGTGGGAGACACCTCTTACCACCTCTCCTCATTCTCGCAGACTGGATACTATGTATCGAGTCCCTCCTTGTCCTGGTTTCCAAAAGACTCAGCTTCCTCATCACTCTATTGTAGTGGAATCAGCTATGAGAAGGATCAAGAATGCAAAGAGGCATGCCTCTAATCCTCCAGGACGTGAGTGCAGAACCCTGAATGCTTTTGGACGTTGGGTCTTCCAAGTTTCCATGCTTTCTGCCAGGATCAGTTCCTATAGTCTCTACATGGGAATGTTCCTGAAGGAAGTCACAGATTTAGAAGCTTTAAGTCCTATTCTTCCTGAGGATAAAAGACAGGATTTTCTCACTTTGGTCAAACATGCCCAAGATGTTTCTAAATTTGCCAACCGTGCAACCTTTGACTGCTTTGAGTGCATAAGCAGGACCTCTGCTATTGCCATAGGTGCACGTAGAATTGCTTGGCTCCAGGCATCTGATCTGGAGCTCTGGGTACAAGACAAATTGGGAAACATCCCTTATACTGGTGAGAACCTGTTTGGTAGAGATTGGCAGGAAAAAGCCAATGAGATGGATGCTGAAAATTCCACCTTGGATAGATTATCCAAGTCCACAGCTGATCCTGCTAGAAAAATCTTTCAAGAAACCATTCTATTCTAAGAAGAAAAGATATTATCCTGCCTTTGCTGAGCAGGCACGTTCGGCAGGTCAGTTTGTCAAGAAGGGTCAGCCACCACCCAAACAGAAGAAAGCAAAGACTGCTAAGCCTCAACCGTCACAGCAGTCTCAGCCTCCACAAGGCCTTTGACTTTCAGCTAGAGAACTTAGCCTTCCTGGCTCTCGGGGGACCAGAGCCTTCCACCATTCCAGGAAGGTTATGTCACTTTGCCCCCAGAGGGCAGATAACAGCAGAGCATTGGACACTCCATCATAAAGGAGGGGGTACAAGCTTCATTTTTCAAGCATGCCCCCTCACACAATAGTAAGGCAGTTCAATTCTCCGACCTCTCTCATCAACCTGTTAGGGCAGGAGGTTGCTATTCTTCTTGCCCAAGGGGCAATAGAAGAAGTACCCATTCATCAGCAGGGTACAGGGTTCTACTCCCCTTATTTCCTTATTCCAAAGAAAACAGGGGGATACTAGGGAGGAGTAGCCTAGTGGTTGGGGCAAGGTACTTCAGGCCAGAAGGTCGGGGGTTCAAATCCCACTAGAGGACAGCAACCTTGGGCCGGAAGGACTGGGGTTTCTAGTCCCACAGTGGTCTTGGGCAAGCCACTTAACCCTCCATTGCCCATGTTCCCTGTAAGTATTAGGGTATGTGTCTCATATCCCCGCGTGTTAAATTTATTTATTTATTTATTTATTTAACAGTATTTCTAAACCGCCTTATCTTAATAATCAAGGTGGTATCACAGCAAGCAATCAGGTAAAGTGTGTGTGTTGTACATGCAGTGAGGATAAAACTTAGTTGTGTGAGGGATGTGTTGGGTGCTTGATTTGTTTGAGCTATATACAGGGTGGGCTATTTACAGTGGTGCTAGAATCATATTTTATATATATTCAGTTGTTTGGGAGGATTGGAGTGCTGTTAAATGTATCCCCCAATTGTATTGTGACAGCTTTGATTGAAGGATAAGGCGGTATACAAAACTGTCTAAATAAATAAATAAATAAATAAAATAAATACAGACCTATCTTAGACCTCAGAGAATTGAACAAATTCCTTGTCAAAGAGAAATTCAAAATGATTTCTCTCGGGTCTCTGCTGCCATACCTTCAGAGTCCGGATTGGCTTTGTTCTCTAGATCTCAAGGATGCGTACACCCATGTCCTCATCCATCCAACCCACAGAAGGTTCCTTCGGTTCCTTTTTCAAGGAAAGCACTACCAATACAGGGTGCTTCCTTTTGGCCTGGCCTCAGCACGAAGGGTGTTCACGAAATGCATGGCTGTCGTAGCAGCATTTCTCCACACTCTAGGGATATTCGTCTTCCCCTACTTAGATGACTGGCTCATTCGAGCCCCAACAGAGTCAGAGGCCAGGACATCTCTATCCTGCACAATGCGTATCCTTCAGTATTTGAGGTCTTGCAATAAACATCCCAAAATCCAGTCTAACTCCCACTCAGTCTTTAGAGTTCATAGGAGCTTTGCTGGACACCAGAAAGGCAAGGGCCTATCTCCCTCAGGCCCGCTGCCTTCGCATGGTGCAGTTAGCTTCTCAAGCAGTGCTAAAACCGCATCTCATTGCTCGAGAAATGTTACAACTACTAGGCCACATGGCATCTACTGTACATGTGGTTCCCTATGCTCGCCTCCATATGAGGGCAGCCCAGTGGACTTTATCCACTCAATGGACCCAGCATCAGGATGCCTGTCAGGCAAAATAGCAAACACAAGTCACCTTATTTTGTCCCTCCAGTGGTGGAAGTCCACTCAAAACCTGTTGCTGGGGTCCCCTTTTCAACAACCCTTGCCCAAGCAACTCTCACAACAGATGCTTCTCCAATGGGTTGGGGAGCTCACCTGCAAGACCTCTCCACCCAGGGCACCTGGTCTCCACAGGAGAGTCATCTACATATCAGTCTCTTGGAGCTCAGAGTAATCTTCCTTGCTCTGCAAGTGTTCCACACCCTGCTCAGCTACAAGACAGTCCTCATTCATACGGACAATCAAGTAGCCATGTTCTATGTGAACAAGCAGGGGGGAACAGGCTCTCTGTCGCTTTGCAACGAAGCTTTGCGAGTATGGGCCCTCGCCAGAGAGCATCAGATTCATCTTCTGGCAGTGTATCGGCCAAGCATTCAAAACTCTTGGGCAGACAGACTCGTTCGCGTTCTGCTTCCACACGAGTGGTCTCTGCATGCAGACCAGGTGACCAGGATTTTTTAACTTTGGGGAACCCCGGACATAGACTTCTTTGCAAGTCCGTGGAATGCCAAACTTCCCTGGTTCTGTTCCAGAATTCCGGCTCAGGGGGCTCAGGCCAGGGATGCTTTCCTCCTTTACTAGGGTCAAGACTTCCTGTATGCCTTTCCACCCATTCCCCTAATTCCCAAAACCCTGTTCAAGCTACAGAGAGACAGAGGCCATATGATTCTCATAGCTCCACATTGGCCACGGCAAGTGTGGTACCCTCTGCTCCTACATCTCTCTCAGGCTCCCTCCCTGGAGTTAGTGTCTGCTCCAGATCTCCTATCTCAGGAGGACGGAATGTTATGGCATCCCAATCCCCAGTCTCTGCGTCTCAGGGTTTGGTTGCTGAAGGCCTAGATCTCCATGATCTTAATATCCCTCAGCAAGTAAAAGATATTCTTTTGGCTTCCAGGAAACCTTCCACAAGACGCTCTTATGCTTTCAAGTGGAAAAGGTTTACCATATGGTGTTCGCAAAAGGGTCTTAACCCCCTTGCAATACCTCTGGAATCATTGCTGGAGTATCTCCTTCATTTATCCAATGCAGGTCTTAAAACTAATTCAGTAAGAGTCCATTTGAGTGCTATTGCAGCTTCCTTTAAGCCTCTAAATGGACAGCCTATTTCCTCTCATCCTCTTATAGCAAGGTTCATGAGAGGCCGCCTTCTAACTAAGCCTCCCATTAGGCCACCACCGGTGGCATGTGACTTAAACCTGGTTCTTGGGCAGCTCATGAAGCCACCTTTCGAACCTTTAGCTACTACCTCCTTGAAATTCCTTTCTTGGAAGGTTATCTTTCTCATTGCAATCACATCAGCACGCCGCATTAGTGAGTTGCAAGCGCTAGTAGCTGATCCACCTTATACAAGGTTCCATCATAAGGTAGTCCTTAGGACTCATCCATACTTTATGCCAAAGGTGGTCTCGCCTTTTCATCTGAACCAAGCGGTTTACCTACCTGTGTTTTTTCCAAGGCCTCATGCATCAAATGCAGAGAGGAATCTTCATACCTTGGACTGTAAAAGAGCTTTACCTTTTTACTTACAAAGAACACAGCAACATAGAAAGTCCTCTCAATTCTTTGTTGCTTTTGATCCTTCTCATTTGGAACTTCCAGTCTCCAAGAGAACACTGTCTAACTGGATTGCTCAGTGTATTCCTTCGCCTATCAGAGTAAAAACCTTTTTCTGGAGGGCCATGTCACAGCTCACTATGTGAGAGCCATGGCAGCCTCAAAGGCTCATCTGCACTCTGTGTCTATCGACGACATCTGTCGAGCAGCCACTTGGGCCTCGGTTCATACCTTCACAGCCCATTGCTGCTTGGACAAGGACTCCCGCCGGGATGCCTTGTTTGGTCAGGCTGTTCTTCAATACCTGTTCCATACCTAATCAACTCCTACCCGCCATCCCTGGTAGGATGCTAGAGATCGATGGGGGGAAGTGAAGCCCTGTTCAGGGACACACAACCTCTGGGGTCTCTCCCTGGCACCTAAAGCTAGGGAGTCCCCATATGTGATGACTATGTTCCTGCTTGTTCCTGGAGATAGCATAGTTACTCACCTGTAACAGGTGATCTCCGGGAACAGCAAGAATTTAGTCCTCACAACCCACCCACCTCCCCTAGGAGTTGTATCTCTGTCTCTTTCCTTTCCCTCTCTCTCTCTTTGTCTCAGCTTTAAAACTCAACTGGAGAGAGGCAGTTGGGAAAGGCGGGAAGGCAGCACGCAGGCGCTGTGGGATGCTCCCAAAAGCTTTCTAATTGGACGCTGGGGAGCGTTCCCGCGCAGGCTCCGTCGGTACCGACGATACCCATATGTGAGAACTAAATTTTTGCTGTTCCCAGAGATCACCTGTTACAGGTGAGTAACTATGCTTTATCCTCATCAGCTTCTACATATTCCTCCCCTTCACCCTTGTGTCTGACAATACCACTTTTGCCCTTCCTCTTCTCACTAACATATCTGAAAAATGTCTTATCCCCTCGTTTTATTGCATTGGCTATTTCCTCCTCTTTTTGAATCTTTGCTTTCCTGACTACTTTGCTAGCTTCTCTAAGTTTTTTTCCAAATATAGATGCCTGTCTTCCTCTCTGATCTCTTGTATTTCATGAAGACCTCCCTCTTTTTCTTCACCTTTTTGGCTACTTCTTTTGAAAACCATAACGGTCTCCTTTTCCTTTTACCTTTTATTTACCATTTTAACAAAAAGGTTGGTTGCCCTTTAAAATATACCCTTTCAATTTTGCCCACTGTTTTTCTACATCCCCTAGCTGTTCCCATACCGCTAAGGACTCCCTGAGGTATTGGCACATCTTGGCAAAGTTAGTTTTCCTGAAGTCTAAGATCCTCACTTTTGAATAGATTCTAACAGCCCTAGTCCTAATACTGAACCACACTATCTGGTGATCACTGGATGCAAAATTATTTCTCACTATAACATCAGAAACACATTCACCATTGGTAAGCACCAAGTCCAGTATGGCCCCTTCACGTGTGGGTTCTGTTACCAATTGCCTGAATAGTTCTCCCTGTAGAGCAGGGGTTCTCAACCCTGTCCTCGGGACCCACCTAGCCAGTCGGGTTTTCAGGATAACCACAATGAAATATGTATGAGAGAGATTTGCATACACTGCCTCCATTATATGCAAATGTCTTCCATGCATATTCATTGTGGTTATCCTGAAAACCCGACTGGCTAGGTGGGTCCCGAGGACAGGGTTGAGAACCCCTGCTGTAGAGAATCCAGAATATCCTTACTTCTAGATGATACTGTAGCCGGAATGTGCCAATCAGTATCTGGCATATTGAAATTCCCTATTGGTATCACTTCCCCTTTCCTAGCAATGCTGCATATGTCTTCAATTAACTCTCCCTCCACCTCTTCCTTTTATGAGGGAGGTCTGTATATCATGCTAAAGCAAATAGATTTCTCTTTCCCTCTTTCTAGTTTTAACCCACAGTGCCTCCTCTCTCCCTTTTAAGCTCTGAGGTTACAAAGCTTTAATATTTTTTTACATATAGTGCCACTCCTCCTCCCTTTCTTCTTACCCTATCCTTTCAGAATAAAGTATAGCCTGGTATAGTTACATCTCAGTCATGGTTTTATGTGAACCATGTTTCTGTAACTGCCACTAAATCCAAGTCAGCCTCTCCCATTAAAGCTTCAACATCTGGGATCTTATTTCCCATGCTATGGGCATTTATACACACTGCTTTCCATATGTTGCCCCTTTTACTAATTTCCATAAAAGTATTTAATGTTTCATTTACCTGGGGGGCTTTCTTCACCCATCCCCAACAAATCTAGTTTAAAGCCCTCTTCAGTAGATTAGCCAGTCTGCTACTGAAGACATGTCGACCTTTCTTGGACAGATGAACGCCATCTCTGCTCTGCAACCCTTGGAACAGCATCCCATGGTCCAGGAAACCAAAATGCTCTTGACACCATCCACGCAGCCATGCATTCATCTCCAGGATGCAAGCTTCTCTGCCTTGGCCTTTACCCTCAACAGGGAGGATTAAAGAGAACACCACGTGGCCCCTATCTGCTTCACACTCTGTCCCAGAGCCATGAAGTCCCTTTTGATACGCTCAGAAGTATACCTGGCAGTATCATTTGTGCTGACATGGATTAACAACATTGGGTAATAGTGGGCTTGATGAGTCTCGGCATACTCTCCGTAACATCTTGGATTTTGGCACCTGGCAGACAGCATACCTCTCTGGACATCTAGTCTCTTCGGCAGATGGATGCCTCAGTACCCCTCAGAGGAGAGTCATCAACCACCACTACCCTTTGCTTCCTTGTGGTTTCTGATTCTGCAACTTTGGGGCACTTGAGCTCTGGTTCTTCTCTTTCCAGGGATGCTTTCACCTCCTCCACTTTCAGGACTGCATAATGGTTCTTCAATTCAAGGGCTGGAGAAGTTGGATTGGTGATTCTGCAAGCCCTGGTGACTTGTATCCAACCTTTGTCATTCTGTAGGCACCCATCTTCTCCTCTGCTGGAGAGCTTGGATGTTGCAAGAAGCATCTCATCATTGTACTTCTCACTGTCTTGAATGCTCCTCAGCCTCGCCACCTCCTCTGAGTTCCTCCACTTGTTTCCTGAGAGCTTCAGCATGCAGGCACCCTGCACATGGAACCAGTCCTGCAAATGGCATTGGGACCTCTGTCTGGACAGGCAGAAGCTGTAATGGGGGCAACAGCTATCTCCAGGAACAAACAGGAATGAGTCTTCACATATGGGTATCGTCGGTACCGACGGAGCCTGCGCGAGAACGCTCCCCAGCGTCCAATCAGAAAGCTTTTGGGAGCATCCCACAGCGCCTGCGTACTGCCTTCCCGCCTTTCCCAACTGTCTCTCCTCAGTTCTTCTTTTTCCGCGGAGCCAGCAGGTCGTGTTCCTGTCACCACAGAAGAATTTCTTTATTTTTCTTTATTTCTTTTGTGTCGCGTCTGCCTTCTTATACACTCCACCGGTACCGCCGGTCTTTTTCTTTTTAAAAAAAAAAAAAAAAAAAAAAAAAAATCTTTTTTCCGTTTCTTTTTTCTTCAGGTGCACTTGCGTTTTGGGCCTTAGGCACAAAACTTTTTGTTTTTCCTTAACATGGAAAAGCCTGCCTCAGGAATTAAGAAGTGCACAAAATGTGGCGGTACCATTTCCGTCACCGACACCCATGACTGGTGTCTAAAATGTTTAGGTTCTGACCATTCCATCACAGATTGTATGTCCTGTTCTATGATGTCTAAAAGAGGTCGGCAGAACCGAGCTGCCAAGCTCAGTACCCTGTTTCCCTCTGATGCGGCTTCGGTGGCATTGACGTCTTCCAGGGCTGCTTCTTCCTCACATGGATCTCATGTAACTAAACATAAATCCAGCCGGTCCTCGAAGGGTAGATCTCCTTCTAAGCATCGAGATGCCTCTGGCGTTGCCCTCGAGGATTCTGCACCGGCAAAATTACCCCGGCGGGAGGCTTCGGCCTCTAAAGCATCATCATCGGGGTTCCAGGATGATCTCGATGACGTGGCCTCGACAGATCTCCTGGTGCCATGCTCTGGGGTACCGGTGGCTTCCACCAGTACAGACTTCCAAGCATTGGCGGCGTCGATGGATCAGAGGATTCTGTCCATAGAACGCAGTCTGGCGGCTTTCCTTGTGGCATCGACGCCCGTGGTACCGCAACAGACTACCCCACCGGTACCGGCTCTAGCATAGCCATCGGTACCGATCCCGGTACCGGTGGCATCGACATCGGCATCGGTGTCTGCTATGCCGGTACTCTGTCCTCTGAAGTCCTCTGGTACCGATACCCCGGTACTGGTTATTCCCGATACCGATACCAGTCGGTACGGCTATCGAGCTTTGCAAGAGCATCCGGACAGACGATACTTCGATTCCTCTGAGGATTCTGAAGAGTCGGTCGATGCAGTGATGCTTCTTCCACAGGAGGAGTCCTCTCCTAAACGAAGGATGTCTCCTCCAGAGGACTTGTCTTTTCAAGACTTCATCAGGGAGGTGGCTCGGGGCCTTTCCATCACGGTGGCCCCTGAGACAGAACCCAGAGCCAAGGAGTTAGATATTTTACAATATCCTAAAACTCCTAAGGAGGCAGCTACCTTGCCTGTTCATGAGATTTTGTATGATCTCATGTTGAGGATGTGGGAAGCACCTCTGACCACCTCCCCTCATTCTCGCAGGTTGGATACCATGTATCGTGTCCCTCCTTGTCCTGGTTTCCATAAAACTCAAATTCCTCACCACTCTATTGTGGTTGAGTCTGCTATGAGAAAGATTAGAAGTGCCAAAAGACATGCCTCTAATCCTCGAATGTAGAACCCTGGATGCTTTTGGTAGAAGTCTTCCAAGCTTCCATGCTTGCTGCGAGAATTAATTCCTATAGTCTTTACATGGGAATGTTCTTAAAAGAAGTTACTGATCATTTGCAGACTTTAAGTCCTTTCATTTCTGAAGATAAGACAGGACTTTCTCACTTGGCTCAAACATGCCCAAGATATCTCCAAATTCTCCAACCGTGCAGCTTTCGACTCCTTTGAATGTGTAAGCAGAGCCTCAGCTATTGCCATAGGTGCACGTAGAATTGCTTGGCTTCAAGCATCTGATTTGGAGATCTGGGTTCAAGATGAATTGGGAAATATCCCTTGTACAGGTGAAAACCTGTTTGGCTTTTGCTTGCCAATCTTTACTAATCAGATGGATGCTGAAAATTCTGCCTTGGATAGACTATCCAAATCCACAGCTGCTCCTGCTAAGAAAAGGTTGTTCAAGAAAGCACCTTTTTCTAAAAAGGGAAGATTCTATCCTGCTTATGGTCAGCGGGCATCTTCTGCAGCTCATTTCCCTACCAAACGTCAGCAATCATCCAAACAGAGCAAAGCAAAGGCTGCTAGGCCTCCACCGACCCAGCAACCTCAGCCCCCTCAGGGCCTTTGACTTTCTGCTAGAGAACTTAGCCTTCCTGGTTCTGGAAGGACCAGAGCCCTCCACCATTCCAGGAAGGTTATGTCATTTTGCTCCCAGGTGGGGGCAAATTACAGCAGAGCATTGGACACTCTCCATCATAAGAGAGGGGTACAAACTTCATTTTTCAAGCTTGCCCCCTCACACAAGAGTGCACCAGTTCAATTCTCCAACCTCCCTCCTCAACCTGTTGGGGCAGGAGGTTGCCACCCTTCTCGCCCAGGGGGCAATAGAGGAAGTGCCTCTTCAACAACAAGGCACAGGTTTCTACGCCCCCTATTTTCTTATTCCAAAGAAAACAGGGGGCTTCAGACCCATCTTAGATCTCAGAGAATTGAACAGATTCCTAGTCAAGGAAAAATTCAAAATGATTTCTCTGGGAACTCTGCTGCCATACCTTCCGAGTCAGGATTGGCTTTGTTCTCTAGATCTCAAGGATGCGTACACCCATGTTCTCATCCATCCATCCATCCAACTCACAGAAGGTTCCTTCGGTTCCTTTTTCAAGAGAAGCACTATCAATACAGAGTGCTCCCTTTTGGTTTGGCCTCTGCACCAAGGGTGTTCACAAAATGCATGGCAGTGGTAGCTGCATTTCTGCGCACTCTGGGAATATTCCTCTTCCCTTATTTGGACGACTGGCTCATTCGAGCTCCCACTCAGAGGCCAAGAGTTCTCTAACCTGCGCAATGAGTATCCTTCAGTATTTAGGGCTGATAATAAACATCCCAAAATCCAATTTAACCCCTACTCAGTCCCTGGAGTTTATAGGGGCGTTGCTGGATACCACAAAGGCAAGGGCCTATCTCCCCCAGGCCCATTGCCTTCGCTTGGTGCAGTTAGCTTCTCAAGTAGAGTTGAAGCCTCACTTAGCTGCTCGAGAGATGTTACAGTTACTAGGCCACATGGCATCCACCGTGCATGTGGTACCATATGCTTGCCTTCACATGAGAGCAGCTCAGTGGACTTTATCCACCCAATGGACCCAGGCATTAGACTGCCTGTCAGACAAAATAGCAAACACAAGTCGCCTCATTTTGTCCCTCCAGTGTGGAAGTCTCCTCAAAACCTGTTGCTGGGGTCCCCCTTTCAGCAGTCTTTACCCCAAGCAACTCTCACAACACATGCTTCTCCAATGGGGTGGGGAGCTCATCTGCAAGACCTCTCCACCCAAGGCATCTGGTCCCCACAGGAGAGTTGTCTACATATCAATCTCTTGGAACTCAGAGCAATCTTCCTTGCTCTACGGGTGTTCCACACCCTGCTCAGCTACAAGACAGTCCTTATCAACACAGACAATCAGGTAGCCATGTTCTATGTGAACAAGCAGGGCGGAACTGGCTCTCTGTCGCTTTGCAACGAAGCTTTGCGACTGTGGGCCCTCGCCATAGAGCATCTGGCAGTTTATCTTCCAGGCGTTCAAAACTCTTGGGCAGACAGGCTCAGTCGAGTTCTGCTTCCACATGAGTGGTCCCTACATGTGGACCAGGTGGCCAGGACTTTTCAGATTTGGGGAACCCCGGACATAGACCTCTTTGCAAGTCCGTGGAATGCCAAACTTCCCTGGTTCTGTTCCAGAACTCTGGCTCAGGGAGCTCAGGCAAGGGATGCTTTCCTCCTTCACTGGGGTCAAGACTTCCTGTATGCCTTTCCACCCATTCCCCTAATTCCCAAAACCCTGTTCAAGCTTCAGAGAGACAGAGGCCACATGATTCTCATAGCTCCATATTGGCCACGGCAAGTGTGGTACCCTCTGCTTCTACATCTCTCTCAAGCTCCCTCCCTGGAGTTAGGGTCTGCTTCAGATCTCCTATCTCAGGAGGGCGGAAAGTTATGGCATCCCAATCCCCAGTCTCTGCATCTCAGGGCTTGGTTGCTGAAGGCCTAGATCTCCAAGATCTTCATCTTTCTCAACAGGTAAAAGATGTTCTTCATGCTTCCAGAAAACCTTCCACTAGACATTCTTATGCTTTCAAGTGGAAGAGGTTTACTATTTGGTGCTCTGAGAAGGGTCTTAACCCTCTTGCCATACCTCTGGAATCTTTGCTGGAGTATCTCCTCCATCTGTCTAATGCAGGCCTTAAGACAAATTCAGTAAGGGTCCATTTGAGTGCTATTGCAGCTTCCCTTAAGCCTCTAAATGGACAACCTATTTCCTCTCATCCTCTTGTAGCAAGGTTCATGAGAGGCCTCCTTTTAACAAAGCCTCCCATTAGACCACCTGCAGTGGCATGGGACTTGAACCTGGTTCTTGGTCAGCTTATGAAGCCGCCTTTTGAACCTTTGGCTACCACCTCCTTGAAATACCTTTCTTGGAAGGTTATCTTTCTCATTGCAATCACATCAGCACGTAGTATTAGTGAATTGCAAGAACTCGTAACTAATCCACCTTATACGAGGTTCCATCATGACAAGGTAGTCCTTAGGACTCATCCACACTTTATGGCTAAGGTGGTCTTGCCTTTTCACCTCATCCAGGAGATCTACCTACCTGTCTTTTTCCAGGACCTCATGCATCAAGTGCAGAGAGGAATCTTCATACCCTGGACTGTAAAAGAGCTCTGGCTTTTTACTTACAGAGGACATAGCAACATAGAAAGTCCTCTCAGCTCTTTGTTACCTTTGATCCTTCTCATTTGGGACTACCAGTCTCCAAGATAACACTATATAACTGGATCGCCCAGTGTATTTCTTTTGCCTATCAGAATAGGAATCTTTCTCTGGAGGGCCATGTCACAGCTCACAATGTGAGAGCCATGGCAGCCTCAATGGCTCATCTGAACTCTGTCTCTATCGATGACATCTGTCGAGCAGCCACTTGGGCCTCGGTTCATACCTTCACAGCCCATTACTGCTTGGACAAGGACTCCTGCCGGGATGCCTCGTTTGGTCAGGCTGTTCTCAAACACCTGTTTCATACTTAATCAACTCCTACCCACCATCCCTGATGGGATGCCAGAGATCCATGTGGGGAAGTGCAGCCCTGCCCAGGGACACACAACTTCTGGGGTCTCTCCCTGGCATCTAAAGCTAGGGAGTCCCCATATGTGAAGACTCATTCCTGCTTGTTCCTGGAGATAGCACAGTTACTTACCTGTAACAGGTGATCTCTGGGAACAGCAGGAATAAGTCTTCACAACCCACCCACCTCCCCTAGGAGTTGTATCTCTCTGTCTATCTTTCCTTTCCCTCTCTCTCTCTCTTTGTCTCAGCTTTAAAACTCAACTGAGGAGAGACAGTTGGGAAAGGCGGGAAGGCAGCACGCAGGCGCTGTGGGATGCTCCCAAAAGCTTTCTGATTGGATGCTGGCGAGCGTTCCCGCGCAGGCTCCGTCGGTACCGACGATACCCATATGTGAAGACTTATTCCTGCTGTTCCCAGAGATCACCTGTTACAGGTAAGTAACTGTGCTTTAGTGATACGATTTTTCCCAGCCATTGTTCAGTTTGTGGAGCTTAGGTATCTGTTAAAGCAAAAGAGAGAGATCTACCAGCCGGTTTCTTAGCTGTCCTTTCAGAGAAAAAGCAGTTAAATCTCTTTAAGTGTGTTCAAAATGTGCTTTTTCAAGTCGCTGTGTATAGTTAATTGGGGAGGTGCCCTATAAAGCAAGATTGCTCCCTAGAGGTGGGTGGAAGGTGGGGAGGGAACTAACTCCTGATGAGGTGGCAGTAGCTTCAAAGAGCTGAAGAAATATCCTAAAGCAGAGTTTTAAACCTACCGCATTAAACTAAATATTTCACCTTTTAAACTAAAGCACCAAAAAGAATGTAACTTTTTGTTTTAGAAATGTTCCAAAACCCTTTTAAGAGCTCCCAGACAGAACTAGTACTTTAAAAAGCCACAAACTCTTACTTTTGCTTTAAATGTATAGCCCCTGTTAGGAATGCTTCCATAGCTTTACAGAGCTAAAACTGTGTACATGCCTCTAAGCGGGATATTCACCGGCATTAACACGGTTAGTGACAAGGAATATCCCTGGATACTGCTGCTATACATCCTGATGCTAATAGCTTAGCAGCAGGTGTTCCAGAGGCAGTACCCATCACTAACCAGTCGGAAGCGACCTGCGGATAAAGATAAATTTGTTGAAAGCTGGCCTGTCTTTATCCACGGAAGCTAACCAGGCAGCGGCTCAATTTTGCCACTGCCTGGTTAGCTTCTGGGCTGTGCAGCTGACCAGGATATTCAATCTGGCTACCAGCCTTAAACAGCCGAGTTTTGTGTTCAGCGGGGATAGCTAGGTACTGTAATCGTACAAACTGCCTCCGCTGAATATTGGGCTCTATAACTATAAAGGCCTTTGGTGCCAAAGCCCAACTCTGGTTTCAACCGAACTGGAAGTCAAGAAAGGGGCTTTTAGTGAATGAAAAGCCTTTTTTAAAAATTCTTCGATCAGGATTTCTTTTACAAGAAATCAGCGATTTATCCTTTCTCAAATATAATTGTACTTTTAAGATTTATCGCCTAGTAAAGATCATGTTTTGGTAATACTTTATTTCAGATGATGCCATCTTGCAGAATCCTTTGGTGCAGGATGCCCTACAGATGGGTTTTGATGTGGCTGAAATAAAAAGAATCATGGTGAACAAGCTACAGATGACGGGAGAAAATTATAAGTCAGTTGAAGTCCTTGTGACAGACTTAGTGGCAGTTCAGGGCAGTCATACACAGAATAAAGCCAGTGAGAGCACTCCTGCCAAAGGTGACTACTCACACACGCTATTACAAAATTATATTTTCAACAGATTTTGTTATGTATGTTTGTTGAAATTTTTCAAGCAACAGCAGAGAGGCATCACAATGCAAATAGAGTGGTGCGAAAATGTAGACAGGATAGTAACGCAAATTGAATGTATGACTGAAGGAAAAATAGATGAAAATAAAACAAAGGAGGCCTTAAACGTTTTCCAGTCGTATAAAGTTATATACCGTATTTTAATGCAAATAATGTGCCCTCATATAGAATGTGTGCACACGTATAAGGTGTGGAAATTACACTGTTCTGCTCTAAAATCTTCGCATAACACGCCCACACATATAACACGTAGGTGCAAGCCCTTTCTGCTGTTGATCATGCTGGGAATGAAAGGCAAGACGTACACCATCAACTTCAAACTAAAAGTCGTGAGAACAGAAAAAACAAGCAACAGAGCAGCAGCAAGAGAGTTTGAGGTTGGAGAGACATCTGTTCGAAAGGAGAAAAAAGAGCTTGAGAATATGAACCTCTGCAAATGCGCACGTCATGGGTCCAAAGCAAAATGGTCTAAACTGGAGAATGACTTGAGGGAGTGGGTTCTTTCTCGGAGGGAACAGAATTAAAGTTATCTGTACTGTTGCAATTCAGATCAAAGCAAAGCTTCTAGCAAATGAAAGATGAATCACTGATTTCAAAGCTGGTTTTACCTAGATTTCTAGGTTCATGAAAAGAATGGACTTTGGGTGAAAATGAGAACCACTGTAGGCCAGTGACTTCCAGATCACTGGGAACAAAAGATGAACAACTTCCGTGAATTTGTCTCCAAAGAAATCTCTGAACGTGGTAGCTCTACAATGGACGTTATAAATATGGACGAGGTTCCAATGTCTTTAGATATCCCTGCCACCAGGACTGTAGCTGCTTTAGCTATGAAAACTGTAGCCATTACAACCACTGGGCATGAGAGGGCCTGCTTCACTTGTAGTCCTTGGATTCACTGCGAGTGGGGTGAAATTAAAGCCAATGGTAGTTTTCAAGAGTTACCATGCCCTGCAAAAAATTGCCCACCAGTGTAGTAGTTCATTGCAGTAGAAAGGGATGGATGGAAAGTGACCTTATGAAAGTATGGGTTGATAAATATTATAGGGCCAGGAAGGGGGGATTCTTCTCCAAGAAGTTCTTACTAATTTTCGACACCATGGCTGTCCACAAAGAAAAAAATATTAAAAATGATATCAATTCTGCTGGTGCCCACATAGCTATACTACCTGGCAGTCTTACCTCTAAACTACAGCCGATAGATACAGCCATTAACTACCCATTCAAGACATTCATGAGAAGAGAGTGGAATGAATGAATGCAGTCTGGGATTCATCAATTCACACCATCAGGAAGACTGAAGCAGGCACTATTTTCGGAAGTCTGCAAGTGGGTGTCTTCTGCTTGGGGTAAAATAACCTCACAATCCATCCGCAACTTCAGAAAGGCTGGAATTGTCTACCAGCAGAATAAGACACATTCGGATACTGAATGTGCTGATAGCAGTGACAACGACATCGCTTTAGAAATCACAGAAGAGTGCCTGCAGTTGATTCTTAATTACTTTATTGGTGAAGTGAGGAGGAAACTGACTTTGAAGGGGTCAAGGAGTCTGATGATGATGACTGAACTGAGATTGGCACAGTCTAATTTAGTCTCATTTACCCATATTTAGTCTCATTGAAATTCAGATGTTCAGAAATAAAGAAGTTATTAAGAAATTAAAAACTACTCTGAGTTTCTCTTCGAGTTGTGTTCATAATTATGGATATAATGCACTCAAGCATATAATGTGCAGGGGGGGGGGCAGGTCGATTATGAAAAAGTGTATAACGTGCACGTTATATGCGTGAACATATGGTAATCTAAATTAGTTTCTTATAGAATTGTAATACATTTAGGTCCTCTTTTACTGTTGCTTACCATGTGCTATCTGCCATTACAGCCCTTTATTTTCCTAAAGTGTGCTAAGCATTAGTAAAAGGGGGCCCTTTTTTTTTGTAAATTTTCATGTATTTTAGTTTACTACTTTTATTCAGTCATATTTTTGGTTTATGTAAGTAACCGGTCTGTGGTATTGCTGCTCCTTGCTTTTGTGCTTTTTTTTCTTTAAAGTTCCTCTTACACACTGAGCCTAACTACTAGTTCAGCACTATCAGTCTGTTTCCTTTGTGCATTTGAATTATCAGTTCATTATACAGGTGGTTTTTTTTTTTCTTCCCAGGATTTGTATAGCAGCTGAATCACTAATCCAGATCCTTTCCACCAACACAAATATCCTCTAGTAGGCTACAGCTATCTGATATGAGCATGTTGCTGCAATTTTATTAAATCAATTTTAATTTAAACTTTATGCATTAAAAATAGTAATGATATAGTATCAGCAGTAGATTCTGAAAACTCTTAGGATATAAGAAGACATGCCATACTGGGTCAGACTTGATAGTAGTAGTATTAGTTTCACAGTTTTCTCCATCAATCAAAACCAGGACTGAAATCTGACAAAACTGGGGAATTTTTTGTCTCCCTTTCTCCCATCGAAATATACTGCAGTCAGTGTAGCAACTGGCTTCAAACAGGGGTCAGGCACCAGGGTTTCTTCAAGACCCTGCAATTGTGGACATATAAATCCAGCCACTAGATGTCGACATTGTGCGGTCTCTCTCTCCTCCCCCTCTGCCCCATGGCTGTGATTGTGGCATCTGCCATAACCCGAGGAGCGGATGACTTGAGTGAGGAATCGTCAAATCCAGGTCTTTCCACTGGACAGCACACTGCACTGCCACTCTACCTTTAGGTTGAATTAATGGTCCACCAAACTCACATTAGGTCTCTGATAGTGGCTAGTCTCATTTTGTCTGGTGTATCTGAATGAAGGTTTTTTCCTTCATCGATCATTCCCAGAAATAAAAAGTGGTGATTTTTACATGTTACCTGGGTAATAGCTGTAACCAAACTAGTCCAACTGTAATCCATACTGAACTTTTATCTAGGAATGCCTGCTGTTCATAAAGTATGTTACATGGATAACGGTTTCCTCTGTTTTTTTTTTCTTTTCAGAACTGAGTATCCGAGAGATGTTACGGCGCCTACAGGAGGAAAAGCTGTGTAAGATCTGCATGGACAAGAGCAGCTGTGTGGTTTTTATTCCTTGTGGGCACTTGGTTGCTTGCCAAGCCTGTGCTGATGCAGTTGATAAGTGCCCAATCTGCTGCAGCGTCATTCAAAGAAGACAGAAAATTTTCATGTCCTGATCCGGTACATGTGTCCCTGCTGCAGCTTAGGCCTCCATGCGGTGATACAGGTCGCAGTTGCTACGACATTGCTCCAACTGTACTAGTTTGAAAGGAGAGCAATAAAGGGGGGGGGGGAACCCAGGAAAACTATGTCCTATAGTTCCCAGAGGTCACTAGATAGAAGCTATAAGATGATCCTCTGCTTTATTGGACAGACCCTTAGATTTTTCTTGTTTTTTGAAACTATAATCTGCAATGATTTTGTGCCATACTAGTCAGTCGTAAAGATTATTTTATAGAACACAACACTGACATGACCATTTCTCATGCTCTTCATTTAATATACGTTATGGTAGTCATGGACTGGGTCTGTTTTATTTTATTTGACATGCTGACAAGCCACCTAAAGCACAGTATGTCTGGCGCATAGCATACCAAAGTGTGTTTGTTTTTTTTTCCTTAGACCATACACAGTCCTGTCTCCGTGCCTCACACAAGAATAAAAATTAAATTAAAATTATATTCCTGTACCTCCTTTCCAATTTTAGGTCAAAGTGTTTTTTGGCAGTTGGGTTTCAGGTACAGGAAAGCTCCCTTCTCCAGAGGGCATACAGCCTTTTGTGGGTACCTGAGCAAATGGGGGATGAAGTGATTTCCCAAGTTTGTCAGGAATGTCAGCGAGAGAAATGTGACCCTAACCCTGCTTTGCAGCTCCTCACTGTATCACTAGACTACTCCTTCCTTCAAAAGGCATTCAGATTGATTTGTATTTGTTTTATATTAGCCTATTTTCTGAAGATGGCTTAGGAGATGACACTATCTGTGTGTGTGTGTGCGCCTACCTTGATTTTCCTCCACCCACCTAATTGTTTTTGTCCACATCATAATTTCAGGACATGTCAGGGGACTCAAGAGGATCATGACTAAGTATTTTTTATTTTTGGTCTGTGTGGATGTAAGCACGTGTCAAAGCAGTCTGTAGTAGTTCTGTCTGGACCTTTATGTTAAATCCTAATATGATTGCAAATGGAAAACCTTTTCTTCTGGTTTGGAGCAAGGGATCAGCAAAGCATGATGGTAGTCTGAACTTTATGAATCCTTTCCAATGATGTGTTTTTTAAGGTAACTAATTTTTAAAAGGTTGGAGTCATTTTCTAGATAATTAAAATCAAAGATTCTTTTTAAATTTTGATTTTTAGATGTCATTTATGAATTAGCCTTTAAAAGTGCCTGCTCCATCAGATTTATAGTGGCAGTAGAAGCTAAGTAAATGAGTAGGACTGTTTTTAATCCACAAGCCCTGTACAGCATGAATAAGGCATAAGTATCTGAGCATGGGGACAAAATACAAGCACCATCTTTTGCTAAAAGAAAATATATAAAATAAATGCATTAGGATGGAGGCTTAGGAATAAGAACATAGTGAAGGGTTAAGTGTTTTGTTTGTTTCTGTTTTTTAATATTTTAGGGCTTGATATTGAACTGAAACAGCTATGCACCACTACAGCACATAGCTGTCGCCGCTGACCCTCAACCCGGGATCATATGTGGCCCTGGCATTGAATATCCGGGCTCACGGCACAGCTTCCTCAGCCGCAGTAGCTAACCGGGCAGTGGTGATATTGCATGCTACCTGGTCCGCTCCTGCGGGTCAAAGGCCAGCTTTTGCTGCGCCTATCTTTTACCTGCAGGCTGCTAATCGAGCAGCCTGCAATATTGCTACTGCCTGATTAGCGACTGTCGCCACCCACGACACACCCAAATGCTAAGCGGTTAGCATCAGGGTGTGTAACAGCCTTAATTGAGGATATTCAGCGGCACGAACCGTGTTAGTGCCGTTTGGTTATCCCACTAAGCGGCATTTACACAGTTTACAGGTCTGTAAATCATGTAAATGCCTTTGAATATCAGGACCTTAGATTCTCGTAAGGCCTGCTACTTTATGCTTGGGTTCAACCACCTAAGCATTAATGATATTCAGGGAACTATTAGAAGCAGCCCCATGTCTGAAAAAGTGGCATTCACAGGGATAGGTTGGCATACATAAGTAAATGCAATGTCTGAGCAGGGGTTTTTGGACCTGGGGGATGCTTACCACATCTTTAGGAAAATAAGAAGCAAGTGAGGGTGGGGAGAGGGAGTGGTTTGGGTGGCTCGGCAATATAGACATGGATTCTCCATTTCATAGTGAATCCACATAGCTGCCAAAAAATGTAGACTCGGCATATATATATGTCCTGAGGTATATATAAGCGACTACTGGCAGGGGCAGCTGTAAAAGTCGATGTTTTTCAGTCCTGCTTATCTCTCCCCCTTCCAAGCTTACTGGAAGGGGGCAGCTTCTCCTTCTGCACGTGCCACTGGGATCTAAAATGGCACCATTGACCCCCTACCAATAATCAGACAGCAGCATTTTCTCCAACAATGCAGTGGATGGTTGGGGGCAGGGCTAGCAGGAAAATTGATTGCTTTGTGGAGCGGGTAAGGCAATAACTTTAAGATGCTGCTCCCGATGCATATGTAGGGGGGGAGGGGTGTCATTACATGCACTTTCTGAAAATCTGTGCTCTCTCTGGACATAGGTGCAGGACTGCACAGGTAGGCCTCTCTATTTTCCAAGAGGCTCCATGTTTGGCAGAATCTCTAGTAAAATACTGCCTGAATTCTTCATGGCCTGACCTGGATTTCTGAATTCCCCTTTCCATGTCTGATCTAAAATTTGCCTTGACAGCACTAACCAAACACATTACTGATTTAATGCCACATTTATTTTTTTCCAATTTATCTATACATAATAAGAAACTTTTCAAAGTATTTAGTTGTGTATGCATTGGGTTTTGCCTTATGTCTTTAATCTTCAAAATCAAAAAAATGTATATCGCCCACAAAGATTACTCAAAACAACACAACAATAAGCAAGGTGGATAATAAAATCACAGCAAATAAGTTAGTGTAGATTTATAACCATCAAAGAAGAGTTTCTAATTTTTTATTTTTAAAAGGTGTCATATTATGAGCATAGAATCAAATATTCAGATACTGAACATCTACTGATCTAGATATGATCATTTTACTCTTTATATAAATATCAGTTGTATAAAACCTATAGATGGCTACAAGAAACATTTGGAGACTGTCATCACTGTCAAGGGTTGTGCAACCAAATATTAGTGAAGAGCACCCTTGATCCTGTTCTTTTTTTATATACCTTTGAAATTACTATTCAAATATTATGACAAACAGTTCGAATATTTCCAATTATTTCTCCAAGTTATTCTACACAACATACCTAAGGTATTAAATCCAAGTTCTTTGAATTACATCATTTTTGAAAACTTTTGGATAAGGTGTTTACTCTCTAGTATTTATATACAAGGTAAAATGATTATGCCTAGAGCAGTAGCTGTTCAGTATATGAATATTTGATTCTCTGGGAACAAGCAGGAAGTCTGTCCTCACATGTGGGTGATGTCGGC
This sequence comes from Ichthyophis bannanicus, assembly GCA_033557465.1. NCBI lineage: Eukaryota > Metazoa > Chordata > Amphibia > Gymnophiona > Ichthyophiidae > Ichthyophis > Ichthyophis bannanicus. Next base: position 123,097,181 of record CM066036.1, on the reverse strand, counting down.
ACCAACTGAGCCTGCACAGAAGCATCTCCCCAGTTTTCAAAGAAAGCCTTTGGAAGATGTCACCACGCATGCATGGTCCCTTTCCCGCCCAAGGGTGCCATCTTGTTCAATCTTCTTTTTTTTCCACGGAGCCCAACGGACGTATGTCCTGTTTCCCCAGAAAAATCTTAGTACAACTGTTCTTAAAAGTGTAACTTTCAGATAGGCTTACCAGTTCCTCTTCCCGCCTCGAGTTCTCGGCTCCTTTGTTTTTCTTTGAGGTCTTCCTCAGCTAGCATTTGCACCTTTTTTCACCCAGGGGTCGTCGACCCACCCCAGTGGGTTCAAAAAATGTGACCACTGAGTCAAACCATGTCTGCCACTGACACCCATGACTACTGCTTGCGCTGCCTGGGCCTGGACCATGAATAGCACTTCCTGCGACCTGTGCCAGGCCATGATGCCCAAACCCAACAAGAAAAAGTGATTTGCAGGAGAAGATGTTCTCCAGGTCTGACTCGGCACCCACCTCCCAGACACCGAGCTCCCAGCCCAGCACATCTTTTGACACCCGGTGTCCTCGGAGAAGACGCCACGGCTCCTCCGAGAAGACCTCTGAGCCAGAGAAAAAGAAGTCATTGAAGTCAACCGAGGCTGCACCGGTGAAACCCAAGAAAATCCCATGGAGGGACTTGGGTGACTCTGAGAAGCACCCCACTAAGGTCTTCAAGAAGGATTCTTCGGCTGGCAGAAACCATGCAAGGTTGCTCTAGGCCAGAGGTTCTCAACTCCAGTCCTGGAGGGCCAAACACCATTCAGATTTTCAGGCTGTCCCTAATAAATATGTATAAGATGCATTTGCATGCACTGCCCACATTGTATTCAAATGTATTTCATGCATATTCATTAGGGACAGCCTGAAAATCTGATTGGTGTTTGGCCCTCCAGGACTAGAGTAGGGAACCTTTGCTCTAGGCCTTAGTCCTTGTTGAGGATGAACTCCCTAAAGCAGGGGTGGGCAATTCCAGTCCTGGAGGGCCACAGACCAGTCAGGTTTTCATGATGTCCCTAATGAATATTCATGAGATCTATTTGCATCCACTGCCTTCCATTGTATGGAAATAGGTCCATGAATATTCATTAGGGCACATGAAAACCTGACTGGTCTGCGGCCCTCCAGGACTGGAATTGCCCACCCCTGCCCTAAAGTGCCAGTGCTGGGCCTGAAATTCTCATGCCTGTGCTAAAAGATGCAGTGACTTCTTGCTTGGAAACCAAAATGGTTGCCCTGGAGCAGACTATCACTGCTATCCTGGCCCTGCAGCAGGTGGTGACGATGGTGGGTTGTTCCTCCTCATCTGCCACGACGACCAGCCCATGGGCTAAAGGACCTTTTTCCACTGGGCAAAAGGGTTCCTTTGCACAGGGTCATCAGTACCAGCCATACTCTGGCCATCAGCAGGGTTCTCACCCCAAGAGGCAGGGACAAGGGGTTCAGAAGGCAAAAACACCTAAGCTACAGCTCCCACCCATCCTGGGGGGAACTTTTGACTCTCAGGCAGGGCCTCCCCTCCCCCAGGAGAACTTCACCAGCCCACAGGGGGGCATCTGGCGCTCTTTGCCCAAAATGGGCCTCAATCACCTCGGCCCTTTGGGTACTGCAGGTGGTCAGGGAGGGATATCTCCTCCACCTGCATCAGATTCCACCCAGGTTCTTTTTTGGAGAGTCAGTACGACCCCTCCTTCACCAGACCCTGCTGCTCACAGAGCTCGCAGATCTTCTCAAACACAATGCAGTAGAACCCGTGCTCAGACACCTGTGGGACAAAGGCTTCTACTCCAGGTACTTCCTTGTCCCGAAGAAGACTGGGGGCCTTGGGCCCAACCTAGACCTGCAAAACATTCTGGTGAAGGAGAGGTTCAAGATGGAATACTGCTGCCCTATCTCCGTCAGGGAGACTGATTCTGCTCCTTGGACCCAAAGGATGCTTACACACATCCTGATCCACCCCTCCCACAGGCAGTACCTAAGGTTCATGGTAGGAGGAGGGCAATACCCATACAGGGTGCTACCCTTCAGCCTGGCCTCCTCACCCAGGGTCTTCATAAAGTGTCTAGCAGTGGTAGCTGCCCACCTGCATCTGCAAGGGGCCTTTGTCTTCCCATACTTGGATGACTGGCTCATCAGAGGCAGCATGGCCACAAAGGCCCATCAAGCTTACAGGGCACACAACCCTCCTGCTGCAGCACCTGGGGTTTATCATCAACTACCCCAAATCTCATCTCATTCCAGCCCAGATGCTGGAATACATAGGCTTTGACCTGCAGGGTGTCTGAGCACCTTTCTTCCCAGGGAAAGAGCAGGCTGCCTCAAGGAGCTAGCGGTGAAGGTGCAGCACTGTCACTTGGTGCCAGCCTGTCTCTTCCGCCTTCTGGGCCACATGACCTTTACAGTCCACATGACCTCGCTAGCCTGCCTGCACATGCGGGCAGCTCAGTGGTGCCTCCACTCCCAGTGGACGCAAGCCAAGGGCAGAATACAGGACAGGATCAGGATAACCCGCCAGCTGGCAGAATCCCGCGACTGGTAGCAAATTCCTGGCTAGGATGCCTTTCCAGGCACCCACGCCCCAGAGGGTCCTGACCACGGACACCTCCCTCCTCGGCTGGGGAGCGCATTGCGAGAATTGCTACACACAAGGCAGCTAGTCCCAGGTTGAATCCCTGCTGCAGGTCAATCTTCTGGAACTCAGGGTGATCTTGGCCCTACGGGTGTTCTGCCACCACCTGTGACACCAACCGGTGCTGATACAGACAGACCACCAAGTAGCCATGTTCTATGTCAACAAGCAGGAAGGCACAGGGTCATACCCCCTCTGCCAGGAGGCAGTGGCCCTTCTTTCCTCTGCAGCTCACAACAACATACTCCTGAGGGTGGTCTACCTCCTGGGCCAGGACATCCTCCTGGCAGACAAGCTGAACAAGGTGCTCGAGTCGTATGAACCCCAGAGTGGTTTCATGGCTCTTCCCTCTCTGGGGGACACCCGTGATGGACCTCTTTGCCATCCCGGACAATGCGCAACTGCTCTGCTTATGTTCGCAGCAGCTGCACCCGAGAAGGGTGGCAGCAGATGCCTTCCTAATCCCGTGGACGGAAGGCCTCCTTTCTGCCGACCCCCTCTGGTCGTCAAGACCCTCTTCAAGGTCCAGCGTGAGGGGGTAGCACTGATACTAATTGCCCCCAGGTGGCCTAGATAGCCTTAGTTCCAACTGCTGCTCTCCCTGTCAGTGGCACTGCTGGGCCGTGCCCCAAACCTCCTGTCTGAAGAGGAAGGCTCCCTCCTGCACCCCAATCTGGGGTCTCTAATGCTAACAGCATAGCTGCTGAAAGGATGGTCTGGGCCCCTTTCAACCTCCCACCAGAGGTCGAGGAGGTCCTGTTGGCCTCCCCCATGCCCTCTATGAGGCAAGTATATGCCTTTTAAGTGGTGTAGATTCTTGGTATGGTGTGCAAAGAAACTGGAGAACCCATTCTCCTCCCCGGGGCAATTGGTGCTTCAATACCTACTGCATCTGTCGCACACTGGACTAAAGTCCAACTCTGTGCAGGTTCACCTGAGTGAGATTGCTGTACACCACCACACTAGCGAAGGGAAACCTCTCAGGTCAGTCCCTGATCTCTTGGTTCCTCCGGGGCCTCCTAATGTTTAAACTACCCCCCCCCCCCCGACACCGGAACAAGACCTCAGTGTGATGCTCTCACAGCTCACCAGACCACCGTTCGAGCCTCCAGCTACCTGCCATCTGTGCTATCCTTCATGGAAGGTGGCCTTCCTGGTAGCTCTCATATCCGCTCGCAGAGTAAGAGAGCTTCAGGCCCTGCTGGTAGAGCTGCCATACACAAGATTCTACAAGAACAGGATGGTTCTCCACACTCATCCCAGATTCCTCCAAAAGGTGGTATCTCCTTTCCACCTTAGCTAGGACGTGGTCCTTACCACCTTTTTTCCTGCGGCCTCACTCCGGTTGGGAGGAAACTATACTCCATAGATTGGATTTAAACGGGCCCTGACCTTCTATCTAAAGCAGACCCACGGCAAAGCTCCTCAGCTTTTCATTTCCTACGACCCCAGCAGAGTGGGGCTTTCTGTGACTAAGCAAATTCTGTTCACTTGGATGGTGGACTGTATTGACCTCACCTGTGATCAAGCTGGGCTCTCTCTCGTCCACCAAATCACAGCGCATCATGTGAGAGCGATGGCCACATCTGTGGCAAACCTGCACTCAGTACCAGTGATGGAGCTCTACAACGCCACCACATGGTCTTCAATCCATACATTTGCAGCTCACTACTGCCTGGAAAGCGAGTCCCATCAGGATCGTGCTTTCAGCGTGGTGGTACTCTAATTTGTTCAGAGTGTAGACCTTCAGTGTTCAGGCTACCAGAGGGATGGTGCTGCTGGATGCTAAGAGCCTGCAGAATCTCTCAGTTGGGGACTCACTTTCTGCAAATCAAGGCTATTCGACTTGGTCGCCGTTGGTGCTGTCGTCATTCCGTCCTCGGCAGCCTAGAGCTAGGAGTCCCATATGGGAGTACTGACTTCCTACTTGTTCCTGGACAAAGTGTAATTACTCTTCTGTAACAAGTGTTCTCCAGGGACAACAGGACTCGGTCCTCACAACTCTCCCTCCTCCTCCTTCCCCTAGGAGTTGCCTTCCTGTCTTGTTTTATTTTTTACTTCTGTCCTAGCTATGTCATCTGACTGAGCAAGATGGCACCCTTGGGTGGGAAGGGGACCACGCATGCATGGTGGCATCTCCCAAAGGCTTTCTTTGAAAGCTGGTGAGATGCTTCTGCGTGGGCTCTGTCGGTGCTGATGTCATCCATTTGTGAGGACTGATTTCTGCTGATCTCCAGGAACAAGCAGGAATGAGTCTTCACATATGGGTATCGTCTGTACCGACGGAGCCTGCGCAGGAACGCTCCCCAGCGTCCAGTAAGAAAGCTTTTGGGAGCATCCCACAGCGCCTGCGCGCTGCCTTCCCGCCTTTCCTAACCGCCTCTCTCCAGTTCTTCTTTTCCGCGGAGCCAGCAGGTCGTGTTCCTGTCACCGCTGAAGAAGTTCTTTATTCTTCTTTATTTCTTTGGTCGCGCGTCTGCCTTCTTCGACGTCGGACCGGTACCGCCGGTCTTTTCTTCTTTCTTCTTTAAAAAAAATAAATAAATAAAACTACCGTTTCCCACTTCTGTGCAATTTTTTCTTTTGGACCTTGGGCCTAGAAGATTTTTCCTCATGGAAAAGCCCGCTTCCGGGTTTAAAAAGTGCACGAAGTGCAGCGGTACTCTTTCTATCACAGACACCCATGACTGGTGTCTAAAATGTTTGGGTCCTGACCACTCCATCACCGATTGTGAATCCTGTTCCATGATGTCTAAAAGAGGTCGACAGAATCGAGCGGCAAAGCTCAGTACCCTGTTTCCCTCTGATGCAGCTTCGGTGGCATCGACATCTTCCAGGGCTTCGTCTTCCTCCCATGGATCTCAGGTAACCAAACATAAGTCCAGCCGGTCCTCGGAGGGTAGATTTCCCTCTAAGTATCGAGATGCCTCCGGGCTTGCCCTCGAGGATCCTGCACCAGCAAAATTACCCCGGCGGGAGGCTCCAGCTTCCAAAGCTTCATCTATGGGGTCACAGGTTGACATTGATGGCGTGGCCTCGACCGATCACCTGTTGCCATGTTCTGGGGTACCGGTGGTCTCCACTGGTACCGACATCCAGACATTGGTTGCGTCGATGGATCAGAATATTCTGACCATGCAGCGTGCCATCACGGCATTCATACAAGCTGTGACGCCTCCGGTACCGCAACAAACTCGGTTGGCGGTACCAGCACCGGCACCGATATCGGTTCTGGTGCCGGTACCGATAGCATAGACATCGGCTTCGGTGTCGACTGCAGCGGTACCCTGTCCTGTGATGCCCATCGGTACCGAATCGGTACCGATCACTCCCGATGTCGATACCACTCGGTACGCGTATCGGGCTCTGCAAGAGCATCCAGACAGGCGATACATCGATTCCTCCGAGAACTCTGATGAATCAGAGGCTTCTGTCGAGGCATCGGTACTCCTTCCTCAGGAGCCCTCTTCTCCAAAAAGAAGAATGTCTCCTCCAGAAGACTTGTCTTTTCAAGACTTCATTAGGGAAGTGGCCAGGGGCCTCTCTATTTCAGTGGCCCCTGAACCAGAGCCTAGAGCCAAGAAATTAGATATTTTACAATATCCTAAGGCTCCTAAAGAAGCAGCTACTTTACCAATTCATGAGATCCTTTATGATCACATGTTGGGCATATGGGAGACACCTCTTAATACTTCCCCTCATTCTCGCAGGTTGGACACCATGTACCGTGTTCCTCCTTGTCCTGGCTTTCATAAGACTCAGCTTCCTCACCACTCTATTGTGGTGGAGTCTGCTATGAAAAAGATAAAGCGTGCAAAAAGACACTCATCTAATCCTCCAGGAAGAGAATGCAGAACCTTAGATGCTTTTGGCAGGAGAATTTTCCAGGCCAATATGCTTACTGCCAGAATCAACTCCTATAGTCTCTATATGGGAATGTTTCTAAAAGAAGTTACAGATCATCTGCTAACTTTATCTCCTTTTATCTCAGAAGATAAAAGGGAAGAGTTTCTCACCTGGCTTAAACATGCCCAGGATGTTTCCAAATTCTCCAACCGTGCAGCCTTTGACTCTTTTGAGTGTGCCAGCAGAGCCTCAGCTATTGCCATAGGTGCACGCAGACTTGCTTGGTTGCAAGCTTCTGATTTGGAACCCTGGGTCCAGGATGGATTAGGAAATCTTCCTTGTACAGGTGAAAACCTTTTTGGTAAGGATTGGCAAGCAAAGGCCACTCAGATGGATGCTGAAAATTCTGCCTTAGATAGATTTTCAAAGTCTACTTCTGCTCCTGCTAGAAAAAGGTTATTCAAAAAGACTTTCTTTCCCAAAAAAGGGAAATATTATCCTGGTTATGGTCTCCAGGCATCTTCTACAGGTCGTTTTGCTGCAAAGCGACAGCAACAACCTAAACAAGCCAAGCCTAAGGCTACAAGGACTGCTACGGCCCAACAGCCTCAGCCTCCTCAGGGCCTTTGACTTACAACTAGAGAACTTAGCCTTTCTGGCTCTAGAAGAACCAGAGCCTCTCACCATTCCAGGAAGGTTAGCTCATTTTGCTCCCAGATGGGAACAAATCACAGCAGAGCAATGGACCCTCTCCATCATAAGGGAGGGGTACAAGCTTCATTTCTTAAACCTTCCTCCTCACACTATGGTGAGACAGTTCAATTCTCCAACATCTCTCCTCGACCTTCTGGGTCAGGAGATTGCTACCCTTCTTGCCCAGAGGGCAATAGAAGAAGTACCCCTTCTTCAACAGGGTTCAGGGTTCTACTCCCCCTATTTTCTTATTCCAAAGAAAACAGGGGGCTACAGACCCATATTAGATCTCAGAGAATAGAACAAGTTTCTATGCAAGGAGAAATTCAAGATTTCTCTCGGTGCTCTCCTTCCATACCTTCAGAGTCAGGATTGGCTTTGTTCTCTAGATCTCAAGGATGCGTACACCCATGTCCTCATCCATCCAACACACAGAAGGTTCCTTTGGTTCCTTTATCAGGGAAAGCACTATCAATACAGAGTGCTTCCTTTCGGTCTGGCCTCTGCTCCAAGAGTGTTCACAAAATGCATGGCAGTAGTAGCTGCATTTCTACGCACTCTAGGAATATTTGTATTCCCATATCTGGACGACTGACTCATCCGAGCACCATCCCAGTCAGAGGCCCAGACTTCCCTAGCCTGCACAAGGCGTGTTCTTCAGTATCTGGGACTTGTAATAAACATCCCAAAATCACAACTCACCCCTACTCAACCATTGGAGTTCATAGGGGCCTTGCTAGATACCACAACTGCAAGGGCCTATCTTCCCCAGGCCCGTTGCCTACGCTTGGTGCAGTTAGCCTCTCAAATTCAGTTAAAATCCCATTTAACTTCTCGAGAGATGTTACAACTGTTAGGCCACATGGCATCCACCGTGCATGTGGTTCCTTACGCTCGCCTTCACATGAGGGCAGCTCAGTGTGGACTCTGTCCACCCAATGGACCCAGGCATCAGGTTGCCTGTCAGACAAAATAGCAACCTCCAGTCGACTCTTTTGGTCCCTCCAGTGGTGGAAGTCCACTCAAAATCTGTTGCTGGGGCCCCCCGTTCAACAGTTGCTACCCCAAGCAACCCTCACAACAGATGCCTCCCCAAAGGGTTGGGGAGCTCATCTACATGATCTCTCCACCCAGGGCATCTGGTCTCCACAGAAGACATCTCTACATATCAACCTCTTAGAGCTCAGAGCAATTCTTCTAGCTCTGAGTCTTCCACACCCTGCTCAGCTACAAGACAATCCTCATCCATACGGACAACCAAGTAGCCATGTTCTACGTGAACAAGCAGGGCGGGACTGACTCTCTGTCGCTTTGCAACGAAGGTTTGAGATTGTGGGCCTTCGCCAGAGAGCATCAGATTCATCTCATGGCAGTGTATCTTCCAGGGGTTCAAAACTCTTGGGCAGACAGACTCAGTCGAGTTCTGCTTCCACACGAATGGTCCCTCCATGGGGACCAGATAGCCAAGATCTTTCGAATTTGGGGAACCCCAGACATAGACCTGTTTGCAAGTCCGTGGAATGCCAAACTTACCCGGTTCTGTTCCAGGATTCCGTGTCAGGGAGTTCAGGCCAGGGATGCCTTCCTCCTCCACTGGGGGCAAGACTTCCTCTATGCCTTTCCACCCATTCCCCTAATTTCCAAGACACTGTTCAAGCTTCAGAGAGACAAGGGGTCTATGATCCTCATAGCTCCACATTGGCCACGCCAAGTGTGATACCCTCTACTTCTTCATCTCTCTCAAGCTCCCTCCCTGGACTTGGGATCTGCTCCAGACCTCCTGTCCCAGGAGGAGGGAACGTTATGGCACCCAAATCCCCAATCTCTTCATCTCAGAACCTGGTTGCTGAAGGCCTAGACCTTCAAGATTGGCATCTGTCTCAGCAAGTGAAGGATATCCTTCATGCTTCCAGAAAGACTTCCACTAGACGTTCCTATGCTTTTAAATGGAAAAGGTTTAGCATTTGGTGTGCAGAGAAGGGTCTTAACCCTCTTGCAATACCTCTGAATTCTTTACTAGAGTATTTGCCTCATTTATCCCATGTAGGCCTTGAAACAAATTCAGTAAGAGTCCATTTGAGTGCTATTGCAGCATACCTTAAGCCTCTCAATGGACATCCTATTTCCTCTCATCCTCTTATTGCAAGATTCATGAGAGGCCTTCTTTTAATTAAACCTCCCATTAGACCACCTCCAGTGGCATGGGATTTGAATTTGGTTCTTGGCCAACTTATGAAGCCACCCTTTGAACCCTTAGCCACTACCTCCTTGAAATTCCTTTCCTGGAAGGTTATTTTTCTCATTGCAGTCACCTCAGCTCGCCGTATCAGTGAGCTGCAAGCCTTGGTGGCTAATCCTCCTTATACAAGGTTCCATCATGACAAGGTAGTCCTCAGGACTAATCCACACTTTATGCCTAAAGTGGTCTCACCTTTTCATCTGAACCAGGAGGTGTATTTACCTGTCTTTTTACCAGGACCTCATGCATCAAGTGCAGAGAGAAATCTTCATACCCTGGATTGTAAGAGGGCACTTGCTTTCTACTTATAAAGGACACAGCAACATAGAAAGTCCTCTCAACTCTTTGTTGCTTTTGATCCCTCTCACTTAGGACTTCCAGTCTCTAAGAGGACTCTGTCCAATTGGATTGCTCAGTGTATTTCCTTCGCCTACCAGAGTAAGAACCTTTCTCTGGAGGGCCATGTCACAGCTCACAATGTGAGGGCCATGGCAGCCTCTATGGCTCATCTAAACTCTGTGTCCATCGACCAAATCTGTCGAGCGGCCACCTGGGCCTCGGTTCATACCTTTACAGCCCATTACTGCTTGGACAAGGACTCCCGCCGGGATGCCTTGTTTGGTCAGGCTGTTCTCAAACACCTGTTCCATACCTAATCAACTCCTACCCCCCATCCCTGGTTGGATGCCCGAGATCCATGGGGTGAGGTAGAGCCCTTCTCAGGGACTCACAACTTTGGAGATCTCCCTGGCATCTCTAGCTGGGGAGTCCCCATATGTGAAGACTCATTCCTGCTTGTTCCTGGAGATAGCACAGTTACTTACCTGTAACAGGTGATCTCTGGGAACAGCAGGAATAAGTCTTCACAACCCACCCACCTCCCCTAGGAGTTGTATCTCTCTATCTTTCCTTTCCTCTCTCTCTCTTTGTCTCAGCTTTAAAATTCGAACTGGAGAGAGGCGGTTAGGAAAGGCAGGAAGACAGCACGCAGGCGCTGTGGGATGCTCCCAAAAGCTTTCTTACTGGACGCTGGGGAGCGTTCCCGCGCAGGCTCCGTCGGTACCAACGATACCCATATGTGAAGACTTATTCCTGCTGTTCCCAGAGATCACCTGTTACAGGTAAGTAACTGTGCTTTCCTGGAGAACATCTGTTAAAGGTGAGTAATTGATAGGTATGTTATGTACAATAACTTAAGATATAATTGGAAATATTCCAACCGTAGGTCGTCATAATATTTTAATAGTATGTTCAAAGGTATATAACAAAAAAAGTATGTCTGTGAAACTTAGGGATATGTTTACTAATCAGCGGTTGCAGCTTCTGTGTGATATCAGAGTTCCAGCCCCAGTATCACACAGAAGCCGCTACTGCTGATTAGTAAACATATCCTTAGACTTAGGGGAGGGTTTCTCATTAATTACTAAATATGATTTCTATAGGATTAATGAATTCAAAAAAGCATGGGACAAACAGAGGATCTCTAAAGGAAAAAAGGGGACTATTGGAGTTGTTGATATGGAAGGACAGACTAAATAGGCATGTGGTCTTTTTCTGTCATCATTTATCTCCAGGAACAAGCAGGAATGTAGTCTTCACATATGGGTATCGTCGGTACCGACGGAACCTGTGCGGGAACGCTCCCCAGCGTCCAATAGGAAAGCTTTTTGGAGCATCCCACAGCACCTGCGTGCTGCCTTCCCACCTTTCCCAACTGTCCCTCTCCAGTTCTTCGTTTTCCGCGGAGCTGACAGGTCGCATATCCTGTCACTGCAGAAAAAAATCCCTTCTATTCTTATTTTTTGTGGTCGCGTCTGCCTTCCCTCGACGCTACACTGGTACTGCCAGTTCTTCTTTCTTTTTTTTCTTTAAAAAAAAAAAAAAAAAACTTTTTCTGGAGTCTTTCCAGTAATTTTCTCTTCAGGTGCCATGTGCCATTTTGGCCACTAGGCCCAACTTTTTCCTTCAAAATGGAAAAACCCGCTTCGAGTTTTAAAAAGTGTTCTAAGTGTGGCGGTACCATCTCCGTCACCGACACCCATCAGTGGTGCTTCAAATGTTTAGGTCCTGACCACTCTATTCCAAAGTGTGTTGCCTGTGGGATGATGTCAAAAAGGGGCCGGCAAAACCGAGCTGCTAAACTTACCACCCTTTTTCCCTCCGATGCAGCCTCCATGGCATCGACGTCTTCCAGGGCTTTGTCTTCCTCCCATGGATCTCAGGTAACTAAACATAAATCTAGCCGGTCCTCAAAGGGTAGATTGCCTTCTAGACATCGAGATGCCACTGGCATTGCCCTTGAGGGACTTTCACCGGCAAAATTGCCCCGGCAGGAGGCTTCAGCTTCCAAAACACTAACGGGGCTCCAGGGTGTTCTCGAGGCTTCACCCTTGGCAGAACTACTGGTGCCATGCTCTGGGGTGCCGGCCGCTTCATCCAATACTGATACCCAAGCATCGGCAGCGTCAATAGACCAGAGATTCTTGGCTATTGAACGCAGTCTGGCAGCTCTTCTCACGGCTTCAATGCCCCTGAAACCGCTTCAGACAATTCAATCGGTACCGGCACCAACTGCATCGACATCGGCAGGTATTCTACTGGGACCGAGTCATGCATGTCGATCTGGCATCGACAAGTCGGTACCGGACCACTCCGATGCCGACTTTGATCGGTACTGGTACCGTGCCTTGCACGATCACCCGGATCGGAGATACTTCAAATCCTCAGATGAGTCTGAAGATTCTGAAAGCTCTGCTGATACCAGAGTACTTCTTCCTGAGGATTCTTCTTCTCCTCAGTGTAGGATGTCTCCACCAGAGGATATGTCCTTTCAGGACTTTATCCGAGATGTGGCCCGAGGTCTTTCCATCACAGTGGCTCCTGAAAAAGAGCCCCTAGGCCAAAGGAATTAGAAATCCTACAATACCCTAAAGCTCCCAAGGAGGCAGCTACCTTACCTATTCATGAGGTCTTGTATGATCTCATGTTAAGGATGTGGGAAACACCTCTAACCACATCTCCTCACTCTCGAAGACTCGACACCATGTATTGAGTTCCTCCTTGTCCTGCGTTTCAGAAGACTCAATTACCACACCATTCCATGGTGGTGAAATCAGCTGTGAGAAGGATAAAGAGTGCAAAAAGGCATGCATCTAATCCTCCAAGACATGAGTGTAGGACTCTTGACGCCTTTGGACGTCGAACCTTCCAGGCTTCCATGCTTTCTGCTAGGATCAGTTCCTATATCTTGTATTTGGGAATGTTCCTTAAGGAGGTCACAGGAGATTTAGAGCTTATGAGCCCTCTCCTTCCTGATGATAAGAGGCAAGATGACCTTGCCCTTGTCAAACATGCTCGGGATGTTTCCAAGTTTGTGAATCGTGCAGCCTTTGACTGCTTTGAGTGCATAAGCAGAACCTCTGCCATTGCCATAGGTGCACGTAGGATTGCCTGGCTCCAGGCATCTGACTTGGAAATTTGGGTACAGGATAAACTAGGGAATATTCCTTGCACAGGAGAGAATCTCTTTGGCAAGAATTGGCAGGAAAAAGCTAATGAAAGAGATGCTGACAATATCACTTTGGATAGATTGTCTAAATCTACAGCTGATCCTGCGAGGGAAAAATCCTCTAAGAAACCATTCTTCAGTAAGAAGAAGACGTTTTATCCCTCCTGTACCCAGCAGGGGCATCGTTTAGGTCAGTCTGCCCAAAAGGGACAGCAGCAACAACCTAGGCAAAGAAAGATAAAAGCAGCTAAGCCTCAACTGGCCCAGCAGACTCAGCCTCCACAGGGGCTTTGACTCCTATCTAGAGAACTTTGCCTTCCTGGCCCTGAATGGCCCAGAACCCTCCCCCCCCCCCCCCCCAGATGGGGTCAGATAACAGCAGAAAATTGGACTCTGTCTATTGTAAGAGAGGGGTACAAGCTTCATTTCCTCAGCATGCCCCCTCCTACAATGGTAAGACAGTTCAATTCTCAGACCTCTCTCAACGACCAGTGAGGTCAAGAGGTCACTGTGCTCCTTGCTCAAGGGCAATAGAAAAGGTACACATTCCCCAACAGGGTACAGGTTTTTACTCCCCCTATTTCCTTATTCCAAAGAAAACAGGAGGGCACAGACCCATTTTAGACTTCAGAGAATTGAACAAATTCCTGTTCAAAGAGAAGTTCAAAATGATTTCTCTAGGAACTCTGCTGCCATACCTTCAGAGTCAGGGTGGGCTTTGTTCTCTAGATCTCAAGGATGCGTACACTCATGTTCTCATCCATCCAACTCACTGAAAGCTCCTTCGCTTTCTGTTTCAAGGGAAGCACTACCAATACAGGGTTCTTCCCTTTGGCCTGGCCTCTGCACCAAGGGTGTTCACAAAATGGATTGCTGTAGTGGCAGCATTTCTCCGCACCCTGGGAATATTCGTCTTCCCTTACTTAGACGACTGGCTCATTCGAGCCCCTTCAGAGCCAGAGGCCAGGGTTGCTCTCTCTCTCACAATGCGCATCCTTCAGTATTTGGGACTTGTCATAAACTTCCCAAAATCCAACCTTGCTCCCACTCAGTCCCTAGAGTTTTTAGGAGCTCTGCTGGATACCAGACAGACAAGGGCCTACCTTCCACAGCCCCGCTGCCTTCACATTGTGCAGTTAACTTCCCAAGCAGTGCTAAAACCTCACCTCACTGCTTGGGAAATGTTACAGTTGCTAGGCCACATGGCATCCACCGTGCATGTGGTTCCTTATGCTCGCCTCCATATGAGGACAGCCCAGTGGACTTTATCCACTCAGTGGACTCAGGCGTCAGGTTGCCTGAGACAAAATAGCAAACTCAGATCGCCTTATTTTGTCCCTCCAATGGTGGCAGTCACTCCAAAACCTTTTGGTAGGGTCTCCTTTTCAGCAACCCCCTCCCCAAGGCACTCTAACAGATGCTTCACTGGTGGGTTGGGGAGCCCACTTGCAAGGCCTCTCTACCCAGGGTACCTGAACTCCACAGGAGGCCTATCTACACATCAATCTCCTGGAACTCAGAGCAATCTTCCTTGCTCTTTGAGTATTCCACACCCAGCTCAGCTACAAGACAGACCTAGTTCAAATGGACAATCAAGTAGCCATGTTCTGTGTGAACAAGCAGGGCGGAACAGGCTCTCTGTCACTCTGCAACAAAGCTTTACGACTATGGACCCTCGCCAGAGAGCATCAGATTCATCTCCTTGCGGTGTATCTTCCAGGCATTCAAAACTCTTGGGCAGACAGACTCAGTCGAGTTCTGCTTCCACACGAATGGTTTCTCCATGCAGACCAGGTGGCCAAAAGTTTTCAAATTTGGGGAGCCCCAGACATAGACCTCTTTGCAAGTCCGCTGAATGCCAAACCTCCCCGGTTCTGTTCCAGCATTCCGGCTCAGGGTTGTCAGGCCAGGGATGCTTTCCTCCTCCATTGGGGTCAGGACTTCCTGTATGCCTTTCCACCTATTCCCCTAATTCCCAAAACCCTGTTCAAGCTTCAGAGAGACAGAGGTCATATGATTATCATAGTTCCATGTTGGCCATGGCAAATGTGGTACCCATCTGCTCCTACATCTCTCTCAAGCTCCGCCTCTGGAGTTAGGATCTGCTCCAAATCTCCTTTCTCAAGAGGACGGGATGCTGTGGCATCCCAATCCCCAGTCTCTGCATCTCAGGGTCTGGTTGCTGAAAGCCTAGAACTTCACGGTCTTAACCTTTCCCAGCAGGTAAAGGATATCCTTTATGCTTCCAGGAAGACTTCCACAAGATGCTCTTATGCATTTAAGTGGAAAAGGTTTACCATATGGTGCTTGCAGAAGGGTCTTAACCCTCTTGCGATACCTCTGGAATCATTACTGGAGTATCTCCTTCATTTATCAAATGCAGGGCTTAAGACCAATTCGGTGAGAGTTCATTTGAGTGCTATTGCAACTTCTTTCAAGCCTCTAAATGGACAACCTATTTCCTTTCATCCTCTCACAGTGAGATTTACGAGAGGCCTTCTTTTAACTAAGCCTTCCATTAAGCCACCACCGGTGGCATGGGACTTAAATCTGGTTCTTGGGCAGCTCATGAAACTGCACTTTGAACCATTAGCCACTACCTCTTTGAAATTCCTTTCCTGGAAGGTCATCTTTCTTATTGCAATTGCATCAGCACGTCGCATCAGTGAATGGCAAGCATTGGTGGCTGATCCTCCTTATACAAGGTTCCATCATGATAAGGTAGTCCTTAGGACTCATCCACACTTTATGCCAAAGGTGGTGTCACCTTTTTATTTAAACTAGGCGGTTTACCTTCCTGTATTCTTCCCAAGGCCTCACGCCTCAAATGCAGAAAGGAATCTTCATACTTTGCACTGTAAAAGGGCTTTGGCCTTTTACTTGCAAAGGACACATCAACATAGAAATTCCTCTCAACTGTTTGTTGCTTTTGATCCTAGTCATTTGGGACTTCCAATCTCCATAAGAATACTGTCCAGCTGGATTGCACAGTGTATATCTTTTGCCTATGGGAGTAAAACCTTTGCCTTGAAGGCCATGTCACAGCTCACAATGTGAGAGCCATGGCAGCCTCTATGGCTCATCTTCACTCTGTGTCTATCGACGACATCTGTTGAGCAGCTACTTGGGCTTCGGTTCATACCTTCACAGCCCATTACCGCTTAGACAAGGACTCCTGCCGGGATGCCTTGTTTGATCAGGTTGTTCTTCAACACCTGTTCCATACTTAATCAACTCCTACCTACCATCCCTGGTAGGATGCCAGAGATCCATGGGGGGAAGTGGAGCCCTTTCACAAGGGCACACAACTTCTGGGGCCTTCTCCCTGGCATCTGCAGCTAGGGAGTCCCCATATGTGAAGACTACATTCCTGCTTGTTCCTGGAGATAGCATAGTTACTCGCCTGTAGCAGGTGATCTCCGTGAACAGCAGGAACTTAGTCTTCACAAACCACCCACCTCCCCTAGGAGTTGTATCTCTCTCTCTTTCTCTCTTTCCCTCTCTCTTTTGTCTCAGCTTTAAACTCAACTGGAGAGGGAAAGGTGGGAAGGTAGCACGCAGGCGCTGTGGGATGCTCCCAAAAGCTTTCCTATTGGATGCTGGGGAGCGTTCCTGTGCAGATGCTGTCGGTATTGATGATACTCATATGTGAAGACTAAATTCATGCTGTTCCCGGAGATCACCTGATAAAGGTGAGTAACTATGCTTTCTATGTAATGGCACCCTTCTCTAATATTTGGTAGAATAACTCTTGGCAGCCTCCAAATGTTTCTTGTAGCCATCTATAAGTTTAGTACATCTATCTGCTGGTAGCTTCTCCCACTCTTCAATTGCAGTTTGTTCCAGCTTATGAATTTTTCCATGATTCCTTTTACCAATGGAGATTTCAGCCCTTTCCAAAGACTGGATTGAGAAAAGGACTCATTGCTGGCCGTTTTAAAACAGTCCATTTGTTCCTTTTTATCCATTCTTTTTACTTTTGTGAGTATATTTTGGGTCGTTGTTGGTCTGCTGGAGGACCCATGTCCTTCAACCCAGCTTTCTGACACTAGGTAGCACATTTTGCTCCAAAATACTTTGGTAATCCTCTATGAAATTCCTTTCATATGTTCTAGGCCTCCACTTTGAGGAAGCAAAACAGCCCCACAACATTATGGGACCTCCACCATATTTAACTGTAGGAAGGATGGTTTTGTTTCCTTATAAGCTTCATTTCTTCACCTGTAAGTATATTGCTGGTCTGTATTGCCAAAGAGTTCAAGTTTGGTTTCATCTGTCCACAGAATGTTTTCCCAGAAGGACTGTGGTTTCTCAAGGTGCGTTTGGGCAAAGATCAGGTGTGCCTTTTATGTCTGTCTTTGAGCAGTGGGGTTCTCCTTGGCCTTCGCCCATGAAGTCCTCCTTTGTTTAGTGTGCGGCGTATGGTGCATTTTGAAACCACTACTCCAAATTGCTCCAGGTCAGCCTTAAGCTCATTGGATGTTGTAAGTGGTGTTTTTCCAACAGTTCAAACTATCTTTCGAGACTTAGATTAATTTTCCTCTTACCACCAAGTCCTGGGAGGTTCTTGACAGTTCTCAATAGCATTGCGAACTGTAGACACAGGAATCCTAAGGTCTGTGGCAATGGCCTTGTACCCCTTTGATGTTTTGTGATAATGGCTTTTCTGACGGATTCAGGCAGCTGTGTCTTCACCATTGTGAAAATCGAACAGGCAGTGAATGTGGCCATTTTAAACATTAGCACATTATTCATTGGTTGTGTCAAGTCGTGTGAGTACTAACAATTGGTCATAGGTGCATCTAATTATCCTGCAATGGGAATGTGGTTATTCTTTTCTAGCTTATTTGCATTGTTTATAAGGGTGTCAGTAATCATGTTTTGACAATGTCCTAGTTTTTATACTATTTCTTACTATTTCCTTTTTTAATTGGTCTTGTTCTATTTGATTCTTTTATTTTCCATATATGTGTGCATAGATAGTCCAAAGCCATTTCATTGGCCATTTTTTTTTGGAGATGCTGGACATTAAGGGGTTGAACTGCTAGAGTGCCAATAATGTTGGCCCACAACTGTATGACACCTTAAAAATCAAAAGTTACAAACTCTTCTTTAGAAACATAGAAACATGACGACAGAAAAAGACCACAAGGCCCATCTAGTCTGTCCTTCCATAACAACAACTACAACAGTCCACTTTTTACCTTTAGAGATCCTCTGTGTTGTTCCCATGCTTTTTTGAATTCAGTTACTGTCCTCATCTCCACCACCTCCACTGGGAGACTATTCCACGGATCCACTACTCTTTCCGTAAAGAAATATTTCCGCATATCACTCCTGAATCTATCTCCCTTCACCCTCATCCCATGTCCCCTCGTAGCAGAACTTGCTTTCAATTGAAAGAGGCTCTCTCCCTGAACATTTATGCCACGGAGGTATTTAAACATCTCAATCATATCACCTCTATCCCGCCTTTCCTCTAAGGTGTACATATTAAGATCCTTAAGTCTGTCCTCATATGCTTTATAATGAAGCCCATTAATCATTTTAGTAGCAACCCTCTGCACCGACTCCATCCTGTTCACATCCTTTTGAAGGTGCGGTCTCCAGAATTGCACACCATACTCCAAATGAGGTCGCACCAAAGACTTATACAGAGGCATTATCACCTCCTTTTTTCTGCTAGCCATTCCTCTCCGTATGCACCCAAGCATCCTTCTAGCTTTTGCCGTTGCCTTTTCTACCTGTTTAGCTACTTTAAGATCATCAGACACAACCACGCCTAGGTCCCGCTCTTCTTTAGTGGACAAAAGTACTTCACCTCCTATACTGTATTGCTCCCTTGGATTGCTGCAGCCCAAATGCATGACCTTACATTTTTTAACATTAAATCCCAGCTGCCAAATTCTAGACCATTCTTCAAGCTTAGCTACATCCCTCCTCATGTTATCTACACCTTCCTGGGTATCTACTCTATTGCAGATTTTGGTATCATCCGCAAAGAGGCAAACCTTACCCGACAGCCCTTCCGCTATATCACTAACAAAGACGTTAAAAAGAATCGGACCAAGGACAGATCCCTGGGGCACACCACTGGTAACATCCTTCTCTTCAGAGTGAGCTCCATTTACTTGTACTCTTTGTCGCCTCCCACCCAACCAATTTCTAACCCAAGCAGTAACTTTAGGGTCCATCCCTAGGGTGCTCAGTTTGTTTATAAGTCGCCTGTGAGGAACAGTGTCAAAGGCTTTACTGAAATCTAAATACACCACATCTAGAGCTCTCCCTCGGTCCAACTCCCTGGTCACCCAGTCAAAGAAATCAATCAGATTTGTCTGACAAGACCTGCCTCTGGTGAATCCATGCTGCCTCAGATCCTGTAATCCGCCGGACTCCAGAAACCTCACTATTTTCTCTTTCAGCAGCGTTTCCAATAATTTACTCACCACTGAAGTTAAACTAACCGGCCTGTAGTTTTCAACCACACCCTTACTTCCGCTTTTGTGTAAAGGCACCACATGAGCCTCTCTCCAGTCCTTTGGCACCACTCCCGACTCCAACGAGGCATTGAAAAGGTCAGTCAGTGGAGTTGCTAGAACGTCCCCAAGTTCCCTCAGTATTCTAGGGTGTATCCCATCCGGTCCCATCGCTTTGTCTACTTTAAGTTGAGCTAGTTTCTCACGAACACAGTCTTTTGAAAATTGTTCAAGATGTCCCTCGCTTCTGTTCCTATTTGTGGGTGTTTTCTGAGGTCCTGCTCCTGGTTCTTCATCTGTGAACACAGAACAAAAATATTTGTTAAGCAATTCCGCTTTATCCTTATCAGCTTCTACATATTCCCCCCCTGCACCCTTGAGTCTGACAATACCACTTTTGCCCTCCCTCTTCTCACTAATATATCTGAAAAATGTCTTATCCCCCCATTTTATTGCATTGGCTATTTCCTCCTCCTTTTGAATCTTTGCCTTCTTGACTACTTTGCTAGCTTCTCTAAGTTTTTCCAAATACAGATGTCTGTCTTCCTCTCTCTGTGATCTCTTGTATTTCATGAAGGCCTCCCTCTTTTTCTTCACTTTTTCAGCTACTTCCTTCGAAAACCATAGTGGTCTCCTGTTCCTTTTGCCTTTATTTACCATTTTAACAAAAAGGTTGGTTGCCTTTAAAATACCCCCTTTCAGTTTTGCCCACTGTTTTTCTACATCCCCAGGCTGTTCCCATCCCACTAACGACTCCCTGAGGTATTGGCCCATCTTTGCAAAGTTAGTTTTCCTAAAGTCTAAGATCTTCACCTTGGAATGGATTCTAACAGCCCTAGTCCTAATACTGAACCACACCATCTGGTGATCACTGGATGCAAAATG
The DNA here is from genome assembly GCA_033557465.1 of Ichthyophis bannanicus. Taxonomy (NCBI): domain Eukaryota; kingdom Metazoa; phylum Chordata; class Amphibia; order Gymnophiona; family Ichthyophiidae; genus Ichthyophis; species Ichthyophis bannanicus. The sequence goes on along the minus strand of CM066036.1, from coordinate 123,076,874 downwards.
ATCTCCCACTACAACATCAGAAACACTTTCACCGTTGGTAAGCACCAAGTCCAGTATGGCCCCTTCACGTGTGGGGTCTGTTACCAATTGCCTGAATAGTTCTCCCTGTAGAGAATCCAGGATCTCCTTACTTCTAGATGATACTGCAGCAGGAATGTGCCAATCAACATCTGGCATATTGAAATCTCCTAGCAGTAGCACTTCCCCTTTCCTAGCAATGCTGCGTATGTCTTCAATTAACTCTCTGTCCACCTCTTCCTCTTGTGAGGGAGGTCTGTATATCACACCAATGCAAATAGATTTCTCTTTCCCTCTTTCTAGTTTAACCCACAATGCCTCCTCTCTCCCTTTTAAGCTCTGTAATTCCAAAGCTTTAATAGTAGTTTTTACATATAGTGCCACTCCTCCTCCCCTTCTTCCTACCCTGTCCTTTGTGAATAAAGTATAGCCAGGTATAGTTACATCCCAGTCATGGTTTTCTGTGAACCATGTTTCTGTAACTGCCACTAAATCCAAGTCAGCCACTCCCACCAAAGCTTCAACTTCAGGGATCTTATTTCCCATGCTACGGGCATTAATACACACTGCTTTCCATATATTACCCCTGTTACCCATTTCCATAAAAGTATTTAATGTATCACCTACCTGGGGGCTTTCACTTACCCATCCCCAACGAATCTAGTTTAAAGCCCTCTTCAGTAGATTAGCCAGTCTACTACCAAAGATGCGTTGACCTTTCTTGGACAGATGGATGCCATCTCTGCTCTGCAACCCTTCTTTGATGGTTATAGATCTACACTATCTTATTTGCTGTGATTTTATTATCCACCTTGTTTATTGTTGTGTTGAGTAATCTTAACATGATTTTTGATGCAATAACCTCTTTGCTTGGGCCTCTTAATCTTGCACCAATCATAGAACTCTCTTTCAACGGTGCATTTCATTATGTAATTTATTTTGGCATTGCTTATATACTGTCTGATCTTCAGCATTGTTTGTATGTTGTTAATGTACATTCATTTCACAGTTTTGTACACAATACAAATATAATGTATTATACAGTTTTCACGTAGCATTGTTGAAGCCTTTTTGCTGATGCAAATAACTGTTCTAGAATGGTTCAGACAAGGTGTGATCTTGCTAGAGTAAAATATAATTTATTTTCTGCTATCATTTGTAATTAGAAATGTAGAAATATGTACCTATGTACTTACACCAGTAACATAAATAGTTTATTTTTCTTTCAAATGAAATGATTATGAGGCAAAACTTTATTTTTGATAATGTTGGCCTACTGTGTTTAGTGAATGTATTATTAAACTGTACCAGGTGTGGGAAAATAAGATGGTTTTGAGATGCAGCTCTTACAAATGGAAAGCAATTCTGTTATAGGTTTATGAAGTTTGGGCCTCTCTTTTGAGGAAGATGGGGGACAGACATTAAATAGTTGAAAAAGTTTGCAGAATGCAATTTTGTTTTAAAAGAAAATTAGGGCAGTTGCCATGTTAGCCACATTAATGACTGATAAAAAGAGAACACTGTATTGACCCGAGGAAGAAGATTTTAGCATTCGTAAACTTGTCAAAAATGTAGGAAGGTATTCCATTATTTAAAGTCATGGTACTGGGGTATATACACATGTAAAAAGTAAGTATACTGCACAGTTATGCTTGCTTTGATGTAATCTTCTTGTAAAGAAGAGCTCTGCAACACCCTGTCACCAAGTCGCTGTGGTGACTAAAACGTTCAGACCTAGCACCTGGTTTTCGGAGCTCATGGGCAGAAGTGTACATCCAGGACCATTCCCTCTGCCTGTGGGGATCCCATCCTCTGCATGCAGACGTGCTTGAGATTGCTATGGATCCACCCAGGACTCTCCTTTCTGCCAACAGAAAATGGAATCCCTACAGGCCATCTCCCATGGCCAGAAGTGCTGCAGGATGGATGTTCTGGGGGAAACAGGGCTGCATACACAACTGAAGGAATTTTAAAGGGGCAGTAGGTTTTAATAAATAATGGTGAAGGGATTGGGGGACAGAGGATGAGGGGAGGGAGAGAGAGAGAATGGGAGAGAGTCAATGGTTGTGGTGGTGGTGTGGAGCCACGGCCTTCTGTTGGCACTGTGCAATGTTGCCCATTACGAGCCTTATTTATTACACTTTTTCCCATATAAAATGGGAAAGCAGTCTTTGTAAATCAGGCCCTAAACTGAAGCTGCTCTACACGTGTTTGGGAGATGGGGGCATGCACTGGGACCTAGGTTTCAGCAGCAACTTACTAGATTCCAAGAAAATTGGTCAAGGCCTAATGTAAGCATTCCTGGGGAGTCATTTGGGCACAGCTGAGGCAGAGTTGCACATATTTTATAAAAGACACATGCAGAAGCACACACACATTACCACCTTTTTTTTTTTTCTCTTCAGAACTGATGGTAATTTATGTATAGGCAGTTCCATATCGTCGTCCTTGACCAGCCCAGAAAAGTGAGTTGTGTTTCTGTACCAGCAGACTAGAGACAAAGACCAATGAAAAGACCAGGTTTTAATGACATCATTCTCATGCTTCTAACCGTTTCATCCACCAGAGGTCTCAAGTATTTCTGTGTCTCCAGCAGATGATGGATGGATGGATTTTCTCCTCTCTGAAGAATGAGAGGAAAAAAGATTAAACGCTTGTGAATGACCAGCTCAAGCTCTAAAGGGGTGACTCTCACTAGAATGCGACATGTGAGGCTCCTATAGATTGCAGCCTTTTTGGTAGCCATAGGAGGAGGGGAAAATTTAGCTCCATACCCTTACCATGATAAGGGCCTTCGAGTGCCACTAAATTGGAAGGATTTGAAAGGATGTGGAAGATTACAGCAGCCTCACACCACCTCAGTGCTCTCTCCCTGTTCTTCCTCCCCCCCCCCCCCCCGCACTCTCCCAAAGATTGCAGAAGGCTCTCAGAGGGATCTGCTTTTCACACAGTGCTGCTGAAATTGAAACCCAACCAGTGAAGCAGTTTTAGGGGAGTAGAGCAGAGCCTGCCATGGAACCCAAGCCCATGGCTTTTAGTGGGTGAGTACCAAGGCTTGACCTTGTCATTGCCCTTGTTGGGGGCTCCCGGTTCCGTCTCTGAGGGATGCAATCGGGGTGGCTACTAGCAACCATTGACGCTAGGTTGGGGTACCTGCCATTCTCCAGGACCAAGCAGGAAGTCAGTCCTCACTTATGGGTGACGTCGGCGCCGACGGAGCCCTCGCGGAGCAATTTTCCCCAGCTTTCAAAGAAAGCCTTTGGGAATTGCAGCGCGCATGCGCGGTCGTCTTCCCGCCCGAGGGTGCCATCTTAGCCAGTCTTCTTTTTTCCGCGGAGCCCTACAGACGTCCCCGTCTTGTCCCCGCGAAAAAGTCGATTTTATTCATTATTTTATCCTTTTTCCCCGATCGTTTTCCCGCCCGGACTCGCGACGCCGGTCACGAGTCCTCGTACTTTTTTCGGTTTTTCTGACTTTGTCAGCTTTCGTTTTCGATTTTTCCCTGGCAGCCCGGTCCTTTGACCTCGCAGGGGCCCTTTTTTCCCCCGATGGCTGCCAGTGGCTTTAAGCGGTGTGGTCAGTGTGACCGAAATATGTCACTAACTGACACACACGACTTTTGCCTCCGCTGCCTGGGCCCGGATCATGAGGAACTGATCTGTGGGCCCTGTGGCAAAATGTCCTCAAAAGCGTTGAGAAGTCGGCGGCATCAGCGTGATCGAATCTTTGCTGACCCCAGCCGTACCCGGACCTCGTCAGAGGCCTCCGCGTCAAAAGGTTCCAGCTCGGACCGTCGCCGGAGTTCCTCCGACCGGGGTTCTCCCTCCGGGGACCATCGTCGGACGGTGAAACCCGCGAGGGCGGCGTCGGTGGACGCTCCTGGTTCCGCGAGGGCCAGGTCGCATAGCCCCGATAGCCGCCCCGGGTCCTTGGAGAAGGAACACCTCCCGAAGCGACCTCGCCTGGAGTCGGAGATGCCTGCTCGGGTAAGTCCTGTGGTCCTTCTGGACTCGCCTCCGCGACAGCCGACGTCGGGCCCAACGCCGTCGGGGCCCGAGTCGGGGGCTGCTGGGTCACCTGAGCTCGGACTCAGGTTGACGGCCTTGGAGAGCAGACTGTCTGCCTTCATGGACCAGCAGCGGGCACTGCTCGCTGGCCTCGCTGGCGCCGCTGCCCCGACCGCCGGGACGTCGACGTCCAAGTCGACCCCGGAGACCGAGCCGATCCTCGAGTCGATGAGAACTCGAGTCGATCCTCGGTCGAGGTCACCCTCGGCCTCCCGTTCGGGACCGAGGTCGCCGACGCCGACTCCCTCGGCGTCGGGACGGCAGGCGCCACGCCCTGCCCGGGCCGACCCCACCGAGTCCTCGTCGGAGTCGGTCTGGGAGTCTGAAGAGGAAGAGTCACCTGATTCTTTCCGGACTCGGTGTGTCCCCTCGGACTCACCGGAGTCCGAGCCTCGGAAGCAGTCCCCCCCGGAGGATGCCCGGTTCTCGGACTTCGTTAGGGATATGGCCAAGGCTTTGGCCTTCCCTGCGGATCCCGAGGAGGAGCCTCGAGCCGAAGAGCTCGACGCCCTCCAGTATGACTCTCCCGCGAGGGAACACTTTACTGTACCGGTTCCTCCTATGCTGGAACGACTACTCTTCCGCATGTGGGAGAGTCCGGCCTCCTCGCCGGTCCTGAGCAAGCGGGTCGATTCTATCTATCGAGTCCGCAAGAGCCCTGGCTTTCAAAAGGCACAGCTACCACACCATTCCATGGTAGTGGAATCGGCCATGCATCGTCTTAAGAGCCAGAAGATGCACTCCTCGGTGCCTCCTGGCAGGGAGGCCCGTAACCTGGATGGCCTTGGTAAGAAGTGTTTCCAGGGCTCTATGCTTGCATGTCGTGTCCAGACTTACCAGCTATACATGGGCATGTATCTCCGGGATCTGGCTAAAGAGCTAGCCGGATTCTCCGCTGGTTTGTCCGAGGAACCCTTGCGGAGGTTCCTGGCCTTGTCCACTGGCATTCGGGAATGCTCAAAGTTCATGTCCCGAGCAGCCTATGATGGCTTTGAAGCATCGGCTCGAGTGGCCGCAGCCGGCATCGGTGCCCGCCGACAGGCTTGGCTTCAGTCGTCAGACCTTGAGCCCTGGGTGCAGGACAAGTTGGTCGATGTCCCCTGCCGAGGCGAAAACCTCTTTGGCAAGCCCATGGCGGAAAAGGCTGCACAAATTGAGACTGAGACTCTCACCAGGACCAGGCTTTCTAGGAAGACCTCCGCCCCTTCCCAGAAAAAGAAGGGCTCGGGGAAAAAAGTCCTTTTAACCCGAGGAAGGCGGCTGCCTACAAACAATACCCCCATTATCAGGCCCCTGCAGCTCCCCAACAGGGCCAGCAGGCCAAGGGACGGGGTAACGGGTCCCGTAGGCAGCAAGCCCCCAAGCCTGCACCACCAGCCCCTGCTCAGCAGGGTGGGGGTTTTTGACTCACAAAGCATAGCCTCTCCCCCCCCCGCTGGTTCCTCCCAGCACCGGAGGCCGGCTGGTTCACTTCGCCCACAGGTGGTCCAGCATCACCGCAGATGCCTGGGTGCTTCAAGTCGTGCGAGAAGGCTATCTTCTCCACTTCCATCAGGTCCCTCCCTCCTATTTTCCGGGAGAACCTCCGCGACCCCCTCTGCACAGGGAATTACTCCTTCAGGAGTTAGCAGGTCTTCTGCAGGAACAGGCGGTGGAACCGGTGCCCCACCACCTGAGAGGTCAAGGCTTTTATTCCAGGTATTTTCTGATACCAAAGAGAACAGGGGGCCTCAGACCCATCCTGGACCTGCGCAACCTCAACAAGTTCCTCGTGCGGGAGAAGTTCAAAATGCTTACCCTTGGAATCCTTCTGCCCTACCTCCAGCAGGGAGATTGGCTATGCTCCTTGGATCTAAAGGATGCCTACACGCACATCCTCATCCACCCAAGCCACCGCCAATACCTAAGGTTTGTGGTGGCAGGAAATCATTACCAGTACAGAGTACTGCCCTTTGGCCTGTCCTCCGCACCGCGAGTCTTCACAAAATGTCTCGCGGTCGTGGCGGCCCATCTCCGGCTTCACGGCCTCTATGTCTTTCCGTACCTCGACGACTGGCTCATCAGAGCAGCGTCCGCTCAGGAGGTCACCAACGCCACGTGCCGCACGGTGACTCTGCTGCAGCACTTGGGCTTTGTTATAAACTTCGCAAAGTCCACTTTGCTCCCCTCACAGGATCTCGAGTTCATCGGCGCGAGGCTGCACACTCCTCAGGCGCGAGCATACCTACCGCTCGACAGGGCTCAACGGCTCATGGACCTCGCCGACCGCTTTCGCAGCCAGCCCCTGGTCTCCGCCAGGCGCTTCCTGAGACTGCTCGGCCATATGGCTTCCACCGTCCATGTGACCCCCAATGCCCGCCTGAATATGCGGTCTGCTCAATGGTGTCTCCGCCAGCAGTGGCGACAAGCCACAGGCGGCCTAGCAGACCTAGTGCGCGTCTCCGAGCCGCTGGTCTCGTCTCTCCGGTGATGGCTCCGGCAGCCGAACCTGATATTCGGAATGCCTTTCCAGTCGCCTCAACCGACCCGGGTGCTGACCACCGATGCATCCCTCCTGGGCTGGGGAGCACATTGCCAAGAGGCACGTACTCAGGGCCTCTGGACCACGTGGGAGTCTGCTCAGCAGATCAACTTCCTGGAGCTCAGGGCGATCCGCCTAGCTCTCAAGGCCTTCTCCCACCTGACCTCCCAACAGTCCGTCCTTGTCCAGACGGACAATCAAGTTGCCATGTTCTACGTGAACAAACAGGGGGGCACGGGCTCCTTCCTCCTCTGCCGGGAGGCACAGAAGCTCTGCTCTTGGGCCGTCAGTCACGGCATTCTCCTCAAGGCAGTTTATCTCCTGGGCCAAGAAAATTGCCTTGCGGACAAACTCAGCAGGGTCCTCCAGCCGCACGAGTGGCGTCTGGATCCCTTGATAGTTCAGAAGCTCTTCCTCAGGTGGGGCCTCCCCACGGTGGATCTCTTTGCCAGTCCTCACAACCGGCAGCTTCCTCGCTTCTGCTCTCGTCAGCCACACCCCCTTCGGGTTGCGGCGGACGCCTTTCTGATCTCATGGTCGGGGAGCCTTATGTACGCTTTCCCTCCCATCCCGTTAGTCTCTCGGACTCTTTTCAAGGTTCTCCGAGACAAAGCCTTCATGATCCTGGTGGCCCCTCGCTGGCCCAGGCAGCCGTGGTTTCCGCTCCTGCTGCAACTGGCGGTGGAGGATCCAATCCCTCTGGGGGTACAACCGGATCTCCTCACTCAGGATCAGGGGTCCCTACTGCACCCCAACCTCAGGTCTCTCAACCTCATGGCCTGGCTGCTGAAAGGGTAGTCCTTGCTCCCCTTCTGCCGGCGGAGGTGGAGGAGGTCGTCTTGGCTTCGCGACGGCCTTCTACCCGCAAATGCTACGCCCTTAAATGGCGTCGCTTTGCAGTCTGGTGTTCCCAACAGTCTCAGGATCCCTTCTCCTGCCCGGTGTCGGTGATCTTGCAGTACTTGCTACACCTCTCTAATCTGGGACTTAAGTCCAACTCCGTCAAAGTTCACCTCAGTGCTCTTTCAGCACATCATGTGCCGGTGGACGGCAGACCTCTCTCCAACGACCCTCTCGTAGCGAGGTTTCTCCGAGGTCTCCTTCTACTTAAACCACCTCTGCGCCCGCCAGCACCTGACTGGGACCTGAATGTGGTTTTACAGCGGATCACCTGTCCGCCTTTTGAACCTATGGCTACCTGTTCTCTCCGTTTTCTGTCTTGGAAAACACTGTTCTTGATAGCCCTCACTTCCGCTAGACGCGTAAGTGAATTGCAGGCCCTCGTGTCTGATCCCCCTTACACTAGGTTCTACAAGAATAGGGTAGTCCTTCGGACTCACCCGAAATTTCTGCCTAAAGTGGTCTCCCCTTTTCACATCAATCAGGAGGTGGTACTTCCAACCTTTCTTTCCCAGACCACACTCCAGCCGAGCTGAAACGGTCCTCCATACCCTGGACTGTAGAAGGGCATTGAACTTCTACCTTGACCGTACGCGGGAGCACCGTAAAGCTGCTCAGCTTTTTGTGTCTTTTGACCCCAATAAATTGGGGCTCCCGGTCTCCAAGCGTACTCTGTCCATCTGGGTTGCGGACTGTATCTCTTGGGCTTATGGGGCAGCCGGACTCGCCTTAGAAAGTCGAGTCACGGCTCATTGCGTTCGGGCAAAGGCCACGTCAGTGGCTTACCTCCGCTCTGTTCCGCTGGCAGACATCTGCCGGGCCGCTACTTGGTCTTCGAGCCAGACTTTTGCGGTCCATTACTGTCTCGAGAGGGAGTCCCGTAGGGACAGTGCTTTCGGACAGGCAGTCCTCCGTAATCTCTTTGAGGTCTGAGCAACTCCTACCCTCCATCCCGGATGTGGGCTACCGGTGGGTGATAATTCAGCGAAGATTCTATCCTTCTGTGCTGCTGAGCTAGAGGGAGCTCATTTTTTGTGCTTAGGGTCTCCGGTAGCCTTGAGCTTGGGAGTCCCATAAGTGAGGACTGACTTCCTGCTTGGTCCTGGAGAAAGCGTAGTTACTCACCTGTAACAGGTGTTCTCCAGGAGCAGCAGGAATCAGTCCTCACTACCCTCCCTCCTCCCCTTGGAGTTGCAATCGTCTGCTTATGTTCTTTTTGCAAATTTTTATGCTGTCTTTTTTAGCTATGTCATCTGACTGGCTAAGATGGCACCCTCGGGCGGGAAGACGACCGCGCATGCGCGCTGCAATTCCCAAAGGCTTTCTTTGAAAGCTGGGGAAAATTGCTCCGCGAGGGCTCCGTCGGCGCCGACGTCACCCATAAGTGAGGACTGATTCCTGCTGCTCCTGGAGAACACCTGTTACAGGTGAGTAACTACGCTTTTTCTGCACACATTAGTAATGTGTTTGCCTTTGTGCACCTGCAGACCACGTGGTCCTAACATGCACTCCTGCCCTAGCGCCTTTAATACATATTAATAAATAATAAGTGAGATTACCACATCAAACTAATTATGTCAGCTCTGAATAAGCCAAGGGAACTGTTTGAAATAGTTAAATTCCTAACATCTAAACCAAAAGAGGACAATGACACAGTCGTGCCAGATGCTGAGGCCATGGCCAAATTCTACAAGGAAAAAGAGGGAACAATATCTTCATCAGATTACCTCTGCAAAACAAATAGTACAATTACAAAACAAACCTGGAAACATTTTTCTCTCTTCTCCAAAAGACAACTCAAAGACATAAGTCCCATGGCCACTCTTTGTGACCTTAGGCAAGTCACTTAACCCTTCATTGCCTCAGGTACACTTAGATTGTGAGCCCTTCGGGTACAAGGGAATAAAAAGTACCTGTTATTATACATGTAAACTGCACTGATTCTAAAGAGCGCAGTATAAAAAAAAACAACAAATCAAATCACTAAGCACGTCAACTTCAGCACCCTTGCCCAGCCACATGGCTACGACTGACTAGTGACAGTCTCACTCTTCATATTCTAAATCTAATAAACTCCTCACTAGATCAAGGCTATATTCAGAAGAGTTGAAAATGGCTTCCATCCATCCCCTCTTCAAGGGCAAGAATCTGTCTAAATCTGAGCCAAGCTTTTACAGGCCCATTTCAAGTCTGCCATTTATGGCCAAAATTTTAGAAAAAGCAGCGGAACTCCAGCTACAAATTCACATTGACCAATTCACCCAGCTCGATTCACAGCAGCACGGCTTTAGAATCAGCCATGAAGTTGAAACACTTCTCATGGCTTTAACAGACAAGCTACTAAAGGGAATCAAAAAATCCAACGCTGGTTTCATCCTAATATTCCTGGACTTAACTGCAGCTTACTACTCAATATCACATGAATATCTCATTCTTAGATTACAAGAAATTGGCCTCAAAGACAAAGTCTTACTATGGTTCAAATCCTACCTAACAAACCGAACCATCCAAGTAAAAATGGGAAATGACACATCCAGCCCATTTCACCAAAGGAAAGGCATACCCCAGTGCTCAGCACTCCTTTTCAACCTCTATATCCAACCCATCTGCGGTATAATAAAGAGTCATGGCATTGACTACAACATTTATGCTGATGACATTATGCTGTTCACCCAAATTAACACCAAACAACTGAATTTAAATAATATAAAGGATTGTCTCAATAGCATTAGCATATGGCTATGAGAACATAATCTTCAAATAAACTTGAATAAAACAGAAATTCTCTTCATCACCAAGGACAACTCTTTCACTCCACCAGAAGCGATGAGGATAAAGGACACAAACATCCAAATCAAAAAAGAAGTGAGGTAATTAGGTGTTATACTATATCATCATCTTAATTTCAACAAACATGTCATCAACATAACAAAAGCCATCTACACCAAAGTAAAAATGCTCCAACATCTAAGACCTCTACTCTCCGCAAGTGATTTCAGAGCAACAGTCCAAGCAATAATTTTCGCACACTTTGACTTCTGTAATGCCATCTTAAGGGGCCTCCCAAAACAAATCATCCGATGCATACAACTAGCTCAAAATACAGCTGCAAGAGTAATTTCACAGGCTTCCATCAAAGATCACATTAGCCCAATACTGAAACAATTACACTGGCTACCATTAACGAGTAGAATAAAATACAAAGCTTGCCACACCATTTTCAAAACACTTCAATCAGAACCTGACATCTGCCTGAAAGATTTTATCTGAATCAGTTCAGAAAAGAGACCACGGAGAAGTAATAATAAAAATACTCTTGAGAGACACGCCGATTTCAAGAACTGCAGTTCAACTACATCTAAGAGGGCCTTCTCCTTTTACGCTCCCCCTATTATGGAACTCTCTGCCCTCAGTCATTAGAGACTCTAAGGACACTAAGGGCCCTGTTTACTAAGCATTTTTCCCATAGACACAAAATGGGAGAAGACCTTTAGTAAACAGAGCCCTAAATCCTTCCGTAAGCTGCTAAAAACTTACCCGTTCAAGGAAAACTATGGTGAACCAGTCAATTAAAATTTCCTTGTAAAACCACAAACCGCCCACCTTAGAAGATTATCTCAAATGCATTGTAACCATTTGTATTTATATTAGCTTATTCTTCTGTACATAGTTATCACTTAAATCAGCATCCTGATTTAAGTCAATTCCTTCCTTATCCCCCTTGACTCTCCTGTTAAAAGTTTACTTGTAATGTTGTATCTCCAGGAACAAGCAGGAATGAGTTTTCACATAGGGGTACGTTGGTACCGACGGAGCCTGCGCGGGAACGCTCCCCAGCGTCCAATCAGAAAGCTTTTGGGAGCATCCCGCAGCGCCTGCGTGCTGCCTTCCCGCCTTTCCAACTGTCTCTCCTCAGTTTTCGTTTTTCCGCGGAGCCAGCAGGACGTCCTCCTGTCACTGCAAAAAAATTTTTCTTAATTCTTTAATTCTCTTTTTCTTGTGGTTGCGGCTGTTTCCCCGCCTCCACCGGTACCACCGGTGGGTTTTTTCTTTTCTTTTTCTCAAACTCAGGGAGAGTTTTCCCTCAGTTTCTGTCTTAATTTTTGGGCCTGTAAGGCCTCTCCATCATGGAGCCTTCTTCTTCTAAGAAGTGCCTTAACTGTGGAAATACAGTTTTCTTTTTAGACTCCAACAACTGGTGTCTAACCTGTTTGGGTCCTGACCCTTTTCCTCCGGAGCCATTAGGCTACAATTTTATGAGAAGAGATTTTCCATTTCGAGTTTCCCTCGATACCGCGTTCCCTTCCAGTGTCAGGGCACCAACCATTTTTTCTCTACAGGATCAGGTAACCCACAAACAGTCTGTTAAGACTAGCCAATCCTTGAGTGGTAGGTCTCATGCCAAGCATGATGACGGCTCCGGCCTTGCCCTCAAGACCTTATTGGCTGTAAAACCCCGGCGGGAGTCTTCGGTCTCCAAAGCCTTTCAGGGGTTTCAGGTTGTTCCTGAGGCTCACCCCTCACAGAACATACCTGAGCCATGCTCGGTGGTGGCATCCGCTTCGAGCAGTACCAATACCCCGGCATCGGCACTGGTGTTGAGCGATTCACTCCTCACCAGGGATCGTCATCTGGCGTTCTCGGTACCTTCGGGACCGATCGATACGTCCCAGATTGACTTTCCAGTATCGGCAGCACCGCCGATACGACCACCGACGTCGGTATCCTGTAGACATGCATCGATAGACTCGCTTCCTTCGATGCCGAGTCTGGAATCGATATCTAGTCTGGAAGACTGGGTACCGACGCGTCTCGGAACCGACGCTTACCGATTCCGGTTGCGCGGTACCAAGGATGCTCACCAAGAGTTTTCGGTTACCTCGGTACCGCTTGCGCAGCCTCCGATGACTGCTTCGATGTCGATGTCGCTGTCGCCTTCAATTCCGGCTCAGCTTCCAGTATCGGTACCGGTACCGGCAGTAACATCGGGACCAGCTCCTTCCATGCATTTTTCACCAGGGTCGCTCCTCTCTATACCTAGTTTGGAGTCGATACCTGGCATGGACGATGCAGTACCGACAGATTCAGGTCATAACCGCTGGTACCAGTATTCATCCATAAAGGATCCTTTTCTGCACCGGACAAGTACATCCTCCGGTGCCCGGGCTACTCCTTCAAGTCTAGCCTGTCCAGGGATGGTTCCCATTGGAGATCCTTCTTTTCAGAATTTTCTCCTTGACATGGCAACATTCCTTGCTATTCCTATTCCTGCCTCTGATCCTACACAAGGCTCTTCTTGGGAAAAGGAAAATATATTGCTTCCTTTACATCATTCTTTGCAGGATCTTCTTCTGAAAATATGGGAAACATCTTTGAGGGTTTCCTCACCTTCTACAGCAACTGATCTTTTGTATCAGGTGCCCCCTTCTCCAGGGTTTCAAAAGACTCAACTTCCCCATCATTCTGTTGTGGTAGAATCAGCAATGAGGAAGGTGAAAAGTAAGAAGAAGCACTCTTCTTACCCACCAGGTCGTGAGTCTAGAACACTAGATGCCTTTGGACGTCAAACCTTCCAGACATCTATGCTATCAACAAGGATTCTCTCATATATTTTTTATATGAGTCTATCCCTTCAGGAGGTTACAAAGCAGTTGTCTCTTCTAACTCCCTTTCTTTCAGAGCCCAAGACTGCAGACTATTCCTCACTACTTAGTCATAGTCAAAATATCTCTTGGTTTCTTACTCGTGCTTCTCTAGACTCTTTTGAGTCTGTTAGCAGGACCTCTGCTGTAGCCATTGGGGCACGACGTAGAGCCTGGCTCCAAGCTTCAGACTTAACCAGATGGGCACAACAAAGACTGGGTAATACTCCTTGTACTGGAGAAAACCTCTTCAATAAGGAGTCTTTACGTCAGGTTGCTCACTGCTCCGCTGACTTCCCTGTCTCTGAAGCTAAGCCTTCTCCTTCCCCACTGGGTAAGAAATGCCCTACCAAACCTTCTTTCCCTAAAAGAAGAAGGTTTTATTCTTCTCCTGCCCCTCATACAGATGTTCCCAAACAAGGGAAACCTCACCCTGGTCTGAAGAATCCAAAACTCAAGCCAGGAAAATTAACCCTCAATGGGGTTCTAATTCATCTCTTATAACATACAGTTCACTTCTTCTCAGCAGAGGTTTTTTCACTGTTTTTTCATTTAAAACTCTACACATGGATTCCTGTTCCAGGACATCCACTTGCTCTTAGGTAGCCTGAGCTGTCAGGAGATTCATGTCTGTGGGTCACAGGGTTTTCTTCCTCTTCCTACCATGAAGAGAGGTTTGCCAACTATCTCATGATAGTTTCCCTGTACCACCATGAATTTTTTTTTCCTTCTACAGACTTACATAGAAACATAGAAATATGACGACAGAAAAAGACCACATGGCCTATCTAGTCTGTCCTTCCATAACAACTACAACAGTCCACTTTTTGCCTTTAGAGATCCTCTGTGTTGGTCCCATGCTTTCTTGAATTCAGTTACTGTCCTCATCTCTACCACCTCCACTGGGAGACTATTCCACGGATCCACTACTCTTTCCGTAAAGAAATATTTCCGCATATCACTCCTGAATCTATCTCCCTTCACCCTCATCCCATGTCCCCTCGTAGCAGAACTTGCTTTCAATTGAAAGAGGCTCTCTCCCTGAACATTTATGCCACGGAGGTATTTAAACATCTCAATCATATCACCTCTATCCCGCCTTTCCTCTAAGGTGTACATATTAAGATCCTTAAGTCTGTCCTCATATGCTTTATAATGAAGCCCATTAATCATTTTGGTAGCAACCCTCTGCACCGACTCCATCCTGTTCACATCCTTTTGAAGGTGCGGTCTCCAGAATTGCACACCATACTCCAAATGAGGTCGCACCAAAGACTTATACAGAGGCATTATCACCTCCTTTTTTCTGCTAGCCATTCCTCTCCGTATGCACCCAAGCATCCTTCTAGCTTTTGCTGTCGCCTTTTCCACCTGTTTAGCTACTTTAAGATCATCAGACACAACCACGCCTAGGTCCCGCTCTTCTTTAGTGGACAAAAGTACTTCACCTCCTATACTGTATTGCTCCCTTGGATTGCTGCAGCCCAAATGCATGACCTTACATTTTTTTAACATTAAATCCCAGCTGCCAAATTCTAGACCATTCTTCAAGCTTAGCTAGATCCCTCCTCATGTTATCTACCCCTTCCTGGGTGTCGACTCTATTGCAGATTTTGGTATCATCCGCAAAGAGGCAAACCTTACCCGACAGCCCTTCCGCTATATCACTAACAAAGATGTTAAAAAGAATTGGACCAAGGACAGATCCCTGGGGCACACCACTGGTAACATCCTTCTCCTCAGAGTGAGCTCCATTTACTTGTACTCTTTGTCGCCTCCCACCCAACCAATTTCTAACCCAAGCAGTAACTTTAGGGTCCATCCCTAGGGTGCTCAGTTTGTTTATCAGTCGCCTGTGAGGAACAGTGTCAAAGGCTTTATGGAAATCTAAATACACCACATCTAGAGCTCTCCCTCGGTCCAACTCCCTGGTCACCCAGTCAAAAAATCAATCAGATTTGTCTGACAAGACCTGCCTCTGGTGAATCCATGCTGCCTCGGATCCTGTAATCCGCTGGACTCCAGAAACCTCACTATTTTCTCTTTCAGCAGCGTTTCCAATAATTTACTCACCACCGAAGTTAAACTAACTGGCCTGTAGTTTTCAACCACATCCTTACTTCCGCTTTTGTGTAAAGGCACCACATGAGCCTCTCTCCAGTCCTTTGGCACCACTCCCGACTCCAACGAGGCATTGAAAAGGTCAGTCAGTGGAGCTGCTAGAACGTCCCCAAGTTCCCTCAGTATTCTAGGGTGTATCCCATCCGGTCCCATCGCTTTGTCTACTTTAAGTTGAGCTAGTTTCTCACGAACACAGTCTTCTGAAAATAGTTCAAGATGTCCCTCGCTTCTGTTCTTATTTGTGGGTGTTTTCTGAGGTCCTGCTCCTGGTTCTTCATCTGTGAACACAGAACAAAAATATTTGTTAAGCAATTCCGCTTTATCCTTATCAGCTTCTACATATTCCCCCCCTGCACCCTTGAGTCTGACAATACCACTTTTGCTCTTCCTCTTCTCACTAATATATCTGAAAAATGTCTTATCCCCCATTTTATTGCATTGGCTATTTCCTCCTCCTTTTGAATCTTTGCCTTCTTGACTACTTTGCTAGCTTCTCTAAGTTTTTCCAAATACAGATGCTTGTCTTCTGCTCTCTGTGATCTCTTGTATTTCATGAAGACCTCCCTCTTTTTCTTCCCTTTTTCAGCTACTTCCTTCGAAAACCATAGTGGTCTCCTGTTCCTTTTGCCTTTATTTACCATTTTAACAAAAAGGTTGGTTGCCCTTAAAATACCCCCTTTCAGTTTTGCCCACTGTTTTTCTACATCCCCCAGCTGTTCCCATCCCACTAACGACTTACCATATAGCAAGTCTCCCTTCAGCTCCTATTTTTCTTTACCCTCGTTTCCAGGGCTTCCCCTGTACGAGTGGTACCATACAACTGGAAGGCTTTCTTAGCCTTTCTAGTCTTCCTTTCCTTTCCAGTGTAGAGTTTTCTTTGGAGTAACCTCCCTGCTTCATTGGGCAGCTCATCAGACATGTTCAGGATTTTCTCCTCTTGTTCTGTCTGTTCTCTCTGTTACAAACAGAAGGATTCTCTCTGCTGTTCTATTTAGCAGCTGCCCATGCAGGAGTTCCAGTGATTGGACTACTGGTACTTTTCTACGAGTTCCAGTCTTGTCTACCACTACTTTTCTCTGGCCTTAGTAGTGCTTCCAAGATAGTACTCATCTATCTTGGATAATCCTTATCGCTTCTTTTCTGTCGTCTCCAAATCTCTGGAGTTGGCAGCATAACTGAGGGGGCAGCTGGTTTCCTCCAACAGCCACTTTTATTTCCCAATTCTCCTGCATAGTGCTCTCTGCAATCCTACTGAGAAGCTTTCCACTATGGGCCCTTGCTAGAGAGCATGGGGATTTTTTCTCCAATTACTATCCTATATGGTTGAAAAAGGCTTACTCAGTCATTCCTCATGACTGTAGGGGTTCTTTACATCCTTCTATTTCCTTTTAATAAAGGACATAAGCCTTCTCTATATGACAGTCTAAAGAGTTACCCATTTTCTACAGGAAATATGCTCTTTTTCCTTGCAGCTTGTCCTCATGGTATCCTAATCCTTCATGGACAGCACATATTTAATTAAACAACGCATGATAACCCCCCCCCCCCCTTGTTCCTCAAGTGGGTCAACCTGGTATCTCATCCTATGCGTCTTCTGTCCATTTACCATGCGAGAGTTCTATAGGACTCAGGACTTTCCGTTTACAGACTGATATTCTCCTCTGTTTTTCACGCAACCATCCTGGTTATTTCACTGGATAGCATTCCTGCACCATCTTAGCCAGGGGGAATAGATTCTCTATATATCTTCTCAAGTAGGTTCCACCTTCTTGTTATTAGATGAATCTTTCTCCTTCACTTCTCCATGTGAATGTTCTTATGGGCATATCTCTCTGCTTAGTTGCAGACATTTATTTTTAGACATCTATATACATGTATGTATATATATATATATATATACTTCTCTATAGATACATATGTCTGTAAGCTGCGTGTGCATTTTTTATGCCCCTCCAGATCTCACTATAGACATATATATATATATATGTTTACTGTAAACCACGCTGATGCTGAATAGCGCGGTATAAAAAGAGACTATAAATAAATAAATAAATCTGTTGAGATGCTTCCTTATAGGTAGATATGCATTTACATACTTATCTCTCTAACTGTCTATGCTTATAAGGGGTTTCACCTTCCTTTTGGTTCCAGACAGTAGGCTTGCATATCTTCATACTGTCCCTCAGTATGTCTGGGGTATTATGCACACAACCACTACTGTGGTACTGACAGCTCCTACCTTAACCCTAGGTCTAGGTATCCCTGAAGCTCCATGCTTCACTATCTTTCCTATCTCTCAACAGATAGGAAAGACAGGGTGGATCTTCAGTAGATCTGAAGTTTCAGCCCTTCAGACATCTGTCCTCCTTGGGAATATGGGCTTTTTTCCATACCCCTTCTTCCCTCCAGGACTGGGCTAGTTGTCCAAATCAGTCAGTCTTCCTCTTTTGTTCCTAAATGTTACTAACTCTGTATCCAAAAGAGTTCCCAGCTTTTTCCATAAAACTTCCACTGAAGACCTGATGTTTTTGTACTACCCCAGTTGACACCTGGGTCACCTGTCAATTCCAGATTTGGAACTTCGCCTTCACTTCAGTGAGGTCACCTTGAAGATTCCTCTACTGGATCTCCAGTAGACTCCATCAGCCTCTCTACTTCCTGCAATCCAGTAGGTGAGGTCCATATTGTGATTGTTCATGTCATAATTTTTCATGATAATTATCATACATACAAGGACTCCTTACCTGTAGTCCTTAGGTTAGCTGTTTTCCTACAGCTCCTCTCTTTTCAACTCCTACCCTCCATCCTCAGGATGCCTGGCCATATGAGGTGTAGCATGTTCCAATCCTCACCATGCTAGGGCTCCAGGCATCTTAGCTTGGGAGTCCCCATATGTGAAGACTCATTCCTGCTTGTTCCTGGAGATAGCACAGTTACTTACCTGTAACAGGTGATCTCTGGGAACAGCAGGAATAAATCTTCACAACCCACCCACCTCCCCTAGGAGTTGTATCTCTCTATCTATCTTCCTTTCCTCTTTCTCTCTTTTTGTCTCAGCTATAAAACTCAACTGAGGAGATACAATTGGAAAGGCGGGAAGGCAGCACGCAGGTGCTGAGGGATGCTCCCAAAAGCTTTCTGATTGGACGCTGGGGAGCGTTCCCACGCAGGCTCCGTCGGTATCGACGTACCCATATGTGAAGACTTATTCCTGCTGTTCCCAGAGGTCACCTGTTACAGGTAAGTAACTGTGCTTTACAGTTTATTGTCTATCGTTCAATGTAATGTTCAAACTGTTGTGTTCTCTATAAGCAGCTTTGATTCATGAAAAGCGATAAATAAGCACAAATAAATATTCTGCAAAAGTACAATTAACACGCACTATGGTGATAGTTACCCTAACTCTGTCTTCTTCCAGGAAATGTTGTTTGACCTATGGCAAGCAAGGAGCCTCAGCCTTGGATTCTGGACATTGCCTTTTCTTTATAGCAGCTTCTGAGTTGCCCTTGAAGGGATGTTTTCCCCTTGCAGCCATGGGACAGAGTGAGTCTGCTCCTTCCTGCCTCAGGGCAGGATGACGCTAAGGGTAAGGATGCTCTGCTGGCCGGAGGCCTCGGTGATTGTGCAGTGAGCTACTCCTCATCCTCTAGGGGGGTCTGTGGTGACTATGCCCTCTGGTGTCTGGGAGCCTTTCCTGAGAGGAGAGCGTCTGGAGTCTGGATTGTCTTCCCCAATGTTCTGTTCTTTTCCTTTTGCAACTGGCTTGGTCATGGCATGGAAATTTAGATCCTGTGGCCTTTGGGTGCCCCCAGATGCAGTCCTTGTACCAGGCAGGCTGGAAGCAGAAGCCTTGCTCGATTACTTTTGGCTAAGCATCCCCAGCTTGAGACACTCCCTGAAGACAAGGAATACTTGGGAGCTGTCTGAGATGTTAACTATGCCTCTGACCCAAATGAAGCCATACTGGGCTCTAATGTGGAGGAGGACCTTCTGTCACCTTCAGAAGACTATGGAAAAGCTGGCATAATCCGCCTGCTCTGGGAAGAGAAGCTGGTGGTGTTGATTTCTGGGGTCTCATCCACCTTGAATTTGGCAGATGCTTCCAGCACAGAGCAGGAGCTGAAAGTACACCCACTTCTTCAAGGGGTGCAGAAATCCACTAATGTCTTCCTATTCCCAGAGGTAGTCAAAGATATGATCCAGTCCAAGTGTGACTCACTTGACTCCCTGCCTAAAGAGTTAAAGATCTATGAAAAGCTCTATACTCTTCCAAAGGAGGAGGAGCACAGTGAGTAGTTTAACATTCCTGTCCTGTCTATGTCCAACGTTTGTCCTATGTCCAAAGTCTTCCCTATGTCAAAATCATCAATGTTGCCTCCCCGGTGATGGCCCCACCCCTGTACTTAATTCTCCCACCCCATGTAACACCGCTTTGACCCGGTGAAAAGCGGTATATAAATATAGCTAAATAAATAAATAAAAAACATTCCCAAGGTGGATACACAGGTCACAGCATTTACCATACGGACCACCATTCCTGTGGAAGGTGGATTGGCCTTGAAAGATGTCCTGGATTGCAAGGTTGATTCCTTGCTGAAGAGCCAGGGAGTGGATGAGTAGCCTAGTGGTCAGAGCAACAGCCCAGTACCTAAGAAATCAGGGTTCCGTTCCCACTGGCACTCCTTGTGACCTCGGGTAAGTCACTTTACCTTCTATTGTTTTGGAAGAAAAAGCCTGACAATCTACTTCTAATCTTACCTTGCCAAGAAAACCTAGGAGCTGCTGGGTTGCTAGGAGTCAGCATTGACAGCACAAAAAAATAGCTTTGTCTGAAAGACAGATGCCCTCCAATTCAATGGTCACTGGTTCAAGGCAATCCCCTGACACGTTTTTAAAAAAAATTCAAAACAAAATGTTAGGTCCCAGAGATCTGTGATTCTTGCAGAACTCTGCAAGTGTGATTCTCAGTCTTGAAGGACTACCTAAATGGATTGCTACTGGTGGAAAAAGATCTGCACTTGTAAATATTTATCTTCTGGGAATTTTGGGAAAAGGGACTTCTTTAGGTTAAAATTGATAACTCTGTGTATTTTACAATTCAGTGTTTTTGTTGAGTCAGAAAGATCCTAGTACCACTAGAGAGCTTTTCATTTAAATCAAATCAGAGTATAGCTTAACATAGAAGGTAAAATAGGCTAAGTATTCTTTGAGCAGTAAGAAATACATTGTTTCTAGAGCTTTTGTTTAAATTTGAAATCAGTCAAGGCTTAGTACCACCAGAGAAATTTTTATTTAAATCAAATCAGAGTATAACTTAACACAGAAAATAGAATAGGCTAAATATTCTTTGAATAGAAAGAAAGAAATTGTTTCTAGAGCCTTTATAAAGAGGCCTTCCAGTAAGGAGGCAAAAGACCTGTGAAGTTGTCATAAACAGGTGTTAAAGCCACATGACAGATCAAAAGAGGCAATTTGAAAGGCCCTCTCTATCAAACCAAGGGCTGTGTGAATCACCCAGGAAATTAAGACATTATCTTAGCAGCACAGGTCAGGATACTATGCAGCAAGACAGCTTTTATTAAATATATTTCCTCCCACTCACCCCAAGCATAAGCTTAGCTGGTTATCCTTATCAGGAACAGATTAATAAAGGACCTGAAATTAATTCATCTTGAGGTGAACAAAGTCTCTTAAACTTGTTGGGTATAGTTGTATTAGTACAAGTATTCCCAGCAAACCTAAGTAAGTAAACAATTTAAATAACTTAACAAGACCTTAAAACTAAGATGCAGACAGCAATTCAGCAGTCAGATGGGGGCTATCTAGTCTTTTGCATTGAATGTCATATGTATGATTTTCTCCCAGTTGGCGAGGGGTCTTATGTGTGCACTAGGTGCAAGAAGTTCTTTGTTCTCAGGAAACAAATCTGATCTCTGAAAGATAGAGTAGCAGACTTGGAGGACATAAGGAAGACAGAGAGGTATATAGATGAGACCTACAGGGATGTAGTACTTAAGTCCCACCTCCAGTATGGCAGCCTCTCTCTTGCCATGGAGGAGAGAGGTCATGTGATAGGAAAACATCATCTTGATGTGGCCAGAAATGGTCCTGTAGCTAGGACCTGTCTTCCAGGTGATGTAAAACTCTCTTGCACCGAGGAGCTTTCTCCAGGGACATGTGCCCATAAGGGAAGGGTTAGGACAGCCATTATAGTTGCTGATTTGATCATTAGGCATGTAGATAGCTGGGTGGCTGATGGATCACCTGGTAATATGCCTTCCTGGTGCTTATCAGAGCATTGCTTATTTTAAGCACGTACCCTTCTTGTTCACATGGGAATGGTGGTACTGTCCTGTAAGTACCTCCAGTGCATGTTTCTTAGTTATGATTTGGTCTTTTGGAGTCCACTTTTCTCTACCTGTTCTTATGCACCATCATTCTAATTTAATTTATTATACTGTGTTTTTATATGTGACTTCTTATTTATTGATTTGTATTATAACAACAACATGCTTAATTACACCTGTATTTATTATTCATATATTTATATGTGTATTCTTTTCATAATTTCTGTGAAAATCTGATTTGCTGCTTTTATGTTTTTAATAAGGTCCCATAACCCTTAACGAAGGCTCCTACTAGTTGAAACACAGCCCGTGTAGGGTGGGACTTTTGGACAGTTAAAAAAAAGAAGTTTGATCCTGCCATGATATCGTTCATCAGCCTGCTCCTTTGGTTTCTCTCTCTTCCTGATTGATCACCCAGCCAAGGCTTTCCAAGAAGGACACCACTTTGGATGTCACCCAAGAAACTTCTGACAGCGAACGAGCCCAGATGAGCCTGTTGTCCAGATAGGAATGGACACAGATTCCTTGGTGCCATAGTGCTGCAGCCATCACCACCATGACCTTGGAGAATGTCCTTGGGGCAGTGGAAAGCCCGAAAAGAAGGGCAGAAAACTGATAGAGAACCAAGCACAGCAAAATGCAGAAACCTCTGCTGATCCTCCCGGATCCAGATCTGAAAAAATGCCTTGGCCAGATCCAAAGGAACCAAGAATTCTCCTTGGTGCACTGCTTGCATCATGGAACGTAAGGTTTCCATCCGTAAGCGCAAGATGCTCAAGTGCTTGTTTATCCCTTTGAGGTCCAGGATGGGTTTAAAGGAACAGCCCTTCATTGGCACGTCAGAGTAGATGGAGTATCTGTCCTTGCCCCACTCGCCAAGGGAACGGGTACCACCATCTTCCGGCGAAGCAACTTGTCTAAGGTGATGTGCACCACAGAACCTTTGACTGCAGCCCCACAAAGGACTATGATAAGGCATTGAAAATCGTCTCCTTGCATTGCAAGACATAGCCAAATTGAATGGTGTCTAGCACCCAGTGATCCTTGCTGACTTGGGCCCATTCCTGAAAGAAAAGGAAAAACCTGCCACTCACCAGAGGTACCAGGGCATGGGCCCCAAAACCTTCCTTGCGTGGCCCAAGAGGGCCTTCCTCTGGAGGGGGCCATGTCCCTCGGTCCATGTGCTCCATGGAAAGACTGAGAACAAGTGCAAGGCCTGAAGCAGAGATTCCCATGACCCTCGGGAATCCGGCTAGCGCGCCCTTGTCAGTCAGGCAAAGGCTATCGAGAAAGGGGCACTCGCCCGCTTCATGGGCCTCCTGGATCTGTCTTCCAGGAGGCAGTAATATTTTATCTCACTTAGGTCCTTTGCCAGTTTCTCTGAATCTGTTCTAAATGAGCTTCCTCTTAAAGCCTAGTTGAACCAAGTGACTGCCTATATGACATCAAAAACATAAATATAAGAGTTAACTGTGAATAAAATTGAAACAAAAGAAAGCTTAAACATGAAGGAGATACTACATCACACATCCCTAGTGCCATGATCCTTTAAGGCCACATGGTAAACAGAAAGATCGGGTTGGCTGTAATGTACATCATTCTTGAGAAATCTCTTTTAACCAAGAATTTAAATGGGCATGCCTAAGAGGTCATAATTTTGTAGGACAACTATCCAGAGGGTCGCCATGAGTGGATACAGACTCGACGGCACTTAACAACAACAACCTAAAAATATGTGCACTCACATGATATAAAAAAGATAAAAGAACCAAGGGTAACCTTTGTCAGGGACACCAGTGTATTCTATAAAAGACCATCTTAAGAAATGCCATAGAAAATCTAAAAATGATCTGCTGGCAAGACTAAAACCAAAATAACAAAAGAATAAAAAACAAATGAGGTTATGCAGAAAATGGATAGTCAGATAAAAAAGAAGCTAAAAGTAAAAATAAAAGGAAGAATACATGGAATCAAGTTATATTAAAAACAGCTTGAAACAAGCAAGGGTAAAAACAAATCATACCATGTAAAATGCCCCAGATGCAAGTCATATTTAAAACAGATAGATAAAAACAGATAAGAACAATAAAAACATCAGTTTCAAAATACCATCATAAGACCAAAAGGAACGGTCCATTTTAGTACATGTAAAGATAATCATAAAAACATGTGGATGGCATCATATATAAATTGCATAAAAATAGTAAAATGAATGTAAGCAATGACATAAATACAATAGTAAAAACATAATAAAAGTGATGAGCAGATGCAATCAAACAGATAAAATGCACAAAAATGATGACATGATAAAATAATAAAATGGATAAAAATAGAAAAGAGTAGAACTTGCACAATGAAAAATAAAAGCAGAACGGATAAGATAAAAAAAAAAAACTGCCTTAAGGGAGATTGCGTGATGAGAGGGAGCAGACGTGCAGGGTTCTCTCTCCAGGGACACTCCCCCCCAAAGGACCCTCAAAACATCCTCCTTGGGATAGCTTGATTACCCAAAAGCAAAGGAACAACGGTAGATAAGTATATAGCACTTCTGGGTGGACCCAGTGTAGAAACGCCATAAAAGCAACATGCCGGGACTGTGAAAAACCAGGGTCAATCAGTTAAAAAATGGCAGAACATCTGTCCTCCCCAAAATCACCATCTCAGATAGCGCTCGTGGAAGATATAACTGTGAAAGTGGTGGGGGCCCTAGCAAGTCAGTTTGGGGACATAACGGGCAAGTTGGACTCCCTAAATAAAACTTTTGAATCTCTTGGGGGCTGATTACAAGAAGCAGAGCAATGCATAGAAAAAAATGGAAGAAACTGTTGCGGCCCAAGCGCAGAAAATTCGCCAGCTACAAACACAAGCAGAGGCGTAGGCTGCAAAATTAGATGACCTGGAAAATTGACGTCGTAGAAACAATGTGCAATTTGTAGGTGTTCTGGCCTCTATTGACAGTGAATTAAAGGGATTCCTGTAAATACTATTAACTGCGATCCTTCCGCTGGGTGCAGCCTGCAGAACAGCAATAATCGAATGGGTTCATAGGATGGGCCTGAATAGAACAGAAGATCGCTGACTGCGCATTGTGACTGCAAAATTTCTCAATTATGCACACAAAGATCAAATTCTGCATGCAGCAAAGACTCAGAGCCCCATTACATATGGTAAGACTCACCTATGCATTTACCAAGATTACTCGGCAGCGCTGAGTCAGTGACGTAGATCTTACGCCCCAGTGTGCCAGCGCCTCGTGGAGAACAAAATTAAATTAGCCTGCCTCGGGTATCTATAAATGGCACGTCCAGGACTTTTGAATCCGCAGAGGAAGCCCTAAGAACATAAGATATGCCATACTGGATCAGACCAAGGTCTATCAAGCCCAGTATCCTGTTTCCAATAGTGGCCAATCTAGGTCAAACATACCTAGCAGTATCCCCAAGAGACACAGGTTCCACAATGCTTGTATTGGGTCAAGCATTGATATCCTGGGTCCCTTTTTAATAATGGTTTATGGACCCCTCCTCCAGGAACTTGTCCAAACCTTTTTTAAACCCAGCTACACTAACAGCTCTTACTACATCCTCCAGCAACAAATTCCAGAGTTTGATTACACGTTGAGTGAAAAAATATTTTCTCTTATTTGTCTTAAATAGATCACCCTGTAGCTTCATTACATGTCCTCTAGTCTTTCTATATTCTGATAACATAAACAATCGATCTACGTTTACCCGTTCCACTCCATTCATTAATTTATAGACCTCTATCATATCTCCCCTCAGCCATCTCTTTTCCAGACTGAAGAGCCCCAACCTTTGTAGCCTTTCTTCATAGGAGTAGCCTTCCATCCCCTTTACCATTTTGGTGGCTCTTTTCTGTACCTTTTCTAATAATGCTATATCCTTTTTAAGATACGGCGACTAGAATTGCACACAATATTCAAGGTGCAGTCGTACCATGGAACGATACAGAGGCATTATAATATCCTTTGTTTTATTTTCCATTCCTTTCCTTATGATACCTAGCATTTTATTTGCTTTCTTGGCCGCCGCTGCACACTGGGTAGAGGGTTTTAAAATGTTATCCACGATGACCCCTAAATCTTTTTCCTGGGTGGTGGTTCCCAATGTGTGGAACCTTGCATCGTGTAACCATAGTTTGGGTTGTTCTTCCCTAGGTGCCTAACTTTTCACTTGTCCACATTAAATTTCACCTGCCATTTGGATGCCCAGTCTTCCAATTTATCCAGATCCGCCTGCAGTTTTGCACAGTCCTCTTGGGTTTTAACAACTTTAAACAGTTTTGTGTCGTCTGCAAATTTGATAACCTCACTCGTTATTCCCTTTTCCAGGTCATTTATGAATATGTCAAAAAGTAGTGGACCCAGCACAGATCCCTGAGGTACTCCACTATTCACCCTTTTCCACTGGGAAAATTGGCCATTTAGCCCTACCCTCTGCTTTCTATCTTTTAACCAGTTCCCAATCCACAACAGTACACTGCCTCCTATCCCATGACTTTTTAGTTTTGCCAAAAGTCTCTGATGAGGGACCTTGTCAAAGGCTTTCTGAAAGTCCAGATACACTGTATCGACTGACTCACCTTTGTCTACCTGTTTATTCACACCTTCATAAAAACATATCAGATTAGTAAGACAAGATCTTCCTTGTCTAAAGCCATGTTGGGTGTCTCCCATTAGGCCATGACTATCTACATGCTGTGTAATTTTGTTCTTTATGATGGTTTCTACCATTTTCCCCGGTACTGACGTCAGGCTCACCGGTCTGTAATTTCCCGGATCACCCCTGAAACCCTTTTTAAAAATTGGCGTTACATTGGCAATCCTCCAATCTTCAGGTATTACAGATGATTTTAATGAAAGTTCACAGATTACTAATAGCAGGTCTGCAATCTCATATTTCAGTTCTTTCAATACTCTTGGATGTATACCATCTGGTCCAGGTGATTTGCTACTATTCAGTTTATCAAATAGTTGTAATACATCTTCCCGGTGTAGCAATATTTCTCTCAATTCCTCTGCTGTATCACTTTTAAATACCACTTCAGTCTTGGGTAACATCCCTACATCTTCCTCAGTAAAGACCGAAGCAAAGAATTCATTCAGTCTCTCCGCTATAGCCTTATCTCCTTTTTCTGCCCCTTTTACCCCTCCATCATCTAATGGTCCAATTGACTCTCTCACAGGTCTTTTGCTACGAATGTACTTGAAAAAGTCTTTATTTCATGTTTTTGCTTCCATAGCAAGTTCCTTCTCAAATTCACGCTTTGCCTGCCTTATCAATGCTTTGCATTTAACTTGCCAGTGCTTGTGCTGTTTCCAGTTTTCATCATTTGGCTCTTTTTTCCATTTCCTGAAAGATGCTTTTTTGGCAGCAACAACCTCTCTGACCTCACCTTTAAACCATGCTGGCAGTTTTTTGGACTTTCTTCCACTTTTCTTAATGCGTGGAATACAGCTGGTCTGGGCTTCCATGATAGTTGTATTCCTTGAAACAACTAAAAGAACTATGACTGACATCACCTTTGATGGGCACACAGTAAAGCATACCCTTGAGAAAGACTAAGTGAGAGCGGATTAATGGACCCTAAACTCTCTCAATAGCAGAAGACCGGGAGAGGACCTGCTAACGAAGATGAAACTATTTGAGCGGACAGAGGGGCTGTGGATGAGGCCCAAAGCTTCTTGATATTAGAGCATAGCCATAGGGCGGATCCCCCAAGATGAGAATCACAACTGCGGAGAAACACTTGGAATCATGAACCAGGGACAGTGATTGAGCGCTTGTATCTCTTGATCTCTCTCTCTGTCTATACCTTTGTCATGTACTTTTTTATCAACACAGGTATGGAGAGGAGAAAAGGAAAGAATGCTGTGGAGGGAGGGAGAGGGAAGGGGATGCGGCAGTTAGGGGAGAGGGAGGGTTAAAGTAAAATAATAGGCAAAGGACTCTAGAGGAGGTCCAAGGGGAAACTATCTCTGCACAAGGGGTGGGATGGATAACAAAACCCAACGAGGGATATCAGAGGAGACCCTAGCCAGCATTGCCAACAGCAGCAGACTTGGTCGGCTGGGACCCGTCACCTCCAAACCCCAGTCTAATGGGAGGAAAAGGGAACAGGGACCCACACATCCCAGGGCCAGGAACAAGTTACCACAAAAATGCAGATAACCCATGGTGGATGGGAAGGAAAGAGGAGAGAGGCAGCAGGAGGGGAGAGGAAGAATAACACCGGTCAGGAGATGGGGGAAACAAAAAATAGGATATTGAGAAAGGGGGGGGGGGTGAGAAGGCTGGGGGGGGGGGCCCCTTGACACAATAAACATAAAACACATAAACATAAAATATGATGCTTAAAACTGTAAATAGTTGTCATATACTGCGACGCTCCTGCCTGCGCCCTGGAGCTAACAGGCAGGAGTGGCCTTATTGTCCCTTTTGAGCAGAGGTAAACTGTTCCCTATGGATGCTGGGAATTGTAGTTCACTCTCTTTTCTCTCAGGAATAAAGTGTAGTTGCGATCAGAGAAGGTAAGGCTTGCAAGAAATATTTATTTGTATTGGGGAAGTTCTTCCAGCGCATCAAAATTCACATACATAAACGTAAAGGGTGCATTTTTAACATAAGCAGAAGAAATCAGAACTTAGGACAACTGAAAAAGAATTAGCTTTAACTTCAGCTTTTCATCTATGGAGGAGCTTAACTCAGCTCTGTCTCGAGTGGTCACTTATGAACATTGCAGCCTCATAATACCAACTGTTCTTTTCCCAGTCACTAACAGTTCCCTCTTCAGCACTCGGCTTAAACAGTTCAGGGCAGTGAACAGGCTCCTTCAACAAAGCAGTGAAAATAGGAAGTTGTGCTTTACCTTCTCTATCGTGGCTTGTATCAGAACTGCCTTCTCTCTGCCAGGCTCCTCTCCTCTTTGGTAGCTCAGGAGCTTTCCAGGTGTGTTTTTTTCTGGGCTTTCCAGGTCCAGGCTCTATCCTGTAGAATGAGTTTTCTTCAAAGTGTGCCTGCCTTTGAGGCTTTCTATTCCAGGGTTCTGTCTTCTTCCAGGACTCTAAAACATGGCTCCGTCCATTCCTCACAGGACTCCTTTTTGCAGCACCTTTAGAACTCCTTGCAGACTCTCTCCAAACACTCTCAACTCTTCCAGACTCACTCGTACAGCCAAACTGCTTCCTGGTCTCGGATCCTCTCTCCGACGACCTCTTAGAGCCACTCTCCCACCTAGTCTCATTCATAGTCTGCCTAGCAGCCTTGTTCAAAGCTTTAAAAAGGGATTCTTTTCCCGGGACACCTTGTCCAACCCCTGGGTGTGCCCAATCAGCATTGCCTAACTCCTCCCCTGGGCTGGTGTCTGTTCTCAGCTCAGCAGAGCAGTATGTTTTTTTTCCTTCTAGGATTGAAAATCCTGTGTAAATTCTTTCGCTTTTCAGGATTTTCTTCAATCTCCATCTCCTCTGGAGGGCATTCTTCACCACAATACTCATGACCATATACATAGTTCTCAGACTACCTTGCCCCTAGATAAGATCCAATTGTTCCTTGTTCTTTGTAGACTATGATATAATACTGTTTACTGTTCAACTGTTCTTTGTAGATTTTACATAGAACAGTTAACAGTATTATTACAATGTTTGTTACCGCTCTGATTGAAGGACAAAGCGGTATAGAAAAATGTTTAAATAAAAAATTAAATAAATTAAGGCATGATCTGAAAGACGGTAGAGGATGAGGAAAGATAGTAGATGGGGCATAAAGGGTAAGAGGTATGACAGAAGAGAGGGGGGGGGGGGGAAAGGGAGGAAGGGAGATTCTGAAAATGCAGAAGAAAAGAAGAGGAATAAGGGGTGACTCAAAAGCCATAGATGGGGACTTTAGTATGTGGAAAGGGGAGGGAAGGGAAGGGAGGGGGGAAGACACAAAATGATAACAATATGCTAAATAAGTAAAGCAGGTGCAACCTACCAAATTACTGAATTGTAGGAGGGGGAGGCCCTATGTTGGTGGGGCCCTCCACCCCAATGGAGGGTAGAGACCTACTTCACTAGACCACTAAGATCGGAAACAGGCTGAGCGTCCAATTGTAGAACGTATGTGGGATAGGAACCCCAATTAAACACTATAAAGTTCTCTGCACGCTGGCATATCACAAATGTGACATAGCCTTTCTCCAGGAAACGCACCAAATGGCAGCGGAACATACCAAACTAAGATGGGATTGGGTGGGCCAGATCTTTGGAGCTCTTGCACAAGGCATGAAAGGGGGAATAGTGATCCTAATACATAAATAAATACGATTCATGTGCATCAAAGAAATCTATGATACCCAGGGCTGCTATGTAATAATACATGGAGATTTAGAAGGCCACCCAATAACATTATGCAACATCTATGGACTGAACGGACCAGAGGTGTCATTTTATGCACAAATAGCATCCCAACTAGAACAGTTGCCAGAAACAGCAGTAGTAGTAGGTGGGGATTTAAATGGGATCTTAGACCCACTAATGGACACCTCCTGAACCACACAGGGGACCCAAGAACACAGTACCCAAATCCTTAAACGACTTCTGAGTTGATTACACTTAGTGGACCCATGGTGGCTCCTACACCCTCAGGAAAGAAATTATACATACCTCTCGAGAGTGCACAGTGCAAGTGCCTGTATAGATTACTTTCTTATCCCTGAAGATTTCTTCTTGAGGTTAGAATATGCCCAAATAGGGCCGGGGGAGATCTCAGATCACAAGATGATCCTGCTGGACCTGGCCTGGCACAAACTAAATGAAGGGTTGTGGATATGGCGCTTCCCACTAGAATTATACAAAGAGGAACAATTTCACACATACATACATGGCAGGCCTATAAAACTTATACTACACAACATCAAGATACCCCTGAGTTATACTGGGAGGCAGCGAAAGCCATTTTGAGAGGAGACATAATAGCATACTCCACCAGGCGGAGACATATGCTTAATGCACGGGTGCTCCAGCTAGAGAAGCAGGTGTTACGGGCATGGCAACAGCACACCCCTCACCCCAAGGGAAACTTTTGCGCATGACTCCTAGAATTACAAGCAACACTAAACAAAGTCATACATCAATGTGCAAAAAAAATCTCACATGTACTATAAACTCCAGTTATATAACTTTGAAGATAAAACAGGGAAGTTGCTAGCTAGATGTCTCCAGGGGGCACGAGCCTCAAACAGAGTCTCCATGCTGCGAGACAAGACAGGTCGGATATGTAAGGAAAATAGCGAAATAAAACTGTACACACTAGAACAGACATCCCCAGATAGATTAGAGGCATACCTTCAGCAATGATCTCTTCCCTGGCTATCAGAGCAGCAGGCTCGAGAGTTGGGAGCACCTATTACAGCACAGGAGGTTCTGCAGGGTATTACCAAGGCACAATGCTGTAAGTCCCCTGGCCCAGACAGGTTTACAGCCGAATTTTATAAATTACTACAGGACAGGGTAGGGGCCCCCTTAGTTGAGATGTACCATAGCAGGTCACAATCAGGGATCTTTGGGGAAGCAACCATGCCTACATCACTCTAATCCCCAAGACAAGGAAAGATCACACAGGGGCCAGTTCATATTGCCCCATATCGCTTCTTAATTTTGACAACAAGTTATACGCTAAGAACTTAGCAGATGGATTGGCGTACCTGCCTCACTTGATACACGACTCTCAGATAAGTTTTGTGAGAGGCCGTTTTGTATCAAAAAAATATAAGGAAAATTATCACATCCTTAGAGTGAGTGCGCGACAAACAGATCCCCTCATTCCTGATCAGCTTCGACACTGAAAAGGCATTTGATAGGGTTAACTGGAGCTACCTCTTTCAATTGCTACCTTGTTAGGGGCTAGGGGACCCTTTTATACAACAAGTCTGTACTCTAAGCCCACAGCATCGGTACTGGTTAACAGGATGTATCAGAACCATTTACATTGGAGAGGGGGACATGCTAGGGCTGCCTTCTCTCCCCATTACTGTTCATCCTATCATTGGATCCCTTTATTCATTTCCTAGAGGAGTGTGGGGTGATCCCAGGGGTCAAGATTGGACAACTACAGTTCAAGGTGGCAGCTTTCGCAGACGACTTATTAGTGCACATCACGCCCCTACAAATAACACTACCCAGACTATTGCTAGAATTCTCCTTTTATGATAGATTGGCAGGACTACGATTAAATCACGACAAGTCAGAGGTGTTGGACGTACTGGGAATAGCACGAGCAACGTGGGGATTAGTGTTTCCGCTACGGTGGGCAGAAGGGGAGTTTAGATACTTGGGTATCTGCATATCCCGAGACCCTGACCAACTATATTGTCAGAATTGGACCACAACTATGGAATATATTACTAACAAAATGTGGGAGTGGAACCCCTTGCCCCTGTTGCTGTTAGACAGAGTAGTGGCGTTTAAGATGGTTTTGTTCCCCAACCTATTCTATGTTCTACAGACCCTATTGATGCGTCTCTTGTTCTGTGACATTGGCCAAATAGAGCAGGAGATGTGCAAATTCGTCTGGAAAGGTGGACTAGCCTGCATACTTTGCTATAGGCTCTGAGGATCGTGGAATCAGGGTGGGGTTGGGATCCCAGAAATCGCCAGATACACGCAGGCCAGTCACTTGAGACATGTGAGAGATTGGATAGGGCAGACAGAACAGTTTACTCCTATAGAGCTTGAAGAGGAATTTGTGAAGCCTTACTCGCTACTGGCAGTGCTACACATGGATAGCCAGGAGGTGTCGATGCATCTTCGATGCAGCTTGTTGATAGAGCTGATACGAGGGGTGTGGTGATATCAGTGCACTAAATGGCACATGTTAGCGACGACTTCGTGATTTTTACCAATACGCAGTAACCCCAGATTTCAGCTGGGAATGGATAGTCGCACTTTCCAGGAGTGGGAGAGACACTGGATTCAAAGTCTAGGTCACGTGCTTATGCAGTATTAGAAGATATGATAAAGTCTTTTTCAGAGCTAAGTAAAGAGTTTAATTTGCAAAAATCCCAAGTGTTTGCATACTACCAGTTGCACCATTGTGTGCGCTCCCTGCTGGGGGACAGCTTATCGACAAATCTTGCTGTTCTTTGAAATAGGAGACCGATAGCAGATGTCCCTATCTAAGTTAGCACAGAAACTAACGCAATGGCAAACCCCAAAAGACTATCAGGTGCTGGAAAAAGGTTGGGCGGCCAAATTGGGCAGTCCTGTGGCAGAGAGTGAAGTAAGAAAGGCACTGCAGCGCATACCGAAATTAGTGCATTCATCTAGGCTCCGAGAACTTCAGTTGCGAGCGATATGCAGAGCCCGGTTTTCACCCTTGAGAGCCTTCCATAGTGGTATGGCACCCAGTGGGGACTGCCGGTGGTATGGAGCCGCATTGACAGATTTGGGACACGTGGTGGAAATGTGCGCAGACTCAATGATACTGGTATTGAATCCAGAAATATATACAATTTCCGATCGGACAATCTGTGGCATGGACAGGAGCTCTGGTGGTGTATGATTATATTCCCCATACCAGTCCTAAGGGGCGCTGGGAGCGAATCTTGAGTCTACAGAAATAAGGTATTTTTCGTTTTTAGTTTATCACCACAAAAGGTTTTCGCTCCTGCTGCTTTCTTTTGTTTCTCCTGCTCCAGAATAGTAGTGGTTCCTTGATTTCAATTAGTTTTCTTTTTAACATGAGTTCATTTTAAATATGATTAATATGCATGTATAAAAAAAAATTATGTTTTTGAGTTACATTTATCTATTTTAGTTTTGGCCTGTCAAGGGCCACTAATTTTCTTTGGTCCAGGTATGAAGGTGTTCTATTGCTTGTCACACCCATGTGTTTTTTTAGATTGTAATGTTATTAATAATATGGTTAGTATATGTCTGTTTTTTAATTAGCGTTTCATCACTTTTTTAGTTTTTATCATCTGTTTCAAATTTTATTATATATTTTAATCTTTTATCTGTTATGAGTTTTATGTGCAATTTTTATATATTATGACCCTAATCTGTTCCTTTACTTTTTTAATATGTTATTTATTATTCGTGTCTGTTTGTTTTTAGTATCCTACCTGACCAACCCCTGATGAAGGTTTACGAAACACGGCCTGTGTCGGGTTGTCATAGGTTTTGATATACTTAATAAATTGTTTTTCCACATATCTCACGTCTTGGACTGTGTTTTTAGGAATGAGCTCCTGACATTATGAGAAGGCCAGGAGACGACCAAGAGAATAGAAACCTAGAGGGGACCCACACTTTATAACTAAAGTGGAAGTCATGAATCAAGATGCACCTGCATAGTGAGCCTTAGAAGGGGGGATATCTGGATGTAAATAAAACAAAAACCTTTACTGTATATATGTTGTATATGTTAGACCCAGGTTAGGGTATAGGAGCAAAGTCTTGACAGTTAATAAAAAGTATGATTACAAAAACTGCCTAAGGTACACCAGAGGAAGGTTTAAATGGCCGCTGTGTTTGCATTGCCTCTTTCTTGACTAAAGGAGATGAGCATTTGAGGATCAGCACACAGCAGGTATGTTACCTTTTGGACTCCTCTTTTTGATTTACCCCCTTTTCTTCACACAGAATTTATACATTTATTTGGCTTCATGCTTGTTTTGCAAGCTCTTATGGTATACTTCCGTCTGATCTGGTCTCCTATCCCACGATGTCTTTTGTATGTTTTGAGAGGGTTCCATATAACAAACTACACAGAATCACATAAATTTCATGTTCTGTTCGATGACATAGCCCCCTAATGTAGCTTGTATTCTTTCTTGGATACAATTTGTCTTTTTCATAGGCTAGCCATTCTACTCCCCACTGCCATTCTACAGTGTATGGTAGCCTTTTTATTGTTATTCCAAAGTTACTTTAACAATTTCTTTATGCTTTTATTTCGTATATCAGTTCATTTA
Source organism: Ichthyophis bannanicus (assembly GCA_033557465.1). Taxonomy (NCBI): domain Eukaryota; kingdom Metazoa; phylum Chordata; class Amphibia; order Gymnophiona; family Ichthyophiidae; genus Ichthyophis; species Ichthyophis bannanicus. The sequence goes on along the minus strand of CM066036.1, from coordinate 123,042,283 downwards.
TTTCCTGTTTAATATTTTCCTATTTTAGCTCTTTTAAGTTCCTGGTTTTAGTTCCTCTATTTTTAGTGTACCCCAGGGATCTGTGCTGGGTCCGCTGCTTTTTGACATATTCATAAATGACCTGCAAAGGGGAATAACGAGTGAGGTTATCAAATTTGCAGATGACACAAAACTATTTAAAGTTGTTAAAACCCAAGAGGATTGTAGAAAATTGCAAGAGGATCTTGATAAATTGGAAGACTGGGCATCAAAATGGCAGATGAAATTTAATGTGGACAAGTGCAAAGTTATGCACCTAGGGAAGAACAACCCAAACTATGGTTACACTATGCAAGGTTCCACATTAGGAACCACCACCCAGGAAAAAGATTTAGGCATCATTGTGGATAACATGTTAAAACCCTCGGCCCAGTGTGCAGCGGCAGCCAAGAGAGCAAATAGAATGCTAGGTATCATAAGGAAAGGAATGGAAAATAAAACAAAAGATATTATAATGCCTCTATACCGTTCCATGGTGAGACCGCACCTTGAATATTGTGTGCAGTTCTGGTCGCCGTATCTTAAAAAGGATATAGCGTTATTAGAAAAGGTTCAGAGAAGAGCCACCAAAATGGTAAAGGGGATGGAAGGATACTCCTATGAAGAAAGGCTAAAAAGGTTAGGGCTCTTTAACCTGGAAAAGAGACGGCTGAGGGGAGATATGATAGAAGTCTATAAATTAATGAACGGAGTGGAACGGGTAAATGTAGATTGACTGTTTACGTTATCAGAATATAGGAAGACTAGGGGACATGCAATGAAGCTACAGGGTATACTATTTAAGACTAATAAAAGAAAATATTATTTCACTCAACGTGTAATCAAACTCTGGAATTTGTTACACTGTTAGTATAGCTGGGTTTAAAAAAGGTTTGGATAAGTTCCTGGAGGAAAGGTCCATAAACCATTATTAAGAAGGGACCCAGGATATCAATGCTTGACCTAGTACAAGCATTGCAGAACCTGTGTCTTTTGGGGAAACTGCTAGGTACGTATGACCTAGATTGGCCACTGTTGGAAACAGGATACTGGGCTTGATGGACCTTGGTCTGACACAGTATGGCATATCTTATGTTCTTATTGTACTTATAATAGCATTGCTTATTTTAAGCACGTATCCTTGTTCACATGGGAATGGTACTCCTGTCCTGTAAGTACCTCCAGTGCATGTTTCTTAGTTATGATTTGGCCCTTTGGGGTCCACTTCTCTACCTCCTGTCCTTATGCACCATCATTCTAATTTAATTTATTATACCATATTTGATGTGTTTTTATACAGGTATGTGATTTTTATTTTATTATTTGATGATATAATAACTGAATGCTTCTTTACACCCTGATTTATTGACTTATTCATATATTTATACGTGTGTTCATTGCATAATAATTTTCTGTGACTGTCTGATTTGCTGCTTTTATGTTTCTAATAACATCCCATAGCCCCTGACCGTAACATTGTCCATATGCAAAATAGGGTGGGACATTTTAACAATTAATAAAAGAGGTTTAATCCTGCCACGGTGTCATTCATAAACCTGCTCCTTTGGATTCTGTTATATTTTGTGGGAATGTTGCTTTCTTTTTGGACTTCTACAGTTGGGAAAAGAGACAGCGTTTGGCTTCCCAGTCCTTGTAGTTTCTTGGAGCACATTTCAGCACTCAAGTAGGCAGAGTTTTCTTGCCAGAGGACAAAGTCAAAAGATTGTTGAATTGCCTGGGGATGTTCTGTATGCAACGGGCCCCCAGAGTATTGGATTATCTTCAGTTCCTCAGATTGAGGGCAGCGACCATAGAGACAGTCCTGTGGGTGCATGCTCACATGCAGCCGCTCCAGCGGTCCTTGTTGACTTGGTGGTCCCTGAGTTCTCAGGAGTTCGAGGGCAGGTTCCCGCTCCTGTTGATGGTGAAGTCCAGCCTGTGGTGGGGACAGCAGCCCTGTCATCTGAGGAAGGATGTTCTGCTGGACGATTTCTCCTGGATCCTGCTAATGCCAGGCTGGGGAGCCCATTGCCAAGACCGTGTGGCTCAGGGCAGTTGGAACTGCAGGGAAGCAGTGTGATCTGTCACCCGCTTTGAGGTGAGGGCCATCACGTTGGCTCTATGTTTCTGATCCCTGGTTGAGAGGTGGGTGGTTTGAGTGTTTTCCGACAATGCCATGGCAGTGACTTACAGTCTACAGAATAAAAAGGCACCAAACACTGCAGAGCACAACACACAGTACAAAAGAGCAGTGGCCGACTGCTCCAAGAACATCTCTCGAGCCTCCTATGATGGCTTAGAGACATTGGCTTGGGTGGTGGCCACAGGCATGGCTCCAATCCTCGAATTTGAAGCAATGGGTGCAGGAGAAGCTCCTGGATATTCCCTGCCTCAGTGAACAGCTTTTTGGTTAGCCGATGGAGGAGAAGGCTGTGGACATCGAGGCGGAGTTCGTAACCAGGACCCGTCTCTCCTGCAAGACCTCAACCCTACCTCAGAAGATGCAGCCAACCAAGAAGCTTTTCGTCTCCAGTATCGTGGCTATCTGCCATATCCAGATACTCACACGCCGACTGCTCCAGCGCAGGGAAAGCCTGGCCAGGGGCACTGTAAACCAAAGGGCCTGAAGGCCCAAACTCCAGCTCCCCTGCAACCCACTCAGGGGTTTTGACGCCAGCAGCATGGCCTCTGGCCCTTCGGCAATGCAGCAGCCAGTGGGCGGATGCCTGTCCTGCTTCGCCCCATTGGGGGCGCTCATCACCTCACACACCTAGGTTCTCCAGGTCGTCCGGGAAGGCTTTCACCTCCATTTCGACAGACTTCCACCTCCTTTCTGCCCAGCAGAGCCATCCCCTGTGTGAATCACACAGGGGATGGATCGCAATCAGACTATTAGATCATCAAAAAGTCCCTCCCTACTGCTGGTAGGAGCCTTCGTCGGGGTACTAGGACCTTATAAAAGCAAAATGCACACAGATATGAATAAATAAAATCAAATGTCAATATAAAAATAATAGTAAATAAGCTAAATATAAAACAATTATAAATAGCATGAAGGGAACATTGCTGGACAATGTAAACATCATACTGGGTGTCATAACAGATAAATTTAAACCTAGATAGTCATAATTGAAATAATGAGCAAAAATTATCTTTTATAGAGGCTTTGAATGCATGGGGAAGGAACACTAGAAATAGGAAGATAAATATGTAATGATTAGGGTGTGGAGAGGGGTTACTCACTTGAGGCAACCAAATATCTCTCATATCAGCCAGAGCCTATAGAAATGCATATACAATAACGGGTATATTCTGAAAAGAGAAGGGCGGGGGGAAGGCGAAGAAAAGAGGAGGGGGAAATATCATATGAATCTCATGATTCTTTATGTGCAAATCGAAGATGTATCCACTACAGTTGTCATTCAAACTCTGCACAAGTATGCATTCCTGAGATGAGAATAAGCACCAAAGATTCAAGCCGATGTAGAAAGCTGGTGCTAGACCTGCACTGAAGTGACTTTTTTTTTTTTTTTTTTAATGTTCCTGACCGCACACATTTTAGCATGCAATGCAGGAAGGATAGGGTATGCAAATGACCCCCATATTAATTGTGTGCATGCAAATGAGCCACTGCAGCATTAAACTGGGAGAGCAAGCCAAACACATGAACACAAGAAGCCTGTGCTAGTTTGGCTTGCTCTCCGGGCACTGCATGGCTAATTTGCATATTAGCCCTGATAATATTTTGATAGCATCAGGGATGATCACGGCATCGGGAAAAGCCCCCGGTGCCATCAAAATACTGTCGGGGGCTGGTGCCCCAACAATAAAAGAATTCCTGGTGGTCTAGTAGGGCCTTTACCCCCCCCCCCCCCATTAAATACAAAAAAAAGTAACCTGGAGGTCTAAGGGCCCCTGTACTTCCCACCCTCATTAAATACAAAAAAAGGTAACCTGGGGGTCTAGTAGCTCCTGTACCCACCCCCCAACCCCCATTAAATACAAAAAAAAGTAACCTGTGGTCTAGCGGCCCATCCCACCTGGGACCTTAAAATAAGCAGGAGCGCTGCCTACGTGCGCCCACTCTGCATCCGCCATCTTGAAAAATGTCAGTGTCTGGCCCCACATGGTGCATCCTGGAATGCACCGAGTTAGGTCAGACTGCCCTATAAGGCATAGTCTACCTTATAGGGAAGTCTGACCTCACCCGGTGCATCCCAGGATGCACCATGAGGGGCCAGATGCTACCATTTTTCAAGATAGCAGATGCAGAGCTGGGAGCGCATAGGCAGCACTCCCGCTTATTTTAAGGTACAGGGTGGGATGGGCCACTGGACCACCAGGCTACCTTTTTTTATATATTCTTTCCACCTTTTCTTGATCTTCTCAGCATCATTCAACATGGATCCATAAGCATCTTGTAACATTCCATTTCGAGGCTGGAATTTTTTCTTTGTCTTTCTTAAAGCCACAAGAGTTAATCTTGTTCTTCCTCTAATTGTTTCTGCTTCTATTTCCTTGCATGCATCATTGTAGTACTTCTCCTGCAAAAATCTCTGAGTTCTGTGATTGTCTCTCTTTCTTCTCTGGCTTTAGCTTCTCTGCATTTCTAGGCAATTTTCAGTTTCTTGCTTTTTCACCTTTTGTAGAGATTTCTCGCTTTCTTCCAACCCAACCTTCTTTATGCCATCCCATAACTCTTCTGGAGTTCTGTCATTTGTATCTAAAGCAGCAAATTGATTTTGCAGGCAGTCTTTAAATTCCGGTGCTATATTCTCAAAGTCATATTTTGCTACATTCATGCGTGGCTTGCTCTTTTTCAACTTTAGCTTGAGTTTGCATACTAGTAGTTGGTGATCTGTACTACAGTCAGCTCCAGGTTTTGTCTTTGTTGATGTTAGAGATCTTTTTCATTGTTGACTTCCACGTATATAGGAATTTTTGTACAATCCATTGGACGAAGTCCATGTGTACAGTCGCCACTTGTGTTGCTGGAAGAAGGTGTTTGAGATGAATAGATCGTTAGATTTGCAGAATTCTATAAGTCTTTCTCCAGCTTCATTTCTGTTGCCAAGTCCCTATTTTCTAACACTTTTGCCTTCTTTGTTGCCATCTTTTGTGTTCCAGTCACCCAAGACTTTCAGGATATCCTGTTTGAATGTTTTGTCAATTTCAGCTTGTACTTGTTCATAGAACGCATCAGTTTCATCCTCTTCTGCAGCTGTTGTTGGGGCATATACTTGAATTACGGTTTTGTTGATAGGCATTAAACTTAGACAAATCTAAATTAAGCTTTCACTGATTGCTTTGTATTTCATTACAGTTCTTGCAAGTTTCTCCTTAATTATAAATGCAACACCATTTTTTCTTTATCTTTCATTTCCAGCATAGTAGAACATGTGATCATCAGATCCAAAGTGCCCGATGCCAGTCAATTTCAGTTCGCTGACACCCAATGGTTGGAGTTGTACACGTTCCATTTCATTCTTGACCACCTCCAATTTCCCTTGGTTCATGCTTCATACGCTCCATGTCCCAATATGTAAGCAGGGGTAGCTCAAGGCAATCTGCTGCCTGAGGCGAAGAATGAGATAGCGCCCCCCTCACCTTAGAGGGGGCGGGGCTTTTTCAGAAATCCACTCACAGACTAAACCAAAAAGCCAATTTAATTATATGGAGGAAATGCAAGATGTTTGCACACAGGGCCATATCGGGCTGCAATCGCGCCCTGTGCAACTTGAAGCTCGGGTGCACACCCCCCCCCTCTCCCCCATACCTCTGTCCAGCGCTGCCTGCTTTTTCCCTGCTGCTGCTGCTGCCCTGTTTTTTTCACGGTGGTGCCGGCAGCAGGGAAAGAGCAGGCAGCGCTGGACGGAGGTATGGGGAGGAGGAGGGGGGCATGTGCCCAATCTGACAGGTGCCGGCACTTTAAGCAGATCTGTCCCTCCCTGCTCTGACATCACATCGGAGAAGGGAGGGACCAGACCTGCTTAAAGTGCTGTGAAGAGGCTTGGGGTGCATTTTGGCTGCCTGCTATTGTCCTGCCAGTGGCAGCAGGGCAACAGCAGACAGCCATAATGCGCCCCCCAAGCCTTTGTGCCCTGTGCAGCTGCACTGCTTGCACAGGGCTAGGTACGGTCCTGTTGGCATACCAAGGAACTAAAAGACAGCAAGAACCAACAGCACAGTTTATAAAACTAAATTATAACTAATTTTTATTTTGTTGTTACAAACTGTGTTATGGTTCTTGCTTTTTCTTTTTCAATTTTATTTTGCATCCACAGTAGGTGAAGAGCAGAACCAGGACATTCACCCCCAGAACTCAATATTTAAAAAATAAATCTAATTCTGATCATCTCCCTAACAACAACAACCACTGTTCTGCAGTACCAGGCATATTGTGAACTAATACAAAACCCTACAACAAAGAGCCAACCTACCATACCATCCCATCCCATATCAGCACAAACTTCCAAAACTCACATAAGGAGTCCATCCAAAAAAAGCGTCACTGTAAATACTACAGGGCCTTGGAACATCCATACACCTATCTGAAAAGCGGAACAAGTCAAATTAATACAGTACAGTATAGATCTTTATGTGCAAACTCCATGTTAACAGAACACCTGGCCTCAGTCACACACTCACAACATCAACCCTCACCAAGTACAGAATAAGTAACCACAATCTAAAGTAAAAATAAAAATATGTAGACAATTTATTTGTATAGCGCTACAAAGCTGCTATGAGAGATCTGCATTTACAGTTTTCCTCATTAGCAACAGACTAAAATATCTGTGGCTAAGTATGAGAGAATTTAAATTCAGTACCATAGCTAAATAGATGAGAAAATCCTTGTAGTTTTCTTGTTTAGAAACAGACAAAAAGGAGAAATGATCATTTATATTTAGGTGTTTGAGTGTTTAGGTGGATTTTGCTTAAGCGTAGTGCCTTTTGTCGAAGGGTCGAGCTGGCAGAATTTGTGTCTGCCCATGTGTGTATATACTTTTACCTGGCCAAAAACAGGAGGAGAAGACTGCAGCTATCCGCCTCCCTGCATCCCATCTTCCACGGGCAGAAGAGGAGAGGGAGGCCAGAATTGTGGTGAAGGCTGCCCATGAGGATCCCATCTCCTGTGTGCAGCGTAGGAAAGAAGATAGCCCTGGCCCGTACCTGCACCCTGAAAGAGGTTACATTCAGAGAAGAGCCTTTGCAGAGGAAATGGTCTTGTAAAAAAAAGAAAAATGATTGGGGTGGGAATAGAGGGCAGGGGTTGAAAGTGCTAGAGTGAAGGGAAAAGGAGAGAGAGTGTGGGATGGGAAATACAGAGTGAGGATGGGGACAGCAGGAGCAGGGTTGGAAGTGGGGAGGGAAGAGTACAAGGGGTTGCAGGCACAGCCAGTGCTGCCATTACACAAACCTGGTGGTCGCCTAGAGCCCAAGGTGACCATTGCTGCTGCCATCTCTCTTGGGACCTTCAGCACTTAGCTTAACATTTCTGTGCCGCGGGGCGTTTTGATTTTGCCTCTTCAGACTACCGAATGCCAACTTCCTGTTTGCAAACAGGAAGTCAGCATCGGGTGTCAGAGGGGGCAGAAGCAAACAGCCCCGTGGTGCTGATGCTTTCAGCTAAGTGCTGAAGGTCCCAAGAGGGATGGCAGCAGCAATGGGCATCAAGTTATTCCTCCTTTTTCTATGTAAAACTTGTTGCTACAATTGTTATATATAAACCGCTTTGAAACTATGAAAAGGCGGTATATAAAACCTGTTAAGTAAGTGCCATAGAGCTGTTTGGAGTCATTGCTGCCACTGCAGGTCCCGGAGAGGGGCAACAGCAGCCAGGGGCGGCCCAAGGGGGGTGCGGGGCCATGTGCGGAGATTAATTGTGGGGCTTCATTTGCACAGGGAGCCTCATTTGCATAAATACTTGCATAATGTTAACATGCATTTTTAGTAAACATGCTTCTTAATGAGTGTCTGGATAAAGAAAGACTAATAGATTTCTACGTTACTATATTCCAGTGCCAACCGCCAGGTCCATTAGGAAGTACTATAAACACTGACCTTTTAGAACTCATAGCAAATCCACCATATCATAACAGCTCTGCCAGGACTCACAAAGCACCAAACCCTACCTATCAAAAGGCAACACTGCAAATATTAAACCAATACATCTCAGAGAATACCAATGCTTCTCCTACTGGGGAAAGAGAACAAGTGACACGGTCAAATAGAAACTACATGAACAGAATACCTCAGCTTGGTTAAAATGCAGAATATAGACTGTCACCAAAGAACAAGGGATCACAATTTAGAAATAGGAAGACAATAATTAAACTGGGAACCCCAAAAGCCAAACTTGGGATGTACAACACTGGAGAAATAAAACTATAAATTAATTTCCTCTTGTACTAAACAAAACACAAAAGATGTAAACAATGCACATTTCCCAGAGCTGATATATTCCAGTTAATAAATTCAAAATAAAAAAGTATTTTTCTACCTTTTGTTGCTTGTGCATTTTCTTTTCAGTTGCAATTGCTCCAGTCACTTTCTTCTGGTTTCTTTGTGTCTTCTGCGAGCTATCCATTTTCTTTTCTTCTCTTTTAGATTTTTTTCCAAATTTGTTCTCTATATCTGCTTTAACATATTGATGTTTCCCCTTTTGCTCTTTCCTCCATTTCTTTCCTTATTGCTTTATCATCCACTCAAATTTCACCCTTCCATTCTCAATCTACACTTACTCTTCCAATACCCGGCCCTTCGTAGACTTTTCTTCCCTCTCACACAAAATATCTTTTCCTCTCTCCATTCTCATTTCCCATCCCTTTCTAGTCCTCCCCCAAAATCAGCTCCTTTATAGTTCTAGACCCACCCAGCATCTGCCCCCTTCTAGTCCCAGTCTCCCAAGCTTCCACATCAGCCCATTTCCAGTCCTAGCCTCCCATATGCTGTTTTCCAGTTCCATTCCAGCCCCCCATCAGCCCATTTCCACTCCAAGCTCCCCATCAGCCCATTTCCACTCCAAGCTCCCCATCAGCCCATTTCCAGTGTCCTATTCCAGCCCATCACCCATTTGCAGTCTACGTTCCCCCCATCAGCCGATTTCTAGTCCTATCCTAGCTCCTCATCAGCCCATTTCCAGTCCTAGCCCCCATATGCTCTTTTCCAGTTCCATTCCAGTCCCTCATCAGCCCATTTCCTCCACGCTCCCCCATCAGCTAATTTCCAATCCTAGTCCCCTCGTCAGCCCACTTCGCCCTATTCCAGCCCCCATCAGCCCATTTCCAGTCCTAATCCAGCTCTTCATCAGCCCATTTCCAGTCCAAGTTCCCCCCATCACAGCCCATTTCATCCATTCCCCCCCACCATCACAGCCCATTTGCAGTCCTATCCTTATGATTGTACACCACCCTGATGCCTCGGCCTGGGCGGTATATCAAGTTATTTTAATAAAGATAAAGATAAAGAAAGATCCTCCCCACCATCACAGCCCAATTGTAGTCCGTTCCCCCCATCACAGCCCATTTCCAGTCTGTCCCCCCCCCCCACCACAGCCCATTTCCAGTCTGTTTCCCCCCATCCCAGCCCAATTTGTCCGTTCCCTACCCCACACATGCAGTCACCCCACCCTCACACAACACCCACCCATGCAGCACACTAAGTCCCTATCTCTGCAATGCACATGCACATGCACACAGAGGTACTCCACACTAACATACTCTGCAGTCCCACATCCCATCATCACACCACACACAGTGACACTCACTATCTCAAGATAGACACAAATAAAGATACCTCATACAGCCCCAGCTACCACTTGTTTGTTTTGGGTTTTCTTTTTTCATTTTTATTACAATTTCAAAAAACTTTTCACAAGAACAATCCTGTAGGAGAAAAAGGCATAGAAAATAAAGCAATTTAACAAAGGAAAATAAAGGGTATTACAACATACCCTAATAAATAAAAATGTATAAGCCCACATCGTGGTAAGCACTACACAATATGAAGGAAATAAGAAAAATAAGCAAAATTTATAAGCTAGAGGTGATACATTAATTATGATTCTAGTTGGCACCCCTCACCCCTTGGGGTCCTCCTTGATGATGGTGTAACCTAAAACAGCCCAAATTGCAAGATATCTAGAAGTTAAAAAAGTAGAGAGTTGTTGCGGCTTCAAGAAAATCAAGCTGTTCCCTTCCAATTTTATCATATATTTACAAGGGAACCAGGGAAAAAGGAGCTCACTCAACTGGCAAACAGCAGGTTTTAATAAGATGAACTTTTTCCTTCTCTTCCGGGTTACCCGAGACACATCTGGGAACATTCTCGCTCGAGAACCAGTGCTGCGTACATCTTGTAGCTCTATACAAATGCTTAGTAGTAGTAGTAGTGATAGACAACCCAAAAATGTGGGATTTTTACACCCTAAAGTATGCTTTGAGCAACTAATCTCTGTCTGGATTTAGTGCTAAAGTTACCAACATGGTGGCAGCTATTGGTTCTGTTGCTGATCTCTCAAGAAAAACTGTAAGATTCAAGCTTTCAGATGGACATCAAAGGTGACTGGTCTTGCCCACCCCATGGTTTCACTCCTGCCATAGGTAAATAAAAAGCTCTAGAGACTGGAGGAATAGAGTCAGATGAAATCTTCAAAACTTCAATAAGAAATCTTTTGAACTAATGCAGAAATCGTAGGAACTTTAGGAAAGTTTAACAATCTGAGCTTGTGCCTTCTCTTGGTGTTTTCCAATGCCTCCAATTTCTGATGAATAATCCCTGACTCCTTCACGAATGCTGAATTATTAGAGGAAATCTGCTCAATTTTTCCCTCAAGAACAGAGACCTTCTTTTTCAATTCCAATATCTCCCAGTCCTGCTCTCCCAACCTTTGGGCATTTAAGGCAATAAGACCAGCAATACTTTGTAACTGACTGGAGAGAGATTTCTCTAAGCAGAGTAAATCCTCCCATAACAACTCAAAATTAAATGTCTTTGGCCTCACCAATAACATCCTCTGGATAGGAGAGAAGCTCTCAGGGCACTCAGTTCATCTTCCAAACTCTTAGTGCCAAGTTGCTACTACTGTTGTTTGGGTGCCTCACTCCCTTTGGAAGCTCCGTGTAGAGTGGGCAGTGCCCTTGATCCCAGGGATTCCTCTCTGGGCTGCGGAACTTGCACAGGAGGCAAAACACTGGCTTCTTTTTTTGGCGCTGACTCAATTGTACTGCCAGAGGCCACAAGCCTGACTGCAGAGGAGGAATTCAGCACTAGAAGCTCAGGAAAGTTTCCTGTTCCAGCATGAACGAAGGGTCACCTTCCTCCCTCACACCACCCGGTGAACACTCCAAAGATTCACCTGCACCCGTGGGCTGAACGAAGACATCTATCGGCCCATCTGACTTGGTCTCTGCGAAGGGCTACTGTTGCTTAGCTTTTCGCTTCCTAGCGGAGTGCAGCATTGAGAACGGAGAAAATTTCTAAGATAAATCTAGAACACTGACAAGTGTGACCTTTCACTAGAACCTGGCGGCAGCCATCTTGCTTCCTCCAACAAGACACACTTCATTTCATCATCCCTCTTTTAATGTTTCCCCCCCCCCCCCCCGCCCACCCCAGACATGTATGATTTTGGAAATGAAGGAAGGAGAAAAGTGCCCTTTTGTCATAGTATAAGTGTGCTCTTTTCAATTTTTTTTCTTTTACTGTAGCACTTAAAACTAAAATCATTCTGAAGTTGTTAGGATATTAAAAATTGTAGGTTTCCTTACTATAACAGTGACATGTAAGTATTTAGAAGTAGAAATTCTCATGGAGGGAATGCTTGATATATTCAATCTTCGGTCTGTAAATATTTTGCCTGTAAATGGTATAGTGTTTGAAAAACTTAACCTAAGGATTCATAAAGATGTGAACAATATTCATCAGTCTAGCACAGATACTCTCGGGTACAATTTAGAGCACACATACCAACTTGTACAGAATAAGAGGCCAGGTTATCAACTCTCCTTTAAGAAGGAAATTGTTGGTTTTTGAAAACTAGGCTTGAGGTGAAATATGTAGCAGCGCATGGTGGCTTGCAGGTTAATGCCTCTTGTAATTTGTTTATTTTAGTAAGCAGCTTTCCATTTGACCACCAGCAAAATTTAATTTAAAAAAAATAGTTCTATGGGCTTTCATAAAATGTATTCTAGATTGCCCTGGAGATCAACATAGGAACATAAGAATTGCTACACCTGTCACAGGACCGTACCAAGCTAGAAATGTGCCCTGTGCAACTACCAAATCTGGAGCCCCCCTTCCACTCAACCACATTCAGTAACTCACTCTTTTTGAGCTTCCTGGAAGCCCAGTGCTGATATCAGTGCCCCTTTCTGTACTTACACCCTGTGCAGCTGCACCACTAGCACAGCCCTCGGTATGGCCCTGCTGGGTCAGACCAAAGGTCCCTTTATCCCACTATCCTGTTTTCAACCTGGCCAACCAGGTCACAATTACCTGGCAGGATCCCAAAAATAGTTAGATTCCATGCTACTTACCCCCAAGGATAAGCAATGTCTTTCCCCAGATCTATGTTAATAAAAGTATATTGACTTTTTTTCTCTAAGAAATTGTCCAAACATTTTCTGAACCCAGCTATGCTAACTGCTTTTACCACATCTTCCAGAAAATGTTCCATAATTTAACTATGGGGTATGTTTACTAAACTGCGTTAGTGTGATTCGCATTAGGAGCCGCGGTAGAGACAGAAATCCCAAATAAGGACATGGGCGGTACATCGTTACCGATAACACGCGTTACAAGGCGCCATAAATGAACGAGCGCTACAGGGCACGTTACCGCGCGTTAATCTTAAGAAGGCGCGCAGGCATACAAGCATAGCAACAGAGCAGTAGCACAATGGTTACGACACTGACTGATGGTACAGGGGTCATGGGTTCAATTCCCCAGTGGGCCTAATGTATAAGGCTGGCTGAGGCAGCACCCTTTACATTTAAGTAGTGATTGTTGAGGCATTTGACGTGTATTTTAATTAATGCTGCCAGCAAACACACCTTCACGGTGGCATAACCTAAGGTGCCGCATAAGGCACCCCATAATGCACTCCATAGGGCACATTATAAAGTGTACTGTCCGCCAAGGCACCCTATAATGTCCCCTATAGGACACCTTATAAGGCTGTGAACAAAGCCCTGGCTGGCTGCAGAAGGACTGCACGTCACCACACAAACTGTCTGCTGTGGTTACCAGGATAGGGTTAACCCACCCATACCCATGATGCACTGCACATGCAAATCAGCAGTCAACAGATGGGCACAAGATTGGGTATACACCCCCACAGCACCTCAGCCTGGTAGGGGCAACAGACCGTGTGTGGCACTGCCACAGAGTAGCCACAGACAGTCACATTGTGCGGGTACTGTGCCCACCCTGAGGTTGAGGTGGGGCGCCCAGCACCAGGTCCACAGCACCTTTCATGGCTGAAATACGCCATGCTGCAGGTCCCCATCAGTGTGTGATAGGTAGTTCCGTTAGACACACCTAGGATACATCTGTGTCCTGCTGTATGTCTCGGTCATGTCTAGTCCTTATGGGCGATGATATACCCAGAATAGTGCAGATCCTGTCTTGGTGCCATGGTTACCTGCTGTAGGTGAAGGGGGGGGTGTATGGACCCATAGGCAGATTATCTACCACCACACAACCCACCCTCTGGGGCTCAGGGTGGGAAACAGGATCACCCACCAATAGATCCACAGTCTACCTCCCTGCAATGGTAGCAGTAGAGGGGACCATCAACCCCAGTCCTGGTGGGGAACAGACAGAGCGGTACACATCCATAACGCAATAGCAGACAGACGGCAGGCCTGGAAATGCTCAGCTGCCCCCCACCATTATATGACATTCTCCAGCAGCAAGCCTCCAGCCGCTGCACCCTGCAAGGTGTTCCAGCAAGACACATACTAGCTGCAGACAGTCCGCCAGCTAGTCCATAGTGCATGGTCCTGGAGGAGATGCATGTACCCAGAACGGGGATGTCAGCATACACACCAAGCAGATAAGTCAGTGATTGGGCCCCAAAAGAAAACCCATAAATATCACATGAGAGAAATGCTATATAGCACTATGGGGGAACCTAGCCATGCCATGGTCACTGCTCAGTCAGGGTGAGAGTGACCTCCCAGCAGGACATGCTATGGCCACCCTGTCCGTGCAGGTGATACTGGGCACTACAATGTCCGAGCCATTGCCCTATGCCCTGTGCAGATGCGGCCAGGCCAGGTCACCCTATCCAGGCTATTCCCACGGTACCTTGCTCCTCATTATGCACATTGGCAGGCCAATACTGGCAACAGTGCTAGCAGTGTGGGCTGTGGAGGGTGTTGGCAGGCACCACACACTGGATAGACAGACATACACTCCCCACACCTATGCCAGCATTGTGCAACTATAGAGGTGTTGGGCAGCCCAGGCCACCACACCAGTCCTGGGCACAGTGCAGGCATGGCTATGGTATGCAATACTGTAGGAGTCACTCCCCAGGTTAGTAAACAATATCAGACACAAGACCTGTAGCACACTCCACAGACATCAGAAAGGTTGCTATGATGCAGCTCACTCAGAAAATTGTACTTAACCTAGGAATTGCTATCTGCCAGTAATCATAGCAACCTTTTGATAGATGTGTATCATATTCCCAGGTTTAGGGTGGCATTACTAAGGTATGCAAGTGCTAGTATTGGGAGATGCACGCAGAGCCCAAAGTCCTGCCTCTCCAGGAGGCTTTGGATAATGGGGCCTGTGGGTGCGGGTGTGTCTGCCCCTGTTGGCTGCTGCTTTACGGCAGAGGTTCCCAACTCTAGTCCTGCGGTGCCAAACACTGTTCGGGTTTTCATGCTGTCCCTCATGAATATGCATGAGATACATCTGCATACCATGGGGGTGGCGCATAGAAATGCAGCACAGGCATCTTTATCAGAGGCAGCATGGAACCGGAATGGTGTTTGGCCCTCCAGGACTGCATTTGGGAGACTCTGCTCTAGGTAATGTGCATGTTTATGGTGTCCGTGCTCTGTAGGGTAAAATGTAGGTGTCTTGGGCATGTTTACGTCATCTGCAATAAAGGTGCTGTCTGTATTAGCACGTTGTAGTAGTGGGTAAAATATGGGGACTGGGTTGGCAGGAACCACAGTTGGGACTTGAACCTGTGACCCTCTGCTTCTGAATACACTGGTTTTGTGCACTGCACCACCTTGTTGTCACAGAGTCAGTACATTCCTTGGTGATACCATGACTGTTCGTCAGACAGGGCCCGTCTGTTGCAGTACATGGCACCCACCTACACAGGGCTAGGCCACGGTCTGCTCTGGGCAGCTGCCACTGCCCCCTCCACCACCAGTATCCCTCAGCCACCATGCTGACATGCCCTTCTGCTGGTGGTGCGCAGTCTCAGGCCATCCAGTGTGCAGGTAGGCGGCTGCCTATGGTGCAGGTTCTGGGGTAGGGGTGCCTGCATAGACGTCCACGCCCCCCCCCCCAGCCCTGCCTGCCAATGTTCCGTGCCCTTGGGGGTAACTGTTGGGTACTATCCCCTGTGACAATGTGGGGAACACACTCGTGCCCATGTTTGGCTTTCAGCAGTTGCTGTCTGGCTGCTCTGCTGTTTCAGCATTCGTATGGGCCACCTAGGCATCACCCTAGTCCGCACTGTGGCCCAGCTCCACCACAGCATGTGCCGTCTGCGGCCATCTGTATCCCCTTCTCCGGCATCTGTCCAGTTGCCGTTCCAACATGCCCGCCCTGATGTTGCAGGACATGTGCACGCCATAGGAACCCTGTCCGATGGTGGGGAAAACCCTGAGCAGCGCTATTTCACTGTGGGCTCATTCACCTTGTATGGGGACGGAGTATAGACCCTTCCACGATTTATATCTGCTCTATGGAGCTTACTCGGGGGGGGGGGAGGGGTTGATGTTTCTCATTGATACCACTATTGGCCAGCTTGGTTATGGTTTTTTTCCAGTTTGTTGGGGTCATTTTCAGTGTTTATGTGCCCTTTTGTTCTGTGCACATGTATCACACTTATCACTTTGTTTTGGTTTCCCTGCCTGGGCTGTACATTGCTGACACTGAAATGGTTTCTCTCCCCTGTAATGTGCATTTAACGGCAGGTTTTCAATCGCGTTTAGATTCAGCTCTTCAGATCAGCGCGTTAGTGTGCAGGGAGCCTCTCCCCGCCCACTCTCCGCCCACTGACCCCTTCTCTCCACCCTCTCTCCACCTTCTGCGGTGTTTTACCGCGCCACGGAGCTTTACAATCGTTAATGTTGGTTAACGCGCGTTATGTAATGTTAACGATCATTAGCACATCATAACGCACGTTATGATGCGCTAACGATCGTTAACGTTACATAACGCGCGTTATGTAACGTTACCACAGTTTAGTAAACATACCCCTATGAGTTGAGTGAAAAAATTATTTCTTATATTTGTTTTAAATGCACCGCTTTGTAACTTCATGGTATGTCCCATAGCTTTGTGCTTTTTGAACAAGTAAACAACTGATTTGCTGCTGCTGTATTTCCAATGCAGGACAGCAAGCGAGATTAAGGAAAGAGACAGTAGATACCTGGGGGATCTCACTGAGTCTGCCATCACTTCAGGACCCAATTTATTGCCAGCAGCTGGCTCCCATGACACTGCCCCATGTTAGGGAACAGTTGCATTGGTGATCAAAGCCTCCCTTTCAAGGGTAGGCCTGGAACAGGCTCTCCCATTGGTGGGGCTGATGCCAAATAATCACATCAAAGAGCTGTTTGTGTAGAGCAAGGTTGGACCTTTCTGGAAAAGGGGAGCAGGCTGTTAAGACTAGGGTTTGATGTGTGTAGGTTTGTATATGTCAGTCATCACACTACCCCTCTGGCCTGGAAGAGGTATCCCAGAGTTGTTTCCTGCAGTCAGTCATCCTATCTCCAGGGAATCTTCTCCCAGCCTCTACCTCTTGGCATCGATAGGAAAAGCTGGGGAGCTCCCCCTTAAGATCTCCACAACTTGAGAGTCTTTAGGTAGAAGAGACAAACTATTGCTCCAGTAGTGCTCAACAAAACGTTTTATCACTTTTCTCCCTGGAACCAGAGTCTGTGACTTCCTTGTTTCCTCCAAGTCTAGGGAGAACCCTCCCTTATAGTGGTCCAATTACTGTCTGCAAATGAGGTCGTACCTCTTTGTTTCCTTGCTTCACCAACAGATGACTTTCTCCTGAGCCCCTTAAGCACAGTCTCCAGCTTCCATAGTCTTTAACATTTCCATCTCCCTCCAGGTAATTGACTCGGGCCTCCAGTTGCCTGGTTGGCCTGCCACCTCCCACATAGCAGTTAAGCCACTTCCACCCCTTGGCAGGCCTTACCTGGTATTACTCTTCCTCTAGGTCGCTCTCTGAACGATTACTGATGTGACAATTAAATCTTCGTTCAAATCAAACAGCTTACTAAAAACGTATAGAATCGTGAAGTAATTCTTTTTCTTTTTCTTTTTCTTTAGAGACACACAGCACAACAGTGGAAAAAAGGTCTCAGACTCACAGCGGCATTAAACCCTGACAGATCAGTTTGGTTTAGCACGCCTTTTAGCATCAATGACCTTTATTAAAAACGATACCACTGTGTGTAGAGTAGTGTCCCCCCAGGAAAAGTAAGCTAAGCTTGCATCTGTCCAACGGTGTGATAATGTGAACCAAATAAATTAAACAAGTAACACTTAGCCGTCTTTCAGCTGGGGACTACTCAGATCTCAGATCTCAACGCTCTCCCTGGGCACCACTGAGGCATTTCACTGCCGCAGTTTCTTCAGGAGATCATCCCTTTCTATCAAATATGTGTGTTAAATATAAATACAGTATAATAAACAGTTTATACTCCCACTACATCTATATTACTCTAAAAACCATACAAAACTTCTTCTACTTACAAAGAATGATGCTGCCCACGTCCTCAAAGATTAGCAAAAATAATCAAAGTTGGAACGAAAGCCATACCAACAAAATGTTTCAAAGTCTCGATAGACGCCGCGCATGCGGGCTACTGATGTCAAACCGCCCTTTAAAACTCCCACTCATCCTTCTCCTAATTAACTTCACCTGTGTGTAGCCAAACCTTCCCTCTCGCTGCACTAAGTTAAGCTCCTCATAAACAAGAGCATACTAAAGCCATAAACCCAGTGGGGAAACGTGTCATAGATTAGCGTCACCTACAGAAACAAAATAATGTGACCATTTTGTAAACTATATTGCGGTTTCAGATAGTAATCATACAACCAACTGTCATCATAGACACACCGTCCAGTCTATGGTAGTGTTCAAACCCCCCGGGGTGACAGATCCCAATCGATGGATCCATCTTTGTTCTCGCAAAAGCAGGGTTTTATCCAAAGACCGCCCTGCTATGCCCTGCTCTACCCAATCTATGGCAAAGCACAGGAGTTGTTCAAAAATATGCCCAGCCGCTATACAGTGCGCTACTAATGGTGCCTCTAATTTGCGGCACTTTAATCTACTCTTGTGCTCACGTAGTCTCACTCGTAAGACGCGTAGTGTTTTACCCACGTACAAAAGACCACACGGGCATTGGACATCATAGACCACCGCCGTGGACTCACAATTAGTGAGCAACCGAAGATGGTATGTTATGTCATGGTAAACAAAAAAAGACAACTCTACCGTAACTTCACATATCTCACAGTGGCCGCATTTCTTATGGCCGACCTCCGATGTTACTGCGGAGACAGGGGCAAGCACCGTAGGGCTTAACCATTCCTTCAGGTTTCTTCCCCTCCTCCATACACATCGGAGTTTTTTCTCCTGCAATCCAGGGACCAGCCCTAGCACATTTGCATGTTTTCATAAAATACGTTGTACGGGCACACTTAAAGGAGAAAAGCCAGTGACCAGGTTAATATTTTCGGAATCTGTATATTGCCGTGGGGCTTTCACTCTGGTAGTCAACAAGGTATCCCTATGATTATATAAAGCCCTACGGTATGAGGAGTATACCACCCCCTTTGGATATCCTCTATCTAGAAAGTCTCTAATCAGATGTTTCGCTAGCCGCTTATAATCCTCTATATCAGAACAGTTCCTCTGAAATCTCAGGAACTGCGAAAAGGGGAGACTCTCTTTCAACTGCCTGGGATGTTCACTCGTAAAATGCAAAAAAGTATTTCTATCTGTTGTTTTTTTATACACTACTGTCAGCCAGGTATTTTCGGCTCTACTTATCCGCACATCTAAATATGTGATACTATGCTTATGGTAAGTATGAGTGAACTTGATATTATCATCACAATGGTTAATCCATTGAAAAAATTGCAGTAACAGATCCTCCGTGCCCTGCCAAAAGAGGAACACGTCATCAATATATCTCTTCCAAATTAATATATTACTCACAAAGGGGGAGTTTGGTAACCAACGAGCCTCAAACGTGCTCATGTAAAAATTTGCGACATCAGTAGCCCGCATGCGCGGCGTCTATCGAGACTTTGAAACATTTTGTTGGTATGGCTTTCGTTCCAACTTTGATTATTTTTGCTAATCTTTGAGGACGTGGGCAGCATCATTCTTTGTAAGTAGAGGAGGTTTTGTATGGTTTTTAGAGTAATATAGATGTAGTGGGAGTATAAACTGTTTATTATACTGTCTTTATATTTAACACACAGATTCGATAGAAAGGGATGATCTCCTGAAGAAACTGCGGCAGTGAAACGCCTCAGTGGTGCCCAGGGAGAGCGTTGAGATCTGAGATCTGAGTAGTCCCCAGCTGGAAGACGGCTAAGTGTTACTTGTTTAATTTATTTGGTTCACATTATCACACCGTTGGACAGATGCAAGCTTAGCTTACTTTTCCTGGGGGGACACTACTCTACACACAGTGGTATCGTTTTTAATAAAGGTCATTTATGCTAAAAGGCGTGCTAAACCAAACTGATCTGTCAGGGTTTAATGCCACTGTGAGTCTGAGACCTTTTTTCCACTGTTGTGCTGTGTGTCTCTAAAGAAAAAGAAAAAGAATTACTTCACGATTCTATAAGTTTTTAGTAAGCTGTTTGATTTGAATGAAGACTTACCTGGTATTAGTCATGGAGACATCCATGGGAGTTTTGCATATTGAGTCCTCACCCAGATTTGGGTATTTCTGTTCCCACTCCATTTCGCCAGAGTCCTCTGGAGGGAGATCAATCTCTAGGTCCATGTCAGAAGCAGGGGTTCCCTCCCATACTTCTGGTTCCGTATGTTATTTTTGGGGACCCAACTGCCCCCTCATCCTGTTTCCAAGGGGCTTTCCCTCTTCCTGCCCCCTCCCAGGGGTCAGAAACCCTCCTACCAACACTGGGACCCTGGGCTTGGGTACTATTCTGGGAACATGTGGGTGTCCTCCTCCTCCTGACCCTTGGCTCTAGGGATTTCTCCTGTGACAGGGCATATACCCTTTCACAGTATAATACATTTGAGAGTTGAGAATGGGGAGAAAATGAGCTGTGGGTTTCCCTGGGAGGGTTCTGTTGTACAGTATTTCTGGCTAATGCAACTTTCAGTTGGGTATCTGGTTTTGCTGGATTTTTAACCGAACAAAGGGGAAGGCTTAGAGCAGGGGTCTCCAACTCCAGTCCTGGAGGGCACCAAACCATTCAGGTGTTCAGGCTGTGCCTAATGAATATGCATGAGATAAATTTGAATACAATGGGGGCAGTGCATGTAAATATATCTCATGCATATTCAGTAGGGACAGCCTGAAAACCTGAATGGTTTGGTGCCCCCCAGGACTGGAGAAGGAGATCCCTGGCTTAGGGGACCATAGGGAAGGGTTCTTCAATGTCAGTAATATGGGGGATGAGAGTACCTTATGGGAAATATCAGAATAGGGGCAGTCATTCAGGATTTTCTGATTGTAAGTTCCATATAAAATACCAATATTGTGATTGTAACGGGTTGTGGGAGATATGACAACGTTGGAGGGGAGTAGAAAAAAGAGTGCTGAAAATGTTCATATTTCTATTCCGCTGTATTTTATAAATGCTTGTTCTGCTTAATACAAAATTTATATTGTCTGAGACTTGGTGCAAGATAGTCAAAACAGGTTTGAATTTGTTACAGAAACTTGGCTGACAGATGATCCACTGTTACAAGTGCCCTGCCCACCGGGATATTTTATCTATTGTACCCTAAGGTGGATAAAAAGGGTGGGGATGGTAGTCACTTGTAATGAAGTCCTAGATATAAAAGTGATAGATAGAGAGTGGTTGTTGGTGGTGGTGTTGAGTCTAAAGCCAGCCCTATCAGAACCAGGAATAGGAACATTATCGCAGTGCTGTACCTAGCCACAAAGGATTAGGGGTGCATTTTGGGTTGCCAGTCTCAACTTCCCCTCACACTGCCTGCATTGCCCTGCCGCCGCCACATTTTGTTTTCTCAGGAGGAACAGGCATTCTTGGCTTTTTTTTTTTGGATGTTTGATTTGAGATTTAATAAATGAGGAAGGGACACATGAAGGAGGACATCAATTGGATTTGATAATGTCATCCCATGATGTACAAGGGAGATATTAGTGGACAACTGATCCTCATCGGCTGTGATTTGGTCACACCACTATCGTTAAATTTTATTCTTGGAGTTGGGGAGGAGAAGGATAGGGCTTAGGTAGGAAGGCCAAAACAACAATCAAGAGGAAAGATAGTAGCTGCCCAACTTTAGAATAGGATGTTTCAGAGACTGCAAATTTTGAAAAGGATACTGGTGGTGGAGGCTGGTTTAATTTCATTTCATTTATTAAAATTTGATATACAGCTTTTAGAATAAAACATCAAAGCGGTTGACAATAAAATATAAAATCAGTTCAAACAAAGTGCAGGAAAAGAATGCCATTAAAATACAGGAAAGCAAGGCTAGGACACATAGACAGAGGGCAAGAGGGAGATGAGAGTAAGAGGGGAACACAAAAGATAGGATGATGGGCTAGAGCAGCTGGGGAAAAGAGATGGGGTAATCAAGGGGGAAGGTTGTAGGAAATGTGGAACAAGTTTGCTTTGAACTGTGCTTTGAACCAGGGGTATGAGAGTTTGGAACAAAGATCCAGGGGAAGACTGTTCCAAAGGGAGGGACCAAGAAAAAAGAAAGCAGAGTGATGGGTGAATTTAAGGTGGGCCTGTAAAGGGGAAGAAAGGCAAAGTCGGTTCATGTGAATCGATCGAAGAGAACGGTGCAGCGTATGAAGAATAATGAGATTAGAAAGATACTGAGAGGTACTGGTGTGCAAGGCCTTGTGTACTGTGGTGAGTATCTTGAATTGTACACAGTAAGGGATGGGAAGCCTGTGCAGACAGATAAGTAGTGGGGTAACATGGTATGATCGTTAAAGGGTGGGAGGGATGCCATGACAGAGGTTTTAAATGAGCGAGAGTTCCTGTGTGATTGCTGAGTGCACTAAAGGCTGGAAAATTCCTTGGTATACCACCCAGTCCTCGGAACACACTTAGCCAGTCAGGTTTCCAGGGTACCCACTATGAATATACATATGAAAGATTTTTATGCATTGCATCCATTGTATACAGCTCTTTATCATGCATATTTATGGTGGTTATCCTGAAAATCTGTCTGGTCAGGTGAGTCCCAAGGACTGCGTTGGGAACCCCTTGTACTAGAGAAAAGGTGGGAATGTAGGAAATGGGAACAAGCTTAGCGGGAAACAGGATGAGCTGATTAGAAGGAAGTGGTGTAAACAGCTTAACTGTTACGAAAGAAGGATTAGGGAAGAAATGTTATTTTTCAAAACTGAGTACAGGGAGCCAAAATAGCAAAAAGAAAAGCTGCGTCAGGTAGTGAAACATTTAGTCCTGTGCCCTGCTTCAGTCTATGGAGCAGGTTTATGGGCGCATAGAGGCAAATAGTTTTGCCCAGTTTATTTGAAGAAAAGATAATTAAATTAGCAGGAAGCTCTCAGAGAACACTGACTAGTAATGATTCTGAAGGGATTCAATTTGAGAAAGAAGACTGAAGGGGAAGCAGGGGATTTCAGGTCCATTCTAGCTGCCTTGGGGAAAAATCTACATTTGACTCATTGAGAGAAGCTATTATGTAGATAAAGAAATTTGGTAAGGGGCATTGTATATTAGATCTATGTCCACGAGTCTAATTAAGGAGTTATTGACTAACCTGCTTCATTGCTTGACAAATTTTGTGAATAGATTGCTGCAGGGCAGTTGTTTTTTCGGTAGAATTTAGGCATATGGAAGGGAACTTTAGAAGGGACATCCAAGTGCAAGTCTGGGCTACCTAAGCCACAATGTCTGAAAAATATGCAGGCACACCCAGATGCAGACACAATTTTACAAACATGGATGTGCCCAATATGGATGTCTGCGAGGACGTCTACATAGACAATCCCCAGAACCCTATTCCAGAATCTGGACATCTGGGCTAGCCTAACAGTTAAAGTAGTGGGCTAGGAACAGGGCTCAAATCCCACTGCTGCTATCATGGTCGTTGTACTGGGGATGATAGAGTGCTTTCTCTTCTACACCCGTTGGGTGGTTTTCAGCCAGAACCAACAGGTCTAAATTTAGATGCAATACCAGACATCCATGACATTTCTGAAATCAGGCAGGGATGTCCAGGTTCCTGGAAATGCCCCGGCCATGCTTCCACCATGCCCCCACTCAGACTTGGATGAAGGGAGAGAGAGAGAAGAAGACTGAGACTGGTAAAGACTGGCTGAAAGGAAAGAAACTGCTGGAGACAGGAAGGGGAAGGGGGACAGAGGGCTAGTGGGACAGTCATGGGGCTGAGGGGGTGGGGAGTGTACTAGCACTGCTGGTCCTCCCAAAGTGGCAACTGTCTTGGTTATAGATGCAACAAAATAGAGCTGCCAAATGTGTTTGGGGGAGGGGGCCAGATGGGAAAGAGCAAACCTCTGTTTGCTAACGTTACACTGGTGGCTGGTGTGTACTCATACTCTGTTTAAGAAGCTGGGGTGGCATTTTTTAAGGCATTTACATGGGTAACTACCCTAGTTACCGGTGTAAATGCCTTAGCCGGGATTTTCGAAAGACGCGGGTAGTGCCTTTTGAAAATCCTGGATAAGTCCCTAATGCGCCAGATGCTATGCGGTTAGCATTGAGGCGTGTTGGGGGCGTTCTGTGGCAGTGCAGGGGCGGAGGAAAGATCTAAGTAAGTAGCAGCGATTTTCGATGGTATGCACTTAGCCCTCTGCGCCTTAAAGATAGGCAAGGTTTTTCCTCGCCTATCTTTAAGGAAAAGGGGCTAAGCAGATTGCATTGAAAATCGCTGCTACCTGCTTAGCCTCGGCAGCTGCCGGCACATCCAGCATAACCCAGATTTTCACTTCCGTTGCCACGGCAGTGAAAATCCGGATTAAGGGGGTCGGCGGGCAGACTATGCGCCTAAATCAAAATCGGGCCCTTGTTGTTTATGTTTACAATCTTGCACAGACTCCAGAGTATATGAAATCCTTCATCTCCTTAGATTTGCCTGAATGTCATCTTATGTTGGGATGCTGAATTTAGGGTTGTAGCCAAAATCCTTTGACTGCAACATCAGTGTAAGAATACGGGAGGGTTATCACATGGATAGAACCAGAGTCCTGGAACCCGCTACTGCTGGAATTGCAGCAGGCGTCTTCGTATGGACTATTTCACTGCAAATAAAAACCTGTTTGTTTAAAAAGATTTATTGAGGTAATTTAAATGTAGATGACTAATGATACTGTTGTATTTTTATAATCCGCAATGAACTAATTTGTTGTGGAATATAAATATTAAATACAATTAAATAGATCTGCAGTTGTCCCTTCCACTCCACTTGGGATTTTATAGTCCTCTATAATATTTCTCTTCATCAATCTCTTCACCAAGCTGAAGAGCTCTGATCTTTTAAGCCTTTCCTTGTAGGGGTACCCTTCCATCCCCTTTATCATTTTGGTTGTCCATCTCAGTACCTTTTCTAATTCATTCATTCTATTTATTTTTTTGAGATGTGGAGACCAGAATTGCACCTGATAGACAAGCTGTGATTACATCATGAAGAGATACAGAGGCATTATGATATCCTTTATTTTATTCTCTATTTCTTTCCTAATATTCTGATTGCTTTTGTTGCTGCTGCTGCACACTGAATAGAAGCTTTCAAAGTATCGTCTATGATGAGACTTTAATCCTTTTCTTGGATGGTGACTCCTAATGTGGAACTTAGGGGTATGTTTACTAAGCAGCTTCCGTATGATATCGGAGCCATGGCCCCCATTGACTTCAATAGGGCCGCAGCTCTGATATCGTGCAGAAGCCGCTACCACTGCTTAATAAACATACCCTTTAGTATTGTATATCTATAGTTTGGTTTATTCTTCCTTATGTGCATCACTTGGTACCTGTCCACATTAAATTTCATCTGCCATTTGGATGCCCAGTCTCGCAAGGTCCTCGTACAATTTTTCACAATTTGCATATGCTTTAACAACTTATCAAATTTTCAGCACCAAATTATGCAGACTTCACTTGTTCCCATTTCCAGGTCATTTATAAATATATTAAAAAGCATCAGTTCCAGCACAGAAGCCTCGAGTATTCCATTATTCATCTTCCACTATGGAGAAAGTGGCCACTTAACCCCACTCTTTTTTTTATTTTAACCAGTTCCCAATCCACAAGAGGTCATTGCTTCTTATCCCATATCTTTTTAATTTTGTTCAGGGGTCTCTCAGTTTCTCAAATGCTTTCTGAAAATGAAGGTAGATTATATAAACTGGCTCACCTCTACTCACAGGTCTATTTACGCCTTCAATGTAAACCGCACTGATGCAGAATAGCGCGGTATATAAGAGAATTAAATAAATAAATAAATAAATAGCAGGCTTCAAAGGCAAAACTTCCCTTGATTAGATTTGTGTTAATTTGGTCCCATTAAATCATGTCTATGTGTTCAGTAATTTTGTTCTGCACCCTTTTCTTGATTTTAGCTGTTAACTGAAGTAAGGCTCACTGGTCTATAGTTTCCTAGATGACCCCTGGAGCCATTATTAAAAAATGATGTTATGATGACCGCCTTCCAATCTTCAGTACTATAGATTATTTTAATGATAGGTCACTAATAGTGTATCTGCAATTTAATTTCTGAGTTGTTTCATTATTCTTGGTGTATACCGTCTGTATCAATTTGATCTATTATAACTTTGAGATTTTTTCAGCTCTTCCAAATAATTAACATTAAGTACCATTCCTGACATGGTAGTTCCCTTATTTCTTTCTCTGTAAAGACTGAGGTAAAGAATTTATTTTAGTTTCTCCTTATGGCCTAGTCTGCCCAGAGTGCCCTTTTACCCCATGATCATCTAGTGGTTTGGCTGACTTCTTCATAGGATTCTTGAATCGAATGTACCTGAAGCACTTACTGTTATAGGTTTTTGCCTCTACAGCAAAATAATTTTCAAATGTTCTTTTTTTGCCTTTCTAAACCTTGCCAGTGCATATGCTGTTTCCTGTTTTCCTCATTGAGATTCATTTTCTGTTTTCTGAAAGATGTTCTTTGGGCTATATTAGTCATTTTCATCTCATCTTTTAGCCATACTAGCTGGCAGTTGCCATTCTTTCCAACTTTTTTAATTCATGAAATTGATCTGGTCAGAGCTTCTAAGATGATATTTTTTTAAACTATGCCTGATGTAAACTCAGCTTTTGCTGTTGTCCTTTTTAGGTTTTACTTTTTACCATTTTCCCCCTTTTGAAAATTAAATGCTGACGCAGTCGATTTCCTGAGTGTCCTCATGCATATAATTTGATCTAAATCCCAAATTCTACACTATTGATATCCCTGCAAGGTCTACTCCATTATACTTCATATTTTTTAATTAATTGATTTGATTAATTTTAATATAGTAGAGGATAAGGAGAGAGCTCACAGTAGGGTATAAATTGCGAAACTAAACCCCTTATTTCATCTTTGCTAATCTCCCAACCCAAAGACCAGAAATTAAATACAGTAAATTGATAAATGCTTGAGATGATGAATTCATAATCCCCTTAAATGTAATCACCGTTCTTAAGATGATCAATATATAATCCACTACAGATTTTGGAATTGATTTAAATATATTCACACTGAAGATAATTTCTCAGGGTTTTAAAGTATACAGATGCCAGTTTCTAAATAGCCCACATCCTCGTTGAGCACATGGTCACTTTTCATTCATGTACCTTACACTAATTTTCAAATAGAAAGTAATGTCTCTTTAAAGATGATCTTAAAAATGTGCATAATAAAAGCACTCACGTTCTTTGCACTTGCCCTCTTGTGCAGGAAGCTCAAGCTGGTAAATTAGTACAGTATGCATGTTTAGAAAATGTCATGCACACATGCTCTTTTCTTCTAGCAACTTAAACACAATCCAGGCATTAGAGGTGTAGCCATGGGTGTCCTATAGCTCCACCCCACCACACACACAAAACAGGGAATGCAACATAAAATTTCAGCAACAAGCTGGTGAATTGCTGTGGATCTCAGAAGGGAGAGAATACATTTTTCTCCCCCTGTGATGCTGAGTACCTTTTGTGGTGACTCCCTTGTATACAATCTACACCAATTCTCAGCAAGGTAACAATGTAATAGCAATCTGATAGGATTGATTGCATGTTGCCCATCCCTCCATAGCTTACGCACTAGGCTAAAGATTGTAGTAGCAATAGTGCAACACCTTCAGAATAAAATAAAATGCCTTGTGCTGTGATAGGAGTCTCAAATAGAGCAAAGCACCCTCGCAATGGGGTAAAGCCAAACACAAAAGAAGCGAGTAAAGTGGTCACAGGTGCTTTATTTACAAACCCCTAAGCGTTTCGGCAAATCCCTTCCTCAGGGGGAATGAGCTTACAAAGCACCACTATGTACAAAGGTGCAAGAACACAAGTGAACCTGATTCAGTGGCTCCAGGGCACGTATTCGCGCTAAAGAAAATCTTTATGATTGCTTATCTGGGACAAGCATTGTGAAACCTGTGTACAGGGGATATGACCTCCCAGATGCAGTAAAAATTGCAGGCATGTTGGCACTTCAGTCTTCAGAGCTGGTGTTGGAACAGCTAGGTGCCACACTATCAGACCCATGAGGTGTGGAGATGGAAGTTGGCCCGCAAAGAGGAGGGAGGAAACTTGGAGGGTGAACTGCTTTGGTTGCTGTAGGTATGGATCAAAACTGTTGGACTTGCAATGAATTCTGGCTCAAAAAAACTAAAAATATCTCTTTGGAAAAATATGGGGTGTCTTTGTTGTGTTGACTAGACAACTCAGTTACTATGCTGGACATTCTCGGGATACTTTGCAAAAATCTTTTTTTCAGAGATTGAATCAGATAGAAGGGAGGAGAGAACACTTATGCCACGAAACTGTGGAATAGTTAAAGGTAATCTTTTGGTTCAACAGAAGACTGAAACTCAGAAAAATTTGTTGCGTAAGAGGAACTTGAGGTTGATAAAACTTCCCATAAGAACATAAGAAATGCCATACTGTGTCAGACCAAGGTCCATCAAGCCCAGTATCCTGTTTCCAATAGTGGCCAATCCAGGTCACAAGTACCTGGCAGGTTTCCAAAAAGATACACAGGTTTCACAATGTTTGTCCCAGGGTAAGTAATGGATTTCCCGGGTCCTCTTTAATAATGGTTTATGGATCTTTCCTCCACGAACTTGTCCAAACCTTTTTTTAAACCCAGCTACACTAACATCTTTTATTACATTCCCCAGTAACGAATTCCAGAGTTTGATTACGCAATGAGTGAAAAAATATTTTTTCTTATTAGTCTTAAATGGGTTACACTGTAACTTCACTGTGTCCCCCCTAGTCTTGCTGCTATTTGATGGGATAAACAACCAATCTACGTTTACCCGTTCCACTCCACTCATTAATTTATAGACCTCTATCATATCTCTCCTCAGCCGTCTCTTTTCAAAGTTGAAGAGCTCTAACCTTTTAAGCCTTTCCTCATAGGGGTATCCTTTCATCCCTTTTACCATTCTGGTGACTCTTCTCTGTACCTTTTCTAATTCTGCTATATCCTTTTTAAGATATGGTGACCAGAATTGCACACAATATTGCGGTTGTACCATGGAATGATATAGAGGCATTATAATATCCTTTGTTTTATTCTGCATTCCTTTCCTTGTGATTCCTAGAATTCTATTTGCTTTCTTGGCCACTGCTGCACATTGGGTGGAGGGTTTCAACATATTATCCATGATGACGCCTAAATCTTTTTCCTGGGTGGTGGTTCCTAATGTGGAACCTTGAATCACGTAACCATAGTTTGGGTTGTTCTTTCCTAGGTGCATAACTTTGCATTAAATGTAATCTGCCATTTGGACGTCCAGTCTTCCAATTTATCAAGGTCCTCTTGCAATTTTTCACAATCCTCTTGTGTTTTAACAACATTGAATAATTTTGTGTCATCTGCAAATTTGATCACCTCACTCATTATTCCTATTCCAGATCATTTATGAATATGTTAAAAAGCATTAGGCCTAGCATAGATCCCTGAGGTACTCCACTATCCACCTTTCTCCACTGAGAAAATTGGCCATTTAGCCCTACTCTTTGCTTTCTACCTTTTAACCAGTTCCTGATCCACAATAGTATACTGCCTCCTATCCCATGACTTTTTAATTTTGCCAAGAGTCTCTCATGAGGGACTTTGTTAAAGGCTTTCTGAAAATCCAGATATACTTTGGGAGTCATTCTAGAACACAAATGAGGGATGTTTATATGTGGCGGGGATATGTAAGTTACAAAAACGTTCCTCACCAAATTCTGCAACACTGCTGACATGCACATCCAGGGCAGTAGCACGGGAAGTTAAGAACGTGGGTAGAAGTGGGTGGAACAGGGGCGTGGTCAGCCACAGAGACATAGAAAGCTTATTCCCCCATAGCCCATGTATGTATGGAAAATGGCCATGTATGTATGAGGTCTAATCCGGAAACATTCACATAAGACTTGCTGAAACCAGGTATAAGGCTTGGACTTAGAAAAAAAAACAGCTCTGCCCTGCACTGCATCCCATATAGGTGAATAGATATCACAAGTAGGTTCTGAAGTGGTGCCATTGCAATCAGGACAAATACAAGATGCAGTCAAAAGGTACAGGGAGCAGAATCGAAGGAATGTTGTAGGGTAAAGAAACATATCTAAACACACCTGCAGCAATATTAAGAGGAGCAACATTATCCAATCAGGCCATGCACCTATGTGCTTTATGTACCAAAGGAGACAATCTATGGGACCCCCAACAAAACTATGCACATAAAGATGGGACTGCTGATGCAGGGAGAGTATGGATATGAGCAGAGAAAGGATACTTTTTGGGGTGCGAATGGGAGATCAGATATGTAGCCCCGGTACCCCATGTGTATATGTTATGTCATGTCATACCCGATATGTACAGGTACAGGACAGTCATCTGGCAGAATCATGTTGCTGTCGCAGAAAGTGAGAGAGAGTGTGTGTGTGTGTGTGTGTGTGTGTGTAGTTTGAGGGGTGCATGGGGGGGGTGAGCTGGTGTGGATAGCAGCAGTGCAAGGGGGAGATGAAAGCCTGGTCAATACCTGGACCGTATGGATGACCATAGTGTCACTAGGTGCCAGTGTGATGAAGCAAGCAAAGACAGAGAGGGCCCACTATAGCCAAATGTGCAAACTATGGCTGTCAAAGATAAGGGACCCCCAAAGTAGGGGCACCCAACAATGCAAACAGCACTAATGCATGTCCATGATGCACAGTGTGCTGTTGAGCATGTAGTAGTGCTGTATGCATACCTGAATGCCCTTAATCTGAGGGACACTAGTAATGATAGTAATAGTACCATCTGGAGTATTATACAAAGGGTACCCCATGTACAGCAGATAATGTTGTCAGTGTGATAGGGCAGCCAAACATCTGCGGTGTCTGCCACTGAGTGACACGACTGATGTAATGCCAATATTACCCAGACTATCCCATGCGGCGCACACCCCTCCCCAGGCCAGGATGCATGAGAAATGAGAGAGTGGTGACATATCTGGTATCTGGCTACCTGGTGTGATGGCACAGGGCCTACTCCCCTCATGCCCACACAGTCCTGACTGGGGGATCAGTGCCACAAAGCTGGCCATAGCAACCATCACTTCTATAGCTGCACAGACACATGTACCAGATGGCTCCAGCCCAGTGGGGCATACAATCTATCTGGCACAGACAGCACAGCAGCTGTGAGCAGGATAT
This sequence comes from Ichthyophis bannanicus, assembly GCA_033557465.1. Taxonomy (NCBI): domain Eukaryota; kingdom Metazoa; phylum Chordata; class Amphibia; order Gymnophiona; family Ichthyophiidae; genus Ichthyophis; species Ichthyophis bannanicus. Next base: position 123,010,966 of record CM066036.1, on the reverse strand, counting down.
GTGCAGGGGGAATGGACTGGAAACATAAGGGAGCCTAGGCGGATCTAACCCCAAAGTGGCACCACTGCGGTGGGCACCCAGCCGGAACCTGAGAAGGTCCAAGGACAAAGCATGCCTGAAAAATTCAGGTACTGTATCCCAGGAATATGGAGCAGCAGGGTGAGATCAGTAATGACCAGATATGGCTATAGAAGAGAAGGGCACAGATAGAGGCCAACTGGAAGAAGAGCAGTGATCACATAAAAGGATATAGGTAGAGATCTGATGGGTATGGGAGGCCAGAGGCACAGTAGGGGTAGATAGGTGTTGCCCAGCAATAATAGGCAGTCATTGTGGGCCTGCATCCCTTGGGGTATGACTTGGTGAGGGCCCATCCCAAGCCATCTAAGGTGTGTCTGTAGAGATGACCAGGAAGGGAACTACTGGGACTGCCTCTGAATGCAACATATCATGTGATGCAAGGTATGTCCTGACATACATGTTGTCATTTATAATCTGGAACTCCATATAGGTGTGTAGGTATGCACTGGACCTAGCTAGTGTTCCACAGGGCATGAGGGGGACTGAGCTATGGTTCAGGCTGCTGCAGCTGTAATATCACATTGTTAGTAATGTCTACTGTGCATTAACACACTGCTGTCTGTGACGGGCAGTCTAGGAGATGCACATTCTACATGAGGGGCGTGGCATCAGCAGGTACAGCGTGGGGACAGGCAGGAGCAGACACATCTAACATCCCAGAATACGGTGTGCATGGGGACATCCAAAACCATTGCCTGTGTCCGAGGCAGGGGGGGGCGGCTGAATAGTGTCTCCACAAACCTTGCAAAACATGGTTTCTGGACATGTGGATGCATGCAGACCTGTGCATGTGGAATCAGATGCAAATGGTGCCTGTGTATGATATAGACATGTCCGTGGGCCGGATGTGCACATAATGCAATTGTAACATGATATTTGACTAGGGGAACCCATGTCTACACCATGGTCCTGCCCAAGAACTCCCCTAGGACTGCCCACATCACCCCTCTTGGGGAATGTTAAGGTGGTACACCTCCTGACATCAAGACACCTAAGAGGGCGTTTCCATGTGAAAGGCAGGCCACACATTATTGCTGCTGTCGTGATGTGGCAATACCTCTGAAACAAGCCCCCAAATCTGTCAGCGAGGATGTATGCTACTAACCATATATGGCTATGTAACAAATACATGGATAAAGAGGATGCACAGAGATTGAGGTGTGCCCCATAACTGTGAATGTTGCCACCATAATCATGGTACCAAGTAAATTATTCCCCAGGGGTAGGCCACTGAATATGTGTGCCAATGGCAGAGACAGGATAGATCACTCAAAAGCCACAGTAGAATCATCTGCCCCAGAACGAAGGGGACCTAATGTCTGTTGTTCCCCCAAATGAGATATATATTATCTAAAGTAAATGTGTCTCCCAGATGTAAAGTCACCCAGGCCACTGCAGGAAAGGCATGAAATATGGCAGTGGTGGAAGGATGCCCAATGTTTAACATCCCAGCCATGTTGCCAGAGAATGATGCAGTCCAGAGCTGTGATATGGATAAGCAGAACCGCTGGAGAGATGTCCAAGTGTGACTGCAGCGTGCCACATGTGGAGTGGCAGTATCCAGCTGCCATATGTAGAGCCATGCAGTAAAGGTTAGTAGGAGCGAACGCCATCCATGCACTATCCAGATCATGTCATGGCAGTCGGACAAATTTGCAGATATGAGATATGTATTGTATGTGTCCTGAACACAACAATGGCCCCCTGTGTGTAACTCATGCAGGCCAGGGTGAATCAGAGCATTGGATGCAAAGAGGTAGCACAGGGGCTGGCCTGACACAGCACATGCCTGACCAGACCCAACACTGTTGGCCCATGGACACGCCAAAGGCTAGAGGTATGGGATTGGATACTGGATAAGGCACCACAACACCCACATACCTGTCCAAGAAGGGTGATACCTGCCAACTATGATCTGAGTATGATGCTGGCAATGCAGGCTATAATTACTGACAGCCATGCATATCACATAGTGAATGTGTAGCACACTGGAACTAGTACTACCTGAGAGCCAGATGATCATGGATTCATGACCCACTACCACCCAATGTGGCAATGTAACATCCACAGCACCACACCATGCAAAATATGAGATACATGTGTCTGCCCACAGGAGTGCACCACATGCAGCAAGCACACCATGCTTGTCAGAACAGACCCAGGAAAACATCTGCATGGCACAGCCAACAATAAGCAAATGTGTCCAGGACAGTCATTGGCCAGCATGCAAGACACAAGGCCCTGAATGGGTCTCCATGCCACCAGTTTACCAAAGCTTGTGGGAGCCCTAGGGCACACATACCCTGAGCACAGGCAGCAGCCCCAGCATCCTGTAGAAGGTGTAGAGGCCAGGTAACTGGCACCCCCATCAGCCTAGCAAGATTAGTTATGGATGGAGTCCCAGGGCAAGCACCAACTTTTATGGCAGTGGTTGTGTGTCCAAGCCAACCTACATGGGAGGAGAGTGTGACAAATGTGCCAGTGATCACAGCATGGATAGGTGTCCCATGCATGCACTGATGCTGGCAGATGCCCACAGAGGGGTACTGGCCATCAAACCGATGCCACACATACCAGGAACCAGGATCAGACAGTGTATGGCTGGCATGGACATATCAATGTGCGAGTCCCGCAGCAACACATGAACATACTGTGGTAAGGAGAGTGTAGCTCAGCATGGAAATAAAAGAGAAAGAAGAACTTTTTCTTCTTTTCGGGGGATGGGTGCACTAGAACACATACACCACAGCAAAATCCCTGCGAGAAACCAAGAGGGTAGAGCTAGGTTTAAGCCACTCCCAGACTCCATGACAACCCCAGGTGAGAGTAGGAGGTACAAGTGGGTGGAGTCAGAGAGGGAGGTGCCCTGCTCAACATTTAAGTTTGAGAGAACAAACAAAGTTGGGAGAAGCAGCCAAGCAAGAAGCAGCCAAGCGAGAGGCAGCCAAGGGAAAGGCAGCCAAGCAAGAAGCAGCCAAGAGAGAAGCAGCCACAAAGAGAGCAGCAGCAGAGACAAGAGCAGCCAGCACTGCAGCCAAGGAAGCTACAGAGAAGGTTCCAGGCAGAGGACCAAACAGACTGGCAAGAGGGAGAGAGAGAAAATGTCTGCAGGCAGCAGAAGCCCCAGGAAGGGAAGTGGAGATCTTACCCTGATTCCCTGTCTAGCTCAGAGGCAGAGAAAGTCACAAGCCACAGAAGCCTCAGCCAGGAAGGTGCTGCAACAAGACTCCAAGGTAGGAGAAAGAAAGCAGTAAACCCAAACCCTTGTGTTTCTTGCTCTGACTCTGAAGAGAGGTTTAGGCCTGAGAAAACCCGGATTAGGAAGAAGGGGTTTTCAGGAGAAACTGAACAGGAGAAGCCCGTTGAAGTCCTACCTAAAGGAGAAGGGGCCATTCAGTGGAATAGGCTGTTTAACCTGTTAAAGGACATTAAGCATAAAGTGCCAGAGCGTTTTCAAACTTTGCCAAGATACAGCTCAGCAGAAAGCATGGAGGTAGAAAGTAAAGAAAGTGACCTGACTTCAGCTTGTTCTGAGATGGACTTTGAGATGTGCATTGTGGCTAAGTAATGAAAGCCAGAGTTTTTATATGCTAAAGATCAAGTGGACCAACAGCCGTTTCAACCTGTACCTTGTGATCTGGAACCATTGGTGATGAAAGAAGAAGTTGAAGCAGCATTGAAAGCCTTATCAAAGAACAAAGCACCAGGCATTGATTGCATTCCCATAGAAGTATTACAGCAATCTGATGCAGCTGTTACCGTACTTACAAGGCTCTGCCAAGAAATATGGAAGACAGCATCATGGCCAACTGACTGGAAAAGATCTGTGTTTATACCAGTACTAAAGAAAGGTGATCCAACTGACTGTGGAAATTATCGCACAATCGCTCTGATCCCACATGCCAGCAAAATTCTACTGAAGATTATTCAAAAGAGACTACAATCATACCTGGAACGAGAACTACCTGAAGTGCAAGCAGGGTTCAGAAAAGGGCGAGGAACGAGAGACATCATTGCGGATGTGAGATGGATCCTTGAAAAGACTAAAGAATACCAAAAGGATATCTATTTGTGCTTTATCGACTATAGCAAAGCTTTTGACTGTGTAAACCATGAGAAACTCTGGGCCACATTAAGAAGCATGGGTATACCAGAACACCTGATCGTTCTTTTGCACAATCTGTACATTGATCAAGAAGCAACAGTTCGAACGGAACAAGGAGAAACAGAATGGTTTAAAATAAGCAAAGGTGTAAGACAAGGCTGCATACTTTCCCCCTACCTATTGTGAGACTTCCGCGCCGCTGCGACTAGGCGGTTGCCTAGTGGGGAGGGCTGGACGTCACTCTTCTTTGTGTAGTTGTGGGTTTGCTTTGTCAGCAATCCGAATGGAAGAGGAACACAGGACAATTTGTTACTTAAATTGCTTTTATTTCTTTCTTTCTGGAACCAACCTTTGGCAAGTGACCTTGCTGAGGCAAATGACCTTGATAAGGCAAACAATATCACAAACTGAAAATATAGGATATTTTCTCCCTTTAGACTTCTCAGCAATATTTCTTCAAGTAGTTACTTCACTCTTGATTACTCTTTTCAGCTTCTTTCATTTACAAAGCAGTGTAACACTTTTTAAATGCACAGTTTTCCAAAAACTTCTGTAAGACAGTTTTTGACCTTTACTCTCAGCTGCTGCAGATTAGGATATCTCTCCTGTGCTGCCTCCTGGTTTAAAACGCTAGCCCTGTTAAGCCTGGCTTCTTCAGAGATACAATTGGCTGCTTTAAACAATGAGGTTCATATGACTTCTTGTCTGCTTTCCAGCTTGGCACATAACAACACCAGCACAGATATCTTCTTAACCTGTTACTCACAGCTTCTTATAAAAGTATTAAACACGGCTTATACAAATCCCACACTCCATGGATTCCGCAGAGGATATTGGAGAGTCTGAGTATGAGTCTACTTCCATTTCTTCTGGGGTACTGTAACACTCAGGGCTTGGGGCACGTTCTGGAACGCTATGCTTCACGTCCTTTAAAAGCCTAAGAAGCTTCCCCCATTTTAACTTCTGGGGTCCCCTTTTACCGGGTCAAAAGCTCTTGCCCTTCTTCCTCTTAGACACTCCTGTTCAGGACACACACAAATTGCTTTACTGGCAGAAACCCTCTTCCCAACTGGTTTTCTGTACTGCCTAATCACAGACTCAGGACTTGAGCTGTCACTCTCAGAATCAGTCATATACTCTTGACGTTTTCCCCAGCTCCAATCATGCCCACAACCTTTGCACTTGCCTTGGGATTTATGGCTGGTCCCCTTTGAACCTCCAGGCCTTACAGCTTTATGCTGCTGTTCCTTCCCTTGGCTCCTCTGGACTCTTGGCCTCTCCTCCTGGCTTTTAGCATGCAGTTTTCCTTGAGCACGTCCTCTCTCTGTGTTTCTGCTTGTGTCTCTCTTTTTCCTCGTGTCTCTTGCTGTGCCTCTGCTTGTATTCCTCAGCCCTCCTGCCTCTCTCCCTGTCTCTCTCTTCGTTGCCTGCCCACTTCCTGAGTGACGCAGCTTAAATATCCTGCAGCTTGTTTCCTTTCCTGGCCCCACCCCCTCTCTGTCTGAACGGGCTCTAGAGGCTGGGTGTGGCTTCAAGCTATCCCTATTAGTGTGTATTCTAGCCTCATTCCCTGCCTGGGAGCTATGCTGTAGTGAGCCCTTCCCCTGCTCATGAGAAAAAAACTCTTTTTCCCTATTTTTAAAAGGCTCAGCTACCTGCGCATCACCACACTATTTAATTTATATGCAGAACAAATCATCAGAGAAGCAGGATTGTATGAAGACAACAGAGGTGTGAAGATTGGTGGAAGACTCATCAACAACCTTCGCTATGCTGATGATACCACATTACTGGCGGAAAGTGAAGATGATCTGAAACATTTGCTTCTCACAATCAAAGAACATAGTCTCAAAATGGGCCTGCACCTTAATGTAAAGAAGACAAAGATCATGACAACTGGCATAATCAACAGGTTCATCGTCGAAGGAGAAGAAATTGAAATCGTGAATAACTTTAACCTACTTGGATCAACTATCAATAAAGAAGCAACAAGCAGTCAAGAAATCAGACGACGCATTGCTCTTGGCAGAATGGCTATGAAAGACCTAGATAAGATTCTCAAGAGCAGAGATGTCTCTCTCCATACAAAGATTCGACTTGTTCAAGCCATGGTATTTTCAATAACATCATATGGATGTGAAAGCTGGACAGTGAAAAAGATAGACAGGAAGAAAATTGATGCCTTTGAATTATGGTGCTGGCGGCGAATACTGTGTATACCATGGACTGCCCGAAGAACAAACCAGTCTGTACTAGAGGAGATCAAACCTAAGCTTTCTTTAGAAGCTCAGATGACAAGACTTCGACTTTCATACTTTGGACACATCATGCGGAGAGAGAGATCATTAGAGAAAGACATCATGCTTGGCAAGATAGAAGGTCAACGCAAAAGAGGAAGGCCAGCAATGAGATGGATCGATACAATAACAGCAGCTACGGGTACCAGTCTGTCAACAATGAGCCGCCTGACTGAAGATCGAACACAATTTAGGATAGCTATCCAGAGGGTCGCCATGAGTCAACTCCGACTCGACGGCACTTAACAACAACAACAATGAAAGCCTGAGAGCAGTGAGAAGTTAGGAATTGTAAATACATGTGCTTTATGATTACGGAATTGAGAAGCATCATAAAGGGAAAAGAAAAGAAAGCCTGTGTAAATAATTCTACTACAACACTGGTTGTAAGCTTTGCTTTAATGGGAGAAGATTATCCTTTATTTTCTTTGACTTGAGTGTACAACTGCTTTAAAGATTTGTTACCCACTTGCCACGGAAGCTAATAAAATTCCTGTGTGCCTTGAAACAACCACTTGGTTCATTTATCTCTATACACAACTACAATCCTTGGTAAAGAGGAATTGAAGATGGCTTCCCGTCCCTACTAGGCGACCGCCTGGTAGGGGCGCGACCGCCACAATACGTATCCATTACCCGCAGAATGGTGTGTCCCCTGCACCCACCCAAGGCCAGACCTATGAGGCAGTGCTATTCTGTGGATCCACTCACTCCACAACTACCCATGCCCACCCACATGCCACAATGTCACACAGACAGCCCTGGAACGTGACTGACACCCACCCCACCCACCCCTGGCACACATTGCCTGTCCACCCCCATGGGCCCCAACCCCACACACCAAGCATATCTCTCCCCATCCCTAGTGTTAGATTACCCCCCTGTGGCTCCTCCCCTATGCCTGCCCCTTGCCCCTCCCCCCACTGAGAGCACATGCACCTGTGCCTCCCTCATCATGGTCACTGGTGTGCATGGTAATGAGTCCTCAGACCCAGAGGAGTCACAGCTCGTGTTGCCTGACTCCACGATTCCCTCATAGAATGGTGGAAACACCATCCGGGGGCTGCTGCCCCGTGGAACTGGCCCAAGGAGAGGGGGTGCCTGTGTGATGGGCCAACCAACAGCGCTGTGGGTATGCACCGAGGCCCATGTTGTCACACACTGGGGGCCTAGGTGTGGAAGTGCAGGTGTACATGCTGCTGAAGATGCTGCAGCTGTGGGAGCTGCCCCACCAGGTCCCTGCCCAGACCCCACAGGAGGCACATTGGAGTGTACATGGGGCTGTGTAGGGACAGACTGCTCAGGGACATGGCACAGATCCACCAGAATTTCCACCATGGTAGCCTGAACCCTTGAGGTAGCAGGGTCAATTGTAGCAAGGATGCGCTGTTTGAGATTAGTGAGCTGCTCCCCCTTTGCACCCTCAGCCCTTTGCTGTGCCTTCCACAGTACTACCCTTTAACTTTCGAAAGGGAGACTATGATAAAATGAGGAAAATAGTTAAGAAAAAACTAAAAGGAGAAGTTGCAAAGGTTAAAGATTTACATCAACCTTGGGTGTTGTTGAAAAATACTATCTTGGAAGCCCAGACCAGCTGTATTCCACGCTTTAAGAAAAGTGGAAGTAAGTCCAAGAAACTGCCAGCATGGTTTAAAGGTGAGGTCAGAGAGGCTGTTGTTGCCAGCCAAAAAAGCATCTTTCAGGAAATGGAAAAAAGAGCCAAACGACGAAACCTGGAAACAGTACAAGCACTGGCAAGTCAAATGCAAGGCAGGCAAAGGGAGAATTTGAGAAGAAGCTTGCTGCGGAAGCAAAAATGCATAATAAAGACTTTTTCAAGTACATTCGTAGCAAAAAAACTGTGAGAGAGTCAGTTGGTCCATTAGATGATAGAGGGGTTAAAGCAGGGCCGGCCCGTCCATTGAGCAAGAATGTTTTTTGCACAGGGCCCCGCGTTTCAGGGAGCTCCGCGCAAAGAACATTCTGCTTTTTTAAAAATTCAATTTAAAAAAAAAAAAAGCTGGCTGCTGCCGCTGCCGCCACGGCAGCGGCAGAATGGAGTGTCCCGCGGGGCCCCCTCTGCCCGCTGAGCCCCTCTGCAAGGGCTTTCAGATTCGCGAAGGGAGAGTGTCTCCCTCGCGTCTCTGTTAAGCCCGCAGGGGCTAATGGGAAATTTCCCATCAGCCCCTTGAGGGGCAGATGGGAAATTTCCCATTAGCCCCTGAGGGCTTAACAGAGACGCGAGGGAGACACTCTCCCTTCGCGAATCTGAAAGCCCTTGCAGAGGGGCTCAGCGGGCAGAGGGGGCCCCGTGGGACACTCCATTCTGCCGCTGCCGTGGCAGCAGCGGCAGCAGCCAGCTTTTTTTTTTTTTTTTTAAATTTCCCTGAGCCGATGTGGGGGGGTTAGGACTGGTAATGGCCTGGGCTATGGAGGGGGTTAGGACGTGACTTGAGGTGGGCTGTGGGTTGATGGGGGTTAGGACAGGAAATGGGCTGATGGGGAGGGGTTAGGACTTGAGGTGGGCTGTTGGGGGGGTTAGGACTGGTAATGGGCTATGGGGGGTTAAGACTGGTAATGGGCTGTGGGCTGATGGGGCCTGTCTGGAAATGGGGTGATGGGGGGTTAGGACTGGTAATGGGCTGGGGGGGGGGGCTAGGACAGGAAATGGGCTATGGGGGGGCTAGGACAGGAAATGGGCTGATGGGGAGGGGTTAGGACTTGAGGTGGGCTGATGGGGTTAGGACGTAATGAGCTGTGGGCTGTTGGGGGGGTTAGGAGTGGTAATGGGCTATGGGGGGTTAAGACTAGTAATGGGCTGTGGGCTGATGGGGGCTGTCTGGAAATGGGGTGATGGGGGGTTAGGACTGGTAATGGGCTATGGGGGGGTTAGGATTGGTAATGGGCTATGGGGGGTTAGGACAGGAAATGGGCTGATGGGGAGGGGTTAGGACTTGAGGTGGGCTGATGGGGTTAGGACTGGTAATGGGCTGTGGGCTGATGGGGGGGTAGGACTGGCAGTGGGCTATGGGGGGATGACTGGAAGTGGGCTGATGGGGGGTTAGGACTGGAAGTGGGTTGATGGGGGGCTAGGACTGGTAATGGGTTGGGGGGTTGCTAGGACTGGAAATGGGCTGAGTGAAAGGGGAGGCTTGAATGGCAAATAGCTGATGGGGACGGGGACTTGGAATGGAAATGGGCTGAGTGGAAGGGGGGCTTGAACTGCAAATAGCTGATGGGGAGGGGGCTTGGAATGGAAATGGGCTGTGAGGGAAGGGAGCTAGGACTGGAAATGGGCTGATGGAGCAGCTAGGATAAGACTGGAAATGGGCTGTTGGGGGGAGCTAATTTATTTATTTATTTATTACAATCTCTTATATACCGCGCTATTTGGCATCAGCGCGGTTTACATTATAACACAACGACCATAACAACATGCTGTTTGGTTTTACATCGAACAGGTGATCAAACTTGGATAACAGGGGTAACTATATACATGAGATATTTACATGGTGAGGAGTAACTTGTATAAGATTGGAAATGGGCTGTGGTGGGGGCTTGGATTGAAATGGACTCATGGAGGGGCTAGAACTGGAAGTAGGCTCATGGGGGGGCTTGGACTGGAATTGGGCTGAGTGGAGGGGAGCTAGGATTTGACATGGGCTGATGATAGGGCTAGGAAATGACTAGAAATGGGCTGATGGGGGGCTAGGATTGGAAATGAGCTGATGAAGGGACTCGGACTGGAAATGGATGGGGGAGCTAGGACTGGAAAAGGGCTGATGCAGGGACTAGAAGGGAATGGATGCTGGGTGAGGCTGGAACTAGAAGGGAGCTGATGTTGGGGAAGGATTAGAATGGGATGGGACTGGGAGAGTAAAATGGAGAGAGGAAAAATATTTTGTGTGGGAGGGATGAAAAATCTACAATTGGCCTCGTATTGGGAAAGTAAGTGGGGATTGAGGATGGAGGGGTAAAATTTGAGTGGATGAAATAGAAATGAGGAAAGAGCAAAAGGAGAAAGATTAGTATGTTAAAGCAGATGTAGAGAGAGAGAATGGAAAAAAACTAGAAGAGAGAAGAAAGGACAAATGGCCAGCAGACGATGGAGAGTTAGCAGAAAACATGAAGAAACCAGAAAAAAGTGGCTGGAGCAATTGCAACTGAAAAAAATGCACAAAAGGTAGAAAGATATCTCTTTATTTTGAATTTATTAACTGGAATATGAAAGCTCTGGGAAATGTGCATCATTAACGTCTGCGCTTTGTTTGGTACAAGAGGAAATTAATTTATAGTTTTATTTCTACAGTGTTGTTGTACATTCCAAGTTTGGCTTTTGGGGTTCCCAGTTTAATTATTGCCTTCCTGTTTCTAAATTGTGATTCCTTGTTTGGTGATGGTCTATGTTTTGCATGTGTAACTGAGCTGAGGTATTCTGTTTATGTAATTCCTATTTGACATTGCCACTTGTTCTCTTTTCCCAGTATTCTCTGAAATGTATTGGTTTAATATTTGCAGTGTTGCCTTTTGATAGGTAGGGTATGGTGCTTTGTGAGTCCTGGTAATGCTGTCAAGATACAGCGGGTTTGCTATGGGTTCTAAATGGGCAGCGTCTGTAGTAGTTCCTAATGTGCCTGGCAGTTGGCACTGGATTATAGTAATGTAGAAATCTTTTAGTCTTTCTTTATCCATACACTCATTAAGAGACATGTTTACTAAAAGTTAGTATATGGTAACATTATGCAAATATTTATGCAAATAAGGCCACTTATGCAAATGAGGCCCTGCACCGAGTCTCCGGACATGGCCCCACACCCCCCTTGGGCCGCCCCTGGGTTAAAGGGGCACTAAGAGGCGACAAGGCAATAGCAGAGAGAATGAATGAATTTGGTCTTTACTGATGAAGATGTAGGGATGTTACCCATGACTGAAGTGGTATTTAAAGGTGCAGAAGAATTGAAGGAAATATCGATACATCTGGAAGATGTATTACAACTATTAGTCAAACTGAAGAGTAGCAAATCACCTAGGGCGGATGGTATACATCCAAGGGTGTTGAAAGAAGTAAAATATGAGAGTGCAGACCTGCTATTAGTAATCTGTGAATTTTCATTAAAATCATCTGTAATACCTGAAGATTGGAGGATCGCCAATGTAACGCCAATTTTTAAAAAAGGTTCGAGGGGTGATCCGGGAAACTACAGACCGGTGAGCCTGACGTCAGTACCAGGAAAAATGGTAGAAACCATCATGAAGAACAAAATTACTCAGCATGCAGATAGTCATGGCCTAATGGGAGACAGCCAACATGGCTTTAGACAAGGAAGATCTTGTCTTACTAATCTGTTATGTTTTTTTGAAGGTGTGAATAAACAGGTGGACAAAGGTGAGTTGGTTGATATAGTGTATCTGGACTTTCAGAAAGCCTTTGACAAGGTCCCTCATCAGAGACTTTTGGCAAAACTAAAGAGTCATGGGATAGGAGGCAGTGAACTATTGTGGATCCGAAACTGGTTAAAAGATAGAAAGCAGAGGGTAAGGCTAAATGGCCAATTTTCCCAATGGAGAAAGCTGAATAGTGGTGTACCCCAGGGAGCTGTGCTGGGTCCGCTGCTTTTTGACATACAGTCAAACCTCGGTTTTCATGATTAATCCGTTCGAAAAAGTCTGACTAAAACCGAAATGTATGAAAACTGAAGCAATATTTCCCATAAGAAATAATGTAAATCCAATTAATCCGTTCCAGACACCCAAAAATATTCACAAAAATACATTTTATAGAGAATAACTATATTTTTACATACAGAAAACAATGAGAAATAAATATAAATGACTAATGAAATGGATAAATGAACATTTAACATCACTGAAAGCAAGCTAAGTTCAGTACTGTACAGTACAGTATGTTAACATCTGGCCTTAGCCACCCCTGACAAGCTGCTGTGCCCAGCTCTCTTCGGAATCACATTGGATTCAGCCCATTAAAATACCTTTACATTATCTGCTCAATGCTTCAGAATGGCAGAAAATCTTAATGATATAGCTTCAGACGTACCATGCAAGAGAAAGAACTACCTCCCACATTCATGCAACATCTCCTGCTTACGTTGACAGCTTTTCTTCCCTGCTACCTCCGAGCCTGAGGGGGCGCTCCAGAGAACGGGCAGGCGGTGGACGAGATCGGGGCCTTCCTCTCTGCGCAATCCTTGCCTCTCTGACTCTGACCAGGCTCGAGGATGTGTTTCATTTACGTGCTCAGCTGGCTTTTGCTTCTCATCACGCTGGCGATCGGTGAGTCCGGGGGGCAGTGCTGCCGGGACCTGGCAGGCGTTCTGGCAGTGTATACAGAATGGTGTGCAGCTCGAGGGTGTATGTATTTACAGTACTGTACTTTACGAAAACCGAGGCGATGTACGAGAACCGGGACAAAATCTCAGTCAAAAGACGTTGAAAACCGAAGCGATGTATGAAAACCGGGACAAAATCTCAGTCAAAAAAGACGTTGAAAACCGAAGCGTATGAAAACCGGGGCAAATGAAAACCGAGGTTTGACTGTATTCATAAATGACCTGGAAAGGGGAATAATGAGTGAGGTTATCAAATTTGCAGAAGACCCAAAACTATTTAAAGTTCTTAAAACCCAAGAGGATTGTGGAAAATTGCAAGAGGATCTTGATAAACTGGAAAACTGGGTATCAAAATGGGAGATGAAATTTAATGTGGACAAGTGCAAAGTTATGCACCTAGGGAAGAACAACCCAAACTATGGTTACACGATTCAAGGTTCCAAATTAGGAACCACCACCCAGGAAAAAGATTTAGGCGTCATTGTGGATAACATGTTGAAACCCTCGGTCCAGTGTGCAGCGATGGCCAAGAGAGCAAATAGAATGCTAGGTATCATAAGGAATGGAATGGAAAATAAAACAAAAGATATTATAATGCCTCTATATCGTTCCATGGTGAGACCGCACCTTGAATATTGTGTGCAATTCTGGTTGCCATATCTTAAAAAGGATATAGCGTTATTAGAAAAGGTTCAGAGAAGAGCCACCAAAATGGTAAAGAGGATGGAAGGATACTCCTATGAAGAAAGGCCTAAAAAGGTTAGGGCTCTTTAACCTGGAAAAGAGACGGCTGAGGGGAGACATGATAGAAGTCTATAAATTAATGAACGGAGTGGAACGGGTAAACGTAGATCGATTGTTTATATTATCAGAATATAGAAAGACTAGGGGACATGCAATGAAGCTACAGGGTAAACTATTTAAGACTAATAAAAGAAAATATTTTTTCACTCAACATGTAATCAAACTCTGGAATTTGTTACCGGAGGATGTAGTAAAGGCTGTTAGTGTAGCTGGGTTTAAGAAAGGTTTGGACAAGTTCCTGGAGGAAAGGTCCTTAAACCATTATTAAGAAGGGACCCAGGATATCAATGCTTGACCCAGTACAAGCATTGTGGAACCTGTGTCTTTTGGGGAAACTGCTAGGTACGTATGACCTAGATTGGCCACTGTAGGAAACAGGATACTGGGCTTGAAGGACCTTGGTCTGACCCAGTGTGGCATATCTTATGTTCCGGGCAGTGTCGCGTGCACTTCCTGTCATCTGTGCTTCACATCCTCGATGTTGCAGTTCCAGTGATATATGGCGGCACACATCAAGCCACTGCCACTGCTTCTCATAAGCACACACATGTGTGGATGTGTCACCCACCAACTGTGGCAGCTGCTGGAGGGTTTTCACTAGCATGAGGGTCACCTCACTCACAGAGAACCTTGACTTTCTGGTAGCGACCTTCGGTGCCATTACATGGACTGTTTGTGACATGCAGTCAATGTCTGGAGCCTGGGACGTGCCCATCCTGCACATGTACACTGGAACATGCCAGCGTGTATGTCTCTGCATCAACATGTCCATGGCCGTGTGCACACATATCTATGCCCTCACACCCCCCACAGTAATGCAGTCACACAGAGTGGTGGGGATGACTTGCATGGAATGCAAGTGGTCAGTGGTTCACCTCTTGTAGCCGGCGCAATGAAGGGAAGTACCAATAGACGAGCAGCAGCCTGCAAAGAGGAGGCAGCAATAGTATGTATGAAGGGGATACAGGACATGGTGGGGGCCGGATGCATGCAGACAACCTTTATGCTGTGTTGACATGCCTGCACATGCATGTGCACATGCCTGTGAATGTGTGCCTCTGTGCATCTTCCGTGGACACGTCAGCATATCCTCAGGCCTGAATGTTTTTGGGGCAGGACTGACACAGTGTGAACTAATGATGGTGCCACCTGCAGCTCATCGAGCTATGCAACAATGTGCACAATGGGTGCCCAGCAGTGTGCAGGCAGCTGGCTGGAATGGGACAACATGCAGGACATCCAGGGATGGTATGCACTGGCCTTACTGTACAGCTGTGACTATGGTGGGCAAGACATGGAGTGGAGGCACCCATGGAAGAGGGTCCAATACATGGACATGAGTGATGCAGCATGTGTGGCAAGGTACCAGTTCAATAGGGTTGCCATACATGACCTCTGCCAGTAGCTGGAGCCATGGCTTGAAAGCCCCACGCAGAGGGGCCATCCGACACCTGAAGGTAACAACCACGCTGGCCTTCCTGGTGACAGGCTTGTTCCAGATGGTGCTGTCAGCTGTTGGGGGACTCAGTCAGCCTGCAGTATCCCGGAGCCTCACACATTTCCTGGGAGCCTATTTGGGTCTATGGCGCAGACCATGTGTTTCCCAGCAACTCAGCAGGACCATCACCAGACCATGCAGAGCCTTTATACTGTGGCAAGGTTACCATCATCCTAGGTGTGATGGATGGCACACACATCACCCTCTGGCCCCCATGACAGATGAGGCTGCGTATCGGAACCACAAGGCCTTCCATTATGTCAACATGCAGGTGATGTGCAGCACGCACGGGGAGATAATGGACGTCTGCACAAAGTATCCTGGGTCTTGCCATGATGCCTACGTCCTGAGATGGTCAGGGTTCCATGCCCAGTTCGAGGGGGTCTACATCACTGGTGGATGACTGTTAGGTGGGCATATGCTCAGAGACCATGGGACTGGGAGGCATGGGGCACCACATGGGGGTTTGTGCATTGGGCAGGTGGTGGCACACCCCCCATGACCCTAAAGCCCTGTGGGTGGGCTGCTGGGCATGTACAGGGTATGCACAGTGTGCCCCCTGATGACCCCCTGATATACCTGGCCATGGTACACCCTGACCCTATATGTCCGTAGGTTTGTCACACCCACCTAACACCCACCCATCACATGTGTCATGCCCCGTCTCACGTAGCATGCACAGTGGTCCCGTGCATGCAGTGGGGGTCGGAGGCAGGTGACTGGAATGGCGGCAGTGGGCCTGCATGTACTGGCGTGCCATGCAGCCCCATCTCCTACCACCCAGGGGTGTGCCTGATGTGGGCCAGGCACAGGACAGGGGCACAATACATTCCCATGATGCCCAGGTCCAATCCCTAACAAGGACCCTGTGCCTCTGGAGGCGCACATGTACATGTTGTGGATTGCGGATACACAATGCCACACTGGCACCCCTGGGACCATCCATACAATGGACACAGCCATGCATATACACAGCTGTCCATAGCCCACATGTGCTAACAAATGACCCCCTCACTAGCACACAGCTGATCATCAGTTTGCTGTTCTGTCTCCCACTACAGGTGACCAAGGCTATCCCCTACATGACTGGCTGCTGACCTCCATACTCCACCCTAGCAATCCAACACAGCGCTGGTACAACCGTGTGCACTGAACCACACGGAAGATCATTGAGTGCACCTTCGGCCAGTTGAAGTGTCAGTTTCGATGCCTGAACTTGTCTGGGGGATAGCTGCTCTATGCAAGGTGTGCTAGGTTGCCATGGCATGCTGCATGCTCTACAACTACGCTCTGCAGTGCCAGCAGCCACTGCCAAATGTGCCTGAGCCAGCCCAGGGTAACGGCGATGAGCCGGATACTGCCACAGATGCGCCCCAGGGTGAACAGTCCAGATGAGGAATGGTGGCATGTGACAGCCTTGTCCAACCACACTTTACCTGACAGCTTGAGCAAAATGTTCTCTACCTATAAAACCTGATGCTCATGCCAGTGCCTGGGGAGGGGCTGCTGCCACACGTTCATGGCTCCCCTCCCCCCACCATGTGGCACCACCCCTTTCCCCCTGGGTACTTGCACCATCTCGAACTACTGTGGTGGTCAGCCTACCTGGCATGCAGCATGCAACTACCCTGTAGCACTATACAAATGGCCAGGGACATTGTTGGTCAGGGTTGCTGTGGCCCACACATAGGTACCCAAGTCACACATGTTGAACAACATAACTTTATTTACCCAGCAAACATGCATGGGACAGAAACATGATATGAGCAAACAGTGCCCACACACTCTGGAAAACAGGTGTACCCCATAGCACACAACCCATGCCACTACTGCACCTATAGGGCCATTAACATGGCCGGCCAGTCTGCCCTGGTGGTTGTCACTGCACCTGCAGCCACTGGCACGGCTCATGCCGTTTCATGGTATGGCTGCCCCTGCACATCTCCCTGGTGGTGGGGCCCACTCAGTGACCCATAGGGCTGGCTTCTATGCGACTGGGGTGTGTAGGGCTGAAGGTGGGCCTCCAGTAGCCGTCTCAGGCCCCTGAGCTCATCCCTCAGGTACACACCTCATCCCTGAGGCCCTCCACATGGCGTGAGAGGTGGGAGAGGGGCCTGCACAGTCATGCAAGGCTACGTGCAAGCACACACTCAAGATGATCCATGGCTGGCATGTCTCCAGGGCCTCCACCTGCCTCTTGAACACCCTCATTGGGCCCCACATTGGATAGGGGTGGGCTTTGTGGCTTACCAACACAGGCGCTCTGCTCTCACATGCACTCTGTCGCAGGCACCTTCGCAACATCACCGCCCTCATCACTGCCGTGACCTGGTACCACTGCAGCCTCTTGGCAGTCCCAGCTTCCATAACATGGGCCCCCACTGCCTCCTCACCATCCACGCCCCCTTCAGCTGCACTGTCATCTCCCACCCCATACCCACACTCCAAACCCCCATCTATTCTGCACACCCATCCTCGCCTACACTCTCCCCCTGCATGCCCTCCATCCCCCCTCACTTCTACCCTCCTTCCACTCACACCCCCCAGGCATGCTCACTCTGTCTGCACACAGACCCTTCACCCTCACTCCCAACCTCCTGCCACTCAGGCACCCCCACACACTCACCCTGCCTGCACACAGACACCTCACCCTCGCTTCCACCATGCTGCCACTCACATACCCCCACACCCTCATACTGCCTGCGTATAGACCCCTCACCCTCACTCCCACCCTCCTGCCTCTCACACACACCCATATGCTCACCCTGCCTGCACACAGACCCCTCACCCACCCTCCAGCTACTGACCCCCCATGCACTCACATTCTGCCCCCTCACCACCCCTGACTGACCCCTCAGCCTGTGATGCTATAGTCTTCCCCACATCACTCCATGAGGCCCCACTGACCACCCTCCCTGTCATACCACACACCCACTCCACCAGGGGCTGGAAGATGAGGGTCCAGAGGTCGCCTCCTGTCTCTGCAGTACCTCCGCATGGCACTGGTGGGACCTGGCTGCTGACCTGCTGCACACCATCCCCCAGATGTGCTGTGGGACATGGGCACCCCTGCCTGCTGCCATTGGCTCCATCCCTTCAGGGGAGGTGGAGGGGGAGAATGCTGTCTCCCCTGCCGGGCCCTCCTCGTCCTCCTCATCATCCACAGATGGTGTTGGACTGGACAGGAAGATGGAGCTTGTCAGTGCGCTGCTGCTGCCCTGCTCGTGGGTGTGCTGCCACTCCTGCTGGGGCTGGAAGGAATATCTGCACTGGCGTCTTCCGTGGTGTCAGGGGTGGAGCCATCAGGGGACAGGGGTGGGGACTCCTCCACCTGCTGTGCTGCTGCAGTGAGGGACAGAGGTCATAGTTAGCTACATGGCTGTGGTGTTTCAGCTGCATGTCTGGCAGGTCATCCATGGGCAGCTGGGTTCCTGGTGTGCCTGTGGCACAGAGTGTGCTGTCATTCTGGGCCCATGAGTGGCCCAATCAGGTTTGTGTTTCCTGTGCCACACTCCAGACAGTGCTCCTGTCACTGCCACTGTGGTGGGGCAGGCCTCTATGTGTCACCAGGCTTAGTGCCCATACCCCTCTGTGGGACATTGTGGTGGCTGTACCACACATGTCCACATCCTGTTCATCATATTGCTGCACTACTGTGGTACTGTGGTTGCTGGGGGGGTGGCAAACACACAGGGTATTCCAGTACATCCCAGCTCTGCAGGGGGTAGGGCAGTGTGGGCTGGGACTACTGTATGTGTTGTGGGACCCTGGAGTGGAGACATACTGTTTCTGTGGTGTCCATGTCACAGCAGTGTGTGCTCTTACATGTGGTGCCCTGTCTCTGTTTTGGGGACCTGTGAGCCTGCTGCTCATACCCAGTATCTGCATAGCTACTCACCCTGCTCCTCCTGCAGCTGTTGCTAGATACACCTTATCAACCATGAGCGCATATGGCAGATTGTGTGGTATTGCACATGGTAGGCATCTGTGTTACACAGGATCTGGAAATGCCTATGGGGTAGAGACACACCTCATCATTCACCCATGCCAGGGCACAGGCATGCCTACTCATTAGGGGGATGCTGCTGGCGCTGTGCGCATAATGTGCCGTCCCCATCTGCTATCGTTGATGCATCACCCTGCCATGCCATGCCGGAGGGGTGGGGGGGGGGCTGCGTCTGCTCATTGCATTTGACCTGGTCCCCTCCCTTCCTGTGGCCTGGGAGTACTTGCAGCTATAGCCTGCTGGTTTTGTGACTGACCTACAATACTTAGGGTGCTGGGTTCACCTCTTGTCTGAGGGCCTGTGATACTGCATTTTGCACCTGTACCATTTATACTGTGCCTCCCCTCTGACTTGCTCTGCTCTCACTTTCTAGGGCCTGGGAGCACTCACAGCTCTAGCATGCTGGTTCTGTGCCTGACCTACAGTGCTCAGAGTGCTGGGTTCACCTCCCATCTGGGGGCATGTACAGGGGCATTTTTTGGCCTCCACAGAGGGCATCTGTGTGACCTGGGGCTGTGGTTGACATTCAGGGACTTCTCTCTGTTATGTGTGTCCCTTCCATCTGTCTCTGTGTTCCCCTGTGCCTTCACTATGGACTTGCTTGCATCCTGTTCTCCCTTGTTTCCTGGACCCCTGCTGTGGGGCTGCTCTGGTTGTGCTGTCACTGTGCAGCCTGACTGCTTTCTCCCAGTGGCAGATCATGACTTTTCCTGCCCTTCTTCTCCACCTTGGTGCATATGCTCATCTCTGTGCCAACTTGTGTGCTACTCCAGCCTGCCTACTTCTCGCTGCTTCCAGGTTTGTATGCCTGTGTTGTGATGTACTTATTGGATGAAGGTGGTCCTTATGTGTTCCCAGCCCCTGCATGCTGCTGTGTGGACTGGCTGCCTTGGCCGGGTGGCAAGGAGAATCTCCTTCTGCTCCAGGACCAGTTTCACCAGCAGCCTCATCTCCGCCTCACTGAAATTAGGCTGCCTAGGTAGCCATGTTAATGTATGCGTTATGATGGGGGGGGACCTTCTTCCTGGTTCCGGTCACATGTGGTGGCTACATGCCAATTCTACTTTCCCATGTGCGTCTATACACAGGGTTGTGGAATCGGTGCTTTGCGTGCACGTCCTTTATGAAGACATGCACAGGGCCCGGCTGTGCCCCTTTCTGAATTGGGCTCTTTGTTTATTCTACCTGTTTATTCACATCTTCAAAAAAATATAAGAGATTAGTAAGACATGACTTTCCTTGGCTAAATCCATGTTGGCTTTCTTTCATTAAACCCAAATTTAAGTATTTGTCTCCTGAGGAAGTTTTCAAGAACACAAGGCTGACATTTTGAAAATACCTAAAATGTTTTTACTTTAATTTTAAAATGATATTATTTGGATATGCCTGCTAGGAAGAAAAAGTGAGCAGGAATTGATAATTTCCCCTCTATCTTTGGATTCTACAGATGTCGCTATAGAGATATTGAGATATTCGTGGAAGGACTACCATTTGCAATGGCATTAATAGTAAACCTGGTTCTAGGCTATGATCAAGACTTTTTATTGAAGTGTTTTTCTGTCATAAAGATGTCTCCTTTTATGGTCTAAAAGCGAGAATGTTTTCCACACTAGTGAAGAGTACCCAGATTAAGTAGAAACAGTTTCTGCTCTTGAGGCTGGCTGTTTTTAACTTGGTGCCTTATTTTGGTTAAATTTCCCTTGCAAATGTGTTGTAAAATATTAGAATATAATGTATTTTATGATCCCACCCCCCAGCTTTCTAACGTTGTGACTGACCATTTGGGCCAGAGGCCATTGGCTGGCTCCGCCCCCATTACAAAATTAAGTTTGCTTGTGCTATGTAGGGTTAGGAGTATTCTCTGCACTACTTCATCTAATTTTCCTTTGTTTAATTCCTACGGATTGTAATTAGCAGGCTCCCCATTCTGATGGGCTGCTATTACATTGCTGTTATTCTTTATAACCTCTTTATAACTTTGTTCTCCTCCTTTAGATTATTGGGAGTACAATGTGTGTTTTTGAGGGATTGCTTAATTTGAGATGAATAAAGAGAGAATGTAAGAAAAAGCTCCAAACTGGAAGAGCCTAGACCCAAATTGAGTACCCAATATTTGGCTCAAACAGTTAACATCCCTTCTGCCAGAGCTGGCAAACTGCAAAGGCTAATAACAGGAAGAACACATAAAATGCATATCAATAACTTGTCTACCTACAATCTATAAATTGTTCACTGCAACAGATGTCGACAGAATATACAGTCATATCGATTCCAATAACATCATGGCAATAGCACAGAAGAACAGTAAGAGGGCCATAAATGGAACCCAAGACCAGTTAATGCTAAATAAAACCATCCTGTCCAGTGCTAAGAAAAGCAAAAATCTTTGGATTGATTAGAAGAAAGCTTTTGATAGCACCCCACACTTCTTTATAATAAATGTTCTTGAAAAGTACAAAATAAACTCTAGATCAAGTACATCAAATTCACTATGAAAATGTCACAAACTGAACTCCACCTACAAAATGCAGATGGACAGTTCATCATTCCTAATATCAAGATCCAGTGAGGAATATCCAGGGAGCCTCCTTGTCACAAAACAAGAGTGGTGTATGGGCTTAGCCTCAGTCCTAAAGCTAGCAAAGACCCAGGGGTGGCATCATACTTATTGTTTGTAGACGACTTGAAGCTCTGTAGTACCAATGATCAACATCTGGAGGAACAACTCCGTCTAGTTAAAAGCTTAAATGATAAATGACATCAGGATGACCTTTGGTCTGGACAAATTTATTTAACATGTCTTATATACTGCTTTCTCTAATCTCAAAGCAGTTTACAGTTAACAAAATTGACTTATCTTGAGGAGTTAAGGTTTACATCGAACTTAGGGGACAACATCAAACAAGGAAGTTTGGATCAAGCAACTTGGGAGTAGGGCAGCAAACGGGTACAGTAATTTAACTCTGTGAGTGCATGAGTTCTTTTTACAGGGGATTTGGTTTAGGTGATAGTATCTGCACCGTAGTATTAAAGGAAGAGGTGGGTCTTTAGCTTTCTTCTCAGGTCCTGGATGGTCTGGACCAATCTGATGGGTTCAGGGAGTGTGTTCCATATAGTAGTTGCAAAGAGGGTGAAGGCTCTGTTGCTGATATGTTGTATGCTTTTAGACTTGAGAGGAGGAATTGTTAGAAGGTTTTGGTTTATGCTTCTTCATGATCTTGTTTTGGGTCTTTGTTGATGAGAGATTTGAAAATTCAAAAAATTGTTTGTGGTCTTTTCGGAGCTATATATACCTGATATGAATAAATGAATTGCTCCACTCCAACTTATTGCTAAATATAAAATCTTTATAGGAATGTTCCTCATTCAACTTATCATGCCCTATTTGTAGTCTCAGATTCACACGGCACTGATTATCATGAGATTCAATGAAAATCAACGTGCCCAAAAACATCAATGACTACTGGGCTTTTTTCTTTTTTTGTATAATGCTGATACAACCCTTCTGTGCTTATCTTCCCTTATGAAAAAAATATATATATCTTTGTTAAAATATGTTTTCAAGATGCCATTTCTCTTTGTTGATTATCACTGTGTTGATTTTTTACAGATAAATATATATATACTCATATTGATAAACTTATCTTTTTTGTGTTGATTCTTCTTATGCTTGAGAATGCTAAGTCTTCTCTTAGCGATAAGCACTGATTTATCTGTACTCTCAACGCTCCTTTTGGCGCCTATGCGTTTCACTCCCTGATTAGGAGTTTCATCAGGAGATCTATATATGAGCAAAAATAGCATTATAGATAACGGAGCCAAAATCCACTGAAATTAGCTACGACATGCAACACTACATCAGTGATTTATGCAATTAAATGTCCTTGTGAAAAATTATACATTGGAAAGACCAGCCGTAGTTTCAGGGTCCGGATACAAGAACACAAGAGCCGGTTGAAAAATAAAATCATGACGGCACCTCTAGTACAACATTGTATAGAACTGAATCATGAATTTTTACAACTCCGCTGTTTTTGTATTGACCATATTAATAAATCTAAAAAAGGCAAAACACTGGATGAAACTTTATTGTTCTATGAACAACGCTGGATCTTCACCTTAAATACAGTTCAGCCTTTAGGTTTAAATGCGTGTATAGAATGGCAAGTGTGTAAATGATTTCTGATCTAGGAGGAACAGCTGAGCACTTTAAAAGGAGGCAGTGGAGAGAAATCCGCATGCGCGGCGTTTTTTGCTTCGAAAAACACAGAGAGACGTGGGCAGCAGTTAACAAAGAGGTGATATTAACACAAAAGAACAGGTTTGAACAGTTAACTAGCTTTTTAACTTAGTTTTGTGATATATGTTTTATAAGTTTCAAGGTCAGCACGTTCGTATTAGGCATTGTAACACAACTAGCTAATTTCAGTGGATTTTGGCTCCGTTATCTATAATGCTATTTTTGCTCATATATAGATCTCCTGATGAAACTCCTAATCAGGGAGTGAAACGCATAGGCGCCAAAAGGAGCGTTGAGAGTACAGATAAATCAGTGCTTATCGCTAAGAGAAGACTTAGCATTCTCAAGCATAAGAAGAATCAACACAAAAAAGATAAGTTTATCAATATGAGTATATATATATTTATCTGTAAAAAATCAACACAGTGATAATCAACAAAGAGAAATGGCATCTTGAAAACATATTTTAACAAAGATATATATTTTTTTCATAAGGGAAGATAAGCACAGAAGGGTTGTATCAGCATTATACAAAAAAAGAAAAAAGCCCAGTAGTCATTGATGTTTTTGGGCACGTTGATTTTCATTGAATCTCATGATAATCAGTGCCGTGTGAATCTGAGACTACAAATAGGGCATGATAAGTTGAATGAGGAACATTCCTATAAGGATGAGAGATTTGAGGCAGGAGACAGATTGGTTATGGAGTATCTTGAATACTGTGGTGATGACTTTGTGTTTTGTTCTTGTTGCTAATGGTAGCCAGTGGAGGTTCTTGAGTGTGAGTGTGATATGTTGTGATCTAGAGGTTCCAGAGAGTACTCTGGCAGTTGTATTTTGGACCATTTGTAATGGGTACAAAGTGATATAAACAAATGTGATATGTTATTTTTACAATGTAATATAATTCTTGTATTCCATTCATTCACCATTCTGTAATATAATTTTGTATGTAATGACTTTCTGACTCCCTTTGTTGTATGCCTGCGTCCTGAAAGGAGAGACTACGTGGCTAGTAACACGGAGCCTGTCACAGGTGCGGAAGTACAAAGAAGTGGAGTGAGACAGAATTAACCAATGAGTTATAGACATGCTGGAGGAGGGCGAGGACATAGTGTAGTATGTAATGATTTTCTGACTTCCTTTACTGTATGTCTGCATTCTGGGAAGAGAGACTACGTGGCTAATAACACATAGCCTGACACAGGTGCAGAAGTATTAACCAATGAGTTATGGACATGCTGGAAGAAGGCGAGGACATAGTGTACTATAAAAGAACTGTGAAACAGAGGATAGGTGTAAATGCTCAGTTAAGCATTCACTCGTCTTGCAAGAATGTAATGTGATTAAAGTAACTCTTTGCTTCACTGAGGAGTCTGTTATTGTGTAAAAAGTTATGTTTATTACAAAACATATTTTGAGAGGCTTTGATAGAGAATGTTTTCATAATCCAGGTGCGGGGTGATGATAGCTGAAATAATTGTGATCAAGTAGCAGGCGCAGGTTTTGGAGAGATCGCATTGTCAAGTAGGCTGTGTTGACCATTTTCTTTATATGAGTCTGCATGTTGATCTTTTGGTCTAATGTTATGCCTATTTATTACTTTGTTTTTTACTGGAATGTCTGTGTGGTGTATTTTTATCAAGGGTGGGGGTGTGAAGTGAGGGTCCCTTGCTACTAGCAATACTTCAGATTTTTGGCTATTTACTGTCAGCTTTAGTCTTGCCAGGTGTTCAGTGATGGCCGAGACACAGTCCGAGGCGATAGAGTAGTCAGGGGTGTGTATATTGAAGGGAGAGAAAAACATGATGTCGTCAACATATATGTGGAAATGGACCTTGAATTTTCTGATATCACATATGGACTGATATAGATGTTGAAGAGCAGGGCTGAGATGGCGGAGCTCTGATATATGCCTTGTCATAAGTAGAATGGATTTGATCGATGGGATCCAATTCTGTCTTGTTGATGGTGGTTGGAGAGGTAGGATTCAAACTATTTTAGTGAAGTGTTGTGCAGTCTTATATCCTTGAGCCTTGCTAGGAGCATGTGGTAGGATAAGGAGTCAAAGGTGGTGGTAATGTCAGTAATGTCAAGGAATACCATTATGAAACCTTGGTGTGACTTTTCTATTCCCTTGATGAGTGTGTCGAAGAGGGACATGAGAAGGGTGTCCACGCCTGTGATAGGGATGAAAGGTGTGCTGTTGTGGATCCAAAGGAGCATGATCATCTATGCATTCCTGGGCCTGGATTTGTACAGTTTTTTTCTGTAATCTTGGCTATAAAAGGGATGCTTGTGATTGGTCTGTAGGAGCTGGGTAGTGACTGGTCGAGGATTTCTTCAGTTTGGGCCTTATTGAGGTCTGTTTTAGTGCAGGCAGTAAGTATCCTTGTGTGAGAGAAGGTGGACGATTCTCTGAATTGTTGTGGTGACTTTGTTTCTAAGGGTTTTTATCCAACAGGGAAGTTGTGGTATTGAGGTCATTTATGATGTTAGTGAGTTCCAGCATGAATACTAATCTAAAGGATTCCCAGATGCATCCATGTGTAGTTATATTTGTTGAACTGAGTGGGGTGCTAGTGATCTGGTTTGTTGAGGGGGATCTGTTGGAGAGGTAGTCCGCCATTGCTTGGAGATGATTGTGAAACGTTCTCTGGGTCTGTTGAGGGATTTGGAAATAATGTTGCAGTAATATTCCTTTTTGCAGCTATTTATATGGTTGGTGTATTCCTTCATTTTGGTTAGGTATTCCTCCTTTAGGTGGTCCTTCTATTGATCTTCTCCACCTTCTTTCTATTTTCCTGAGTTTGCTTTTGAGATCCTTGGCATCTTGGGAGTGCCAAGGGGCTTTCTTTCTGTTATTGGCATGGCTATTTATCTTCTGGGGGAGATGATAGTGGCATTTACCATTGTTTTATTCCAGTTATGTATCATGATGTCTAGGTTTTGTGTGTTGAAGTCAAGCTGGGGTACGACAGTGTTTAGGAAGGATAGTTAATCGAATGCTTTGAAGCAATGTCTGTTGGTCTGCTGGGGAAAAGCAATGGTGTTTGGTTCCCTAGAGGTAGGGTGAAAGAGTTCATGGCATGATCTGACCAGGGACAGGAGAGGTGTGGGCTGACAAGAGGGAGTCTGATAAGTATTCTGGGGCAAAGATTAGGTCTAGAGTAGATCCATGTATGTGGATGGGTCCATCAATGAACAGTTGTAGCTGGAGGGCTTCCATGGCATTCAGGAAAGTGGAGGCTTGTTTTGTAGAGGTGGAAGCAAGGTTAAGGTCTCCCAGTAGGAGGAAAGGTTTGGTTAGAGCGGAATGTGTTCATGCTTCTAGCAGGTATGCGAGGTCATCAGTGCTGGGGTTTGGAGTTCTATAGTTGGCAAATTGTGTAGTCTTTATTAGTCATGGTGAGAATGTTGAGTGTTTACATGGATTAGGATGTGAATATGGAGATGGTCTTTTGTAATGATTAAGACACCCCCCTCCTCTTTTGCCAGACCTGGTGCAGTTGAGTATTTTGTAGTGTGGAGGTTTAAGTTGGCTGAGAAGTACGTTGTTGGATGAGGAGATCCAGGATTCTTTGATGCACATTGTCTATGTCATTGTCTTATATGTTATCGCTTAAGATTTGTATTTTGTTGCAGGCTGAGTAGGCATTCACAAGAGAACATCTGATGGTGCTGTTGAGGTGCTTTTGCTCGCATGAGTTTTTCAGTCGTAGGGTAGTTATAATCTCAATAAGTCTGTGTGGTGATCTGTACTGAGCTCTGTGGGGGTTTATTAATGAGATGGAGTGATTTAAACTGTGCAGAAATGTAATGGAGTTATTCTGCAAAGCCGTTATGTCTGAGGGTAGGAGTATCGACAGCAGTGCTAGAAGAAGGGCTGTATGGGTGGTGAGTTTATGTGACATCCTTAGGTATTAGTTTTGGGTCTTGAAGGCAATCAGGAGTTTGGAGAAATGTGCTAAGGCAACTTTCCTTAGAGGAAAATTGAGGACAACTGAAAACATCTCTTTAACTGATGACTGTAACATCAAGGAACTTGAGCATGAAGGTATTTATAAATATCTAGGAAAAGAGGAAGGAGCTACAATCCAGCATAAAGTATTGAGAAAAAAAGACCAGCAAAGAATATTGCAGGAGCCTGAAGCTGATTCTGAAAAGTACACTAACATCAAAGAATAAGATATAAGCTATCAATCAGCTTGCAATCCCCAGACATATGCAGATTTTGTAAGAAAGAGCTGGAAATGGTTATTCATCTTGTAGCTGGTTGTAAAGTTCTGATGACAGAAAATTTCTATACAGAAAGACACAACAAGATTGCATGTCTCATCCATTGGAAACCTCATAAGCACTACAACATCGCTGTACCAGAAAAGCACTGGGATCATGACCCTAAGAGAATTATAGAGAATGCATTTCTGATAATTTGGGACATTCCCATCTCAACGGATAAGAAACTGGATGCTAGGAAACCCAACATAGTGGTAAAGGAGAACAACACCAGAATGACATTGATTATAATAGAGGTATCTGTGAATTGTATGGAGAGGGAGACAATCTTGAAGTACCAAGATATGCAGTCAGAGACCAAGGAAATGTGGCAGAAAAATACAGAAATATTTGCCACTGTATTGGGAAACATATTAAGAAGAATTTCCAATCCATCTTGACAAATTACCCATACATGTTATATCATATGAACTCCAGAAGGAAGCTCTCTTTAGCACAATGCAAGTACTACGGAGCGTGTTAGCAGTACATTTGAGAGACGGAGATCATATTCCACATACCCTGGCTTAGGAGTGAGGTTCATGACTATCATGGTGTGTGCAAAACAAAACACAAAATAAATAGCCGAGAGCAGAGAAGAATAATCTAACAATGAAAAAGCCTGCTCACAATATTAAATATAAATACTACAAAAACTATAACTCATATCTCAACATCATTTCCAGGCAATAATGACCTCAGATGGCACAACTCCACATCCAGTGATAAATCACCATAGGATGTTGATAGACGCTCACATCACCGGTCATAGCCTCCCTACCTTCCTAAATTTAATATACCAAAACCTTACAATATATCCAACACACCCTTAACTACAACCCTGGGAAAAATCTCAAAATCTCTTTATAGCAATAGAACCAATACCAATCACTAAAACATACTCACAAATTTCCACACACACACCACCAATACAATCTCATTCTCTCATACTAAAAAACAGCGTCAATATAATGTGCGTCTGCACTATAATTTCGAGGCTGAACGCAGCCTAGACAAATCACAGAGCGATACCTGCATTCTTGTGCTACTGTTGGTGAATTTCGAGCTTTCATTATTTTTTTATTATATTTGCAGGTATCACTCTGTGATTTGTCTAGGCTGCGTTCAGCCTCGAAATTATAGTGCAGACGCACATTATATTGACGCTGTTTTTTAGTATGAGAGAATGAGATTGTATTGGTGGTGTGTGTGTGGAACTTTGTGAGTATGTTTTAGTATGTTTTAGTGATTGGTATTTGTTCTATTGCTATAAAGAGATTTTGAGATTTTTCCCAGGGTTGTAGTTAAGGGTGTGTTGGATATATTGTAAGGTTTTGGTATATTAAATTTAGGAAGGTAGGGAGGCTATGACCGGTGATGTGAGCGTTTATCAACACCCTATGGTGATTTATCACTAGATGTGGAGTTGTGCCATCTGAGGTCATTATTGCCTGGAAATTATGTTGGGATATGAGTTATAGTTTTTGTAGTATTTATATTTAATATTGTGAGCAGGCTTTTTCATTGTTAGAGTGTGCAAAACAAACCCATCTGGAGAAATGTCCCCTGGAGCAATTCCATGTACAGTAGTAAAAAGATTTTCAGATGATATCAGGATTAATTTTGGCCCAGACAAATGTGCTAAGGCAATCTTCCTTAGAGGAAAATCAAACAAAACTGCAAATATCTCTCTAACCAAGGCATATGACATAAAAGAACTTGAACAGGAAGATGTGTGTGTGTGAACATATATATATTAGAAGGTTTCAGAGAATCCCAGAGGACCAGGAAGATAAGAATTATATTGGCCTAAACAATCAAATATCACAGGCAATTGCCAAAGCGCCAAAGCTTGATAATAGTGGCCTATGCTATAAACAAGGAATAGCCCATTGGGACCCTGGCAAGATAACTGCCCTCATAACATGATTGCCTGCTTTCATGAGTACAATACTAAAGAGCAACTAACGAAAGCAGCAAGATCGCTGGGACAGATTAAATGGCAGAGCAATCCTATTGAACCTATATGATGACCTGTTGGCGATGACCTTAAGACAGAGAGCAGAATTTCAGGAGGTCACTAAAAAGCTCCAGAAAAAAAACCCAGATAAGGTATTACTGGCTACATTCATTTAGTCTAGCCTTCATGATATCTGAGAAAATATCCAAAGTGAAGTTAGTAGCGGAGACATTTGAAGTGCTACAGTAAGCAGGAATTAAAGATGTACCAGTGACATCAAAAGCAATAGAGTCTATGAAGAGATTGACTAAAGGTGATTCTATCAAATAGTAGCAAGTGGGAAGCAAGAGGCAGTCCCTGACTGGTCTAAGAGAAGACGACACCGTGAAGGAACTGCTTACATGAAGATGGACTGTAGTTTGGTTTTATTTTTGCTGAGAGATATTAAATAATGCCTTGTTGGTATTTGATGAAGGCAGATGTGACTGTGGTAGGATAAGCGTGGGAAGGAGGTTTAAAGAAGTATTCATAACTGGGC